>OZ025295.1:253866958-256266958 GCA_964019185.1 Maratus speculifer | reverse complement strand
TGACATTTTGAATCGATCTGATTTTGTCACGTGATAACACTCGTATTTATTAATCGATTTGGATGTAATTTGGTGTGTACGTAGTACTTGGATCGAGTTTGTTAACCAGTTTCATCCGCCATCTTGTTTAAAAATAGCGGCCATTTAAATTTAAAAAAAAATTAATTTGAAATTAGGTAGAAAAAAGTGAGAAATTGAAAAAGATTTTTCTTTTATGCATTTGACCTTGATACAAAGATTCCGAAGCACTTTTTGTTTCGTCTGTATCTTAAAAAATGTCTGAGTTATAGTACTTTTAATTTCTAGTGTTGCTCACATTTTGAAATGATCTGGTTTTCGTCATGTGATAACACGCGTATTTATACACTGATTTGGATGAAACTTGGTGCGTAGATAGGACATATTGATGCCTGGACCGAATTTGTTGGCCAGTTCCAACCGCCGTCTTGTTTCAAAATGGCGGAATATTATTTTTTTTTTTAATTTAAATTTTAAAATTAGGTGCAAAAAAGTAAGAAATGGAAAAAGATTTTTGTTTTGTGTTTTGACCTTGATACAAAGATTCCAGAACATTTTTTGTTTAATCGATATCTTGAAAAATGGCTGAGTTTTAGCACTTTCAATTTCCAGTGAGATTGACATTTTGAAACGGTCTGAAATTTGTCACGTGTTAATACGCATATTTATAGACTGATTTCAATATAACTCTGTGTGTTCATAATACATACCAATGTCTTGACCGAGTTAACAACCAACTTTATCCGCCATCGTGTTTCAAAATGGCGGCCATTTAAATTTATCAAAAATCTTTTAAATGTATAATGATGTATAAACAAAAAATTAGAAATTGAGAAAAGGTTCTTTCTAAATTATTTATCTTAATAATGAATTCCGGAGTATTTTTTGCTTTGTCTTTACCTTGAAAAACGCTTGGGATATAACAGTTTGAATTTTTAATGTAGGTGACATTTTTTTTAAAAATCAATTTGCCCGCGACAGCACTCGTATATATTAGTCGATTTCGATATGAGTGTGCATGTTCACATGAATTAAGATTTCGATCAAGCTCATTGGTTTTTTTTTTTTTTTTTTTTTTTTTTTTTTAACCATTTGAAAAATGGTTGTTGTTTTCGGGAGAATGGACCCGATGATGTTACCACATTTGAATGATGTTACCACTTTTGAATGATGTTACCACTTTTGAATTTAAATTAAATTCTTTATTTTTAGAAGAATTTTTATTTGAATTTAAATTAAATTCTTTACTTTTAGAAGAATTTTTATTTGAATAGTAAATTAAAATGGTTAAAATCATTGTAATAAAGGAGAAAACTAACAAATTTAAAAATGGGTAGACGGAAATTAACAGATACGGAAAAAGCCGAAGCCAAAGAAATGAATGAACGTGAATATCGCATTCAATGATATTAAACACAGTCAACATGTATAAGTTGCTTATTAGTTTGGTGATTCGTATCATTTGGCGAAATTGGTCGACGGGATAACTGAGTAATACTGTATTTGGTTTGGCGCAAAAACGTCTTTCAATGCAGAAAATGATAAAATCAAAAGATTATTGAGCCGCTGAAAACCAATTACGTGTTGAAAGGCGATCACGAAAAAGGAAGCAATTTAATGCCGAACCGATTAATTGTAAAACATCATGTCGCCAAGGCGACCAATCCACTAGCCATGGCGTTTTACTATCGGTCGGTTCTAACCAGGAAAATTTGAGTGCCAATAGTGATTCTAACAAGCCGGAAAATGTTATAGCTATTACTCTTGATTTTCCACCACCTAAAAAGAAAACTAAAAAGCAATCGGCTTGGGAAAAACTGGGAAAAAACTTTTTTGATTCGATGTCTGATGGACCCATTCACAGATGCATGTGCTGCGATCGATTTTGGTTTAAAACCTCCATCACCAAAATTCTGCTCTGTAAAATCAAACAATATATGCCAAAGTCTTACAAGTATAACAGTATATGCCAAAGCTGTATTTTAATAATGATTACTTTTGCACCAACAATGTTAAATAGTTTGAAATGTTTCTTTCGTCGCCAACTTTTATGCTTGGCGACAATAGAGTGATATAACTTAAACGAACCGTACCTTCAAATTGCAGCATGTATAAAGTCATTTATAGCAGTGGCACGGATAATACACAATAAAACAACTGGTATTTAGCTTAAAATGATAGATGAATGTATCGAGTGAAACATTTTTCAAATGGTTGGGGTAATTTCTTAAATTACAATTATTTTTTTTTTTTTTTTATCAATCATGCTGCTTTAAAAAGGATATCGTGGAATTTGGCGACCCTATAAATCGCTTAAAACAAAACCAGGTTGAAAAAAAGATGACTAATTTCTAAAAATTCCTATTAATATTCAGTATTGACAAAAATTAGTATTCAATTTTACATAATCTTGTTCCACTATTTTGAGCTTCATATATTTGATTTATATAACTGAATTTAAAATAAATAAATAAGTATATGAAAGCTACCTTTTCCTCCCGGCATTGCCGGAAGGACTTTTCAATTTTGATTCAGCATTTTAAATAATATTTTTTTAAAAATAAAAGTATTTAAAATAAGTATTTAAAATAGATGCAATTTTTTGTAAACAAATCATATTTTAAAAAAGTAAACTTTATGAGGTGAAAACATCTTTCGGCGGCCTTTTTTTTTTTTTTTTTTTTTTTTTTTGAGGTGTTAAAAAACTACTGAATTGTTATCGTAACCAACGATTACTGACTTATGTAAGTTTAAAAATGAGAAATACTGAAATAAAAACATCTGATGAAGCATTTATTTTAAACAAAGATTGGCTCCTAACGTTTAAATGCTTTTTAAAAGTATCTAGGTGACTAACACCGTCTTGTGCAGTTTCGATTTCAGATTTTGTTTAAGTTTTGCCATTTTCGCCTTCTTTAATTACTATTTAAATGAGTCAGCTTATTTAAACCTAATTTTTTTATCACGCCGATTTCAATTTTTTTTCATTGTTTTATCCCTTTCAACTTCACATTTTTCTTGTTAAAATTGCCACTACACAATGCGTAAAAGATGCCTCTAATTGGCCTCTAAATGGCCTGCAAACTGGTAGACGATGGTACTGGCTTCGAACCCAATCGCAACCATCGGCTTAACCGTTCGATGTTTTCCGTGGTTTTTTTCGAACCCTGGATTTCCTTGCGTAAATATGGGTTAGATTCCCTTAAAAAGTCCCTCACGGACAGCACCCTTCCCCTCACGACGTATATCCATACTGTAGATAATTGGCCCCAAAAAAAAAAAAAAAAAAAAAAAAAAAAAAAAAAAAAAAAAAAAACAATCCCCATCGTGTTAACTGCTGTAAGCGGACTCAAAGGCCGCTGCGCTTTTTTTTTTTCATTTTTAGAGTTTAACATACAGTTTTCAGTTCAAATACAAATGCATTTTAAATTTTGTTTAACTTGCGAATCAGTTATCTTTTTAAAACAAGAACAGGTGTTTAACGAATCTTCGGCATATTTCATTGTGGTGAGGAAAATTACACCACATTACAAGGTACGCGAAAGATAGTGGTTAGTGTTAATAAAGTAATATTAAGATAATATCCCAATCCGCTTTTGTGAAAGATTGTACTGGATATTACCAAAAAAAATTTGTTTTCTTTTAAATTTATCGATAATTTAAATAAAGGAAAATCGCAATAGCTCAGACTCAAACTTATTTAACGTTTGAATTTGCAAATCAGGATTCTATTGGGTTACATAAAATTAACAAAATAAAAGAATTCTGATCGTTATTATTAAAGGTTATTAATCTATTAATTCACTGAAAATAAATAGAGTAAGAGAAATCATGGAAAAAACACAAATACATATATACACTCAAACATTTATTCTCAAAATATACAAATGGTAAATACAAATAAAAAATAGTAAGATTCACCAATAAAATCTATTTACTTACTACACTTAATTTTTTTGTTTTAAATTCAACTTAAATACTGTATATTGTGAAATGCTCACAGCACAATCATCGGGGCTATTCACCCAAAAAAATATTCATTCGTTTTATTTTATTATTATTTTAATTAATTTTATCAATTAAAACTTAAATAGTGAATTTTTTTTTATTATTCACATAAAACAAAATATTTTTTTTTAAATGGCCTTATCACTTGGAAGGATTATAAAAAAAATTTCTCACCATAACCACGGCATCCGGCAGACTTGATAATCATGTCAGACAGTCCTGTATGATTAATGAAGTGTCTCTTGCAAGAAGCACACCACTCATCCATGTAAATATTACTCATTAGTGTTCATAGAGTTGTATGTTGTTGAAAATCACACTAAGTCCTTTTAATAATGGAAAGTTGCGGAGTGGCATAAATAATAATCTTGGTGAATGTCTAAATGAGGAATCATATCGGACCTGATGAGAATCATGCAGAGTCAGTTTAAATGGACTATCTCATATCAATTGAAAATCATCACATCGAGTCCATTCGGCACTGGTAGGCTGCGGAGAGGCATAATAAATAATCATGGAGAATGTCTATTCATATTTCTTCTATGATCTGCACCTCGTTCCAAAGTCCCTTTTTAAAGAAACATTAAACACATTTTTTTTTCTTCCACTGATCTCCAGATGCGGAAAACAACATCTGAGAGAAAAAAAAGTTTTTCCTTTCCTCTCCATCTCTCGGTCCGGATAACTCTTCCTTCATTGGTTACTCAAAAAAAGATTTTAATCGTCCCTTGTAATCCCAAGTAGGTCATTGGTCCCTTGACCATTGGGGAGGTATGTCTTTTTATTTTTTCCACCCCTTTCTCTTTTTTTTTGTTTATTTTGCTTCTTCCTCCTGTTCGACCCCTCGTGATGATGCGGCTTTTGTGTATGACCGTCGGCCACACGCAATCCTTGTCCCCTGGTTGTAAATAATCGTTGAAAGCCCCATAAATTCTGCTCTTGTTTCTTCGATTTCTTTATGTCACAGGCTGGCGACAAACTATAGTTTAGTTTTATTGCCCCCATTTTGTCTGTCTGGGAATTCGTGGTGATAATCCCTCCAAGACTACACACGTGCATTATTACTATTATTATTATAAATAAAATCTTGCAGTTTTTACTGCAATTAGCTTTCAACTTTACCTAATAATTAAAAATATTATAATTATTATTCCTTGTTTAATGCTAAAATAGATTCAAAATTTTATTTCAATTTTTATATATCTATTTATTTTTTTTTTTATTGATTGTGCTGTTCCTCTTTTTTTTTTTTTTTTTTTTTTTTTTTTTTTTTTTTTTTTTTTTTACATATTTACTTAAGCAATGTCGTGACAATTTCGTCACTACATTCATTTAAACGTTTTAAGTTGAAATTATTCAATTGAATTTCTTAAATGATGTTTGGTTCGAACGCATTAAACCTTGATCAATTAAATACACTTAGAACGAAATATTAGTGGGAGCATAGCAAAAAAAAAAAAAAAAAAAAAAAAAAAAAAAAAAAAAAAAAATACGCAACAGAAACGTTATACTCCTCGACTGTTTATGGAAATTCCTGCATTAGTTCTTAAAGTAGAGCTATTGAAGAAATCGTAACAAATTGAGTGTTGCAGCGCCACTCGTGGAGCGTATACAACAAAATATAAATAACATCAATTCATGTCAAGGAATAACTGAATCTAAAGATTGATGATATTCCTTGCATTAATTCTGGAGGTACAGCGATCGAGGAAATCGCACAAAAGCTTTTACAGTAGGGTCACCTGTTAAGCGATTCACACCAAAAACTAATCAGCATCAATGTATATCAAGAACTAAGTAAATATAATTTTTTATTAAATTCTGTGTATTAGTTCTTGAGATAGCGCGCTCACAAAATGTATATCATATACAGAGATACAGGAGCAGTGATTCACAGTGAGACATTTTGTAAAAACATGTTTTTCGGTATCTCTGAGCTTTAAAACGTAATCCAATACTTTTCTCTTGTAAAGATAGAAAAAAGTAAAAATAGCTTTAAAACCACATAAATTTTGAAACTGAATAGTACAAACCAGATTTTTGAAAAAAATTCTAAGTAATTTATTAAAATATATTTCCATTAGCATTAAAATATACAATAACATTAAAATATATTCCATATAATCCAGTTAATATAAGTGTCATTATCGCTATTACTATTTTTACTAAACTTATTGCCTGCGACAATAAGTTTTAAAGACACGGTTAATGAGAGTTCAATTAATATCACTTAATTTAATAACACTTTTAATAAATGTTTAATAAGACGGTCCGGCCAATGGGTCGTGCCAATTACGAACCTGGTGCCAAGCTCGAGATATTCCAGCCATCTAGCATATTTCAAGGAAGTTTAAAGCAAAAACCTATGCGCTTTTATTTTATATCTAAAAGTTAAAGTATTGTCTTGGGTCTACATTTAAGAATGCGTAAATTAATGGTCGATCCCTAAATTTTATTTCAAATGAACTGATATCGCTGCAACTCAGATGTATGCTAAAGTGGTGTAAGTCACGAATTTTGAAAAATTTTGGATTTTAATAACTTCCAGGGATTTGCAGATATCGAGATGAATTTTTTCTTTTTGGTCGATTCAGAAAAGGATAAGGAAAAATTTTCTAATTGGAAGTTTTATACTCTGGGGGTCGTATAAAAATTTAATTTTCGTATTTTTTAAAATAGATCCCCCATGGAGTTGCAACTTATCTTATCAAAAAATTTACCTTTTTTGATGAAACTTTGCAATTGGAAGTATGGGTCTAGGGGCAATTTTTAAGGAGATAGCCTATTGTTTCGATATTTATGACTCACCCTGTATATGTATCTGTAGAGAGAAAGGTCTCTACATATTAATATAAACAAGTGGCAAGAACTCAAAATCAATCGGCAGAGCAAATGCATCACAGAAAAACAACACTTCATTTCTCCCACAGCCAGTACGAAAATCGCAAGAGAGAGAAAACACGTAAATTCCACTCCAGCGTGTGAAGAAAGAGAGAAGAATCATTCTCGGTAGAAAACCACTTTTTTCTCCCTCAGTTCTTCTCAACGCTTTTTGTCAACAGTTGAAAAAGCGGCAAGCTACGAGTTTACGCGAAAAAGCCGCGCTGCAGTTTAGGTAAAAAAAAGCCTTTTCTGCAGCGTGGGCAGGTGATTTTTTATATATTTTGTAAGTTAATTCTTCAAGTATGAATTTTTACTTCTGTCTTACTTTAACAAGATGATCTCCTAAGAAGTTAGACTGTAGTGCTGACTAACCGGCTGAGTCCTTTCTGTGTCTCCATGTGATCATGTGTCTTCTTCAATAAGTGTGATCGCCATCATCTAAAATATCGACATGATCTAAAATATAGTGCCAATTAAAAGATTCCATAAGAAGATAAAGTGTGGTGTCGACTAACAGGCTATGTGTTCTTCGCCTACCTGTGGTTGTGATAGTGTGTTCTCTCGAAAAAGCGTAATCACAAAATAGTGATCCAGGCCATGATGGCCTTAAATATCGATCTAATCCAAAAATATCAGTGATACTTAAAGCAGCGTGGTGCATATAATCGTTTCAGCCAAAAATCAGTCAAATTGACTGATAAGATCTAATGATCAAAAAGGAATAAAAATCCGAAGGAGGAATAAAAGCCGAAGTGAGGCAAATAATATAGATGCCAAAGAAAACACAAAGTGTAGTTTCATTATGTATCGATTAACTATACATGTTTAATCGAGAGATTAGTAGTAAGTTTGCTGCAACAAATTCTTGTATATATATATTTTTTATTTTGAGTGTTTTTTTATTTCCTTTTATGTGTTCAATCAATAAATATGCATTGTTTTCAATAACATACATGTTTCATTACTTATATAACCTGTGCAGATTCACAATTCAATTATGAATTCAATATATAGAAATTTAGTATTTTATTTTATTCTTTCTTCTTTTGGGTCCAAAATTTCTAATGATCTTAAAAACGGAATAATTGGTCCACTCGTTTGCGTTTTTTGCTTATAATACTCTTTATCTCAGTATTTTCTTGAAAATACATTTTAAATATAGAATTTCAAAAATAAAGGTAGAGTGCAAAGAAGGAGGTACGAAACGAATGGAGTAACGAAAAACTATTATTATTATCATTTTTTTTTTTATTTATTTTTATTTTTCATTAAATGCTTTCAAAAGCGCAGACTTAAATTTTAAGCACAAATTCTGAATCGTTGGGAGTGGTAAAGGAGCGCAAACTCAAATGTGTGAACTCTTTCAGCGACTCCTGAACGCAATTTAGTTTACGTTATTTAAACAGTTAAAATTATTCAGATTTTGAACTCAAAATTTAAGTTAAGGTCTAAGATTTTAAACGCGTTTAAAAAATAAAAAGTTGTTCGTTACTCCAAAATCTTAAGCGCATCCTGTCGATATTGTTTATTTAACTTTATTTTTTTAATTAAAATACTGACATAAATAATATTTTTAGCAAAACCGCAAACAAATCGTCCATTTTTTTTATTATTATAATCAAGTGAATTTTTATACCCTAAACTTTAATGGTGCCTATCAACTTTGGAAGAAGTTTGGTTAGTTTCCTTCTTAATGTTATTTGTCTTCGTTTGTACTATCACTATTGCCCAAGAGTTGAGATTCACACTGTATACGATACATAAATAAATCTATTAACAATTATTCATATTTCTCCAAAAAAGAGAGAGATGGAGAGAGAAAGAAAGAAAAAATTACTTGTTATTAGAATAAGCGATAAAACACATGTTTAGTTCCAATGGAGTAAAATATTGAATAAAAGAAAATCACAGTTAGTACTATTTTAAATTGGGAAAAATAATATCCCATTTAAATTTAATAGAAGACCAATAAACCTATAAACGAAAAAAAAACAATAATTATATTTTTGTATTTTTTTCCACTGCAAATCTAACTATAATGATTTATTGTTAGTATTTTTAAAACATTCTTAATAAATTACAGATTTTTTAGCACGTTTTTAAAGATATATAATCTCTGTTTCGAAAATAAAGAAGTCAAAGAAATTTGTTTGATCAATTCTACTCTTTACGCTTACCTCTAGGTATCAATAAAGTTGAAGAAAAAGAAGTATAGTTAGATTGGCGCTGAGTTATAAGTATTTCTTAACTTTAACTTCCACTTTCAGAACACTCTGGATTTTGTAAACAGAATGCAACTATATGTTGATTTGATTAGAATGATCTGATTTGATAAAATAGGCGACTGTTATACACTGTAAAAAAAAATTTGGATAATTACAAAATTTTTTCTAGTAGAATTGTATTCCAAGAACTTTTTATGTAACGGCAACAATAAAAATTCATGTAACAGATACAGATTTGCACTTTGAATCAAACAAATTTTAAGGTTACTAAGAATTTTTTTGGGAAATCGTATTCCAAGAACTTTTTAAGTGACGAT
Source organism: Maratus speculifer (assembly GCA_964019185.1). Taxonomy (NCBI): domain Eukaryota; kingdom Metazoa; phylum Arthropoda; class Arachnida; order Araneae; family Salticidae; genus Maratus; species Maratus speculifer. Next base: position 256,257,507 of record OZ025295.1, on the reverse strand, counting down.
AACGAGCATTATAGATAACATTTTAGTAAAGTTGCCAAAATTTTAGTAAATTCTTTTGTAAAGTTACAGATGGTTTTAGTTTTGCTTACAAGTTTTGTAGATTGACATCATTTTCTTGTACAGTGTACACATAAAATTTTAGTAAGCATAAGAGATTTCGGTTAATTTAGATTACTAAGGTTACAGATTTTTTTTACAGTGTAGTCAAATATCGATATGAAAGTGGAGAGTTGTGTCTCCCAATAATGATTTAAAATTATAAATATGTGCATAGAACTGGAAAGACTTATTTTTATTTCATTAAATGTTTAGTTATAGAAAGGTTCGGAGAAGATTTACTGAGTTTCTATTTGATTCTTCTACGCACATTTCTTTTTGTTGATTTATTTACCAGACAACACAGTTTGCTTTTGATTGTTTTTCATAGATTATTTATGAATACATATTCGAAATACGATTTATTTGACCTAGATACCTTTTAAATAATCCTTTTGATGATATTATTCACACCAATTCTACACTATTAAAACTAATGGTGACACATTGCACCTTTCAAGGGCGAAAGTCTTGTCTCACTGGTGACACTCCTAAAGGAGCCAAAGTAGCACCTTTAATTAGGGTGAAAAGATGGCACCCTTAATCCAGAGTGCCCAAAGATAAAAAAAAATAAAATGTATACTAACCGACTTTCGGCCCTCGATGGATTCGAACGCAGAACGTCTGATTACAAGCTCAGCGCCCTATCTACTCGGCCATCAAGCTCACCTTCAAAGTCTCCCTGAAATGTTCATATGTCCTGAAATTCAAAGGTTGCTTTATATAAAAAAGCTCACCAAAAGTTAGCCATCCGAAGTTCTAAACAAAATTGGGATAGCGTAAAGCGGTGATAGTCATCGTAGGAAAAAATTGCTGTGTTGATCCACCCGTGACAGCGAGTTGAAGTGCAACAATACACGTTACAGAGCATGCGCAAATGACTAAGCGGTGAAAATCGTCTAATGGTATGCATTGCGCGGCACCCTAATTAGCGAGAAACACCCAATGGCACCCCAAACACTTTTTCACGCCCGCTGGTGCCAAGTGATTAACCTTTTCACCACTGGGCATCAAATGCAACTGGTTCGTCACCTTTATTTTTAACAGTGTACTCTTTGCGCTTAACTTAAGGTATCAGTAATGTAATTTATTATTAGTTTTATCCAATACAAAAAAAAATTATGAAACAAGCTTTTTTCACTGTATCATTTTATCACATGAGTTAAATCAACCGTTACAAACATAGTCTTTAGATGTTAGACGTGCGCTGTTAGATTTCAGCTACCGTTTTTAGAATTTAGTAAAGACATTACGCGAAATGAAACTATTTTCTCAGACCATAGCTTTTCAGATAAATAAACCTAATATTTTGTACTAAGATAAAATACTTGAAAATATTTATGGCTATTAATTTTCTGTATATACTTGTATCAAATCATCTGAAATGTGACTTATTTCAAACTGATATAGCAAGCTTTATATCATCGCACAATGGCCTGTAAAAGTATGATACATAATATGTTTTTTTTTCAGTTATTGTTTTATTGATCGAAGCTGGTCCATTAGTGATAAATGATGATCCAGAAGATTTTATGAAAATAAATAATAAAATGCTTAAATAAAAAATTTTGTGTGTGTAATTAACGTACAAGTTTATATTTATTTAAAAAAAACATTCAATTTGAAAGTTTGTTGATTTTTTTTCCTTTTTTTGTATACAGGAGAGAAATAAATTCATATTAGACGTAAAATAACACACATCTAAAAATCAATGCGCAGTTTTATTTGCAATATTCTGATATTTGTGGAAAAATAATCAAAGCTAAAATATTTTTAATTCTAAAAATTGTAGGTATTTTACTAAAGTATCTGTATATATTTATTAAATTTGTTAAAATAGGCTATTTTAAATCTAAAAAATATTCATTTTTTAGTATTTAGTATTGTACCACCACATATATTACAGTATTATTCAAAATTGAAGAGGTGGTTTTGAAGGTAGTATGTCCTCACAATGTTTTCAAAATATATAACTTTATTTTGTGGTTTAATATAATATTACCTTTAAAACATTTTTTTTTCTATTTATATAGCCATTTTGGTTGCAAGCACAGATAATGATTATTTTGGTAATCCTTAGAGACTGCTGCTTTCTTGTATTGTTAATCTTAGTTGCTTTACCCCTTCAACGCGTTTATCTTCTTAGATAAAAACTCTATGAAGTAGCTGTTACTTTAAGCTTTTCTTAGATACTTTTACATGGAAAAGAAGTTAGGATTTAAGTTTTATTTAGTTTTGCTTTCTTATCCATTTTGCCTTTTTCTGTATAACATTTAGCTATTATTAAACTTGCAGTTTGAATTCATGAATAACCTTTATATTTTTTGTTTACATTTTTTTTTTCATATGTTTAGGTTGTAAATTGATAATACAAAAGAACTATTTTGTACGAATTATTTCATAAAACTGAAATAGTCATAATGTAGAGCGTGCAACCTATAACCATAATTTTGAATGTTCATCTTCATTTACTTCCATGTTTCAAATGTGTAACAGGAAAACTACCAAAGACAAATGTATTACGCACTGTAATCCTAGAATAAACACAGTTTAATTTTAGAAAATGTAAATAAATTTGAATATTGAACTTATTTTTTTAATAACTATTAGATGATAAATTTGCTATCCTCTCACATGTGGAAATGTGTATGAATCGGTGATATTTAAATGTGACGTGATGTTTACATAAATGCATATATCTTTTAACTTATAAGTTGTTAGAATAGAAACTACACATTAAAAATAAAAAAATAAATTCTAGAATTTTTTATGTGCAATGTTTGTTTTTTAGTTTGCGGATATAATAGAATTATTAAAACAGCACTAATATGAGAAACGCTATCTTGCGAGTGGAATGTCCCTTTAATAGATTAAAAAATATCCACATTTTAATTCCTAGCTCTTTGAAATCTTCCCGTTTTCAATAGGATTAAAAATAATAAACATTTATATCCAAGACCTAAATAGTGTGCGTATTTTAGAGCCATTCTATGAAAAAAAAGGTTTCTTATATAAATCGGTATTAATGTTGAATTTAAGATAATTAAATATGAACTACACTTTAAAAATAACAAAGTGTCAAAGTCCTAGAAGTATTACAACAGCAGTAACATGAGAAACGCTATCCTGCATGTAATGTGGAATGTCCCTTTAATAGATTTAAAAATATCCACATTTTAAACCCTAGATCTTTAAAAACTGCCCCTGGTTAATAGGTTTAAAAATCAATAAATTTTATATCCAACACCTATATATTGTGCGCATTTTTAGAGCCAATCTATGAAAAAAACGGTTGCTTATATAAATCGGTATTAATGTTAAATTTAAGATAATAAAATATAAACTACACTTTAAAGATAACAAAATGCCAAAGTTCTAGAATTATTACAACAGCAGTAATAGGAAAAACGCTATCCTGTGAGTAATATGGAATGTCCCTTTAAGGGAGACCCGTAAGAAAACCCCCAAAATTTTTAGTATTGAATTTAAAATAATGAATTTTGGTGTACTATTTAAGAATCTTCTTGTAAAGAATAATTAGCCAAAAAAATCATTTTTTATTTAAAAATTAAATTTTTTATGGGGATTTTTATGACCTTTTTTTTGTCGAAAAATACACTTTTTAAAATTACTACTCCTCATTCAATTTTCAATATTTTGGTATTAATAAAATTTTTTAAATAGTGTTATAGTATACAGAAAAGAACTAAGGAGAGATATTTTTAATTTTCTTTTTTAATCAACTAAAAAAAAAAAAATACGCATGGTAAATTTCCTTAAATTTGTTATAATTTTCATGTTTACCAATTTATGTAAAATTTTCAGAAATAGATAAAAAAAATATTTCTCCTTATTTTTGTTGCAAATATTTTTAAGATTTTAAAAACATAAACACTTTGTTTCTAAATCATTTTACCACTGAGCCTTAGTACTTTGAACTTAGGCAAAATATGAAAAAAGTCATTTTCAGGAAAACACGTTTTAAATGGCCGCTAGTCCTTTAAACTCTATAGTGAGTACAATTTAAAAAGCTCATTTTCAACCTGTTCCAAGTGTCCACGAGTTCTGAAATTTTGCATGGATATTTGCAAATATGTATTTTATCATTTTCTGAGGAAAAAAAATTGAACTTTTGATGATTTTTGGCCAAAATGGGGTACGGGTCTCCCTTAATAGATTTAAAAATATCCACATTTTAAATCCTAGATCTTTAAAAGCTGCCCATGGTTAACAGATTTAAAAATCTCAAACTTTTATATCCAAGGCTTAAACAATTTGCGCGTTTTATAGCTAATCTATGAAAAAAAGGGTAACTTACATAAATCGGTATTAAAATTAAATTTAAGATAATAAAATATAAACTAAACTTTAAAGATAATAAAGTGCTAAAGTCCTAGAATTATTACAACAGCAGTAACATGAGAAACGCTATCCTGCAAGTAATGTGGAATGTCCCTTTAATAGATTTACAAATATCCACATTTTTAATCCCTAGCTCTTTGAAATCTGCCCGTTTTCAATAGGATTAAAAATCATAAACTTTTATATCCAAGACCTAAATAGTGTGCCTATTTTAGAGCCATTCTATGAAAAAAAAGGTTGCTTATATAAATCGGTATTAATGTTAAGTTTAAGATAATTAAATATGAACTACACTTTAAAAATAACAAAGTGTCAAAGTCCTAGAATTATTACAACAGCAGTAACATGATAAAAGCTATTCTGCAAGTAATGTGGAATATCCCTTTAATTTATTTAAAAATATCCACATTTTAATTCCTAGCTCTTTGAAAGCTGCCCGTGATTAATTGGTTTAAAAATCATAAACTTTTATATCCAAGTCCTATATATTGTGCGCATTTTTAGAGCCATTCTATGAAAAAAAGTTTGCTTATATAAATCGGTATTAATGTTAAATTTAAGATAATAAAATATAAACTACACTTTAAAGATAACAAAGTGCCAAAGTTCTGCAATTATTACAACAGCAGTAATATGAAAAACGCTATTCTGCGAGTGATATGGAATGTCCCTGTAATAGATTTAAAAATATCCAGATTTTAAATTCTCGATCTTTAAAAGCTGCCCATGGTTAACAGGTTTAAAAAATTCAAACTTTTATATCCTAGACCTATGTATTGCGCGCATTTTTAGAGCCATTCTATGAAAATAAAAGGTTGCTTATATAAATAGGTATTAATGTTAAATTTTAGATAATAAAATATGAACTACACTTTAAAAATAACAAAGTATCAAAGTCCTAACATTATTACAACTGCAATAATATGAAAAACTCTATCCTGTGAGTGATATGGAATATGATCCTTTCAACATTATTAATATATATATATGGAAACCTGGAGATTAGTGAACGGAATGTTACGTTCAAAACACTTAAAAAAATGTAACATTTGCCCCAACTTTCCCCTATCTATAAAGAATTAACTATTATGATTGTTCACAAATTCAGTCAGTTCGGAAGAGTTTTTTATATAAAATATTTTGTAAAATTTCTTGTAATCTTAAAAAGTTACATTTTATTAAATTAATTTACATAATTTATATGGAAGATTGCTTAACAGACATAGAATTAAATTTATATACACTTGGATGTTAAAAATGTTACGATTGATTAGATTATAGTTGTAACTAGATTTGTATAGGAAAAACCCTGTTTATAAAATAAATGCGTTCTTCTTGTCTTAAACATATAAAAATCCATGGACATTGTCTTTTTAAAATTTAAAATTTATTTTTCATAATTTTGGATATATATTTAATACATTTTTTAAGTTTAAACTTTAAAATAATTAATTAATATCCAATATGTTTAAGGTTATATTTAATGTTTATAATACATATTATGTTTTATTGTTTGATCAAAATAGGAAAGTAGGAAAAAATAAAGGTTAATTCTTGATTTATGTTTGATTTTAATGCCTTATGGCTACGAAATCCCCAAATTGCATGACATCATGGTTCAGGTTCCTATAATTGAAATCGATACTCCAGCACACAGAACCTTAGAAATTGAATTATTGATTTTGAAGATCGGTTAAAGCAAATATTCCTAAAAAATCTGAGATTTTATCAGTAGTATTTAGAATAAGTTAGAATTTTGAAACTACTTTTAAATTATCCTTGCAAATGTAATGTTAGACAGGATTACCATTAAAACTTTGTATATCTGATATTGATTATGACTTAGAATTATTTGTTATTTAACGCTGCTTGGTGTGAAAATATCTAGCTACAGGCTCACTTTGTATTTAATACTTATGTCAGCACATGTCAAACACATACACTTATTGCCATAAAAAACTGCACACCAATAAATAATAGTGGGATCGTAACGAAACTTGGCACGAAGGTACATATCAGGCGGATATGCAAATGGTTAGCAGTTCAGTGTGATTGAGCATTGCGCATTTCGTAATGTCACTAGAGGGCGTTGAACTTCGTCCTCCTTGGAGTATAAAACTGGTAGGTAAAACTTGTCACAGTGTACCTTTTCTTTTACAAAGGAAACGCTGAGGTAGACAGCACCCATCGAAAAAATTATTAGCAGCTGTTATAGCTGGAGATGGAAATATTTGTCTTAACCTTTCTTCAAAATGAACAATTCAGTTTCTGTGGTTCTGAGCGCTAAAGTATCGATATACGTTATAAGAACTCTGGACCACGATATCATGAAATTTGATTATTTGCATAAACATAAGACATAACAAGCAAATATTGATCAAGACTTAATTTTTATTATTTCCTACTTTCCCATTTGGAAAATAAATTTACATTTTATTCTATTTGTTGTGTAAATAGATAAATAAAGAATACTGCCCTGTTAAACTGACGGCATTGAGCTCACAGGCTACAAATACTAATTGTACATTAAAGCCTTATATTTTCAAGGGTTAATTCCGTTCGAAAAAAAATAAGAAGGGGAAACAGCTCTCCCCTTCCCTCTTTTTTGATACTTAATCATTGAACCTCCTATACTATCAAAGACATGCTTTATCATATAAAAAATCTATATCCAAAATTCAGAGCAAATGAGATAATTCTTAATAAAAACCCATTTAGCATTTATATAATTTAAAAGTAGTTATCCCCCTCTTTTATTCTTAACCATTAAACTTCCAAAACTATTCAGAGATTTGAACGAAATCTGAAAATTCTGCTTGAAAAACCGATTTATATAAATAAAGGGGGGGGGCATTAGAACCCCTGTTCCCCCTATTTATACTTATTAAATGAACACCTAATAACAGTCACGGAATCGCCTCATCAGAATGATCCTAATCTAAATTTTGAACGAAAACTTAATTCTGCATGAAAATCCCATTTATATCAACTAAGGGGAGGGGCATGAGCCCCACCGTTCCCCTCTTATACATAACGAATGAACTCCAAAAGCTAATCAGGGAAGCGCCCTTGTCAGGATATACCTACATACAAAATTTCAAGTGGATCGGATATTTTTATCATGAGATATCGCGTTACGCACGAACGTACGAACATACACACAGAACGGAAGGGCACATTAACTCTCAGGCTATGATAGCCTGTGAGCTAATAAAACTATTTCAAAAGTTTATTATACATTTTTACTTTAAAATTTTTGGTAAAGTATAATTGATAGAAAAAATTATAATTCTGGCTCTACATACCTAAAAACAATGAAGATAAGGGTGTCCAGCAAATAACACCCTGATTTCAAAATTAAATTTCTCATAAACAAAGATCAATCCAATTATGCAGTAAACGGTTTGTTTATCAGGTAAGCTGTAAAAATCTTATATAAAAGTTTCGAACGGCACATATTTTGAAAAGATTGTGTTCTGATTGCAAAGAATGCTTTGATTTGACATTTTTCTTCCTTTAGATGGCTGCCAGAGAATGTGTTTTTCGGCTTAAAGTGCCATATTTCATAGTTTTTTGAAATTAAATTTTTGAAATTTCGAAAATGTTTAAAATATACTTCGAAAAATCTTTAAAATATTGCAGTGTAAGCTGAAAAATTATTTCTCTGCAGGCAATCTAAAACAAGAAAAATGTAAAATCAAAGCTTCTATGAATCAGAACGCAATTTTTTCAAAATATTCACTGTTTGAAATTTCTGTATAAGATTTTTACAGCTTACCTAATGAAAAAACCGTTTACCACATATTAGGGTGTTATTTGCTGGACACCCTGTAAATAAGCAATCTATAATACAACTTGTTAAATAATTTAAAAAAATCAAAAAGAAAAACAAAATTACGAGGGATAAGTATTTTTAAGTTTAAAGGATTTATTCTAATGTAAAGCTTTACTTTATGCTGCGAAAGAAATTCGATTAGAATTAAAAAGTTAAACTAAATATGAAGTACCTACTGCGATGGGTATTTAAATAAAGGTATAAAAAACTCAAATAAAACTGTCAAAAAATCTTGTTTTACTTTGTTTATTAAATATCTACTTACACATTTGTTTATAAGATCACATTTTTAATTTCCTGTGGATTTAATTACACTTCACTCTTCATTCTTCGCAAATATTCTTTACAGGTTAAATGAAATAAATTTAAAATACAGTGTATTAATGTTCTTGTAGAAAGACATTTACCGATCAATTTCTCATGCAATTTTGAAAGCTGTTTTTTATTGTTTATCTGCTTGTTGAGAATAATGATTATTTATTAATGATTATTTTGACGTTTTCACGCGTGGGTTCTAAATAGTGTAATATGTATGGTTTTCATTAAGAAACAAATAAAGATATTCAATTTCTTTGAAAATTTCACATATTTGTTTTTCGTTGTGGTTTTATTTAATATTTTCATTTATATGTATCACTTTAATATATTTAAATGTTTGTAGAGCATTGCCAATTCGAAATTATTGTTGAGTTTTAAATTATTTAGTAAATTACCTTTGAAATAAAGTGTTATTTTGATCTGAATTTGCAAAATGCATTCGAGACTGTATGTTTTAGAAAATAATGAATTTTCATAATTAGTTAAATTAAACACTATACTATACAAAATGAGGATTTTTAGATGATATAATTAAATAAAAGTCTACAATTTGCTACTGCGTTATCATTTCTTCACCAGATAATTTATGAGTGTAGATCCGTATGAGTCATTCCACACGAAATGAGCAAATCAGGTGTGTCTGACATGTCACAGATTTTATTAAAAATCATCATATAAGTAGATCACAATCATTTACGAGGAAACGTAAAGTAGTAGAGTTCAGACTAGTTCATTTCAGTATAAAAATTTACATTTAAGTTGATACGAAATCGAGGTCTTGTGTACATGCTTGAAATTTCAAGTTTGATTGTTAGCCCTAAGATCGGAAAGACTGTGATAAAAATTATTTACACTTAAGAATGAACTTTAAGTAACAGATTAGCATAATTTAATAATTGTATTTTTATTTCATAATTTAATAATAAATAAATAATAGAAAAACGCGGAAAAAATGAAATATTTCACTTATATGTTTTAAAATAAAGGACATTTTTTCCAAATTCAATTTTTTTTTTGCTATTATAGCTAATTGAATATATTTAATACATATAAAATTTAATCCTTGCCTTTTTCATTCCTTTATGAGAAAAAAAAAATAAATAGTGAAAACTGTTGATTAAAAATTCAACATTTTTATCATTTGTTTGGAGACGAATAAAAGGTTTCAAAAGCTCTAAACTGTTTGATATTACTGATAAAAGTATATATTTTGAATATACGAAGTTTTATTCTTGCTTTCAGTTTATTTTAGACTCAAGAATATTTTAAATTGGTATAGAAGAAGACCGATTCTCTCGATAAAATTTCTGTATTTTAATCTTAAAATCAAATATCAAATGTAGATGGCAGCACTAATATTTTTTACCAAGGAACTTGCAAAAAGCGCGTTATTTCAAAGAAAGATTGTCGTTAGAATACCTCGAATATTAGTTTTTTTAACCCATTTTTATAATATTAGGAATCAAAAAGGAGTATTGAAACTTTTTTAGTGTGTCATGGACTTATTGATTCTTATATATGTGCAATATTGTTGATGTCGAAGCTGTCCTTTAATTATTTTTGAGGTTAAATAAGAGGAATAATTGTGATTTTATCATTTTTTAAAAAGTTTCTAAGTTTTTTTAAGATGAAGGAAATAAATAACAACTTTGAAACTTGGAAAATTCGATCTTCATATATAATACTACATCTTTCATGAATTTCAAAGATGTTTTTTAAATCCTTTAATTTTTATAGCATTTAAAATGTTTCAAAAATTTACGAAATTTCAATATTTACAAACAATTTATGATTAGTTATGGTATTACCAGATTATTATTACTCAAAAAATATAAAGATTGATTTCCAGAGATTTCAATATTATAAAAAAAAATCATTTTTGTGAAATAGTTCTCAAAATACTGAACTTCAAACTTGCAACTTTCGACGATTATCCGCAACCTTTCTATATCTAAGTTTCTAAGTTTCTAAGTTTCTAAGTATCTTCTAAGTTTTTTAAATGTCCAAAACAGATAAAATAAATTATTTTTCGTTAAAATATTGTGCAGAGCTACATTTGAATATCAAATGAACACGTATCTCAAATTTTATTAAAATCGGCTCCTATGCAGCCACGCCTTTTTTTACATTTTTGCTCATTTTACATGGAATAACCCGTATTTGTGAACCTAAATCATTAGCACCCTAAAATATATATTTTTTTAAAAAAAAGCTTTTTTTTCTATCATCTAAGGTGTTTTTTTTAATTTATGCAAAATCAATGAAAGTGCATTTGCAGCGTTATTATAGCTTGGGGTATAAAGCAATTACTATTAGATATAATTGGCAAAATAAAAATATGCTAATGATCCTAATAAAAGAAATTTGTTTTTCTCTACATAAATAAAAACAATGAAGATATGCAAGCAATATATAAAGAAGCTTGCTAGATATTTTGAAATTTATTCACAATGAAAAACAACATTACAATGGACAAGTATTTTTGAAGCTTAAAAATACATTCTAACGAAAAGCAGCACATTACACTGCGGAAGAACATCGACTTGAGTTAAAAAGTTAAATTAAATTCGAAGAAAATGATGAGCATTTACGGAAAGGCAAAAAAAAAAAAAAAAAAAAAAAAAAAAAAAAAAAAAAAGCGCAAATAAAATTGTCAGAAAAATCTTGTTTGGCTCTGTTTATTAAATTTTGTACTTACACGTTTGTTTATAACATCGTATTTTTAATTTCCTGAGGATTTAATTGCACTTCACTCTTTATTCCTCTCAAATATTATGTAAAGATTGACTGAGATAAATTAAAAATACAGTGAATTGATGTACTTTAAGAAAGCAAATTTACCGATCAGTTTCTAATGGAATTTTGAAAACTGTTTTTATTGTTGATCTGCTAGTTCAGAACAATGATTATATGTTAATGATTAATATTTCGACGTTTTCACGCGTCGTGTAATAGTGTGCCTTAGTGTAATACATATGGTTTTTATTTAAAAACAAGCAAAAATATTCAATTTCATTAATATTTTCAGAATTTTTTTTTAATTCTAGTTTTATTTAATATTTACATTTATATTTATCACATTAATATATTGTATTGCTTGTAGATCATTGCCATTTCGAGATTAATGTCGAATTTAAAATTGTTTCGTAAATATTCCTAGAAAAAAAGTGTTTTTTTTTTTTTCATCTGAATTTGCAGGATGCATTCCATAGAGTATGTTCTAGAAAATAAGAATTTTTTATAATTAGTTAAGTTAAACGCTTTACTATAAAAAAATGAGGATTTATAGGTCATGCAATTATAAAAAAAGGTGTACAATTTGTTCCTGCGTAATTTAGGTTATAAAAAATATGTACTATCCTGTTATAGCATCGACCAAAATACCTCATAGCATGCATGTTCACAGTGACGTCACAATGACGTCACTGTGAGTCACTTTGGTCACATCACATCTGTGACGAAAATGCCACCACTCAGTGACGTCACAATGTGACTAAGATGTGACTTTCTAAAAAAAAATTCACAGTTCGTCACAATGTTAATGTCAAAGTAGTCACAAACGACACACTTTTCACAAATTGGTCACATTGTGACGTCACAAAGTGGTCACAATGTGACGTCACAAAAAAGCTCTAAAACGGCCATGACAACTTCACATTTTAGTCACTGTGACTTCACATCGACGTCACGTGACGTCACATCGAAAATCGATGGTCACAAAGTCACAATGTGACTTCACCACGACGTTGCAGTGACGTCACCATGTCTTACGGGTACTATCGCCAAATTATAAGATTATATGCTAAAAATGGATGATCGGGAATGTCACTTCAATGTCATTAAATACGATACACTTGTTTAAAACGTCATTAAATGATATTTATTTCGACTTTTTATTTGTAGTTTTATTAATATACTAATATTTTTTATGTTACTTAAAATAAAAATTACATCAAAATGTATAATTTTGGCTATTTGTATAATTTGGCGAAATAAATCGACGGGATAACAGAGTAGTACCCAAAAATTAAATAAATATTTTGAGGGTTTATATTCGTATTTGTGAACCTAAATTCTCATACCTCTAAGATATCAATTTTAGAAAAAAGCTTTTTTCTGTCATCTATGGTGTGATTTTTGTTTGTGCAAAATCAATGAATGTACATTCGCAATGTTATTTTATCTTCGGGTTTAAAGCGATTAAAGTAAATTATATGTAATTGGAAAACATATATATGCTAATATTTCTAATAAAAATAAACTATATTTTAGCAATACCTATCTAAAAAATTATATTTGAAAGCAATGTATAAAAAAGCCTGATAGATACTTCAAAATTTATTTTCAATGAAAAGAATATTACGAGGGATAAGTATTTTTAAAGTTTAAAGGATTTATTTTAACGGAAAGCATTACTTTACACTGCGGTAAAGCTTCGACTAGTATTAAAAAATTAACATACAGTGATGAGCACTAGAGAAAGATATTAAAAACACAAATATAACTATCACAAAAAATCTTGTGTGGCTCTGTTTATTAAATTTCTACTTACATGTTTGTTTATGAGATTGCATTTTTAATATCCTGTGGATTTCATTACACTCCACTCTTCATTCCTTACAAGTATTATTTAAACGTTGAGTGAAGTAAATTAAAAATACAAAAGTAAAGTACTTTTAGAAAGCAACATTTACCGATTAATTTCCAATGCAATTTTGAAAATTGTTTATTGTTGTTATCTGCTTGTTTAGAATAATGATTTTTTAAAAGCATATTTTTTTAATTTTCGCGCGTAAGTCTAGGCGCAGTATGTGTGGTTCTTATTTAAAAACAAACAGAGATAGTTAATTTTTTTAAAATAATTTCACGAATTTATTTTTCTTGTAGTTTGATTTGAAATTCGTGTTTATGTTTTTCCTATTAATATATCTTAATGTTTATGTAAAATTTCTGATATTTTTGCCGTGCGTTTTTGAAGATAAATGACAGAAATGTTTCATCGATTAGTGCGTCTGCACAGTAAAAAAAAAAAATCTGTAAAGTTACAAAAAGTTATCTATAAAACTGGGATTCCAAGAATTTTTTATGTGCCGAACTTTGATGCATTGTTATTGCGCTTGGTCCATTGTTATATTCAAAATCTTTCCTCATTGAATTAATAGTTTAAAGTTTTTTTTAATGTTCTCTTCGTAAAGGATGTCACTTTTTTCATAGTTTTCACAATCAATTCAATTTAATTTTTTATGCTCAATTAATTATTTTTTGCTTTAATAACTGACGAGCTGGAACTAAAATTTTAACACATCATATAAACATTTGCTTTGATTTCTGAAGTATTTTAAAAACTAAGAATAATATATGCATGCTTTAAGAAGAGAACACTGAAAAAACCTCTTAAAATATTAATTTCCCGAGGAGATATTTTGAGTATAAAAATATATCAAATCCCATAGTCTTAAAACTAGGAAGGGGAATTATGGTGCTCAGTGACCAGCTGCATTAAGTCCTTTGTATAGGTACAGATTGCAATAATAATAATAATAATAAAAATAATGCGTCAGTGCCTCTTAAACCCAAATAATCCAGTTGTCACTGTGTGAAAGAAATACATAAAAGCTGTGTAGCTAGTATTTATATGGGCAAAAGATCCCGAATTCTTAGTGAAAAGCAATGTACATGAACACAGGCTATATGCAGTAATAATAGTGTTTCTTATTAAACAATTGCGGAAAAATGTGATTTTGTCTTAAAAGACTGCGGAAAAACGCAATTTCTGTCATAGAATTGTGCAGCATTACGCAATACCCGTTTGAGAATCATTTAACGCTATTCTTTTTCAAATAAACGTGAAAAAAAAGCCCGTTAAATTCTCCAAAGGACGGCAACTTGGACACCGAAAATTTGTTGCCAAAGAAAAAATTTAGTCGCCACTTGATGACTGGCGACAATGAATCTGCATCTATAGTCCTTGATCATAATTTACTTTAACATAATTACTTTAACATAATACTTTAACATAATTTACTTACTTATCTCTAAAAGGTAAAAAAAAAAAAAAAATGTGAAGGACTTTTTTTATTCCTTTTTTACAATATTTTTAGCAATTGTTAAACTAGAAAATTAGCTCCAAGATTTAGCTAATTTTGATTTTTTTTTAAATAAAAATAATTATAATTATTAACAACATAAAATGTTATGTTGATAGAGGTAATAATGAGAAATTTAAATTCATTTACAATCTATATGTTTTGGAGAATACTTTCATTATGAATATCATAAAAAGTAGATTAATTTCTGACGATTCAGTTTATATATGGCTTGAAACTATTTCAACATGAATGTTTAAAGAAATTGCCATTTCGTAGAAAAAAATCAGTCAAACTTATAAAACTCATTAAAAGTATAGATATAAGTATTTATTTATTTTTTAATAATGTGATTTATTATAGATTATTTTTTTCTCTTTTCAGTAGACGAAATTGAAGATTTTTTTTAATACAAAATGTTTTTATGTATATTAAAAATGGAAATTCGAAGTTGCACGTGAAGCGTAGCAAATGAGGTGCGTTCGCACAATAACGAAGTTTTAAAGATACCACTCTCATATATCTATCTCATAAAATTGTAAATATTTAATTACAATTAAAATGCGCACCAAACAATGTTCTCCCTATGCCATTATGTAATGGAAAACTTTTGTACGACCTTGTAAATCAATAACAAATGTTCTTTTCATCACAGATTATACATAATGTATAATCTATACTATAATAATCTGTAATATATATAATATATGTAATCTGTAAAATCTGTAATATGTACTTTATAGATGCCTATCAATTTTATTATGTTCGAATGAGTGTAACACCATTAAAATGCATTTGAAACATTTTTCCTCATTGACCGTAATGTATCTGAATACTTTTGATTGTCCCTGTAATTGAACTATCCATCCGATTTTGATAACATTTAAAATAACTCGACACAATTCTGTAATAATTATGTATTTTAATTTTCAAACAATTAAAATGCATTTCAAACTTTTTTCCCCTATCGACCATAACGTAATAGAATACTTTTGACTGTCCCTGTAATTAATCTACTCATTCAATTTTCCTAAAATGTGAAATGACTAGACAAAATTATGTGATAATTATATATTTTAAATTCAAACGATTCGGCTGGTAGTTTTTGCGTCATTATATGCTGACGGACGGTCAGACGAACAGTTAGACGGACAGACAGATGGACATACAGACGGACGGACTGAACCACAACTATAGGTGCTACACTTTTACAAATTTACGATTGCACTTATAAAAAAGGAAAAAAAGACTTCAAACTTTTATGAAATAAAAAGAAAAAAACAATAATTTTAAAAATGTCATTTCACATCAAGTTATTAGTTATTGTATTAAAAAAATAGGAAGAAACTCTGTATTAGACGTGAAATGTCAATAAATACAAGAGGTTTGAAGGAAATATTTATAGCTGGCAAAATAAATAAGGAGAATTATATATTTTGGATGTATTCCAAAATAGGTCTGCAACATGTTTCAATAGTCTCGAACACACATTTTCTTTTCTCATGTAATTTTGTTGTAGAAATGTTTGAATTTATTCTGGTCGCCAATATTTTTATTTATTTATTTTTCTTAAAGCTGGGGGTCTGTTGACGTTTCACAAGAAAAATGAAAACATACAAATAGTTATACCATATGTAGTTTGGAAAAATGACAATATCTTCATGATATAGTTCACCATAACTTTATTTTAGTTGGCAAAAGATGTGTAAAGGATATGATCTTTCTTATTTCTCAAAAACACTGAAAGAACAAAATATCTTAGACGAAGAATTAGAGTCATTTAAAGGGTTTCGGGAATTTTGCTTTTTACCTTATGGTGCAATTTAGCAACATGTCACATTATTTTTTTTCTCAGTCCCTATGAAAGATAAATTCATGCTTTTTTTAAATATAAACAACATAATATGTTTTCTATTTAAAATATTTTTTAACACTCGATGTTCAATTTTTTATATATATATTTAATTTTGAAAAAAAAAAAATTGTTCTTCACTGTACGCAACATTTCTCGAAAACTAATAAAGTCATTTACATGAAACTTGGTAAATATCTTCCTTTTATGTTAAAGAATAACTTATACTTCAAATTTAGAAGTAAAACTACATTAGTTATTTAAAATTGACAATTTTTCAATTAAAAAATTAATTGTATCAATTTTTTTATAAAAAATAAAATTTTGAATAAAAAATTATATAAATTGACGAAATGAATCATCAATAAAGTATAAGTTCAAAACACATTAGACCTATATCATTATTAATATTTTTTGGAGCTCTTAAACTAATAGTTTTGCTACAATCTTGCCCGCAATGGATGGAAAAAAAAATAATTTTTTATCGAAATTAAGCATTAATGTAAAATTGGAATGTAAAACATAAAAAAAAAATAATGATTGTAAGATTTATTAAGTTCTATATATTAAACATGTCAAACATTTGTGTTTTATAGGTATTGAGAAAAAAATAACTGTGACATGTTGCTAAATTGCATTATCAGGTAAAAAGTAAGACATCTGAGGCACCTGAGACCCCTTAACACTGAGACCCCTAAACTGGTGAATAGCTTTGCCTAATGCTATAATTTGTAAGTGCGTTAACTATTTCTTAATAATAAGTTAGAAAAGAATATTTTTTTTATGTTCTTTTTATTATTATTAAATTTATCTAACTATAAAGTGAAAAAGATGTATATTACATATACAGTGTGATACGAATTGAATATTTCCAACTGAGCAAAAAATTGCCCAGGCCGGGAATCGAACCCGGATACTTGGCTTACAAGGCTAATGCTTTACCTGTTAAGCTAACCGGGCGATAGCCGGCTGGGATTTTTCGCTCAGATAAACTTATTGGTCATGACATCTGGTGTGTCATTTAGACAGCTCGGCAGAATAAGCCGCAGGTAATGAAACTCCATAGAACGATGGATACGTAGATATACAATTATTTAAACGCAATCTAACTGATTGGTAAAGTTATCATACGAATTGAATATTTCCAACTGAGTGAAAAATTGCCCAAGCCGGGAATCGAACCCGGATACTTGGCTTACAAGGCCAATGCTTTACCTGTTAAGCTAACCGGCATCTGGTCTGTCATTTAGACAGCTCGGCAGAATAAGAACGGCAGAATTGAAATGATCTTCTTTAGAATCAGATTTAGTATTAATAGTAACTTTACGATTAAGATAAAAAGCTAATTTTTTATGAAAATCTAATCCAGAGGTACTATTGGCATTAATGGTAATTTTAGCAATTTGAATATTAAAATTATGGCAGAATTCCCAAGTGTGATTGTCAACAAAAAAATTAAAAAAATCTATGTCAATCAAGAAATTTTTGTATTATTTTTATTTTTTAACTGTTCTCATTTCATTTTTCTTATAATTCTGATTATTTCTGCAATTTTAATTTATGCAACTTAAGAATGACTTTTTTTTCTGTTTACGAGGATTCATCTGTTAATTTTTACTTTTATTTTTCTGATTTTAATATTAATATTTATTAAATGTAATTTGTTCTTTTGAATTTATGATGGATGTGGAATACAATACCGCATTAGGAGACGTAACTATATCCCTGAAATTTATGAGCTTTGAAGTTTTGTACGTGACTTATTGGCAATAATTTGAAGTTATATAAGAAAGTTTTAGACTCTAGAAGCTACTTTTATCAAGATTTAGGAGATATGCTTAAATGTTTTTTTTTTGCAGAAATAAATTATATCTTTAGTAAGAACTGCATATTTTGTATATTTGTTATAATAATATCTAAAACTGATATCTATTTTTTTAATCTTTTACGAAGCTTTTCTATGTCTCGGTGGTGAATTACTGGAGCACTCACACATTGCTGGATTTTTAATTATTGAAAATAGAATATCTTAACTATTGAATTTGATTGTTTTATTTTCAATGTTAGATTAAAAAAATCAAAAATCACAATAGTATTATGAACTCCTTGTTCTTTTTTTAGATGATATCTTTAAATTATTATTATATTAAAAAAAAACTTTATGATATTTTATCATGAAGATCATTTTGTAATGAAAGAAACTGTGTGTTTCATTTGGATATTTCGAAATTTTGACACTGTTACTCGTGGGACGTAGAACGTTCTTTGTGACTTTCGCCAGCCTATAACATATAAAAGCGCCAAAACTTTACCTGGAGATCATATAAGTTTTTACATTTATCCTACAGATACACATATGTATATCTAAGTCTATCTATCTATTTGTCTGCCTATCTATCTATACTTTTCTATCTATCTCTATATATAAAAAATGTCTAAAAATTACAAAAATACTTCAGTTTTTACTCGTGGAGATATGGATAAATTGCAGAATCGTCCAAAATGAAGCACGTATTTATAATATGTTGGTAAATAGTCTTGCCATTTAAATATTAAATTAGCATTAAAAAATATGCAATTCTTTCCTTTTATGTTTTTTTTAAAGTTATTTTCCCTATTCTTTCACCAATAAAACAGTAACATATTTCATACAGCTAATATTCATCGGATTATGATAGTTTAATTTCTTAAATTTTCCACATTAACACAGTACATTCCTACAGTAAACCTGCTAAGTATATAATAAAAAATATTTATCATGTACAAAATACGTCTCTCTATAGTATAATATATCTATGAAATAAAAAGTTATTACTTTTATCTCATTCTTAATTAATTAAAGAGTAAACAATGTAATGCGAGTTGAATGAGTCTTTATGTTAAAGAAATTTTATATTTCAAAAAACATGGATGTATTTTTAAATTTCAGTTTTTTGAAATAATAACTTATTCAACAGAGCCCAAAATTTCAATTTTTAGAAATTAAATTTGACACATTTATACTTAGATGGATTTTTCAGAAATTTTCTTTGAACATATCTAATGTTTCCAACATCGCTATTCTAACAAAAATTATATTCACCGTTTCCATTTCCTAAATTCTATTAATTATAATTTTTTATTCAATATTTCAATATATATTTATCTATTCAAAATGAAAATGTCATTTTTTTTTTTTTTTTTTTTTTTTTTTTGTATATGAAAAGTTTTACTTTATAAAATTGATGCGTTTTATTAACTAAGAATTGTTATTATTGCATCTCATACCGTATTGTGCGCAATTAAGCATGTTAAATGGGATTTGTTATATTTACAACTTTTTCTTGTGTCTTTTATTACGTAATTGGTCAAGTATAATAAACTAAACTTCCAATAAAAGTGATGGTTAATTGCTGATGTTAAATAAGTTTAATGGTGGTATTATTACACATTTATGCTTTCTTTCTTAACATGTATTTAAATTACTTTTATGTTATTAAGCCATAATTGATTATATAAAATATACAGCAGATTGTTTAATTATAACCAAAGAACATCATAACTGATTTTAATGTAGTAAAACTCCGATCTATTGTTCCTACATCCAACGTTTTACCGCATTGATCGTTTTATTTCTATGCACCCTGTACAAATTATATTAAAATAATGTTAACGAAACCCATATGCATCGTTCTTAAAAGAATCGTTCTCCCGCATTCATTGTTTGAAGGTTTTTCTTTTCACCGAAAAGAAAATTAAATGGAAAGACCATCCATATGACATGCAAACTGATTTTTTTAAACTTTTATCTTAAAATGACTCATTTGTGTTTTTTAATGAGTGGGTGGAACAAGGATTAGCGGTGTTATTGTGACTTTTATGTTCATTGTGAAGAACAGGTGTTGTTGTTTGGAGAATGCGTTATTCTATCCTGTGTAAAGGGGAAGATGGATGTATTGTTCAGTCAGCTGTCATAATCTTGGCAAATCTGTTGTGCGCAATGCACATGTTTAATTTCAGGTGTTACAAATTTTAACTTAATTCACTCTGCGCTAAATTTTATGCACTCTGTGAATTTTACGAGTGGCAAAACAAATCTAAACCTTAGAAGAAAGGCTTACCATCATAAATGAAGTGGAAAATAATCCTTTTGAGAAGAAAATTATTATTGCTAAACGTTTAGGTATACCCACTTTCAACCCTGAATTCTATAATTTTGAAATTGAAAGAAATTCGAGAGCAGTCTTTTAAGTATAGTGCCTCTGCAAAAAAGAGAAAATCTATCAGAGTCTCTGCTTACAGTGAAATGGACAGAATTTTCTTTGCTTGGTGGAAGACGGATTCTGCATTAGATATTCCTGTGGGATAGGAATAATCTTCAAGAGAAGGCAGTTGAAATAGCGGCCTCATATGGCTTGAATACTTTCTCTGTATCAAATGGGTGGATTTCATGTTTTAAATTTCGCCATGGATTAGTATCCAGCAGCTAATGTACCGTAGTAGTAAATGCTGACAAAATAAATTTGTGATTCTAAAAACTTCCAAAGTTAATAAGAAAGGTACAAGGATTGCGATATCTACGATGCAGACGAAACAGGCCAGTTTTACATATGGTTGCCAGAGGAAATGCAAGCGTTCAAAAGAAAATCTTGTCATGATGATTAATATTCCAAAGGAATACTTACAGATTTACTATGCAAAAATATCTATACAGTGCTACTATGCAAAGGAGTACATATTATGTTTCAGCAGTTCTTACGAAAGATATTTTATTGTATCATACGATATATCATTTCATTAAACAAAGTACTAGACACGTTTAAATGAAATGTTACAAAACATCGTAACAACAATACTAGTTGTAATTTTATTATGCCATTTTGGGATAACTTAGAGAGAGATTCAGGGGAGAAATTGGCGTATTTGAAGTGGTTTTTTGCATGGGAAGTTATAACCGCACATGAAAGAAGAGAAAAGTAGGTAGTTATGTGTTCTGTCCAATTAGCACGGCAGTGCCTCTAAGGACAGCATGTCTTTCTCATAGCAAAACTCAACTAACAGAAAGGGATTATAAGATGTCTCGCTGCACCAAACTCCAACTCATTCTCACTTTGTTGCTACTTAGCTGTCTAATTTTGCAGAACCTTCGAACTTTTTATTGCACAGTTAATTCTGCTTTAATAAAGTTAAATACTTATTGGGACATATATAATGAAAATTTTAGGAGCTGACTCTTATGTATTACACGAAAGACATATTTTTTCTCTCGTACAAATCCAGTGTGGGAATCAGTCCTTACTTTTTTTTGTTGCTTCTCATGTACAGTTGGCACAAAATGGTTATTTTGTACTTAAATATTAAATTCTGTTAGATAAAAAACAAAACAAAAAGAAAAAAAAGCGATAAACTGGGAAACAGAGTTACCCCAAAAATGCGCTACTGATTCTGACAAGAAGCCTATTATACAATGTGTCCAATTTCAACGGTGGCCAATGGCTAATTTCTAAACCGTTAGTCATAGACATATAGTTCCAGTTGCAAAAATGTTTTTAAAAAGGTAAAAAATATTATTTAAGCGATTTAGGGGAAAAAATATTAAAAAAATTACGAAAATAAAATTTTTATACGGTCCTTTACTCCTATAAGTGATATTTAGTGAAAAATTTCCATTTTTTTAAGCATCTTTTTTGTTGAAAGGGGTCATTCACAAATTTTTTGGAAATAAAAGTAATTGTCAGACATATAACATAACTTTAAACATTGAGAGCAAAATAATTTTTACATTATTATTTTTAAAATTATTTCCATGTTTAAATATTAAAGCAAAATATACAACTTGTTCTAAAAATATAAGTAAAAAAATAACATACATTTTGTTAAATTAAATTACGAAAAGCAATAGTAACAATGCATTACAAAATTATATATTTTTTAAATTATATTAGATTACTTAACCTAATAGAGTTTGGTGTAGTCCAATAAAACAAATAAATGGTATGCACCTAAAATCGTATTAATATTACATTGTCATTGGATAAAAAGGAATATGCGCATTGAAGTTCAATCGGATATTTCGGAGTGTATTAAAATTTGGAGACAAATTCTGAACTAGTAAAACATACATACAAGCATTATGAATAAAATAAAAGCTTATAAAAAAAATAAACCTTTTTAAAATAAAATCATGAAAAGAAACTGCTTTATTTCATTATATAATAAAGCATATATAAAATTCAATTGAGAATGTGAATATAAAAACTCGTTTTATCATTTTTGTTTTCTCTGTTAGTGTATGTCAATCTGCACTAAGAAATAAATCTGTAATTCTACAATCTCCAAATTTATAATGAAAATCAATGGCCGCATTTAAAGGTATTTTGCGATTTCCCAAAATTTGATTTTCTCGATAAGGAGAATTTTGAAACTCACGTCTACAGTTATTTTAACTAATAAAAAAGTTAATTATTTAAAATTAACGCTACCGTAAAACTTATATTGTGGCAGCTTCTTTTGTTCAATCGCTTTAAGAATTTTTTTTTTTTTTTTTTTTTTTTTTTTTTTTTTTACCGCATTTAAAATATTATTTTTTAATTGGAACTATATGTCTGTGACAAATAGTTCAGGAATTAGCCATTGGACAGCGTTGTAAATGGATACTATAATATTTTAAGCATTTAGTGTGTGTTCATAAGTTTAATCCAACTTATCCGTTTTCAGTTAGTGAAAAGTGTTTTAAGTCATGAAATTTAAACTTTCATAACTCGGTCAATTTTAACCTTAGATGAATGGGACCTTTTTTGTATTGCTTGTTAGAGTGATGGAAAATTTTTAGTAAATATAACTAGTAGGACCTGGGGACCGTACAAAAATTTAATTTCCGTACCTTTTAAATATTTTTCTTCAACCTAAATCTCTTTAAAAACAATTTTTACCTTTTTCTAAAGCATTTTTGCAACTGGAACTATAAGTCTAAAACTAACTGTTTAGAAATAAGCCATCGGCCAACGTTGAGAATGGACACACTGTATATCGAGAATCTAATACATGTGACTGATTTAAAATAAAGCGCTTTCAATGTTATTCCAAAATACACTGTAAAAAAAATTGAAGAGGTTACTAAAAATTTCTTAGTAAATTTGTATTCCACAGAATTTTTTAGTAACCATTACAAACTTTTTTTTGCAAGTGAAACAAGCATTTCTTTTGTAAACTGAACAAAAGAATTTTTTGTATAACTAACTTAAAAAATTTTAGTATGAGCCACCAAGCAAATTTTAGAAATAGCTCCAAAATTATTTTAATAAGCATTACGTGTGCCCGAAGGGGAGGAGCTTCCTTCGAGCTGCATCCAGACTTCTGAAGCGGAAGATTTTCGGCAAAATTGCAATAGATGGCAGCACCAAACATTCCTACTTGCTCCGACAGGACTTTCATAATCCCTTTATTAACGAGACACTACATACATTCCTGGCGTATTTGGCGGTGGCAAGTTTTGAACCCGAGACCTTTTAGCCTGGAGTCCGTTACTATAACCACTATGCTATCAAAGCCACACCAACTGAGTTTTAGTAAGAGCTATTAGAAATATAAAACTATCAACTCTATTCGTTGCTAACTTTTTTCTAGTAATTCTTACAGATTTTTTTGTAACCGACTAAGATTACTAAAAATTTTTTTAGCAATTACAACGATCACTAAAGTTTTTTTAGTAGATCGACCCTTTTTCTTTTACAGTGTATGCTAACTAAAGTAAATGGTTGGAAGTGTCCGTCATGTTTGTTTAAAATTTAACGAAACATTCACAAAGTTTTTTTTTTTTTAAAGATAGAATTTGCAATGTGTATATACAGGGTGATTATAAAAAGAAAGGAAAAATTTTAAGGGGTAATAGTGTACATCAAGACAAACAATATTAAACAGGAAACCAAGTTTCCCAAGCGTTTTCCAAAGTTTTCCAGCGCCATTAATGTTTAGGGTACAAAATTTCAAATAAACATATAAAAACGGAAAAATTGGTCGATTGATTTGCGGTTTTCACTTATACTATTTACGTACGTATATTACTTTATGTTGGTATTTTCTTGAAAATAAATTATTAAGATAAATTCCGAAAAATGTCGATAGAGGGCGCTTTAGATTTTGGAGTAACGAACAACTGTTTTCTGCCGTTATTTTTTGCATGTCATTAAATGATTTCACAAGCTTAGATTTAAACTTAAATTTTGAGCTCAAAATCTGAATAGTTGGGAGTGGTTAAGTAGCGCAAACTGAACCGTGTTCAGAGGGTTCAAATTTCAAATGATTATAAAAAACGGAAAAATTGGTCGATTGATTTGCGGTTTTCACGAAAACTATTCTTTATGTTGGTATTTTTTTGAAAATAACTTATAAAGCTAGATTTTAAAAAATGGCGATAGAGGGCGCTTTAGACTTTGGAGTTACGAAAAACTATTTTTTTCCGTTATTATTTGCATCTCGTTAAATTTTTTTAGAAGCTTAGACATAAACTTAAATTTTGCGCAAAAAATCTGAATCGTTGGGAGTGTTTAAGTAGAGCAAACTGAACTGAGTTCAATGGGGGTGGGGATGTTCAAATTTCAAGTTATCATAAAAAACGGAAAAAATGGTAGATTCGTTTACGGTTATAGCTAAAACTATTCTTTGTGTCACTATTTTCTGGAAAATAAATTTTAACGATATATTTTTTAATTTTTCGTTTGAGGGTGCCCTAACTTTAGAGTAACCAACAACTATTTTTAAACGATTTTTATTCTAATTAAATGCTTGCAAATGCTTAGACTTAAACTTTGAGCTCAAATTCGGAATAGTTGGGTGGGGATAAGAAAGGCAAACTGAACTGTGTTCAAGAGTTGAAATGTTACTCTCCCCACACTTCGAACACAGTTCAAATTTGCGCTACATAATTACTCACAACGATTCAGATTTTGAGCTCAAAATATAACTATAAGCTTTTACAAGATACAAGATACAAAAAATACCAGTTAAAAATCGTTGTCGATTACTCTAAAGTTTAAGGCGTCCTCTAACGGATTTTTTTTAAATTTATCTTTAAAATTTATTTTCAAGGAAATACTGGCATAAAAAATAGTTCTGGCGAAAACCGTAAACGAATCTACCATTTTTTTCGTGATAACTTGAAATTTGAACCTCCCTACTCCCATTGAACACAGTTCAGTTTGCTCTACTTAACCACTCCCAACGATTCAGATTTTTTGCGCAAAATTTAAGTTCATGTCTAAGCTTCTAAAAAATTTAAAGAGATGCAAATAATAACGGAAAAAAATAATTTTTCGTAACTCCAAAGTCTAAAGCGCCCTCTATGGCCATTTTTTAATTTAGCTTTATAAGTTATTTTCAATAAAATACCAACATAAAGAATAGTTTTAGTGAAAACCGCAAATCAATCGACCAATTTTTCCGTTTTTTATAATCATTTGAAATTTGAACCCTCTGGACACAGTTCAGTTTGCGCTACTTAACCACTCCCAACTATTCAGATTTTGAGCTCAAAATTTAAGTTTAAGTCTAAACTTGTGAAATCATTTAATGAGATGCAAAAAATAACGGCAGAAAACAGTTGTTCGTTACTCCAAAATCTAAAGCGCCCTCTATCGACATTTTTCGGAATTTATCTTTATAATTTATTTTTAAGAAAATACCAACATAAAGAATAGTTTTAGTGAAAGCCGCAAATCAATCGACCAATTTTTCCGTTTTTCACGTTTATTGGAAATTTTGGACCCTAAATTTTAAGGTCGGCTATCTCCTTTGGAAAACGCTTGGGACCTTTGGTTTCCTGTTTAATATTGTTTGTCTTGATGTACATTATTACCCCTTAAAAATTTTCCCATATTTTTTGAATCACCCTGTATATCGATCCAATGTAATTTTTAAAAAATCAAATTCAATGCATACATTTCAAACATTTACATTCCGAGTTATCCCCAATACCAATGCTGTGTCTAATTCGCCATCTGTATGATTAAAAAATATTTTGAAGATAAATTACATTTATTGTAAATGTTTTGCTGCTTGCTTTAAAACAGAATTAGTATCTCATTGTTTAATTTTATAAGAATTCATGTCTCTTATGAAGTTACAGATTTTTGTTAAATAATTTTGCATCTCCGACATTAATTTTATTTTATCCTATATTCATTCATGAAGTAAACCCTATATTTAATTAATCTATAAAATACTTGTAAAAGATAGTATAAACTCATTCCCTAAGGTTTAATATTATTATTTTAGATGCTGATACAAACAACTAAAAAAAAAACTATTAGTGTGCTAGCAGATTCTAGAATTCATCTGAAATCGACATTATTAAATTTTTATACAAATTTTTATTTAAATATCAGCACTTCATAAATAACCTTATAATTTTGCAGTGAAATCGAAACATGCATTATGAGTTAACCGTTTTTTGGGCAAATTACTTCACTTGCTGAAATTTTGAAATGATTGCATAACACCAGGTTTTTCGAAAATATTTTTTGAAAAATAAGAGTTTTCATGTACAAATCAAATGAAAAATTTTCTTTAAAAATTCTAATGTACTACCTTCATTTGGTAATCAATATTCAGTGAGACCTATATTTTCGACTGCCTTATACAAGGTTAAAAATATTAAAAATTAATAACAGATAATAAATGAAGTATAATTTTTTGAAACAGGAGTAATTTCATTAAAGAAAAGTATATAAAAATGAACCTGCTAGATTGATTGAAAATCAGTTTAGGAGGGATCAATATCTTCTCTCATATGTAGTTATACTACATTTAATTGTCTATTGTTGTGCTATTACAATTTTTTTTTCGTTGAATGAATAAATTACATACAACTGAATATTTCCATATACATTTGACTACAATGTTCGTATTTTTCTCTTATTCGTTAAGTGTAATCCATTCATTAAAAATATATACTTCTTTTACATTTCCTTAAAGTTAAGTTGTGACTAATAGAAAATCTATAACAATGCAATAGTGTCATAAGTGAAAATGAATATGTTGTTTTACAAATGTTTTATCAAAAAATATAATAAGCTGAAAAAAGCTGAAAAATATTTTTTCCCCTTTTTGACTTAATTTTGTACGCGATACGTCACAATATTAACTTTACAAATTCTTTTTAATTTTCTGCAAGCAACTTATTCGGCATGCCACGTCAATTGTGACGACTGAAATTTTCCCTTGCAGTAAAGCGTAAATGCATACAATAAAATGTAGCATATTCTTTCTTTTTTTTTCGTACACTAAAAAATAATATATCAAATCCGTACCGGAAAAACTGTGACAATTAATGTATATTAGGAAAAAAATATTTCAAATGTATTGACATTAATTTTACACAATCCTGATCAAGCTAACCAATTGTCCATCTTAGGCGGTTGGGGAAATAAATAAATAAAATAAAAATCATTGAATTTAATTAGCAGTGAGAACCTACGTGTATTGCATGATAATTTAAATTAGGAAAATATGTCAAGGGGTCAGATAGTTCAACTATGTCCAATGATAACGTGCAATTTTATTTTCAACAAAGGGAATAACCCCTTTCTTATCTTATATATCTGACGATTTCGGCATTTTTTAAATGTTAAAAATTTTAAAACTATGTATAATAGAAATGCGTGATTTTCACATATATTATGATTAGAAATATATAGTATTTTCTTTATGATAATAAAAAATATAATAAATAAATAGGTATAAGTTTTAAAAATAGATGGAAAAGCTAAATACCGTCGACAATATTTGTACCATATGCTATGTAAGTAGATGAGTTCATTGCGAAACATCTTTCTTAAGCTATTATACTAATTTCATTTTGAGGGCCGTTTATTTTAAATTGCCTTTTTTAAGAGAAGAAATTTTTCACATAAAAAAAAAATAATGAGTAACTGCGATGTTTAGATGTGCTTGTTTTGAGTGACAGAGCTTTGTTGATTAAGCTGTTTTATAAAAAGGAGAAATCGGCATGTTATTTTTGCACACTTATCGTACAGTGCTTGAAATTAAAAGTGGGAAAGGACCGGTAAGCGTACTAAATCCGAAGGCTATAGTGAAATGATTTGAATGGGTTCATTGAAAGATTGTTAAACATGCGGGAAGCTTTAAGCATCTGTTGCAGTCGTAAACAATGTAGAACAGGATGCCAATACTCAATCTGATTTATTATACTGTAAAAATTACTAAATTCAGCTCCACCTATTTGGGAAAAGTGCAATTAATATAACAGATTTTTTTCTTAAGGGGAAAAAAAAAAAAAAAAACTTCACAGTTTTTACGTATTTCTGTCACAACCGCGTATTTGTTTTGTATAAAGTTTATGGTTATTAACATTTCAAAACTCCGGGAACTTCTGGATCAGCCGGTATGTCATATGCTTTTTCTTTTTGTACTTTGAGAAAAAAATCACAAATCCACACCAGAAAAAAGTAGGCTGTAAATTATAATCTTAAAAATAAAAGAAATTTTATGTAACATCTGCATCCAAAGCGGGGAAACCTAATCAAGCTATCTAATTGGCCTTTGTAACCTGTTAGAGAAACCAAAATATTACACCGAATTTCAATAGCTTCGATAACTTAAGTTAAACGTATAATGATTTGAATTAAAAACAGTTATTAAATTATCATTAGTTATTATTAAAAATAGCTCTTCAATTATGTTACCTGTGATAATGTACAATATTCTTTTGAACAAACCTAATAATTCCAGTTTCTAAAACTACTTATTTTAGAAAATAATTTATTCAAAAATAATTTTCTTATCAAAAGAATATACGTTCATAAATAGCATAACATAATTATTAATTATTTCCAAAGAGTAAAGAAGAAAAGTGGTACATCGATATAAGCAGAGAAGAAAATAATAGAGAAACTCGGTTCGTATAGCGTATTGTGTATGCAAAAATTAAAAAAGAGAATTTTGATTAAAGCAGTTTAAACTCCAGTTTAAAATGTATTTTTAAAAGATAGATGTTTCAAAAGAAGTTACATTATTATTATCATTTTCAAAGTCTGCATTTTGTCATTGACTAAAAAATGCATCTATTTAGTTATTTTTCAAAAAAAAAATTAAAAATAAATAAATAAATAAATAAAAATAAAATAAAGTATTTCTTTTTTACCATTAAATAGAACTGAGAGAGTAGAGAAAAAAGAGGTGTACGCAAAAAAAAAACCCTTGAAAAAAAATCTTTTTTTTTTTTTTTGCGTATTGTGTTAGAGATCTTGTGAAACCTTTCATTACGCTGAACTCAAGATATATTTCTTTAATTTTAGGTATTATACTTTCAGAGAAAAAAATATGCCTCCTGCCCTCCAATCTAACTCTGAATGCAGTGAAAGTAAAATTATAAAAAAATAAAGGTAGTAGATGTTATTTTAATCCTTGGGGGGAGGGGGGGACTTATAGCGATTGCTTTAGTTCGCATAGTTTTTCAGAAAAGCACATTTTTCTGTTACATATTTTTTTCAAATTAATTATGAAAAGATGTAGCGGCAACGGCCTACTCTGCATACCATTGGCATTTAAAGCCTAGATAACAACCTTTGATATTATATTTGTGTAATGCAATACCGAGTAGCAATATAAAAGCAATAAGCTTCATATTGTTGCAAACAGACTAATTTAAATATAATTAATGACATAAGTCACGGTTCGTATACATAAGAAATTCAAAAAAAGCCTTTATGAAACAGGATTCTTTTAAATGTTCTGTTGGCCTTATTTAATGTAAAACATTCTTTTGTTCGGATATAACGGCCACTAAGTTGCAATTTTTTTTTTATACTAAAACGTCTATTTTTAAGTATTACATTTTCAGAGATATCGTCGAAAATAAAGTGCAAAAATATATCCCCCCCCCCCTCTAATCTAATTTTGAATGCAGTGTAATTAAAATAATAAAAAAATAAATATGGTAGATGCTATTTTAAACAGTGTAGGAAAACTATAGCGATTACTTTCGTGTGCATAGTTTTTCAGAAAAGTGCATTTTTCTGTTATACATCA
This sequence comes from Maratus speculifer, assembly GCA_964019185.1. NCBI lineage: Eukaryota > Metazoa > Arthropoda > Arachnida > Araneae > Salticidae > Maratus > Maratus speculifer. The sequence goes on along the minus strand of OZ025295.1, from coordinate 256,226,933 downwards.
ATTTCAAATTAACTAAGCAAAGATGTTGAGGAGTATCATGTGTACCTATAGTACGAAAAGTATAAAAACATTGTTGATAACAATTTATTATTGAAAAAGTTGTAGCCGATATAGTAACACTTAAAGACACGGATGGTTTGTACTTACTACATAAATAATGAGAGCAAGGACATACTTTTCATACCATCGGCTTTTAGAGCCATAAATCACGATTCGTACGCATAAGAAATTTAAAAAAAGCCTTTTTGAAACGGGATTCTTTTAAATGTACACTGTAAAAAAAAATTCAAGAGGTTACTAAAAATTTTTTAGTAAATTTGTATTCCACAGAATTTTTTAGTAACCATTACAAACTTTTTTTTGCAAGTGAAACAAGCATTTCTTTTGTAAACTGAACAAAAGAATTTTTTGTATAACTAATATAAAAATTTTTAGTATGAGCCACCAAGAAAATTTTAGTAATAGCTCCAAAATTATTTTTAATAATCATTACGTGCGCCCGAAGGGCAGGAGCTTACTTCGAGCTACATCCAGACTTCTGAAGCAAAAGGTTTTCGACAAAACCGCAATAGATGGCAGCACCAAACTCGTTACCTGCTCCGACAGGATTTTCCTAATTCCTTAATAACCGAGTACTTACACTACATACATTCGGGGCGTATTTGGCCGTGGCCAGTATCGAACCGGGGACCTTTTAGCCTGGAATCCGTTACTATAACCACTATGCTATCAAGGCCACACCAAGTGCGTACTAGTAATAGCTATTAAAAATATAAAACTATTAACTCTATTCGTTGCTAACTTTTTTCTAGTAATTCTGACAGATTTTCTTGTAACAGACTAAGATTACTAAAAATTTTTTAGTAATTACAAGGATCACTAAAGTTCTTTTAGTAGACCGACCTTTTTTTTTTACAGTGTATGGTTGGCCTTATTTAATGTCAAATATTCTTTTCTTCGATATACCGGCCACTAAATTAAGATTTTTTTTACACTAAAATGTGTAGTTTTTTAAAAATATATTTATGCGTGCGCACCCTGCATAAATATTATGCGGTTCGCGACTACTTTGTATTGAGATGGTCTCACTTTATGACTCCCGTGTCTTTAAAAGTTAATTAAAAATCAATCGGAAATCTTCGTCATTGAAGAAAATTGCTTTGCAAATTTACGAGCTCCTTTCGACACAAGCTCATTTAGCACTATGCCAAGTTTAAACTTTGAATAAGAGTTTTGTGTTAGCTACACTCTAAAAGTGAAAGGTTATTACTATGCTGAATTTAATTTTACAGATCTCCAAATGAAGTTTTAATATCACTGCCTTTTATACTCAGCATGAGTAATTTCCTTATAAGCAGATAAGACAAGACAAAAACTAATTGGATGTGACCATTCCAAAACTTTCTTCTATCTCATCCATGCAAATGTTGAAAAAATCGTTTTTGTATTGTGAAAATTAAATGGAAATTTATGCCCATCGTGAGAATTGTAATAATATGAAATTCCGTACATTAGTTCTTGAGACATGATTATTTATAAAATAGTGTAAATAATGTAATGCACTATAGCTGCTCAACTTTTTGGATGACTTACACAGAAACAACGATTTGCAACAACTTATGTCAACATTTAAAGTAATTTGAAGTTTGATTAAAACCTGTGCATAAGTTCTTGAGATGCTAAGAAGGAATTCTTGAAAAAGGTAGCATAGTAGTGTGACCTTTTGGGCTATTTACAACAAAATGGAAACAGCAATATGTTACATTAAGGAATAACTGGATCTAAAGTTTTATGAAAATCCGTGCATTATTTCTAGAGATAGATGTAATTCAAAAAACGAAAAAAAAAATAGAATCGCCATCGTTTGACCGATTTACACCAAAAGGTAGAAAATGCCAATTCATGTCATAGACTAACTGAATCTAAAGTTTTATAAAATCCGTCCATTACTTCTTGGGAAAGCGCTATTGCTAAAATCGTGATAAATTCTGCATCGTACACTCTTAAAACGAAAGAGCTGATTTGGCTTCTCATGAAAGAGCTGTAATTTTTTCGATCATAAAAGAGTTGTTTTTTAAACGATTAAATCTTCTTGATCTAAATTGGTTATTTAAATAGCTCAACTTCATTTAAATTAGTTAAAACTCGAGTTATTTCAACTCTTTTTTGAGAAGCTGCCTTTCAAATTTGAGATGAGTGGATTTCAGCTCAAAGAGCTATTTTGTGACTGACTTTTTAAGAGAGTAACATCTCCTGTTGAGCGATCTACTCCAACATATGGAAAATGTCAATTCGTGTCACGAATTAATTGAATTTGAAGATTGGTGGAAATCCGTACCTTAGTTGTTGAGATAGAGAACTAATGCAAAAATTTTATTTGCGTAAAGTTTAATAAAAGTTTTTATTATTTTTTTTATCTAAATCTGTTAAAAATATACTTCTTTTCCTCATAAAAACATTTTTTTTTTCAATTGGAACTATATGTCAATGACTAACGGTTTAGAAATTAGCCATTGGCCACCGTTGAGAGTGTATACACTGTATAGTTTTTTTTTTTTGCAGAGTCTTATTATTCTTTCAAAAGTGATTTTCTTTTAATAATTTAATTTCCTTCTTCGCGACTAGAGATCTTTGGTTAATTTTTAATCCTTAACTATCGGTTTTTCAAAACAGATAATTTTCTGTAGTTGAAATCTGAAAATGCTCCAATTAAATAAGGTAAACTGTACAATTAAAAAATAAATGGTGAGAATAATGAATGATTCTGAGATTTTTATGTGGCACATATGCAAGTAATTCGTCCTCAAGAAGTTAATTATTCATATGTTTACTACACAGAACACTCTAAGATTGAGTACCACTCGCAATTAACCGTGTATTTTATTTTGGTGCGACTTCTTAAGGGAAATTTAAGTATCGCTTGTAAGAACAGACTAAAATTTGCAATAAAATAAATCCGACTAGCAGCAATTAATTTCATTAATATATAATATCATGTAAACATATTTTTAAGATTCTTTTAATTGTTTCAAAATTTATAATTAAATGACGAATAAAATTTTATGTTATTTTTCACATATTGAAGCTTTCAAACATTGTATAATACATACATCTGCAGCAAAGCATGATAACCTTGATTTTTACCGTTATTTAAAATTTCGGACATAATACGAACTAAATATTATTTTATTAATAAAAATTATTTACAGTATCTATCAACTTCAATTTACTCTCAAGCGCTTATTCGGTAAGAATATATCAAAAGAGCGTTTATCATATTTTAAATACGTAGCGGTGACACATTAGCTAATCTGATTAATTGTATTAAAAATACACAATATAGCCAGCATACTTTTTAACTCGCAGGCTAGCAAAGCATGACAGTTAATGTGCTCGCAGTTTCTTTACGTCAATAACGCGATAATTGTTGATAAATTTATCCGATTTGCTTTAAATTATTATTTTTTAGACTTATACTGACAAGGCGATTTAGTGACTAATTTGGCGGGTTCATTGGTTAAATATAAAAGTAAGGAACGGGGAGCTAATCATCCTAAATTTAGGTAAATGGATTTTTCATGCAGAACTATTCGGTTTGTGTTAAATTTGAAAAAGAAATAATTAAATATATGTTATTTTAAAATAATATAAATTAATGGTTTTCATTAAAACATGGAGATATTATATATTATATTTAACTTTAAGAATCTACATTAGTAAATTACATTAATCATTATACAACTGAGTTACTTGTGGAATTTTTTTACGTGACAATATTGTTTTTGATGGGTTTCTTCATTATTCTGCTATAGGAACGTTTTATGCATGCTTTTATTGAGATGTTGCTTGAGACGCGATCGTAAGTGTGAAAATAATCCACGAATGAAAAAATTTTATATAAAATAGAAATATGTGTTGTCGAGGGCGACACTATTTTCTGAAAAAGCAGACTTTCTGTTCTCTAGTTTTATATATAATTATTTTCATTTACATAAAAATGATCGCTTATTGATTTCATATAAATAATTTCTATAAATTTAATATTTTCATTAGAATGGATTTAAAAAAAAATATTTTTACATTTGCATTATATGTAGGTTGCGAAAGTAATTGAAATCAAAAATTGAGAAATGTAAATATATTATTCTGAATTTTTGATATAGCATAAAACTTAATAATGATTTAAGAAATATATAGCAACATAAGATGTTTAAGTATAATCTCTAACTCTAAATTTTTCAATGAGGCACACGTATGGGGCAACCCGCCGTTTATTAAATTATAATCTGAAAAATACTAATATTATTCCAGATGTGCCCTTGTAGTCCACACAAAGCAGAAAAATTAAATTTTAAAATATTTCTTGACACATAATATATATTCAATGCACAAAGTTTATAAATTAAACATTTTTTTTTACTTTTATTTTTCGCAGTATGGTCGAAATAGTCATTTTTCGTGGTCGCTGCTGATTCCGATTAATTAATAAATAACTGGAAAAAAATTAAAAGTTGATGTTTAAAGAAAACATTTTTTTTAATTACAAAATACTAAATAAGAGCATAAAAATAAATAGATGAAATGGTTTTGAATGTACTTTACATGAAATATAACAAAAATATTGCTATTAATATATGCTAAAACAGAAAATGAAAATAGTCATTTGCTTTTAAATTAAAGAAAATAAAGACTGTTCTCAGAACATTCTAATTCATACACCTAATCCCCATTTGGAGAAAACCCTCAGAAATACCATTGTAAGATATAAGTCTCCTCAAAACACTGAGCAACTCAATGTATTTAATACGGATTATAGCTGCTTACAGCGTGTACATGTAAAAAATATATATATATATACATATATAATCTGTAAATTTACTAAACTCTTTCTCTAAAAATGGTATTTTTAGAACTTTTCATGTAAAGACTACTGCCAAAATCCAAAAACAAATTCTGCTCCATGAATTTTTACAGTTAACGTTAACAGTAACATAAAGAAAACACAAAACACTTTACTTTATGTTAACATAAAAAAATTTTAGGAATCCCAGTTTCACAGAAAAAAAGTTTAATAACTTTAAGGATTTTTTTTTTTACCGTGCACTAATGAATGTATTTTAATCAGAATTCGTACGCTTCCTGGAATTTTGCAGACATAAAAATTCTCGGCACCAGTAATTTCTGAAAAAAAATCTTTAGCGAAATTTCGGCCTTTTAACTTTTTTTCTTAAAAAAAATACTAGTAACTCTCCTGAAAAAAAAAATAACCATACGAACCCTGTTTAAGCCTTTCTAATTTGTGATAGAATCTTATAAATTGCTTTAGCAGTGTTACAATAAAAAAATTATGAAGGTTGAATTTTACGTTAAGGACAATATGAATTTACATAAATTAACTTTTATTTTTATAAAATAACCTGACCATGACTAAATATTTTATAATTAAATATGACACGTATGGTACTGTTTGAGAATTATATTTTATAACCATACATCATGTTTTAATGTTTGCTTTACCAATTAAATTATTCGAAGCGTCCCTGAATAACATAGGTTCGTTTTATATCGGTTTCAGACATTTTAATACTTAACGAATCATTTATGTGCTAGTTTAATTCCTGAAGCGTGTAAAAATAATGCTTTATTACATGAAACGAACCGTGAGCGTAACGACTAATGAGATTAAATAATGGTTTAAATACCCTGTGATCTACATTTTAATAACCCGCATAGAATTTATCCGAATATAATAAGCTATAATAAAATTGCGTCGAGGAATTAAAGATATAATACAATATTTAGCAGGTGTAGTGAAATCTGTTGTGCTTTTTAAAGATTTTACTTTCAAATACATTCCTTAGAATATTTATAATCGGTTCACTTAATTTCATTTTAGACAGTTTAAATAATAGTTTAAATTAGTAAAAAGTTTTTTAGTTTTAATAGTTTAAAAATATCACTGTTTAAAAACACTGTTTTTTCTGAATGAATTAAAAAAAACTTTTTATTATTATTATTATTATTATTATTATTATTATTATTATTTTTTTTTTTTTTTTTTTTTTTTTTTTTTTTTTTTTTACGAAAATAACATATAGGCAATATTTTAAAATTGCCGTACACTGTTTATTTATTTATTTTTTAGCTAATTAATTAAAAGATTTTTTAATAAGAAATAAGAGAAAAATAAACAGAAAAAATGTAATTTAAAAGGGATTTTTTATGTTTTCATTATTCCAGGGCGCCAGTGGGATCCGAACCCACAATCTGCGCGCCCAGGCGATTAGCGGTGTGGTGCTTTGACCACTCGGCCATGGAGCCATCACACAACGGAGTGTCTCCGTTTTTTTGTTTCTATTTCGTTCCGTTTCGTTATTTTCAGGAAATATGGTAAATTTTTGTGATTTGTAACGGAAAATGCCTTTTGTTGTATAAAGGGACCTTTTTGTGAAATTCAGGAAAAAATATTCGTGAATTTCAGAATATTTTTAACAGTGTAGAAGATAAAGAGCATTCTGGCTCTGCACGGTTTATGTTGTGGTAATCGAAAATCACTTTTATGCAAAATAACAAATGCGAGGAAAAATTAAGAAATAGAGTAAAACAAAATGAGTATATTGAACAGAACTTAATTATTAAAACACCTACGCTAAATTATTTTAGTATTTTCTTTCACTAAGTATATATATATATATATATATATATATATATATATATATATATATATATGTATGTATATATATATATATATATATATATATATATATATGTTAAATGGCATTGCAGTACAATATGCGTAACAAATAAAAATGTTACAGTTTTATTTAATTTCTTAAAACCTAAAAAAATATATTTAATTTTAACATTTGATTAATTAGAAATGTTCCAAAATCACTTTATATATTTCTAATAAAATTGCAAATTCCGATCTGTTAGCTGATTTGAAATAATATCTAAAACTTTATTTTTTTTATTTGTATAACTATTTCCCTTACAAGTCAAGGTGACGATTATTCCAGTAATCCTTAGGGACTGCTGTTTTCTTGTTATTTTTTTTTCTTTTGGTTGCTGTACCGCTTGAGACCGTTTATCTTCTTAGATAAAAGCTCTATGGAGTAGTTGTTTCTTTACTCTATTCTTATAGACACTCATGATAGTAAAAGAAATTTGGATTTGAGCTTTTATTTAGCAATGTTTTCTTTCCCATTTGCCTGTTACTGTACAAAGACGGTATAATGAAATTTATATCTTAATATGTATTTATTTTTTCCATAAGTTTACCTTCTTTAATTTTGGTTAAGCGTGTTCTTAAGTCAAAAATGGAAACTTTGTGGCACATGCTTAAATTTATTTTTGTTCGGAAATGATTGAACTAGCAGGTGTTGTTATTCAGAAACTGTCTAATTGCACTCCGCCTTCTGTTTTTTAAAAAATGTAATACTTTTTTCATAACAAGCCTTCAAAGTTGACGTTTTTGAGCACATTTCTGGACGAAAGCAGATAAACTGGTAAAAAAGCAGACGAAAAACGGGTAATCACGTGATCGAAATAATTTAGATCTGGTTAGGTAATTTAATTAACAGAAAATGGAAAACTAATTTCGATTCGAAATCGCTATCATAGTCAGGCATTCAAATTTTATATATTTCTACTTAAAAAAGTATTTGTAAATGTGTCAAAACGCTTTGCGCATGTTGAGCGAAGCAGTTGAGAACACCCATAAGTGTTTCAAAAATTTGTCATTTTTATGCTTATTATCTCATAAAAATGACATGCCTGTAAAATATTGAATGTGAATTAAAATCAGAATTTTCACATAGAAATGTTCATCTTCAAACATAAGACAGAGAAGCATTTAAAAAAAATGTACTATATAATGTTATGCCGGACAAAATACACTAGAATTTAAATAAATCTATCAAAATAAATTTAAATAACGACATATTTTTTAAACTAGCAAAAGCCATGCTTTGTTTGGATTCGCGAAGCCTTAATTTTATAAAACAGATATTTGAAAGTAACAATTTTTTTTTTTTTTTTTTTTTTTTTTTTTTTTTTTTTTGCATTTTTATTAAACAAAAACGTTATTTTATGTTTTGGCGCATTTTAATTTTTTATTTATGATGTAAAACTGGCATAATAAGATATTTTCAAAGCAAACTTTTACAATTTTTTTTTAAATTTTCAACTAAAAGCTCTTTTAAAGATTTTTTTACAATTTCAAGTAGCCACTGGTGTTTTTTAATTGTTTGAAATATGCATGTTTTCCAATCTTTGTAATAAACATCCGATAATCTTTGATAGCTATTTTAGAATAATATATTTGAAGAAAGCTTGAAGAAAGTTACTTCTTCAAAATCCTATTTTCTGGAAAAAACATTTGAAATCTGCTTTCGTTGATACTATGAATTTTTAACTGTAAAACATTTTATTTTAATTTCTTCGTTTTTATACATGTTAGCTTATGAGAATTGCTGTAATTCTCTCCGCGTGGGAGAACTTTTTACTTTCTGCGAATGGCAACTCAATTAATGGAATTACCTTTTAACGAAGCGCTCTCTCATTCTCGCAGTGACGTTTTCACAAATAATTATTGTTGTGTTTGCGAACTTATTAAAGTCTTATTTTTCTATAAAATCCTTCTGATTAAGGAGTCGATATCATTTAGCCACAATACGACCTTCGCAAAAATATTTATAAAGAGCTTGAACCAACAACTTCACGCAGATCTTTTAATTTTTCATTTATATAACAAATTTAAGAATTAATTTTATTTGTTTACAATTATTTTGTTGCCAGTTTACAAAAAAAAAAAAAAAAAATCCATAATACAATTCTTTTAAAATGTTTAAGTGTCATCTGTGCAAACAATTTTGCGGGATAATGAAAACATGTTTTATTTAATAAAATAATCATGATTCTATCTATAAATATTTACTCCATGATTTAAACTTTTTTTTTCTGAAAATATACGCGTTTCATTTTTTATTTATTTGCTAAAATGCGTCCGTATTGGAAATGCATGTAAAATAAATTAATTAAAATAATAATTTTTTTAACGTTTTACTGTAAAAAAAAAATTATATTCTGCAAATCTACAGATCATAATTTATTTTTGTGTTTAATTTGAAGTTAAAATATTGAATAGTTTTTTTGTAAAGCGTACGACAAATTGTAATTTGAGTGGACTAGTAGAGGATTCGCTTCGCTCATCCTAATTACAATGCATGTTCAAATTAATGTCTTTCCACATATACGATTCAAGACATATTACGTGCATGCATTGTTAGAACTAGTGCATAATATTCTTTAACCATGCTATTAAAAATTAGTTAGTATTTAAAATGTAATGTACTACCTTTACAAAATAACCGAAATAAGAAAAAAACAGAAATAGGAAAGAACATTATTACTAAATTATACACGCGTAATAAAGAATCAAAATGCTTCCAGTTTTTTTTCATTGTTAAAAGATATTTTTAAATGGTATGGTAATAAACCTGTATCACAAACTAAAATGCTACAGTTTTGTTTAATTTCTTAAAACTTAAAAAATAGAAATAATTTAAATTTAAGATTTGACTCCTTAAAAATGTTACAAAAATAATTTTTTATATTTCCAATAAAATTGTAAATCCCTATGTGTTCTGTGATTTGATGCTCTCAAAATACCCAACTTTGTTTTGTGATCTATCACTATTTAATCTCTAAAACTCTTTTTTTCTATTTGTATAACGATTTTCCTTACATGTCCAGAAAATGATTATTCCGGTAATCTTTAGGGACTTCTGCTTTCTAGTTTTGTTTCTTTTAGTTGCTTTACCGCTTCAGACAGTTTATCTTCTTAGACAAAAGCTCTATGGAGTAGTTGTTTCTTTACAGTATTCTTAGACACTCATGATAGTAAAAAAAGTTTGGATTTAAGTTTTTATTTAGCATTTTTTTCTTTACCATTTGCCTGTTTCTGTATAATTCTGCCTTTTCTGTACAAAGTCGGTGTAATGAAATTTATATTTTAATATGTATTTATTTTTTCCATAAGATTACTTTCTTTAATTTTGGTTAAGTGTTTCATAAAGTTTTCATGTTTTTGTGTATTATCTCACAAATAAATGGTATGCATGTAAAATACAGAATGTGAATTAAAATCAGCATTTTGAAACAGAAATGCCCATCTTCAAACGTAAGACAGAGAATCAGCTAGAAAGAAATGTACTATCTAATGTTATGCTGGACAAAATACACTAGAATGTAAAAAGAAAATTCCAAATAAATTTAAATAACGAACATATATTTTAATTACTTTTTTTTTCTTTTAGTTGCTTTACCATTCCAAACCGTTTATCTTCTTAGACAAAATCTCTATGGAGTAGTTGTTTCTTTACTCTATTCTTAGACACTCATGATAGTAAACTAAGTTTGGATTTAAGCCTTTATTTAGCATTCTTTTCTTTACCATTTGCCTATTTCTATATAATTCTGCCTTTTCTGTACAAAGTCGGTGTAATGAAATTTATATTTTAATATGTATTTTTTTATATAAGTTTATCTTCTTTAATTTTCGTTAAGTGTTTTATAAAGTTGTCATTTTTATGCGTATTATCTCATAAAAATAGTATGCATGTAAAATATAGAATGTTAATTAAAATCAGAATTTTGAAATAGATATGTTCATCTTCAAACGTAAGACAGAGAAGCAGCTAGAAAGAAATGTACTATCTAATGATATGCTGGATAAAATACACAAGAATTTAAATAAATCTATCCAAATAAATTGAATTAACGAACATATTTTTTAAATTGCTATGCAGGTTGAAATTAATATCCTTCCACAATTACGATTCAAAACATATTACATGCATGCTTTGTTACAAGTATTACATGTATTCGTGCATAATTTTGATTATCCACCCTATTAAAAATTAGTTCGTATTTAAAAATGTAATGTACTACCTTTAGAAAATAACTGAAATAAGAAAAAAAATCAGAAATAGAAAAGAACATTATTATTAAAATATATACGCCAAATAAACCATCAAAATGCTTTCTAGTTTTCTTTCATTGTAAAAAGATATTTTTAAATGGTATTATGATACAACCTGTATCAAAAACGAAAATGCTACAGTTTTCTTTAATTTCTTAAAACTTAAAAATAGAAATAAACATTTGATTAATTAAAAATGTTCCAAAAATCAATTTATATATTTCTAATAAAATTGTAAATTGCTATCTGTTTTCTGATTTGAATCTTTCAACAAACTCAACTTTGTTTTGTGATCTATCATCATATAATCTCTAAAACTTTTTTTTTCTATTTATATAACTATTTTCCTTACGAGTCCAGATAATGATTATTCCGGTAATCCTTAGGGACTGTTGTTTTCTTGTTTTGTTTCTTTTAGTTGCTTTACCGCTTCAGACCGTTTATCTACTTAGATAAAAGCTCTATGGAGTAGTTGTTTCTTTACTCTATTCTTAGACACTCATGATAGTAAAAGAAATTTGGATTTAAGCTTTTATTTAGCAATGTTTTCTTTACCATTTGCTTGTTTCTGTACAAAGTCGGTTTAATGAAATTTATATTTTAATATGTATTTATTTTTTCCATAAGTTTACCTTCTTTAATTTTGGTTAAGCGTGTTCTTAAGTCAAAAATGGAAACTTTGTGGCACATGCTTAAATTTATTTCTGTTCGGAAATGCATGAATTAGCAGGTTTTGTTATTCAAAAACTGTCTAATTGCACTGAGTTTTTTTAATGAAATTTTTTTTTCATAACAAGTTCTCAAACTTGACATTTTTGAGCACATTTCTGACGAAAGCAGATGAAAAACGGGTGATCACGTGATCGAAATAATTTAGAACTAGTTAGGCAATTTAATTAACAGAAAATGGAAAATTAATTTCTATTCGAAATCGCTACCATAGTCAGGCATTCCAGTTTTATATCTTTGTGCTTAAAAATGAATTTGTAACTGTGACAAAACGTTTTGCGCTTGTTGAGCGGAACTATTGAGAACACCTTTAAGTGTTTCAAAAAGTTGTCATTTTTATGCTTACTATCTCATAAAAATGTTATGCATGTAAAATATAGAATGTGAATTAAAATCAGTTTTCAAATAGAAATGTTCATCTTCAAACGTAAGACAGAGAAGCAGCTAAAAAGAAATGTACTATCTAATGTTATGCTGAACAAAATACACTAGAATATAAATAAATCTATCCAAATAAATTTAAATAACGAACATATTTTTAAATTACTATGTACATTCAAATTAATGTCCTTCCACATGTAAGATTTAAGACATTTTACATGCATGCATTGTTACAAGTATTACATGTATTAGTGAATAATTTTGGGCATCTATGCTATTAAAAATTAGTTTTGAAATGTAATGTACTACCATTACAAAAAAACGGAAATAAGAAAAAAGTCAAAAGTAGAAAAGAACATGATTATTAAATATATACGCCAAATAAAGCATTAAAATGCTTTCCAGTTTTCTTTCATTGTGAAAAGATATTTTTAAATTGTATGGCAGTAAGACCTGTATAACAAAATAAAATGCTACAGTTTTATTTAATTTCTTAAAGCTTAAAAAATAGAAATAATTTAAATTTAACATTTGATTAATTAAAAAATGTTCCAAAAATCACTTCATATATTTCTATTAAAATTGTAAATCCCTATGTGTTCTGTGATTTGATGCTTTTAAAACACTTAAATTCATTTTGTGATTTATCATGATATAATCTCTAAAGATTTTTTTATCTATTTGTATAACTATTTTCCTTTCAAGTCCAGTTAATGATGATTCCGGTAATCTTTAGTGATGCTGCTTTGTTTTTTTTTCTATTAGTTCCTTTCCCGCTTCAGACTATTTATCTTGTTAGATAAAAGCTCTGTGGAGTAGTTGTTTCTGTACTGTATTCTTAGACACTGATGATAGTAAAAGAAGTTTGGATCTAAGCTTTTATTTAGCATTGTTTTCTTTACCATTTGCCTGTTTCTATATAAATCTGCCTGTTTCTGTACAAAATTGATGTCATGAAATTTATATTTTAATGTGTATTTATTGTTTGTCAAAAGTTTACTTTCTTTAATTCTTGTTAAGTGTTTAATAATGTTGTTTGTTTCATGCAAATATCTCATAAAAGTGGTATGCATGTAAAACATAGAATGTAAATTAAAATCAGAACTAGGAAATAGATATGCTCATCTTCAAAACGTGATATAGTGAAGTAGCTAAAGAGGAATATACTATCTAATGTTATTCCCGATAAAATACAGTAGATTTCATAGAAAAATATACAAATGAATTTAAATAACATATTTTTCTTATTTCTATAGCGGTTAAAAATTTATAATCTTCCACGTAAAATTTTATGACACGAGGTATTTTACATGTATGCATTAATTCAAGCACTCCATGTAATAGTGCATAATTATGGCTTTCCATGCTATTTAAAATCAGTTTAATAATGTAATGAATAATGTACTACCATTACGAAATAACTCAGTTATTCTTTTATATCAGTAATGAGAATCTAAAAAATGGTTTAAACAGTTTTTAATTTTCCGTTGTTGCTCTTCTTAAGGAAGAAACAGAGTAAAAAATATGCATTTTCTCATAAGTCAATATAATATGAGCACTTTTTACCGAGTGTGAAAAAAATAAGCGATAAATATATATATATATATATATATATATATATATATATATATATATATATATATTTTAAATTTACTTAAAACTTTATCCGCTAGCAATCATAAAAATAATTAATATTTTAAATCAGACTATACCAATATTTTGCTTTTAGATCTCTGGAAACATAATTTTCGTTAAATAAAATGAAAATCCATTGGAAGATATCGTGAGACGTGTTTATAACCATTAATTTATGAACACACTATATATGGCCATTGATTATTGGACACTTGCGGTTTTAGACATTTTACTAAATATCTAGAAAAATACATGAGGAATCATCTCGAAACTCTTAGTGTATAAATATAATAGTATACGTCATACATTTCCGTGACGATTTTTTACTGAAACTCCATAGGGGATCGTCAACAAATTAAAAAGTAATGAATATCATTTGAATAACCCTGTCAAAACTAATGTAGCAAAAGCGCTCAAACTCTAGATTATGATTGAATACCTTATTGTGATACACTGTGTTCATTTTTATGCAAAAAGCATGCATACTCGCAGAGTAATTAAGGTTTTTGTAAAAATGGTCCCAAATTTTTCCAAGTTTTTCCCTTATAATTTTCAGAGTTCTTAATAAAAAAAAAAATTTTTCAGAAAATATGACAAACAACATTGCACACAGTACACTGTAACCAAAGTTAAAAAAGAATAAAAATTGTGTGAAAAATGACTAGGTTTACTAAATATTTTTTTACTGCGCATGCGTCAAAGATATCAAAATTTTATTTACATATTATGTCAGCTAAATGCATAGAACAACTTTTGTAAAAGTCTCAAAATCATAGATTGAAAATTCGGAAAGTAATCGTCTATAGAAAAAGGACAAAATCCGTTGTTTCCAAAAAGGAAGCAAAAAATGAGCGATTTTATCCAAATGTAGTAGTAAATCCCGTATTGTGTATTATATATTCACACTAATCAGTGAATATATGCATACAACCCCTCTTGTTTTTGCTTCATTTTGAGAATAACGGATTTTCAACTTATTCAATTGACGATATTTTCAGAATTTTCAAGTTATGATTTTGTGACTTTCACAAAAGTTGCTCTATGCATATAGCTAACATAATATGCAAATGAAATTTTGATATCGTTGACGCATGCGCAGTGAAAAATTATTTAGTAAACCAACTCATTTTGTATACAATTTTTATTATTTTTTAATTCTGATTACAGGTTACTGTGTGCAATGTCGTTTGTCATATTTTCTGAAAAAAATAATATTTTACATTAAAAACTCTGAAAATTATAAGGAAAAAACTTGGAAAAATTTGGGACCATTTTTATAAAAACCTTAATTACTCTGCGAGTATGCATGCTATTTGCATAAAAATGAACAAGGAGTATTACAATAAGACATTCAATCATAATCGAGAGTTTGAGCACTTTTGCTACATTAGTTTTGACAGGGTTATTCAAAAGATATTCATTCTTTTTTAATTTTTTGACGGTCCCCTATGGAGTTTCAGTAACAAATCTTCACGGAGATGTATGACTTATACTATTATATTTATACACTAAGAGTTTCGAGATGATTCCTCATGTATTTTTCTAGATATTTAACAAAATGTCTAAAATCGCAAGTGTCCAATAATCAATGGCCTTATAGTGTATAATGCATAATAAATTTTCTAAATACAGAATGATTTAAATGGATTTGGGATATTAAAACGTTAAAAAATATTATTGTCATTTAAAAGAAGAATTTCATACAAAAATTTTAAAATTCGAAGATATGTATGTTATCTTAATTATAAATTGACAAACTTTGTAGTTATGAATTGAAATTTAAATTTATATCAAATATACAGGGTGTCTAGCAAATAAAACCTCGATTTCAAAATTATTTTTTTTAAACAAACATCGATATAACTTTGCACTTAACGTTTTTTTTTAAATTAAGTAAGCTGCAAAAATATTATACAAATGTTCCGAACGATGAATATTCTGAAAAAAAAATTGCAAAGGATACTTGACTTGACAGATTGTTTTAGATTGCTTGCAGGGGACGAAAATTTTGATAACAGTACCATACAGTACCATTTAATAATTTTGAAGTTAAATTTTTGAAATTTCGGAATTCCCTAAATTTAGTTTGAAAAATCATTAAGATTTGGCACTGTACCCTAAAAACGCATTCTCTAGATGTAATCTAAAACAAGAAAAATGTCAAGTGAGATATTCTTTGCAATCAGAACACAATTTTTTCAAAGTATTCACCGTTCGAAGTTTCTTTATAAGATTTTAATATAGCATTCACAATATAATTCTATCGATCTTTGTTTTCGAAAAATTCAATTTTAAAATCATGGTCTTATTTGCTGGATACCCTGTACATAAGAGTCTATGCATTTTGGTTTGCAACAAAAGTTATATGTAAACGCTCAAGAAGTATGGATGTTTTGTTATTTTGAATTCAGAAGAATAAAAAAAAATGTATGAATATTTTATAAATATTTCTTGTTCAACGTCCTATAGCATAACGGATAAAGCGCGTATCTAGAGATCCTTGGTATTTCGATTCAATCTTGAATTTGCAAATTAAATGGAAGAAACTGTTCCGAAATGTTGATTGTTACAATAGAATGCTTCTGACTATTAGGTTAGAATAAGTACATAATTTTGCTGAAAAACATTTAAATTAAATCATAGCTTAAATTTTTTTGAGCAGTTTAAGTGACTATGTTTCTCCAATTCCTCCAGTATTCAACATCTTGAAATCTAACGCAGACTGTTCCGAGGAGGACTCTCATAAGAACTTTAGGAGCTTCCCAAGATGTTGTGAGGCGGAAAATCTCTATTCCTGAGGACCTCCTAGTGACCATTTTCTAGATCCTTCGTCCTGCTTAGAAAAATAATATGCCTTTCTTTCTTTCTTTCTTTTTTTTTGTAAATACTGTTAAAAAAGTAAGTATGCTCTAAGCGTACATTATTTATAAAATTTCCAAATATTGAATATCGCCATAATTAAAGTTAATATACCTTTTCCTTACCTTTCGAAGCTATAAAAATCGCTACTTTATCTAATGTGACATCACATTCTATTATTACGCGTGTAAAACTTTTAATGTTAAATATTAGCTTATATTTGACTAGAATAAGTAATATAATCCCGTACACTTTTAAATTAAATAATGTATGTAGCCAAGAATTTTAAAAGATTATTACACAAGAAATGCTTTAATTTTGAAAATTACGGCAGATATATTTACAATACATTTAATACAGCGTAATTACAGATAATTGTATGGTCAAAATAGTTTAATTTTATTTTGCATGGACTACTACTCAAAAAATATATTTTAGAAAATTCGGATATTCTTATTAAGTAATATAAGCAATATAATTTTTGAAAAATGTACGTTAGTGAATTAAATTATTTTAATAAAATAAATTATTTAATAAAACAAATTAAGGAAAATCTATATCTGTTCCATAAAATATCTAAAACTCAATCAAAACAAAAAATATAAGCTAAAAATAAAATACAATGACTTTTAATACCGTGTTTCTGAAAGTTATTCTCAGGATGACGAATATTATAAACATTGTAACAAAAAGAATGTTATTGCCCATAGTGTCATTATAAAAGTCAGAAATATAACGACATTTTAAAAGTAAACATTTTATATGCGATAATTTTTAAAAGTGCAATTGATTTTACTTATCATTCCTGAAAACCGTCATCAATTTTTACGACAAGTATGGATGAGGCCATTGCAATCGAAAAATACTGCACTTAAACGGAAATGAATGGTAACCCTATTACAGAATATAACCAACGCTACAACGATAATATCATTCAATGTTCCTTAATATATCAATATTTTTATACAGAGCACTTTGCTGTTTTTTTTTTATTATTATTATTTTGTAAAGCCTTAATTGGGGTTTTCACTTTTAGATCCAAGGATACAGAACCTCCAAGTTTTGTATATTTTTATAAATTTTATATATATATATATATATATATATATATATATTTATTTATTTATTTATTTATTTACTGAGAAATGTATTATTAGTAAGATATATAAAAGCTGATATATTTAGCACTATCAGACAAAGTTAAAAAGTGCTTATGCATTCGGTTTGTATGCTTGTCTGTCCTTAAGTTCACGCTCTAACTCATGCAACTAATAAGGATTTCTTAGGGTCACCAAAGCAAGTTTTATATTGCATAAGAAATATGTACGATAAATGTTCATTTACACGACACTCAAAAGAATTCGATTACATTAGGCTATACGGAGAAAAATAATTTAAAGTGTATTTTAATGACATTAGTTATTTTAAATTTATTAATACGATAAAAATCACTGAATTTCACTACGATTACGATAAAACATATCATTCATATCATTTTTATTAATTTATAGGGACGCACAAAAGAAATCGGTTACAGTACTGTCTTTGCGTAATAATTGCTGGAGAGTAAGTTTTAAAATTCGGTATGTGTTTTTAAATTTAGTTATTATTATTATAACTAAATTTTTGCATATTAATTTTTATACATAAATTCTATGCTTTATATACAGGGTTTTACAAAAGTATTCGCACACCATTTTTGTTATTAGAGGAAATTACTAGAGAGGAATTTTAAACTGAAATATACATATCACTTAAATGAAGCAAATTTTGGAATGCATTTCGTTAACAGATACAGTTTTTTATATAATGTACAGGGTTGCTAAAAAATTGAGATTTTCCGATTGTACATGGAAAAAGCAGAAATTCAATTTTGAAGTGTGTTATACATTTCCATAAGGTGAAATGAGACGCAATACTTTGATTATTTTAAACAATGTTGTTTTGCGACTTTATTATCAATGTGTTGGAATGTGCTTCATAATTTAAGCATTGCGCATGATGTTTTTCTTTGTTTATTATATAAATGCATTAGAAAGTAATTTTCGTTTATATTTTAAAACAGCGTTAATAATATATTTTGTCGAATTAAATTTTTATTTTCCTCACGTGACAAAATTTTCCAAGTCATATAAAAATTCCAATATTGGTCTTTGAACATGCTTTGTTTAATTTAGAGACACGCTTTAATATATCTATCAAGAGTTAACTACGCTGAACATTTATCATTAAAAGCAGCCACTTTAAAAAAGTTATTTTTTGTAAAATATAATGTAAAATTATTTGTCATCGATAAATTATGTATTTTTTAATATTTTATAAACTCTGATTAGCAGATATAAAATTAACTTTTTGTGCTTTTGAAATAGAAAATATTAGATTTGATGAATTCTATAACTTTAAAATCAGTTTTGGAGGATAAATAAAAATTAAATCTATTTAAAAAACATGTAGATGCTTTGCATTTATTTTTAACATATAAAATTGCATTACTATTGTTATTTATAATTAAAATTTAAAGATTAATTTTATTTTAAAATTGAAATATTATTTAATATAGTTTCGAAATTTAAAACATTTAATGATTAAATACGTAATACTAATGTGTTTAATGTTATGTTTTATTAATATTAATACATATACTTTTATTTTGTTTTATCAAAGAATAAAAGAAAATAAATAAATAAATTTTGATTTATATATGCTTATTATACATTGTGGTTTTCATTGAGATAAATCATCAAATTTCCTGACATCATGCCCACAGTTCATGTAACTGAAATCGATACGCCAACATGCTCAACACCAGAAATTGAAATATTGATTTTAGCACGTTTAAAGCAAATATTTCGTTATTGATAAATCTGAAATATTTTGTGGGATTTTATAGGTGGTATTTAGAATATACTGAAATTTTCAAAGTGGTTTTAAATTGTTATTCCGGAATTAAAGTTTGACAGAATTACCATTAAACAGTGTATATCAAGTATTGATTGACACTAAGAGACATTTGACATTTTGAGCTACTTGATGAGCATGTTTTTACCTACTGACTCGTTTTGCAATCAACAGTAGTGTTAGGAAATCACGCGATCAGCTATGAACAGTGTAGAAAAAAGAGAAAAAGAGAAAAGAAACATTGAGTTGAATTGACATTTTCATACTTTGTTTTATTTGCACGCTCGTAGGCGATTGTCTCATGTAAAAAGAAATTGTGAAAAACAAAATTTTGATGTATTTTGTGGCAACAGCCTGTTTTCAAATTTCGAAGATAGATAAATTAAAAATGTTGTTGGTTTTTTTCCATATAAGTTTTATTGCTTTAGACTTAGTGTTTTTACTCACCGTAGGTGCTGTGATTCATCGCAGCAATACGAGTTACTAAAGGTACTAAATGTGAGTAACATTTTCCATTAAAAATTTAAAGTTTATCGAAAGATATTAAATAGTAAAAATTAGAGTCGTAGAGGTAACAATTACTATCGTGTTACGGTTAGTATATTGTCCATACATAAAATTAGTGGCGTCCGCGACAGGATTGAGTTTAAACAAATATATTTATCAGATTCATTTTAAAAGTATTAATAAAGTTTAAATGAAATAAAGACTTCCAAAATGTTTAAATCGGTTAAAGGTTTTAAAAGAGAAGATTTAATCTTTTTGGCTGAGCAATTAGGTGAGAAAGTATCGTCAACGGCTACTCTTTCAACGCTTAAGGATCTAATTTTGAATTCTAAAGAATACAAAACCGATCCAGAATTTGTACAAAACGTTTTAGAAAATGCCATTTCCGAAAGAAAGGAAAAAGAAAAACTCGAAGTACAAGCAAAGAAAGAAGCTGAAGCTGCAGAATTACAAGCAAGGAAAGAAGCTGCAGAATTACAAGCAAAGAAAGAAGCTGCAGAATTACAAGCAAGGAAAGAAGCTGCAGAATTACAAGCAAAGAAAGAAGCTGCAGAATTACAAGCAAAGATTGAATGCGAAAAGTTAAAATTGGCACATGAATTAGAGTTCGCGAAACTTCAATTGCCAGTAAACAGCCAAGGTGAAGTTCTTAATCCAGTTATCGATACTTATGGAATGAGAAGAAAGTTTACATTACCAAAATTAGAGTTCAGAAAGTTTGGCGGTGAAATCATAGACTGGTTACCGTTTTGGTGTCAATTTAGACAAATCGATGAAGATACAGAAATTGCGCCAGAAGACAAATTTCAGTATCTCGTGCAAGCAACAATTGCCGGCTCCCGTGCAAGAGAAGTGGTAGAGAGCTTTCCGCCAAGTGGTGTAAACTACGCCAAAGCAATTGAGAGTTTGAAAACCCGCTTTGGTAGAGAAGATATATTAGTAGAAGTATATGTGAGAGAATTACTCAAATTGATAATATCAGTACAAACGAAGGGAAAATTCTCGTTGACATCCTTATATGATAAGTTGGAATCATATTTACGGGCTTTAGATACCTTAGGTGTTACAACTGACAAGTGCGCATCGATCTTATATCCACTAGTAGAATCCTGTTTTCCAGCAGAATTTCTAAAGGCATGGAATCGTTCGAACATATCAACGGAGAAAACGGAGGCGCAGGACAGATTAAATAGTCTTATGCAGTTTTTGAAAACTGAAGTAGAAGGTGAAGAGAGAGTGTCACTTGCAGTAGCTGGTTTTGGTTTAGGTAAGAATGAAGATCGTAAATATGTCGCCAAAAAGAATCACATTAATTTTGAACATAAAACTAATAAAACTTCGACAGCGGCAGGTCTGTTGACTACCTCTTCCGTAACAGAGAAAAAATTAGCCTGCATTTTTTGTCAGGGAAAACATGCAAGTTCGGAATGCTTTTCTGCTAGAAAATTAAGCCTGACAGAAATACAAAAAATCGCCAAAGAGAAGAGATGCTGTTTCGTATGCTTAGTACCAGAACATACCGCTAAAAGATGCCGCGCGATGATAAAATGCATTATTTGCAATAAGCGCCATGTGCCATTACTGTGCGATCAACGTAAATCGTCCGGTAAAGAAACTCATGAAGGAGCTGAAGAGAAATTTAAAAAAGATGAATTGAATTTGACAAATGTTAGTAAGAAAAGCGCCAAGGTGTTCTTGCAGACTTTGAAGGTGAAGCTAGTTTCAGAAAGTAAACAAAAAATTGTTCGTATATTACTAGATTCAGCATCACAAAAATCGTACATACTAAAAAGTGTAGCAGAAGAAATGAATTACAAGCCTATTCGGCAAGAAAAGATAATCCATTCTTTGTTTGGCGGTATTACTACTCAAGAATGCCAACACAACTGTTACAAAATAAGAATGAGAGATTTAAGCGAAAACTTCCGGTGCAATTTTGAAGTACGAGATCAAGTTAGCATATGCGGAGACATTCAACCTGTTACACAGGGGCCATGGTTAGAAGAATTAAAGGAAAGTGGCATCATGTTAAGCGATGTGAGTCAATGTTGTGGTGCCATAGAAGTTTTAATCGGAGCTGATGTTATGGGGAAAATGTTAACTGGACAAAGAAAAATATTGTCATCTGGTTTAGTTGCAGTGGAAACGTATCTTGGATGGACATTAATGGGAAAAGTACCATGTGAAGAGGAATGTTCATCTGAAAACTTGGCGATGACAGTAACATCGATGTTTGTGAAAGAAGCAGATATTTCAAATCTATGGAGGCTTGATTTAATTGGAATTACAGATCCTATAGAGAAGAAGTCAAAAGAAGAGATAGATCGCCAAACTAAGGACTATTTCTTAGAAACAGTACAGGTAAACGATGAAAATCGTTACGAAGTTTGCCTTCCTTGGGCTGATGACGCAGCAACACTTCCAGATAACTTTAATTTGGCGATGAAACGTTTAGAAAATACCACCTCCAAGTTAATCGCTAAGAACATGTTTCAACAATACGAAAATGTCTTTAAGGATTGGATGAACGAAGGGATTATAGAAGAAGTTCCTTCTTGCGAAACGAAATTGTACGGTAATTATTTGCCGCACCATCCAGTCATAAAAGAGAGTAGTACCACAACTCCGATTCGTTCTGTATTTGATGCGTCAGCAAGATTCGCGAATCATCCATCTCTGAATCAATGTCTACAATGCGGACCCAACTTGATTGAGCTAATTCCAGATGTTCTTCTACGCTTTCGAGAAAAAAAGCTTGGTTTAATTGCAGATATTAAGAAAGCTTTTTTACAAATCAGCATTTGTGAAAAAGATCGAAATTTTCTACGTTTTTTATGGTGGAAGGACTTAAAAGAAAAGAAATTAATGATCTTCAGGCATACCCGAGTTGTATTTGGCGTGAAATGCAGTCCATTTCTTCTTTCATCAGTCATCGAATATCACATCCGAAGGACTCCAGATTTTGCTGAAAATTTTAAAGATAGACTGTTGCATAGCTTTTATGTTGATAATGTCGTAACCAGTGTAAACAGCGAAGAAGAATTGAAAAAATTTATCGAAGATTCTAAGACGCTTATGGCGAGAGGTAGTTTTGATCTCAGACAGTGGGAGTACACAGGTGATCGCCAAGAAGCGCCAAACACGAATGAAACCAACGTTTTAGGTCTCATTTGGAAGAAGGATACCGACATGTTAAAGATCAACTTAAGTTGGTTACAAGATTTCGACACAGAAAAGATCACTAAACGCAGTATGTTATCAGCTGTGCATAAAATATTTGATCCATTTGGTTTTACGTCGCCAGTCACGATTTGTCCGAAAATAATGTTGCAAAGAGCCTGGAAATTAGGTTTAAAATGGGATGAAGAGATAACTGGTGAGTTACGTAAAGAATTTTTACTGTGGTTCAAAGAATTATCAGTTTTGAAAGATATGGAGATTCCAAGATACATGAAAATGACTCCAGGAAACATAGAAGCGTGTTCACTTCACACATTTGTAGATGGAAGTAAAGATGCTTACGCAACAGTTATATTCCTGAGAATAGAAATTGAAAGCCAAGTCGAGTTAGTTTTCATTGAAGCCAAATCAAGAGTCGCGCCTTTGAAGAATGTCACAATACCAAGAATGGAATTATTGGCGGCAACTATGGGAGCTCGTTTGGCGCAAACTATTGTAGATGCTCTCGGTTGGGAAAAGATGAAGAAGTATTATTGGAGCGATTCATCCACAGTACTCGCTTGGATATCCAGAGATGACAATTGGTCAGTATTTGTACGAAATCGAGTTCTAGAAATCAGAAGACTAAGCAGTCCTTCATCATGGCTGTATGTGCCAAGTGATAAAAATCCTGCAGACCTGCCAACTCGCGGATGTAAGGCCGGACAGCTAGCTGCCAGAAGATGGTGGGAGGGTCCAGCTTGGCTGAGACATTCAACAGAGTTTGGAAAACATCCGATCTCTACTGACCAAGACTATGATGAAGACGAAATTCGGAAGGAACGAATAAAGTCAGTTTCCATGATAACGAATTCTGGCGTTAAACAAGATAGTTGGTATTACAGATATTTCTCCAGTTATGTAAAAATCGTACGGATGGTTGCATGGATATTACGTTTCAGGCATAACTGCAAAAGTGCAGAAGTGAAAAGAGAAGGAGAACTGACGTCATCTGAGTTTAAGGAAGCTGAATTGAAGACTCTACGCATGGTTCAGAAAGAAGCATTTTTTCCCGAGAATGATAACAGATTGCGTACTTTACAGACATGGAAGGATGAACAAGATATAATTAGACTACGCACCAAAATAACGAACAGAAAAGACAGTGAAGATTTCCTGAAACCTATAGTCCTGCCAGCAAAACATGAAGTTGTAAAACGGCTCATTTATCATGTTCATGTAAAACATTGTCACGCTGGACTACAGATCCTACTTAATTTATTGAGAGAGAAATACTGGATACTTAATGGTCGTAGAAATGTAAAACAAGTGTTAGCACAGTGTGTTGTGTGCAAACGATTCAATGGGAAAAGTTTATGGAGAGATAGTGCGCCACTACCGGAAAATAGAATAAAGGATGCTAACGTGTTTCAAATTACAGGAGTAGACATGGCAGGTCCGTTATACTTGAAGAAAATGCAAAAAGGTTGGATACTGATATTTTCCTGTGCAATATACAGAGCGGTGCATTTAGAGTTAGTGACCGCTGCTTCGACAGAGGCATTTTTAATGGGATTCAGGCGATTCATAGCACGGAGAGGAAGATGTGCTGTCATTTATTCCGATAACGGCACGAACTTCACTGGATCAGCTAATTTATTGAGAAGCCTAGACTGGTCACGGATACAGAAATACAGCTCTGTCAATGCCATTGATTGGAAATTTAATCCACCAACCGCGGCGTGGTGGGGCGGCTTTTGGGAAAGACTTATCAGAATAATGAAAGATCTCCTCAAAAGAGTATTAGGTCATGCTTACCTCACCTATGAAGAAATGAACACAATTTTGACAGATGTGGAAAGTGTAATAAATGCAAGACCGTTAACATACCTGTCGGAAGACGCAACAATGAAACCTATCTCCCCATCTATGTTTCTACAAAGTATAGAAGAATGCAGTCTCCCAGACCTGGATATTGTGGAACAAAAATCATTAAGTAAGAGATTGAAATATCGGCAGTCATTGCAAAAGGAGTTAAAAGATCGCTTCAGGTCCGAATATTTAGGTGCATTAATTGAACGAGCAAAGAAGAAACACCAAGAGCAAATTATAGCTGTCAATGATGTTGTATTGATCGGATCAGATAACAAAAAGCGAATTGATTGGCCTTTAGGTCGAATCACTGAACTTATACCTGGTAGAGACAAGAAAGTTCGACTCGTAAGAGTTCAAACATCACAACATGAGCTTTTACGACCTATACAAAGAATATATCCACTAGAGATAGCTACGCCCACTGACTGTCCGAAACCAAAGACTGTCCACAACCAAGTGAAAATACTGAACAAAGCTACAATTTTGGATGCATCCTCAAGCAAGGAATCACCTAGACACAGCAGAGCTGGAAGGCTCCTGAAAATTCCCGAAAGACTGATTTTATAACAAGTGACTCTGATCAATTCCTCTAAGTTTAGAATTGGTTCTGATTATACAAGATAATCAGAAGGTGGGAGGATGTTAGGAAATCACGCGATCAGCTATGAACAGTGTAGAAAAAAGAGAAAAAGAGAAAAGAAACATTGAGTTGAATTGACATTTTAATACTTTGTTTTATTTGCACGCTCGTAGGCGATTGTCTCATGTAAAAAGAAATTGTGAAAAACAAAATTTTGATGTATTTTGTGGCAACAGCCTGTTTTCAAATTTCGAAGATAGATAAATTTAAAATGTTGTTGGTTTTTTCCATATAAGTTTTATTGCTTTAGACTTAGTGTTTTTACTCACCGTAGGTGCTGTGATTCATCGCAGCAATACGAGTTACTAAAGGTACTAAATGTGAGTAACATTTTCCATTAAAAATTTAAAGTTTATCGAAAGATATTAAATAGTAAAAATTAGAGTCGTAGAGGTAACAATTACTATCGTGTTACGGTTAGTATATTGTCCATACAAGTAGTGTTAGCAAGGGTCAAAAATATATTTTGGTAATCAATGTGTGTATATATATATATATATATGATTGCAATAGTTTTTTTTAATGTTATACAATAATTTGATTGGATAAAAGTAATCAAATGAATATTATAAAAATTGCATATTATAATATATATATATTTTTATAAATGCAATAATTATAATTTTTATAAATGCATATTATAAAAAATAATAATTTCGCTATTTCTTGATTTAAAAATCTAGGCCATCCGGCGAGCTACGCTCACCTACTCCCGTTCAGACACCCTAGATTCTAAAAATATGCAAATTTTATCAACTTTAAAAAGATTAAATTATAATTTAAAAGAATAGTGACAATATGTCTATATTCAAGTTTAAATTCATTTTCATTGATCGTGCATTTTTAAAGCCAAATTATTCGCTGTGAAGCGATGTAACAGCTGTTTTCGTTTAAATTTTTAAAATATGCTAATGTAAAATTAATTAAACAGGGTCTTCGTATCTCGGTATTTTTTATAAGAAAGTTGTTTTAAAAGACATTTGATATGTACAGTTTTAAATCTTACGTAATTTTCAAGGAAGCATCCTTTCTTTTTTTAGCACTTTCCAACAAAATTGAAAAGTGGTTATGCATTCAGTTTGACTGTCCGTCTGTCCACGCTCAAACTCCAGTAATATACTCGGATTTTCATGCATTTGATAAAGACTATTTAGATTCACAAAAGCATGTTTGGTATTGCATATATTGCATTATCTACAATTTATAGTTCATTTACAGGGACACTCAATATTATTCTATTGCGTTATGATGAACGGGGAAAAATCATTCACAGATATGTTTACTGACATTACTCTATTTCAGATATATATAAACCGATATAAATCACTGAATTTCACTACGGTCACGTTATAACAGAGCATTCATAGCACTTTTTATTAATTAATGGACATACAAATGAGATTGGTAACAGTACTGTCTTTGTGTAATATTTGCTGGGGAGTACGTTTTAAAATCCTGTATGCGCTTTTAAATTAATTTTTTTCCTTATAATACTCTTTATATATAAATTCTATACCTCATATACAGGGCTGCGAAAAAGTATTCGTATACCATTCTCCTTAATAGAGGAAATTGTTGAAGGGGAATTTTCAACTGACATATATGTATCTCATCAATAAACTAAGTTTTGGAATGTATATTGTCAATAGATAGCAATCTCTACATCATATGCAAGACTACTAAAAATTTCGGATATATTTCCGATTGTAGATGGGAACAGATGAATTTCGGTTTTGAAAAGCGTTATGTATATCCATATGGTGCAATGATATGCAAGAAAAATTAAGTTCCAAAATTTATCGGATTCGTATCTTACAGATTACGGGTTGCACATTGTTATGCAGGGGATCACGGTCTATCTAACAATATTATAAGTGTCATTAAGAGGCGTTAAGAAACAAATGCCAGTGTCTCCGATGAAAGAATAAACTAATAATAGATTTTAGGGAATGTGTTGCTTTTTACATAAAAATGTTTTAGAATAAGAAAGCAAAGAATGCGTTGATTAAAGAATTAGATTAAAATATAATAGGCCAGTCAAATTGCCAGAAAAAAGGGCCGATGGATGCAAAAATTCTGCTAGAAGATTTTATGTTTCTAAAATGTTTATGGGGAT
This sequence comes from Maratus speculifer, assembly GCA_964019185.1. Classification (NCBI taxonomy): domain Eukaryota; kingdom Metazoa; phylum Arthropoda; class Arachnida; order Araneae; family Salticidae; genus Maratus; species Maratus speculifer. The sequence continues at coordinate 256,199,150 of OZ025295.1, read as the reverse complement.
GCTAGTAACAAGAATTAATGGTTTTCCAACAAAATATCTCGAGGCTAAGTTTTGTGGATCCAAAAACCACAAAATTTTCGGACTTTTTTCAGTTGTTTGCCTACTACTCAAAAAATATAAAATTTTTTGCGTATCATACTCATTTACAAAAAGAAAGAGCATTAAATTCTCTACAAATTTTATACTAAAACTGTTTTTCTAAAGCCAATATTAAGCGCGCTACAGCTTTCTGAAAGCGACTCTTTTTTTTCTAACTTAGTGGGAAAATTGCCAAAAACGAAAATTCGGCACAATTTTTTTATTATTTTATCCTCTTTAATGTAATTTATTTAAATTACAGGTATTTGCATGATAAAAATCATGATCAATTACAACGATAACATTGTATAAAAATTAACAACATTGTAACTTTTTTTGTATTTAGAGCTTTAGTAAAGAACATTAAAATTAGGTATTTAACTGAATATAAGTAAAAATTTTTCAGTATTTTGCCTGTAATTCGATAATTATAGACTTTTTGCATAACATACTTAATTACAAAAAGAAAGATAACTAAATTCTCTATGAATTTTGTTATAAAAACGTTTTTCTAAACCCATTACTAAGCGCGCTATGGTTTTTTGAAAATGTCACTTTTCTTTAACGTTACAGAAAGTGACCTATTTTTCGCCTCCCATCTCAATTTTTTTTTCATCACCTGCAATGAAAATTAAATAGACCTATTGATTGATGAAAAATGAAAGTTTTAAGAAAGGCAGGCAGAAGATGCACAAATTCTAGAAATCCTATAAAAAAACTATTACAAAGGGTTGGGGAAGTGCCGGGGATTAAAAAAAGGGAATGCAGATGGGAAATTGTGGTCAGTGACGTTCCCGAGCGCTTTCATTTAGATGCAAGTGTTCTTTTTTAAAGACATACTCTTCTAATATGCTGCTATTAAATTTATTGCATCTCTTCTAGTGTAGTAATGAAAAATGAGTGAGCTCTAACCAAAATTGTGCTTCATTTTCCAACCGGCTTCAAATAGTGACACTCGCGTTGTGCGCCAGAAAGGACTTGCCAAGATCTTTGAACATAGCGTTTAGCGTCAAAGTGATATTCATCAAAAGTAATATTCATAAATTTTTTGAAAAGTACCAAGGAATTTAGAATACAGATGATTGTTGAAAAACTTATGCGAATGAGAGAATGAAAGCAGCATATGTTCGTCGGGGTGAAGATTCATACAGATTATTGTTTGTTTCTCAGATCAAGCATTTCTTTCAAGATTCAAGATAATTGCTTCTTATGTGACTAAGTAATCCCGGTGACTTTAACGAAAAACAATAAAAAAAGCCCTACGCAAAGAGAAATTTGATTCACAAAGTAATGGAATTAGAAGCGAAAATTACATTTTTGAAAACTGCTGAAAAACGTGGGGGTGAAGGATCCCAGAAAGTAATTGAGCATATTCAGCACGAACCTGACTTGCAGATGCATGGTATTATAGTTTTTGTCGCGTAAAACTAGATCAATATGTAACAAGTGATGAGAAAAGAGAGCACCCGCATCATCCGTTGACGAAGCCAATGACAAAAACAAGAGCCGCGTTATTTCAATGCTTAAAACAAATTAAAAATTTCAAAACAATAATTTCAAAGTAACAGAATTCAAGTTGAGCAGGCAAAAGAAGAAGCGGATGTCATGATAGTTACCTCAGCCATTTCAAGAGCCGAATCTTTGAAAACGTCGTAATTGTCGGGAAGACATTGACCTTCTCGTGATTATGACGAGCTTAGGCTATCAGCACAAAAATGTGTTTTTCTAAAATGCAGAAAGAGATAATATCGAAACCAAGTGGTTTTCAACCATGTCGTTCAAATAAAATTACAACAATGTTTTTTTCACTCATGCAATCTGCGCATGCGATACAACATCCGCTCTTTTTGGACAAAGAAAGTTTTGTAACACATTGAAAAAACATGATCAGCTTGGAAAAATAGCCTGCATGTTCAATAAACCAGATTCTACCCGTCGAGAAATCATGAAGGCTTCTGAAAAGTTCATTATTGCACGATACAGTGGATGCAGAGACACCACACAGAAATTGAACACCTTGAGGTTCCAGTTATTTGCTAAATCTGCCTCAAAAAAGCAAAGTTCATTTTTCTAGACCGACACAAGAGGCTGCGCAGGATAATTTTCTCCGATGTTATCATCAGGTACAAGCTAGGCTAGGAAACAACATCCCTCCTGAAGGATGTGGGTGGGCTCACCGGATCTCTTTCAGCCAGTTCAAATGTACCAAGACCTGGCACTTGCATCCTTGCTCCATGTTGTGTCATGTAGCTGTAGAAAATGGTGCAGCAAAGCATGTTCTTTTCATAAATTAAGTCTCAAATTTTCGGCAATTTGTAAAAAATGTAATGGGATCAACTACGAAAATGTCAACTACATTATTTATCCAGAAGAAGGGGGTGTGAAATTGTTACCGTAAGTATTATTTATTAGGTATTTACATTCAGTTATATACCTAATATTAATGTTCTCCGCTAAAGCTCTAAATACAAAAAAAGTTATAATGTTCTTAATTTTTTTTTACAATGTTACCATTGTAATTCATCATTAATGTTATCATGCAAATACTTGTAATTTAAATAAATTACATTAAAGAGGATAAAATAATGAAAAATTGTGTCAAATTTTCGTTTTTGCAACTTTTCCACAAAGTTAGAAAAAAAGAGCCACATTCAGAAAGCTGTAGCGCGCTTAATATTGGCTTTAGAAAAACAGTTTTAGTATGAAATTTGTAGAAAATTTAATACTCTTTCTTTTTATAATTGAGTATGGTAGCAAAAATTTTATATTTTTTGAGTTATAGGCAAAAAACTGAAAAAAGTCTGAAAATTTTGTGGTTTTTTGGCTCCACAAAATTTAGCCTCGAGATATTTTGTTGGAAAACCATTAATTCTTGTTACTAGCATCCCCATATACAGTTTAAAAACATAAAATCTTCTAGCAGAATTTTTGCATCTATTTATGACAATTTGACTGGCCTATAATAGATATGCCTAGATATTATTAAAAAATAGTGGTACAAAACTACATTATAAGAACTTGGAATACATTATCTAAAGCACGTAGCAAAAAAAAGTTTATTATTGCGTATTTACAAATAAATCATTATAATAAAAGACATATATTTCGAAATTTAAAGTAGATTAACAGTACTTTTCAAAGTAAGAATAAAATCGATTTTAAAATGAGTAATAAAAAAATTAAACAAGAAATTATATTTAAAGATGATAGTCACAGTGGGTTTAACAAGAGATAGATTTTATTGTACTCATTTACTAAGTGTTATCTTTCAAAGTGTATTTGCAAACTTTAATAAATATATGTTGGATTTATTTGCAAGTTTTATTGGAATCGTTTAAAACTAAGAAAATATTTCTATAACTTTAGTTTTAAGGTTTTATATTATAGCATTTAAAATACTACGAATTTCACAGATTTATACAGTAAAACCTCCATAATGGACACTTCCGAACAGCGGACACCTCTATTTAATTGACGGTTTTCCAATCCCCAATCCCAAATCCTTCATTTTTATATGTTTAATCTCTGAATAACAGACATTCCGAATAGCGGACACTAATTTTGACGATGAAGGCTGAGAATTTTACTTGAAATGTGAAATGAAATTGAAAAAAAAATGTAAAAAATCTCTAAATTTATCGGGGCAATGTGTCATAATTTTTCTGACCTTTGATAAATTTAGGTTTAAGCTAGGGTATATCTCCTTCCCGTGCCCTGTATTGAATTCAGGGAGTGAGTTGGGAGAAAATGTTCCTTCCAGAGTACTGGCATGCCTTCTCCCTCGTCGAAAATTTGAGACTTCATGCTTTTAAGAAGCGGCAAAATATGGTGAGCACAATTTCTTTATATATATATATATAAAAGATGATTCAAAAGTATTAAAACTACCACCTTGATTAGACCTTGACACTGAAAAGCAAATTACATGTAATCGCAAGCAAAAGCAAAAAGTGTGCACAATTTTGTTTAAGTTTTATTGTTTAAAAAAATTAATTTCTGATAAATTACATAATAGACGGTGGTATATTTTGACTGTCATATATTTAGAACATATATGAATCAAATAAGGAAACATACTCAATTCTTATCATTTTTTGAATCGCCGAGGTTTTCCCAATAGAGGACACCTCCGAATAGCGGACAGTTTCAGCGCTCCCGAGCTGTCCGTTATTAAGAGGTTTTACTGTATTATGTTCACGGTACTCACTGGCTTTTTACTAAGTTAGCAATTTTGCTAATTAGAAAAATATCGACAGGTGAAAAAAAAACCGCTAAAAAATTCTGCTGTGAAACATTAAAAATTCTATATTTAACCCTTTTTTATCCTTCTTTATTTCAGTATGTTCTAAAATAACCTAACTTTTTGTAATTGCTTACAGATAAGTTATTTATCGAAATTTAATTTATCCGATGCTAAAAAAAAAAAATAAAAATAAATAAACATTAACTTTATTCAAGTTTTCAAGACTTATCAAGAAAAAAAAATACAGTAACTTTTTTTTTGATGGGGCAAGATATTATTAACATATATTAAAGGAATTTTTAGAATTCATTTATAATATATTACATATTCTTATAATATATATATATATATATATATATACATATATATATGCACTCATTCATATACTCATATATTATATATTCATATTATAATTCTTTGAATGAATTATTATTATAATAAATTGAATGAATTCAGAAAAAATCCAAATATTATCAACAAATTAAATCAAAAACTGTAATTTTCTCTAACTCTTTGGATTTTCATTGTAGCCTGTACTCCAAAGGCAATTTCAAAATAGGGTTGTTGGCTATGGTCACATTAGCATATACTGAAAGTTTCTTTTTCTGTTACTTCGGTTGTTCCTAAATTGCACTGGTGTTCGGTTAGTATAGCTAAAAATAATGTAGATGGGCAGAACGACTGAACGTAGGTGACATGAATCGTTGGGCAGTATGAATAAGAGTCTGTATTGATACATACACACGGAAATAAAATAAAATAATAAAATAAATTAAAGATGAGTACCCCACTAAAAAAAAAAAAATCTGTAGAAAATCTATAGCTTTTTGGCCCAAAATCTGAGGGAAATCCGAAGGTATTTGGCCCATTTTGCAGATATTTTAAAGAATTTCTTTAAAAAATTCTGCAGATATTTTAAAGATAAATCAATGTCTGCAAATTTTCTTCACATTTCTGTAGAATTTCTGTAGAAAGTGGCGATTTCTTCAGATAATCTTAAGATTATTTTTAGTGGGGTAAACATTGAGCACCCTCAATTAGGTGAATTTAATCACTCATTTAATCGCCAAAAGAAACATTTTGACGTGGTTTGGCGCAGTGGCGACCGGAAGCGAGATCTTTCATTATATTCCATATTATACATTAAGTGTATGAAAAAAAATAATTATTGCATAGTAATTAAAAAATAAAATGATATCATTTAGTTATGCAGTAAGTGTATCGTACAATGTTTTTCATTTACATTTAATTATCTATCAAATATAACATACGTGTATTTTTATGCAAATTTTAATTTACATTACTAGATTTATTTATTTTTATTATTTATTTTTTTTTCAAATAAATGCAAGAATATCAATACACACATTAGCGTTATAAAAGTAATTAAGATATCTATTTGCTTACTTATATCGAGCACTATATATAAATATATATGAAATTTACCTAATATTACAGTTAAGTAGATTTTCCGTGTTATTCTCTACATGGCATAAATTAACCTTTTATCTTGTCGAACGATATTCTACTTCAAGATAAACAGGTTTGTGATTCGAAACATGAATGTCTAATGTTTTGTAATTACATCTAAAAGGAATCTCTTTACTACAGTCTCACCGAAGTAAATTAGACACTTGTTCAAATCTGTAATTACACTTGGAATCACACAACAATTTTCCTGGTCTATTTCGAGTTTCTCTCTAATACATTCATTTAATAAATTACTGAAATTTAAATTGGAAAATAGTTAAACGTCTACCCAATTCTCTCTTTTAGATTTACACAAAGCTAATCACATTTGTCGACACACTATTTTAATAGAATTCAAATTAAAATACTTACGGCCATCGTAATAAATACGTAAAATTAGAAGGAAAAATTTCTACAACGATTTCAAATACCAGTGCTGAAAGAAATTAGGGAAACACATGTTTGTAACGAAATTACATAAAAATTGTTAAATAATTAAAAAAGTTATAGAAAACAGATGAATAAAACATCACAGGGATATCAAAATTTATGACGTCAAAACTAAAAAAGTAGAAAAGTGCAAAAAAGTGTAAAATTTCAAAACTCAATGAGCCCCATTTCATTTAAAATATATTGTTACGAATTTGGAAATAGTTAGTATTTGTACTCTAAAATGATGTAAATAATCTTATTGAGCTCTATTCCTTTACTAATATTAGTTTTTGTTATATTGTCTCTATTTGTTAATTTTTTATCAGGCAAACCTGACTATTATTTTTCAATGAATGTCTATGGCAATTTGGCGAAATAGTATAGCTGGTGAGAAGTTGGCGTCAAATTTGACGACTAATTTTGGTCACCAAATTGGCGACAAACTTCGCGAAGGTGCTCTACTCTCTATTGTAACCCCCTTATATAGATAAGACCCCTTATATTATAACCCCCCTATACAGATACATTGAATACTGTTCCGGTGTTTTCCGAATTTTTCTAGAAACCAGTGCATGCCTTGCGGCTATATATATAGGAGAGCGATGCAGAGCGGTATTTTATTATTATTGGTCAGTCAGTCACTGAGACTGACACTTTTAGATGATTATTTAAACAGGTTTGCTTGACTATTGTGATTTATCTACGCTTTTTTGCATTTGATTTAATGTTGAGACGTTTTATAAACAGTCTCTTTGACAGATATCTGTACTTGCACGTTAGATGTGCTCAGTTATTTCGGAAAACCTGGCAATATTTGTAAGTTAAAAAACTCTATAGCTGAGAAGATATGTTAATAAATTACTTTCCATTTTTTAAGAGACTGTAGATTTTGGAACTTGACACACCATATTATCATAACCCCTATATACGCAACAATATGTTCATAACAAACAAAATCAAATACTATGCCGGATTCCCCTCCTCCAACAAACACTAAATTTTTAAAACCTTAAATCCCAATCAAAACTGGTTTTATCTAAAATTTATTTTGTGCAAAATAAACTAATCATCAAACCATACTGTAATTATCTATTGACCATAGAAAACTATAATAATAAATCATCATATTGATTTATACTTGGAGGAATCATAACAGAATCGATAAATTAACTCTCTACCAGATAAAGATAATCAACACACAGAAAAAACAACTAAATCACACATTACCTGCTTTCAAGATCACTTGCAAAAGCAGCCCCATTAGACAGGTAGGTAAAATGCTTAGTTCACAAACTCCAGGTAATAATTTTTTTCTTTCTCAGAGAACAAAAAAAAATTGATATAAATCTCTTATTCTAATATATATACGTTCTCCAAAATTCTCCGAAAAATGACGTCACCAGCGTCTTTCTTCACACTTTTTAGGCACAATTCAGCTTGTATTTTTATACACAATTAAGTTTTCTTTTATATGCATAATGAGAGATGCCAAACACGTTTAAATTTTGTGCATTTTTTTGCATTCTTTTTTTTAAATGCTAGGTTATATTCAATTTGATAGAGATTTCAAAGCAAAAACCTGCATTTGCCTTCTAAATGAGAAAAAAAAAATAAAAATCATAACAGACTGTTGCTGCAGTTGCACAAAGCATCACCATAACTAGTTCAAGCCTGAAATTCTAGAATTACATACACATTGATAAGCATATTAAAATGTATGTGGTTACCAAGTCCTCTCTTTTTAGAAAAAAATACCCGACAGGTAGTATAATTTTAATCGATAATTTTATTTTTTCCATGTTGTTTTACTACACCTGGTTTTCTTTCTTTTCATTTTGTATAGTATAGGAAACATGATCAGAATTCTACTAATCAACAACTAAATTCTTGTTTCTGGGTAGTCTTCATCAAACTAAGTATTGAAGAGAGTGCTATTTTAATATGGAAATCTAGTTATAGGTAAACCGTACACTTTCAGCTTGAATTAAATAAGGTGATGATTTTTACAGTCGCCTTTTAGTCTACTGGTATTCTATTTTTACATCACTAGAATCGAATTTTTTTTTTTATTTCCTGGCATTTATCGATGTAAAACATATTTCGAGAGAAAACACAAACATTGTACAAACATTTTACTGTGGTTCCGCCGCTAAATTTCATTGATCCTTTATAACGAACATGAGTAGTTTATACGATTTTGAATATTTTTCCAACTGAGCGAAAAATTGCCCAGGCCGGGAATCGAATCCGGGTACTTGGCTTACAAGGCCAATGCTTTACCTGTTAAGCTAACCGGGCGCTAACCGGCTGCGATTTTTCGCTCAGATAACCTGTTTTGTTAGATTGTGTTAAAATAATGGAATGAGTAGTTTAATTAGTATTTTTAAACTGAGTCATTCATCAGTTAGTTTAGTCATTCTGAGTATGTCTGGTATGGAGCTCTTCGTTACTAATGTGCAAGGATTTTTTTTTTTTTCTAACCGTGTTTCAACAATTTATGTTTAACGAGCTGTGATATAAAATTTCTTCGCCAAACGCTGCTTTGTGACAGATTAAAAGAAATAATAAAATATTTGTGGTTTGATCTGCGAACAATATAATCTAAAAGATTTATTATTGTTATTTCACACTGTTATAAAACAGGAGAAAATATAATGGTATATTACCATCTCTTCCTAATAAAGAACGTGGCCCATTTACATAGTACATACTACAAAATTTTCAACAGAATGAGCATCGATGAGCTAGAATATCAAAATCAGCTTTTTGAGCTGAATTCCCCTTAAGATGTTTCTGATAAAACCAGCTCTTACATAAAAATGAAATTAATTAATGAAATGAAATTCTTTAAATGAAATTCTTGAAAGGAAATACTTTAAAAGCGATAAAACAGATTATTAAACTGGATTTATCTCTAATCATATTTTAATTTTTGTTGTTGAAATAACCATTTAATTTCGAAATCTGCCTGCACCTGTAGGCGAAGCGAACATGGATTTTATTTTAAATCAAGCTGAAAAACAGCTTACTTTGCCTCTAAGACATAACCACTATCAGATTTAACTTCAAAAATATACGATAAACACACTATCATGAGATAGGAAGCACAAAAATGCCAGAACAACTGATGCTGGAATAAAACTATGAAAACCTACAGTGATTGCAAAAATCCAGTTTGAGGTTTCCGCTCTTTGAAATATTGAGTGTTTTGGATAAAGAAATAATGGAATCATTTTGTGTTATTTATCTTTTTAAACGTATTTTATAAAGCAATTCTATGATTCAAAATTAAAATACTTTGAGAAAATATAAGTAAAAAAAAAACTGTGTTTGTATTATGATTTTTAATATATTTTTATTTCTTGCTAAGAATTGATTATATACATGGTTTTTCTTTATCAGAAATTAATGTTATATCTTTAACGGGAAATAAATTTTTTATTCATTTAAAAAACTTTTTGAATACTACTAATAATAAATAATAATAAAATCTGTTGGCTTTCATCAAACTTTCTGTTAATCAGTCAGTCAGTAAGTCAGTCAAAAGAAAAAGAATAATAATAACAATAAAAACTGTTTTTAAGCTTTAAGGAAACTGTTAAAATTTATTAAAGACACTTATTTTTGTGTTAGAATTTATCTATAATGTACACCTATTCTTTCATGAAAATATGACGAAAAAAAATAAAACAGGAAGTCTATATTACACTTTCAAAAAAAAAAAAAAAAAAAAAAAAAAAAAAAAAGAATTAACAGGCTTTTTTTTATCTCTCATTTGATGCTTTTTACTTAAATATCACAAAAAAATTAACTTAATTTTTTTTCGCCATTGACCCAATCTTATGTTTTGTTTATCTGAATCTGGAGAATTACTTAACTTCGCCATTTTTGAGAAATTTTCAAACCAATTTTTGCCGATGCTCCTTAAGAAACATATATAGACTTCAATGACTATTTTAACCAGAAATTTGGCGTTTCATGACAATATATCTCTAACCCGCAAGAAAAGTCAAATATCTAAACAAAAGTAAATTTCGCAAAAGATACAAAAGAAAATATGATAATTTTGCAATAACATGAACTTTTAGAATTCGGAGCTTATTACTAGCATTAAAACATGCGTTCCGTAAAAGCCTTAAGAAAGAAAATTTATTATGAGGTTTAGAGGATTTAACAGCTTCTTTTTCCCGAACAATCCATTCCTTTTCTGCAACCACAAATAGATAAATACCTTAATTGAATGATTTTTTTTATAACTAGACATATGGATGTTTTCCAGTTGTAAGACCACATATGACATACCTATCAGAGAAATAAAACGCAAAATGAATTTTTGGCTGATGTGTCAATTTTATTATGGGTGAACCATATAATATCTAATCTATTTTTAAAAAATGCCTTTAAACGAAACTAAATAGTGTAAAATTACCTTTCCAGATATTCACTAAATTGTTAAAAAATGTGTTAATACAATTCCAATAACCGCAAATAATTTTTAAATAGAGCCAGTGTGTAATTAATAAGTCTTACCATGTTAAAATGTATTACAACATCTTAATTGTAAATTTAAAGTACATTTCGAGATTCTCTGCGGTTAACACTTAATAATTTTATTTAAAACAAAGATTAGAATCTTGTACGGTTTCTACGATACATGATATAAATTACCATTTTGATTTCAGATCTGAATTTTATTGTAAAGTATTTAACAATGGTTATATAAAAAATGCATTAATATTTCGAAAAAAAAGCTTTTTTGAATTAGGTTTTGCAGTAAATGTAACTTTAAAAGACCACTAGTAAATTTGTTTCACGTTAAAAACTGTATTAGATAAATATTCTAATATTAATGAAATAGATAAGAATGGTAAACTTTAAATTTAAATAACTATATTTTTGTGTATTAGAGGATACTGTGGTAACTATTTGAAATATTTCAGTTCTAATTTTACATTTTTTACTTAAATTTTCTTCTTATTATTGACTAAATTTTAAGACTTTAAAAAAATAAAACTTTAACGATTTATGAGAAATTAACAAAATAATGTAAATGAAATCTAAGGCATAGCCATTGTGTATATTTTAAATGACCTTAAATATGCTTATTTTCATACTTGCGTATTTTTATAATCCTTAGTTATTTGGAAATTAGTATAAAAAATTGCAATTCTAAAGCAATGAGTGTACTATTCTGAGATCGCTTTTCGTTTTACATTTAAAAAAAGGAAAGAAAAATGTTGCAAATATTACACATACGAAAAAAAGAAGAAAAAATATTTCATTTTTAGTTTTTAGGAAACTTTATTGATTTTATTTAAAAGATTGAAAAGAATCTACATTTCAAAATTTTACAACGTTCCGCACTTTTTTTTTTTTTTTTTTTTTTTTTTTTTTTTACTATACAGATTTTGAAATTTTAAGGAACATGCACGATCTATTTTCATGTAAATTCCTTTAGGTATGTTAGACGAATAAAAGTTTTAAAAATCCTTTCAAATCTTTCAAATCTTTTCTTTTTTGTATGAATTTTACTGCTCTAAAAGCACCTCGAACTTGTTTTGCGTATTTTATTATCAGAACTTACAAACAGAACTTTTTTACAGAACTTTTTGGTTGTAATTTGTTTCGACAAAAGATAAAATATTCGATGCATTCATGCAGTGTTAAAACTCACGTAAAAATATAAGTTTATTTTTTATGTCAAGATTTTAAATAATATCATTGTACGTTTTTTAAATTATTATTTGCAATAATTAATTAGAAATCTGTTTAATAATAAATAATTTTTATATCTTCTTAATAATAATCTTTGTTTGTAATTGCTAATAAAAGAAAGGAAATAAATGTTTATATGAATGTTACTGACAAAAAATATAAAACTGTTTCATTTTTAGTTTTTATGAAATTTCATTCATTTTACTTAAAAGATTGAAACGTACGTGCATTTGAATTTTAAAATTTTATGGCGTTCCGCACTTTCTTTTATTTCTTCTTTACAAATTTAGAAATTTTAAGGAACAACCACAATTTTTTTCATGTAAATTCTGTTACGTCTGATAGATGAAAAAAAATTTAAAATCTTTTCTAATTTTCATTCTTGTTAGAGTTTTACTGCTCGAAAAACACCTTAAAATGTTCTTGCGTATATTTTTGTCAGAACATACAAACGGAATTTTACTGAACTTTTTTTAATATAATTTATTTCGACAAACGATAAAATAATCAATTCATTAATACAGTATAAAAACTAATGTAAAGGTATAAGTTTATTTGTTTTATGTCAGGATTTTAAACAGTAACATTGTACGATTTTTTTTTATATTTCTTGAGGTGATTGGTTAAAAATTTCTTTCATAATATGTTTTTAATTGTTTGAGATTATTGCTAATAAAAGAATTTAAATAAAATTTTAGATGAATATTACTGACCAAATGATATTTGTTCTATTTTTAGTTTTTAAGAAATGTCATTCATTTTACTTAAAAGATTGAAAAGTACTTTATAGTTGTATTCCAAAATTTCCCGGCGTTCCACACTTTCGTGTTTTTTTTTTTTTTTTTTTTTTTTTTTACTTTTCATATTTAGAAGTTTTAAGGAACAGCTACGATGTATTTTCTTGTAAATTATTTTATGTTTGTTAGCCAAATAAAAAAGTGAAAAACATACAAATCCTCTCAAGTTTTCTTTTTTGTATGAATTTTTTTGTTCAAACAACGCTTTTAAAGATTCTAGCGTGTTTTATTATCAAAACTTACAAACAAAATATTACAAAATTGTTTGAACGTAATTTTTTTCAACAAAGGAAACAAATATTACATGCATTAATGCAGTGTTAAATCTAACATAAAAATATTCATTTTTTAATGCAAGGATCTTAATCAATAACAAAGTACGTTTCTTCTATTTCTTGGAATGATTGATTAAAAATGCGTTTGATAATAAATATTTTTTTAATTCTTTGAGTTGATTGCTAATAAAAGTTTATTTGAATATTACCGACAAAAAAAATAAATCTCTGTTCCATTTTTTAGCTTTTAAGAAACTTAATTTATTTTACTTAAAATATTGGAAAGTACTTTATATTTGTATTTCAAAATTTTACAGCGTTCCGCACTTTAGTTATTTTTTTTATTTTCAGATGTACAAACTTTAAGTAATAACCACAACCTATTTTCATGCAAATTCCTTTAACGAATAAAAGTTTAAAAAAATTACAAGTACTTTTATGTTTTCTTTTTTGTATGAATTTTACTGCTTGAAAAACACCGCGAATGATTCTTTCTTATTTTATTCTAAGATTTTACAAACGGAATTTTACAGAATTTTTTTTATGTATTTTGTTCCGACAGAAGGTAGAATACTTATTTATTCATGCAATGTTAAAACTAACGTACAAATATCAGTTTATTTTTATGCCAGATTTTAAACAACAATAATCTACGTTTCTTATATGTTTTGCGGATTTTCTTAATAATTTGCGTAATATAAAATATTATCTTATTTTTTGAGATGATGGTTAATAAAATAATTCCACTGAAAGTTTATATGAATATAGATTTCACTTATTATCTCAATGGTCAAATTAAAAATACCAAAAACTTTCGGATACGTATATTATATTAATTTTTTAAATGATATGATATTAAAACGACGCAATAACAAGCAAAACTCGTAGCTATTAAATTTAATCTAACAATATAATTAACTATAATTTGCGGAAGTCCTGGATTTTTTTTATAAAATTTGATGTATTCATAAGAAACTAACAAAACAATGTAAATGAAAATCTAAGACATATTTATTATGTATATTTTAAATTACTTTAACGTATGCTTATTTTGACACATGCATATTTTTAGAATTTTATTGTTTGGGAATTAACTATTATAAAATATGAAATTCTAAAGCAGTTTCTATACATTTTTGAGATCGATTGCTTATATATATATATATATATATATATATATATATATATGTGTGTGTGTGTGTGTGTGTGTGTGTGTGTGTGTGTGTGTGTATATATACTACCTTTGACAATAAAATTCGGTGAATATTCCTGTAACATTAAAGTAGATTAAATACTAATGAAAATTACCGTACCATCCTTCGAAATAGTCATCTCCGATAACTCTGCACCGCTGAGATCTGCTGTATATGTCCTGAGAAATTCGAAAAAAATCTTCTTTTGGGATGGAGTTCAAAAGCTTCGTCGGGTTTCGTTGGATGTCAGTAATATGGTCAAACCATTTTCAAAGAGGTATTGAGTCGTGAAAATAGGAAGAAGTCCTCAGGATTGCGATCTGGCGAGTATGGTGGATGTTCAATTTGCACCACCCCTCATGAATTTATTTCGATGTCTTGCAAAGCGTAAAACCAAACTTTAAACTTGTCTTTTGTTCGTTCATTTTTCTGTTCTGAGTTAAGAACCAACAAACTGAACAAGCACTTAGTAAAACATGTCTTACTCAGAACATAAACGACGATCAACAGAACAACGGTGGGGAAAGATGGTCAACACTTGCCTCTATGCAGGTGCCGCGTTTTGTTTCCCCAATGTGACCAGATAGGACGTTCTGAATTCATTCACCGAACTTTATTGTCAGAGGTAGTATAAACACAGCGAAAAACGTTGCAAATATTACTGGTACAAAAAGAATTTTTTTTTCATTTTTAGTTTTAAAGACACTTCATTCATTTTACTTAAAAGATTGAAAAGTACTTTGTATTTGCATTTCAAAACTTTACGGTGTTCCACACTTTCCTTTTTTTCAGTTTTCAAATTTAGAAATTTTAAAGAACAACCACAATCTATTTTCATGTAAATTATTTTGCGTTTATTAGACGAATACAATTTTAAAAACTTACAAATCATCCTTTCTAGTTTTCTTCTTGTATGAATTTTACTGCTCAATAAACACCTAAAAAAATTCATGCTAATTTTGTTATCGGAACTTACGAATGGAATTTTAAAGAGCTTTTTCAATGTAATTTGTTCCGACAAAAGATAAAATACTCAATAAATTAATGAGTTTTAAAACTAATATAAAAAACAGTCTGTTTTTTTTTAAACTAGGATTTATTAAAATTGCGATGATTTATTAAAAATTTGTGTAATAATATATTATATATTTTTTGAGATCTTTGTCTTTTTATATTCAATAAGGCAGAGAAATATACGTTGCAACAATTACTGCTACGAAAAAAAAAATGTATTTCATTTTTAGTTTTTAAGAAACTTCATTTAGTTTTTAAGAAAATTCATTTTGCCTAAAATATTGAAAAGTACTCTGTATTTGTATTTAAAAAATTTCACGTCATTCCGCATTTTGTTTTCTTTACTTTTTAAAATTTAGGAATTTTAAGGAACAGCCGCTATATATTTTTATGTTTTTATTTATATTCTTTTACATTTGTTAGACGAATAAAAGCTTAAACACATAAAAATCCTTTCATGTTTTCTTTTTTGCATGAACTTTACTGCTCAAAAAACACCTCGAAAGATTCTTCAGTGTTTTATTATCAGAAATTACAAACGGAATTTTGCAGAACTTTTTAAATATAATCTATTTCAATGAAAGATAAAATACTCAATAAATTACTGCAGTGTTAAAACTAATATAAAAATATCAGTTTATTGTTTATGCCAGAATATTAAACATTAATAATGTATCTTTTATATATGTTTTGAGAGTATTTATTAAACATTTGTGTAATATTAAATATTATTCTTTTTTGAAAAGATCGAAAATTACATAATTCCAATCAATATTAGATATTTTGTTATCAAAACTTACAAACGGAATTTTACAAAATTTTTATCAACCTTAATTGTTTCGACAAATGAAAATGCTCAATAAATTCATACAGTGTTAAAACAAATGTAAAAATATCAGCTTATTTTTTATACCAAGATTTTAAACAATAATAATATACGTTTTTTATATGTTTCGCAGTGATTTATTAAAAAGTTCTGTAACATAAAACATTGTTTGTTTTTTGAGATAATGGATATTAAAATAATGCAAATCAAAGTCTGTATGAATTTAGATTTCAATTATTTTCTCAATGATAAAAAATTTATATATTGAAAATTACCTGATAAGTATATTGTGTACATTTTTTTAAATGATTTGATATTAAAACGGCGCATTAGCAAGAAAAACTCGCAGCTATTGAATTTATTGTAACAATGTGATAAACTATGATTTGGAAAATGACTTGACTATATTTGGTTGAATAGTTCTGAATGTCAATGATAAATATATTTGTACTGTTTTAAATAAAAATGTTCAAATTAACATATGAGGATGAATTAATGTTTTATTCTAGTATTATTTTATATTATAAATGGGTGCACTTGAGTGGAGAAACACGAACTTAAGCTTTTTTATTACATTACAATAAAAAAGAAAAACTTAAAGAATGATGTAAAACCTTATTTATGATTTCAGATTATTAAGTTATAAAAAATTTTGCATTCATTTACGTTCAAGAAATACATTCTGTGTTATTTGCATAAACATTGTCCTCTTAAATGCGCACTCTTATACAACTATTTAGTGTGCAGGGAAGTGTGCAAAAGGGCATAATATAAAAAAAGATGATTTTTACTTACAAATGACATATTTGTCGTGGTCACATCCCGTGCCACTACAAATTTGTGCAATTAAACTTATAGCCCCTGCACTCTTCTTACCACCTTTCTCTGTAAGAAATGCACACGATTCAATCATCCATAGTTTGCTATCTACACGGTTCTCAGAATCTGCAGTTATGTCTTGCATTATTTAAATATGATGCTAACATTTTTATATATTTCAGAAATATTTTGTTATTTATGACTAATTTTAGTTTCCCTAATGTCAAATTTTCTTCAATGTTTCCAGTTGGCTATGCTATTTGAAATTGTTTATTATATTTATACTACTTTTTTTTTATCTACACTGAAAATAATAGCATTACAATTATTTAAATTATACTGAATTTGATTAGGGCAACCTTATATATATATATATATACATAAACATTCGTCTTATTCACACTAAATTTACTAGCATTATAATTTTTTTTTCAATTTCGGCTATTGTTCAAAATGAATCAAGCAAAGATAAATAAGTATTTTCGAATTATTGAATTTTTATAAGTATTATTTAAGAAAGATTGATATTAGTAAACAATGATATAAAATCTGACTAAGATTTGATATTCAAAAAGTGCTGTGATATTTAAAAGTTGGCTTTCTCTTATCTGCATTTTTAAAATCAGAAGTAAAAAAATAGCGAAAATATTAACAAAAAATGAAATTTTTAAAAGCCAGGAAAATGTTTAAAATTATACTTAAAAGGTTAGATTATTATCAAATGACATAAGTTTAGGAAACAAACTCAATTCCAGAAGCATTATTAATTTGAAATGAACGGATTCCTATTATTAAGAAACTTAAATTCACAAAAAAAAAACAGAATTTTTTTTATTAAATCCATCTTAATGTGATATTTTCTAGTTCCAGCATCTGGACTCCAACTAAGAACAATCTGTTTACTAGCAGGATTTTTACTTTTTTGCACGAAAATCGTTGAAATTAAGATTCATTTAAAAAAATTTATAGCATAAAAAACGGGTAATATTGAAAAAATAAAATTAATAAAATTAATAAATGATAATAATGACAATGAATGGATCACTTTAGGTACAATACATTTAATAGCATAAGCAATTTACTACACAAGCAAATTTCCTAACCTCTCAGCCATGAGGCTTAAGACCTAATTAGGATCTGTGGCTATAAAGTCATAATGACAGGAAGTCATTGAGAATCCTCTTAGTCTCCAACCGGCCACAAACGTTTCAGACCAAAGGCTGAATTATTTTTACTGAAAAAAATAACGTTAAGCACTGAGTGTTCTTACAAGGATTGTTTCAAATGTTGTCAGCCGATGACTGATCCTATTCATTCTATCCATAATTTCACATCTCTTTAACTTGTAAAATGAAGATATATTTTAGAGGATAAATTAAGTTTTTTTTTATTGCGCGAAATAAATTTTATTATGTACTATGTGTATATGTAAGAATTCAGAGTATGAGATTCAGTAAAATGGCCAAATATATGCATGCGGCAGTTTATTATATATAACCGAGCAAAATAAAATAAAATTAAATTAAATTAAATAAAATAAAGAAAGAAAGAAAACAAAATACCGCGGGCTGACCCCTGGTAGAAGGGATGAACGCTGCACTACATCTCTACTGTAGTGTGATCAGGGAAAAAATGATAATCAGATATCAGATTTTATTGCAAGTCCATCGAGACGCAAATGTTTGATTTTTGCACTGTTTCGACCCCAAATAATTTATCACAAAACCGATATTTGAAATTCTAAATTAGCTTAGTGATTGATTATATGTCGTAACAGAATTTTTACGCACTTATTCGATGCCGATACAGAGAAAATGAAAAAGTTATATTTAAGAGCAACCTTTTAGACATTACCGAATGCCAGTCAAATTCCTTATCATAAATTCAGTTGATGTTATGAAACATAATAATCGTTTGTATTGACTATAATTCTGAATATTATATGACAGTTTAAATTACAACTGCAATGTACTCAAGAAATATGTATAAATATTTATGTATTCGTTAACAGAAAGAAAAGTATGCGATTGATAATGTTATTATAAGAAATTAGCATTATTTTTTTATTAATGGCTGCAGTTAAATCGGGAACCTAAATTAAATTTAATTTGTTAACCGTAAATAGGAATAAAAAAGATCGATGTAAGAAAGAAAATGATGTTTTAATAAAATTTATAACTGCAAGATTTTACTTGAAAATAATTAATTTTAAAACAGAGAATTTTAGAGAGCTTAAAATAGAGAGCTTTGTTACTTCCATTGCTATATATTACTTTCAATTCCAGTTAGTGGCAACGCACACCTGATTTTTCTTTAAACTAAACTTCAATGGTCAAAATATCGACCATGTTTTTAACCATTTCGAAAATTATTGTAGTTGTAGGTGGGGAATAGAGATATCTGCACAACTCTATACTAGATTAGATCTTAATATTCATATCTGAATCCTTGTGATGTTTGCATTTTTGGAATATTTCTGTTGCCACGATGGCAAAAAAGTATTAAAAACTGAAAAAAAAAAAGAAAAATAACAACTCAAAAATTGATTGAATACAGCTTTCTAGCAAATTGCATTTAGAAGCAAATTCCAAAACTCCCTCTATTCTACTGGTTAAAACTTGAAAATTTTTTATGCTTAAAAGTTTAAAAATGTTCATTACCGAAAATTGCAAAGCTGAAATTTTATTAAGAATTTGAAATTTATATCATTCGCCGAAGAAAGTATTAATTACACAAATATATGTTTGTCCTTTATAACATAGATTTGTTAGAAACATTATCACCTCTTTATTATTATTAATTTTTAAATAATAAATTCTTTAGCAGGAAAACGACTGTATCATTTAAAATCTGATTTAAATGTTTCACTTTTAATCGACTTTAATTGTAAAAAAACACTATTTTTTTTTATAAAAATGAGGAAAGTATGTAAATGTTTATGTATTAATAAAAAAATTATTTATAAGACTTAGATTATACTCTTTTGAA
The DNA here is from genome assembly GCA_964019185.1 of Maratus speculifer. Classification (NCBI taxonomy): domain Eukaryota; kingdom Metazoa; phylum Arthropoda; class Arachnida; order Araneae; family Salticidae; genus Maratus; species Maratus speculifer. The sequence continues at coordinate 256,179,300 of OZ025295.1, read as the reverse complement.
ATTTTTTTTTTCAGATGGATGTTTAATTTGTTAAATTATTATTCTTATTCTTATTAATTTTGAATCCATTTGGGTTTATCCTAAATATCTATTAACCTTCCTTTATTAAATGTTATTTTGTTTTTTCCACTTATTTTAATTTATGCTGAAGGAAAAACAAGTTATATTGATAGTCACGTTTCTTTTCCAGAACATTATTAGCCTTATTCGGACTTTTTGATACCGGATCCGAGCAGACTGAAAATGCAAAATAAGCAGCATCTTTATCTTAATATTTGTATTTTACGTTTTGTTGAAGTTATAAGTTTGAAATTTATTTTAATTAAACATTTTATTATAAAATTTGAAATAAAGAGGAAAAAGCGAAAGTGAACTGGCATTTTACAAGCAGTTGAAACATTGCTTATAAAATGTACTTGAATGAAATATAGAGATGTATTATTACACCACCTGGGGGATGAAAAAATCACTTAAAACAAGCTACATGGTAGTTTTGTATTCGTAAGGAATTTTCAGTTAGAAAAAAGTAGTTTATACGAACGGTAAAAGGACCGACACGCGACTTCTGTCGAAATAGACGGGACGCCTACTAAGACACATAGACGTCTTCTACCGCTATGAAATTTTAACTTAATAAAAGGAAATTTCATTTTATATTTAACTAATTCGTTTATTTTTAAGTGACTATGAACTTAAAAATAAGTGTATCATATCTCAAATTATATAAAAAAAAACTCAAAATAAAATAAAATATAGTATTGCATTCTGGGTATTCGTAGTTTGTATTAAGATTTAGGTTTTTATAAGTATATATAATAAAAAAAATATGAAACATATTATTATGGGCATTTCCATGCGAACTTTTTTGTCTGTTACATACTACGATTTTTTAAATACCAGTATTTTAAAGCGAGAAAATGCGACTTAGTTTATCGAAGATATATCGTCAATTCAATAAGGCGAAGCATACTTTTTGAAAATAACGGTGGCCAACAAGCATTAGCGATTTTCAGTTGTGTAACAGACAAACAAGTTCGTATGGAAATGCCCTTATATCAAATGAAAGATAATAATAAACATACAGTTACATAACAATCAAAGCGTTGAACAAACAAATGCCTTTTTAGATTATTATTATTAAGTATTATTGTAATTAACGAATAAAAAAAATCCTCAATGTCTTAATATCTCTTACGTAAATCTCAATAAAAAGAAATTGCGAGAATAAATTAATAATATATTATATTTATTTATTTCCTTGAAACAAATTAGATCAAACGGCAATTTTAAGAAAATCTTATTTATAATCCTTATTTTTAATACATACATTACGATTACTAGATTTCTGAAACTAATATAACTAACTTGCTATGTAATGAAAAAAAAATATTTTGTATATTAGGAAAAGTACACTTTATGATCTTATTTAAATTAATTTATATCATTAAACGTTTAGGATATTTTTGGAAGAAAAAAGAAATAAATGAAATTGAAATCTCAGGAAATTAAAAAGACGATCAAACATGAACAAAAACGAATCCAAAAATTTAATAAACGGAGGCGAAAAAGCATTTTAAAAGAATTTAATTTAAGCTTTTTAATTATTCAATACTTTTGAAATTCAATTTTATGCCTACAATGGTCAATGTTAACTGAAAATTGAATAATTTTAAAACAGAAATTTGGGAATTGCTTAGAGTAATAAATAAAACTTTAACGTTCTTGAATAATTAATTATCTTAACTTATTTTTCATTTCTCACATTTTGTAATCACAAAAAGTCTCTTTTAACAATGTTTAAATTTACAAAATATTTTTTTTTAGTTATATGCCATAATTGTTATTTTAAAATATAATTAATCTTTGATATTTATCACTAGGAAGAAAAATATGAGAGAATTATCCTTATTTATTATAAAAGAAATAATACATTAAAGTTATGGTTGCATAAACTTGAATTATATTTAAAAAAATGACAATAAAAAAAATTTAATATCCGTACAGGGAGTTTTTAATCGCTGCATTTTACGTGATGAAGATTATAAATTATCGCTAGTCAATTTGTACTAAAGAGAAATCCATTCGTTTGTAAATATGAGGAATAATAAAAATTCTTTAAACTAGATGGTGATACCCACTTTAAGTTAGAGCAATTAAGGATTATTACGAAACACTGTTATAATCATTTATTCCATATGAATGTATGGGTAGAGGTGACAAAGTGAGGCGTAAACATAGGAAGTAAGATATGTCAGAAATATGTCTTATAAATGTCGGATCTTTGCATTATAAAGATGAACTGCGTATTGGCAGTCTCGTCGACAAGTGCAATGTGTTATATAATTGGTCAATATTGCATCCATGAATGGTGATACGGTGACGTGAACTGGGCCGTGTCGGTGGAGCAATTTATGTACTCTTTCAAAAGCTAACACACACATGGGTCAGCTACGAATATTCGAAAAAAGACATCCTCATCTGAGAGGTGGTAAGCCTTGCAACATACACTGGAAAAAAAGATGCAGCAGAGATTCCAGACAATGTCCGTAAAAAACAGACTTTATTCCTATATCAACGGACTTGCCATTACATTAACGGCTTTTGCCCATAAAACACAAAAAATTACGGAATCTTGGAAAAAATTGACATATTTCGTCAATTTACTGAATAATTCACGGTAAAGTACCGCAAATTTACATTTTTTATAGTGTAAATTTATTTTTGCATCTTTAAAATATTGCTGTATTTAACGAAATGAAATGTTTAATACTTTTAAAGAAGTTGAGACAGAAGTGGATTCTTCTAAAACTTATGTCAAATGTTTGGAACAAAAGCTCGTTCTTTATGATATGAATGAGTTCAAGAAAGTTTACACCCATTTTTCCTTCTTATCCTATTCTTTAATCCGAGCGAAATTAAATGGTTTATTGGGTGACTCATGTGTACCTAAAGAGTTTTAAAGATTCACAACGATTATTAAGTAAATGTTTAAACTATTATGTTGAAAATGTTTATATTCCGTTTAAATACTTAAGCACCACTTCCAACAAGTTTATTTAGCGTATTAAATTTAGAAAATGTTTCCAAAAACAAAATGAATCTATATCAGATTTTACTGCAAGATTAAGAAAGAGTACAACCTTTGTAAATTCACAGGTGATTATTTAAATGAAAACTTATTTGAAGAGAGTCTGCTTGGTCTGCAAAATCAAAACTATTCAGAATAACTTGATAATTCAAATATTTCTTCTTAAATTTTGAAAGTACTGTATCAAACTTGAACTTTATACAACGAAAATATTGAAATTTCTGAAACTAAAAACAAAACTTTCAATGTATATAAAATTTTAAATAAAAAAAGCACACCCACACACACACAAAAAAAAGAAAATTACTAAATTGTTCTTAGTATTAACAACCGTGTAAATAATTCACATTCTGATGTAATTAAAAATAAGTTAACGAGTTACGATTTAGAAATTCTTCACTTTTAGCTAATGTATGTCGATTTATATAAGTTACTTGGAATTTGTGTAAAAAATAGGCCACAAAATTAAAGTGTGTATAAGTAAAATTTTTTATGTTAATACTTTAAATACAGTAAATGTCTTATCTTTAAAATAAGATAAAGGATCAAATTCTGTTAAGTTGTCTCTTTTCATTGAAAACAATGCTTCATCTGAAAAATGCAATTAGTTACTGGATCTGGCATTTCTGCAGTTTAAAAGTATTATTTATACTTAAAAGGCCTATAGTCAACAGAGTAAAAAAACTATCTAAGCCGGGACACGAATTCCGGCACTCGGTAGAGCGCACCGACGTTATAACAGCAAAACTACTTGGAACAATACTCAGTCTGGCACTTCTCTCCACATATGTTGGCAAGTCTACAATCGCAGCAGAAGATGAATTTTTTTTTCGTAATCTACCAGTCAGGGCTGTCTACCTAGAGTTGCAAAAAGTCGGTTTATTTCTGGGTTTATTTCCAATAGACCAGGATTATTCCCAGGTTTATTCCCAAAAAACCGAATTATTCCAAAAAATCCCGGGTTTTTTTCAGGTTTATTCTTAAAAACCCGGTTTATTCCCGGGTTTAACCCGGGTTTTTTTCTAACCTTTGCAACGCTATGTCTACCCACCTACCCGCACATCCTTTCAATTAGGCATGCTCTTGCGGCTTGGATATAGTTCCAGCGTGATGTCCTACTTTTTAGCCACTAACGTAATTTGATACCCCTTTTCCCGCCTCCCGACGCACGTTAATTTGTGTTCGGTGCTAAGGCTGTAGCATTTTTGTCCTCTTTATAAAGGACTGGCACAGGTTCAGAACTCAGATTTTATCTGACCTTGCAACTGCCAAATAAATCTCGTCGAAAGAAGTAGTTAAATCGAATGTTTTGCCATTTTAATTTCAAGATGTTGAATTTTGGAGCTAAGTTTTATAATTCAACATTTTATGAGTGGTGGACTTATTAATATCCGGTTATGATATGGAGTAGTTTTGAGAATTTAGGTAATAATAAAATACTAACGGCTCTATCATTTGTCTTCATTGGAGAAACTTCCTCTTTTCATATCCATTTTGCCATAGTTCTCAGGCCTTGAAATCCAGAGAAAAGGAACTGATCGAGGATCAGTGTATAATTTTAGGAGACTCTCATCTTGTGTCGAATGCTCATTTCATCTGGTGATCTGTCTGATTGGGTCGTTTTGGTGATACATTATGGGAAAATCACCTGTTCATCTATGATAATATGATATTCGTTTCATGCATCATATATTATATTACAACAATAAACAAGCTAAAAATGAAAAAAGAGGAGGTGAAAATCAATACTTTTTCATCTTTTTATTTCAGATCTCTATAATTATACTCTAATTCACTTGTGATTATTTAAATTTTTATGGCATACACAGAGTTAATATAACTTATTTACTATGAAATACGGTTGTATTCTTTTTTACACTATTTCAGTAGGTAGGGGATTAAAAAAATAAAATTCTGGTTATCAAACTACACTCAATTGAACATGTTTATACTCTCCAAGAAACGTAAATGTCTTCTGATCTACACTGTTGACATAAGGTAGAAGGAATTTTGGATTGAATCCAAAATACTTATTTATCTCTATTTGTTTTGTCAGTTAGAAATATTTCTTTCAAAACCTTTGTATGAATTGACATTTCATGTCTAAAAAGATTTATTTTTCTCATTTCTTATAAAATAAGAAATTGTAAGTTTTATTAATTTAATATTTTGATGATTATATTTTACTTTACATATTTTAATATTATTTTTTTCCGGTACTTACGTATTAACGCCACCACAGCAGAAGTTGTGCTAAAGTGCCAATAAAGAGCAATTTTGTTGTTCGAACGCGCCCGCAGTTATCTTTCGGATTCCTTGTTGCCTTGTTGTTTGCTGAATTTTGACGCTATTTGTTAGTGTTTTAGTGCTTTTTTAGTAATTTTTTGCTCTCTTTTGGCGCCGTTTTTTGTACGCGAGCGAACAACAAGATTGCTGTTTATTGGTGTATTAGCGCAACTTCTGGTAAGGTGGTGTTAATACGTAAGTACCTTTTTTCTTTAAAGCATTTTAATACAGATAGGTTATACTGGCTAAGATATTATAAATAATATCTATAAAAAATAAAATTACATACATGTTCTGCTGAGCATAAAATGTGTTTGCTAAAATAACGTGTATACAACAGACAATTGACACAAATTTGGTACTGCAATAAAATTTTGTTGTATGTAATCTTGTTCCATGTAATTTTTCTTTTACTGTAAATACATGCTATTTTGCTGTATAAGCATGCTATAAACTGATCTGCATGATTTTATCAAACACACATAAATAAACTTAATGAATCAAACATGCTGAACATATGCATCGTAAAGAGTAGTAAAACTATAAACAAGCTAGAAAATGTTAAAAAAAAGGAGAAAAAAAATCAATGCTTTTTCATCTTTTTATTTCAGTTTTATATAATTGTACTCTAATGTTAATAATTATTATTATTATGTATATAATTGTAATCTATTGTGAATATATTTTTTATTTAAAATACACAGTATGCGTATTGCTTATCTTACATAATATAAATTTTTTTACTGCATTCCGGGAGGTAGGAGATTTAAAAAATTGAATGCTGGTTAACAAAGTAAACTCACTCAAACATAATTATACTCTTTAAGAAACGTAAAAGCCAGATCGAGACTGTTGACATAAGTTAGAAGAAATTTTGGATTGAATCCAAAATATATATTTATCTTTATTTGTTTTGTCAGTTAGAAATATTTCTTTTTAAACTTTTGTATCAATTGATATTTCATGTCTAAAAGGTTTTATTTTTCATTTCTTATAAAATAAGAAATTGAAGATTAATGATATTTATGAAAGCATTTCTTTTCACGCGAATAAGTATTATTAATTTATTGATTTGATGTTTATATTTTACTTTATATATTTTAATATTTTTTTTTTTTACTTTGAAGCAATTCAATACAGATCACTTCTACTGGCTAAGATGGTATAAATAATATCTATATAAAACAAAATTACATATATTTTTTGTTGAGCATAAAATGTGTCAGTTAAAATAACTTATAGGCAGCGGTCAATTGATACAACTTTGACACTGCAGTAATTTTTTTTACATGAAATATTGTTCGATGTATTTTTTTACTGTAAAAGCATGCTATAAACTGATCTGTTCCATTTTGTCAAACACACATAAACTTAATCAATCATACATGCGGAACATATGTATCGTAAGGAATAGTAAAACAATAATTAAGCAAAAAAAATAACAAAAGAGAGGAGAAAAAATTGGTGCTATTTCATCATTTTATTTCAGTTCTGTATAATTTTACGTTACTAATTGGTTAGTCCGCCATCTAAAATTTATCGCCAATATGTAAGATTAAATGCCAATAATGGATGATCGTGAATGTCAAATACAATGGCATTAAACACAATATGCGTGAATTTAATTTAAATGCTTTAAGTGATACATTAAAATAACATAAAAAGATTATAGCTTGACATGGTTCATTGCTCTTACGGCAACATTTTCAAAAGCAAATAAATGATAAAAAGATATTTCTCGAAATAAACAGAAAAACGCAAGTCACGTGAATATGAGCATATAAAAATAAAACTGGAAATAAAAATAATTGTGAGAGTGAAATATTACAAATTATTGTCTTAAAAACCTTTGAAGCATTTCTTTCCATATTTTAGGTAGCTCCATGGTGGCAAATTCATTGAAAACATTGTCTTTACGTATGAAGATTTCTATTGATTCTCTTATGATTGATGGAAAATATGATCTAGAAGGGTATATTATTCTGCTATTTTAAAAATCTATTTGTAATGGTTCTTTGCTATATAATCTTGAGAGAGCTGTAGTTCTCCTATTGTATTTGATGTCAGCTATATGTTCTTTAATTCTAGTTTTGAGTTTTCTACTTGTTTCACCAATCTAATATTGTTTTGTTCCATCTTGTTTTGTGAATGGTATTTCATATACGTCAGATATTTCATGTGGTTCTATTGGTCAATTTTCCTTTATATTGAGTTTTTTAATTTAGCAGACGGTTTTGGAACTATGGATATATTGTATTTATTGAGTTTATATTTTAAACGTTCGAAAAATCCAGGAAAATATTGTAGAGAGAATATATTCCAATTTTGTAGTTTGAAGTTACTATTCTTTTTACCACCCATGCTTTTAATTAACTTGTCTATTGTACTTTTATTATAACCATTTAATATATACCACCATAACAATAGCAGAATAATATACCCTTCCAGATCATATTTTCCATTAATCATAAGAGAATCAATAGAAAGCTTCATACGTAAATACAATGTTTGCAATGAATTTGCCTCCATGGAGCTACCTAAAATATGGAAAGAAATGCTTCAAAGGTTTTTAAGACAATAATTTGTAATATTTCATGCTCACAATTATTTTTATTCATTTTTAGGTGCGTTCGTAATTATGTAAATACGTAGCACCTATTGTTGTCGCTCAGTCCGTCCGTCTGTCTGTCCGTCTGTCTGTCCGTCTGTCTGTCCGTCTGTCTGTCCTTCTGTCTGTCTGTCTGTCTGTCCGCATATAACAACGCAAAAACTACCCAACCGAATCGTTTGAAATTTATAATACATAATTATTACATAATTTTGTCGAGTCATTTCAAATTTTATGAAAATCGGATGCATAGATCAATTACAGGGGCAATCAAAAGTATTCCATTACATTACGGTCAATGGGGAAAAAAGTTTCAAATGCATTTTAATCGTTTGAAATTTAAAATACATAATTATTACATAATTTTGTCTAATTATTTCAAATTTTTTGATAATCGGGTGCATAGATCAATTACAGGGGCAATCAAAAATATTCAATTACATTATGGTCAATGAGGAAAAAGTTTCAAATGTATTTTATACGTTTGAAATTTAAAATACATAATTATTACATAATTTTGTCGAGTTATTTCAAATTTTATGAAAATCGGATGCATAGATCAATTACAGGGGCAATCAAAAGTATTTCATTACATTACGGTCAATGGGGAAAAAACTTGCAAATGCATTTTAATCGTTTGAAATTTAAAATACATAATTATTACATCATGTTGTCGAGTTATTTCAATTTTTTTGAAAATCGGATGCATAGATCAATTACAGGGACGATCAAAAGTATTCCGTTACATTACGGTCAATGGGGAAAAATGTTTCAAATGCACTTTAATGCTGTTACACTCATTCGAAATTAATAAAATTTATATGCAACTATAAAGTACATATTATAATATACATTTTAGATAACTTGTGGTACATAGAACATTTGTTATTGATTTACAAAACCACACAAAAACATTCCATTACAAAATGGTATAGGGAGAACATTGTTTGATGAGCGTTTTAATTGTAATTCACTATTTGCAATTTTATGAGATTGATATATGAGAGTAATATTTTTAAAACTTCGTTATCGTACGAACGCACCTCATTTGCTACGCTTCACGTGCAATTTCCAACTTGTTATTTCCAGTTTTATTTTTATATGCTCATGTTCACGTGATTTGTGTTCTTCTGTTTATTTCGAGAAATTTCTTTTTATCATTTACTAGCTTAGCCCGCTGCGCTGGTCTAAGTTTAAAAAAAAAACATGATTCAAACAAAATATTGAATATGATTTTGGTTTTTAAAGCAACTTCACCTCGAATGCTCTTTCACATTTCTGAAAATCATACAAAACGCCATTGTATGTAAAGATAGAAAACCGACGATTATAAATGCACCAAAAATGTATTAAAAGTTAGCAAACAGCTGTTTCGAATCTACTGTCTAGATTCTTCATCAGTGCAAAACTCAGCGAGCTAGAAAAAACAAAACTGAGCCAAAAATAAAACAACAACAATGGTATCAAGGCCCGTTGACGCCAAAATATATTAAAATAATAGTAAAATAATATGTTGTTGTATCAGCTTACGCATTGATAAAATTCGGGTTTTTAAGAAAAAATTATTTCAGTTGACAATTAATTGTAGAGTTTGATAGATAAATGAGGCAATTATGAAAAAAGCAATTTAAATATTGTCTATTCACCATACTTCTAAAATAGCGAGCATTATGATCGCAGAGATTGACCATTGAATTTAAACAATTTTCAAAAGATTCATTTTCATTTCATAGTTTTTGAACTCTAAACCTCTCAACTAGAGGATATGGTTATCTGTGGAAACCTTAATACATCCTCTATCAATGTTACATTATATTTCGCAACGTGCATCTTCTCTTCACAAATCTATTACAGTGTTCCGTTTTTGGAATGCAGCCTCATAAATAAAGTTAAAGTTTTCCTTAGAAAAATAAGGTGAATGTTTTTTGAATGTGTGAAATTCATTTTTTGATACAGATGTCATATACGCATAACGTTGGCGTGATTGAAATAAAATGAACATTTTATGCCTCTTATGGTTTCCAGCTTTGCTTTTATTTTATCAATGAACTATTTATTTACTTTCATTTGCATTTTAAAATGATACAAAATGTTATGCTCTATACATAGAAAAGTAAAATAGAAAATAGAAATGTATCTGTCATTTGAAAACAAAGTTTCCGTTAAAGTGGCGCCAGAAGTATATCAGCCCAACGTGTGCCTCTTTCTTACGACATGGGTGTGTGCGTTTGCACCTAAATTTAGTTACTTAGCTCTATTTTTGTTATATTAACTGGAGTTTGTACAATGTACGGTACTACTTGATTATTCTGTCGAGAAAGAAATTAATAGCAGATTATAGGAGTAAATGTCAATAATCGATGATCGTAAATATGATATGAATTGATCTTACACGTGATACATGTATTTTTTTACGTCATAAGTGCTTTTTAATTCGACTTTTAATTTGTATTTTTTATTTATGTTTTTTGTTCTTTCGTTATTTAAAATGCATGTAAATTTGAATAGTTTGGCGACGTGTTAATCAAGTAGCACTCAATTTACATTTGAAAATATCATATTTCACAAAAAACTCCGGCCCAAACCCGGATTTGCAATATTTCCTTCCAATATCAATGCGGCAAAATCCTCGTTTTAGAATAGCGAAGAAATGTGTATTTTTAATTTTCGTTATTTTAAAACGAAAATATTAATAAATAAAAAAGTTACTATAGCACAAAACAATTTATAGAACTTCTAAAAAGAAATTGAAAGTAAATAAACAATTTATTAATACAAAAACAACTATTGCTGGGTAACCATATCAGGCAAAATAACACCGTTTTGGCGATAGTCAGATACCTCTGTTTGTATATAATATCTGTGCCAAACATGTTTTGAAAAAACAATAATCGTTATTTATACAGCATGTTTAAATACAGTAGTATAGTGAAAAAAATGTATACATGACATATACGTACCACAGAGGCGCGTTTTTTTCTTCTGTAGCCGATTCGTAGAAAATTTTGCTTTCAAATACCAGTTACATATATAGTTTACTATTACTTTCTGTAATTTTAAATAGAAAATAACAATAAATTTTAAAAAGTTTAGTTAATAATTATAAAACGAAACTATTTATGTCCTTTAAAAAATAAAATAAAAGATAATAAAAATTTATTAATAATTAAACAACAGCCAGGTTACCAAGTGAGGTATAAAATCGCAATTTTATTGCAGTCGCGCAAATGTGGCGCGTGTATGACAAATGTGCCTAGATTAAAATAGTTCATATAATTGGAAAAAAAAAAGAAAAAAACTGTAAATGGACAATAACATCCGGGTTGCCATATCAAGCAAAATAATGACACTCTGGCGTCAGTTAATTAACCAGATGTGTATATGGTATTGGCGTAAGAGACAAATCGCACCAATGTAGTGCGTATGAGCTATCTGTGCCAAAAATTTTTAAAAGTTGCAGTTAAATTATATTACAATATCTATGTATGTGGAAAGACATATACCCTAAAATTTAAATATTATTCATTTTTGTGGTATTAACTGCTATATATGTATTTAAGTTAAATGTAAAATTTTCCCTTAAAAATGCTCTAACTCATTAAAAGAGAGAGAGAAAATAGGTCTTGCGAACATCGCTCCGTCTTGTGTTTTTTTTTTGGTTTAGAATCGCATTGATTGGCGACAAAAGTAGATTGAAACACCCAATTGAACAAACAACATATAAATAACAATTAGAGCCTTTAAAAAAATAATTCTGCGAGTTTCTTCTGTAAAACACATAACGGGAAAATAAGATTTAAAAATATTTTTAAAGAAAGAAAGAAAAAAAAATACTTATGTTTTACCTAATGAAATTTTTTATATGTTGTTTTCTTTTAATCTGGCTCGAAAGAAATAAATAGCCAAATATTGTGTCACTTCAAAACTTTCTTTCACATTGAGTTACTTTTTAAATATTATAAATATTATTTTTTTTTTCGTTAAAGATAAATACTTTCCTTTCATAATATTATTTTGCATTAAACGGATTTTTTTTCTTTTTATCATTATTTATTTTAAATCAATAAATTAATAGTTTTTTCGAAATGTTTATATTATTTTCCATTAGAGAAAACATTTCATTTCTTTTTTTAAATTCAATTATTGCCAAAAATTAGTTGTTGTAACCCTTCCGTCAAAAATAACCGAAAAATACGAAATTTATTAAGAAAAATTAGAGTTATCCCTGTATATTTGTATCATAAACCTCCGCAAAAATATGTCTTATCGAATGATATAATCAGCAAAAAGATCCATAGGGCAGTTTTTGAAAACATTCGTTTGGAAGTTTCAGAACTTCTGCTTTATAATATATATGATTTGCTTTTGAAAATGTTGTCGTAAGAGCAATGAAACATGTCAAGCTATAATCTTTCTATGTTATTTTAATTTATCACTTAAAGCATTTAAATTAAATAGATATTTTAAAGTGATGTTTATATTATATGTACAATATGCGTGTTTAAAACGTCATTATGTGATTTTTATTTCGAATTTTTATTTTTATTTTTATTAATATTCGACTAATTATAATACTTTTCTAAATTTAAAATAAAAATTACGTCATTATGTATAATTTGGCTGTTAGTTTGGCGATTTTTATAACTTGGCGAAATCGGTCAACGGGATAACGAAGAAGTACCAATTTTACTCTAATGTGAATAATTATAATTTACTGTGAATAATTATAATGATAATGTGTATAATTGTGATGTATTGCGAATATCTATTTTTTTTAATAAAATACACAGTACACTGTTAAAACTAATGGTGTCACATTGCACCTTTTAGGGGTGAAAGGCTTGTCTCACTGGTGACACCCCTAAAGGAGCCAGAATGGCACCTTTAATCAGGGTGAAAAGATGGCACCTTTAATCCAGAGTGCCCAATAATAAAAAAATAAAAAATATACAAACCGACTTTTGGCCCTCGAAGGATTTGAACCTACAACGTCTGATTACAAGCTCAGCGTTCTTACCGCTCGGCCATCGAGCTCACGTTCATTCACTCACAGCCACATATTTTACTTGCCGTCACCGAAAACAGAAAGACACACGTAACAGCGCATGCGCATGGTGCCAGTCACCCGATGAAGTGCCACATTGCCAATACGAAGTGCATGGCACCTTATTTACTTTCACTCAGTGAGAGACCTGTCGGCACTGCAACCACATATCCAAGCCTCTATGGTACCCTAGGGTTCCAAATGGCACCGCCCTTTCACCTCCGGGTCCCAAATGGCACCGGTTTGTCACCTTTACTTTTAACAGTGTATGCGCATTCCTTATCTAATATGATGTACATTTTTATTTCTTTTTTACAGTATTGCGGAAGGTAGAATACTAAAAATCGTTAACAAAGTAAACTCATTCGAACATATTTATGCTCTCCAAGAAACGTAGCATCCTGATCGAGACTGTCTACATAAGTTACAAGAAATTTTGGATTGAATCCAAAATATATATTTATCTTTATTTGTTTTGTCAGTTAGGAGTATTTCTTTTTGAACTTTTATATCAATTGACATTTCATGTCTAAAAAGGTTTTTTTTTATTTCTTATAAAATAAGAAATGAAGATTAATGATATTTATGATTTTATTTCTTTTCATACGAATAAACACTATTGATTTAGTGTTTTGATGCTTATATATGTAATAAATATATAATTCGACGAAATAACTATGTTGCATAAACTCTAGGAATCCGCAGCAGCACGAGCAGAGTAGTCGCTCCGAATATTGGCGAACAGTGGAAGAATTTCATTGGAGTATTTCCCCATTATAAAAACGAACACCATCAGTCTTCATGTTCTTTATTTATGAACTCATAAAAGAGGTAAGCTCTTCCCCGCAATCACCTTAGCACACATCGACACTACAATCTTGGTTATCCAGTCCACATCATCAGATTTTCTAATTCAGTGGGGAAAATGAAACGGGCGTCTTGATAGTTTAAAAGTCAGTTGCATTCTAACGCTCCTAAAAAACCAAATGAAAAAGAACATTTTCACGACAAAAATAGCTCCCTCCTATTCCGCGTCAATCAATTTAAAAATCCAATTAGAATTAACTCGAGCTTAAACGTCAAAAGATGATCAGCTCTGATTGGTCTTAGCAGGCGTGTCCTCGGCAGGATCTATATTTTTCCTCGCAAATAACAAGCCATTTAACAACGAGCATTAACACCGGTCACGGGATGTTAAATAAAAAAGAAAATAAAAATCCCGGGAATATTCCAGAAAGTAAAAATGTTACGACATACCTCCCGCCTTTTTGAGAAGCAAGCAATAATTTATTAAAAAATAAAATAAGAAAAATAATTTTAGCTGTTACAAATTAATACATTACGAAACTAAGATTGAAATATGTTCCACAAATTTTAGAATTGAAGCTGTTTATTTCTCGCTCTTTTCACTCCCGGCCACACAGCTTCGATGTTTCCCGTTTCTACTTTTAATCTCGAAGCAGAGTTCGGAGAGTGGTGGAGGGAAATACATTCCAATGCAGGTGCAGCAGAGAGAGAGAGAGTGTAGCCCACATGCGAGAATATATCCCACATATATATATATATATATATATATATACAGTTGCGGTCAAAATTACCCGGTCTTAGTTAGGAACTTACTTATAGAAGAACGTGTAAATATCAATAAATTTAATTGAAAAAATTAAGTATAAATTAAAACGCATGTTCTCAAAAGTTTCCGGCCACCTTCATACGTTTGTAAAAAAGTGGTATTGTAATAGAAAATTACAGTGATCAACAACATTTACAATTAGTATTTTATCGTATTACTATTTTATTAGCTTTAATAATAAGTACTCCGGCGCAACAACATGACATTCTTACAATCAACGGTTAAAGATCGTCTATGGTACGTTTTTCCCACATTTCTTGCAATTTTTGAGAAATTTCGGCTGAGTTGGAATATCTATAGTTCCGCAGACTTTTGCCAACTTCTTTCGAAAGCTTTTCTATTGGATTCATGTTAGGCGTTCGGGCTGACCATTTCAAAAACTAATTTTTTTTGTAAAAACCATTGCTTATCGAGGCTTGCATACATTATTCTTCTCGTTATCATGTTAAGAAAAATAGTTGCGACCAAATTATTTTCTCTAATAAAGCAGAAAATGGTCTTGCTAGATATCCTTTTACATTGTAACGTTCACTTTGCTGTGGATTTAAAATAACTTTTTGAAGAAAATACTCCCTACGGCATAACGTGTCCCCCGCCATACTTCATTGTAGGAACAACATAGGTCGAATGATATCTTTTGTTGTTAGGTCATCGGACGTTGTGTCTGCCATCACTTCCGAAACTGTTTTGAATTCGATTATTGGAAAGATAGAACTTTTGTCCAGTTTTCACTTGACCAGACTTTGTGTTCCTTGGAAAATGAAAGTAAGGTACGTCGGTATTTTTTTACCTCTGAAAATTTTTTAACACCGACTCTTCCATAAAGTTCTGTGTCAAGTCAGCATGATAACACGGTAGGCAACTTATTTAAGCAATATTTTCATTCCGTAAATCGCAGTATATTGCAACGGAATTTTCATGCGGATTATCAATGGTTTTTCTCCTGATAATTCTGTCCACAGGAATAGTAATTTTCCGGGGTCTCCTGCACCTCTGAAAGTCCTGAAAGCCATGGTCATCTTTATATAATTTTTAAATATCGTTTACAATCGATTTTACCTATCGATACCTTAGCCGCAATATCTCAGGAAGATTGGTCTTTTAGCGACAAACTAATCACTCATTTATGAACAATAATTGTTGAACTTTTCAAATTTGAAATCAAAATATGTTATACACGTTGATTTATTCATAAACAGAACCAAAAATCACTTTACGGGTAGAAAAAATCTAAAGAATGATAAGTGGCCGGAAACTTTTGAGAATATTCGTTTTCTTTTATACTTATTTTTGTCAATTAAATTTATTGATATTTACACATTCTTCTATAAGTAAGTTCTTAACTAATATGTCAATAAAATATATAAGTATCGCTTTGAGATTCCCCTTCATATGGGTATATTTACAAATTAACTGAAAAAAAAAATGTGGCCTGAAACTTTTGACCGCCACTGTGTATATTAATATTTCGTTCTTTAAAGAAATTCAATCTAGATTAATATTACTGGCTACGATATTTTTAGAAATAAAATCGATAAAAAATAAGTAAAATTTTATGTATGTTGTCTTGAGGATAAAATGTGCTTGATAAAACAATATATATGAAATAGTGAATTGATGCGACTTTTGTGCTATAGCAAATTTTTGTTACATGTAAACTTACATATAAGTTACGTTACTAAAAATACATTCTATTGTAAAAGTTTCGCTATTGCAAATTTATAATTATTAATATAAATGACATGAGAATTTAATAACAATTAATAATCGATTTATCTTAAATCCATAGTTTTTTATATTATCGAAACTAAAATTTTGAAAAATGAGTATTTTAGCATATTAATAAGAACAAAAACAGCAATTACGGGAAACTGTTGTAACGTAAGAGTTGTAATGTAATTCACCTGTTGCTTGTATGGCTAATATGCTACAAAAAGTTTATATATTGAAATATTAATTTTGTTTTTTCAAATTAAGCAGTTTTTGTCAAAAGTACATTCTTGGTTTGTTAATATATGATTTCTATGAAAGTGTTAGTGGTATATTACTTCTTACGCATTTTTTTAAGCAGTGTAATTAACTGTATGCAGTAAATCCTTCTACGGATTTGTCTAACCTTATATGGTTGATAATAAAGATTTTATTGAGTAATTCAAATGTGGATGAATGTGTTTCTGTTTCGTAGCTTATTATATCTGAAATGTAAACCCAAAATTGTGTTATCAGAAAGGTGCTCTTGAAGATAATCTGTAATTGGGTAGTATTTTTTCGCACTCAAATACAATAAGTATGCTAAAATAGCATTGTATAATATAGATGAAATGATAGACAAGCCATTTCAAAGAATAGTATGCATAGCCGTCTTTGAATGGTAGTCTCTAAAAATGGGATTTCAGAAGTTTAAAGTGCGTTTTAATTAAATTTTATTTAAATAGTGGCGTGTGTGTAAAGATAGTATGTAAAATACAGAGCTGTACAGAAGTTCAAATATGCTTCCATCAATTGATGTAAATTTCTGAAATTCAAATATTAAACTATTATACGTTTTGAACATGTTCCAACATAGTTGAGAAGTATTTGAGAATTCCGTTTTTCTGCTATCCTGTAGTCTCAAACTCCAACTCGGGTTAACATATTAGTTGGATTTCCCTGTAATAAATATATGTTATTCAGAAATTAATGACATATTATAGACACTATACATAGAAATAAAATAAATTGTGCTTATAGTTTATTTGCAGAGACAATTAAAAATATTCCATTACATTATGATCTATGAGGAAGTGTCGCAAATATATACATACGTAGCATCAATAGTCATCATTCAGCTCGTCTGTCTGGGTGTCCGTATGGTACAGAGCAAAAATGATAAAGATGAATTATTTGAGATTTAATATATATAACTGTTGCAGAATTTTGTCATGTAATTACACATTTCATGAAAATTGAGTCGTAAAACTTTATATATTTTTTAACCCGATTACATTATTAATTCAATGACATCGTATGATAGGTAGTGATTGTAGCTTGAAATGGTGAGATGGTTCATTTCAAATGAAGTCATGTTTGTCCTAATGGCTGAATATATTAATATATATAATCGTAATAAATTATGTATTTATGCATTTTTGCATAAGAAAGCAACAGATATTTACTGTCAACTTAATATAAATGAAATTCATTCTTTATTTGCCACGTTTGGCGAGCATTTTAAGATTTGTAATAGATACAGTAATTAAGTAAATTGCGATCCAATTACAAACAAGTCGCAATAGCTTTTAGAAAACAAATAGTATTTTAAAATTCATCTTTTCGATGTCGCAGAAGTATAAAAAGTGCTTTTTTTTTAAGTTTAAAAATTATGTAGAAGTTAATAAAACTTTAATCTTATCATCTGAAGTTACTAATGCCAAAATGACGCAATCGGTAAGCACAGCACGACTGTCCTACAGAATCCAGAATATCAATCCTATTTTTGGAAAGTCTCTCAAGTTGCTCCTATAATTTTTACTGCTCAATTAGCAAAATCTGATATTTAATGGATTTGTGACTTCTTTCTTTAAAAAAATTATAGTATAACTTGAAAACATTAATTAAAAAATAATTGTTACTTTCTATAATTGATTTTTTTTCTATATGGATGATGGTAATTCATATTTAAAGATATTAGGATATATATATATAAAAGCTTACCTGAAAACTGCCAATAATTCTCATTAGAGAAATAAATTAGGGAATTAAAAGAAATATCGACATGATACCTATATATATATATATATATATATATATATATATATATATAAGGAACAGCTTGAAAGAAATAGTATAGTAGAGAAATTCTTTGATCAGCATTGTGATATTAAAAAAATAAATAATGAAATATTTCTAAAAAGATTACACAAATTAAATTGAAACAAAATTGCGTATAACATGGAACATCATATTGTTTGAAGCAGAATGTTATTTAATCTTTAATCATAAGATATTGGATTTGAATAAAAAAAGTACATTATCTTTTAAAATTCAATTATAGATTATTCCTTCATAAAGTGTATTCAACTCATGGAAAATAAATCATCAGTAATTGAAAAAATAAATTGAAAATTAATAGCCTATAAAAACTGCTTCTTATTCAATTTACTCTTTCTTTGAAACTAAATTATGCATTTTTTTATGTTCTTATTATATTAAATTATAGATTAAAAAGTGGAATAAATATTATTGAATGCCCATTTCTTATTAAAATAATAATTTTAAATAAATTCACATAATTAAGATTTTTTCAGTTTCGTTCGCAATTATATAAATATGTAGCACTTAAAGTCGTCGTCTGGTCTGTCAGTCTATCTGTCCGTCCACATATAACAGTGCAAAAATCGGTTAGTTTTTGATATAACCCGTCAGTAGTCGCGTGTCGGTCTTTTCGCCGCTCGTATAACTTATATTCTCCTAAATTATATCACATTACAAATACAACGGAGATCTACCACGTAGCTGACTTTAAAGGTCTCTTGACCACCTTAGTGAAGTAACAGGACACCTCTGTTTTTCTTTCAGGTAAATTTTTAGAAACAAAGTTGAAATTGGCGAAAAAGTCTACGTAAAAATTACTAATGTCAGTTCATTTTTACTTTTTCCATTTACTTCAGATCTCGTGAATAAAATGCATAATTTAAGAAAACTACAAATTTATATCTTCATTGAGATGTTACTTTCGTACATTAGGTGAAAAATAATTCTTATTTTACATATTTGTTATGCAGGGGGCCAGCGGCGAAAAGACCGAGCGCGACTAATGACGTTGTGAAAAAAGCCGCGACTACTCGCGGGATAATATGGTTTTAGTTACATTTTGGTGTAAATCGCACATCAGATGGCGCGACTATGCGGTATTATTCATGATTATCGCAATAACTCAATCTCAGAAACTAATGCCCCCATTTGCATCAAACTTCAGATTCAGTTAACACCTAATATAAATTAGTATTCTGTATTTTTTTTTTTTTTTGGAATAAACCGCTCAACAGGTGAAGCTACTATGCAGCATTATTCATTCATTTGGAGCAGCATTAAACATTCATTTTTCAAATAGTAATAAACTAAGTAATGAATTCACATTCGAAGGAAACTTAGGTATGTTGCATGCTGGACTGGGAAAATTAATTGCGATTCTAATGTGCTAGACCATATTTGTTTCAGCAAAAGTGTGAAACTATCTTTTAGTGTTTATTTAATTTTATTTAGGTTCTTATATTTTTACAATCATGCATAAAAAAATAGTATACAGTCATTACTAAACAATGAAATTAAGTAAACACGATGATAAAGCAACGTTAAATATTACTGAAATAGAAGAAAAACAAATTACATACATTCTTGAATTACCTTTTGGTGCAAAAGAGTGGAATTCTGATGCACCAAACGTTATTTTATAAAATCTATTCTGAAGAATGAGATAAAAATGGAAATAGTAAAATAGCTTTTGCCAAATTTAGTGATATATTAGGAAATGAACGAAAAGTTTTATGCTGAAATAAATGCATGGACTTCAATTCGAATTCAGTTGCTTATAGGATTTATTATATTGGAAACCGACAGCAAAATTTTTGTCATATACTGAGAAAATAATAAGCGCATTTTTTTAACATTAATTCTATTATATTGTATGTAAATCATATGTAATACTTTATAATGGTGTGTGTGTATGAAAACTTAAAGGTAAAATATAGGTTCATGTGGGGGTTTTTTTAAGTTCTTTTTTTACACGGGAAAAAGAATTCGGCTTCGTAATTTTAAATTTACAAAATTTTATTAATTTCGTTCTACCAAAAGTAACTCTTTTTGATTCAAATTGAAGATATTAACCGTTATAGTGTATCTTGTAGTTTTTCTTTCTTTGAGTGATAAAAAATTAATAAAAATTGTGAAAATTACTTAAATGGATAAAAAATTATAAATATAAAGCAACATTAAAGCATACGAAAAACAAATCTAACAAATATTTGTTACACAATAAATATTTATAGGATAATTTATTTTTAATATTGTTATTGCTTTTTTCTTTATTTTTTTATTTATTTTGTGGTGAAAAAAATCTTAAAATACAAGTTAAATAAAAATCGAATTTCAAATCGACATAAACATACATTCTATAGTCTGCGTCGTTGAAAAAAAGGGATTTTGAAAGTGTTTCTGTCAAAATTGTTTTCGAAAGATGGACGGTGAAATTATAAAGTAAAGAAACATTTTCTATGAAATAAACAAAGAGCTGTGTGAAATAAACAAAGAAAATTTCATTTCATTGCGAAGTAATTATTAGTGCCAACATTAAAGGCACATTTTTCTAAGTATATTTTGTTATTTCAAACTTAATTACAATCATGTTGTTTACTGGTAGCTCTTTTATGCGAAGGATTTTTTAAAAATTTAAATATGTAAGTAAGTTTATATAAGTACTATGTGTTAAAAAAAATGTAGTTTTATAAATAGAATTTGTGTAACTTTTGTCAAAGATTTTGCACAGTCGCATGTTTATTATTATACGTGAAAAGTTTTATACTGACAAGGGCACCACCAAAC
This sequence comes from Maratus speculifer, assembly GCA_964019185.1. Classification (NCBI taxonomy): domain Eukaryota; kingdom Metazoa; phylum Arthropoda; class Arachnida; order Araneae; family Salticidae; genus Maratus; species Maratus speculifer. The sequence goes on along the minus strand of OZ025295.1, from coordinate 256,158,062 downwards.
ATGGTGCACACAGATTTTGATGATTTCTAAGTATGTTGTAGGGGTCATACCACTAATTATTCAGCTGAAAGGATTCTTACATATGGGCCTTGGTTTTTGAGAAATTGGGGGGTCAAAGTTCAGCGTATATTTTAAATACTTATTAGTACGAACGCCGCATGTGAATCCGTGGCGTCGTGGTATCGTACGATCCTACAAGTCGAAAGGTTGCGGGTTCGAATCAGTCATCGGCTTTTATATATTTATTTTTGTATTTTTACAAGTTACAAATTTTAAGCATTTTTATTACAAAATTGCTACAGCTTTTAATATTTTCTTAATAAATTACATTTACATTTTTAAATTTTTTCATGAAAATTTATTTTTTTTCTGCAATTTTAAAACGAATATTTCTATTGACAAAACTACAAAACTAGTTTACGCCTAGAACTATTTTTTTAATTATTATTCGCGTTTTTTATTTTAAGCACAATCCTGAAATAATGATTTTTTTCCTATCGCTTTTTTATTTTATAGCATTCTAAATGAAAACTTTTTTTTGTATATGTATAAATAATACAAAATAATTTTCGGGTGCAATTTTTTAAACGTCTTTAGGATTAGATTATTCAAGTAATGCGTATCTTCGAATAAATAATAAAATATTAATGCAGTAATGTTAAAATGCAAGTTGTTACCAGTTATCCAAGTTTTCAATTTTCCAATTTTCTGTAAATACATTTATCTCCAAAGTTCAACATGAACATAAGTTATCGTTTGCACAAATAATAAATGACAGATTACATCTATTTTTATAACAAATGAAAACACTCTTTCCGTAATTCAACTGAAGTACGAAAATCGTCTGTTTAATGATATAAAATTTATAATACATATAAAAGTACTTTTTTAATCGTCTGCTTTCCTCCGTAATTATCAAAATAAATGAAGATTTCTTTTTATTGGTCTTATTTTTCCACTTTTACAAATGATGATTAAACCTTTTTTTTTTTTTTTTTTTTTTTTTTTTTTTTTTTTTTTTTTTTTTTACTTTTAATATATTTTTAAACATATTTATCACGAATTAAGTATTTTAGTAATATAAATTATTTTAAATGCAGCATTAAATTATCTAAAAATCCAAGCACAATATTGTGTAATACACATTTGAAAAGAAAAAAAGTGACTGATTAATTTAAAAATATTAATATTTAAAATAGTGGAGATTTTAAAATATTGTAATTTTCTTATACTTTTTCAAAATTTTATTAAATACAAATTTTTATTTATTTATTTGTTGCAAACTATACTTTTAGTTGAACCCTGAAATGCAGTCAGTTCACCATATTTTGAAAAAATAATAATAATAAAATGTTGACAAAGTAAACTGTCCTCTTCAGAAAATATCAAAAGGTTCAAAGCTGTAGAATTTTCAATTCTGCTTATAATTTGCGAAGTGTAAAAAAACATAAAAATAAGTAAAAGGTCGAGAACTGATTCGAATCCTTAACCTTTCGACTTGCAGGCTCGTACGTTACCACGACGCCACTAATTCACTTGCGGCGATCGTACTAATAAGTATTTGAAATTTACGCCGAACTTTTACCCTCAGTTTCTCAAAAACTAAAGCCCATTTGAAAGAATCTTTTCATCTGAATAATTAGTGGTATGACCCCTACAACATATTTTGAAATCATCAAAATCTGCGAGCACCATGTTTGGTGGTGCCCTTGTGAGACAAAAGCTTTGATTTACCTTCTCATTCAATTTCCAATAGGATTTAATATGTTAAGAACTGAAAGCAAAATTTTTGTCATATATAAAGAACAAATAATAAAGTTTGTATTATTATTATTAATATTAACATGAAATCCATTATAGTGTATGCAAAATGGTACATGTAATACTTTGTAATTTTGCATATGGGAATATAAAGAGAAAAGGAAAAGTAAATGCTCATGTGGGTCTAGAAAAAATATTTTTAATATTTTTTTACGGCAAAATAAAGTCCCGGTTTCATAATTTTAAATTTAAATTTTATTAATTTCCTTATATCAAAAGGAGCCCTTTTTTAATTTAAATTGAACTAGTCAGTTATTTCGAATTTAACTACAATCATGTTGTTTGCAGACTGATCTTTTATGCAAAGATTTTTTTTTAATTTAGATATGTAAGTGTGTTTATATAAGTAAGTTTATTTAAATATTGTGTGTTCAAATGTATATAGTTTCGCTGATAGTAGAATCTGAATAAATTTTGTCAAAGATTTTGCACAGTCGCATGTTCATTATTATTCTTTATACCTCTGATTCGCCTTTTAATTCAATTGCTTAAAAAATTTCATGTTTTAAGAACTGACAGCAAAATTGTTGTCATATACTGAGACAAATTTAATGTTTTTTATTAACATTAAATCTATTATAATGTATGCAAAACATATGTAATGCTTTATAATAATGTATATGAGAAATTAAAGGGAAAAGGCAAAATATAGGTTCATCTGGGAATTGGAAAAAAAAATATATATATATTTTTTTTCGGGACAAAATAGTTTTAGTTTCACATGTTTAAATTTAAATTTTATTAATTTCATTATACCATAAGAAGCCTTTTTTAATTCAAATTGAAAATATTGTAAACGTTTTAATGTATCTTGTAGTTTCTTTAAGCGATACAATACAATTAAAGATGTAAAAATTCTTTTAAAGGATATAAAATATTTTGAAATTTCAAATATTATCTAAAAAAGAAAACAAATCTAAATCTGATAAGTATTTGTCTTAAACAGTACATTATTATCATTATAGTACATTATTATCATTATTAAGGCTAGAAAAAAAAACATTTATATACGGGAAAAGGAAGTTTCAGTATCATAATTTTAAATTTGATTTTTATAAATTTCGTTATACCATAAGAAGCCATTTTTAATTCTAATTTAAAATATTTCAAACGTTTTAGTACATCTTGTAATTTCCTTAAATGATAGAAATTAATTTAAGATGTAAAAATTCCTTTAATGGATATAAAATAGTATAATATTATAAGCACTAACTTAAAATGAAATAAAAATATGATAAGTATTTGTTTTAAATACTAAATGTTAACAGGATAACTTATAACTAATATTATTACTATCATTATTGTTTTTTTCCTTGTGAAACAACAAAATTTTATATCAAAATACAAGTTAAATAAATATGGAATTACCAATCGAAAGAAACATAAAATCTATTGTCTACGTCGCTGGAAAAAAAAATTAAAAGTGTTCCTGTCAAAATCGTTTTTGAAAGATAAACTGGAAAATAAAACGTAAAATTATTAAATTAAGAAACATTTTTTTCTACGAAATAAACAAACTTTACTCGAAAAAATAATTTAGTTCAGTGCGATTGACATACATCACAGTAATTATTAGTGTAAACTTTACACGCACATTTTGCTAAATATATTTTATTATTTCGAACTTAAATTCGATTCGGTTGTTTACAGGCAGCTCTTTTATGCGAAGGATTTTTTTAATTTAAATATGTAAGTAAGTTCCTATTACTGTGTGTTCAAACGTATCTAGTTTTACTGATAGTAGAATTTGAGTAAATTTTGTCAAAGATATTGCACAGTCGCATGTTTATTATTATGTACAAAAAGTTTTATACTGAGACAAAACCTCTGATTTACCTCCTAATTCAATTTCTTATAAAATTTAATATGTTAGGAACTGGCAGCAAAATTCTTGTCATATACTGTGAAACAATTTAATGTTTTTTATTAACATTAAAGCTATTATATTGTATGCAAAACATATATAATGCTTTATGATAATGTAATGAGAAATTTGAAAGAAAAAGAGAACATATACGTTCATGTGGGACCAGAAAAAATCTTTTTTATATTTTTTATGGGAAAAGAAAATTTCAGTTTCATTATTTTAAATTTAATTTTTATTAATTTGGTCATACCAAATGTTGCCCTTTTAAATTTAAATTGAAAATATATAATTAAACGTTTTAGTGTATCGTGTAGTTTTTTTTTAATAATAGAAATACAATTAAACATGGAAAAATTCCTTTAACAGATGTAAAATATTATTAAATTACAAATAGTAAATAAAATTTTTTTATAAGTATTTGTATTAAACAGTAAATATTTACAGGATAACTTATTATTATTATTATTATTATTATCATTATTGCTTATTTCTTGTGAAGCATCAAAATGTTATCTAAAACTACAAGTTAAATAGATAGAGAATTACCGATCGAAGCAGACGTTAGACTGCATTGTCTGCTTCTTTGGAAGAAAAGCATTTTAAAGTTGTTTCTGTCAAAATTGTTTTTCAAAGATGAACTGTAAAATAAAACGTAGAAATAATAAAATAAAGAAGTATTTTTAATGTGAAATAAGCAAACAATGCTCGAAAAGAAAATTTCATTTCACTGCGATTGACAAACATCAACATAATTAATAGCGTAAAAATTAAAGGCACATTTTGCTAAATATATTTTGCAAGTTGGAACTTAAATACAATCATGTTGTTTACGGGCAGCTCTTTTATGCGAAGGGTTTTTTATTTTTTATTTTAATATGTAAGTACGTTCATATAAATATGTTCATGTAAGTACTGTGTGTTCAAATGTATCTTGTTTTACTGGTAGTAGATTTTAAGTAAATTTTGTCAAAGTTATTGCACAGTCGCATGTTTATTATTATGTTCGAAAGTTTTATACTGAGATAAAAGCTCTGATTTATCTCCTACTGCAATTGCTTATAAGATTTAATGTGTTAAGAACTGAAAGAAAAATTCTTGTCCAATACTGAGACAATAATTAATATTTTTTATTAACACTAAATTCCATTATAATGAATTTAAAACATATGTAATACTTTATAATAGTGCATATGAAAAATTAAAGGGAAAAGGAAAATATGCTTCATGTGGGGCTAGAAAAAAACTTTTTTTTAAATATTTTTACGGGAAAAGAAATTTTCAGTATCATAATTTTAAATTTAATTTTTTATTAATTTCGTTATAGCAAAAGTAACCCTTTTTTAATTCAAATTGAAAATATTTCAAACGTTTTAGTGTAACTTGCAGTTTCCTTAAATGATAGAAATCCAATTAAAGATTTAAAAATTCCTTTAACGGATACAAAATATTATAAATTTACAAATATTAACTAAAAATAAAAAAAATAATATATGATAAATATTTGTGCTAAACAGTAAGTATTTACAGGTTAACTTATTATTATTAGTATCATCATTATTGCTTATTTATTGTGAAGCAACAAAATTGTATCTCAAAATCTAAGTTAAATAAATATGGAATCTCCAATTAAAACAAATATAGAAAAGTATTGCCAGCGTTGGGAGAAAAGCATTTTAAAAGTGTTTCCGTCAAAATCATTTTCGAAAGATGAGCTGAAAAATAAAACTTAGAAATAATAAAATAAAGAAACATCTTTTCGGTGAAATAAACAAAGAATGCTCGAAAAGAAAATTTCATTTCATTGCGATTGACAAACATCAAAGTAATTATTAGTGTAAACATTAAAAGCACATTTTGCTAAATATATTGTATTATTTCGAACCTAACTTCTGTCAAGTTGTTTACAGGTACTAGTTCTTTTATGAGAGGCTAGTTCCATGGGTTTTGTAGTGTAAGTCACATTACCTTATAATTGCTATGCTTGTTTGCCACCGTTATTTTCGAAAAGTTTGCTTGGTCTTATTCAATTAATGAGAATGTGCTGATAAAATAAATCTCATTTTTTTCGTACTAAAATACTGGTAGCCAAAAATCGTAGCCTGTGACTTACACTACAAGTACTCATGGAAATAGCCTGAGAAGGAATTTTTCTTTTTATTAAATATGTAAGTCGGTTCATAAAAGTGCTATATGTTCAATTATTCCTGTTTTTACTTATTGCAAAATTTCTGTAAGTTTTGTCAAAGATTTTGTAGAAATGTGTTTCTATTATTTTATAAGATTTACAGTTTTATTAATGCAATTTTAGAACCCTAATAAGTTTTTAAATCAAATTATGATGCGCAATGTAGTTAAATTCTAAATTACATGAATAATTATCACTAACTATAATTTCAAATATAAAATCGTTTTATTAAAACTTCAATACTAAATTCAAACTATTGTTGTTTATTTACTGCGAAATTTTCTACATTCTTTTTTAAAATGACATAGTTTTGTTCTATATAATCATGCTATAAAATATCGTATATTTATTGTCATTTTTTTTTATCAGATAATAGAAAATAATTTAAAAATATGTGTGTAACTGGTATTCGAAAATCAAGTTTTTGGCAAATTGTTATAAACAAAATCGCGCCAAACACGCGCATATACGACATCTGTGCCAAATGTTTCATTTAATCAGGCTATTGCTCTTTATTTATTAACGATTTTTTAATTTTATTTTTTTTATAATTATTTTATTTTATATAGTTATTTTATAAAACATCTTTTATTTATTATTCCCTCTTTCAAATAATAGAAAATAATTTATAAATATGAGTGTAACTGATATTTAAAAAATTTTTGTCGCTAAAGAATTATAAAAACATCTCGCCAAACCCGGTGGAATAAGACATGTATGCCAAATATATATTTAAACATCAAATATTGTTATTTTTAATTAACATTCTAATAAACATATGTTCTACGATAACATCAATTGGAATTATGATGACAACTTACTATCTGACTTCATAAGGAAAACAAATGCAACAGATTCATTCGCATGAATGGTAAAAAATATTAAACCACGAAGATAATATTTCGCAAAGTACTCCAAGAATGATTTGGACATGGACAATAATTTTTATGACGTCAAAGCATGTAAATTGCAGGCGCTATTATTTGTTTACGGTTCGCTTTCACGATTGTTGTAGGCCACCCTTATCACTTAAAGGTATAAAAAATGGATAATAACCTATTCTCAGATCTATTGAGTAAACAGATAAAATCGATCAAGCTCTTTCGGAGGAGTATGGTGACTAAAACTGTGACACGAGAATTTTGTATATTAGATATACATTTTATAAGTGGTGGTGCAAGGTGACCGCCAATTGCGATTTTGGACGTTTTGTTAAATATCTAGAAAAATACATGAGGAATTATTCGGAAAATACAGGAGTGTAAACAGAATAGCGAAAGCCATGTATTTCCATGAAGATTTTTTCTTCAAATTTCATAGGGGACCGTCAACAAATTGAAACATAACGAATATCTTTTGCAAAACTCTTTCATAATTAATGTTGTAAAAGTGTCTAATCTGCAGATTATGATTGCGTGGATTATTGTAATAAACTAAGTTCATTTATATGAAGATATCATGTATACTCGTATAGAAATTAAGGATTTTATAAAAAGAAACCCAATTTTTTTTCAAGATTGTTTTGTTGATATTTATTAATATAAAAAAAACGCATTTAAAAAATATAACAAATATTATTGTACATAATACACCGTAATTAGAATTAAAAAATAATAAAAAATGTAGGGAAAATGAGCAAGTTTACTAAATAAGGTTTCACTGCATAGGCGCCACTGCAATCAAAGTGTAATTTGCACAATGTGTTAGATAAACGTATAGATCAACTATTTTAAAAGTTTAAAAAACCTAGCTTCAAAATTCTGAAAATAATCGTCGAGAGAATAAGCTCAAAATCCCCTGTATACAAAATGAAGCAAAAAGATGAGGCGTTCTATGATCATATCCATTGGTTAGTGTCAAAATACCAAACATAATATTGCACGTACTACTATATCTGTAAAACACTTTAAATTTAAATGTACTTTAACTTTGGTTTTATACACGAGTGCGTTTAATGTCAATAGGGAGCATTTGCCGCATGCGGAAAGCTTTTCCATGTCAAAAGAGATGTTAAAATGTTTTACACTCATTCCATTGAGATACACGTAATCTCAGCAATCTCAGGCACTTTCACCAGGGCTACACTAGATACCGAGCTTGCTCATTCCTTATCACGACGTCACAAAAGGTGGCTGGTTGCTATCAACGACATACAGCGATTGGTGCAAAATGATAGGCGCGCCACTTTGTACCAATCACTCATAGAGGCCAGCCACTTTTTGTGACGCCGTGATAAAGAATGAGAAAGCCCGGCATCTAGTGTAGCCCTGCTTTCATTCTCCGACCATTTATTATAAAATCGTAGACTCTTTAGTTCGGTTGTGATGTCGTAATTTCAATTGGATTACATGAAAGTTCTCCATCAAAAACTCTTGTACGGCCATTTTCAAATACAGGTGTCCAATATTTTGTGGTTGGAAATGAAGGTGCAAAGTCCCCAAAAACTTTTTTGAGTCCTTGTTTACCCCAATATAAAAATCTTAAGATTATCTGAAAAAATCTGCACTTTCTTCAGAAATTTTACAGAAATACAAAAGAATTTTGAAGGCTTAGATTCATCTTTAAAATGTCTGCAGGATGTTTTAAGATATTCTTTAAAATACCTGCAAAATGGGACAAATACCTACAAATTTCCTACACATTATTGGGACAAATACCCACAGCTTTTCTACAGATTTTTCTAGTGGATAATCTTATTAATTATTTCGTTTTCAAAAATAGGTTTTTCATCGCTCGTCAATGCTCATTTTTTATTGTTGAAATATCACTAAAGTTCCTTTATTCAAATGGCTTCCATCTAGAAGCTAAATCATTTAGTGACTTGGCAAATTTCCATGTTTGACGGAAAAGTCACCTTTACGAAATAAATCTCTTCTTAAATTCTAGAAGCTCTATTTGTGGCCGAGGCCAGGTACTTTACATACTACCCTCGTATTATTAAAAGAAATGATAAAGATATCTTTATATAAAAATATATTTTTTAATTAATTTATTGTTTTAGGGATAGTTGGTTGGTTGGTTGATTGGGGTTTAATGGCGCAAAATCCCTTTAGGGACATGCTGCGCCAAGACCAAGTCAAAATAGGAAAAATAATTAAGAAAAAGGGATAAAATGCATAGTTAAAACCAATCACAAAGTCTAAAGTCCTCAGTTAAAATGCATAAAATTTGTTAAAATATAGACAATCCACAATAAATATATAAACACAACTTTAAAGTACACAAAAATTAAAAAAGTAAGAGAAAGAAACAATAAGGCAGGTGTTAAACACAAGGTGCAATTAAATAAAGTAAAAATAGTGCAGTAATTGTTTTTTAAAAACCAATCAAAACCTGACAAATATATTTAAAATTGTAAAAAAATAAAATGCTAAAATTAGTTAAAAATCTAAAACAGTAAGATAATGACACGATGACCAAATTGGAAAAGTACTACAGAAAACCTAAAATACAACTAAAACAAAGACCAATAAAAAAATTAATTTAACCAGGCACATACTCTTCAAAAATTGTGTTTTCGTCTGAATCCGAGCCACTGCCGTAAGACTCGGATTCCATAGCTTCTTGGACATAATGCTGCAGTTGTCTGGGATCTTTAAAATTTCTTTTGCATGGGCTGAGCGATGCATTTTGCAATCTTTTAACGACAGTCTTCCGCCGTGGGGTTGCTGGAGTTGGGGTTTTTATGGTATCTGATTGTTTTTTAAGCATATGTGATTTTTGTAATGTTTTTGATTTTGTAGCAGTTTGGATCCCAGCCTTGGTTCCTTCTTTCTGAACATCAGTTTTCACTATTTGACTAGAGTTGGGTCGGACCGTGTTGGACTTAGGCGATATTTTTGTACAGGTTCCAGCTTTGATATTAGTTTGGGGATCAGATGATTTTTTGGATGGAGAATTTAATTTCTGTTCTCTTTTTTCTAAACCAATTATTTTAACCGGTTCTGTGGATGGTAGCCAGCGTTCTAATTTAGGGGTTCCAGACAATTTAGTAGGGAGACAGACATCACGTGTTTCTTTAATTGGTGTGCTAGTTGATTGTGATTTAGTAGATCTATTAGGTGGATATGAGGAATCAGTTTGGGTGCTTACATGTCTAACAGATTTTGATTGGTTTTTAAGTAAGCTGGAGTAAGAAATTCCGACAGATGGGGTTCTGGTTTCTACAAGTTTGCGAGCTTCAGGATAAGACAAATTTTGAGTAATTTTAACTGTGATAATTTCTTTTTCTCGGTTCCAATTAGGACAAGTACGGGAATATGCAGTATGATCTCCCTTACAGTTTGCACAACGTTCGGTTTTTTTACAATCTTTATTGTCATGGCCCACTTCTGCACAACGTGCGCAGGTAAGAGATCCACGACATGTACCATTAGTATGGCCGTAACGTTGGCATTTAAAGCAACGGAGAGGGTTAGGAATGTAAGGTCTGACAGGACAATTCAGGTAAGCGGCTTTGATTCTAGTTGGTAAAGTAGGACTATTGAAAGTGAGAATGACATGCTTTGTAGGAAGGATTTGTCCATTCCGACGAATAGTGATACGACGTGCTTCAAGGACATTTTGATGTTTTAAATTTTCTAAGAGTTCATCTTTTGTAGAAAATAATAGGTCTGGTTCAGAGATGACACCTCGGCTTGTATTTAGAGATTTATGTGTTTGTACAGAAACGGAAAATGTGCCTATTGTAGAGCAATTAGTGAGAAACTGCGATTGTTTAGCTGTAGATACTTTTACTAGTAAATCTCCTGATTGTAATTTTTTGAGAGTGTGGCTATCCCCTAAGACAGACTGGAACGTTTTTGCAATGAGAAATGGCGATGTTTTTCCAAAGGAACTATCAGAGTGGCTATCAGTGCGTTTAATTATGAAATATCGAGTGAAAGCAGAATTCTGTGACATTTGTTGCTCTCTACAAGAGAGAGAAGGAGGAAGTGAAGTATTTCCATCCATAGTAGATAAAATAAAATTCAGACCCCGGCCGCACCACCCACTCCCGAGCCCTACAAGGGGATGCACATTCGTGCACCAGTGCTAACCAGGGCCCATACGGTCACAAGACAACCCTATGTCAGTCTCCACCCTTAACGAGATGACTAGTAGTTGCTCGATCACTTGATCCCTAAAGCCAGTGACAAAAGCCAGCTGACCAGCCGATTGATGCATACGGGACCAAATGCACCTCCCGTCTACCTGAAGCAGAGGCCAAAGCAGTGTGTTGGTTTCCCTCAACTGCCAGGATCCCCCTTTCCAGGGACACGGGTCGCCACGCACGGCCAACACGTGGGTGGTTTACAATTCTCCATGAGTCGATATACAGGATGTATCGGCTCATGCAGAATTGCCCTCACCTCCGAAGAGGAAACCACAATGAGAGTGAAACAAAGGGGAAAGGAAGACCAGAGTAGTAAGAGGAAAAGGAAAGGAGAAAGATCACTCAGGTGCCCCGGGGTTGTGAAGCCCGTGAATACCTAAAGAAGGTATCCCCCTGGGGGCTGTTTTAGGGATAGAATAACAAATCTCTTTACGGTTGCTTAACACAACATTATAAATCAAATATTATTCTTGATTCCATCTCATTTTATTTCCATTTACTTTGTTTTCATTTGGTACAATGGATTCAAATAAAAAGAGGATATTTAAATTGTTTTTAGAAAAGTGTATTAACCAAATTGTCCAACAGATTTTGTGACATATCATTTATGCATTTCTCTGATACATGTGTTTATTTTCTTCTAATTTGAAATTTACCCTACACAAAAAAATAATGTATTTAACGCCTTTACTTAACATCAAACTATGCCATATGCTTTGGATTATGAATGGGAAGACCTTGAAATTAGATTCGTTACTGTTACATAATTCGTTTCCAACATTTTCATTATATCATTACTTTGATGTATAAATTACATTGTAGATGTTGATCAGACGCAATGGAAATTTGCCAGCAAAATAATTAATGACGTGAATACATTCATAAATATCCTTCGGTGTATATTATCGGTCTGTATTATTACTTATTTTATACTTTCTTATATCTTCAATAGAAGAAAGTAATGTAATCATAATTTATTCGGCTTCCGGTTTACGACGGATTTACACGTTTTAGAGATTCCAAACACATGTGTTTAGAAAATGTCTGTCTGTCCGTGAGTGTGATTGTGTGTCAGTATGTCGCATTTCTACAATGTAAAATGTATGAAGATGTGCGTAGAATTAAATTAATTTTTTTGTGAATGTTTCTCGCTGTAGCATGCAGGTGCTCCTTTATTTTTTTTTTTAAATATTCCGCCTATTGGGGACGCTGTAATAGCGATAAAGGTACAATTTTCAATATTGTACCATCTAAAAGTGTATAAAGTCATGCATAAAAATGAACCAAATTTTCTGTATAAGTGTTCGTCTATGGCTAGTAGGTCCGCCCAGAATTTGAAAAAATCTCATGGAAGGGGGCATTGTATTAGCGATTTTTGTGCAATTTTCAATATTCTACCATCTAAAAGTGTACGAAGTTATGCTCAGAATTTGACCAATTTTTTGTCTATGTATTTGGCTGTGATCAGCAGACCATCCCTGAATTTAAAAAAAAAATCCGCCAGAAGCGGGCTTTATAATTGTGATGTCTGTGCAGTTTTCATTATTTTAACATTATAAAGTGTATGAATTTATGCATAGAACTGAATTAAATTTTTTGTGCATGATTATTTTGAGGTATGGCAAGCAGGCCCTCCCTGAGTTTGAAAAAAAAAACTGGCTCTATAAAATATATTTCCGTGCTATTTTCTTTATTGTACCATCAAAAAGTGCATAAACTTATGTACAGAACTGAACCATTTTTGTGTGTTTTTGGCTAGGGCCAGCAGATTTACCTTGAACTTGGAAATATTTCGTAGGAAAGGAGCATTGGGATAGCGTTGCACCTATTTTATCATTTTCTCGAATTTTCGTTGTTCAGTTGTCCATCGGCTCGTGTAGAGACAGGACCTCGCGTCCTGCTGAGCTGACTATTTGCAAACAGCTGATGATAGCAGAATAAGGGAAAATTACTCATTTGAATAAATATCATATTACACATTAACTCGTTTTTAAAACGGTTAATTTACCGAAGCATAAATTTAATATGAAAATCAAAGTTGGTATAGCATTCAATTAATAATATTAACTTATTAACATGTGTAACTACTTTTTGAAATATTAAATGTATGTATGAGATGAAAGAAAGTTTTGGGATTGACACATTCAACTTGTTTTCTGCATTGTTTTTTTTTTTTTTTTTTTTTTTTTTTTTTTTTTTGTTAATGTTACGCGTAAACAACTCTTCTTTTAAAAGTTTTACACATTTATGTCAAATTTAAAACTTTAACACATGCAAATATCTGTGACTTTCACGTAAAAAGGATTTTTTATATATTGCCTGATATGTTACAACTGCTATATAATTTTTTTCACAGTGATATTATCAAGATTAGGGGTCACAATTATAAGGAAGAATATAAATCCTGTCTATTTTCGTTACAGTTTAAATGGTACAGTACATAATTTTGATATTCTAAAAAACTGACATTTTTCAGAAGGTCTATTTATTCATTGATATTTATAAAAATGTTTAAAATAATTGTATATTAAAAGAAGTGCGGACATGAGATTTAAATTCCAACTTATTTAAAATTGAATAGATTGTATTTTTTATACCATTCTCTATAACACTTTTTAACAAAGTTGAAACGACTTCAATTTCTTTGTTCACCTTTTAATTCTCTTAAATATATAGAATTCTCCGAAATGTTTGGATTTTTATTTACGTTACTCTAGGACGAGCCCTAGTTCAAATAAAGTTTGCAGCATGCTTAATTTCCTGTACAGCAACATTTAAAAGTTTTCTGCTACATTGCAACAAATCAAAGAAAATCGTTCCAAACGGATATTTAAGATGTTATGCACTTACAAATGTAATAAAAATAAACATGCATTTACGAGGTGAGGCAAAATAAGCATCCTGTAGAATATGAGGTGCGAAGAATATTTACTGTTCATTTAAAAGGCTGCACAAAAGAATTTTCTTACATTATTCTATAGGGGAGAATTGCGTGCAATGTATTTTAATTATGTTAAATTATTTCATAAATAATGAATTTGTTATATGTCGATGAGGCTTAGTATAAGTTATTTCATGTATAATTCAAACTCCGTATTATTTACTAAGACACATAAAAGATTTCAGATAGTATATTCTATCCGAAGTACATTATATTAGCGAAAAAGTAGGAAATATATTTTATAAGTATATATTTGGCTAGTGCATCGTACATAGATTCCCAACACCTTACCTTTTTTTTTATATAAAAAGAGGAATATTATTTTTCTTCACCCTCCAAAAATTATTTTTTGGTGGTCCTTCGAGTGATAACATGTGACACATATTTTAATATATATATTTCTAATACTATTATTTCAAATGTCGTTAGTCCAACCCCCTCCCTTCTTTTAAAATTTAATTTTAAAAGAAAAGATTTTATTGAATGTTCGTCTCCAAATTGCATATAAAACAATAATAATAAATAGAAAGCAAATAATAAATTAGTTTTAAAATATCACTTCATTTTTAGATATTTCTTTCTTGCTTTTATGTTGATTAAATATCAAACGAATTAAATATTTTTTTCTGTTTTAAATAAGTGCTATTTTTTATTTCCTATCATCTCATTTTGTCTTCTGTAAAGAAATTCATTATTACCGATTGTGTAACATTGTTTTAGGGTTACTGTGCGTGGTGCGTTTTTTTCGCCGCGAGCGATAACTGTTGTATTCTTGACAACACTCATTTAAAATTTTTCTCATTGCTTATTAACGGTGCTTTTTACCTGTTCGTTTTTTTTTTTTTTATCTCGGCTTAGGAATCAATTGTATGCCAAGACATTTTCTCTTGGCGTTTAAAAAATGTGATTTTTTTTTTTTAGATTACGTTTTGTCGCGGACAAGTCAATCCGCACAATTCGCAGTCGTCGAAAATAAAAAAGTGTTTCTTATTTATGTTAGTGAACGTTTGTTTAAATATACTGCATTCATGGTGCTCAGATATGCTCATATTTCTCGTATTCTGCAAAAAAAAAGACAATTTAGTCAAGATGTTTATGAACTGATTTTCTTTATCAAAAATGTTTATATAATTTTGTTCCAGAAAAAAAGTAAAAATGGACCTGGTGTACTACACAATGTTGAACTGCAATCAGGGCCAAATAAAAAAAAAAATGGCTTCATTTTTTTTTTTTTTTTTTTTTTTTTTTTTTTTTTTGCCATTATAGAGCTATAAAAAAGAAATCTTAAAGTTTCCTGAATATGAGCGCAAAATCTGAAAAGACGTTTTTTAAATGTTAATGTATTTTTAAGCTGAATTACATATAATTCAATAAGAAATGCTCTAACATCTAGATAAAATGATATACCGAGCCACGCAAAGAATTGGATACACGGTGGTTAATGAAGGATAATTTATGGAGATATAACTCCGGTAATTTTAAGATTACTTAGACTGAATTAAAATTTAGCTAAATAGTGATGTGTAATAGTGGTATCGAGTAAACCACAAGCATGGACAAAAGTACTTATGTGTGTTATCATGTAATTTTATAAATTGCTAAAAACGAAATTTCAACCTGTCTTCCGCTTTCTTCATAGATAAAATTTTCCAATTATATAGTATAAACCTACAAATAAAATGCAATGCTGTTCAAAAAAGTTCCAATACATGTTTAGCTATGATAAGTAACTGATGACACCAGATTTCCAAATAATTTATCTGTTTTCTAAAATGTTTACTTGATAGTTATTTTTTTAATTTTTTTTTCACTAAAGAACGATTTTTTTTTAAGATTTCAGGAAGTGTTGGATAGTGTTTCATATTGTATGTTTAACACATGGTTTCTTTCGAGTTTTATTAATAAATCTGCACTGAGATTAATAAATCTTCACAATCTGCATGAAAACTATATATTTTTTCTTTTTTTCTTATTTTATCTTTCTGGCATTCCAAATTCTTGGTTTGCAATGAAAACCAATTCAAGATTGAAAACTTACGTAGATCCTTTCTGAGGCCATCAAGCAATCTGTTTTGCAGAATAAAGTAACAAAATTTTTGAAAGATATTTAAAATTTCAACTTACGAAACGATGTTTAAAAAAATATTTTCTTTTGAAGAATCACGCAAAAAAAATTATGATCGAGAGAAATAATAAATAGACAAACCCTCTTTTTTTTCAAATATGTAGCGAAAGTTTTTCAACTTACAAAAGTTTAATAATTTTTTTAAAGCGGGATTTAAAATTTCTGCCTTCAAAATTAAACAATATAGTCGAAATGAATTTTTCCTTTCGTTTAAGGAATCAAGCAAAAAAAAGTGAAAAAGAAGAAATATATTTAAAAAGATGTTTTTTTTTTTTCTACTAAAAATAATGTCTTTAACGGTTAATGACTTAAAATGTTTTAAAGATTTGTAATTATTCTTTTGAATGATTTTATTTTTCTCAAGCGTTTTTGGAAGTGAAGTATGTTAAAAGTTCAAACACCCATCCAAAACCTTTTTAAAAATTTGGCAGGAAAGATGCCAGTACCAAAAATTCCACATCGCAAAAATCTCCAACCAAAAAGAAAAATATCGAAATTGTTTGAAAGCCCGCAAATTAAAATTTCTTCATAAAAATCATCCCAAAATTTATAATAATCTCCAGAATTATAGTAACCTAAAAAAAATATATATATATATACAAAAAAATCCTACAACATCGTTTTAGATTATATCGTATAATTTTCACACTCGTGGACGGTTGTGTGGTAGAATGTATTGTAGACACCTTGTTTATTTCTTTAGTATTAAAAATATTAATTGGCAATAAATTATTTTTTAATTATATTAAAAAGTTGGTAATGAAAAATTGGCACATAGTAATATCGGAACAGCGGTTCATTAAATACATAAAGCAATATTTTTTTTTCCGTTAGTTTAAATAAACTGTCACCAAAATAGTTTATTTTATGATGCTATAAAAATTGTATCTATTTCGAGCCTTATTCACCCCTTCCCCTCTAAAATTATAATGTCCTTAAAAATAAAATTAAGGTTTCTAATTTCGTAATAAAATTTCAGAAATGTAATTCATCTATCATTACAATGCACCATATAAACCGTAATTACATCAATGATTGAAATATAAATAATAATCTACATGATTATTTTTGTATTGTTTTAAAAAGTACACGATCGATAATTAATTCACAATTCCTTCAAGAGGTCAAGAATTTTAAAAAGAAATTGAAACATGTCTATCTGTAAATTGTACGACGAAAATATCAACAGTTTACAATCTTCAAAAAGTTGGTATAAAAAGTCTAATATTGTGAAATTTTTTAACAAAGATTATTAGAAGCTGAAATTATAACAGTAACAAGTATTTCAAAATGAAAGTAATTGTGTGCATGGAGTTTTATTATTATTATTATTATTTTCACTTTTATACGTATGTCTGAATTCGTGGTTTTAAAATAAATATTTCCATTAAGTTTCTTTAAAATAATATGAGTTTTATTTCTAAACATATCAGGAGTTTCACATGAGTTTTATAAATGCAATTCACACCAGATTTCGAATTTGAAGCAATTTAACATTATCATTTTACTTATTTCGGTAGGATTTATAATTTATTTATTTTACTACTATTATCTTCTGATGTTATTCAGGATCGTTGTAATACTTTAAATTGAACATAAATTATTAAACTTCTGTGATTTTAAAGCTTTAACTCGATTTTTTCTGAATTAGATAACTGCTCACAGTGTGAAATTGGGAGCAAAGCTGATAAATATTAGTCACGTAAATTTATTGCATGATATTTTGGAAATTGTATGGGGTAGTGCAGAAACAATTAAAATTTTTTAATGCTCTTTGGAAATGAAAAAATGAGTTAAGAGAAAAGAGATAAGTGCATAGTTTTGTACAAGGCAAATTCTTTAAACCAATATGTCATTAAAATAAATAATAATAAAAAAACGGAAGTTTATTCTTACCCCTATCACCCCACCTCAAGAATACACCTTTATAAGTCAGGGTTAAAAAAAAAAAAAAACAACACTAGTCGAAGGCGAGTGAAGCATTCTACTTTTGGCCAAACTTTGAAATGAAATCTAAACTTGTAGCTTAATTAGGAGTTGAGTAGGAAACTAATCCCCACAGGGAGTGAAGAACTTGAGTGACCGAAAAATTCATAATATTAAAGAGTGGTTCGGGCACATTCCTATATTACATATCATATAAAAGTTTAAAAAACGCACTGAAATAAAATCAATCTTAATTTTTTTAGTTACACATTCCAGTAATAGGGATAGATCTTTTTCTTAACAAAATACTGTTTCAGAATTAGATTTCGTTAAACAAGATACATACAGATATATCTGTCAAGCAGATAGCGGTTTAAGCAACAATTTAAGAGATTTTCTGAAATTACCATTTGAAAATATTGGTAAGAACACTTTTGGAACTTTGTAAGTAAGTAAATAAGTAGTATTTTTCCCGGTGCACCATCAAAGAAGCTGCATCTAAAACTGTGGAAAACTGTAAGGTTTTAAATATTTAATTGTTCCCAAGCCGCAGAAAGGCTTTGTCACGCTTTCCGTTTTATCTTCGCGACGAAATTTAATATTTTAGGTTTTTTTTAGGTTTTTTTTAGATATTTTAGATTTATGAAATTAAGATATAGACATTTATTAAAAACAAGTTGGAAATTGCACGTGAAGACGTGAAGCGTAGCAAATTAGGTGTGTTCGTGCGATAACGAAGTTTTAAAAATATACTTTCATATATCAAACTCATAAAATTGTAAATTGTGAATTACAATTAAAACGCTCATCAAACAATGTTCTCCCTATACCATTATGCAATGGAATACTTTTGTGTGGCCTTGTAAATCAATAACAAATGTTGTTTGCACGGCAAGTTATGTATGATGTATATTATAATATGTACTTTACAGTTGCATATAAATCTTATTAAGTTCGCATGAGTGTAACACGATTAAAATGCATTTGAAACATTTTTTTCTCATTGACCGTAATGTAACGGAATACTTTTGATTGTACCTGTAATTGATCTATGCATCCGATTTTCATAAAATTTGAAATAACTCGACAAAATTATGTAATAATTATGTATTTTAAATTGCAGACGTATAGAATATATTTGAAACTTTTTTCCCCATTGACCATAATGCAATTGAATAATTTTGATTGCCCCTGTAATTGATCTATGCACACGATTATCAAAATATTTAAAATAACTCGACAGAATTATGTAATAATTGCGTAATTTAAATTTCAAACGATTAAAATGTATTTGAAACTTTTTTCCCCATTGACCGTAATGTAATGGAATACTTTTGATTGCCCCTGTAATTGATCTATGCATCCGAGTTTCATAAAATTTGAAATGACTCGACAAAATTATGTAATAATTATGTATTTTAAATTTCAAACGATTCTGTTGGGTAGTTTTTGCGTTGTTATATGCGGACGGACAGACGGACGGAGAGACGGACGGACGGACTGAACGACCACTATAGGTGCTACGTATTATGTAATTACGAACGCTCCTAAAAAGACCCACTACATATTTAGTCCTGGCTGTTCTGTAACTGTTTTAAACTCTTGTCCTCTTTTGAACTTTTTGAAGAAATGTTAACATTTTGGGCAATTATCTATTCTTTTGTATGATTATGAAAATATTTCCATTATTGTGTTTTTTAATTTTTAATCAAATTCTCAGTTAAAAATTACAATTTTAGTATCTATAATAATAAAAGAACAAAACGCTCTGTCTCTCTGTGTGTGTGTGTGTCTGCGATGGCTAGCAAAATCTACAGCACGTACGAAGCTCAAAAATTTTTTAAGACTAACCCCAAATCTCTCCTGATGCACCTGAGCTTCAGAATTTCGAAATTCCAATTATTAACTGAGTAATTAATTAAAATCAAAAAGTCACTCTCATACAAAATCATCTTTTCCCATTTTTTTTACTCTTTCGTTTGTTTACGGTTGGTTGGTTGTGTAAAAATTTTCGCAGAAGTAATAAGAAAGCTGAGACAAAATTAAAGAAACCCATGGAGCAATAAGATAAGTGGAGGTGAGTAAGCCTCAAAAAAGGTTTGCAATATCAAACCATTTATCGCTCAAATTTTAATGTGCCAAATAAAAGGACGTGGAAGGGATTTTGTATTATAAGACGAATTGAAAGGAATGAATTACAATTGAAGCATATTTTAAGAGAAAATAGCAGATTTTTAAAATGGTCATTGTTCTATTACTATTTATTAAAATAAATGTTCGTTTTTAAAATGAAGGAAATTGGAAAATTAGCAATAATTAAATATCAAATTTAAATTGAATAATATATTGAAAACGTTTGATACGAACTAAAAATTGTATAACTAAAAGTTTCCTTCAATAATGTAATTTTAAATACTTTATAACGTAGATGAAAAATGTTTATGATTTAATAATTGCATATAAATAAATAATTAAAATGTAATGATGAAAACATTCTTTTAAAATCATGTATGAAAACTTAAGTAATAAATATTAATCTAAAATATAGATTTCTGACTGCAGACGATTTTTATGTATTAACAAAAGAATGTTATATTTTCAAGCAAAACGTTAAAATAATTTTCTATATTGATATTTAAAACACATGTGATAAAATAATAAATAAATTTTTATAAGTGAAGCGATAGATTATTTCTTTTTAAGAAACAAGAGCAGAAAAATACGGGTTTAAACCTGTTTCAATTGATAGGCGTTTCAAATCCCGCGCTTTTGTTGGTACTTAATTAGACTTAATGTAGGGTTACATTTTTAGCATCACCTCCAGAGATAATACTTCCACTCTCTTAATTTCTTTTTACTCTATGAAAGAAACCAATTTGAGATTTTGACATTTCAAAAGTGACTGTTTTTTTCCCAAAAAAAATTTAATATTCATAGACTGACAAAATGTCAATCGAACTTAGGATTTTTGAATACAGCTGTTACGTCAGATTGTTGGTACTTCGTACATTAGATTCTATGCGTGGTTAGCTATGTTGCAGTATATATATATATATATATATATATATATATATATATATATATATATATATATATAAAGCTTCTTTAGCAGATAAATCATTGATTAAATTTGAATGCATTTTATTTAAGTTAAAATTTTATTAAGACTTTAATTTATTTTTAAAACAAAAATGAAATGGCTGTTTGACGTACAACTGTTCGAATCAGCAGACGATTCATACAGAGTAATAAATTATCAAATAGCAAAATAAATTATATATCAAAAATAGTCACTAAAAAATAGTACAAAAATATAATTTTTAGGCGTATTAACACATAACCCGATCCCATCCAGAAAAAAAAAACAGACCATACTCCGATACAAGCAAGACAAAAATTTCATGAGCATAAACCCGAACCGAACCTAAAAATTCAAATTGAAAAAAAAAAAAAAAACAATGGATTTTATATCTGACCCGAAACAAATCTGAATCCCACAAAAATATTCAAATGAAGCATACCCCAATCCGATCAAGGGAAAATAACGTTCGTGTATATGCAACCCGACCCGAACCTAAAATTTGTCTTTGAAAAAACCCGAAAAATGACCAGAACGAAAACTGAAATCGATAAAAATATTCCAAAGAACGATAACCCGATAAGAGCAAGACAAAATAATTTCCGCGAACATAAACCTGACTCGAACCTAAAAAATTTCATTTGAAAAAAGACCTGAAGTTTTATGCAAACTACATCTGAATCCGATCAAAATATTCACCATTACCGAATTCGAATAAGAGAAAATAATTTCCGTGGACATGAACCAGACACGAACCTAAAATTCCATTTGAAAAAAAAAAAAACCTGAAATTTGAATGGAACCAAATATGAACCTGACAAAAATATTCCACAGAACCATACCCGGCTCTGAACAAGACAAAAAATTGAAGATGAACCCAATCCTAACCTAAAAAACTGAACTAAATCTGAATCTGACAAAAATATTCCAGAGAAGCATATCCTTATTCGAACAATGCAAAATGATTTCCGTTGATGCGCAACCCAACCTGAACCTAAAAATCCATTAAAAAACCGAAATCTGAGTTGAACGGCATCTGAACCCGGAAAAAAATATTCCAAAGACCCAAAACCGGATCCGAGCAAAACAAAATAATTTTCCTGGACCAGAACCTTAAAAATCAATTTGAAAAAATACCTGAAATCTGAATCGAACCAAATCTGAATCCGACGAAAATATTTCAAATAACTATAACAGATACGAACAAGACAATATAATTTCCATGGACATAAACCCAATCCGAAACAAAAAATTTCTAAAAAAAAATCCCGAAATTTGAACCAAACCTAATCTGAACTTAACAAAAATATTTCAGTGAAGTATAACCTCATTGGAACTAGGTAAATTAATTTCCATGGAAGTAGAATTCAAAATCCCATTTGAAGGGGAAAAAAAACCCCAACGAAATCTGAATTGAACCGAATCTAAATTGAACAAAAATATTCCAAACAACCATAACCGTATCCGAAGAAGACAAAATAATTTCCATGAACATGAATCCAATCCGAACCTAAAATTCGGATGTTCTACAAAACATAATGCGCTCCGTAGCGGTGGAAAGTGAAACTAAGTACTTAGCGCGAGATGATTAAGATATTTCGTTTATAGTTAGAGTTAAATTATAACTTGGTTACGGTTAGGTAACAGTTAGATTGCAATTACGTTCCGATGAGCCTTATGTTATATTTAATTTTTGGTTAGGTTACAGTTAGGTCATGGTTAAGTTACAGTTCGGTTAAGGCTAAGTTGAGGTTAGGTTGTGGTCAGATTATGGGTAGGTTATGATAAGGTGACGGCCAGGTTACATTTATGGTATTTTTAAGTTACAGTTAGGTTACTGTTAAGATACAGCTAGGTTACAGACAAGTTATGATACAATACAATTAGGTTACGGTTAGGATTTTGTTCACAGAATGAACATTACGCATGTTTGATAAAAAATATACACCTATTTTTGTAAAATGTCTCTGAAATTATAATACTATAACCTTTTAGCTAATTAATCAGAGAATCGATTTCATTCACGGTATAGTCGGATTTAAGTTACCTGTCTGATATAGTTAGTCTGAAATTCAAAATATTTCAATTGGGATATCTATGTGAAAAAGTATTTAATTAAGTTTCTTAACAGTAATTTTAAGGATAAATATCAACACTTTAACACGAAAATCACGCAATCGTTGGACACATATTCCCTCTTGTGTTTCTCATTGCAGTCATTTTGGGTATTTTTGGAGATAAATATTAGTTTTTTTTTAAACCAACTTTTGACACAGTCAGGGGGTACGTATTTAATATAATGTACACGGTAAAAAATTTGACACATTTGCTGCATCATCTCTCTCCCGCTTTTATAGAATATCTCTCTTTTGACCTAAGAGAATGCTCCATAATAAGCTGAAGTAATCGTTTTCTATAAAAGCGGTGGAGTGACGATGCAGAGAGGGAGGCAAATGGGTCAAATTTTTAACAGTGTATTTACACATATTTCGAGTTAAAAATCATAAAAATCTCAAGTTCGTTTAGCATTATTATTACGGACCCGCGCGGGTCAGCTAGTTTATAATATTAGATATATCATTAGACATTTTGGGTTAGTTTCACAAAAAGTTTGAGCCTGTTACATGGGTAGATTTAGCTAGCCATCGAGAACACCAACGTACGACATATAACCCATAAGGAATGGTGACGTCACTGCGAAGTCGTTGTGACTTTATGACCATAGATTTTCGATGTGACGTCATGTGACTCGATGTGAAGTCACAGCTAATAAAATGTGAAGTCGTTATGGCCGTTTTAGAGGTTGTTTGTGACGTCACATTGTGACCACTTTGTGAAGTCACGGTGTGACATATTTGTGAAAAAAGTGTCATTTGTGACTACTATGACATTAACATTGTGACGAAACTGTGACAAAAGTGACGATATTTAAATTGTTAGAAACATGTTTTTTTAAAGTAAATAACATGTTTTGAAGAATATTTGTAATTTTCTAAAGATTTTTAAGAAAGTCATATCTCATTCACAATGTGACGTCACTGAGTGGTGGCATTTTGGTCACAGATGTGATGTGACCAAAGCAACTCACAGCGACGTCACAGTGACGTCATTGTGACCATGCATGCTATGAGGGAATTGGTGTATTTAAAATCTGGCACTCCATTGAAACCTAAACATTTACAGTAGATTTGTGGTTAAACATACTTACTATGCAAACTTGAAGCTCACTTTCAAGTGTTAAGAGCCCACAATAGTCACAGAAAAAGTACACAAAAAGACCCGGATGATCATGTAAAGTCTATGGGAGCGTTCTTTTCTAATATCTCGCTCAAATTTTAATGTTTTTGCATGGTTTTTTTGCACAAGATAGCTGAGGGCAATCCACAACCGGGCTAGTTTTTACTTTTTCGATTTTGGTTACATATTTTTTATATTACGATAGTTTCAGTTTCAGAACCGGTTTAAACCGGTTTTGAAAGTTAAAGTAATTTTTTAAAGAAAATCTGAAACAAAAATTGAAAAAGTAAAAACTAGCCCGGTTGTGGATTGCCCTCAGCTATCTTGTGCAAAACAATCATGCAAAAATATTAAAATTTGAGCGAGATATTAGAAAAGAACGCTCCTATAGACTTTACATGGTCATCCGGGTCTTTCTGAGTAATTTTTCTGTGACTATTGTGGGCTCTTAAACTAGATGTTTTTACTGTATTCGTATATAGCAAACACTCATTTTTCCTGCTCTAAAAGTGCTCTAAATAATATTTATTGTATATTTTTAAAACTTTTATTCTTTAGTATTCATTGTACAATAGTGTATTGTAATACGTTCTTGTTTATTTATCATTCTATTAAAAAATGCGTATTTAAGCAATCATTTCTTTTTTTTATAATAATTTTAGGATTTTATCTCATATACAGCATTTTCGCAGGAAATTTAGCAACATTACTTTATCCTGTTTATCAAATATTATAAAGATTCTGCATTTTAATGTAAATTAATAGTGCGAACTTAGAAATGGTATAATTTCCCTCAAGAGAATTAGACATAATATCTTTTTAGAGGAAAATTTTATACGGTTAAGTTTTAGTTACTGAAATTTATTTTGTAGAGAATCTGAATTGCTTTGTGACTTCATAAAGTATCACAAAGTTCGCCTTAATTACACAGTGGGGTATTTTACTTATTCTTTTGGGACAGACATTGTAGTTAGTTTCATTAATTAAATTTTGTATCTTCATATTTGTGAAAGTATCTTATGATTTTAATGATTTAAAATTTTGTTCTAAGTAAAATAATTTTTAGTAAGTGGTTATTTCAAAATTATCTCTATCTCTACTACGTAAATTAATTACAATGCCAGCAGCCATTTTTTTACTTCTTTGCCACACGAGAAAAATGTCATGCTTTTTTTTATTGGCTCTCTCTCTGATCGTTATTAAATATTCAAAATTAATATAATCAATCAATTCAAATTAATAAAGCTGATGCAAGGGCAAGTACCACAAAGTGCAATATTTAAAAAACATTTATTTGTTTATTCATTTATTTATTTATTTTTTAATTTAAATCATTTTAAAACTTCTAATTTTTTTAAAAGTTAATTGAACAGCTTTTAATTAATATATTAATAACAACATTGAAGTTTGAGATCATTTGGATACAGAAGCAATTTTCTGAAAAAAAAGTTCAAAAATTTCATGCCCGTATAATTACGTAGGTGCCAAAAAATGACAAATTTTATTAAAGTGTTAAAAATTACAGTTCAAACAAATTCTCTTCCGATAATTGATTATCGTTTATTTAGACATACATGTATATAGATATATATACATTTTTTTACAAATTTCTTATTTAAACTTTTCAATTGTTAAAAAGGTCATTAAAAGTTTAATAAAATATAATTTTACTTGTATAATTATCCATTGGATAATTATTGGAAACAACATCATTTTAGAAGAAACGTTTATATGGTGAAATTATGTTACCTGATATTTATTTTAAAGAGAATCTGAATTGCTTTGTGACTTTATAAAATGTCATAAAGCTCATCCTAATTATACAATGAGATATATTACTTATTTATTGCTCTCCAAATCGCGTGTCGCGTTCATATTTTTGAGCCAAATACTCGAAATTTTTAAAGTTTTTTTTACCGACTTTCTACTGGGATTCCGCCGCTAAATTTAACTAATCCTTCATAACATACGTAAGTAGTACAACTAGAACCCTTTTCAACATATTGTGACAATTCCTTTTATGGAGAACATTTTTGTAAGGACGAATATTAGCTGATAGCATAAATAATAGAAACTACATATTTAATGAAAAGAATTTCGTTAATACAAATACTTTCAAAATTTAACTGTCCTTTTTGTAAGGTAATTGCTATATTTAGGATATTTTTATATTTATATTTACATAAAATTATTAAAAATGATTTTCGTCTAAATAATTAAACTTCTTTTTTCGGACAAAATATTTTATCTTTAAAAATGTATTTTATTTCCAACATTACATTATTTATGTATTAAAGATCTTGTTTTTCTTGTATTGTTAGTCAACACAAGATCCTAAGATCTTAAGAAGATTCTGTTTATTAATATGAAAAGCTATCTCAATTGAATATACTATAATAACAAAAATAAAAATGCATAATTAAAGAAAATCTAAATATGAATTTCTCTATGAATTTGAATGTTTTAGAATTTTATACAACGTGAAAACAACATTAAAAACTTTTATTTCTTTATTAGTTTAACTTATTTGTTTTTATAACAGATGTTTCTCTAAAAAAATGATGTTTATAAGTTGATTAAATAGCTTTTGCATTTTATATGTACATATGTATGTTAGTTTTTATAAATTATATAAACACAAATCATCAAATCATGTTCTGTGCATTTTCTACAACTCAATTTTGTAAGTATCGAAACATATGACAAAAATGATAATCAATATTATAATTTCTACGCAGGGTTGATGCACAGAGTCCACCATTGCTTGTTCTTGTCGAGATACAAAACATATTATGACTGACAAATTGAAGTTTTTTATTCGATTATAATTCGAAATTTTGCTTTTTTTTATAGGTATCAACCACTATTTTACATTGTATATTCTCCAAGAAATTCAAATATTGACTATTAGCCGGTTAATCGAGTGTAAGAATATAATTTAAACCACACATTCTTGTATATATTTCCTTGTACTGTGAAATGGGACGCTGTTTTAATTGAACATGTTATTAAGACCTGGAATTTTTCCACACCATTAACAAAAAATCAAAAATGAGTATTCGAATATTTTTATCACTTCACCTTTCTAAAACAAGAATTGAAATCTTACCTTCTGAGAGTAAGCAAAGTCATTAGAAAGTGTAAATGTAGTTGACGCGGGGAACATTGAAATTAAAATTCTTTTCAACACTGAAAATTATTTTACACTCATTTTTAGTCAGGTATTCTTATGTAAAAAAATAACACTTATATACTGTTAGATGTTATATGCGAGCAGAGGCCGCTTCATGTATTAAATATATTCCAACTTTTTTCTTCTCTTTGTACAGTATCTGTAGATGCTGAGTTTATTATCGGGCTTCCAGTTTTTCTTTCCTCCCATTGTTTCTTTTCTTTTCTTTTTTTATTGAATATTTGATTAAATTGGAATATCGTAGATTTAATTTATACACGATTATTTAGTAAATGTAACTGAAACCTTTTGTTCTATGTTTCTTCTGCAATTTTCAACTCCACTGAATTAATGGAATATATGAAAAAAATAATTATATTCATAAAATAAAGGCTGTTTAGTTTATTTTTCATAAATATAGCAATGGGATATTTAAACGTTGTTATAATATATTTGCATACGTCATGCAAATGTAATTATACAAGAGCATGAAGCAAAATTCGATGCTATTAAAATAATTATGATAAAGTAATTATTGAACAAAACAAAATATTTAATTAATTCCTGTAGCTTGATCAATATTATATACAAAACGATCGATATGCAGAAATTTCATATTTTTCTTTATGTTAACAATTATACATATTATGCGATAAATATAATTTTTTTAAAATAAATAACATAAATAATATTATTGTGATTATTTTTTATGCAGAAAGTTCATTGCCAGTACTAACGTTAATTTATATGGAAATATCTTTGTATTACATATATTTGTAGTTTTAAGAATGCATAACATTTGATTTCTTCTAAAAAGTATGCTTCTATAAAACAAAATGTAAGAATCCTTCATTTTCGTGTGAATAAATTTTATAATAAAATGTTATTTCAAACTTACAAAAAGAAATTGAAAAGATAAAGGCAAAACCATGAAGCAATTTCTCCCGTCATTCAAAAATGTCAAGACATGACGTTTCAAAAACTTTTCATTTCTAAATAAACCGATAAACATAAATCATTTCGAGAAAGTTTTTATTTGTTTTTGCGATATTTTGTAAGAAATTAGTTTTGATATTTTCTATTTAATTGGCTGTTTTCATTGCATTTCTATATGTTTGTGTGCGATTCAAAGTGAAAATTTGTATAAAAAATTGAATTTTTTCATTGAGAATGCCTTAATGTAAATTATAATGTTATTTTTGTTATAAATAAAAGTGTTAAGGAATAAATTTTTATAATCTGAATTGATATTTCAAAAGTTCAAGTGCATGATATCTATGTCCTTTAACATTTTTAACATTTTTAACACTATTAGCTCACAGGCTATCAAAGCCTGAGAGCTTATGTGCCCGATTGTTCTGTATGTATGTACATGCGTACATTCGTACGTTCATATGTGACGCGAGAACTCCTGATAAAAATATCCGATTTACACGAAATTTTGGATGTAGGCTTACTATGATAAGACGCTTCCCTGATTAGTTTTGAGAGTTCATTCGATAAGTATAAGAAGAGGGACGGGGCTATTGCCCCTCCCTTTAATTTATATAAATGGGTTTTTCATGCAGAATTAGTAGATTTCGTTCAAATCTTAGATGTGTGATCAATATAATGAGGTGCCTCCGAGATTAGTATTGGGTGTTCATTGTATAAGTTTAAACAGGGGGAATGGGGGGTAATCTGCCCGTCTCAATTTTGGTTTCTCACGCAAAATTTACCGATTTGCTTCAAGTTTTTATATAGGTTTATTCTGAAAAGGTGCTTTTCGGATTTGTTTTTGGAATTCAATAGATAAGTATAAAGGGAGGATAGGGGAAACTACTCCTCATAATGCATGTAAATGGTTTTTTTAATGCAGAATTAACCGATTTGTTCAAATTTTTGGATAAGGTTCATAGTAATAAGAAGCTTCGCTCATTTGTTGTGGTGTTCTTTTATTAATTATCAAAGAGGGTACAGGCGATTACCTCCTCCTTAAGTTAGCTAAGTAGAGTTTTATAAAGAGTTACCCGATTTGCTTTAAATTTTGGATGTAGGTTCTTTCTGATTATTTGAATTTGTGAACAGTTTTGTAGATTTAATGGTTAATTAGAAAGGATGAAGTGGGGGACAACGTTTCTCAAATTACATAAATGGGTTTTTATGCAGAATAATTCGACTTTCTTCGAATTTTGGATACAGGTTTATTATATCATAAGGCGCATCCCTGATTAGTTTTGGGGCTTCAATGATTAAGTATAAAAAAAGGAAATGGGGGGGGAGGTACTTCCTTCCTTTTTTTTCGAAAGGCATTATTATATAAGGCTGTAATATACAATTAGTCTGCATAGCCTGTGAGCTCTATGCCATCAGTTTAACTGGACATCATTATTTTTATATATATTTGAACTTTTTTCTTATTCGGTTGATGTATTTTTCTGAGGCTAGATATTAAATGTATGGTGTAGTTTCTAGTTATTCATTCAAAATGAATTGGTTTTATAAATGTCTTTAAAATATTCATTGCAATTTCTACCGCTGTTAAATACAAAAAAACATCGAGGTGAGAATTTAGGCTTTCAGTATTATTAATGTAATGTTGTAATGTATATAATGAATGTATGCTATGAAAAAAAATGTGGGAAACAATTTTGGAACACGTGAATAAGTGAAATCCATAAAATCAACGTTATGGCTATATGTAGTACAAATCTAAATTGTATGGTTCACTGATTACAATTAAATAATGCACTAAAATTTACATTTGTTATACAAATCTGGTCACATTATTTTTTTTACACATAAAAAATGTGACTCACAGCCTTTTAAAATCAATGTAACAGTCACATAACTCCATTTTTGGAGTTGTTAAAATCTAAGTTTGTGTAATTCTATAGTTTATAGTTTAAATAGTAAAATTTAACTTTAATTAAAAGTAATATTATTTTAAGTAATGTTTATATCTAAATATTTTCCGCACAATAAAAGTGATTTCTTATGGTAATTTGTGGATACTTCTTTCCTGGGAATATCCTGATTGAAAAAAAAATGTTTTGCTTTGCGTTGCATAATATTTATGCTTAATCATTTAGTCCTTGAAGTTTATTCTTCTAACTAATATTCAGATGTAGCAAAAAATCAGTAATAGGGTAACATAATGTAGTATGAACCATGATAATTTGTTCGTAACTCTCTTTTATTGATGATGGGTGATGCGGTTCTATAAGGCAGATTGTTTGGTCAGGTTGTACTTATAATTTGAAATCTGCAGTATTTATTTCCCAAATACCTTTAATATTAATTTAATCGGACCAGAAGAACTGAAATGTTATGATGCACCTTATTATCCACCTTGATCATTCGGACATGACGAAATAGTATATCCTGAAGCATCGGTAATTTTGGCTATATAGCTGTTTCAAGGATTACTTCAGTGTTGGAAAACGCCTTTATTTTGGTTTTTTAAATTATCTTTTAATATTTATTTAATGTTTTAGATTTCATAATTTATTCTTATAAATACTATTTATGTGTATCTAAAATAAATTACTGGACAAAAAAAATGTGTGTTGAACCATAACCGTAGAATCGTAACTGTCCTTTTTGATGATGAGTCATGCTGAAGTATAAGGGAAATTCTATTAGTAGAGCGTGAAATATCCATTGTTTAGATGCCAAATGCCATTATTACTCATTCAATCCGATTAGAATATCTAGAGCTTTAAATAATTCTTAAACTGTTGAGTTAAGATAAAAAGGCATTTTATAAAGCAATGTTTTTGTGTGTGTGTGTGATGTTGCTGTTTAAGGGATGCCTTCATCTTTAAAAAAAATGTCTTCATTGGGAAACGTCTTCATGGTGGGCTTTTGTTATCGCTAGGATAATTGGCCCGAAATGTAGTTCTCGTCTAAGAAAAACGGTAACTATCTTGTACAATGAGAATGGTTCGATTTTAATCCACAAAAATTACTTAAAGATTACATTACGAGGTTAGCTTATAAATTTCTGGGCAGAGAAGATCTCAAAAGAGAGAGTTTAACCAGTTGTGTATAACTTGCTTTATTAGTCACAAACCAGTGGTCAGTTAATAGTAGATATTTGTAGGTGGTCAAAAACCAACTTTATTTTTTATTTTTATTTTATTTTTTTTATAATTTACCACAGGACAACTGTATGACATCTAGTTACAATCGAAAAGGAGATGTCTGACTCATTGGTATGAGAAACTGCGTCTGAATGTATTGAAACAGTAGGTATGTTTTATTAAACAAATGTTAGAAATTATATTAAGCAAAACTTCGAGTTTTAAAAGTTCTTCCACTAGATAAAACGTTCTGAATGTGTTTCATAAGTACAAGCAAAAAGCAAAGATATACATGTAATTATTCACATATTGCAGTGATTAATAGAGAGAGAGTTTGAAGTAAAAAAAAAATTCAATGAACAGAAGTGCTTGTATTATAACTTAACAATTGTTACGTCAACTTTTCCACACAGTAGGGTATGTGATATTGAATATAGTTAGCTCAAAGGTTTGTTTGAGAAAATTGTGATTGTATATTGTTCTCTAAATTCGTATTCTTGAATTAGCCTACGATAAATACATTATATGATGAACCTCATATTTCTCTTTTACTAGACGTATTTTATAGTATAGATTGTTTTCAGCGCTGCATTCTCTATATTCAAGCATCATTAATAATGTCTGGTCAGTTACTTTTAGTTTGACATCTTTAATCATTAAATTTCGATAAAAAATTCATTCCGTTAAGTTTGTTTTAGCCAGTTGCACAAAACATTACAAAAATTAGTGTTTCTTTAGAGAAATCTTATAATTAACGCCCTGAAGCATACAGTTTTGAATAGATTAATTATTTGAGTGGTGCTTCCTTCTGAGTTAGTTCACTTAAGTAAGTTTTTAGGTCCAAGTTTTATGCATAATAGTTTATCCTAAAGTTTCAGCCATATTTATGACTAGAAGTGTTATACAATGCCCAATAACTTTTCCAAATTATCCAGCATTCTAAGTTTTCTGCGTTTTATTTTTCTTTTTTTTTCAAAATTACATTTTCTGACTAGAAATTAAATTTCTCTTTTAAAATAGCCATTTTTTCCTAATATAGCCAGATTTTAAATTGCATGTATAAATGATATGTGCAACCCTTTTCAACTAAAAAATGTTTTTTCTCCTTAAACTTCAAAAAAGAAAGAAAACTTCAAAGAAAATTCGTTAATAGATAAGAAAAGAAATAAATGCTAAAAACGTCCATACGTCGTTTTAATTAGAATCTAGGTACGTTTACGTTAACCTGGAAAAGTTGGTAAATAGCCAAACATTCTCGAGATTGTCGTCTTTCGATTTTAATACTTTTATCTGAAGTATTACTATTTCACTCGTCTTAAAAATATATTTCATTTGAATTTATATTGTTTTATATACATAGTGCTATTTCCTTCTGTGTTAGTTCAGTTAAATAAGTTTTTAGGTCCAAGTTTTATGCATAATATTTTATTCTAAAGTTTCAGCCACATTTATGACTAGAAGTGGTGTACAACGCCCAATAATGTTTCCAAATTATCCAATATCCTAAGCGTCTTTTTTTATTTTATTTTTTCAAAATTACATTTTCTGACTAGAAATTAAATTTCTCTTTTAAAATAACCATTCTTTTATATAATATAGCTAGATTTTAAAATGCATGCATAAATGATACTTGCAACAATTTTCAACTAAAAAAATGTTTTTTCTCCTTAAACTTCAAAAAGAAAAAAGAAAATTTTAAAGAAAATTCGTTATTAGATAAGAGCAGAAATAAATGGTAAAAACGCATCCTGCTCCATACATCATTTTAATTAGAAACTAGGTACGTTTACGTTAACCTAGAAAAGTTGGTAAATAGCCAAACGTTGTCCAGGTTGTCGTCTTTCGATTTTAATACTTTTATTTGAAGTATTACAATTTCACTCGTCTTAAAAATGTATTTCATTAAATGTAAATTGTTTTACATACATTTAAAATACTCGATTTCCGTTTTTTTTTTTTTTTTTTTTTTTTTTTTTTTCAATAACAAATATTGATTTCAATAATAAGAAACTCACGCGCGCACACATACAAATATTTCAATATTAGCTTTGTTTATTTTTATACAAGCAAAAATTAATACTACTATTAGCAATTTAGAAAAAAAGTATTGATCAGTTGCACTTTTCAAACATAAACGTATCCGATTTTTTCATTTATTCGCGATAAAAATGCTTTGACGTATTGATAAAATCCAGGATGACTTTTGGCGAAGCTTTATTTACAGCAACACACAGCACAGCAAAACAGAAGAAATCTAGAATTGGAAAAAATATATAGAAGATTCAAATAAGAGCACTCTATGTACTCTGTCCACAGCTGTTTCACAGTTGCGCGTGGGTTTTTGGCCTTTTCAGAGTTATAACAATCAGACGATGGCCGTAACGGACTTCACTTTGTTACGGGGCAATATGCGCCCCGGCTGGCGAGCTAGGTCGACTCACTTCAGAGTCAAAACCAAAAATCCTCACTTGAACCTCTTTGAAATTGCATATATATAAAGCAGTTTTCTTTGAAAATCGCCGATCATTAAGAGGGTAAATCAGACAGCTCAAGTAGTGTAGATTTATTATGTTCAAACTGTCTAACGTTAAATTCTTGGTCTGAAATACGATTTTTATAACGTCAGTTGGAGAGGTTTCAAGTAGAATTTATTGCTTAGATAATTGGAAAGTTTAAGTTTTATTATACACAAATGTATCGTACTTGTCAGAGGGTATTTACACGTGCTAACATCTGCCTTAATTGACAGTGTGCTAATGAGGATATTCAGAACGTTACAGTCCTCCCCTCTTAGCAAGAATTTTTCTTAAGGGAAAAATTCATATATAAAGGGTTAGCCAACAAACAAAAAGATATTGAGTTAATCTGCATTTGCTGGCAAACAGCCTTAACCCAATTTAAAATTTAACTTTAAATTTTGAGAAAAAAAAACCTTTAAACATAATGAACACAAGTACCCATAAAGAAAGTTCACAATTAAGTACAATATACACATGTTTTACAATTATATTTCAATATAAACAACCAGAACTTTCTTATGGAAAGATTTTATGCAATTGCAAACATTTCTAACTTTGCTACTTCAAATATAAAAACGCAAACACATATTATAGTTGCATAATTTCTTAAACAATACTGTACAAAATAATAGAATATCAATATAAAAATGTTCAATATAAAAAGTTTTTTACTCTTTTTTCTCTAGCATTTCTGCTCTACTCAAACCATCCGCATTTTTGTTGTTTTTGCCTGCTCTATGAATTATTTCAAACTCGTAGTATTGTAAGGCTAAAGCCCATCTCATAAGACTCGGATTAGAACTAGCATTTGATCTCAACCAGCGTAAGGGATTGTGATCTGTAAATACTTTGAACTTCCTACCGTCCAAATAGTAATGCAATTTCTTTATTGCAAAGATTATACTCAGACATTCGCGTTCAGTAGTACTGTACCGTTTTTCCGATTCTGAGAACTTTTTGCTTAAATAAAGAACTGGATGTTCTTCACCTGTTCTATCATCCTCTTGACATAATACAACTCCCATGCCTCGGTTTGAAGCGTCCGTTTGAACTAAAAATTCTTTTTTAAAGTTCGGTGCATGCAAAACCGGCGTATCTGTTAATCTCCTTTTTAACCTGCGGAATGAGGGTAAGAGGGTAAATCAGACAGCTTTAGTAGTGTAGATTTATTATATTCAAACTGTCTAACGTTAAATTCTTGGTCTGAAATACGATTTTTATAACGTCAGTTGGAGAGGTTTCAAGTAGAAATTATTGCTTAGATAATTGGAAAGTTGAAGTTTTATTATACACAAATGTATCGTACTTGTCAGAGGGTATTTACACGTGCTAACATCTGCCTTTATTGACAGTGTGCTAATGAGGATATTCAGAACGTTACAATGCAAAAGGTATTGGGATTTTTTTTTTTACATACTAAGATTACGCAGGCTAATTTCGAAGTTTTTAAGCTATTGCATAGCTTTTATCGCGGGCTTTGAGCGCGGCGACCGAATCCAAAAATTCCGTAACGCGTAAAATCCTAACACATCCGTAACGAAAAAACCTAACACTCGGCTAACATCGTTTAACCTCGGCAGACTTCGGCATGGTATCATTCGGTAGACTTCGGCAGACATTGACGCGGTTTTTTTTTTCAGATATTTAGAGGATATCAAGTCTCAAACTTATATTTCCTATTTCAGTTACTATAAATCTATAGTTTCAATAATAAAAATTCCTGATAGAATGTGTATAGAAAAGAATCGTCTTAAGATAAAATAAGGTAGGATAATGTAGCTTTTGGTGACAGGTGACCCCCCACGTTGAGGGTCGAAAAATTTAAAATGCTTATAACTCGCGATCTAATTTTCGTAGCGCGGCCAAAATTTGTTTGATAATTTATTATGAGAGAGTGTTAATTTTTGGTGACAGGAGACACCCCCCCCATGGTGAGGGTCGAAAAATTTAAAATGCTTATAACTCTCGATCTAATTTTCGTAGCGCGGCCAAATTTTGTTCGGTAATTTATTATGAGACAGTGATAATTTTTGGTGACAGGAAATACCCCATGGTGAGGGTCGAAAAATTTAAAGTGCTTATAACTCGCGATCTATTTTTCGTAGCGCAGCCAAATTTTGTTTGGTAATTTATTATGAGACAGTGTTACTTTTGGTGACAGGTGAACCCCCACGGTGAGTGTCGAAAAACTTAAAATGCTTATAACTCGCGATCTAATTTTCGTAGCGCTGCCAAAATTTGTTTGATGATTTATTGTGAGACATTGTTAATTTTTGGTGACAGGAGACCCCCCACGAAGAGGGTCGAAAAATTTAAAATGCTTATAACTGGCGATCTACTTTTCGTATCGCGGCCAAATTTTGTTTGGTAATTAATTATGAGAGAGTGCTAATTTTTGAAGACAGAAGACCCCCCCACAGTGAGGGTCGAAAAATTTAAAAGGCTTATAACTCGAGATCAGTTTTCGTAGCGCGGCCAAATTTTGTTTGGTAATTTATTATGAAACAGTGTTAATTTTTAGTGACAGGAGATCCCGCATGGGGAGGGTCGAAAAATTAAAATGCTTATAACTCGCGATCTAATTTTCGTAGTGCGGCCAAATTTAGTTTGGTAATTTACTATCAGACAGTGTTACTTTTGGTGACAGGAGACCCTCCACGGTGAGGGTAGAAAAATTTAAAATGCTTAAAATTCGCGATCTAATTTTCGTAGCGCGGCCAAATTTTGTTTAGAAATTTATTATGAGACAGTGTTACATTTGGTGACAGGAGATCCCCCATGGTGAGGGTCGAAAAATTTAAAATGCTTATAACTCGAGATCTAATTTTCGTAGCGCGGCCAAATTTTGTTTGGTAATATATTATGAGACAGTGTTACTTTTGGTGACAGGTGACCCCCCCACGTTCAGGGTCGAAAAATTTTAAATGCTTATAACTCGCGATCTAATTTTCGTAGCGCGGCCAAATTTTGTTTGGTGATTTATTATGAAACAGTGTTAATTTTTGGTGACAGAAGACCCCCCTCCCCCCACGGTGAGGGTCGAAGAAGTTAAAATGCTTATATCTCGCGATCTAATATTCGTAGCGTGGCCAAATTCTCTTTGGTAATTTATTATGAGACAGTGTTAATTTTTAGTGACAGTAGATCCCCCATGGGGAGGGTCGAAAAATTTAAAATGCTTATAACTCGCGATCTAATTTTCGTAGCGCGGTTAAATTTTGTTTGTTAATTTATTATGAGACAGTGTTAATTTTTGGTGAAGGAAGACCCCCCTCCATGGTGATGGTGGAAAAATTTAAAATGCTTATTTCTCGCGATCTAATTTTCGTAGTGCGGCCAAATTTTGTTTGGTAATCTACTATGAAACAGTGTTACTTTTGGTGACAGGAGATCCTTCACGGTGAGGGTCGAAAAATTTAAAATGCTTATAACTCGTGATCTAATTTTTGTAGTGCGGAAATATTTTGTTTGGTAATTTATTATGAGACAGTGTTACTTATGGTGACAGGAGACCTCCCACGGGGAGGGTCGAAAAATTTAAAATGCTTATAACTGGCGATCTACTTTTCGTATCGCGGCCAAATTTTGTTTGGAAATTTATTATGACAGAGTGCTAATTTTTGGTGACTGGAGACCCCCCATGGTGAGGGTCGAAAAATTTAAAATGCTTATAACTCGAGATCTAATTTTCGTAGCGCGGCCAAATTTTGTTTGGTAATTTATTATGAGACAGTGTTACTTTTGGTGACAGGTGACCCCCCCCACATTGAGGGTCGAAAAATTTAAAATGCTTATAACTCGCGATCTACTTTTCGTAGTGCGGCCAAATTTTGTTTGGTAATTTACTATGAAACAGTGTTACTTTTGGTGACAGGAGATCGCTCACGGTGAGGGTCGAAAAATTTAAAATGCTTATAACTCGCGATCTAATTTTTGTAGTGCGGAAATATTTTGTTTGGTAATTTATTATGAGACAGTGTTACTTATGGTGACAGGAGACCCCCCACGGGGAGGGTCGAAAAATTTAAAATGCTTATAACTGGCGATCTACTTTTCGTATCGCGGCCAAATTTTGTTTGGAAATTTATTATGACAGAGTGCTAATTTTTGGTGACTGGAGACCCCCCACGGTGAGGGTCGAAAAATTTAAAAAGCTTATAACTCGAGATCTAATTTTCGTAGCGCGGCCAAATATTGTTTGGTAATTTATTATGAGACAGTGTTACTTTTGTCGACAGGTGACCCCCCCCCCCCCACGTTGAGGTTCGAAAAATTTAAAATGCTTATAACTCGCGATCAATTTTCGTAGCGCGGCCAAACTTTGTTTGGTAATTTATTATCAGACAGTGTTACTTTTGGTGACAGGAGACCCTCCACGGTGAGGGTAGAAAAATTTAAAATGCTTAAAACTCGCGATCTAATTTTCGTAGCGCGGCCAAATTTTGTTTAGAAATTTATTATGAGACAGTGTTACATTTGGTGACAGGAGATCCCCCATGGTGAGGGTCGAAAAATTTAAAATGCTTATAACTCGAGATCTAATTTTCGTAGCGCGGCCAAATTTTGTTAGGTAATTTATTATGAGACAGTGTTACTTTTGGTGACAGGTGACCCCCCCCCCCCACGTTGAGGGTCGAAAAATTTAAAATGCTTATAACTCGCGATCAATTTTCGTAGCGCGGCCAAACTTTGTTTGGTAATTTATTATCAGACAGTGTTACTTTTGGTGGCAGGAGACCCTCCACGGTGAGGGTAGAAAAATTTAAAATGCTTAAAGCTCGCGATCTAATTTTCGTAGCGCGGCCAAATTTTGTTTAGAAATTTATTATGAGACAGTGTTACATTTGGTGACAGGTGACACCCCCCCCCCACGTTGAGGGTCGAAAAATTTAAAATGCTTATAACTCGCGATCTAATTTTCGTAGCGCGGCCAAATTTTGTTTGGTGATTTATTATGAAACAGTGTTAATTTTTGGTGACAGAAGACCCCCCCCCCACTGTGAGGGTCGAAAAATTTAAAATGCTTATATCTCGCGATCTAATATTCGTAGCGCGGCCAAATTCTCTTTGGTAATTTATTATGAGACAGTATTAATTTTTGGTGACAGAAGACCCCCCCCCATGGTGATGGTCGAAAAATTTAAAATGCTTATAACTCGCGATCTAATTTTCGTAGCGCGGCCAAATTTTGTTTGGTAATTTATTATGAAACAGTGTTACTTTTGGTTACAGGTGACCCCCCCACCACGTTGAGGGTAGAAAAATTTAAGATGCTTGTAACTCGCGATCAATTTTCGTAACTCGGCCAAATTTTGTTTGGTTATTTATTATGAGACGTTGTTAATTTTTGGTGACAGGATATCCCCCATGGTGAGGGTCGAAAAATTTAAAATGCTTATATCTCGCTGTCTAATTTTCGTAATGCGGCCAAATTTTGTTTGGTAATTTATTATGAGACAGTGTTAATTTTTGGTTACAAGAGACCACCACAGTGAAGTTCGGAAAATTTAAAATGCTTATAACTAGCGATCTAATTTTTGTACCGCGGCAAAAATTTGTTTGGTAATTTATTAAGGTATTGCATAGCTTTTATCGCGGGCTTTGAGCGCGGCGAAAGAATCTAGAAAATCCGTAACGAGAAAAAAACCCAACACTTCGGCTAACGTCGCTTCAGTTTGGCAAACTTCGACACGGTATCCTTCGGTAGACTTCGGCAGACATTGACGCGGTATTTTTCATATATTTTGAGAATATCAAGTCTCAAACTTATGTTTTTTATTTCAGCTACCATAAACGTATAATTTCAATGATAAAAATTCCTGATTAACCTAACTGGTAAGATAATAAAAATATTTTAAACGATTTTTCTTTTATTGAACTAATTCTCATTAGTTTAATAAAAGAAAAAAATTTTGTTATTGTCATCACGCTCAAAAAGTGTAACTTGTAAATAAAAAATAATTAAATAATTTTAATTGCATAAGTTGATAAAAAATGCTATGCAATAGCTTTACCGCGGCAGTCCCCGAGTGCCACACGTAATTTTTTTATTTATTTTACTTAATCTAACACAAAAATATTCGTTAGATGTCGAAGTAGCGGTAGGTACAGTCTTGGAAACTGACAAAGTCTCAGTCAAATTCAAATGATACTTCATCACTATTAGAGAACATCACAACTGGTTCCGATAGTATAATTCGATATCGTATTCAGATAACAATTCATTAAAAAAGACGCAAATTTCAAGGTTTTAAAACCTGTCGCATATGCCCAAAGATTTGCCAGCGTAGCTCACAGGGACAATGCCCCTTAGTTTTAACACACCTACCTTATATATATTTTTAAATATTTCAACGTACGTCAACATATTTAAAATTAAATAAATCCCTATTTCGCCAAATCTCACTACTAAACTATAACCGTTCAGGCTTTCAAAAAGAAAATATCCCAGATTTACTTACCAGTTTAAAGAAATTTAGACTTTTTTAATTGTAATGTGATATTAATGTCCTAATAAATTATTGTCCGTTTGTTATAATGAGGTTTTCCAAGAAATTCTCCCGCCGTGTCCACACTAAACTTTTATGAAGTTTGTACATTACTTACCCATTTTAATGTTTTTTTCTTAAATAATTTAAAAACGATTTTTGCTAGTTTCGCCAAATATCACATCTAAATTATTACCGTTGAGACTTTCAAATAGAAAATATCTCAGATTTCTTTTACAGTTTAAATAAATTGAAATGTCTATAATTGTAATGTGATATTAGTGCCGGAGTAAATTTTTTGTCCATTTGTTATATTGAGGTTACTCAAGAAATTCTCCCGTCGTGTCCACACTAAACTTCCATGAAGTTTGTACATTGCATGCACATTTTAAGGGTTTTTTTATTGATTTCCAAACGATTTCAGATGATTTCATTCAGACTGGGCTGTCTTGTTATTACCTTCATCTAAATAACTACTTTGAAGACTAGAACGGAATCCAACAAATATTTTTGGCTTATACTTGAAAATATGCTTTAATATTCTGTCTTAGCTACGTATGCCACAATGTAACATTTTGCTGTGTATTATTATCTGCAACTCTCATAAAATTAACATATACTTGTTTGTAGATATAAAAGTGTATGTTGTAACTTTACAAATCTTTTTGTTAAAAAAAAGGTCTAAAATTGTATACATTTAAAAGCAAATGTTCATAAAATACAAAAAAAAAAAAAAAAAAAAAAAAAAAAAAAAAAAAAAAAAAAACATTAATTCTTTTGTTGTAATAACGTATTATGATATCATAATTGTTTAAATATGTCAGTGAAATATCATTTAGAACACTGTAGTTAAACATTAAACATACATGAATCTAGAATTTCGCAATGGGCCTGGTGAAGGTATGTTATTGGCATTAATACTGTTTCATAATTGCTCTGTAAACTAGCCGACATGATCACAGATGTACCAGCGATTTATAATAGTTGTAATACACATATCCAACGTCCCATTATTTGTTATGTCATTATAGGAGTCAGTTTGATTGTTTTAGCACTATAAAGTATTTATTAATTTAAATGCTTTAATAGTAATATATAGTGCGTCTTAAAATAATATAGTAAGGAGGTTAAGTTTTTTGTACATGTAAGCAATTTAAATTACTAAAGAGCTCAAAAGGAGATAATATTTAAAAGAATATGTGAGTGATATTTTTTGGAAAAAAAATATTTTTTTATTGACTTAATCCTTTCGGGACGGGCATCTTTTACAGAAATTTTAATCTTATATCACTTGTGTTTTGAAAAAAAATTGTTTGCCTAATTGAATGGGTAAAATAATTAGATTAAATAATCCAAAATTTACAATAACAGTACACTGTTGAGAATAAAGACGGATTCTAGGCACCCTATGGGGCACGTACACCGGCTGCTCGTCCCGAGGGAGTTAAAAAAGGTCTTTGAATCTTCCTGATTTCATTGATATATACGTTTTTTTTTTTTACTAATATAAATAATTGTAGAAATTCAAGGTTACACAGACTTGGACACCAC
This sequence comes from Maratus speculifer, assembly GCA_964019185.1. Taxonomy (NCBI): domain Eukaryota; kingdom Metazoa; phylum Arthropoda; class Arachnida; order Araneae; family Salticidae; genus Maratus; species Maratus speculifer. The sequence continues at coordinate 256,115,992 of OZ025295.1, read as the reverse complement.
ATCCATGCATATTAATTATATGCTAATATATTACACATATTTTTATTTTTAAATTTTACTCGCAACACTATATTTATAAAATAAAGTTGTAGTATGCACATATTCTCAAAGTATACAAGTAAAAATCTTTCTTATGTCGTACTAACCGAATAAAATACTTATACGAAATGCTGGTCCTAAAGTCATGTGGGAAGTAACACAATTTAAATCTTATCTCATTTATTACATGGAACTAAATGTTATCCAAGTGTTCCAAATGTTATCCATTTTATCCTTTACTTTATTTATATACACTTTAATTCATGCGTTTGATAAAAATAAGCAACAATTTCGCTCAAGTTAGAACGTCCAAGTCTTTTGTCTGTCCTGAAAATCTTTTCAGTTAAAAAAAATCCCTTCATCTCATAAACTACTCGAGAGATTTTGATACTTTTTTATTGTTAGATAATAAATGTAAGACTATATATGGCAGACAGTTAACGTATTATTTTAGAAGGAAAATATTCTATAAAAAAATGAAAAAATCTCAAAGTAATTATACTGTTCTAAAATAAAGTATTTTAGTTTCCAGACATCTGATATAAATCTTGAACCAATAAATATGAATTTCAAATTTTAGCAAAATCGATCTGATAGTTTCCATCGACATGGGTCTTAAAAATGGCATGTTTTTCATAGGATTGCATTCAGCCTTAGACTGAGTGCAATCGAATGGGATATATATGAGTCTTAAGACCAGCTTACTCGGAAAGTACCGGGCTGATTTAGTTTGTTGATGAAGTTTTATATCTGTATTTACTATACAAGATTTATGGGAAACGGATTTCTTCTACAATTAAAGTCTTTTTTTTTAGAAAACTAGCTACTTTTGAGGAAAAAAAAACACCTTTTCTTGGTAATTTCTTGAAAATAACAAACAACGATGTTCAGTTTGATTTCTTGAACGAACAACTGTATAATGTATTGGTTATTAAAACAGAGTATTGCAAAAAATTTAATTTTTATTTACGCAAGAGTTCAAAGTTATCTTAACAACATATATAAGTGATACATTTTGCTTCATATCGAAAACCACAGATAAATATACAAAACAATCCATTTTTCGAAAAAATTACAAAGTTAACTTTGCACAATTTAGAAACTAAAAGTATGTAGATACAGCTTAAATTTGAAAGTACTTATGTTCCGTTTAGAAATTTTTTACATATATTTAGTAAATAAATTGAAGTGTCTTTTATAACATTTTTAATAAAAAAATTCCAGTGGGTGCTCATCCTGTTTTTTTTTTTAATATGTTTAAAAATTATCTTGCCATATGTTGATTTTGCAAAAGAATTATTTTAAATAAATTCATTCATTTAACTTATACAAATAGAATATGCAATACATTAAATTGACAACTACATCTCTCAAAATTTTATGTATTTTAATTCTAATTATTATAAAAAAATAATGTACTTTTTATTTTCTCATAACATTTTTATTATTTAATAATGCTTAAACATTCATTTGTAAATGATGTTATTTTGAAAACAGCAATAGTGGAAGCTATGTAATTAACGTAATTTGCAACCTTGATTTAGACACAACATAAATTACACTTTTAACCTAACTTTGTCTGAAAGAAGATTGTCTATCAAATAGAACTGAAACCTGAAACACGATTACTTAATGTTTTCTAATTACCTTTAAAAAGGTAAATCTTTAGAGTAGTTTAGCCGAATAAATTGCACGCATGTTAATACCATTGATCTTATAGTTTAAATCACAGGAGAATTTGGCTGACACAGTTTGAGTAAACCTGTGTATTAGCTTACTGTATCAGTGACATTTAAATTAGGAAACAGTGAAAATCTTTATCCATAATCTACATCATATTTACGTAATACAAAAAATATTTGCTAATTACATTAAAATTTTAAATATAAAAAAATAATAGTTTTGAACAAAGTAAATGAGTTAATTATTAATTCTACATAAATTAATACTTTTTATTTTGTAAGTAAGGTTTAAACGGAGTATCAGATTTTATGCATAAAAAAAATGTTTTTAAATGAAGTTTGTGTCATGTGCGTTGACTAGCGAAGTCCTTAGTTCATATGAGTCTCAAAAGTTTTGTGAGAATAACCCAATGCATTGCCAGATGTACCTGAGTATCAGAATTTCAAAAATTTTTATTATATTATAATTCAGTTTATTATGCATTTTCATTTTATTATAATTCAAAAATTTCATTGATTAATTAATTAAATTTCGGAACTCTCATCAAAAGTACACATTTTCCCCACCGCTTGTTTTCAGTTGGTTGCTTTATAAAGCATCGCTCATCAAGTTTTTTTTTCGGTTGATTGAATTTTTCGCAGAAATAATTAAGCAAATCGAGGTAGAATTAAATAAGTATATTCAAGTGCTTAATTTTTTTAGAGTGATATTTTTAAGGGTTCCGGGACACATTTAAAAAGGTTTTTTATTTATTGATTGAAATTTCTGAAATTTTTGCGGTGAATAACCCTATTATTTATTAAAAAGATCGCATGATAAAACTTCTCATATATATATTGTAATTTAAAATTTATTAAAATGTTAGGATAATTTGAAATTATTATAGCACAAATTATTATATGCAGAATGACATTTTTTTCATTTAAATAAACAAAAATATCTATGCTTGAATTATAATTCGGCTTTTAAAATATATTATATATAAAAATTAAAAATAAAAGTTTGGAAAAAAATATATCTTTTATTTAAAAAAAGTATTTTCAATAGTAAATATATACATTTTTTTCTAATTTGCTGAATCAACATTAAAGTAAAACAAGAAAAAAAATCATATTCCAAGTTTGAAAAAAATATCTTTAACGGCTCTTGACTTATATATTTCCTGTTCTAATTAAGATAGAAACATGATTTAAACGTCATTTTAAGCATTAAAGACAGACAAATGTTAATGCAATCTATTCTTTTTAGACAATTTGAAGACTTTTAGGTTCGGGACTCCCATAAAATAATAAGTTAGTATTAAATGACGTCACAACCTAGAAATCAACTTGACAAACTGTCTCGAATTTGTTTGTCGATCATCTTTCTGTTTTACTTACTCTTTGTGTCTACTTTGATTAGTTGAGAGGTAATATCTGCTGAAAAATCGGTGATTTTGCTTCTTTGTGAAAAATTGGAGGCGTGTGAATGAAACATCCTATTTGATAGCATGGCATATTTAAACGTTAAGTGAAAGGTTTGAACACTTCTTACTAGGGTGGATCGAAAAATCGAAATTCGGATAATCGAATCGGCGCGGGGTGCAAAAGTTGCCTTTTATGCATACTAATTCACATATGTTTTTTTTATTGAAATCCATTCATATCTTCCGGTGCCCCAAACGCCTCAAAAATAGTTAAAAATTGAATTTTTTATAAATTTTATATATTTTTTTTTGCTTCTTAATATTTTTAAATTTATTTTTGGCGCGGATTGCGAAAGTTGCCTTATATATATATTAGTTCAATCTTTTTTTTATATATAAATCCATCCATATCTTCCAGTGCCCCCAAGCGCCTCAAAATGGTAAAAAAATTAAAAATTTTATAAAAATTTATAATTTTTGTTTTTTTAATTTCTTTTAAATTATTTTATCAGCGGGATAAAAAAGATGCATTTTACAGTATATTATCATGCATCCAAATAATTTTCAACTTTGATAAATTTCTTCCAATGCCCCAAAACTTTTAATTATTTGCCGAAAATCGAGTTTTATGCAAATTTTGTGCTAAAAAATACAAGTAAAATTAACAGTTAAAGAATAATTTATCTAACGTAAAAAGTAGATTGAGAGGATGAGAAATCGTTTATCGTATTTTATTAAATGTATAAAATAAACTTTTTATACTTTATTATTTGGAAGACAACATAGATAGAAGAGTTCTCAGCAATGACCAGCAATATTTATATGATATTTGCAAAGCAATATCACGTGGTGAATGTGGTTCCGATCTGGCATTAATGAAACCTGTTCCAGTTTTTTACTCAAGATGGCTAACAACTACGTGTAGAATTTTAAGGTTATAAGTGGCTACAGAAAACTCTTCTGATAATCTCATTACTCTTACAACATATATTATGAAGGTATATGCACCTGTATGGTTTCATGTCAAAACAAAGCCATCCATAACTGAAGGAGCGCGTCATATTTGGAAACTTATCACATATTCTAGATATTTGGAACCCAATTTAAGAAAGATCGTAGATGCTGTTATTCAACGAAATAGTTTTTTTTGCCACCCTGAAAATTTGCTATTGTCAATGCTCACAGATAACAGAGAGCATATCAGATCTTTAGCAATGCGAAAACTAATTTATGCTAGAAATAAATCACCAGAAGTGAGAATTTTCAAAGTACCCCAAATAAACTTCAAAGCGAAGGATTATTTTGAACTTATTGACTGGCAACCAGTTGGACGTTTTGAACAACCTCTTTTGATGAATGTGCCTTGCAAAGAAATTGAGAATATGATAAAAGTTGTAAAAACGAATGAATGGTCAAAATATCTATGCCATACCAAGCGGTTGAAAGATGGGTTCGACTAGTGTCTGAGGCATCAGAAACTGTATCTGGGCAAGAAAAGAGACACGGTTTTATATTGAATAGAATAAAATAAAGAAGACATATAAAACACTTTGATACCAAAAAAGAATACAAACTTTAAAAATATGTAAATTTCCAAATTGAAGGATGCAAAACTTTTCTCCATGTAAGTTCGATTTTTTTATTTTTATGATTTTATGCTTTCATTTTTAAATTTATATGTCACTTATTATTGCAAAATGAATGTTATTTATAACCTTATACGTCATTAATAAAACTGTTTTAAAAATTTGTAAGTATTTTTCGTAAATTATAATTCTTAATACATTTTTGTAAAAATTTCAGTTTTTAATTATAATTGGTGCATCAAAGATGTGAATGGATTTTGATTAAAAAAATATATGGGAACTGCAGAGTTATGTAGTACTGTAATAACAACTTTCCAAGCCAGTGCCAAATGAATTTCAAAAAGTAAAATAAAATAAAACAAAAAATATTTTTTTTTCAGGAAAATTTTAATTTTAAACTATTTTTGGGGCGCTTGGGGCACCGGAAGATATGGATGAATTTTATTTAAAAAAAATATGTAAGCTAAGATAGATAAAAGATAGCTTTTGCACCCCGCGCCAAAAATAATTAAGAAAAAATAAATAAACAAAAAAATATAAAAAAATCATAAAAAACTCAATTTTTAGTTATTTTTGGGGCGCTTGGGGTACCGGAAGATATTAATGGATTTTAATAAAAAAAACCCCTGTAAACTAGTATGCATAAAAGGCAACTTTTGCACGTCGCGCCGATAGTGATTTCTAAAAAAAAAAAATTTCCTATACTTTTCGATCCACCCTACTTCTTACTGTCTCTAACACCTCTATAAATTAGAAACTGGCAAAAATTAGTCCTTGCATTCGAATACTTTTCTAATTGAGTGGTAGTTATTATTATTTGCGAATAGAAATTTCATCAAATTTCTTAAATGTTTACTAGTGTCTCCATTGCCTCGAGTATTATATATACGAATAGGTTGAAAATCGGACATTCGTTCGGACATAGTTTCTTTACGAAATGGTGCGCATCATGGTGATAAAGCTAAAATGAAAAAATTTTTGCAAAGAGTGCATTAGACGCATGCTATAGCCAATTAGAAGCAGCGGTGACACGCGTTAGATGCTTATATATGACATATTGTCCCATGCGCGATAGAAAGTAGAATTACAGTTCGGCTAGTTAATGCTGATTCAAATATTAAGCATTTTATTTTCCAAACATAAAATAGAAAAAGATAAATACACTAATATCATGAACATCTTACATGAAAATTTAACTGGAAACACTTTCACTCAAATCGACTGTCATCTTTATTAACCATCAAAGATAATCTCTTATGCCATTGCCTGAGGATTGCACGAATCTTTTCAAGAGAGCATCTGTCCGATTCTCGCAATATGGGAGTTTTGAGAAAGAAAAATTTCTGCATTATTTGCTATTTATTTTAGCCTCTAAAATCCCACCGACGCAATAATTTAAAGGATTTAGATCCCATGAAGAAAGTGGCCAATCTTCGTGCAAGATAAAATTCGGACAGTTGATCTGAAGCGAAGCTTGTGTTGATTTAACTTGGTGCGAAAGAACAGAATCTTCCTGAAATATCCAATTCTTTTTTGGATACAACCTGTCAGCATGTAGCAATAAACGTGTAGCCAATATGTTCTGTTTGTAATATCGCGCATTGATTTTTACCCCTTTGTCTGCGAATTTTAAAAGCAATTTCCTATTGTTTGACAATGAAGCCCAAACCCAAACAGAACTCTTGTTCTGAAAGCAGTTCTGCGAGTTTCAGGTGTGTCCTCTAAAGTTGCTGAATATATCACATCAGTTTTAACATTATAACACTATTCAGTGCAAAATAGCTTCTCACCAGAAAATATTATTTTGTCAATATTTTTCTTAGCTTGGTGCTTCAGCAATTGTTTGTAACTTTCTAAACTTTTTATACGTTGTGCAGCAGTCAAACCTTGAGCTTTTCTTTTGCAATAAGGGCGAAAATTCAGGTCTTTATTCAGAATAACTTACTGCGACACACGTTCTCTTTTGCAGCCGTTTTATTTACAGAACATTGTGGATTTCTTCGTATCTTTTTGCGACTTCTTTTTGAAGCGCTCTTTCGTGTAAACTGATCGTGGGCTGTCAAATCTAAATCGATCTTTACAGATATTAGTCTCCAATAATCGATCTGCAGATCTAGATATGAATAATCTATTAAAACCAAAACATTTCAAATGATTAAAAATTTTACCTGCGGAAAGTCCGTGATCAAAGAACTGTTTGCTCTTCCGTTTTCTTAGCTTCCATTTTTAAATAAATTGTAAATATTTGCTTTTTTATCGTCTGCACTAATGGAATATCACTAAACTCTGAAATATAGAATTACAATAAGTCTGAAATTACCATACTATATACTAACCTATTAGCTAATGATGGAATATCAATTTAATTCACAGTATAGTCGCATTTAAAAGAGATATAAGTGGTTTGAAAATCAATATTATTTCACTCAAAATTTCGATGTAAAAAAAGATGATTTAGCATTGTGTTTTACGGATAAATATCAATACTTTAAAATTGATTATAAATAACCAGATAGATGAAACAAGAAATAAAAAAATCATGCGCCCAACATAGATTATGAAGAATATTTAACGTTTTTAGAATAATGTAAGAATTATACGTCTTAAAATATTACAACTCATTTCAATATATGGAAATGTATAACATATTTCAAAACAGAATTTCAGCTATTCCCATGTACAGTCGGAAAATTATCCGATTTTTTAAAAAACCTTCTGTATGATAATGAAATTAGCTTCTATTAACAAAATGTTTTCCAAATTTTCATTCATTTAAGCAATGCATATAATTTAACTAAAAATTCCTCTCCTTCAGAAATTTCTTCTAATAAGGAAAATGATATGCAATTAGTTCTGTGCAGCAAGCACTGTACATGAGGTATAGAATTATATATAAAGAGTAATATGCAAAAATTTATACATGTTTAAAAAGTACTATCCAGCAATTTTTAAGGAAAGACGGGACTGTAATGGATTTTTGTGTGTGTGTATGTGTCCCTGTAAATTAATAAAATAATGCTATGAATGCTCTTTTCTAATGTGATCAGAGTGAAATTATTTGATTTATATCAGGTTTAATACAATTGAACTAACATAATGTCCTTAAAACACTATCTGAATGATTTATCACCATATACCGTAATGTAACCAAACACATTGAGAGGCTCTATAAATGAATCATTAACCATTTAATAGTCGCGTTAAATTATGATTTAAAAATACAAATTCATTATTCCCACCACTATTTTGAAAAAAAATATTCATCTTATTTTATGACAAGTAAAATGATACCAGAATAAAACTAATTACGCTATTTTATAAAACTGGTGGGGATCAAATAATTTTGAATAAAGGCCTTGAAACTTGCTGCCAGTAAATGTCTCGGGTGCGACGATTAAGTGGTTAATCGTACATACTTCATATGCATTTTCAAACATACTTTGGTGAACCTAAATTAGTCTAAAGATTTGCTTGAAAATCGTCCTATATTTACGTTAATTACAGCGTGGACAAACGGACAGACAAACCTAATACTTTACCCAAAGCACTTTTTAAATTTGTTGGAAAGTGCTAAAATAGCATTATTGTAAATGCATTATCGTAAGTGTTAATGAAAATACATCAAAATAACCAGCATACTAAAAATATACTTCATATTAATAATTTAATTACCGTAATTTCGTGTAGATAAGTCGCAGCTCAAACAATTCCTTTTCGACCCAGAAAATCCATTCAGTAATTTCAGATAAGGATATACCGCTATACAATATGTAACTTTTTATTTTTGAAAATTTCTGGGTCGAAAAAGAATTGTTTGAGCTGCGGCTTATCTACACGAAATTACGGTATACAAAAATAGGATGGATTTTCCTTATTAACATTGTTTTAATTGACAGGAAAAACTCTTATTTGTTTGCATAATTATATTTAAAATTAAATCTAAAATGTTACAAAATGTATATCGTAAAATTTGTTAACTAAAATGGCAAACTAAAGTTAAATAACAATTCATGAACACACATACATATGCATATAAAGTCAATGATTTAACGATTTATGTCCCTCTATTGTAGCTTTTGGGGTTTTCTATATCTTATTTATCACTGATCGTACAATAGTCGGTAAAAGTTTTCCGACAAAATTTTTTATTGCACACGATTTTCTTTAAATTAAATTTAATAATGATACAAATTAGTAAAATACATCCCTTTTAAAACTCAATAAAATGCAACAATATAACAATGAAAGAAATATGCATGAATTAAAAATCATTCACAAATTCACAAAACTATTTAAAATAAGTTTTGATTTAGATTTTCTAATTTTTTTTTAAATTGATCGTTTTAATGAAACAAAACATATCCTTTTGCTTTGAGAAATGCGATACATCGCCTGTGCACGGAATCACCAAGAATTTATAATGTGGGTCTAGGGATTTTCTACCATTCCGATTGAAGATCCCGAAGGAAGGTTTACTTTAGAAGAATGCTTCTGTGACCTGACTTTCTTCTGATATGTTGTCAAAGATGTTTAATTGAAATAATGTCTGATGACTGACTCCGCCGCCCAAACCTTTTTTTTTTCTCAGCTCTTAAAAAAATTTGTCGCCATTTTGGAGATATGCTGGGAATTATTATTCTGCTGAAACATCCATCCACGGGGCGTCTTTTTCCAAGCACAAGGCAACATGTGACGTTTTATATATATATATATATATGTATATGTGTGTGTTACAGGCCAAACCCAATTTTAAGCCAAACTAGATTGGCCTAGGTCAAACTACTTTATCCTAACGCCCATTGGATAAACTAGTTTTTCCTAGGCCAAACCGGTTGATCCTTACGCCCTTCGGATAAACTAGTTTTTTCTAGGCCAAACTTATCTATCCTAATGTCCACTGGACCAAACTAGTTTTTCCTAGACCTAACTATTTTGGCTTAACTCTTATAGGATAAACTAGCTTAATCTGCTTTTATTGGTCTGAACTAGTTTATCCTGGGCAAATTCAATTTGGCGTGATTTTATTAAATTCAATGACCGCCTCAGCACCAACATTCTAATTTGTCCTAGGCTGATCTAGTTTATCCTAGGCCAATATAATTTTACGTGTTTTTAGCTCACGGGCGTCAAAGCCAGGGAAATATTGGACTCACAGGTTTTGTATGTACGTATGTACGCACGTAACTCGATAACTCTTGATAGAAGTAATCTAATTTGACGTGTTCTTATCTCATCAGTCTACCAAAGCCTGAGAACTAATGTACCCATGGGTTCTGTATCTATGTATGTACCTAAGTACGTAATGCAATAATTCTTTATAGAAATACTCGATTTGCATCAAACTTTCAATATAGCTTTATTCTTATGAGGAGCTTTTCTGATTATTTTGGGAAGTCATTGGAGAAGAATAAGGGGTGGGGGGAGAACGACACACTGATTCGCCCCTTCCCTTAATTCAAATAAATGGGTTTCCATGCATTATTAGCATATTTTATTCAAATTTTAGATATAGGAGCATTCTGTTTAGGCGCCTCCATGATTAGTTGTGGGTGTTCATTGTTTAAGTATAAAGGGAGGAGGGAATAAGGGTAACGCCCCATAATTTATGTGAATGCTTTTTTCATGCAGAATTTACTGATTTGCTACAAATTTTAGAAATAAATTCATTCGGGTAAAGCGCTTCCCTAATTAGTTTTGGAGGTTAATTGAATAAGAACAAAGGAAAAACGCCCCAACAAAGGGATCCCGCCTAATTTTGGCAAAAGGGTTTTTCATGCAGAATTAAAAGATTTGCTGCAAATATCTTGTCTTTGTTCATTCTGATGACTTTCTTCACTGATTAATTTTGGCGGTTCTTCAGTTAAATATAAAGGGGAAATGTAAAATTTATTTCCTTCCTTAAATTAGATAAATTGTTTATAATACTGAATTATCCAATTTGCTTAAAATTTTGGACAGGAATTCGTTTGATCAGGCGCTTCTTTAATTAATTTGGGTTTTTTTCTTTAGGTTAAGTAGAATGGGTAGTGAGCGATTTACCGCCTTCCATAAATTAGATAAATGGTTTTTATGCAGATTTATCCGATTTCCCGTAAATTTTGAATATAGTTTTTTTTTCTTCATAAGGCGATCCCCTGAATTGTTTTGAGGGTTTAATGATTAAGTATAAAGGGAGGAATGGGGGATTACGCTTCTTAAATCAGATGAATGGTTCTTTTTGTACAGAATTACCTGATTTGCTTCAATTTTGGATAATTGTTTAATTTCATAAAGCGTATCTGCTCCCTCCATTTTTCCTTTAATACTTAACCATTAAACCTTTAAAACTATTTAGGGAATCGCCTTATCAAAAAGAAATGATATCCAAAATTTGAAGCAAATCCGTAAATTCTGCGTCAAAACCATTTATCTAAATTTTGTTGGGTTATCTAGAATACCCTTTCTTTTATACTTAAACACTAAAAATCCACAACTAACCACGGAAGCGGCTTGTCAGAATGATCTTGTATCTAAAATTTTAGATGAAAATTGATAATTCTGCATGATAAATCTATTTCTCTAAATTAACAATGGGGGATTATCCTCCCGCCCCCCTCCTTTATTTTTATCCAATGAATTTCCAAAACTAATCAAAAAAGTATCTTATCAGAATGAACCTACATTCAAAATTTGAAGCAAATCGGATATTTCTATTAAGATTTATCGAGTTACATACATACGTACATACATGCATGCATACATGCGTACATACATACAGAACCTGTGAGTTCATTATTTCTCTCGCTTTGACGCCCATGAGCTAAAAACACGTAAAATTACATTGGCCTAGGATAAACGAGATCAGCCTAGGACAAATTAGAATGTTGGCGTTGAGGCGGTCATTGAGTTCAATAAAATCACGCCAAATTGAATTGGTCTAGGATAAACTAGTTCAGACCAATAAACAGCAGGCTAAACTAGTTTATTCAATAAGAGTTAGACTAAACTAGTTTGGCCTAGAAAAAACTAGTTTGTCCTAATGGCATTAGAATATATTAGTTTGGCCTAGGAAAAACTTGTTTATCCGATGGGCGTTAGGATAAACCTGTTTGGCCCAGAAAAAATAGTTTATCTGATGGGCGTTAGGATAGACCGGTTTGGACTAGGAAAAACTAGTTTATCCGATGGGCGTTAGGCTAAACTATTTTGGCCGAGGCCAATCTAGTTTGGCCTAAAATCGGGTTTGGCCTGTAACAAATATTCATATATATATATATATAATATTTATATATAATCTTATGGATGTGTACAAAGGGGACGACGCATCGCAATGGGAAAATTTCTAGATTGTTATTGATGTATTTCTGTGTTTCACCGTTGAACATTGGTACCAGGGATCCATTTTGATACCTTTTGGACGACGAATGTAACGTTAGACCATTATTTCGAAACCAAATTATTTTCGATTCATCACTCAAAAGGAACTTCTTTCAATCTTTCGTTAGTAATGTTTCGTGCGCCTTGGTAAATTTCAACAGAGTTTCTTATTATTTGCTCGGAAGGGAAGTTTTTTTTGCATTGATCCCTGCACACAATTATGCGACATCCAGACGGCGTTTTATTGCGCCATTCCTCACTGTAAGTAGATGTTCGGTGGCCATCTCTGTAACTATTTCATCAGAGTTTTTTTTTCTTTTTAGTCAGTGACTAACTTATATAGGATCCACGTGTCTTAGCGTTAAGTCATTTTTCTCGGGACTTAACATATTGGAAGATCGCTCATAACTTTATAATCCTACCATTTATTTACTATGGGGTCATCATTTCATTTTTTAGTACCCAATTTGATGGAGATAGCAGAATATGATCCCCCACCCTAGTGCGCTATGTAACAGTTCATATCCAACATAATCTCTAAATAATCTAAATGCAATAGAATTCCCATTAGATTTCGAAGAATTGTTTTTACTTATACTGATTTTTCATTATCTAAATGTACTTTGAATTATCCCAATTTTGACTTTCGTTACTGGTCTTGAGAATAATTCTGACGTGCGTCGATGTAATAATATACATAGTTTCGCAAAAATGAATATATATTTTCATTCGGTTACATAGTGTGTGTAGCCAAATTATTTGCTACACTACAATTTTCTTATATTTACTCTTGATTCAATGCTTTTATGCTGACAATACTGATAAGTGACATTTTGAAGGTGTCGTAAACCAGTAAGGAAATTTAAGTGCTTAACGTGGGACAGGCATATTGTCAAAACACTCGATAAATGTTTTCTACTGTTTATATTGACACCTACTTTTTCCAAGATGTGACATGCACGAAGAAACAAAGAAATTGAATAAAAGCCTTGATTCCTTCACTGTCATCATTATGAGTAATGAAAAGTGAATTGTAAAAAAAATGCATGCATAGCAAGTCAAGGAAAGTAAAATCTGTAAATGTAGGCTCCACGAAATATTTATGAATTTGTCTTAGAACAGTCGTGATATTTTTTTTCACAGTAAATTTCTACATTATGAGCAAAAGTTCATTTTCATTTATAAATTCATGTATTCCGAAAATAATTTAACCAGTACAATTTAAATACTGTCTAAAAGTTATTTAAATACAATTTAAGTAACAGTTAATAATTTACAGTCCACCATTAAACAACTTCAAAACAAAACATGATATTTTTTGCTTGTTTTCGAAATGTAAAATTTAGGTGTGTAACTAATAATTTGGTCATTCACTGTGTAGATATATTGTCAACATAAATTTCAAGACTTATTTTCATTAATTTATTGAGAAGTTGTTGAACATGGAAGATAACACGAAAGAAAATGTCATGTAGAACAAGCTAAGTCTGCTAAGTAATTTCCGAGAAAATAAGTAAAAATTTTACTGTCAGACCGTCAAATCTTTGTTATTTTTTTTTTCGAAAAGGAAATTGCATTGTATTATTTCAGAAATCCACGTTTAAAAAGAGCAAAAATGATTTTCAAAATAATTAGCTGAATTTTATTTAAGGTGTAATTACATATTACCAATATTTAGAATAAGAATTTATCAAATTCTGTAATTATATATATATATATATTCTATTTTATTTAAGGTGTAATTACATATTACCAATATTTAGAATAAGAATTTATCAAATTCTGTAATTATATATATATATATATATATGTATCATATCATTATATATATATAATCATTAGAACTTGAAAATGCAAAAACAAAATACTAATTTTCATTTTAAATGTTTTTTGCTGTGATAGCTTTATCATTATATGACAACAAAACCACCACTAAATTTTTTTGAAACATTAACTAACATAATTTGATGAATCTGGTCATTCTTCAAAAATAAGTTATTTCAAAAATATTTTAAAACCATCCTACCACAATAAAATTTTACTTTTAATTGACATAAATGACCTCTCTCTTAAAACAAATTATGCTGTGTAATTACTTCTCATTTGATGGAGTAAGTGGATAATAAATTAGATTTTCTTTATTAAATCTTAGAAAATAGCTTAATTGCATGTTTTAGTGTCATTAGAAATTGTCTGTGGTTCATATCTGAATTTTTAATTTAATAAAGTTTAATAGTTTGCTATTGGGTAAAATAAAAATGCAAATTGAATATTTTTTGTAATTCATGAATGACTTTTATATCTATTTCAACTTTGGTGAATAAGTAGAAACTTTATTCATCGTGTTCGTAGGAAGACTGTTGTTATTTTTTTGATAAAAAAAACTTATAAACAGTGAGATAATCCAGTATTTCTGAAGGGTCGGTTGATGTTATGTTACACGTATATGGTCATTTATCATAATTAACAAATAAAATAAAAAATATGTTAGTTCTAATAAAATCCATTAAAAGTTTATTTTATCGAAGAAAAGCAAATTGTCTTTTAAAAATATTCAGAAAGTTTAACAGTTTTATTTTTCACCTATTTCATAAGGACAAATTAACACTACTCGTTGAGGGCGGTGAGGGGACACAGTAATATTTAACTATCATGAATATGTATAATATTATATAAGAAAATAAAACATTTGTAAACTATTTATAAAACGCATTGTGATACCAAAATATAGTTTAAATATATATTTAAATGTTTTTAACAAAATGGGATCCTATTGGTTTACAAATTTAGTCTATGGGAATTATTTGAAATACCAGAAAAAGCACCATGATTGCGTGACTTTTACGAGTAATATTCTAGCAAGATTTTGCGATATATTGCCAATTTGGAGATGCATTTAGCAATATTTTATAAGTCGCCGGGGTAATCAAGTAGCACAGAATAGAGCGCATGAAATATTCTTATAACTACAAAATATATAATTTTATCAAATAACAGTTTACTACGTCTCATAATGCTTCTCATATCCAAATATAATATATCTCAGTATTGAAATTTGAAAGAAACACAGTGTCCTGAAAAATCAATGAATGTGTAAAATATGATTTTAAATATCTTGTTAACTAAAAATCCTATTTAAATCCATCTTTGTGCAAAATTTGTTTTCTTTTATTTTCTTTTATTCACTTCTTTAAATATACAGTTTCAAAAAATTTTATGTACCTTTTATAAAAACGAATATTTCGAGATTCTGAAAGAAAAAAAAATACAGTTCCGGATAATCCAGGTTCCTGATATTCAATAGGCTTCTTCCTATGTTACATAAAATTACACTTCAATTTCAAATTTCTGTCTCAATTTTTTCGGTAGATATAGCGTTTACAAATTGACACACAGACAGACTGACGGTAATATTAATTTTTTATAAACATATCTTTTTCCGAGATCCCCAGTGCCTGAAATATCTAATTAAGTGAATTTTTTTTCGATTTTTTAAACGATTACAAGACTTAACTTATTCTGTGTTTGATGAGTAAGTAACAATATGCGAGAATAACAATTAAAATTTTAAAAGCTACTGATAATTAGTTTTTATTTTTAAAATGACTGAAATAAAACATTTAATCATAATTAAAGAATTATTGCTAAATTTATTTATTCAGACAAAAACTGGCTACGACCTGTAAGCAAGTTCCTTACATTTAACGAACCTTGAATCAAAATAAATACATCAGAGAATTTTACTTTATATTTTAATGCAATATTGACTCTCCTCTCGTATGCCCTTCTGCATTTCTGAAAATTATAGTAACAAAATTGCACTTTTTTATTTTGAAATGCACTAGTAATATTTAGGATACTTTTTAGTAAATAAAAACGATACATAAGTTTAATTATTTATAGTAAATGTTTGAGTCTAACGGTATCCTAAGTTAGATGGAAATTCGTGCATTAATTCTTGTGATAGAGCTATTGTGGAAGTCGTAAAAATGCATCATAGCAGCTCTAGATGTTGAGCGATGTACACAGAAACATAAAAAAATAATCGATTCATGCCAATAAAGAAATAATTCTGTAGTAAGATGAAATTTCGTGCATAAATTCTGGAGATAGTGCTATTGAGTAAATCGCAAAAAATGCTGCATAGCAGCGCCACATTATGAGCGATTTACGGTAAAATGTGAAAAATGATATTTTATGTCAAGGACTATTTGAATATGAAATTTTTGAAAATCCGTTTATTAATTTTTCGTAAATGAGCAATTGTGAAAATTATGAAAATTGCTGCAAAGCAGCGTCACGTTTTGAACGTTTTACACCTAAACTAATCAAATACAGTTTATATCAATGATTAATTGACTGTATTATTTTATTAAATACCATGCAGTAGATACTGCGCCCACAAAATATATGTTACTTACATACACACAGACAAGCATTTTGCAAAAAACTTTTTTTTGTGATCTCTAACCCCTAAAATATTAAAATCCGTTGATAACTGCGATTCAAAAGTTTTCACAAATCAAAAATACTCTCATTTGTAAAAATAGAAGAGCATAGTAAATAACATCATTGCAGATCTTGTGATCAGCAGCGTCTTTAAATAATACTCTGGTCATGTATTCTCGTAGACTAGTTCTTGAACTCCGAACCTCTAACCGAGACGTGTTTATGTATTTCTAATTGTTTAAAACCTCCCCACTGCCGCGACCGGATATATCCGTTCACTAGGCTGTAGGTTTCACTGCAGTTGAAGCTTTATTTAAATTGATATAATTCTAGAAATGTAAACCAATTTTAAGAAATTAGTTATGATTGATACGTTCAAGGGTTATAAGTATATACGTAACAAAAAATTATACCATGATAGAAAATACCTGTTTTATCAACATTTAAATTAAAATGCAGAGAAAAAAAAACATTACAATTTTGCCCTTTTGCTTGGCGGTCAGGGGATTAAATTGTATCTTAGTCAATGTTCCGTGAAAACATGCAACACATTTCTTACTCTTAACGTTCTACCCCTATTTTTCTCTTTTTCGATTTTTGCAGAGAAAATACAGTCAAAAATGATTTGAAATTTTTAGACACACAGGACGGTGTTTAACATTCATGTTAAAAAATGAAAGTGGAGCATAAAAAATGGATTTAAAATTCAGGTATCTAGACAAAATGAAAATTACGTTGCTTTCGTTAATTTTCATCTTACAGACTTGTTGAATTTTTATTAACGTTATAGTGGTTAAAGGTATGCCAAAACAACAACTTGACTCTGAAAATAGCAATAAAATAAAAAGCTTTTTACATGAAAACTAAATTTCTTTTAAGCAATAAATCAATAGCTATAATGACACTATACTAATGTTTATATGATTCAGTAATGTGTCAATTAATAAGAGATAATTATATTTATTTCATTTCTAAATGAACAATAAGCTTATAAGATAAGAAGGGTTACAATTCAATATATTATTATTGATGCAACTGTGAATAAATTGGAATGCATACAATAAATTATTTACAAAGAGCTTATATATTAAGAGTATAAGAGCTTATGGTTTAATTAAATTTGAACAGAAATGAAGAAAATATCGTTTATGCTTTCTATTAATAGATAAATGTAAAAATGTTGATTACCGCTATTTCAAAATCCCGTATCCGTATAAGAAACAGAAACTTCAGCAGTTGCTGACGGCAGATACAGATAAAAGTTTAAAGTTTGATAACTACAAAAATGCAATGAGCGCTGGCACAAATGGATTGTCGACCGCAATGGTTGGGACGAATGAAGCTCACTTTTCACTGAATGCTGAAGGCAATACGCAAAACAGTCGTATCTTGGCGACGTCAATCCCACGTGCGTACAAGACCAATACACTGCATTCTCCTCATGTGATTGTTTGGTTTGGTATCAACAAGTCTTTTAATCTTGATCCTATTAGTTTTAAGGAGCCTTATCCAGAAAATGGCTAGAAAATCTGTCAGTCACTGCAGTACGGTATCTTATACTATTGCATGAACGACCACGTTGTGCCTACATTGCAAGAAATACATGCATTATCTGTCGTCATATTCATGCAGGATGATGCTCCGCCCCACTTTGCATATGATATCAAAGAATTCCCGTTGGAAACTATCACTGAAGATCGCGTGATACGTTGCTGTTTTATGTTTGAGTAGCCCTTACGATCTCCAGACCTGAAGCCGTGGTATTTTTGGTTATAGGGATGCTTAATGTCTTGTGTTTACCGGGGCTCCCCAGTCACGTTTGTGATATGCCAAGCTGTCATTCGACGGAGTGTTGCTGGTTGGATGTCGATATGCTACACTCAGCTGTAACAGGCGTATTGGCGCACATCTTTTGCCTAATGCCTAGTCGTGATGATCATGTTGAGCATATTTTACTACCTTAAAATAAATGCACAGCGTCATGTTATTGTGATGTGTTTTATTGTCTGTTTGCGTTTGGTTGATTTGCATAATACGATCTAATATGGTGTATGAGCGCCCTCTGGGGGTTATTTTTGGTTTATTTTGTATTATGCATGAAAAAAATCGTCCCATCTAAACGAAAATTTTTCCGGGCAGTTCTTCTTTATTATGGATTTTTATATTTCGTTGGAATTTATGACGCGACTGGTATAATTCTTAAAAATATTGAAATTTATATAATAATCAGTTTTTTTATTATAAATATGGAATGTTTATGTATACGTATGTACATTTTATGAGTGTATACGTAAACGGGGTAACTTCCAAAGGTGGAATTCCAAAAAACGTAAAAATAATTTGTTTGCAACAACGGTAAAATAATCATTTAAGAATTCTAAATCCTAATTGAAATTGTTGGGGATTTTACTTTTTATGTGTTTCATGAAAACAGCACACATAAATAAATAAGATTTACATGAAATGTTCTCGAAGATTTTGTGTGCTCCATAAAAATTATTAAGGCTACATCAGAAAGTTTAATTGTAAAAAAAAAAAAAATATTTCATGGAAATACACCGTAATTTGAATTTCAAAATTTAAATTATTTTCTATGCAAGATCAAATTATTCTAAAACAAATCTGCAAAATTAATTAATAAAAAGGTAACTGTCATTAAATGGTAATTATTTCTTTTCGTGATTACATTTTTAAGCCACTTAAAATAGCAGAAAAATATGTCCATTGTTTGTATCAGTAAATAAAAAAAAAAATCTAAGTAAATGCATTATGTTGAGTGCTTCATACAGGGTGTTTCACAAAGGACCCCTAACATTAAAAATCTATAACTCGGAAACGGTGATAGATAGAAACATGATACCAGTGGTGTGTTTATTAAAAATAATCTTAAGAATCTTATAATTAATCAGAAAATTTAGTCAAAAATAGCTTTCATAGGATGGCGCCGAGAGCGACAGACGCTCTGTTCAGGCTGATATTGGCATGACTCAGCACTGATGCGATTTAAAGAGTTTTATGCGGAGTGGATCTTGTTCGAAAATGCACTTTTACTTTTACGACCCAATTTTGAATTCAATCCATATAATTTTGATTTTGTTGGCGTCAGCACAATAATACACAAAAATAGTGTTTCCATAGAAAACGACTCCTTTAAAATTGAAATGCGAGAAACAACAACGTATATAAAAGACGGTATTTCGAATGTTGTTGTTTCTCGCATTTCAATTTTAAAGGAGTCGTTCCTATGGAAAGACTGTTTTTGTCTATTTATTGTGCTAACGCAACAAAATCAAAGTTATATGGATTGAATTCAAAATCGGGTAGTAAAAGCAAAAGTGCATTTTCGAACAAGGCCCACTCCGCATAAAACTTTCTAATTCGCATCAGTGCTAAATCACGTCAATATCAGCCTCAACAGAGCGCCTATCACTTACAGCGCCATGTATGAGCGCTATTTGTAACTAAATTTTCTGTTTTATGTAAAAGATTCTTACGATTTTTCTAATAAACACACCGCTGGTCTCTTGCTTCTATGTATCAATTTTTACAAATTATAGATTTTTAAAGTTAGGGGTCCTTTGTGAAACACCCTATATAAAATTTAACCTCTTCAGTCCTGGAGTACCCATTTGGGTACATTAAAACAAAAGCCAAAATTACACCCAAATTTTTTTTATAAATGCATGGATTTCTGCAAGCACTATTCAGATGCATCGTAGTGTCCTATATTACAAATAAATGTGCTATATGTTTAAAGATGGAGGAACCATGTGACTTTGAAAATGGAACATTTCCAAGATGGATGACATAAACAATTTTCCAACAACTTCACGTCAAAGTATGTGAATAATACAAATTTTTGAGTGAATTAAAAACAATATATTGCATTTTTTATAAACTATAATGTTTCAAGAATGATTTGGAGTTGTTTATAAATGTTGTTCATTTGTGCATGAATGTGAAAAACATCTGTAAATATGTTGTACCCATTTGGGTACAATGGGTCTTAACTATACATTTCCAGCTAAAGAAACTAATTTTCTGCGTAACTATTGTGTACACTTGATTATTAAAAAAAAATTTTTAGGAACGAATAAATTATTTAATTTAGTCTTACAAAACAATTTAAAAGGACTTTTTTCATTTTTTAAAATAATATGAACTAATATACTGAATTTACCGCTAAAATATGTCATAATTTTTAATAACTTTAAAAATTTTTAACACTTTTTGAAAGATTGTATAGTTGTACAAGCCCTCATGTATTAGTCAAAAAAAGTCTATAATAAATGATAATTTATTAAAAGATTATTATTAAAAGGTATGTAGTATATGTATAGTGGTATGTGTAGTAGTACGTCTGGTGTTTTCTAAAGGAGATTGAACTGTTATGTTTGGGGAAGAGAGATGATGAGAACACTTATTTCTTGTTTCATCTAAACTAGGCCAAGTGATCATAATAGTGGGCAGACATACATTGCGTTGGATGAATGCCAGCAAAAGACCCATAATAATAGAATATGACAAAAGGCAACCATTATAGTTCTTAATAGTGAAATCTTTAACTAAGATAATAATAACTCAAAGTAAATTGCAAAAAAATATAAAATAATAAGAAGAAAGTTACCTGGAATTCTTGGCTTATGAAGACCAATTCGAGAAGACGAATAAATAGACTCTTAACACATTAAATGAAGAGAAAATTGAAGAAAAAACGAACATTTTATTTATTTATTATATGTGCAATATGTCATGACTTTTATATTTTAATATATATATTTGCTATCATGCACATTTTTATATATGTATATTATTATTTCTTTCGTACAAATACTCCACAAGGATGATATACATAGGTAGAAATATTTTCACATAACTTTCTATATATATACATGTATGCACTTTGATAGCATGATCGATCTTCTTTTTTACGATATGAAGACTAAATTATTTTAGAATATCAATCGATAACACTTCAATAAAAGCATATGCTAGAAATCACGAAGAGATATTCAATATCTTCCATTCGGGATGCCGTTTATGCACAGATAATTATTTTAATGCGTATGAGCGATTTTTTTATGAATTGAAAAAGAAGAAACTGTGATATTTTTAATCACGAAGAATACTTTGAGGACCATCTTCGGAGGAAAAGATGATTCAATTGATTATGATGATATGGAACTAACTTTGAGAACTTGAAATAAATTTGAAGGAAGCTTTATGAAAATATATTTAACCGATTCTCAAAACAATCCGTGAGAACATATTGAGTGGCCGGCATAGAACAACGGCCAAAGAAAAACAAACTCGTTCACGGGGGAAGAGAAGTCTTACTCCTCGCAGCATAACGACAATTCGAAGGTTTTTTTTTACATCATGCAGAGGAGCATCCGCTCAACATCCACGGCACCTGCTCAACTGAACTGCTGACGCAGAGAGAGCGGAGAGGGCAGGTCAAGGGTTACTGTAAACCCGGAGTACGCCAAGTTGGCAACGTTCGAATGGGGAAAGTGAGGAAAAAGAGGCCAAGCTACGTGTCAATGTATAGTGAAATATGAATTTAATAAGGAAAAAAATGATAAACACTTAAAGAAGGAAAGCCAAAGCAGGTGGCCAGGCACTTAACCGCTTAAACCACGTCACTTGCGGAATTTAATTTGATAGGCCAAAGGGAGGGCCAGATTGAACGGAAGTAACCACCCATCGAACAATCAAGAAAATACTAGAAGCTTTTTAAACCGGAAGGAATGAATTCAAACAAGATTTTACCGTTTTCGAACATTCGATAAGCTACGTAAGGAAGAAAAATTTACAGGCGACGAAATCAAAAGAAACGAAATCGAAATAATATTTAAATTGAGAACATTAATAAAAAAGAGATGATAGGAAATAAAATAGTTAATACAATTGAATTAAAAATAAAATTTGGGGGGGTTATCGAGTAACCACCACATATCTACCCGGGCCTCCCCAAAAGATAATATTGGAGAGATGACAAAAATTCAATAATTTTTTCATCGAGACAATATTTTCTAAAACATGTTCAAAGATATAAAATAATTACACAAAATAAATGCACCAGAAATAGTTATATGAATAGAAATAATTGTTTTGCATGATATTAAATAATAAAAATAATTACTATTATGGTAGTAGTCCTTATGTTAATACACCAAAGATAGCAAATATTAAAATGGAAGGTATACAAAAGGTAAGTTTCTTTCAGAGGTATCTATCATGTCTCAAAAAAATTATTAAAGTCTATATATATTTGCAGAAACAACAGTCTTTAACTATGAACAGTCTCTTGTTAAGCTGTGCAAAATGGAATATGATAATAAATGCTTTAGTATATGTAAAAAATCAGGGGTTTTACCTAAATATAGTTGTACGTGCAATATTGTGTAGGCACTAAGCAATGGAATATGGATACAACCCCTCATCTTTTTGCTTCATTTAGGGAATAAAGGATTTTGAGTTGATTCTATAGGCTCCCATTTTCAGAATTTACAAGCTATGTTTTTGAAACTTTTACAGAAGTTGCTCTATACATTTAGCTAACACAATATGCAAATGACATTTTGATATCGTTGACGCATGCGCAATGAACAATTATTTACTAAACATACTCATTTTTCATACAATTTTTATTATTTTTAAATTCTGATGACAGGGTATTGTGTACAATGATGTTTGTCATGTTTTCAGAAAAGAACATTATTTTATAATAAGAACTCTGCAAATTATAAGCAAAAAACTTAGAAAAATTTAGGACTGTTTTTATAAAAACCTTAATTTCTGTACGAGTATACATGCTATCCTTGTAAAAATTAACACAGTACATTACAATAAGCCAATTAATCATAATGTGCAGTTTGAACGCTTTTGCTGCATTAGTTTTGACAGGGTTATCCAAAAGATTTTCGTTCTTTTTCAATTTGTTGACGGTCCCCTGCTCGATTTCGGGGAAAACTCTTCGTGAAAATATGTGACGCGTACTATTTTGTTTACACACCTGGAGTTTCAGCACATTCCGATTCATATTTCTTTCATTACTTAAAAATAATTACTTAATTACCAATTATGCTTAACTTTTGGACACCAGTGTATATCAATATATAATAGCTTTTTAAGCTTTTAACCAATCTTAACTGAATAACCTTAGTATCATTCAATAACAACATTTTCAAAGAAAAATATAATAAATTCTAAAAAAAGGCATATGTAAATTGGTAGAAAAAGTACAATGTTATTTTCCAATGAAAACATCTTCAAAATGAATATAACAATTTTCAAAGAGAGAATGTTTATACTCTCATAAAAGAATATTCTTGAACACTTTCAACCTAAATTCACAATAATTGCATAAATACTTTTAATACTATATTCAAAATAAAAATAAAACAGAGGATATTTACACTCTGATAAAAGGAACTTATATGAATATATCAATCTTGCATATGACTTTGATAATGTCAACTTCCAAACAAAACTCTATTATGTCAGAAATTTATATAAGACATTTTGAATATGTTTAATTGCAATTTTTCAAACATTTTAAATAACAAGTGATCATTTTTGTATTTGTCATATGTCAAGTATTTGCTTTATATAAATATATAATGACTTAACCAATATCTTTGGATCCAAAGTATGATTATAGTATACCAAAAACCTTTTTTTTTTGTTTATATCTCTAAGAACTTTCAAATACTTAGAAACATACCAAGGGATACTTATTGTGAGTCATTAATTTTTTTTTTATAGGTCAACAATAAAAGTAGAAATATTAGTATGCATAAGTTCATCATTCATTTACATTTTTTTTTCTTTTAAATGTTAAAAGAGGTTAAATGATAGAGCATGCATGCATTGTAAAGAGAAATTATTATATAAGTCACAATAGGGAAAATGATTTCATGAGTACTCATATTCATGTTTACCTTACATCAATTACAATCCACTTTTCTTAGTAGAATAAACATTTGTCAAAAATAACTTTAAATAATGACACAATATTTCAACAACTATATAAAAAGACAAATTCTTTCTCAAATTAGCACCAACTATTGCAATTAAAGACTTTGTAAGGCTAGAAGTAGTAGTATATGGTATATTAGAGAGCATTTATACTAATTACAATAATTATGGTTTAGAAATGAATGCAGTGAATAGTAAAAATATTAAAACCATACATACAGTTGGAGGATGACCATTGTATTGCTTCAAGGAGAAGAAGACTAAAATAAAGAAGAGAAAAAAAAATAACAGCTGCCTGCAGCTTGGAGGAAGAGAACAAAAATTATACAGTCATTCTTCATACTCGAATATCAGTCGAACTAGTATTGACTGAATATGTTACAAATCAAGAGTCATCCTGAAAAAAGAAAAGAAGATTAGTTCCTTTTTTATACATTTTATGAGTGCGAGGGCGAAGATCATAATTTTTATATTGAGTAGACTTGTTTTTAACACCAGTGTGAGTGCTATCAGAAGGAGCTTGTGACTGTACCGATTTACTTGAACATGAAGATGTTTGTTGGCACTTAGAAGAAGAAAGAATTTGAGGAGATGTGTTACAAGCAGCAGCATGAATAGAAACTTGAGTAGGAGAGTGTTGTCTTACAGGAGTTGACGATGCACTATCAACAGCTGTTTGATCATGTGATGCATTTTTAGAAGAAACTGAAGGATATTGCAATGCTTCATTTCTCTTTTGAAGCTTCAAGATTCTGTTAGTGTGAATCAACATTGGTGAAGCGTGACTATTATTGGAATCTTGAATTTGAATAAGTACAGGAGAAATTATTTTCTTCACCACGTATGGGCCTTGTACTTTTTTGTTAAACACAGTGGGACATTTTACGTAAACAATGTCATTAACATTGATGTTGGCAAATTTTAATTTTTCTCTCGATTTTTGGTACACTTTTTGTCTAGAAGATTCGTTATTCTTGTAAGCTTGATAGTATATTTTCTCAATAACATCCATTAATTTATGAATTTCATAGGCAGTATTGAGAATTTTCCAGGAAGCTTGAGTTTTATAATTAGCATAAATGTCATTTATCTCTCTTCCAAAATGAAGAAGATTTGGAGTGAATTTTGTAGCTGGATGAGGTGTAGCATTATATATGGATTGGTGAACTTTTAGAGCAGTTGGTACATCACATCCTTGGGAAGCCATTGTATTCACAGACGATTTTATTTGAGAATTGCATCGTTCACTTAATCCGTTAGCCTGGGGATGGGCTACAGAACTGTGTTCCAATTTAATGCCAAGCTTTTTATTAAAATAAGAAAACATATCACTAGTGAACTGAGAGCCATGATCAGTGAGAGTTAATTCGGGTTTTCCATGAGTAGAAATGTAATGTAATAAAGCTTTTGTAACAGACTCAGCGCTGATATTATTCAAGGCATATAACTCTAAATGACGAGAAAAGTGATCAATAACGGTCATGACATATTGGCGATTTCTCAATGGGCCGAGTAAATCCGTAGAAACTTTTTGATTGGGAGCTGTTGGAAGTGGTGCTGGTAAGTATGGAGCAGTATTTTTTTATGATTTTTGTTTACTAAACAAATTTCACAAGAGTTGACATAATTAATGGCATCAGAAACAAGGGTTTTCCAGGTAAATCTTTTCTTTAAATTAACAATAGTTTTATGAATTCCAGTGTGAGTAACATGAGCAATTCTTAAGGCCTTTGCTCTAAGTGACAAAGGTAAAACAGCTTTATGTAGCTCAATATCTTCTGAAGAAAAATGTCCATTGTAGCAAAGTAAATCATTACTTGGATTAATATAGTAACAATTTAAACTTTTAGATTATTTGTTACTTTTAAGATCTTAATAAATTTTTTTGATTTTTGGGTCTTTTTGTTGTTCAGAGAAGATGGTGTGATCAAGAATTTCTAATAATGGATCTTGATTATTATCATTATTTGGAGGTGAAAAGTCACTTTGAAGATGACATGTGGGGTGCATTTTGTCAACTAAACCACATGGAAAGTGAGAAATTTCATTATGTAAATCTTTCTGATTATCAACAATCGGTAGTGGTTCTTGTGTAGAAATAAGATCTGGATTATTATGGAGATCTTCAGTAGGAATGTGAGGTGTTCTACTCAGAAAATCTACTAACACATTTTCTTTGCCTGGTACATGTTGGAATGTGTACGAGTATTCTGACAGTTCTAACATCCATCGAGTAGTAATATCGGCTGGTGATGTAGCTTTTTTATAATTATTAAGAGGTTTGGCGTCGGATCATAGAATAAAGGGTCGACCAAAAATATAGTATTTAAAAGCCGTTATGCCTTTGTAAATGGCATAAAGTTCCAATTTGATGGCAGGGTACTGTCTTTCCGACTGAGATAGAGTTTTGGAATAATAGGAGATTGGTCTAAGTTCACCATCAAATTTCTGCATAAGAACAGCTGATATTGCTGTCTTTGACGCATCAGTATTAACATAGAAGGTTTCATTCCACTTAGGAAGATTGAGCATAGGTTTCTGAAAGAATATGTCTTGTAATTTTTTAAATGCATTTTCTTGTTCAGATTTCCAAGAAAATTTATTTTTAGGTTTGGTGACTTCGATGAGAGGAGTAATCAATTTAGCAAAATTAGGTATAATTGACCTATAAAATGAACATAAACCTATAAAACTTTTCGTTTGCCTCTTGGTTTTAGGCTTTGGAAATGAAGTAATTTTTAAAATGTTACTTGTAATAGGAAGAATTTTATGATCTGTGAGTTGGAATCCTAAAAAGTTAATACTAGTTTGCATAAAGGAGCATTTTTCAGGAGACAGAGTAATGTTGTTAGCAATAAGAGTGTCTAAGAGTTTTGTGAGTTTCATGGTCATTTCTTCAAATGAATTAGCGCCAACTACAATATCGTCTTGGTATGCATAACACGAATCAATTTGAGATAATTGAATAACTGAATCAATTAATTGTTGAAAAGTGCTTGCAGCTGTCTTCAAGCCAAATACGAGACGCAAGTAGGTAAAAATTCCCCATGGAGTATTAAAACTGAGCTTATCTTGCATATCTTTAGGTACAGCGATCTGCCAGTATGCAGAGGGCAAGTCAAGAGTAGTATAATACTTAAATTTTGATAATTGCACCAATAGATTTTGAATTCTAGGAAGAGGATATGAAGATGGTATTATAATAGAATTTAGCAATCTTAGATCTAGAGCCAAACGATACTTTTGAGGCTTCGACATATCAGTTCTCTTTTTTTTAACAAGAAGCATGGGACACGCCCAAGATGAATTTGATCTCTCAATAATGCCAGCATTTAACATTTGATTAATTTGGTCAAGAGCTTCTTGCTCGAGTGCCTGTGGCTCAGGAAAAGGTAGGGTTTTGATTGGATGAGAATTTAGCATAGTAAATTGAGGATTAACCAGGTCAGTATGACCTAAAGTGTCAAGAGATTTGGAAAAAGCTAAAGCTTTACTGCACAATAATTTTGTTAAAGATTCTTTTTCATGAGGAGGTAAGTGTTTTAGAACAAAGTCATTTGGAGACAGTTCTTGAATACGTTTTCTCTTAACCTCTTCAGATGGTAAAATTAAATTGCAATATTCATTTTCAAAATCTAAATCAAAAGAATATTCCTCAATATCCTTCCCATTTACATTGATACATTCACCAATAATTGAATTTTTATTTAAATGAATGTCCAGCTTTGATATATTCTGACATACAACCAAAAATAAATTATTTTGAATTGAAGATTTGGAATGCAGTGATTCATGTAAAACAAGACCTTTATTTTTTAAAGAAGGTTTGAAAATAAAATATTCAGATGGAGGATTCAAGTACTTAACATGTAAATACACAAAGGAATTAGGAGGGATTAATTCTCTATTGAGTAATTGTACCATATTGGAATTCACCAAAATTTTATTACCAATATTTAAATGAGTTTGCTTTTCACCAACATAATTAAGATCATTAGTATTTTCAGATGTAAGATTTTTGTCAGGCATATTATTATTAGTAGATAAATAGTTCACAACATTACCATAATCAGTTGGAAAATAGTTAGACAAATAAGTAAAATTACCATCAATATAAGGATTATGAAAATTCATAGCAGTGTTAGCAACATTATTTGTAACTAAACCACTATTTTGAAAATTATAATTATAAGGATAGGTTGTAAAATTGTTGACTAATTGTAAATTTGTGTCACCATAATTTGCATATAAATCATCAGTATAAGTACCATTACTTAGATTATTTGATATAGAATCTTCATAACAAGGCATCTTGTGTACATCTAAAGAATATGGCACATGTGAATTATCATAAGTATATTCAGAATTCATGAAATAACAAGTGGGAGATTCGTTATAACTGTGAAAAGGAATATGTTTATCCTTAATCAAGATAGATTTAAACGTTGGTGATATGGTTACAGAATGTTTATTAATGAACTCAAATCCAAGTATGGCTTGAAAATGGACATTTTGTATCTTTGTAAGATATAAGACATGATGAAAAAAGAATTTGTCGATTTTAAATGCTATTTCGATGCATCCTTTGAAAAAAACATTAGAATTTATAGTAGACACAGACACATTTCTGGATAAGAATTTGTAGTGAAGCCTGGATTTAATGCTATTAAAGCATTCTTGATCCAAAAGGGACAAACTTGATCCAGTATCAATTAACGTTGAGATTTCATTATGTTGTATGGTTATCAGTATGCATGGAAGAACATACGAGTTATTAAAGGAACTGCATATGACATGTCTTTCTTGTACATCATCATCAATTTCTAAAGTTTGTTTGGATGTCAACGAATTATAAGAACATGAAGATTTGTTAAATTTAGGTGTTACAGGGGAAGTTTGGACAGCTGTGGATGATACTAAAGTAATTGAAGAACTTTTGTCAAATTGATGTTTGTTTTTGTCATTAAAGTGTACTGACCCTGAATGAAAATTATGGGAGAGTAGGCGGTCAGTAGAACCAGTCTCCCCTATTTGTTTAAATGATAGACATTGTTTTTATTTTCAGAAGAAGAGGTGTAGTTTTTCCTTCTGTGAGGATTAGACGAAAATTGAGATGAAGAGTTTTGATTAGAAGCCTTGATAATATTCTTAAATTTGTAGCATGTGTCCATACGATGATTGAATTTTCCACAAAACGCACATTGCACAACATCTCGTTTATGATAAAAGGATGCAGAATTTTTTTTGTGAGAAAATTTGTCGAAGGTGGGTTGATGATAAGGACGTTTCCGATAAAATCTATGTTGACGAAAATTATTTTTATGTTTATCTGTAGCCTCCTGTCTATTTGGAGAAGGATAATATGTTCTAGCTTTTCTTTTAAAGTGACGAGAAGCATGAGAATTGTCTTTTTGAGTTTGCGAAGGTGAGAAGGTAGTTTGAGAATTGACATAAATTTTATCCTTCGTATGTTTTATAGGAGTCTTATGGAGCACATTATTAGAATCACTAGAATTATCATGGACTTTTTCAGTATCCAAACAATAGGCTTGATTATAATTCTCGTAAGATTTTTTAGGGGGGGAGTCGTATATATCTTGAAGAAAATTTGCTCGTTCAAGAGCTAAATCAAAAGATGAAATATTTTCTTCTAAAATCTTTTGCTTAATTTGTTTAGGCAAAGCCTCAAGAAAATGAGTGAATTTTAATGAATTGAGAGCAGGAGGATCCAATTTAGGGTATGCAAGTCGAAGTTGTTTATCCAAACGAAATGCAAAATTTTTGACTGATTCGTTTGAATCTAACTTTAAATTTTGCAAGGATTTGAGAGAAACAGCCTTTTTTGAGGGTAAGAAATAGTCTATAAAAGCTTTCCGAATGTCATGGAAATTATAATTCTTGAACTGAGACTGTGTTTCAAGAAAGAAGAGTAAGGCGCTACCCTCAAGTTTTGATTTGAAGAGAACAAATAGTTCTTTATCAGAAAAATTATTTAACTCTTGTATATCAGATAATTGATCAAAGAAGAATTCCACAGTCTGTGGGTTGCCGTCGAACGGCTGTATTGCAATATTTAATTTTGATTTGGGAGGCATGATGAGATAATTAAAATAAGAGCTCAATAAATGACAGGTTAAATTTTGTTATAGACTGGTCACATAATAAATAATATATAAATTGACCCATTATTTAAAATATTGACGAATTTCATCTACGTTATACATCATTTTTATACGTTAAGAAGAAAAATAAATTTATTATGAAGAGAAGAAAAATACCAACATATCTTTCTTAGCATCAGATCAAAAGAACATGGCCCAAAAATTTTATGTATATATATATGTCATATCGCTCAAAACATATGTTCTTATATTTATGACAAGAGAATAATTTATATTAAAATAATCAATTATATTTACCAGCACCTTCGTTAAATATTATATAATATTAGGTATATATTATATCATGGCAAGAAAAATATATCGATAAATTATGTTATAGAAAATCGACTGCTCCAAAAAAATATTATTTCAGCATAAAATGAAAATATATTATGCATTCATTTATTACACCACACTCAATAAAATATAAATATAAAATATTGATCACTGCATAAAGACCCGATAATGAAGATATAATTTATTATTATTTTTTTTTTGTTGTTGTTGAATATATATATATATAAATAAAGAAAACACAGTATCATCTAATAATTGTCATGTCTTGAAGAATATTAATGGATTCAAAGAGGTACATGGTGCCAGAAGAAAAATATTGGTTCAGAAGGAAACACGGCACCAAAGAAGATTGAATCTGTGGTGTTTTCTAAAGGAGATTGAACTGTTATGTTTGGGGAAGAGAGATGATGAGAACACTTATTTCTTGTTTCATCTAAACTAGGCCAAGTGATCATAATAGTGGGCAGACATACATTGCGTTGGATGAATGCCAGCAAAAGACCCATAATAATAGAATATGACAAAAGACAACCATTATAGTTCTTAATAGTGAAATCTTTAACTAAGATAATAATAACTCAAAGTAAATTGCAAAAAAATATAAAATAATAAGAAGAAAGTTACCTGGAATTCTTGGCTTATGAAGACCAATTCGAGAAGACGAATAAATAGACTCTTAACACATTAAATGAAGAGAAAATTGAAGAAAAAACGAACATTTTATTTATTTATTATATGTGCAATATGTCATGACTTTTATATTTTAATATATATATTTGCTATCATGCACATTTTTATATATGTATATTATTATTTCTTTCGTACAAATACTCCACAAGGATGATATACATAGGTAGAAATATTTTCACATAACTTTCTATATATATATATGTATGCACTTTGATAGCATGATCGATCTTTTTTTTTACGATATGAAGACTAAATTATTTTAGAATATCAATCGATAACACTTCAATAAAAGCATATGCTAGAAATCACGAAGAGATATTCAATATCTTCCATTGGGGATGCCGTTTATGCACAGATAATTATTTTAATGCGTATGAGCGATTTTTTTATGAATTGAAAAAGAAGAAACTGTGATATTTTTAATCACGAAGAATACTTTGAGGACCATCTTCGGAGGAAAAGATGATTCAATTGATTATGATGATATGGAACTAACTTTGAGAACTTGAAATAAATTTGAAGGAAGCTTTATGAAAATATATTTAACCGATTCTCAAAACAATCCGTGAGAACATATTGAGTGGCCGGCATAGAACAACGGCCAAAGAAAAACAAACTCGTTCACGGGGGAAGAGAAGTCTTACTCCTCGCAGCATAACGACAATTCGAAGGTTTTTTTTTACATCATGCAGAGGAGCATCCGCTCAACATCCACGGCACCTGCTCAACTGAACTGCTGACGCAGAGAGAGCGGAGAGGGCAGGTCAAGGGTTACTGTAAACCCGGAGTACGCCAAGTTGGCAACGTTCGAATGGGGAAAGTGAGGAAAAAGAGGCCAAGCTACGTGTCAATGTATAGTGAAATATGAATTTAATAAGGAAAAAAATGATAAACACTTAAAGAAGGAAAGCCAAAGCAGGTGGCCAGGCACTTAACCGCTTAAACCACGTCACTTGCGGAATTTAATTTGATAGGCCAAAGGGAGGGCCAGATTGAACGGAAGTAACCACCCATCGAACAATCAAGAAAATACTAGAAGCTTTTTAAACCGGAAGGAATGAATTCAAACAAGATTTTACCGTTTTCGAACATTCGATAAGCTACGTAAGGAAGAAAAATTTACAGGCGACGAAATCAAAAGAAACGAAATCGAAATAATATTTAAATTGAGAACATTAATAAAAAAGAGATGATAGGAAATAAAATAGTTAATACAATTGAATAAAAATAAAAATATGGGGGGGTTATCGAGTAACCACCACAGTACGTGTATATTATCTGTGGCTCCCAGTAATAATCAGGTAAGGCACATTTTTAATATTTTGAGTAATTAACGTTTAAAGTTTTTAAATGTCTTTTTATCATTACTTTTATAAAATAGATTAGAACTTAATAATTTTCATTACATTCAATCAGGATATAAGAGCTTCTCTTTTTTTGCCAAAATAGTTATATAAAAATATTTTTTATTAATTGAGAACCAATTAAAAAAAATTTCAATTTTTAATGAAAATTTATAGTTGCCCTATGACGGGAAGTATTCAATTTTTTTTTCAGTAATATGGCAGATTAAAGCACTCTTTTAAAGCTACATTTTCCCAAATTGTCTCAATTTTTTTTAAAATGTGCCATACCTGATTATTACGGGAAGCCACAGATACATCAGATACACAGATAGATGTATAGTAGCAAGATATGCATTACAATTATTACAAGATGTGTATGATATTTTTGCGCAATACATAGCTTTTGGTAAAAAAAAAAAAACATTTAAGTTGTTTAAATTGATATAACCTTTATACAATAAATAGTTTTATTTTTGTAAAACAAAATTGGTTTTATTTGTTTAAAAAATGACATTTTTACTCAATTGCGACCGGATGTACCCATACGGGTACATAAATTTTGACTATTTAAAAATTTTAAAAATAAAAAACTAATTTTATTTTCTTTTTTCTAAGCCTAAAAGCACCATAAATTGCTAATAAAATAATTTTTCTATGCAGCAGATTTTTCTCGGGACTGAAGAGGTTAATATATTTTCTGCCATTATAAAACTGTTTTTATTTTCGGAATATCTTCATTTTTTTTTCTTACCATGTTGAAAAGTACTTTCTATTCACATTTCAGAATTGCTTTCCATTTTTTTTTACTTTTACATTTCCTTTTACATTTATCATTTTAAATGAACTACCAAGCTCTGTATTCATGTTAGTTATTTTACATATTTTCGGTGAATTCGGGATTTAAAACTTACACATCCTCTGAATACATTCTTTTTCGTAAACTTTCTGCTGCATGAAAAACAACTCTAAAGACTCTAGCTTATTTTATTGTGATAAATTATAAAATAAAGCTACAGAACTTTTCAATATTTACTCCGTGTTCTGGAAGAGAAAGTATTCAATAAATAAATTTTAAAATAAAATTTTTATGCTGCTAAAAAATGTATTTTTCGCGAAAAATTTATTTTATAATATTTAGTATTTAGTATCATATGCTAATTTATAATGGTACATAAAGGAAATTACATCAGTGAATTTTACTTTATATTTTATTGCAATATTGACTTTCCTATAATATGCCTTTCAGCATTTCTGAAAATTATTATAGCTAAATTACGCTTAATAAGTTCTTAAGTATTAGGCAATATTTGGAATATTAAGAAACAACACTTTTATATCATTATTTATTTTAACATTTTATTCAGAAATGAGAATGACATGACAGCAAGAATAAAAATGCTCTCCATTCGCAAACACAAATAAAACGAATCGGTATCAGACGCATATTAAAATTTCAAAAATCGCTATTAAATTGCCAAAATTTAAAGGCAATTTATGCCCATCATTAGAATCTAAAGATATAAAATCCCATGTATTAGTTCTTGAGATACGACTATCACTAAATTCGTATGAATCCTACAAATGGCAGATTAGTGGCGTTAGATACTGGGCAGATAAAATCTTTACATAATCAGCAACAACTTATGTCAACGCGTAAGTGAATCCTCAGTTAGATACAAATTTGTGCATTAGTTCTTGAGATACAGCTATTAAGGAAATCGTAAAAAATGCATCATAGTAGCGTAATTTGTAAAACGATTCTCATCAAAACGTAAATAAAAACGGCAACTCGTATCAATGACTAGATCACCCAACTGGAATAGACTGAATGCCCCTGACATAAATATTCTCTACCTTCGCTTATAACAGAGCCTATGTAACAGGCCTAGTTAAAGAGACGCCCTCGACGATGCGCTTTTATGTTGCATTTATTGCATGTTGCTTTGCTCCATATTTGCAACAGTGTTTAGACTGTTACGATGAACATGAATCCTTACGATAGAATCCTTACGATGAATCCTTACGATTGTTATTTAATTTTCAAAACTGTGGTAGCGGCTTTTATAATATTAACATGCATGTGATATAGGAAACTTTTGAGATTGCCACGTACGACTAGTTAATAGAAAAAATCCAAGTAATTAATACATAAAAAAATAGATGTATAAGTAAAACACGATGTTCTAGACTATTCTTTTTTTGTATATAAACACTAAAGTATCATTTCAATGAATTGATAGTTGAGTTTACTATGTAATACGGATATCTGTTATTATTGTTTTTCATCAATAATATAAATATAATACACATATTATTATATTTCTCACAGTAAAAATATTTAACTCAGTTTGTATAATAATGTAAAATATTATTATAGACAGATTTATGTAAGCATGAAATATTATTTTTTTAAATATTGAAATTATTATTATCTTTTACCATAAATAACAAATGTTTATTATATACATATTTGTGAGTGCGTATTCTCAAATGTTGAATCCTAAAAACTTCAGAATAATATTCAGCATTTTATAGAAAACAACATTAAAGTTTGCATTTAATAATTTTAGCCATTTTTGAAATCGCTGGGGATTTTTTATTTCTTTTTAATATTTCACAAAAAGAGTACATATAAATAAGTAAGATATGCAAGGGCATATTTTTGAACACTTTGGGTGCTCCTTAAAATTTAAGAGTGTTCATCTAAAAACAACAAAATAAACTTAAAAAGGATACAGCTCATATTCAAAATATTAGAATAATTACCTTTTTTTTAGAAATTGAAAATATCGTTTGGTAATTTAATGTCTTTTAATGAAAATATGCAAACGATATTTTTATTAAGAACTTATTGTTGATTAAACTTACTTGTTATCTTAAATTTAATATCATTTTTGAAAAGATTAATTGCAAAAAAAATTATTTTGAAAAGTCAAAATATTAGAATATTTATTCAAGTGGTTCAAAATATTAGAATATTTCACATTAATTCTCCTTTAATTATTACCAATTATTAACTGGTGGCATCATTGATTAAATTCAGACTATTTTATTTAAAATCAATATTCTTTTTTGCAGTTTGTTTCTTTTTCGTCTTAAAATGGGCCGTGTGAGTGATATTCCTGAATCTACTAAACTTCGTATGGTTGATTTGTATCGGCACGGTAAAAATCAATGTTTTATAGCGAATTATTTACATTGTTCGCAATCGAGCGTTAGTAAAATACTAACACAATATTCAAAAATTGGAGTATTAAAAAAAAGTATTTCAAAATAATCGCAGAAATGGTGGCCAAAAACCAAAAACATCTGCTAGAGATGACAGGAAACTGAAGCGTATAGTTAAGAAAAACCGTTTTAAAAGTGTACGATTCTTGCACCGAAAATGGAAAGAAGAAGAAGTTGAAGTTTCTACATCGACAACATTAAGACGTCTCCATAAATTTAAATTTGAATCTCGTGTACCGAAAACAAAACCTCTCATGACTGCAAGACAAAAGCGTATAAGATTGAATTGGTGTAAATCAAGACGTTTATGGAACAATGAAGATTGGAAAAATATATTATTTAGTGATGAAAGTATGTTTTGTGTTTCATATGGTAATCAAGGTATTCGAGTTTGGAGAAGGAAGCAAGAAGCATTTGATAAAGAATGCCTTAAACTTTCCGTAAAATTTGCTGCTAGTGTCATGGTTTGGGGTTGTATGAGTGCAGAAGGACCTGGAAAGTTATGCATCGTCTACGAAAAGGTTAACTCTCTGATATATCAAGAAATTTTAGAATATTACATGATTCCATCATCAGAAGATTTATTTGAAGATGATTTCATCTTTCAACAAGATTTAGCGTCCCCGCATACCTCGGTGTCAACTAAGAATTGGTTCCGCCAACGCAACATTAAGGTACTTCCTTGGCCACCAAATTCACCAGATCTTAATCCCATCGAAAACTTATGGTGTATAATGAAGAAAAAACTTCAAGAAAATCCTCCTTCAAGTAAAACTGAGTTAGTGGCACGTATAAAGTCTATTTGGGCTAATATTGTTAGAAATGTTTGTAATCACCTTGTATATATTATGCAAGATCGATTGTACGCTGTTATGAAAGCTAAAGGGGATGCTACAAAATATTAACCACCATTTACTTCATATTCATAAGGTAATATTGTTGCGTAAAATAAAATAGTCTAATATTTTGAACCAATCTAAATTTTATTCTAATATTCTGGTGTGTTTAAGGAAGCTGTATACCTAATTTATTGTGCTGTATTTTATATTTTATAAATGTTAAAATCTTATCTAAACATTCCAGATTTAATTTATAAGAAATTTAATTGCATTTACTTAGTATAAAAAATAAATAAATGACAAATAATTTTTTTTATTACTTTTTCTCAATTATTCTAATATTTTGAATATCAGCTGTATATGCCGTTAGACAAAAATGCATCGTAATTTCATTTTTTGTGCAAGCTTATTATTTCTAATCGTTTTAAAGCTAATTTGCATATAGTAATTAATAAAACAGTAATTACTGTTTAAAGGTGTATAATTCTTTTTATGATTATCTTTTAAAACACTTAAAATAGCAGAAAAGAACTTGCATTGTTTGTGTAAATAAATTAAAAAAGAGATTCAAAGAAAATGCATTATCGTGAATTTTTCGTATAAAATGCAATATATTTTCTGCCAGCGAAAAATAGTTTTTTTTTCCGCGATATTTTGTTTGCGAGAATCTTCATTATTTTTCTTAGCATGTTGAAAAGAACTTTCTATTCACATTTCAGTACTGCATTGGATTTTTTACTTTTACATTTGTCATTTAAATGAACTACCACGCTCTGTATTCATGTTAGTTATTTTGCATATTTTCGGTGAATAGTAGGTTTCGAAATTACAGATCCTTCGAATACATTCTTTTTCGTAAACATTCGGCTGTATGAAAAATAAGTCTAGAGACTCTTATTTATTTTATTGTGATAAATTATAAAAATAAATTTACAGATCTTTTCTACATTTAATCCATGTTCTGAAGAAAAAACATTCAATAAATAAATTTTAAAGTAAAATTTGTATGGTAGTTAAAATAAGATTATTTTTCACCCAATGTTTATTTAATAATATCTAGTATTTAGAAATAGTCTAGATTATATGTTTATGTTGAGTAAGATTTTGAAAAGGATAATTTTAAATTAAAAATGTATTACAAACGATCGTGAAAAAAAAATGTCATAACATGTATTTCAAATACATTAAAGAATGTATAATTATTTATCGTTCACAAAAAACATTCATATTTAAAAGTAAACTAACGAGCAAAAAAAAAAAATTATGTTCAGTACAAAAAATTTTACCAGAACAACTATTGAGTATATTGAAATTTTTTGCCATGGGGGAACTTTAATAAATTGTCCAATATACGTATGTGCATTTATTAAAGATAAGCGAAGAATTATATAGTGCCGCCATGTGGTCCAGAGGCAAGAGACCAAAGGCCGCTCCAAATCTTTTTTACAGCTTTACCATTGAAAGAATGAAGAACAAGAGAAGTAAAATTTTTTTATATGACTGTGCAATATTTACACTATGTAAACATGTCCACATTCATATGATTTAATTACATAATTTTTACTATCATGCATATACCTAATAGAATATATATATATATATATATATATATATATATATATATATATATATATATATATATATATATATATATATATATATATATATATATATATATATATATATATATATATATATATATATATATATATAGTATAACTAATTCTAATAGTATTGCCATTTATAATAAATATATACATAATAATAAAAATGTATACAAACGATCATAGCTAAATTAAAAACTGATATCAATAACAATTATCAATGTTGCATCTAAATGAAAAAATAGTAAAGTTAAAAAGATATATCTCACTGAATGAAAATGTTTTGTAATTTCATTTTCAAAATTTAAAATTGTTTTCTTTGCTACTTTTTATTTAAGTTAGCTTTAAAAGAAATTTGCAAATAGTAATTATTAAATATGTAATTTCTATATAAAAGGTGCATAAAATATTTTATGATTATATTTTTAGAACCCTGAAAATAGCAGAAAAGAACTTGCATTGCTCGAATCAGGTAATTAAAAAAGAAATTCAAAGAAAATGCCTAATGGTGAATGCTATATATACTATGTAATATATTTTCTGCCCTAATAAAATTGCTTTTATTTCGTGATATTTTCTTTGGGAGAATCTTCATTATTTTTTTTATCATGTTAAAAAAAGAAAAAAAAAACTTTTCATTCACATTTTAGAATTGCATTGCATTTTTTACTTTTACACTTCCTTTCACATTTATCATTTTAAATGAACTCCCGTACTATGTTTTCATGTTAGTTATTTTACATATTTCGGTGAATACGAGATTTAAAACTTACAAAACCTTTGAATATATTCTTTTTTGTAAGGTTAGCTGCATGAAGAAAAACTCTAGAGACTCTTGTTTATTTTATTGTGATAACATATAAAGAGAAGTTTACAGAACTTTTATACATTTAATCCATGTTTGGAACGAATATGTATCAAGTCAAAATCATTTAACTTTGAATAATTATAATTCCTTGAAATACATCACTTACAGGCTGGTGTTGCTCATCATTGCTAATGATCTCATTAGTTTATAAACATCTCTTACAAAAATAAAGAAAATATCACGTATGCTTGTTATTAATAAATAAATGAGAAAAGTGTTGACAGACCAATATTACAATAGGGACCATCAGGACCAATATCAAGACCAATATACCAACAATGTAAATGTTCTGTAGTACGCAGAAAATAAATTAAATTAATATTAAGCATAAATACTAGATGTAATTTTAAGAGCTTCAATTTACATAAGAAATATTCATATAATTATTTATTTTTCATATAAATGTCTTATATTTATATTTTGATTCCACACGTAAATTTGTTCACTTTCATGTCATAGAATTTAATTAAATAATTCTTATTATCATAATTATGTCTAGTAGAATATACATATTTCGTGATACTTTTATTTCAAGAATCTTCATTATTTTTCTTAACATGTTGAAAAGAATTTAACATGTTGAAATTGCATTTCATTTTTTACTTTTACATTCCCTTTTACATTTATCATTTTAAATGAACTCTCGCACTCTGTATTCATGTTAGTTATTTTACATATTTCGATGAATACGAGATTCAAAACTTACACAACCTTTGAATATATTCTTTTCTGTAAGGTTTTGCTGCAGAAAAAACAACTCCTGAGACTCTTTTTTACATTATGGGAATAAGATATAAAAAGAAATTTACAGAACTTTTCTACATTTAATCCAAGTTTTGAACGAAATAATCTATATTAATAAAATAACAAATCGCTCTGTGTGTGTGTGTGTGTGTGTCTGCGATAGTTAACAAAAACTACGGCACGTACGAAGTTCAAATTTTTTGTGAAGATTGTCCAAGGCCTTTCCTAATGCACCTGACCCTCAGAATTTTAAAATTCTAATAATTAGTTGAGAAATTAATTAAAATCCCTAAATTAGAAGAAAGGAAAAGTATTCATAATTCAATAAGGGCATATATTTTTCTTAAACCACAGAATATTTCTTCGAAAATTCAAAGAAAAGGAAAATGGTTACTGTAAATACAGGGTTGCCATGGCGATGAATGTACTACGCTTTTTAATAAAGGGCTGTATTTTAAATTCTTCTGGACCTAAAAACTCAATAATTAGACAGCTACATGCAGAAAAAAATCCTCTTTCAGAAATTATAAAAATAATTTTCATACTCCTGTAAATAGTTGAAAAATCCGTAAAAATCCATTTATAAAATCTCATTTTATTTCCTTTCAAAGAAACAGAATTTCGATAAATTTTTCTGAACGAGAGCAGGTGTTTTGTAATTCAGACAGCTGGGCGTCAGATAGTAGTGGCATTTTTAGACGACCTGTAAATATTTTCGAATATTTAATTTATGAATTTAATTTTTATCAATTTAAATGAAGAATTTTTCGCTGATTTTAAATATACAAATTTCTTCGCAGTCGCTCAATTACAACCTTATATATTAATTATTAATTCGTTAATTGGATGACTTGCTCTGTTTAAAAAGCAAGTATATGGAAACCACAAATATTTTTTGGTACACTGTTAAATCTTTAAAAATACACCATTTAGAGGTTTTAAAGTTATGCATTGAGCAATACCTTTAAACGTTGTTTAATAATATATAAATTTATAAAAATCCAAGTTTTCTTTTAAATAAAAAGTTGATTTAAAAAAAGAAACGCTGAAACACGAATTAACTAAAATTAAAAAAAAAAAAAAAAAAAAAAAACCTCACAAAACGATCATTTTGAGCTTTCAGATCGACGCATAGTAAATTTTATAAAGGTCAGTAAGCATGAAATGCGGGGCGGGGGATTTTTTAGGGGGAGCGATCAAATATTTAAAATTGTACCGTTTTCTACCATTTCAAATGAGGGATTTTCACTAAGCCCTGGAATAAATATTACTTATTTAATATAAAATTTTCAGATTGTTTATAACACTTAATATAAATTTTAAAGAATAGGGTAGGAGGTAGGGGGGCAATAATTACTTTAGAGAGGTACTGACCAAATATTTGAGACCGTGCCGTTTTAGATGCGGATATTTCAGAGCCCTGGTATAAGTAATGCATATTTAATATAGAATTTTAAAAGTGTACTCACCCGTATTTTCGAATAATAATTTCATGAAATATCTTTCTTAAGTCCAGAAACGGTTTTATTAAGAAAAGAGTTCGCCATCTGGTTCTAGAATGTGAAACTTACCCCCCCCCCCTTTTTTTTACCGTGTGGTGCACAGCATTTATGCTAAACGGTACCGTAGGCAGCGGAGATTAAGTTCGAGATTAGGTCTTTCTATAAGATTTTGTAGAATTTCAGGTGTATTTCAGAATATTATTACGGGCCCGGGCAACGCCGGGCGACTCAGCTAGTACTCAATAAATAAATTTACGCAGGAGGCAACGCCGGACGTATCGACTTTATCCGAGAATGATGAAATATCTAATCTGGAGGCGTTGTTTGAATTTATGTTTACGCCGACCCAATGAATAAAACATTATAAAAATATGTTTAAAGATGAAGAAATGTACTATTATTCATTTACTCATCAAAAAAGTGGTACTGATTAGATTCCTGTTATAATTTCGAGTAATAATAATGAAAGATATTTTTTTATTAAGTTTGGGTTCTTATCCTCTAACAAGCAGATTTAAAAGTTTGTGTGTTATGTACAGACGCTTTAAACTAAATTATATAATTGTATATTCAAGTGAATTAAAATGCATGTAAATGCTCAATTAAAATGCATTATGGTGAATGCTTCATGTAAAATGCAATATGTTTTCTGGCGTTATATATATATATTTTTTTTGAGATTTTTTATTATTTTTCTTAACATGTTGAAAAGAACTTTCTAACCTCATTTTAGAATTTTATTTCAATTTGTACCCTTGATTCCTTTTTACATTTATCATTTTAAATGAACTCCCGCACTTTGTAATTTATGTTAGATAATTTACATATTTCTTTGAATATGAAATTTAAAACTTACACAACCTTTGAAAAAATTCTTTTTGTAAGGTTTTGCTGCATGAAAAACAACTCTAGAGACTCTTGTTTACATTATTGTGAAAAGATATAAAAATAAAGTTACAGAACTTTTATACATTTAATTCATGTTTTGAACGAATATGTATCAAGTCAAATCATTTAACTTTGTATAATTATAATTTCTTGAAATACATTATTTACATGCTGATCTAAGCCATCATTGCTAATGATCTCATTAGTTCATAACCAGCTCTTATACAAATAAAGAAAATATCATATATGCTTGTTTTTAATAAATACATTTGAAAAGTGTTAACAGACGAATATTACAATCAGGACCATTATCAAGAGAAATATATCAATAATGTTCCGTAGTATGCAGGGAATAAATTAAATTAATATTAAGCATAAATACTACATGTAATTTTAAGAGCTTCAATTTACATAAGAAATAGTCATATAATTACTTCTTTTTCATATAAATGTCTTATATTTATATTTTGATTCCACATGTAAACTTGTTCACTTTCATATCATAAAATTTAATTAAATAATTCTTATTATCATAATTATGTCTAGTAGAATATACATATATATACCTGATTCTAATATTATTACCAATAATAATAAAAATAAACTTAATAATTAAAATATATACAACTAAATTAAAATTTGATATCAATAACAATTATCAATGTTACATTTAAATGAAAAAAAAAAATCGGCAAGATATATCCCGTTGGATGGAAATGTATGTTAATTTCATTTTCAAAAATTACTTTTTTTTTTTTTTTTTTTTTTTTGCTAGTTTATTATTTATAATCATTTTAAAACAAATTTTCAAATATTGAATAATAAAACTGTAATTTCTATAGAGAGGGGTATTAAAATGCTTATGATTATATTTTTAGATTATAAACAGTCGTTACAGAAATGAGGAAAATATCATATCTGCTTGTTATTAATGA
Organism: Maratus speculifer; assembly: GCA_964019185.1. NCBI lineage: Eukaryota > Metazoa > Arthropoda > Arachnida > Araneae > Salticidae > Maratus > Maratus speculifer. Next base: position 256,072,389 of record OZ025295.1, on the reverse strand, counting down.
AACGAAAAGTGTTGACAGAACAATATTACAAATATTTCTTACAAAGCGGGAAATAAATTAATATTGGACATGAATATTAGATTAATTTTAAAAACATCAATCTACACAAGAAATAGTCATGTAATTACTATAATGACTGTGCTATATTTATATTTCAATTCTATGTAAACATGTTCACTTTCATATGATTTATTTACATAATTTTTATTATCATAAATATGCCTAATAGAATATATATATATATAACTAATTATAATTGTATTGCCATTTATAATAAGGATATGCTTAATAATAAAAATATATACAACTAAATTAAAATTTGATATCAATAACAATTATCAATGTTACATTTAAATGAAAAAAAAAATATTTCGACAAGATATATCCCGGTGGACGGAGATATATATATATATAGAGAGAGAGAGAGAGAACCATTAGATAATACTACAAATCAACATCAATTACTGTAAATATTTGTTAATGCCAGATTATAACATACTGAGGAGTTGTCAGAATTAGAAATAAAATTGGAAATGCGGTATTTAGCTCGTTATCAAGGGCAATACTAAATAGCCACATTAATTGCGATTAATTTCTGAGTGGAAATCATGATAGACCTAAAAAATAATTTCCACATTGCCCGATTAATCGCAAAATGAGAACTCATTTTAAAGCAAAATATAAGAAAAGTAATAAGACCATAATAGAATTATCAATATAATAATTGCAATAGAAAAAATATTTCAAAAAAAAAAAATGTTAGAAAGATAATTAAACTGTAATTGAATATTAATAAAGATAACTTACAATTGTCAATCGCAATTAAAATTTCCATTGAGGACAGGAAATAGAAAATATTAATATAATTGAATTAACATTGATTAAATTAAATTGAAAATCATGTCAAATGGAAACAATTAGACAAATTAAATTATATAATAGGTTAACTTACAAATAACAATTTGGACCATGTGATAGCAATACAATTTTGCATTCAGTCACATTGGACAGTTAAAGTGCAAGTTAAACTAGTAAAATAGTTTTTATAAATATTAGATATTTAAATAACTATTATCAAAAGTATTTTAAAATTACAAAACATAAGTAGACAAAATTTTTTTAACATAATAAAAATAGTTAAACTATTTAATACTAATTACAAGTTTTAAATTATAATTATAGAATTTTTTGAATCGATTGATATCAATAAAATAGTACATGTGAGATAGATAAATACAGACTAACTGCTAAAGAATTAGTGTCGCCATCTATATTTTCTAAAAACAATTAAATAATGCAAAAAATTATTTAACTCTAAAAACAAAATCTTAACAGTTAATATTTATATTTAATACAGGGTTGGAAAAAACATTTCGCTTTATTTTTTAAAAAACATAAAACGGTATTTTTTATTTGTTTAAACTGGTTTTTTTTTCATTTTTTTCTTTTTTTCTTTTTTCTTTTATATATATATATATATATATATATATATATATATATACACATATTTCGTGATATTTTTATTTCAATAATCTTTATTATTTTTCTTAACATGTTGAAAAGAACTTTCAATTTACATTTTAAAATTGCATTTCATTTTTTACTTTTACATTACCTTTTACATTTATCATTTTAAATGAACTTCCGCACTCTGTATTCATGTTAGTTATTTTACATATTTCGGTGAATACGAAATTCAAAACTTACACATCCTTTGAATATATTTTTCTGTAAGGTTTTGCTGCAGAAAAAAAAAACTTTAGAGGCACTTGTTTACATTATGGGGATAAGATATAAAAAGAAATTTACAGAACTTTTCTACATTTAATCCATGTTTTGAACGAAATAATATTCGATAAATAAATTTACCCAGGAGGTAACGCCGGAGGTATCGACGTTATCCGAGAATGATGAAATACTGAATCCGGAGGAGTTTGAGTTTATGTTTAAAGCCAACCCAATGAATAATATAGTATTATAAAAATTATTTAAAGATAAAGAAATGTTTCATTGTTCATTTACTGATCAAAAGAAGGGTACAACTTACAATGAAAATCTCCTTATGGGCACACTCCGAAAAATCTAAAAAAAATACAGAATGATCTTCTCGTGAAAAAAAAAAAAAAAAAAAAAAAAAAAAAAAAATATATATATATATATATACACACACACACACATATATATATATATATATATATATATATATATATTTAGTTACATTTTGTCCGCAAAAAAATAATGAAAATTTCGTTATTTGGCAATTTATCAACGGTTGGTGATAAAAATCAATAAAAAAAATAAAAAATAATTAAAAAAAATATATTATTTTAGTGACTGCGAAATGTTCGTTATTAAGGAGCGTTTAATTTTACTGTCAGAAAAAAAAAGATCAAATCATTTTATTTTATACATTTGCTAATTGAAATTTAAGTATGTGTGCGCCTAGTTAATAATTTTAGGGAAAGACACGTGATTTCTTATATTGGCATGTAGAAAAAAAATATGGTGCATAGACTAAGGCATCGTTAAAATGTATAAGAAATGTTATAAATTGCACGCAAAGAAGAAAAGAAATCCGTTTATAAGAAAAGGTACACATTATCAAAAATTACTGAAAACTAAGATATTTTAATTTCAATTTGCAAAACATGAATGATATGTGATGTTTAAATAACTACCACATCAGGCTCGCAAATTAATTTTAGAACAATTTACTATGGTTCAGGACTTTCTTTTTTAAATGCACCGTTAACTTATTAAAATTTTACAATTATATTATTTCAAATATCATACTGTCCATTAAAGAAAAATAGGCAGTTATGCATTTGCAAAGGTAAATTAAAATGTTTTACATTAAATTGATAACCTTTAATTTTACTTGCATTTTTTGGTACATACGTATTAATGCCACAGCAGCAGAAGTTGCGCTAATGCGCCCAGAAAGAGCATTCTTTTTGTTACGTACGCGCACGCAATTATCTTTTGGTTTCCTTGTTGTCTTGTTGTTTGTTGATTTTTGACGCCATTTTTAGTGCTTTTTTAGTGCTTAAATGCTTTTTAGTGCTTTTTTTCTCAACTTTTGACGCCATTTTTTGTGCGCATGCGAGCAAGATTGCTCTTTATGGGCGCATTAACGCAACTTCTGCTGCGGTGGCGTTAATAAGTAAGTACCCATTTTTCCGAAAAGTCGATGTCTAAAAGCAGATAAATAATGTATCTTTTGTACCATCTTTGATTAGTATTGCATGGGTTTACGATAATATTTGAAAAGTTTATCTTAAATTATGAAATAAATGTCTCGCGTAGATATATTTTTAATTTAAACTGTTTTGTCAACTGTTATTTATTTGACTATTTCAAATACGACGTAATCTATTGATGATTTTTACTGTGTAATAAAGTATTATTGAAATATGTTGTTTCTCTTCTAAAATTCAAATATAAATATAGATTTATAACGCAAATTTCAATATTTCCCTGCTTTGAGCAAAACATGATAGTCAAATCATTTAATTTTAATTTGAAAGATTGTTTTTCTATTTGTAAGAGGCACATGAGTAGTAGGAAAATAAGAGTACGGGCTCAGTAAGGCGGCACCAGGCGGCACAGCGGCACCGTGCCGCCTGCGGTGCCTCCGTGCCTCCGGCTGTTCCTCCTGCGCCCATCATGCCACCGCCACTCTCCTGCCCCCACTATGCATCCCCCTCCACGAACGCCCCCTAGTGGAAAAAAGGAACATTCTATTATAATAGGATAGGTGAACAACCTTCCCTAATTAAAAATATTATCAATCACATCTCAACTCGGAATCATACTATATGATGAAGATTAAATTTATATTTGAATTTTGAACAACCATAATTTTAATGAGTATTATTAATTAAGCGAAACACTGGAAAAATCTCAGTTTTTAACCATTTTATTTAGATTTCTTCAACTACAAGATGAGATTATCAATTTAACTCAAGAAAGTTAAACATATATTTGAATTTTGCTTCATAGACATCTTAATGAGTAGTATTAATTAAGTAAAAACAATAGAAAATATCCAGTTTTATAGAAAAAGACTGATTTCTTACGATTTTTATCAACTATATGATCAATGTAACGACTTAAAAGTTGAAAGTTAAACATGTATCCTAGTTTTTCAACAGCTATAGCCTTAATGAGTATCGTTAATTAAGTAAAAAAACAATGGAAAATATCAAGTTTTATGGAAAAAGACTGATCTCTTACGATTTTTATCAACTTAAGAGAGAAAACTTAAACATACATTTCAGTTTTTCAACAGCTATAACCTTAATGAGCATTCATATTTAAGTAAAAAACAATGGAAAATATCGATTTTTATAGAAAAAGACTGATTTCTTACGATTTTTATCAACTGCAACATCAGTGTATCAATTTAAAACTTGAAAGTTAAACATGTATCCTAGTTTTTCAACAGCTATAGCCTTAATGAGTATCGTTAATTAAGTAAAAAACAATGGAAAATATCAAGTTTTATAGAAAAAGACTGATTTCTTACGATTTTTTCAACTCAAACTTCAGAATATCAATTTGATAGAAAGAAATTTAAGCATGCATTCGAGTTTTGGACAACCATTTCCTTCACGAACATTATTAATTAAGCAAAACAACAGAAAATATTAAATTTTTAACTGATTTCTTCATATTTATTTATTTTTTTAATATATATATATATATAAAATCAGAATACACAACTTAAAATAGAAATTTAAACATATTTTTTAATTTTTGAACAGTCGTTACCTCAAAGAATTTCAATAATTGAACAATTAACAAAGGAAACTAATGATTTTTTTAACGAAAAAAGACGAATTAAACGAATTTGGTTAACTTTTACTCTAAATGGAAATTTCATCATACTTTTATATACTAACTAAGTAGAATTTTAATGCATAAACGAACACATTTCAGTAAATATTCAACGCACACACAAATATGAAAACAACACCTGCTTCTTGTGACGTCATATTGAAACCAAAACTTATTCCTCCGAAGTCCCTCACCATACCTTTTCACCCCCATCTCCCCCAATTTTTTACCTTAGGTAGGGAAATGGACAATGCAATGACCTCTCATTCTTGTATATTTAGAAGTCTGGGAGAAAAAAAGAGACATTTTATACACTCCAATTTCATAACAGTTACCACAATATCCCAAAATTTGAATTTTGGAAGACATAATCAGTATAATTAATTAAACAAAATAATAAAAATATTATTTTTTAAGGGGAAAAGGTGAATTTAAGCGAATTTGATTAGTTTTACAATAGTCTTTTGAACAACAACTTGGAAATATAGATTTCTAACAGAAGAATTAAACGTATATTTTAATTTTAACAACAAAAACTTAACAAGTATCATTAATTCAACAAAAATAAATATCAATTTTAAAGAAAAGACGAATTTGAATAATTTTACACTAGTATTTTCAAAAGCAACATAGAAATATCAATACTTATTCACATATTTCACTTATTCACTGTATTCAGTACTATATTTAATAAATATGGATACAATTTAAGAATTTTCTAATCTATAATTAAATATTAGCTGTATATTTAATGTTACCCATGTTTTCAACATTAGTTCATAATCGTGAATTTTGTATTTTAAATACCATGTATTCAGGTTCAGATTATTTTCACTTGAAATCATACAGAATTTTTTAACAGAGTTTGTTTTTGAAATCATTGAAGCAACTGTATTTAATATTTTTAACACCAATTTTCTAAGATTTTCTAACATTTTCCGATTATACATTCTTCAGAAGTACATTTCTAAATGTTACAATCACTTTACATATCGAAAAGATATCATTGAAGCAACTGTATTTAATATTTTTAATACCAATTTTCTAAGATTTTTTAACATTTTCCGGTTATACATTCCTCAAAAGTTATTATTACGTATTCTAAACAATAGAAAATATTAATTTTAACAATAAAAAGACGAATTTAAACAAATTTTATTAGTTTTACACTATTTTTTCTCACCTCCAACACGGATATATCAATTTTAACAGAAGAATTAAACGTATATTTTAGTTTTTAACAACAAAAATGTAATAAGTATCATTAATTAAACAAAAATAAATATCAATTTTCAAGAAAAGACAATTTTTTACACAAATTTTCAACTTTGAAATACATTTGCTTACATATATTGTTACAGTATATTACTAAACTTAAACTTTTTAAAAAGTTTGAATGTCTTTACAAAGGGTTCATACTTATATTTTTCACGTCTTGACTGCATTCAAAATCTTACAACAAAAGTATACTTTTATTATTATTATTATTATTATTCTAGAAAACCTAAAAAATCGTTTCTTGCTGCTTTAGACACTTGACATATTAAAACTACTCTACCCATATAATTAATCAAATTAGGACATGATTCATCTTACACTTCAAAATTTCTGAATTTTTACAATACTTATTTTCATCAAACTTTATTCTTGATCCTATATATTTTAATAGCACAGAATTTTAACATCTGTTTTTATCTACTTATCAAAAAATTATTAAAACACCCAACAACATTTTCCAAATATGAATATTATCTTTACAATTTAATAATGCAAAACATACACGAATACAAAGTTTAATTTTTACAAACATTTCATATTTCAAACCAAACTATTCGAAATTTTCACAACATAAGAGCAAACATTAGACGAACTTTTTAACATTAATATTGCTTACATCTTTTCATCATAACTTTTAACTATGATAATTATCCATTTTTAGGTTGATTGTCGAAAAACTGTAACTGAAATTACATAAACTTAATGTAAAAAACCATGTTCTCACACAATTTCTAGAAATTCAACAAAGAATTGACTATTACTCCAATACTTACCTACTTCAATCTCGTCTCTCGATAGTATATAGATATTGCATCATTACATACTTACAACTCTTTTCAAACGTTTATCAGAAAATCAAGTCAATCAAAGTCTAGTTGTTATCACACCTGTTCCTCAGAAATATTACTATCATATGAAACAGTAAAGAAAATTAATAGATATTTAATATTTAATAACTTCATACGTGAAATTACTGCTGAATAAGAATACTAATAATCAATAAAATCAACTGTTGGACAAAAAAATAGTACAGATTACCGAAAATTCAAATCATTTTTTCTACAAAAATTACAAAAATTAACAAATGAATGACAAGTTAGAGAAATAACTAAAAAAAAAAAAAATAATAATGAACATATTTACAAATTTATTAAAATCACACCTTTTTCTGGATTACAAACCACAATTTCTTGAAAAATTTAACACCAAATTTGTAAGATTTTAATCCTAGTATTACATACACTCAATAAATATTCAAAATTAACAAAAAATAATTTTTTAGTCTCATCAATAAGCAGAAATTCTATATTAAAAGAATATTTTCATAGTAGTACTTATAAAAATGAGAGTTTACAAACTGATTTTCATAATTTTATCACATTTAAACTTAATATTTTACATAAAACATTATTTAATCAAATTTTATGCTTTCTAATTCAGTAAAATTCAATACTTTTTTAGTTTTTAAACCAATACCACAATATTTATTTACATCAAACTTGATTCTTCACCTTTTATATTTCCACATTACACACGTGAGATAAATACTAACTTGGATCAGGAGTTGAAGTCAATTGATTCCATTCGATTTTCATCATGTACGCATTGCTCCTACACGAAATTTCTTACTGCTATAATCATCTAATGTATTAAAACTAATCTACTCATATTTTTAATCAATTCATCAGATGTTTCATCTCGCACTTCTGAATTATCGTGCATCAAGTTGCTTAAAATATAAATACTATCTTTATAGTTTTAATGATATATAGTATACATGGTTTATCTTGAGTTAGCACTTCCATAGTATTAATCAAATTATATGTTTCATCTTGCACTTGATCTTAATGTTTTCATCTTGCATCTGAATTATCGTCCATCGAATTTTTTAAATAATAATATATTTATAGTTTTTGATTATACATAGCATGTACAAATACAATCTTTAATTTTAACATTTCATATTTCAAATAACCTATTTCCGAAACCAAGCTATGTGAATTTTACCACAATGCTTATTATCATAGAATAATTTGTATTTCACACTTTTCTAAAAATTATCAGATATGTACCCCTCAGAGAAATTACTATCATATGAATAAATGAAGAAAATTTAATTTATATTAAATGTACACGAAATTGATTGCAATATACATGTATTTAATAAAAATAAATAAATAGGCGATTATTTATACATTAAACCTTTACTAAATATATATTTCTTTCATTATACAGATGTTTCAACAAGATGAACCAAAACAGCAGCAAACTTCAGAAATTAATGACCCGAATGATTCATCCCTAGCACATGTAGCGTTAACGAATAACACATATGTGAGTACTTATATGAGAAATACTAGAATTCGTATATGAAACGTAATTAGAGTAAATACAAAATGATTTGTCTTACTACCTACACTTTAACAAGTGCTTTTTACCTATATTATTGAAGAGAATCCTAACTGTGTCCATTTATTTCTACTACAGATGTGCTCTATTTGCTACAAACACTTCTTAAGTAAATGGAATTTAACAGAACATACAAAAATCTATACAGGTGAAAAACCTTACACTTGGAAAGATTACCATAAATGCTGTTTTCAAGGAGACGTGAATCAAAAATGCACACATCATCATATAAAGCATCATCAGATATATGTAAACTTAGCGAAGATATTCAAAAATTAGTCAGACTTTTGAAGAATTTAGAAATAAAGGAAGATATTTAGGCTATTTATCCATCATATTTTCACAACATTTACCACAATATCTCAAACTTAAAATTTGGAAGACATACACACTGCTGAAAAGTAATTTTGTGATTCTTCTAACCAGTATGAATGTATAGATGTTATTTTGCAGTGTATTCTTTAAATGCTCACATTAAATATTCTTTTATATGCATATATCGTTGTGTTTATTTTTCTAATACCTATTACATTAATGAAATACATAACATTTTAAGTGAAATAACACTCTCACAACTTAAAAAATGCATAAGAACATACAAAAATAAACAGATGTATGAAAAAATATGCAAGTTTACAAAATATTTTCATTGTTTTCTAGAAATATTAACAAAAAATATTTACAATATGAAAAAATTGTAAAAGTGAAAAGAAAAAACATAAATGTAAAAACAAAAACCACAAAGTGAAAAACTCATAACAAAGTTTTTGAAAAAAATATTTACAACAATTTTTTTTTTTACAAAAACCAAAACTTCCAAAAATTTTTTTTTCAAAAACATTTTTTATAAAAATTTTTTTTTTCAAAATAAGTTTTTACAAAAGTAAAAAAAAAGAAAATCACAACGTTAAAAAAATGAAAAATTTTTGTTAAAAAAAGTGTAAAAAAATTACAAAAAAATGTTGCAAAAATTTCAAAAAAAGTTATGAAAAAAGCTTCAAAAATTTCGTTGGTTTTAATGCAGTATGCAATGGCGAAACCATTGCATTTGCTATTAAAAACGACAAAATTTTTGAGACTTTTTTCATAACTTTTTTTGAAATTTTTGCAACATTTTTTTGCAATTTTTTTACACTTTTTTTAACAAAAATTTTTCATTTTTTTAACGTTGTGATTTTCTTTTTTTTTTTTACTTTTGTAAAAACTTATTTTGAAAAAAAAATTTTTTGTAAAAAATGTTTTTGAAAAAAAAAATTTTTGAAAAAAATATTTTTGGAAGTTTTGGTTTTTGTAAAAAAAAATTTGTTGTAAATATTTTTTTTTCAAAAACTTTGTTATGAGTTTTTCACTTTGTGGTTTTTGTTTTTACATTTATGTTTTTTCTTTTCACTTTTACAATTTTTTCATATTGTAAATATTTTTTGTTAATATTTCTAGAAAACAATGAAAATATTTTGTAAACTTGCATATTTTTTCATACATCTGTTTATTTTTGTATGTTCTTATGCATTTTTTAAGTTGTGAGAGTGTTATTTAACTTAAAATGTTATGTATTTCATTAATGTAATAGGTATTAGAAAAATAAACACAACGATATATGCATATAAAAGAATATTTAATGTGAGCATTTAAAGAATACACTGCAAAATAACATCTATACATTCATACTGGTTAGAAGAATCACAAAATTACTTTTCAGCAGTGTGTATGTCTTCCAAATTTTAAGTTTGAGATATTGTGGTAAATGTTGTGAAAATATGATGGATAAATAGCCTAAATATCTTCCTTTATTTCTAAATTCTTCAAAAGTCTGACTAATTTTTGAATATCTTCGCTAAGTTTACATATATCTGATGATGCTTTATATGATGATGTGTGCATTTTTGATTCACGTCTCCTTGAAAACAGCATTTATGGTAATCTTTCCAAGTGTAAGGTTTTTCACCTGTATAGATTTTTGTATGTTCTGTTAAATTCCATTTACTTAAGAAGTGTTTGTAGCAAATAGAGCACATCTGTAGTAGAAATAAATGGACACAGTTAGGATTCTCTTCAATAATATAGGTAAAAAGCACTTGTTAAAGTGTAGGTAGTAAGACAAATCATTTTGTATTTACTCTAATTACGTTTCATATACGAATTCTAGTATTTCTCATATAAGTACTCACATATGTGTTATTCGTTAACGCTACATGTGCTAGGGATGAATCATTCGGGTCATTAATTTCTGAAGTTTGCTGCTGTTTTGGTTCATCTTGTTGAAACATCTGTATAATGAAAGAAATATATATTTAGTAAAGGTTTAATGTATAAATAATCGCCTATTTATTTATTTTTATTAAATACATGTATATTGCAATCAATTTCGTGTACATTTAATATAAATTAAATTTTCTTCATTTATTCATATGATAGTAATTTCTCTGAGGGGTACATATCTGATAATTTTTAGAAAAGTGTGAAATACAAATTATTCTATGATAATAAGCATTGTGGTAAAATTCACATAGCTTGGTTTCGGAAATAGGTTATTTGAAATATGAAATGTTAAAATTAAAGATTGTATTTGTACATGCTATGTATAATCAAAAACTATAAATATATTATTATTTAAAAAACTCGATGGACGATAATTCAGATGCAAGATGAAAACATTAAGATCAAGTGCAAGATGAAACATATAATTTGATTAATACTATGGAAGTGCTAACTCAAGATAAACCATGTATACTATATATCATTAAAACTATAAAGATAGTATTTATATTTTAAGCAACTTGATGCACGATAATTCAGAAGTGCGAGATGAAACATCTGATGAATTGATTAAAAATATGAGTAGATTAGTTTTAATACATTAGATGATTATAGCAGTAAGAAATTTCGTGTAGGAGCAATGCGTACATGATGAAAATCGAATGGAATCAATTGACTTCAACACCTGATCCAAGTTAGTATTTATCTCACGTGTGTAATGTGGAAATATAAAAGGTGAAGAATCATGTTTGATGTAAATAAATATTGTGGTATTGGTTTAAAAACTAAAAAAGTATTGAATTTTACTGAATTAGAAAGCATAAAATTTGATTAAATAATGTTTTATGTAAAATATTAAGTTTAAATGTGATAAAATTATGAAAATCAGTTTGTAAACTCTCATTTTTATAAGTACTACTATGAAAATATTCTTTTAATATAGAATTTCTGCTTATTGATGAGACTAAAAAATTATTTTTTGTTAATTTTGAATATTTATTGAGTGTATGTAATACTAGGATTAAAATCTTACAAATTTGGTGTTAAATTTTTCAAGAAATTGTGGTTTGTAATCCAGAAAAAGGTGTGATTTTAATAAATTTGTAAATATGTTCATTATTATTATTATTTTTTTTAGTTATTTCTCTAACTTGTCATTCATTTGTTAATTTTTGTAATTTTTGTAGAAAAAATGATTTGAATTTTCGGTAATCTGTACTATTTTTTTGTCCAACAGTTGATTTTATTGATTATTAGTATTCTTATTCAGCAGTAATTTCACGTATGAAGTTATTAAATATTAAATATCTATTAATTTTCTTTACTGTTTCATATGATAGTAATATTTCTGAGGAACAGGTGTGATAACTACTAGACTTTGATTGACTTGATTTTCTGATAAACGTTTGAAAAGAGTTGTAAGTATGTAATGATGCAATATCTATATACTATCGAGAGTCGTGATTGAAGTAGATAAGTATTGGAGTAATAGTCAATTCTTTGTTGAATTTCAAGAAATTGTGTGAGAACATGGTTTTTTACATTAAGTTTATGTAATTTCAGTTACAGTTTTTCGACAATCAACCTAAAAATGGATAATTATCATAGTTAAAAGTTATGATGAAAAGATGTAAGCAATATTAATGTTAAAAAGTTCGTCTAATGTTTGCTCTTATGTTGTGAAAATTTCGAATAGTTTGGTTTGAAATATGAAATGTTTGTAAAAATTAAACTTTGTATTCGTGTATGTTTTGCATTATTAAATTGTAAAGATAATATTCATATTTGGAAAATGTTGTTGGGTGTTTTAATAATTTTTTGATAAGTAGATAAAAACAGATGTTAAAATTCTGTGCTATTAAAATATATAGGATCAAGAATAAAGTTTGATGAAAATAAGTATTGTAAAAATTCAGAAATTTTGAAGTGTAAGATGAATCATGTCCTAATTTGATTAATTATATGGGTAGAGTAGTTTTAATATGTCAAGTGTCTAAAGCAGCAAGAAACGATTTTTTAGGTTTTCTAGAATAATAATAATAATAATAATAAAAGTATACTTTTGTTGTAAGATTTCGAATGCAGTCAAGACGTGAAAAATATAAGTATGAACCCTTTGTAAAGACATTCAAACTTTTTAAAAAGTTTAAGTTTAGTAATATACTGTAACAATATATGTAAGCAAATGTATTTCAAAGTTGAAAATTTGTGTAAAAAATTGTCTTTTCTTGAAAATTGATATTTATTTTTGTTTAATTAATGATACTTATTACATTTTTGTTGTTAAAAACTAAAATATACGTTTAATTCTTCTGTTAAAATTGATATATCCGTGTTGGAGGTGAGAAAAAATAGTGTAAAACTAATAAAATTTGTTTAAATTCGTCTTTTTATTGTTAAAATTAATATTTTCTATTGTTTAGAATACGTAATAATAACTTTTGAGGAATGTATAACCGGAAAATGTTAAAAAATCTTAGAAAATTGGTATTAAAAATATTAAATACAGTTGCTTCAATGATATCTTTTCGATATGTAAAGTGATTGTAACATTTAGAAATGTACTTCTGAAGAATGTATAATCGGAAAATGTTAGAAAATCTTAGAAAATTGGTGTTAAAAATATTAAATACAGTTGCTTCAATGATTTCAAAAACAAACTCTGTTAAAAAATTCTGTATGATTTCAAGTGAAAATAATCTGAACCTGAATACATGGTATTTAAAATACAAAATTCACGATTATGAACTAATGTTGAAAACATGGGTAACATTAAATATACAGCTAATATTTAATTATAGATTAGAAAATTCTTAAATTGTATCCATATTTATTAAATATAGTACTGAATACAGTGAATAAGTGAAATATGTGAATAAGTATTGATATTTCTATGTTGCTTTTGAAAATACTAGTGTAAAATTATTCAAATTCGTCTTTTCTTTAAAATTGATATTTATTTTTGTTGAATTAATGATACTTGTTAAGTTTTTGTTGTTAAAATTAAAATATACGTTTAATTCTTCTGTTAGAAATCTATATTTCCAAGTTGTTGTTCAAAAGACTATTGTAAAACTAATCAAATTCGCTTAAATTCACCTTTTCCCCTTAAAAAATAATATTTTTATTATTTTGTTTAATTAATTATACTGATTATGTCTTCCAAAATTCAAATTTTGGGATATTGTGGTAACTGTTATGAAATTGGAGTGTATAAAATGTCTCTTTTTTTCTCCCAGACTTCTAAATATACAAAAATGAGAGGTCATTGCATTGTCCATTTCCCTACCTAAGGTAAAAAATTGGGGGAGATGGGGGTGAAAAGGTATGGTGAGGGACTTCGGAGGAATAAGTTTTGGTTTCAATATGACGTCACAAGAAGCAGGTGTTGTTTTCATATTTGTGTGTGCGTTGAATATTTACTGAAATGTGTTCGTTTATGCATTAAAATTCTACTTAGTTAGTATATAAAAGTATGATGAAATTTCCATTTAGAGTAAAAGTTAACCAAATTCGTTTAATTCGTCTTTTTTCGTTAAAAAATCATTAGTTTCCTTTGTTAATTGTTCAATTATTGAAATTCTTTGAGGTAACGACTGTTCAAAAATTAAAAAATATGTTTAAATTTCTATTTTAAGTTGTGTATTCTGATTTTATATATATATATATATTAAAAAAATAAATAAATATGAAGAAATCAGTTAAAAATTTAATATTTTCTGTTGTTTTGCTTAATTAATAATGTTCGTGAAGGAAATGGTTGTCCAAAACTCGAATGCATGCTTAAATTTCTTTCTATCAAATTGATATTCTGAAGTTTGAGTTGAAAAAATCGTAAGAAATCAGTCTTTTTCTATAAAACTTGATATTTTCCATTGTTTTTTACTTAATTAACGATACTCATTAAGGCTATAGCTGTTGAAAAACTAGGATACATGTTTAACTTTCAAGTTTTAAATTGATACACTGATGTTGCAGTTGATAAAAATCGTAAGAAATCAGTCTTTTTCTATAAAAATCGATATTTTCCATTGTTTTTTACTTAAATATGAATGCTCATTAAGGTTATAGCTGTTGAAAAACTGAAATGTATGTTTAAGTTTTCTCTCTTAAGTTGATAAAAATCGTAAGAGATCAGTCTTTTTCCATAAAACTTGATATTTTCCATTGTTTTTTTACTTAATTAACGATACTCATTAAGGCTATAGCTGTTGAAAAACTAGGATACATGTTTAACTTTCAACTTTTAAGTCGTTACATTGATCATATAGTTGATAAAAATCGTAAGAAATCAGTCTTTTTCTATAAAACTGGATATTTTCTATTGTTTTTACTTAATTAATACTACTCATTAAGATGTCTATGAAGCAAAATTCAAATATATGTTTAACTTTCTTGAGTTAAATTGATAATCTCATCTTGTAGTTGAAGAAATCTAAATAAAATGGTTAAAAACTGAGATTTTTCCAGTGTTTCGCTTAATTAATAATACTCATTAAAATTATGGTTGTTCAAAATTCAAATATAAATTTAATCTTCATCATATAGTATGATTCCGAGTTGAGATGTGATTGATAATATTTTTAATTAGGGAAGGTTGTTCACCTATCCTATTATAATAGAATGTTCCTTTTTTCCACTAGGGGGCGTTCGTGGAGGGGGATGCATAGTGGGGGCAGGAGAGTGGCGGTGGCATGATGGGCGCAGGAGGAACAGCCGGAGGCACGGAGGCACCGCAGGCGGCACGGTGCCGCTGTGCCGCCTGGTGCCGCCTTACTGAGCCCGTACTCTTATTTTCCTACTACTCACATGTTAATAAATCTTATTTTGAAAGCAATATTATTCTTTGCGTTGTTTGTTGCTGTGCTGGAAACTATTTAAAATATTACTATTTTCTAAAAATTTAAATAAAATCTCTCGAAAAGTGGAAGATTTGAATTTAAAATGCAAATAAATCATAACTAGTTGGATGTGCCATTCCCAAAACTTTCTTCTATCTCATACGCACATTTTATTATTTAAAAAAAAATAGTTACTCATTTTAATGCTTCAATAATTTTAATTCAATATCATATCAACTTTGATTTTCTTCTTAAATTTCTGCTTCAGTCAATTAATACGAGTAAAAACGAATTTCCGTCTCTGCACGAGCCGATGAGCAATAGAATGATAGGCAAATTTTATTTTAATTCAAATTCTGGGAGATCCTACTTGCCATACCAAAAAATAATCATATGCAAAAAAATTTTGTTCATTTCTAGAACTAACTTTTACGTAACACTTTTAGGTGGTGCAATATTCAAAATGGCATAAAATTCGATATTGCAGCGCACCCTTCGGACGGATTTTTTTTCAAATTCAGGGAGTACCAACTAGCCATAACCATACACTTACACAAAATAATTGATTCATTTCGATGCATAACTTCATATATTTTGGTCGGTACAATATTGAAAATGGAACAAAACTCGCGATTGCAGCGCCCCCTTTCGGCGGGTTTTTTTCAAATTCAGGGAGGACCAACTAGCAATAGTCATACACTTACACAAAAAAATTTGGTTCAGTTCGATGCATAACTGCATATACTTTTGGTCGGTAAAATATTGAAAATGGCACAAAAATCGCGATTGCACTGCCCTCCTCCGGAGGAATATTTCAAAATTGAAGGATGATATGAAGTTCCGTCGCTGACAATGAAGTTTTTGTGATCCGGGTCTTTAAGTAGTTAGTATTAAAAGTCTGTTGCATAAAAAATGTGAAAATCGAAAGTATTATAAAAAAGCCTTTGATTAAAACTCTGATGTAAGACGTTTTTCAATCAAATACCGTATTTACATGTACATACCGCTCACCCGTGTATAACGAGCACCCCGTACTTAACAAGAAAAAAAATGGCGATTTTTTAAAAATCTCGCATATAACGTGCACCGTAAATTTGATATGCAAATAAATAAATAAATAAATGAATTTCAATAAAGAAAGTTGAAACAAACATTACTTCAGGCAGAAAACAAGGTGAAAATACATTTTTAGACCTGCTTGCCACAGCCTCATTTGCCTGCTTTAGATCTGCTTGCCACAGCCAAAAACATTCACAAATTTTTTGGTTCAATTCTATGCATATATTCATACACTTTTTGAGGGTAGAATGGCAGCATACACACAGACACACGGACAGACAGACATTTTGTAAAAGCATGTTTTGTTGAATCTCTGACCCCTAAAACGTGTAAATCCGTCGAAAACCGGAAGTCGAATTAAATTCGATTACAATACTTTCTTCTATTGAAGATAGACTAAAGTAAAAAGTGAATCAAATTAAAATAATAAATGTAACTTGGACAACGAAAATTTCTAATGTAAAAATATTCAATTATGTATGTATACATTTGATCTTATAAAACTTTTTTTAATTTAATAATTTTGACCAAATTTAATATTAAATATCTCTTAAAGTAATTACCGTATTTACTCGAGTATAACGCATAGAGCAAAAAGACTAGTTGCGCCTTATACACCAATAATTTGTTACTGCTGGATGTAATCACACGATATACATATGCATCATTAAATGTATTCAAAGAAGACATAATGACTCGGAAAATGTTACTTAAGAGCCCACAATAGTTACAGAAAAGTTACTCAAAAAGACCCGGATGACTATGTAAAGTCTATGGGAGCGTTCTTTTCTAATATCTCGCTCAAATTTTAATATTTTTGCATGATTTTTTTGCTCAAGATAGCTGAGGACAATCCATAACCGGGCTAGTTTTTACTTTTTCGATTTTGGTTATATATTTTCTATATTACGATAGTTTCAGTTTCAGAACCGGTTTAAACCGTTTTCGAAAGTTAAAGTAATTTTTTAAAGAAAATCTGAAACAAAAATTGAAAAAGTAAAAACTAGCCCGGTTGTGGATTGCCCTCAGCTATCTTGTGAAAAAAAATCATGTAAAAATATTAAAATTTGAGCGAGATATTAGAAAAGAACGCTCCCATAGACTTTACATTTTCATCCGGGTCTTTTTGAGTAATTTTTCTGTGACTATTGTGTGCTCATAATTAATGTAATACTGCATCTTTTTTTCACTCCTTGCACTTTTTTCTACAATAAAGCTAGTGACATTATTTAAACGCTAATTAGCGATTCTCAAAGCCGTTATTTTGCCCCTACCCAAAGTCTAAAAATGTATTTTCACCATGTTTTCAGCCTGAAGTAATGTTTGTTCAACTTTCTTTATTGAAATCTATTTATTTATTTATTCATTTGCATATCAAATTTACGGTGCACGTTATATGCGAAATTTTAAAGAAATCGCCATTTTTTCTTGTTAGGTATGGGGTGCTCGTTATACATGGGTGAGCGGTATGCACATGTAAATACGGTATTTGATTGAAAAACTTCTTACATCAGAGTTTTAATCAAAGGTTTTTATTCTATAATACTTTCAATTTTCACTTTTTTTTTATGCAACAGACTTTTAATATTAACTATTTAACGACCCGGATCACAAAAAATTCATTGTCAGCGGCGGAACTTCATATGTTACTTTTTTAAATGGATATACATATATCATACATGCGTAATATACATATGACTGTGCGCACATATTTATAATGAAATTGTTTACGTCGAATTCGGAATTAAGGAATTTATATGTTTATTAAATTACATTTCGCATTTAATGCATTTAAGAACGCATTCGTACTTAACATGGAATTATTATTTACACTTTGCCTAAAAACTAAAGAAGTCATTATTTACTGATTTGTGATCAAATCTGTTTAAATGTTAAGAAAGTCTATACATATTATACAAAATACTTAGGATAATTACTTTCAGGAATCAATTAACTCAACTTTTAAGCTTATGGTAACAGACCTAAAAATCATTAACATTTTCCTCGGAGATTGTAGAATGATCTTTCAATCAAAACAAAAGTTTGCGACATGTCGATTGTTTTAAAATGAAGGTGGTCCTTAATGACCTAGACAAACTGAAAATCATTATTCAATTAGAAATTCGTTTAACATCCTTTTTACTTTCTTCTATCTTCAATAGAAGAAAGTATTGTAATCGAAATTTTTTCGACTTCCGGTTTTCGACGGATTTACACGTTTTATGGGTCAGAGATTCCAAAAAACATGTTTTTACAAAATGTCTGTCTGTCCGTGTGTCTGTGTGTGTGTCTGTCTGTGTGTGTGTCTGTGTGTGTGTCTGTGTGTCTGTATGTCGCCATTTTACCATCAACAAATGTATGAAGTTATGCATAGAATTGAACCAAATTTTTTGTGAATGTTTTTGGCTGTGGCAAGCAGGTTCTCCTTTAGTTTTGAAATATTCTGCCGGAAGGGGGCGCTGCAATCGCGATTTTTGTGCCATTTTCAATATTGTACCGATCAAAAGTATATGAAGTTATGCATCGAATTGAACCAAATATTTTGTGTATATGTATGACTATGGGTAGTTGGTCCTCCCTGAATTTGAAAAGAATCCGCCGGAAGGGGGCGCTGCAATCGCCATTTTTGTGCCATTTTTAATATTGTACCGACTAAAAGTATATGAATTTATGCATCGAATTGAACCAAATTTTTTGTGTATGTGTATGACTATGGCTAGTTGGTCCTCCCTGAATTTGAAAAAAATCCGCCGGAAGGGGGCGCTGCAATCGCCATTTTTGTGCCATTTTCAATATTATACCGACCAAAAGTATGTGAAGTTATGTATCTAATTGAACCAATTTTTTTTTTTTTGTATCTGTATGACTATGGCTAGTTGGTCCTCCCTGAATTCGAAAAAAAATCCGTCGGAAGGGGACGCTGCAATCGAGATTTTTGCGCCATTTTCAATATTGTACCGACCAAAAGTACATGAAGTTATGCATCGAATTGAACGAAATTTTTTGTGTAAGTGTATGGCTATGGCTAGTTGGATCGCCCTGAATCTGAAAAAATCCGCCGGAAGCGGGCGCTGCAATACCGAATTTTATGCTATTTTCAATATTGCACCACATAAAAGTGTATGAAATTAGTTCTAGAACTGAATTAAACATCTTGTATATGATTATTTTTTGGTAAGGCAAGCAGGTCCTCCCTGAATTTGAAAAAAAAAAATCTGCTTATCATTGTATTGTCCATCGGCTCGTGCAGAGACGGAAATTCGTTTTAACCCCGATTAATTGATTGAAGCAGAAATTTAAGATGAAAATCAAAGTTGGTAAGGTATTGAATTAAAATTATTAAAGCATTAAAATGAGTAACTATTTTTTTAATATTAAAATGTATGTATGAGATAGAAGAAAGTTTTGGGATTGGCACATCCAACTAGTCTTTTTTGCTGAAAAAATATTTTAAAAAATGAAACAAATTACTTATTATATAATTTATTGTAATTTAATACATACTTCATTATGAAAATTTTATTTTGTAAAGTAATTGTGTATTTTCAGTTTAAAAATTAATAAATATACATACTTATTTGTCTTTCGATAATTTAATATCAATGTAACTAATAAGTGAGAGTAGTAGATTAGGTTATTGTCTTTATGAGTATAATTGATTGCCAAATAGAGCTTTTACGTTTTGCCGAATGTTTTATTTCAATCTCTTGGGTAAACGAATACATGAAAAAGAAAATAATTTAATACTGATGTGAATTAATATAAAGAGATAAAATTTCTTAACACACCTTAAAAAATTGATTTTGCTAGGCCTTTCGAAAGACCTGAGTCTTTCTTTGTCAAGTACAAAGAAGACGTGAGACAACATTGTTGTGTGTCTTCTATGTGTCATTGCTATATGTTCATGTACAGCAGCATGAGCTGCTATATATGAGAACATGTTGATTCGTCATATATTATAGTCGTCATGAGCTACTATGAAAGCCACTGCTTTTGTAGTTGACGCACGTCAAAGCGTATACCGAAGAAACACTCATTTCTTTCGAAAGGCCTAGCGAAAAAAGTATTTTATGTAGTGTTTAAGAAGATTTTAGCTCTTCATTTGAATACATGACATTTAATATTTATGTTTAAATATACACAAAATCTCAAACCTATGTAAATATGTTTTAAAACTTTTCAAGGAATTTTAAGTAAATATAAACGTCTTTATTATAAATATAAACCATCAAAAGTGCCTAAAAAGATTATTTCAATATAAAGATTACCTGTAACAGAATAAATATATGTGATTTGTGTGCCATTCGTTATTGGAAAACATATGGATGACGTATAAAAAAAATCTATATACGTAATTTACATTATAATGCTAACTTTATTAGCATACGAAATATAAATTTTTCATTGCTTCATTATTTTACATCGAAAAAGTACGCATTGTTATACATATATGTGACGATTTAAAAGTTAGGAGCCAGAGACATCAACGCCGGGTTTCCCTTTCACCGCACAGAAGTCATGGCCACCAAGGAAAATTAATAAATAGATGTAGAGGATCCAATAAATTACTCATTGGCTGCTGTAAGTTCATTTATTTAATCCGTAGTCATGAGAAAGGGAAAAGCTCCTTTTGCAAACTGTCTTTTACCGAAACATTCCATCATTATTTCAGCGAGCCGTACTCATCGAAGAAAAAACCCAAGAATCCTCCTTCTCAGCTCGAGGCTTCCCCTCTTAAATCTAAAAAGAAAATTCTAGAACATTCTATAGCCTCAAACCATCATTCTTTTATGTAAACAGAATTATTGTCCAGCTTCGAGATTAAACACTTCATTCAGACGATAGTTTTATTTAAAAAAAAAATATTATTCAACCAGTTTATAATCGACTCAAGATTTCTTACGCAGACGATTTTTAGAGATGATTAATTTTAAGAGATAAAGAAAAGAAATGAATTTATTAATATGCACACTATCAAAGGTTGACGGAGGAAAAATAAATAAATAGATAAAATAAAATAATAATATTTTTTGAAAGGTATGGATTTGGAATAAATTTAATAAGACTTTCTTAAAAAGGGTTGATAAAAACATAGAAAAATGAATTTTATTTGGAATATTAAGAAATAAAAATTTAATTAAGACTATTTTTAATATAGAGCCATCTTTTTAAATTTACGCATACAGGAATAATGTTTTTTAAGGCAAATTAAGAATTTATATCGTCTGCATAAAGATTAACAGATTAGATTTAGAAACAAGATTTTAATTTAATAATTTGAAGTAAGTACCGAACATTATTATAAAAAAATTAAGATAGTATAAAGGTTAGTTTTGGCGAAATTTTTTTTAATTTGTAATATATATATAAAACCATTAATTGTATTACAATATATGAACTATTGAATATAATAGAAAATTACCACATTGAACATGGGAAGAAAATAAATAAATAAAATGAATACAAATGGAATTTGCAGAACCAAAGCAGAATTATCCAGCCCCAAATACTTTGGAGCTACAAATGAGGTGTGTGCTTTCATCTTCGTGTTAGCCATGAAAAAGCAAAATAATACGAATTTAGGGCTTCCAACACACATAAAACCAAAATTAAATGAAGAAAAAATATCAAAAGCGAAACATAAAAAATTAATACATAATATTAGTAGCTAAATTATATATACATACAGGGTGTTTCGCTACCAGACCGACAAACTTTGAGGGGTGATAGTAGATATGAAGACAAACATTATTAAATAGGAAACCTTGGGGCGCAAACGTCTTCTGTAGGAGTTAGGGGCCATTAAAGTGTAAAGTCCAAAACTTCAAACGATTATAAAAAACGGAAAAAAGGTGGATTCGTTTGCGGTTTCGCTAAAATCATTCTCTATATTACGATTTGTTTGTAAAAAATTTTTAAAGGTTATAATCAAAAATTGTCAATAGAGGGCACTTTAGACTTTAGAGTAACAAACAACTACTTTTAACCTTATTTTGTGCACGGTGTTGAAATTATTCTAAAGTTTAGAATTTAACTTAAATTTTAATTCCAAAATCTGAAACATTAGGATCGGGTAACAAGTGAAAATTGAACTGTGAACAAAGGAGGGAATTTTAAACACACATAAACATTATACAAACTGATCGATTTTGTTGGAGTTTGCGTGTAGGTCATTCCTTTGGTAATTAATTTATTCAAAAGGACTTACAGCTCTGTGTCTCCATTTTTATAGAGGACGCTTCCGACACATCTCCGACATTTCAATGGCATTACTCCTTGGTTTTTTACTACCAAACCAACATACTTCCAGGAAATGTTAGGGATGCAAGGCGACTCGGAATCACATAGGAATGTAACGTTGAAAATGCCTTTTTAGCGAGTTGTGGTTAAAAGAAGCAGAGAAAAAAGCAACAGAAACAGTTAGTGACACATATACACGTTAATATGACAGAAAACAAAGTAGTTAAGGGTTTTACTACAAAAAGTGTCCGAAATTATGACCAGAAGTTATTGGGCATACTTGACAGCAGCGTCGCATGGAATTCCTTACGCTTTCAAAGATTCCTGTCATCTCGGATAGCTTTCAGGCAGCTACAGAAGTTCGAGCTGAGAGGTCTTCCACTTACGGAACGGGAGTCACATACATTCAACTTTTCGTTTGACCCCAGCAGAAGAAGTCCATACAGGTTCAGATTCAGATTGAGGCAGGTGGGGGGGGGGGGCTACTAATTGGTTTGAGGTCAACTAGCACCACCCAGCATGGTTATTTAAAAAATACAGAACAATTATACAGCAATAAAATAAAGGTAGGTAACAAAAAGTAATTGATATAATGATGTAGTTGCGACGATCTGTCAGGCAAACGAACCGGGCCACCACTACCTATTTACCGCTGTTCATATGTTACGTTGAGGCGTGTGCGAATATCGTTGGTAAAATGTGGAGGAACCCCATCATGCTATAGAGTGACGAAACGAAAGAATAATATTTGCTTTTAACAGAAGTTCCTACAGAACGTGTTGTAGAAATATCAAGTTGGTCTTTTCTCTGCTTCTTTTAACACGAATTCGTAAAAAAGGCATTTTCGACGTTACATTATAATATGATTCCGAGTCGTCTTTGCATCCCTAACACTTTCTGGCAGTATGTTGGTCTGGTAGTAAAACATACAGGAGTAATACCATTGAAATTTCTGAGACGTGTCGGAAGCGCCCTCTATCAAAAGATGGGGACACCAATGCTGTACGTCATTTTGAATAAAGTAATTACCAAGGGAATTACCCACACGCAAAATGCAACAAAATCGATTTATTTGTCAAATGTTTATGAGCGTTCAAAGTCCCCTCCTCTGTTCACAGTTCAATTTTCGCTAGTTACCCGATAATAATGTTTCCGATTTTGGGCTTAAAATTTAAGTTAAAGTCTAAGCTTTAGAATAATTTCAACCCCATGCACAAAATAAGGGTAAAAAGTAGTTGTTTGTTACTCTAAAGTCTAAAGCGCCCTCTATCGACAATTTTTGAACGTAAACTTTAAAATTTTTTTAGAAGCAAATCGTGATGCAGAGAATGTTTTTAGCGAAAACCGCAAATGAATCCGCCCTTTTTTCCGTTTTTTATAATCGTTTGAAGTTTTGGACCTTAAACTTTAATGGCCCCTAGCTCTTACGGAAGACGTTTGCGCCCCATGGTTTCCTATTTAATAATGTTTGTCTTCATGTGTAGTATCGCCCCTCAAAGATTGTCGGTCTGGTAGCGAAACACCCTGTATATACAGGGTGTTTCGCTACCAGACCGTCAAACTTTGTTGGATGATAGTAGACACGAAGACAAACATTATTAAATAGGAAACCATGGGGCGCAAAGTCTTCTGTAGGAGTTAGGGGCCATTAAAATTTAAGGCCCAAAATTTCAAACGATGAAAAAAAACGGAAAAAAGGATCGATTCGTTTGCGGTTTTCACTAAAATTATTCTTTAAGTCACGATTTTTTTAGAAAATTTTTTTTAAAGTTACGCTCAAAAATTGTCGATAGAGGGTATGAGGACGGTTTCAACATCATATAGGAAGTTTGCGTTGCTAAATCGTAAGTGTAGTTTCAATCCCAAGTTCGTACATAATCCATGAATAATTGAGAAAGGCAACACAGGAGGCTAATTTACTGGAGACAAGTTTTTATTAATTTCACAGTTCCAAGAAAGGTTGCCGTGCCAGAGAGAGACCCTCGCAGAGATAGGTCCGATCGCTAGTACTTACAGAGAAGAAGTGGTCACAAATACATTTTTCACATCGTCAAGTGTTGGCGCGATACATGTACATAAAAATAGCCAAAAACGACTGATAAGCACAAATTGCGGTGAGAGAAGGCACGTGGAGAGTTTCCGTTAAATAGACTTTCAATGATAGAAACCAAAGGGCATGATTTGAAATAATTAACGCCAAATGATAAAAGATAGCATATGGCTCGGGAAACCACAAGGATTGCATTCTTTACATAGGGTTAACCAAAAATCTCACGGGCTCAGAAAGGAAATTAATTCAAATGAAA
Source organism: Maratus speculifer (assembly GCA_964019185.1). Lineage (NCBI taxonomy): Eukaryota > Metazoa > Arthropoda > Arachnida > Araneae > Salticidae > Maratus > Maratus speculifer. Next base: position 256,047,161 of record OZ025295.1, on the reverse strand, counting down.
TAAAATAAAGACAAACATAGCACATCTGGTTCTTAAGTGAATAGCGTTTAACTATGCTTAACAACAGCCTAGAAATAACTCTTTAAAAGGTTGTTGCTATGGGAAAATACATACATGTACATGAACAAACGGATGTACGTTGTGGTTTTAAAGAAAGAATTAGAGATAACTGAAATTATATTTTAAAGGAAAAATGGCCGTTAGTAACTGAATAGAATTAAAGGGATTAAAAATCTAGCTTATTAAATAAAGATACAAATTAAGGGAATATTGTAATTTTAACTATGGGGAAAAACAATTATTAACTAATATGTAAAGGAAAACGCCTTTACATATATCTCCCCGACGACCGACAAAGAAAAAGCGTGAAACGCGGGAGATAAAAGAAAAAAAACCGCACAAACACATGCCTCCTCTCAATGCTACAACACCAACTCATAAACAAAACATATTTTTTTTAAAGAGGAACTGGTGATAACTTGTCTATTAATGCAATACTCAAGTAGTAAATAAGCAAAGTAAATACATCATGTCTCAATTAAACAAAAAAAAAACATGCTAATAAGCATGAAAAAGCAAGTAGGTACCTATAAAACTTGCAAAAAGTCTTTTTTTTTAAACTGCAGTGAACTTCTGGACAGCTGTATATTATCTTGTTTCTTTTTTTTTCTGTGTGCACACTCAATATTATTCCAGAAGATTTTAATTCAGATTGCTTGAAATTTCTATTCAAGCCAAAGCAATTTTTTATTGCTTAAACGAGTTGGTTTTAAAGGAAAAATGGCCGTTAGTAACTGAATAGAATTAAAGGGATTAAAAATCTAGCTTATTAACTAAAGATACAAATTAAGGGAATATTGTAATTTTAACTATGGGGAAAAACAATTATTAACTAATATGTAAAGGAAAACGCCTTTACAGAGGGCGCTTTAGACTTTAGAGTAACGAACAACTACTTTTTACCATTATTTTGTGCATGTGGTTGAAATTATACTAAAGTTTAGATTTTAACTTAAATTTTAAGCCCATAATCGGAAACATTGGGATCGGTTAACTAGCAAAAATTTAACTGTGAACACAGGGGGAAATTTTAAATGCTCATAAATATTGGACAAACAAATCGATTTTGTTGCGGTTTGCGTGTAAGTCATTCCCTTGGTAATTATTTTATTCAAAATGACGTACAGCATTGGTGTCCCCATTTTTTGATAGAGGGCGCTTTCGACACATCTCCGAAATTTCAGTGGCATTACTCCTGTATGTTTTACTACCAGACCAAGATACTTCCAGGGAGTGTTAGGGATGCAAAGACGACTCGGAATCATATTATAATGTAACATCGAAAATGCCTTTTTTACGAGTTAGGGTTAAAAGAAGCAGAGAAAAAAGCAACTCTATAATTCTACAACACATTCTGACGGAACTTCTGGTAAAAGCACATGTTCCTCTTTCGTTGCACCACTCTATAGCACGATGGAGCCCCTCCACATTTTACCAATGATGTTCGCAGACACCCCAACATAACTTATGGACAGCAGTGGATCGGTAGTGGTGGCTCGGTTCATTGGTCTGCCAGATCGTCGCACCTACTTCATTATATCAATTACTTTTTTTTTACCTACCTTTATTTTATTAGTGTAAAATTTTTTTGTATTTTTTTAAATGAACGTCGCTGGGTGGGGCTGGTTGAGCTGAAACCAATTGGTAGCCCACCCGCACCTGGCTCAATCTGAATCTGAATCTGTATGGACTTCTTCTGCTGGGGTCAAATGAAAAGTTGAATGTATGGGATCCTCGTACCGTCAGTGGAAGACCTCTCTCTCAGCTCGAATTTCTGTAGCTGCCAGAAAGCTGTCCGAGATGCCAGGATTTTTTCAAAGTGAGAGGAATTGCATGCATCGCTGCTGTCAAGCATGCCCGACTACTTCTGGTCGTAATTTCGGACACCTATTGTAATAAAACCCTTAACTAAATTGTTTTCTTCCACATTAACGTGTTACTGTTTCAGTACATGTTTCTGTTGCTTTTTCCCTGCTTCTTTTAACCACAACTCGCTAAAAAGGCATTTTCAACATTACATTCCTATGTGATTCCGAGTCGCTTTGCATCCCTAACACTTCCTGTTAGTATGTTGATCTGGTAGTTAAACACCTAGGAGTAATGCCATTGAAATTTAGGAGATGTGTCGAAAGCGCCCTCTATCAAAAAATGGGGACATCAATGCTGTACGTCATTTTGAATAAAATAATTACCAAGGGAATGACTTACACGCAAACCGCAACAAGATCGATTTGTTTGTCCAACATTTATGAGCATTTAAAATTTCCCCCGCTGTTCACAGTTAAATTTTCGCTAGTTAACCGATCCCAATGTTTCCGATTATGGGCTTAAAAATTAAGTTAAAGTCTAAACTTTAGAATAATTTCAACCACATGCACAAAACAACGGTAAAAAGTAGTTGTTCGTTACTCTAAAGTCTAAAGCGCCCTCTATCGACTATTTTTGAACGTAACTTTAAAAAAAATTTCTAAAAAAATCGTGATTTAAAGAATAATTTTAGTGAAAACCGCAAACGAATCGACCCTTTTTTCCGTTTTTTATCATCGTTTGAAATTTTGAACCTTAAATTTTAATGACCCCTAACTCCTACAGAAGACGTTTGCGCCCCACGATTTCCTATTTAACAATGTTTGTCTTCGTGTCTACTATCATCCCTCAAAGTTTGTCGGTCTGGTAGCGAAACACCCTGTATATATATGTGTGTGTGTGACGATTTAATAAACTCGAAAATTCTTCACTGGTTCCCCTTTTTAAAAAACACACAGTCGTAGCAAGCGACGGAAAAAACAAAATAAATAAATGTAGAAGATTCATTAAATTACACATTGGCTGCTGCAAGTTCATTTATTAAACTGCAGTCAGTGTAGACGGCTTCCTTTGCAAGCCGTCTTTAACCGAAACATCAAAAAGAATGTTCCATCATTACTTTAGCAAGCCGTACTCAAGAATCTCACCACCTCCAGGCTTTCCTCTTAAATCTAAAAACAAAGTTCTAGAAAATTCTCTATTCTAACCATCATTTTTCCACGTAAACATAATTCATGTCCAGCGTCGAGATTTTTATTCCACAGACGATAATTTTATTTTAAAAAAATATTGATTAACTAATTTATAATCGACTCGAAATTTCGAATATAACAGGCAGACGATTTTTTTTTTTTTTACAGAAGATAAATTTTAAGAGAAAAAGAAAAGAAATGAATTTATTATTATGCACAAATATCAAATGTTGAAGGAGGGAAAATAAATTAATAAATAAAAATAATGATAGTTTTTGAAAAGTATGGTTTTGGAATAAATTTAATAAGACTTTCTTAAAAAGGATTGATAAAAACATAGAAAAAATGAGTTTTACTTTGAATGTTAAGAAATAAGTTTAATTAAGAATATTTTAAATTTAGAGCCATCTTTTTAATTTTACGCATATTGGAACAAATGTTTTTTTAAGGCGAATTAAGAATTTATATCGTTTCCATAAAGATTCATAGATTAGATCTATAAACAAGATTTTAATTTAATAAGTTGAACTAAGTACGGAATATTGTTAAAAGAAAAGTAATAGAGTATAAAGGTTAATCTTGGCGAAAAAAATTAAATTTTGTAATATGTATATATATATATGTACAGGGTGTCCCTAAACTCATGATATATACGCTAGGGGGTAATAGAACATATCAAGACGAGTAATAGTAAATAGAAAACCAAGGGTCCCAAACATTTTCCAAAGTAGATAGCCGCCATTAAAGTTTAGGGTCCAAAATTTCAAATACACATAAAAAATGGAAAAATTGGTCGACTGATTTGCGGTTTTCACTAAAACTATTCTTTATGTTGGCATTTTCTTGAAAATAAATTATAAAGATAAATTTCGAAAAATGCGAAAAAAGGGAGCTTTTGACTTTGGAGTAATGAAAAACTATTTTTTACGTTATGTTTTGCATCTGATTAAATGTTTTCGTAAACTTAGACTTAAACTTAAATTTTTAGCTCAAAAACTGAATAGTTGGGAGTGATTAAGTAGCACTAACTGAATCGTGTTCAGAGGGTTTAAATTTCAAACGATTATAAAAAAAGGAAAAATTAGTCAATTCGTTTGCGGTTTTTGCTAATACTACTCTTTAAATCAGTGTTCTTTAAAATAAATTTTAAAGATAAATTTCACAAAAGGCCGATAGAAGGCGCCTTAGACATTGGAGTAGCGTACAACCGTTATTTTTTTAAATCTCATTAAATAATTTAAATGCTTGGATTTAAATTTTGAGATCAAATTCTGAATCGTTCGAGTTTTTGAGTAGGGCAAAAGTGAACTGTGTTCGAGGGGGGGGGGGTTAAATTTCAACTCCTGAACACACTTCAGTTTGCGTTTCTTAACCCCTCCAAACGATTCAGAATTTGAGTTCAAAGTTTAAGTTGAAATCTAAGGTTTCGAAAACATTTAATAAGTTTTGGAAAGTATTTAATTAGATACAAAAAATAACGGTTAAATGGGAATTTATTCTGAAGTTTAAGGCGCCCTCTAACGGAATTTTTTGAAATTTATCTTTAAAAATTATTTTCAAGAATATACTGACTTAAAGAATAGTTTCATTTTAAACCGCAAAAGAATCGACCAATTTTTCCGTTTTTTATAATCAGTTGAAATTTGAACCCTCTGAGCACAGTTCCGTTTGTGCTACTTAACGACTCTCAACTATTCAGATTTTGAGCTCAAAATTTAAGTCAAAGTTTACGAAAACATTTAATCAGATGCAAAAAATAACGTAAAAAATAATTGTTCGTCACTCCAAAGTCTAAAGCGCCCTCTATCGGCATTTTTTTTATTTATCTTTATAAATCATTTTTAATAAAACACCGACATAAAGAATAGTTTTAGTGAAAATTGCAAATCAATCGACCAATTTTTCCGTTTTTTATAATCATTTGAAATTCAAACCCTCTGAACACAGTTAAGTTTGTGATACTTAACCACTTCGTACTATTCAGATTTTGCGCTCAAAATTTAAGTTTAAGTCTAAGTTCACGAAACCATTTCATGAGATGCATAAAATCACTGTATATTGCTCTACAATGCTCAGTTATTGTGTTAGTCATTTATTTTGAAATAAATTTCTATGATTAAATAAGCCCGATTATGAAAGAGTGGTCTTAATAATAACTACTAATAGACGGTTTTTGATGAGATTTACATTGTTAGGTAAATTTTCAAGGGTACTTTTCGGAAATTGCATTGGGTTATATCGTTTACCAATAAAAACTACTGTAAAAAAATAATGATTCGTTCTGAAAATTGGACCAGCGTTGCGGGCGACGCCTGCTAGTATTTGATATATTTTTTCTTTTTTTAAGCAGTGGTGCATCTGGAAATAATTGGAGTATATTTATGTTACAATTAAAAATTAGATTATGTACATCGAATGTTTTATTCATATTGATATATATATGTACACATATTTATTAATAAGTGTTTGTTTAGAGATTAATTTCTTCTTAGCTAAAAAAACTGAATAAATGTTTAAAATTATATTGATTTTTCTATCATGTAATTCGTAAGATATTCAATCGACAATAATACAAAATGTCAGTAAATGAGTATATATGTTAGACAGATATATTTAACTTTACAATGAATAAAATAAATTAATTGATAAAATCAAATTTCCATTTAAATTTAACGTGTAAAGGATTACAATTGATAGATCAGTTGCCTTTATAAATATCTTTACTACATTTCTATAATGTGAGTTTTTTTTTCTTTCGTGAAAATGAATTCAAATTAGGAAATTTACTATTTGGAGCTATGGCAACAATAATATATAAATGCAGCAAGGTGTTGCACCCATGTATTTAAATAAGATAAAATTTGTTAAATTATTAACTTAAAAAATAATGTCCTGTCATAAAATAATAAATTTATAAATTATTATCGATAAATAAATATTTTGAATAAAATTTTCAAGCAGGACACAACACAGGAAATGTAAAACCCGAAAATAGCGGCATATTTTTATTCAAATATTGTTTTACACATTATAAAAATATGTATATATAAAATTAATAAAAACTAATTTTGTATAGTAATACATAGTTTTACATAATATTAATTTAATTTTGTAATTTTATATAATAATAGTTAAATTTTATCTAAATTTAATTTTCGAATAACTCTCTCATTATTCACAATTATTAAAAATATATTATAATAATTGTTAAATTTTATATAATTCTAATTTCGAATAACTTCCTCATTATTCACCATTATTAAAATATATTGTGAACGTTTCAAAAGTTCCAATTTAAATTGCTGTTTAAAAAAAGCAAACTAACTTCAATGTGTATCAAGTACATATTTACAGTGGCAATTTAATGTTTCAGATAAACACAAATTAATTTGATAGTAAAATATGTTCTACTATCAGAAATATATATTGACTCTAACTTTATCTTACATTAAATTGGCATACATAATCAAGCATTGCATAATTTTGCATTACTTTTAGTTAGGGCATCGAAAATTCTTCAATACATCGGATATTGATTATTTAACACAATTAATAATATAGATTTCCGATAAATAGTAAACCTAATTAGAGCATACATTTAAAAGTTTCTGGGATACAACCAGTAAGGGGAAACTAATTTAAGTTCCGAGTAATTATATAGGTGTAAGAATTAACGAACTGCGTTATTATGCAGATAAATATTTTATGTCTATATAAAGTCAGTACTGGATATGTGGTCACCCGCTTATAAGGTCATTTTTCGTAAGTCCGCACTAACAGAACAGGTATTATGCGTTAAAATACACCGCCTACATGGTCAGTTTCTAATGGCTTCTATCGGATATATGGTCACCGTTTGTCTCCCATTTTATTGCTAAATATCTTATAATTTTATGCTTTTTCCTTCCCTTCTTAGACAGTAAAGTGACAAATAGGCGTATTGTTCAACGATCTTCAATTGTCGGCTTCTTTGTATTGGTCACGTGGTATTTTTCCTTTTTTTATAGCTTTAGAAAGAAGTGGATGGACATACTGAAGGAAGAACATTTTTCTCCTAGTCGGTCATTTTCTCAATCGCTGAATCTTCCATGCTTGTGTTTAAAGCCGGAAGTACGAACTTCCGTATGGTAAATAAAGATTTTTTAGCAATTTTACAGCTGTAGAATAGGATGGTGATATTTTCCTTTTTAAGCGGAGCCTTAGAGATCTCGATAATGATAGATTCGCGTCCATCCTCGACACTTTTCCTTGTCGGTAAGAGTTTTTAAAGATCTAAGTATTTCTCCGCAATTGTCATTATAAGTTGGAATATGATATTAATAAAGGCAATAGAAGATTGTTTTAGGAATCCTTGATTTCTCGAATGTAAAGAATTATTGTTTGAAGACGACGACAATGATAATAATGTACCTCTTTTTGAATTTGCGCAAAAATTATGGAATGCCGTTTGACATAAGCAGTTGTTATCAATAAGGTTGTTACTAATGGCCTTTACCCTCGAGTGGTTACAGTTACGCCTTTGCTGTTATGTACCCTGAGAAAAATATTGCTTATTGAACGAAGGGGAATTCGTTTTAAAATATTCTTTGTGTACATTGCAGTTACTCTTCTAATATAGATACTCGTACCTAACGTGGCATGGGTAAAGGCCATAGTGAAACTTCTATGCTGGAAATCGTTTACGATATTTTAAATATAAACACTCTTCGAAGCGATAATAATAACAGTGAGTGTGAAGCTGAAGCACACAAGAAGAAGCTTTCCAAGCACTGAACATTCTCAGTTTTTTTTACTAATTCAAAAACCGCAGAGGAGCATTTTAAACAATAAATAAATAATAAATCAAATTATAAATAAAAAAACCTGAATAAGATAAAAGTAGTTTTAACATTTACGATAAAAACAAACCTGCAAAAAAGTATGTTTCACTACTGCGAGTATACTGATCAATTTGAAAATTTAAATGAAAAGCATTTTTGTTTATGACTTTTTTATTATTAATTATACCTTCATAGCTTATTTGTACGTTATTTTACTAATTTAACTAAATTATTAATAATATTTTATTGCCTAAAGTAAAATTCCTGTGTACACCGCGTATAAGGTCACACCGCTTATAAGGTTATATTCTTCAGGACCGCATGGGTGACGATATAACCGATACTGACTGTAGTAATACTTTCAGGAGTTTAAAGTTATGATATTGCTTAAATTGGTTTATAACCCACTTCAAAATAATATTAATAAACATTAAAGTAGTGAAATTATTTTTTAGCAATTGATTTTTACATGGTACAATTAATTTGTGTAATGGGGCAGAAAAACTCAGAAATTTTTTCATCAATATTGCTCAATATTTAACCCTCTAAGCGGTTGGCCCGTAATATTCCGTACACTAAGCTCCAGGTTTCACTGCAATATAAGCAATGTTTAAGATATTATAATTCCATAAAATTAATGAATTTTCAAAGCATTGAAGAATGATTAAGACTCTCAAGGATTACATTTATATTCCTAAATAAGATTTTTAATGTAATATTGAAATAATCATATTTTATTAGCATTTAAAACAAAATGCAGAGAAAACAACATTACAATTTTACCCATTTGCAAGACGCTTGGAGGGTTAAATGTGTCCTTCTGACATTGAAAAACAGAAAAAAGAGAGAAATCTTTCTTATTTGTGTGAAAAATTACATTTTGAAATTTTTTGTCGAATTTTTTTTAGGATACAGTGAAATGGTACATAATGTGACAGTTAGAACCTAAAAAAATACCGATTTTTATCAATGTTTAACCGCGCCTTTTTGATGTCAAAATATGGAGAAAAATGATAAAAATACTGTATTTACTAAAAAAACTGTACTCTGAAAATTATTTTTCAAAACTGGAATTTACATCAATATATTTCATGACAAATTTAATTAAGAATATGTTTTTTGAATAGCTCGTAAAATAGAACAAAGATCAGAAGAAAAGTAAATTTGAAGCGCATTTAATAATATTTTACGTACCACTCAGATATAACCTTTGCTATACAAGACGGTTGTATTTGTTCCACTGCAAAACACGCACACTAATTATTCTTTTGCTTCCTATCAAATAGCACAAGGTCCAACAAAATCGTAGTCGTTATTTGACAATTTCTTATGAAAAATGAAGATTAAATAAATTGAAAATTCCAAAAATAGCTCGATATTCTGATTGTAGTGTTTTCAAGGGTTAGTAATGCATCATGTATTTTTTACGGCAATAAAATAAAGTGCATTAAATATAAATCACAGTAATGAAGCATACTTTTCGTAACAATTAAGGTAGAGCAATTTGTCAGCCCGATTCATTTTCCTCCATGGAATCGTTTATTAATCTTATCTTTATCAAACACATTTGCAGAGAAATGTCCCAATTATTTTTTGTTTCTAATATAATAACTTTTCTTCTATAAATGGTATATTAACACAAATATATCTAGCAATATTATTGTTGTATAAAATAAAATATAATACACTTCTATGTATAAAATATTTTTAAATATTTATCATTAATATTATATATCTTTTTTTAATGAAAAAAGTCAACATTATTTTAATCCTTCCAAAGACCTTGAAATATATTAGATTAGTAGGAGTAAAAGCGAAAACGGAAATGTTGCTCTTATTATAAATATGAATGTTATTTCTTAAATGAATCAACTCACCATTACATATTAAATTGCATTTTATTTTCTTTACACTTTTGAGTGCATTAAATTATTAGAAAACATAAGCTCTCATTATGATGATTCGCAAAATATTCACTGTGATTTTAAATACGCGTGCTGTAGAGAAACGACAATATTTAATCAGGCATAAATATTCATGCCGATAATCAACGAATAGCACAAATCTGTTTGTTTTGTATATTTTATCTTTTATGGATTTTTATGTATTGTTTTTAGCTGAATGCGAAAAATACCTTCATTTTTATCCATCACGTCAAGATTTTTTTTTCGAAAATTCCAATGGTAAAAAGTCAAAAATAGTGAAATATGAAATTAAAATACAGGGTGAGTCATAAATATCGAAACAATAGGCTATCCCCTTAAACATTGCTCCTAGACCCATACTTCCAATTGCAAAAATTCATAAAAAAAGATGAAGTTTCAGATAAGATAAGTTGCAACTCCATGGGGGTCTATTTAAAAAAATACGAAAATTAAATTTTTATACGGCACCCGTAGGGCAAAATTCCCAATTAGGAAATTATTCCTTATCTATTCCTAAAATGAACAACATAAATTTCATCTAAATATCTAAAAATCTGACAGAGATATTAAAATCTGAAATTCTCAAAAATTCGTGACTTACACCACTTTACCATGCCTGTAAAAAGAGAATTTTTCGCTAATTTTCAAAGCAAGTAAGGGGCCATCCATATAATTTCCATTATTAAATATCGATTTAAGACAGTGACTCTCATTTGGACATAACAAAGCAGTGTATTGAAGTAAACTAAACTTTTTTCAAAATATGTTGGTGGTCTGCACTGGAGTTCTGCATGGATAGAAATATCTTGATCCGGTCCCAAACCGACCCATAGGGGAAGACGTTCTGCCAGGCCTGAAAAAATCTTCAAATCATAACCCGGACCGGTCTGGAAAATAGTTTAAATCATAGCCCGGTTCAGCCGCAAATTTCTACATAGTTTCTTTATTTCGGTGTGGGAAAAATTGTTTTGTATGGAAGAGTTCTGACCAAAAATTTCTTTTATTGCTTTTAGTTTTTTATATTTATACTTTTTATTATTAAAGAAGCGCAAAAGACTGTAATATATATATTTTGTCAATGAATCTCTCTCTCTCTATAAATGTTTCACTTATATTTTAATGTCATTAATCTCCAACGCATGGGATGCGTTGGAGACTTGGAAAAATGTTATACAGTAAAACCTTTTAAGACGGAATCACATAGTAAAGAAAAAATACGTTATAGAAGGATGCCCTCCCTAGGAGGTGTAAATAGAGTTTAATTTTTTCCTCAGGTATCATTATATTTATTTTGCATGGATCAACATATTTTCCGTTTAAGACAGAATTCCGACATAGACAGACTTTTTTTCACTGGTTTTATTGTATTTAATTTCTTAGCCTTTGAATATACTATTCTTAAAAAAAATGAATTTTATTTATTTATTTATTTATTTTGTAAAATAAAGATTTTAAAATCCATGTGTTTTTTGAAAAAAAAATTCGATTGAGCCGAATTTTATTTATTTTAAACACGTATTAAGCCATTCAGAGACAGTGTTTTTAATACGGGTTTTGTCGATAACGGGATTGAAAATTTCGTACAATTTACACCTAGGAAGAAGATAACAATACCCTCCTTTATGAAAAGTACGTTAGGTCCGGCCTAGCATGTCTTCAAAAAAAAAGGAACCTCTCAGTCCTGGTCCGGCCTGGGCCCAGAATGCAAATTTTTTAACAGCCTCTCCAGGACGATAAAAAGCCTGAAGTTGTGAGAGCTAAATTTTTAAAAAAGACTTAATCTGCATCTTAGAAAAAGCATTCTTTTAAATAAATGACACACATTTAAGCAGTATACTTCGTTTTTCTGCATAATGAAATTTTTCATCATTATTTCTTGTCCTTAAATTATTAAATGGTAAAATATTTTAAAGAAAAAAGAACTTGAAACGCGTCATTTGATTTTTTTTACATTAGTTTTCTTTCGGCAAATTTGAAAAAAATATTTACTTTTGAAAATATGATTTTTTTAAATTTATATTAATTTTTCAATAAATATTTTTAATATTTTTTAAATTAACATTAAAAAACAAAAACCTCTGGAACAAAACTTAAATAAGATTTTCATTTTTAATTAAATGGAAAGAAACTGAAATCCGATAAATAATGTTACGAGTTATTACGATCGTATAAAAATTCGATCTAAAAAAATAGATTTTTGCGCGTTTCCTAGAACTGTAAAAGTAACATTGTTTTTTGAATTGCGCACATTTCAATTTGTGTCTAATCCCTTAAATTTTTTTAAATGGCTATAACTTAGCGAGTTTTAAAGATATGAAAATGCAACTTTTTGTGTCTTATTCAGGACTGAATAAGGAAATTTTTTTCTAATTGAAATTTTTATCCTACGGGGGCGTATAAAAATTTAATTTTCGTATTTTTTCAACTAGACCCCCCCCATGAAGTCGCAATTTTTCTTATCAAAAATTTCACCTTTTTTATGAATTTTTGCCATTGGAAGTATAGGTCTAAAGGCAATATTTAAGGATATAGCGTATTGTTTCGATATTTATGACTCCCCGGGTCAAAATTTATGCTTGTACCAGCAACAAAAATATGCTAGTTATTGCTAGGTATTGCTATGTTTGCTAGATTTCCAGCAAAGTGGGCCAATACACACCATGAATTGCTGGAAATTCTATGCTATTATATGCTAGCTAGTATCACATGCTATATCGCTAGCTTGCACAACAAAAGCATGAAAAGCTATATGCAAGTATCTCATGCTTATTTCCAGCAACATGGGCCAATACACACTATGAATTGCTGGAAATTCTGCTGGATCCAGCAATGTGTAATGCTAGTTTAAGCTATTTTACTTGTTGGGTTACAGTACTTGGTGCTTGTCTAGCAAACAAATACCAGCATGAATTTCGACCTGGGTCAACCTGTAGAATGGAGATAATTATGTTTCTTAGCATGTATATATATATATATATATATATATATATATATATATATATATACATATATAGAACTGGATTAGAAATGGATATTATTTATAAGCATCATGTCTGACTATTTTCCAAATCTTAAATTTAAAAATAAATAAATAAATAAATAAGTAAAAAATAGTAAAATAAATAAGGGGCAAAAATATTGTAATTTAAAATAGGTAAATGATTATTGTATTCTGTTTAATTTTATTTAATTTTATAATTTATTCATTTATTTGGCTTTTTTGAGATTCTTACAACTAATCACCTCAGAAATCTCACGAAGGGTGAGGAAAGAGGTTCAAATTTAAGTTTTAACTTTTTAACTTCGAAATTTACGGTTTGCAAAATATATTGAGGATATGATTTAAAATGAAGATAATTTTCCTATTAAGCTCTTATACGTAAGAGTAATTTTTAAAATCTTAAAACATGACACACCCAAATTTTTCACTGTAGCGTTAGTGGTTACCAATGCTATCCAGATCATTATTTTTATGTTATGTGCAATACATTGCTACCTCTTAGATGTAGCTAGAATATAGGTGCGAAAGGTCATCCCATGTGTATTGAAAGTCAATCCCATTATTATAATGTATGTGCACTGAACCCAGCCCAAAAAATTTGACATCATGTTTCCACAGTAAACATAACATGAAAGATTTTTCTAATTTGGTGATTACTTACAATTCCATCACATGCCAAGAAAATCGCTAAATCATTAGTTACATGCCTAAAATTTAAATTATGATGAATCGATGGACTGTCAAAATATTTTATGTTTTTTTCGATAAATTTTTATGCATTATTTATAAAAACAAATTTTCATGCAAAAATTAGAAATTCATTGTGATAAAAATTTGTTTAAAGACAATAGTTTGACAATTTTGACAATAATGTGATTCTCTTGATATTGTTCATCTTTTCTGTACCGAACAATCGAAAACTTGCCCATCCTTATTTCGGTGTTAGACTCATCGGAGAATAAAACATTTAAATTTTGAGATTTAGTTTAGAAGGACATTGAGAAGTTTTGAAAATACTTAGTATGCAGAAGATAACATTGAAACATAACTTTCATCTTACAGTTTTCAACTGGTATGTGTCCATGTTAATTGCTTATGAATTTGAGTTAATTGATTCAACTTCATGGATAAAATAAGTCGCGTTTTTTTCGCTGGCCTGGGATACCTAATCCCCAAATCTGAAACACAGTACACAAATATTCGGGAAGAAATAGCGTTGCAAGAATTATACGTGATTTTTGTCACTTTTTAGTACCTACTCTATTGTTTGTTTTCAAAATAAAGACCACGGATTTTCTGTTCGCCTCTAACAGTAGTAATGTACCTACAACCGCAATTTCTATATCTGGCTTTATATGACATTTATATGACTCAATGACTATATTTTCCCAAGTTTAAATTCCATTTTTCATAATAGTGGTTACATGCGATACATGTGTAAGAATAGCAATCTGTCTTTTTGAATTACGTGTATACTTCAAAAAAGCAGGAATCTACGTAAATGGTGTACAAAATGAAATCTTTATTTTACACATTTCTAACAATTGCTGTTAAACTCTAATGCTACAAGAAATATCGAATGACATTAGTGACATTATACAAAACAATAATTAGAACGAAACTAAACAGAAATTAGCATAAATAATTGAAAACATGTAAATCAACATGTCTTTCCATAATGTAGTCCCTAACGTGCGGTATGCACTAAGATACAATTGCTCAGTAGTTACATAAGTGACTTTTTTGGAGTAAGGACTCCACAAACGGTGCATGCGTCAAATGATGTCAGTACTCGATTCAGATCTAGCAAAGCTCTGATTGGCAAGTCTAATTTTGGCTACAGTATAATTTTAATTTTTATGAAACAACGACCGGAAGCATCACGGTGAATTTTCGATGCACATATAGAGTAACATTGTTTATTAGTATTTTACAAAAGTTACAATATTTTTTTTACATATTTATAAAATACTTCGTTAAATTTCTGCATATTTAATAAATCAATTTGTTCACAAAGCATAGACGCATTTGACTAAATCGTTTCCATTGAAATCTTTAAAGCAACTAACATGCACAAATTCAACAATGGTTACGTTTTAAATTGATCAATAACTCGTATTTTTGATTTGCCAATAACTCGAGTTTTTAATTTATTAAATTGATCAATAACTCGTGTTTTAAATTTGCCAATAACTCGTGTTTTCAATTCATTAATAATATTATTAATATAAACTTTTTTTTAAAACTCAAATACATATGGAAAAATAAAAACTGATTTGCAAGTCTAATCTTGTCTACAGTGACTTTTAATCTATATAAAGCAATGATAGAAAGCATCAAGATGAATTTTGGATGCACACAAATTTAAAACACATTTTAAAATTGGTTCTTAATATTTTAAAAAAGTTACAAAAATAAATTATGCATATTTATTAAATTGTCTGTAAAAATTTCTGTAAATGCAA
The DNA here is from genome assembly GCA_964019185.1 of Maratus speculifer. Taxonomy (NCBI): domain Eukaryota; kingdom Metazoa; phylum Arthropoda; class Arachnida; order Araneae; family Salticidae; genus Maratus; species Maratus speculifer. Next base: position 256,031,891 of record OZ025295.1, on the reverse strand, counting down.
TGTTTCAATTTGTGCACAAAACATAAACGGATTTTACTGAATCGTTTCTTTGAAATCTCTAAAGCAACTAGCATGCACAAATTCATCAATAATTACGGCTTTTAAATGATTAATAACTCATATTTTAAATTTGTCAGTAACTCGGGTTTTATATTTCTTAAGATAATGATTAATTGAATTTTTTATAACTCAGTTAAATATGGAAAAATAAAAACCTTCCACCTGTGAATTTCCCTTTCCTAGAATCGAATAGAAGACTTTAGGTTTACAGGCAGATGACAAAGCACTACGCTATAAATATTTCTTTCTGAAGTAGATTAAAATGCAATTTGACTAATAAACTATATCATCATCTGAAAAACACTGAAAATTAGCATGTTTTTAGTCTTCAAACGCACGCGCAGTGTGTGGAATCCTCTGATCCATTTCAGCAACTATACATGCGAAAAGTCAGTGACATGAGTACTTAAATATTAAACAAATAATTGTCATGAAATAAATTAAAAGACATATGGATAAAGAGGTACAAATTTACGCCAATTTTTAAGAACAATATTTAAAAAAGGAAATAAGCAGTCACATTGTATTTAAAAATTTTGCCAAGCACTGTACATTTACAAAACATGCTCGAGTTTTGTGGTTGCACCATAAGTTCCTCGTGTTAACTGTTATTTGCTGTAATTATCTCGAAAAACTATTACAACCATCCGAAATGTTCAAAATTTAAAAAATATATATTTTGGTGTTTATTGATTAAAAATATCAATTGCATTATAAGTATCGGATTACGATATAAGATGACTGCTTCATAGATATAATATAACTATTCTAAATAATTAGAATTTTAAAATTTTTGTTTTATTCAATGCGTTCATTATTTTTTAATTCCACATTTACGTTAATCTAACAAAAATATAGCTAAAATATATGCTTTTTTTTTTTTTTTTTGTTCTAATCAACAATGAATATAAAATCAAAATACAGCATTTTTCTTTTTGAGCTGAGTTCAAAAGGTTTAATTTCTACCTTCAATCAATTTTTAAACTTTTATCTAAATCAGTTCATCCTCTTTTTTAACAAAAGTATTTATACAAGTAATAAGCTGTTACTAATATTCTTCCTACTTTGATCATGTTCTTCTGTATGTAAATAATAAAATTGATAGTAATGCATAAAACTGAGAACTTTACTTTATATAAACGCAAAACTATTGTTAAAAAAGATCCCCATTATTAAAACTAAATTCCCAATAGCATAATGCTCATAAAGAAAGTTAAAAAATTAAAATTAATTTGATCACCCTAAAGCTAACAGCAATAACATTCGCATTTTAGGTTGTGAATAATTCTGACTGACTATAACTTTTAATTTATTATTATGATTCTGGTGGAAAAAATAGTTTAAATTTTTTTTTAATTAAACGCAGTATTCTCGCATCTATTTACTTTCCTCCAAATATGTATTTTTATTATTTTATTTTTAAAGGAAAATGTTTGAGAAACATTTTTGTGAATACTACGTTTATCAGAAACCTAGAAATAATAAGAAAATTTTTTTTAGCTCACAAGAGAGATGTCAATATAGTCTCATAATATTTTTACATATCGATAATTATAACTTCATAATGTCGTTATAATGTAATTCTAACTTCATATGTCGATAATAATAACTTCATAATTAATTGTCAAGTCTGTAAAACAGAGATTATTTTAATTAAGCACAGAGAAAAGCGCACTTGTCGAAAAAATAAGTGAGCTTTCATATGTAGGCCAAAAATGATTTTCTGAAATACCTTATTTGCATTTGATACTCTTCTTAAATTGACTATGTGATGTCTCATATACATGGGTAAGTGAAGTGGTTCTAAAAACTTACACAGCTTAACGTTACTTTGACGGACATTTAACTTTGTATTTTCTCTTGGTTTCTTTATGTCTTTAACATGCAACTAATTCAAGGTTAATTTAAATCTAAGTAAACGTTGTTAAAGTTAGTGTAAGCACTTAGCATACTTACTTTAAATGAACATTAACTGGACTTTTAAGGTTAGAATAACAGCTGTTTAAAAACATTTACATCACTCTGGGTGATTTTAAAGCTTTTTTTCAATTAAACGTTGTGATTTTAAAGCGGTACACTTTTGCTCAATGTCAACTAAGTAGGATGTAAATTTTGATTACTTTCAATGGGCATTAACTCTATTTTTAAAGTTAAGACAACAGTTGTTTAACACCATTGACATTACATTAGGTGCTTTTAGAACATATATGTGTATTTTTGTTTTTAAATTAAGAATTAATTGTTTTTATTCAATGCCTTTTACGTAGGATGCAAATTTGATTTCTTAACCCTCTCGGGTCTGGTGTACTATTAACAGTACATGTCTCTTAATTGAGTCAAATTTTGTTCTAAGAAATACTTTTGCTACTATTTACATATAGGAATGTTAGTATAGGTCTATCATTTTACTATATGACTTCATTTATATTTAGGCATTTAGTAATAACGATAATTATTATTATTTCCTTATTTCTCTTTGCGTCGTTTGCGATTCTTTTACTTTAGAAAAATATTTTATTTATTAAATTTAAAAAAAAAGTTACTTTTCTGAAAGAATACTGTGTAATAAAGTACAAAAAGTATTAGAAATTTGTAACATAAGTTAAATCTTATTGTAATATAATATTTTCTAAACATCTCCGAAAATTCTTCCTTAGCCTATTTTCATTTGAATATTAAATAAATAGTACGCAAAACAACATTATTCGTTATAGCTCAGATAATGAAATATCCGTTATCCGTTATATAAATTTATCTAGATGGATAGCTGGTGTTAATCTATATAATAAAGGCCAAACGTATCTGTGCGTAACGCATACGTCATGTTTTGAATGGCAACATTTTCCGATGAAAATTCGGTTTTGCAATTTTCGCTATTGCAAATTTTTAAACTTCTAGACATAGCACGTTTTCAACCTTTATACAATCGTATAGAGAAAAAAATGCACTTTTAAATGCAGTTTGTTAGAAAACTGTATCTAAATTTGTTTTCGAGATATTAATTTTTTTGTAGTTTTTAGCTCAATTTATCTGACAGTGGCAACTTGAATACGCATTTATGTGGGATATAAAGGGGACAAAAGCAATAAAAAAAAAAAAAAAAAAAAAGAAAAAGAATAGAGATGCAGTTTGGTGGCTGGAGATGACGCCAAAAATGTAATTCTAAAATTCCCTGCATTGCATCAAACACAACCGTGTGCTTTCGCAAAAAAGGAAAACTTTTAGCGATACAGATTTAATTCATAATACAATGAAACGCTATTTTAGAATGATAAAATATAATCAGACCTTTTTCATTTAGAGAAAAAAAATATGTTAAATAATTCGGTCTCTGTTCCACATGATTGTTTTGTTTGAGCCGAATAAGAGACTTAAATTGGAAAAAGCGGAAAAATAACGCCCTTCAAACCGTTTTAATCGCATGCTGCATCTCCATTTATATCTTTTCTCCATGGAAAATAACAAATCACTGTATATTTTAGTTGTCATTTTTCATAGCAACTGAAAAAATAGTAATTAAAAATCTGTTATGTCAAAATATCGGCGGCTATAGAACCCGGTGAATGTTGTTGGTATTATTTCGTTTTTATCTATCAATTTAATGACTTTTCGTTCGTTGCAAACTTACTTTACAAAAGATACATCAATAAAACTTTACGAAAATATATTTTAAAGAATATCTCTGTATCATATTTTCTTAGTTGGTTTTAAAAGCTGAAAGAATGCAATTTTATTCTTTGGCAAAAACTTTCACTAATAAGTTCTATCTTGATTCTAATACGGAAGCACCGATAATTATATGATTACATAATTAATATGTTTTATGTAAAACTGCTGTTTGGAATTAGTTGGCAGTTTAAAAAGAATATTACGTAAGAAAAAATTATTAAGACTTTTCAATTTTAAAAAAGTTTTCACCTTTACTCTGTGACCCGGAAACCCCGGGTTCGGTGTACTAGTATTATTAACGTAAAAGTATTTTTCTCTAAAAACTCAAAAAAATCGGACCCGAAAGGGTTATAGACATTCTGTAAAAGGTTGAATACATTGCATTTTTATACAGATGCGTCTTACCTGATAGTTTAGTGATAAATATGTGTATATACAACAAAAAAGTTTTATTAACTACGCATGTTAAACTAACTTAAACTAATGTATATTAAGAAAATTAAAATAAAATTTTATGCGGATAATAATGAGTACTGTTTAATTTATTTTATATTTCTTAAATATATGGTATTCTTATTTAATGCTGAATAAACATTTATAATTGTAAATGTAAAAATATTTATTGTACGGGACCATCTCTACAGGAGTAATATTCTCAAGCGACCATTTATTAATTTCAACACTACAAGGATGGAAGTGATCATTCTGACTGATATCAAATAAAATTATTTCGGATCGAACCTGAAATATTTAAAAAAAAAGAAGCTTAAAAGATACGAAGACAATAAATCATAGTTAATTTAGTAAATTAAACATTTTCAAATAAAAATTCTAGTTTAAAATATTCTTATTAGTTCCTCAATTTTCAAATCTTGATACGCAAAATTACGCGAAATAAAAGTTCTTATTACATTCCATTCATGTTTCCAATCAGACTTTTATCGGATGTGATAGTTATGATAAACGGAAAGAATTATTAAGAAATATCTTGAATAGTTGGAAAAGTTCTGGTCATATTACGAACTTGGTAAAGCAAAATGTCCTCTGCGAAACAGATAATAATAAGATAAAGACTTAATATTGGTAGAGACATTGTTTAGACAATATACGCAATACAGCAATTTTTTTATATTGCCAAAAACTAAAAGAAGTAAAAATATAGTTTGACATTATGGATTGTATTTATATGTGAAATGTTGTTGTATTAAAAAAAGTTATAAAATTAAACACGTCAGGAATTATGAGTGAAAGATTTTGTTTTTGTGTATACATATATAAATGTGTGTGTGTATATATATCATTAAACCACAAGTTTAAGTTATTCATAATACCATATGAAAATTTACGTTTATATATATATATATATATATACATATACAGGCAGTTTCTATTTTTTTTTACAATAAAAGAGGGGTGATTGCACACATCAAGACAAATAATATTAAATAGGAGACAAGGGGCCCAAATGTTTTCCAAAGAAGATAGCCGCCATTAAATTTTAGGGACCAAAATTTCAAATAAACATAAATAAACGGAAAAATCGGTCGATTGATTTGCGGTTTTCACTAAAATTATTCTTAATGTCGGCATTTTCTTGAAATTAAATTATATAAATAAATTTCAAAAAATGCCGATAAAGGTCACTTTAGACTGTGGGGAAACGAACAACTATTTTTGCATGTATTTTTTGCATCTCATTAAATGTTTTCGCAAGCTCAGACTCAAACTTAAATTTTGAGCTCAGAATCTTAATAGTTGGGAGTGGTTAAGTAGCACAAACTGAGCTGTGTTCAGAGGGTTAAAATTTCAAATGATTTAAAAAAAAAAAAAAAAAAAAAAAAAAAAAAAAAAAAAAAAGAAAGAAACGGAAAAGTTGGTCAATTGATTTGCGGTTTTCACTAAAACTATTCTTTATGTCGGTATTTTCGTGGAAATAAACACAAAAATAAGTTTTAAAAAATGCCGATTGAGGGTCACTTAGACTTTGGGATAACGAACAACTCTTTTTTGGCGTTATTTTTTGCATCTTATCAAAATCATCTTATAATGTGTTCGTAAGCCTAGACTTAAACTTAAAATGTGAGCTAAAAATCTGAATAGTTGGGAGTGGTTAAGTAGCGTAAACTGAACTGTGTTTAGAGCCTCAAATTTCAAATGATTATAAAAAACGGAAAAAAATAGTTGATTCGTTTGCGGTTTTCGCTAAAACTACTCTTTAAATCAGTATTTTCCTGAAAATAAATTATAAAGATAATTTTCAAAAAATGCCGATAGAGGATGAATTAGACTTTGGAGTAACGAACACCTATTTTTTTACGGTTATTTATTACATCTCATTAACTTTATTAGAAGCTTAGACATAAACTTAAATTTTGAGTTCAAAATCTAAATCGTTGGGAGTGTTTAAGTAGCCAAAAACTGAATTGTGTTCCAGGAGGGGGGACGGTTAAATTTCAACTCCTGAACACATTTTAGTTTGCGCTTCTTAACCCCTTCCAACGATTCCGAATTTGAGCTCAAAATTTAAGTTTAAATCTAAGCTTCCGAAAACATTTAATAAGATTCTGCAAGCATTTAATTAGAACCAAAAAATAATGGTTAAAATTAATTGTTGGTTACTCTGAATTTTAAGGCGCCCTCTAACGGATTTTTTTTAATTTATCTTTAAAATTTATTTTTAAGAAGATACTGACTTAAAGAATAGTTCTCTTTTAAACCGCAAAAGAATCGACCAATTTTTTTTTTCTATAATTATTTTTAATTTAACCTTCCCCCCCTCTTAAACACAGTTCAGTTTGCGCTACTTAACCCTTTTAAACTATTCAGATTTGTAGCACAAAATTTAGGCATAAAATTTTGCAAGTATTGAATGAGATTAAAAAATAACGGTTAAAAATAGTTTTACGTTATTCCAAAGTCTAAGGCGCCCTCTATAGGCATTTTTGAAATTTATCTTTAAATCTATTTTCAAGAAAATACTGAATTAAAGAATAGTTTTAGCGGAAGCCACAAACGAATCGACCAATTTTTCCGATTTTTTTTTTAAATCATATGAAATTTGAACCTCTGAATACAGTTCAGTTTGGACTACTTAACCACCCCCTATTATTCAGATTTTGTGCTCAAAATTTAAGTTTAAGTCTAAGCTTACGAAAACATTTAATGAGATTCAAAAAATACTGGCAAACAATAGTTATTCGTTACTCCAAAGTCTAAAGCTTCCTCTATCGGTATTTGTTTAAAATTTATCTTTATAATTTAGTTTCAAGAAAATGCCGACATAAAGAATAATTTTAGTGAAAACCGCAAATCGATCGACCGATTTTTCCGTTTTTTATGTTTATTTGAAATTTTGGTCCCTAAACTTTAATGGCAGCTATCTCGTTTGGAGAAAGTTTGGGACCCTTGGTCTCCTATTTAATATTGTTTGCCTTGATGTGTACTATAACCCCTCTTTTAATGTAAAAAAAAAAAAAAAAAAAAAAAATTAGAATCACCGTGTATATATATACGATTTTAACACTTCCGCTGCTGATAACTCCGCCCTCCACGTTAAATGATTGAGAATTTCACGCGCTAGCGTGTAGCTGGCAGCGAATGTGTGAAACCGTTTAAAAAAAAAAAATAAAGAAATAAATCAAAATTAAACGCAAGCAAAAACTTTTATTGGAGTAATTTTGAAAGTAAAACTGTATATTTTAATACATGCACTTCGTTTTGAATTTTGCATAAGATTTTCAATAATAATAATAATAATAATAATAATAATAATAATAATAATAATAATAATAATAATAATAATAATAATAACAATAATAATATTAATAATGCTTTTTCTCTACTTGCGCGCACAACTTCACATTGTCTTACCAGGAATGCAAGTGCTGAGACACAAATTATCGTTTGCTACCGCTAAATTATTATTATAAGCCTCACCTTATTTAATAACACAATTTCTGAAATTTAATAATCCAAAGTATATTATTAAAATTTAGTGGCGAACATTAACCATTTGTGGTGCAACGCTTGAACTCCTGCGTTTTATGCACGTGAAAAATCTCATTCTAATAGTAAGAAATAAAGTTTGTCTCGATAATAGGTCAATATTGGAAGTCAAAGATAACCCTTTTGACTTCTGTTAAGGTTTTTCAAAGAAAACTTACATAATTAACAAGACAAGATCAAGGTTTGATATGTTATATCTTTGTGACAGGTCCTTGTTCGCTTTAGTTGTAATTTGTTATCCTGCAACAAAGAATTATCGTATCAAAAGGTTCAATAAATTTCCAACAAAATGTCGTATATGTTTTGGCCGAATATAAATAACTTATGGATATTTTCATTAGTCTCATTTGTAACAAATTACAACAGTAAGATTTATCATTTTCTGAATAAACATTGTTTAAAATAATAAATAAATAAAAGTTGAGAAATTGTGTTTTTCCTCACATACATTAAAATAAAAAATAATTCAAATATATATTTTTTTAATTTTTAACAATTGATAAATAACAGAATGTATGATTTCTTTTAGTGCGTTTAAGAAATTTTATCGTACATATTTATTTAAAATCTAAAGAAAAAAAATGATAAATAAGAAATTATGAATAGTAATTAAATTTCACAAAACGAATATAAAAGTCAGAAACTATTTAATTTATATAAAAATTTTAAGCAAAACATGATTACATGAAACACGATTACAGGAATACATGATTACATGAATACATGATTCGAGATATGTTATTCCTACAATGAAGCTTGGTGGATGGTACGTTATTTAATGGGGAGCATTTTCTCAAAAGGAAAATTCCATCCGTTAGTTAAAATCCGCGGCAAGAAGAATTATGCAATGCATAAGCATATATATTGTAAGATTATTTTCTATCTTATAACAGTTAAAATTTTGGTCACCACTATTTGTTTCAGCATTATTAAGGACCCAAAACAAACATACATATTCGTCAAGCATTGGCTTTAGCACAAACAAATACTGAATTTGAAATGGCTAGCGCAATCACCTAATCTGAATTCAATAAAAAAATTTCTAAAGGAACTTTATGAGTGAGTGAGGAAGTAAAAATTTTTCCAATTCAGCAAAACTTCCTAAGGAAGAGTGGTATAAGACACACCAAATATGATCTTCAATCATTCATCGAATCGATGGCACTTCACAGCCCGTATGACGATAAAATACTAATTGTAAATATTGCTGATTACTATTGTTTTGCAATTATAACTTCATTTCTTTTCATAGCTACCAAAGATGGCAGAACTTTTTTAGAACATGTATATTACTTTACAGTTATTTATTTGTATTCTTATTTATTTGTTATTCCATACTATTATCGGACCCTTAATTATCCATCTTATCATATGAACGTTGATAAATAGAAAGTCAAACATAATCTTTATCATCTTGAAGTTCCAGGAGAATCAGAAAAGTATATTTTTAAATACTCGACAACATATCTAAAATTAAAAATGTCCGGAGATTAATGGTCATATATTGTATGTGTGTTTGTGTGTCCGTATGGTCTGCTAATATATAGTTTATTAAATTGGTGTGGTGCACTTAAATAATTAATTTTTCTTTAAAACATTTAATTAGTAAAGTACTGATACATAAATATGCCGCTAAGGGTTGATATTTGTGATTGAACGATAATTATAATAATGCAGCTGTTAGAGCTTCATGCTGCAAGCTACAACTAAACATAAGTCAACCTGTTACAATGTAATAATCCTATGTTGGGCCAATATGAATGTTTATTCTGACACATGACATATTCACAAATGCATATTCAATATGTAGATAGTTAACGTATATGCCTAATATAGGATGTGATGTATTTAAGTGGGCGTCTTGGTTCATTAATTGTATAAGTAAATTCTACTATTCGAATGTGTTCGGTACAGTAAATGGATATGATTAAATGTATAACTGGCAGATTAATGTTCAGTTTTGAGTTTTTATGCGTGTTAATATTAGTAATGCTTTCAACATTAATAAAACAAATGACATTGACATTAATTAATTGGAGAGATATCGGAATTGTTTTGAAGAAGGCATTAAATAGAAATTTTGTTTTGGGTGTAGGCTATAGTTTTCATCATAATACGTGATAGGGTATCTTCAAATCGACTATTGTAAAAATGCTATTACGCGACAGTTCAAAGTTGCTTCAAATTCTAGGTGTCTCCTTGTAATCTTATGGCACCAGGGTAGGTCGCTTGAAAAGATGCGATTGTTCTCTTGTGTCGGAGCGTCTTTGACGCCTGAAAGGAAGCGAATCACCAGTACCAACCAATCGAATGCTTAGAAATACGGAAGATGGTTAAGCCTTTTCTTGAACAGCCAATAAAGTACCAAAAAAAAACAAAAAACGCACGCGACTTTTGTCGCTTGAAATTTTTAGGTGTAAGAACATTTTAACAATATAACACACAGAGAAAAATTGTTTTCTAGAGGTCAGTAATCTGACAACCAGGTCTTAGCTCAACATAAATATCTAAATAAACACATTTTACCTAAATTATTGTTTTATATAGTTTTACCAGTAGCGATTAATTAGATATACTATTTGCAGGATGGTTCAAAATAAAGTATCGCTATTTGAGACGCCGTAGCAAGAGAAGCAATGGATATAACAACTTGATATTTAGAGCATATACATATCAGACCATAAAAAAACTCCTTGGTGCAAAAAAATGGATCAGTTTAAGATGGAAAAATTAAAACATCCAAGGGTTTAAACATTTTGGTGCAAACGTACTAATTCCCACCAATAATTTCTATTAATGTTATCCCATTAAATTTTATTAGCATGACTTGCGATTATTTTTATTAATATTATTATTATGCGAAGAATACTAAAAATTTAGCGGTGGGAATTAAATCATTTTCGCTTAGATTTTAACAAACTTGAATATGACGTAATCAATCAAGAAAAGCATACGAGGAGTCAGTAATTATTTTTATTATTACACTTTCTACACAAAAACTATGATAATAAAGTGCCACGCTTTTTAAAGACAGTGTGAAGGAAAAACACGTGCGCAGAACACAAAAAATTCACAGATCGAATTCAATATGTCCAATTTAATTTGGCGCTAACACGTGAAACCGTGTCACCGCATGATCCAGAGTGGCGTATAACTGATCACGACCTATGCTGAGTACTTGCAGAAAGATCTGTTTCTTCAAATCGGCTAGATCTCCTATGTTTCCTCGATAAACTCTATTTTCGAGGTAAACTAAGAGTAAAAAATCACACAGGGTCATGTCGGGTGAATGTGTCTGCCATCTAGTAGGAAATGCACAGCTAATAATGTGATTCTTCGTAAAATGGCATTGCAGCAATTTTTGCATTATACGTCCAATGTTAGGGGACGCACCATCTTGTTTCAGTAATTTCCAGCGTATAATCCGCGGATCAAATGATTCTTTTTAGACCCAGAAATTTTATTTAGTAATTGAAGCCAAATATTTTCCTAGATCTAAGGAGTTATATTTTATTTAACAAATTTTCTGGGTCGAACCATGATTGTTTGATCCGCGGATTATACGCTGGAAATTAGAGTGGCTTGTTGTTGTAGCAAGGCATCCACGCTACTGGAATTCTGTAATGACCACACTTTCCAGCATTTCCCGATAACGTGCTGCAGTTTTTGGTTCCTTTGGATCCCCTGATTTTAAGTACCATTCTTTGGCAAAATCTTCTAATTTAACTCTAGACACGAGGCTAAAAGAAAATTATCTCTTTTAATAAATTTCAAAATTATACTTAAAATAATTACATTTCCATATAAATAATGATATTTTGTACTGCTAGTGCATATTCTAAAAATATATAATTGTTGTAAAAAATCTAATATAGTTATTAATAAAATATATGGTTTACATTCATAATCTGTAATCTAGGAAATACGGTTATATACCTTTATTATTTTAAACAGCAAAAAGTATAACGCGTACTTATTCATTAATCTCAAGATAACTTAAAAAAAATATTTATCTTAATATTTCAGTGAATTTTGTAATGATTTTAATTAATGCCATGATATTTTACTCACGAATTCAAAAGAGCACTGTTGCAGAATAATTAGCCAGCATAATGTCGCACTTTATTAATTCTTGCGTCATTATAATAATCCTTCAATTAATTAGTTTAAACATATCCTTGTGTAAAGTATTCTACTTGTACTGCAAACATCGATGAAATCTATTGATTTAATTAAATTGAATATTTATGACGAAAATGTATTATAGTAGTATGTGGATAGAAATTTGTGTAAGAATAAATAATATTATATAATAAAATTTTAAATGTTCCTGGTAAATAATTACATAAATGTGATCAGGCTAAATAATAAATTTCGTTATCTATAAGAATGTTAGAAAAAAAGAACTTATAATGTTCCTCATTCTTTTGGGTCCAAATTTCATTCAATTTTGAGAGAAAAATTACATTAATAATGTTAACATTAACTATCCAAAATTGATTTACTGAAATCTAAAAAATATGTCACCGTCTGTAATAAAACAATTGTACTTATTTTGCGTAGCATTAAATTCATTTTCATACGAAAATAGGCTAATTTAGAGTTTTTGGGGACATTTGGAAAATTTCGGATTACGTTAGAATGTAGCAGATATTATAGCTTTCAAACAGATATTATAATTTTTTGAGCGTTGTATACGACGTGATTCTATCAAAAACTTAACCAATATTTTTATTTTAAAAGGGAAATATATGTTTAAAGTAAAAGAATTTCCAACGATGCAAAGAGAAATAAGCCAACTATCAGCATTATTATTATTACTACTAAATATCAAAACATAAATGTAATCATCATACGAAATGCATAGACATATACTGCCATTATTATACATAGACAATAACAAAAGTAAAACAGAAGCAGGATAATATTCAGTGAAAAGACGTATAGTATAAATTTTACGCCATACTTGAAAGGCTTAATTATATACAGATTTGTTTTACAGATATTTTAGAAACGGGTAAAATTTTTTTTCAGAAACATTTTGTTATTTGTTACATCAGACATTTTTCGAATTAAAATTACAAAGAATGATGCATTTAATACAAACTGGAAACCTAAATAATTAATAAAAATCTTAGACTAAAAACCTTTTAATAATAAAGTAATAATAAATATTTTTTTCTAATGAAAAAAATACTTTAAAAAATTCTAATTAAAAAAAGAATGACATTCGAAAAATTGTATTTAAAATTCCATTAAATTTTAAAATTTGCATAAATTTTTAGCACTTTTCTATGTAAATAAAAGATTTTATGACTTCAATTTGTATGTCTGTTTAATGTCTAACTATCTGTTCTTTGGCTTTACTCGAACCAATATGAAATTGATTTATGTTGTTAAGGTTTTTCCTGACATGTGTAATATTCAAAATGAAGTGTGTAGAATTTGTGGTTCATTTACAGTGGACTCAAAAGTAATTCTCTATATTATGGACTATGGGGCGTGGGGGATTACTTTTGGTGTATGTTAATAATTTTTCACAATCTTAAACATACTGATTTTTATATACATTATTTAAACGCACAGCAAGATGGTTAATATAGAAAGTGCAGTGTTTAATAATTACATTATACGTACAGGGAAACTCAAAAGTATTTTTTTACATAATGGTCTAAGAAGGAAAATCTTTACGGTATTTTTTATGATGTTACAAGGTTACAAATGTAATGAAATTGATATAATGTGTTCCTTTATGGTATGAGCTTTAAAATTAATTACATTTCTGCACACAGCAGTGTATGTATAAATTCTAAATGCACACAAGATTACGAAAAAAATAATATTTATGAGAATGAGCATGAATTATTTTAAAGTGCTTTAACGCATAACGTGTTGTACCGAATTTGAGAATTTGATTGATTTTTGGAATTATGAAGTCTGTCTGTTTGTTTGTGTACCTTTTGTCTGACTCAGTGTTCTGTAATTCGCATAAGTATTATTCTATTGTCATGAAATCGCTATATATTATTGGTTATCACTGAATCATGTTCCGAATTTGTAAATAAACTGCGCAGTATTTATTGTTCTTCGACAGAGACAGATAAAAGAATGCCGTTAAAATACTATATTTAGCAGAAAATAGTTTACAATGTATTTTAATGAACTTGCATTATTTTAAACTTACTAAAATTTATATATGTCCGAGGTTAGTTATAAAATCAGGCATTTTGCAAACAGCCTAAGTTGTTTGCTAATTGGGGAATCATTCAACTTTTCTCAAACGGCCTGACGTATATCAGTCTTGTGTCAAAGAGCCCAAGCTGTTTTAGGCTAATCAATGAACGTTATTTTGTTTCTCAGTCAGCCTGATATATTTTCAGGGTTATTTCAAAGAGCTTGTGCAGAGTTATGCTGACTGTAAATTATTTATTTAATTTCTCAATAAACTTGATGATTTATCTGATTCGTTGCATCAAGGCCTTACACTAGTCACTGCAATAGATTCGGGTGACAATGTAAAGTCCATGTGGGCGTTCATTTCAAATATCTCGCTCAAATTTTAATATTTTCCATGGTTTTTTTGCTTGGGATAGCTCAGGACAATCTACAACCGGTCTAGTTTTGACTTTTACAATTTTGGTTTCAGATTAAAAAAACAATTACTTCAACTTTCAAAACCGGTTAGAACCGGCTCTAAAATTGCAACGATCAGAATATAACAAATATGTAACCAAAATCGTCCTCAGTCATCCTCAGCTATCCTATGCAAAAAAAAAAAAAAAATCGTGTAAAAATACAAAAAAATTGAGCGAACTTTTTGAGAAGAATATTCCCATACGCTTAATATTATCATCGAGTCCTTTTCAGTGACTAGTGTGGGACCTTAATCATGTGTAGCTTTATGCTTATTAGAAAATGGACCAAAATAAAATCCGATGGTCACGTGTTTGTCCAAACAGCCTTGATTAATCAAAGTTTATGCCAATATGCCCAAGGTAATTAATGTTAAAGCATTCATTTCGTATATGAAAGGAAGATGAACGTAAAGTGCTTATAAAAATGCATAATAAAACTGTCTTGTCACGTCTTGTGATGCCATTAATTATAATGATTTTCTAAGATTCAGTAATGCTGTTTATTATAATGTTTTTTCCGCTAATACCCCATGCAGAAATATGAGTACAACCTTCAGATAAGGCAGATTTTTAATTTTTTCTTAGAATTACAGCAAACTCACCTTTTATGAAGCCTCTATTTATCGAAGTGTTCTTTTTAGAGAAACTTTATGCTTAACCTTGACTTTTAATACCATTAACATGCAAATTAATTTCCATATTACGTAAAATAAATTTCATATTACAAAGTGTATTCCCGTTTCATGCTTATACCACATTCAAACAAAGAGATTGCTGTTACAATGAATGTATGTATTTACTAGTATGAATTTTTTATTTTCAGACTTGTTTAAAGTTGAAGATTTTGAATACTTAGAAAAATAAAGAAAAATATGCTACACTTAATTTTTTGTTTACCTCTTTTCATTGTGTGTATTTTTAGACAATATTCGAATAATTTTTTTCTCACATGTCTTCTTGCATAAAAGAGTTAGTTCCTGAATTAAAATATTAATATTTTTCCAATATTTTCATTTTATGCGAATTTTTCATTTTATGTATAGGCTTTTTATTATACAAATTTCAAGAAGTTTAGTTCATTTTTTTAAAGCAGTTTCTCCATAACGAAATATTTAAGTGTAGTTATGATATTTCGTTTAGTGGAAGTTTCAGTATATGTATAGAAGAATATGGGTTGCTGAATGAAAATAATTACAAAACATTCATAATAAAAAAATTGCTGGATCAATGAAATCTGCGCACGAAGACGACCATTATTTTTTTAAACCTTCTACATAGAGACGTTGAGAAGATGCGGATATCTTATGAAAATAATTATAAGTATATGTATGCCATAATAATGTCAAAGGATGAGGCAGATTTTTTTAAAGGTGTTACAGGAAAGGTGTATTCATCAAAGAAAATAATTATAAAAGTTACATAAGAAATTTTTTTAATAAATAAAAACAGCCGATTTGGCACAATTTTAACATTTTCCCGAAATTGAGTAGAGAATATGAAGTTTTCAATGAAAATAATTAAAAAGAATAACTTTTGTATCAATTAAATCAGCAGATTAATTTCAACAATAACCAAATATTTTTCTCGCCTTTTCGTTTAGGTTTAGAAGATTGTTTACTGAATCAAAACTTGTACATGAAAAAAATAGGTTGATAAAACCCACAGATGAGACATTTCTCCCCCTCTATTATACGTAGAAAAGATCCTTTTGCTATAGAAAACCATTATAAAAAATTTATGCATAATGATATTTGGAAATGAGACGGATATTTAATGTTTTCCCAGTTCTAAGTAGCTTTAAAATAAGGTAATATAAATTGGAAAATAAAAAAATCATGAGAAAGATTTTTTTTTAAACAAATAAACAAACTTTTTCACCAGAAAACTAGTTGCTTATTAATTTAAAAAAAACACGAATAACAAAATTGCTATATAACTAAGCAGATGCAAGTGAGGTAATTTTTTGAAGAATTTCCTGGTGCACTTGGTGTTGCTTAATGTAAATAATTATATAAAAAGCAAATATTGCTAAATAGTTGTATCATTAACATTTGTAAATGAGTGAAATTTTTAGTTCTTTATTTTCATTATTACACAGAGAAAAGCGACTTTTAAAACTAGAATGCCGAGAATTTTTACTCAAGTTCCATAAAAAAATATTTAATATCATAAACAATATCTAGAACGTTTTAAGTTAATTATTAACCATGTTTTTTCCCATCTATCTTTAAAACTGATTTAAAAAAGAAATTTCTGGTTCGAATCAAAATACATATTCATTTGATAGAAGTCAAAATGGCCCTTCGACATCATTCTAGTGTTAAAAGAAATTAATCACAGTACGTCTATACGAAAATCGCCTTATTGATAAAAATGATTTATGTTTCGTATTCAATAACATTATTTATTAATTAATTTTTTTTCCGCTGAGCACCTAAAATAAAATAAAATCTCAATGCAGCTAGAAATCGGAGATTATTAACTCAGCAGTATATTATTTTTACCTATAGCGAAAAGTTACATTCTGATTTAACAGCTCATATTTTTTTTACACATTTATATGTGAAGCAGAAAATTTACTTCTAAAAGTAGTGTTTGTTAGCAAAGTTATCCATTGGATACAAAAACTGACGCAGCCTAAACGATAAATTCAGATTCAGTCGTCGGTGAGTGACGTTGCACTCAACGTATTAACTACTTTCGGATGAATCGGAAGCGGGGGTGAAAAATTAATATTTTTCTGGAGCCACAACAATAAGTTTTAGTAATTTCACGATCCGGACCGATATTTTGCATAATTTCAGGAACCGGAACAATAGTTGCCATAATTTCACTTTCCTGTTTGCTTCCATACACTTCGAGCTCTGGATTTAATAAGATAATTATATCAGTATTACGTATATGCATATGATGTATCTGATCTAACATTATTGATTCCATACTAAATTAGAAATGCGAGCGCCAAAAGAACTCTTCTGCTGTATCTATTGTTTGAAATGCATGACATCATCGTCGAAGTACATTTCATAGAATGTTTTCTTTAACAAACAAAATTTCATTAGATTGATTTATAACACTATTTTCAATCGGTAAATCAATAATAACAGATCTAAATTTCCCAAGTGGGTGAAAATTGTCTGGGAAAGGATTCAAACCAAGGACTTTTTTGCTGAAGCCGTCAATGCTCTTCCAGCTGAGCCATCACGTACACGAACACTGGAGGACTATTTTCGTCCAAATAACCTCACATCGTTAAGTTTATTTGGGTGAAAATATTCCTCCAGTGTTCGTGTCTGGGATGTTTCAGTTGGAAGAGCATTGGCGGCATCAGCCAATACGTCCCTGGTTCGAATTCTGGCTCGGACCTTTTTCACCCACATGGAAAATTTACATCTGTTAAACATGATTTCATTCTCAGATATCACACCACCTTTAGATAGGAAGTACAGAGTGAGGCCAGCGTTTTTGGCTAAATTATCTTAAGTAGCATATCTTGGCTAAATTATCTTAAGTAGCATATATAATTATTTTAATGTTTCTTTCCAATAGTGCCACTTAGCTTTCTCGCTTTGTGTCGTATAGCAGTAGGTCGAGAGTGCTCCATCTCATCTACACCAGCTGCTTGCCATAAGGGGGCAAGTGTCCCAGCGGCCATCTTGCCAATATATGGAATATTTCAACTTTTCTCTCCCGCTCTCTGCGTTAGGGAGTTATTCGTGCCCAAACGACAGAGTTTAATCTGTAATGTTTTTCATGGAATATAAAAAGTGCACAACGTTAAAAGGCACCAAATATATTGAATTAGCAGCAGACCGGTTTCGATTGCATATAGCGTACCGTTGTCAGAGCTCTGACTGACGTAAGTGCAGCACTGACGACTCACTGACGCGCACATTCGGTACGCTATATGCTACCTAAACAGGTCTTCTGAAATTTAATATATTTGGTGCCTGTTAACGTTGCTCACCTTTATATTCCATTATATTGCACCAAGCTCTATCTCAATAATTATATTTTTTTCAATCGTTCTTCTGGTTGAAAAAATGTAATTTTATGAAAGCGACCAGGAGGGACATCATGCTCTATATACATGGCTTCCATGTCTGAGTAGTCACTTTTAGGCAATCAAACATAGTTATATTAATTCCTGTAAATTCTTATAAAATATATGGTCACGTAATCTTTTTTTTAACTGCAGTACATCAAATCAATCTTTATATAATAATATCGCCTATTCCATGTAAAATTCCGAATTTATGTCCCGTTTCGATGTAATTGATGCAATTAAGGTTTTTTACACATTTTACTAAAGTAAACCAAAATATATAAACTTAATAATGACTATAAATCTTGGAAGAAAAAAATGAGATGAATAAATTATGATTTTTAAAAATTTACTGGAGGCTTTCATGAAGTAAGTAATCATATTTATAAACAAACGTACAGTATGTAATTTAAATAGTATTAACAGTGGGTATATAAGAAACATTTTACTTCATATTTTTTCATTATCAAGCCATAGGTTTAATATTAATTTTACTTATATCTTTCTAACTGTTATAAAACATGCATACTTCGCCAGGCAAACATTGTTTGTTAAAAATTTTCTCAATATTTCAAAGCATAGCGTAAGCATAGTAAATCTAATAAAGATTGAAAGAGTTACGTTCCTTTTGTTTACATTAATTTTTCAAATTTCGTTTTGTTTATTCACATTCCATCTTCATTTAACTTTATTTTACTTCTTGATGCATAACAGTAATAATAATAAAAAATACGTTTTTAAATTACATTGCATCGCAAATTTATTTTCATTTAAACAGAAATATTTATATTTATTTGTGCAAATCTAATTTTATTCAATATAGTTCACGTTTCTGTCGAACATTCTAAATCACAAATTTATTCATGCATTTGAAAAAGGAATGTTGTTTTATAAAATTTTAATAAAGCCACATAAAATATTTGTAAATAATAAGAGAATAGAATAAATAATACAATTCCCCCCCCCCCCAAAACTTAATTACATAAAATGTATATTTTATATATTGTATTTATTTATTTTTTTATAAATGCACTATTTTATATGCACATTGTTGTCAAATCTTCCAAATTTTTTGACTGGAAAAATATAACTAAATTTTTTGCTTTATTTAATCCTAATTTAAATTTTCACAGGTAATCTCAAAGTTAAATTTATGTAGTATACCTGCATTTTTTTCTTTTACCAATAGATTTTAAGAACTCAAGATACTTCAATTATATAAAGTGGATGTTAAGATGCCTGCAACTACACTGTAAAAAAATGTCAGATGTTTCTGAATATGTAAAAATGTACTGTAATCAAAAACGAAAATATACAGTGATCTCTTCTAACTCACCTAAGGTTTCGAAAAACGTTTCTTTACCTCTAAAAATCCCAGAAAGTTATTTGTTCGCGAAATTTAAATAAGAATTTATAAAAGTTAATTTTTATTAGCTGCCCGTCCTTTTCGGAAACGTTTCTAAGTAGCTTTTACAGTACAATAATCAATTTTCTCAAATCAAAATATCACTTTTTGGATTCTATCAGTTCTTAAGTAAACATTTTCAGCTGCATAAAGGATTTTCTGCATGCAACTGTCGCAAAAAAATGTCAATTTTCATATTAATGTTAATACTGTTAATATTGTATGTTTGTCTATTAAACGTGCTTTCTAAATATCAAAATATTTTGGTATGAATTGATAGCATCCGAAAAAGTGATATTTTGATTTGAGAAAATTGATTGTTGTATTGTAAAAGCTACTTAGAAACGTTTCCGAAAAGGACGGGCAGCTAATAAAAATTACTTTTTATAAATTTTTCTTTAAATTTCGAAAGCAAATAGCTTTCTGGGATTTTTAAAGGTAAAAGAACGGTTTTAGAAACCTAAATTGAGCTAGAAGAGTTACTGTATATTTTCATTTTTGATTATAGTGCATTCTTATATATTCAGAATCATCTGACATTTTTTACAGTGCAAGAAACCTCCCAAAGCTGCCCCATTGTTGAGCACTGTTCAGGCGATTTGCAATAATTATATTTACGAAAAAGGGGAGATGTTGGCAGCTATGAGTATACACTGTAAAAAATTTGTGTAACTTTCCTCCATGAAATTTGTGAAAGATTAGCTGCCACTAAATTTATGTTGTCATAACCGATGTAACCGTTTTACTCGATTTAATCGGTGTAACATTACACTGATATATAATGTTACACCAGTAACATATGGTTAAGTTACACGATTATATAAGTGAAAAAATATTCCATAATTTTCGGGAAAAATGTTACACAAATGTTTAACAGTGTACATATATTGGGTGCTCCCAAGATAGCCAATGTATTGCAAAAGGTGATAGATAATACAAATATTTTTTTTTCGGAAAAATTATTTATGATGCTAGGCATTTTTGTAGTGTGGTTCCTGATTTCAGTTCTAATTGGCGCTGACAGCAATTGTCGCTTATTCCAGACGTCACTTTTCGTACTTTGTGAATTATTTCATAAATTTTAATATATTTTTTTCCATATAGGAGAAGAGAAAAGCAGAAAAAATTTATCCTGGATTTAACGTTTATAGCTTTCAGCGCCATTTATCGCTGCTATTTATAACTTAAACTGGAATCCACAGACAAAAAACTCCTGACATCGTACATAAATATCCTGCAAAAATTTTTTAAATATTTGTCATCGTTTGCACGTTATATACATTAAAATAAGAATAAAAATATAACGTTTTGTTTCTGCAGTTTTATGCTTGATGAAACGTATGGAAAAAAATAAATTTCAGATAAATGGTAGACAAATGTAAGTAACATTTTGAAATTACATGACCAAAACATTAAACAATATGACATAATTCCTTAATAGTGAGAGAATAAAGTGTATTTGTAGTCTACTATTTTAAATATCAATCTCCCGCATATGTCAATATTTCATTAAACATTGTAGATTCTACTTTAATTTTAATTCAAAACATTAACCCAGCTATAAATAATGAACTAAAAATGATATTTAATTTGAGGTTAACCATAATAAGCCATATCTGGCTGATTAAACAACACTAATTAACAAAATCAGCAATGCATAAATTACTGCAATTGCTTGAAACAAAAGTTTTCGTTTAAAGACGTACTTCCAGAAGCCGCGCAGTAATTAATCTCATAATAAAAAATAATTTCAAACTATAAAGCCACCAAATTAGATAAAAAAGCTTAGTTAAAAAAATATTTGAAAAATCAATTATTATCTAAAAATAGTAAAAAAAGAGCTGATTGATACTATTTAAACTTATATTAATTATTTTAATATACATCAGATCCTGTTTACATATAAATGTAAAAAATGGGTTAGATATTATATAAAGCTGAGAAAAAATGCATTAAAGTATGCACCAACCGTTTGTTTGCGTCATTATTTCCTACGGATTATTTTTATTTCAAATATCATTACTATATAGTCAAGATATTATTGTTTTAATCACTGATATTATTTATTTGTTATAGTACGTATTTGTACGACGGCGTAAAATTAAATAACTTATTTTGGGGAACTAGGTAATAACACAGCGATCTTGAACAATCGAAATGATTACACATATTTCACATTTTTTTGCTGATATTTACTGAATATTAGCTCCTACTGAAAATTAGTTAGCTTGAAAATTATTCTAAGAAAATAAAATATGCGCAAACTGAGATACAGTTTAAAAAAAATAGGAAATAGTTTCCAAACAAATTATATTTGAAAGTACTTTCTCCCTATTTGACGGCGTAAAATACAAAATGTGTGGTATCTAGAACTTTAAAATATTGAAATAAAGCTTGTTAAAAGTTTAATTTAATCATCTGCTATTCCCACTGTTAAAATGTCGTCAACGTCACGCATGTTTATTCTTTTTAATATCATAATCCTGTAGATATATCATGAACCAGTTCTTTTTATTTGGAATAATCTACACAGAGTTTCACGGATTAAAAATTTAATTACGATATCACAATTTCTTTCTTCTAAACTCGTGAAATATACAAAGACTTTTATAAGGAATTTTAATATTAATAGTTAAAAGGCATAAAATAGCCAAAGTTGTTAAATTGTAAATTTTAAACTTTGGCTGAATTCTTCTAAAGTATTATAATTTCAATTACGTGACATTTACTAAAGTATGAAATACTTTATATCAAAGATTGAATTTTCAAATAGAACTTTAAAGTGAAGGTAATGGAAACTTCCTTTTGAGAAAGTTTGAGTTAATCTATTAACTTCGTGATTGAATAAGTGCATTTATGTTATATTAGCGTACATATACAGGGTGAGTCATAAATATGGAAACAATAGGATATCTCCTTAAGTATTGCCCCTAGACCCATACGTTCAATTGCAAAAATTCATAAAAAAAGGTAGAATTTTTGTTAAGTTGCAACTCCATGGGGGGTCTATTTGAAATTTGCTACGATAATTAACTTTTCATACGGCCACCGTAGGATAAAAATTTCAATTAGGAAATCTTTCCTTATCCAGTCCTGAATAATATGCAAAAAATTGCATCTTCATATCTTGAAAACTCGCAGAGCCGTTTGGATAATTCATCAGGTTTTAAGGGGTTAGACACAAATTGAAATGCACGCAATTCAAAAGACAATATTACTTTAACACTTCTAAAAAACGTGTAAAAAATGTATCTTCGTGTAAAAATCTATCAAAAATCGTTAGAAATTTGAACTTTTTTCTTTTTTGTGATGGTTAGCTATATAATTTGCTATGAAAATCACATCCTAAAATTTATCATAAAATTTATAAAAATATTATATGATTAATACTGGTTTAAATGGGATAATTAAAAATCGTTATAACTTCAAACATTATTTATCGGATTTCAATTTCTTTCCCTTTATATAAAGATGAAAATCTGATTTTAGTTTTGTATCGGGGTTTTTGTTTTTCAATATTAATTTTAGAACTATTAAAAATATTTAATGAAAAAATAATAACTTTAAAAAAAATCTACTTTTCAAAAGTAAATATTTTTTCAATTTTTTTTCCGAAACGAAACAAATGTAAAATAATTAAAAATGACATGTTTCAAGTTTGTACTTTTTTTCTTTAACAATTATTAACTTTTAATAAGGTCTACAATGGACGAAATTTTTAATCTCGGTCTCCAACAATCCGTTTTAAAATCACTGTCTCTGATTGACCTAATACTTGCATGAAATATGTAAAATTTGGTTCAATCAAAATTTTTACGAAAACCACATAGATTTAATTATCGCTTTTATTTTACAAAAAAAAAAAAAAAAAATTATTTTTAAGAATATTATATTTAAATGCTAAAAAATGAATCGCAATAAAACCAGAGAAAAAAATCTGCGTATGACGAAAATCTGCCTTAAACAGAAAGTGTGTTGATCCATGCAAAATGAATACAATAATTCCTGAGAAAAAATAAACTCCATTTAACTCTAATGGAAAGGGCATTTGTTTATTACGTATTTTTCCCCATGTGATTCCGTCTTAAAAGGTTTTACTGCATAACATTTTTCAAAGTAACCAATGCACGGGATGCGACTTAGCCATATTAAAATATAAGTGAAATATTTAGATATAAACACAGATTCATTGATAAAATAAATATATCACAGCCTTTGGCGCTTCTTTAATAATAAAAAGTAGAAATTTAGAAAACGAAAGGCTATAATAAACATTTTTGGTCAGAATTCCTCCCCGCGAAACAATTTTTAATTACACTGAAAAAAAAACTGTGTAGAAATTCGCGGCTGAGCCGGCCTATGATTTAAGCTGTTTTCCAGGCTGGTCCGGGCTGGATTATGATTTTAACATTTTTCCATGCCGGGCAAAAATTTGCCGCATTGTCCTGTTGATATATGCTATCATTCTGAGTAAAAACAATTCACATGTAGGAGTTCCACAAAGAGTACCGAATTGTATTCAGATGCGTACTTGAGTCGATTCATCGTGTCCTTCACAATCATCAGTGCAGTCTGAGAGCACCATGAAAATAATCCTCAAGCCGTAATACTCCCTGTTTCCAGCAATTTTTAAAGGATGTTTCATTTCAGAAGTTTCACGCCGCATACGCCAATGCTTATCTGTCTGATAAAGCACGAAACGCGATTCATCTTTTAAAAAAACCACCTGTCGCCACGCAGTGGATGTCCAGTTGCGGTACTCGTATGCAAATCAAAGACTTTTTCACCGATGAACAGCAATCGGCATAGGTGCATTAATCAGGCGTCTGCTATGGAGGATCACACGGGGCAACGTTCGTTGAAAACTGTTGGTAGCCTCTTGGTTGATCTGGATGGTCAGTTGCTCACTAATTGCAAGTCCATTTGCCCGAGCGCATTTCCATAGCTGTAGTTCAATTCTATCATCTGTGGTACATAGTGCTTCACATTTTCCCCGTCACTGATTTTCAATAGTGCCATTTCGCCATCCATAGTATACTTTTACCACCGGGGCACGTGAACAATTTATGAAATTAGCCATTTCGAAAATAGTTCCACTCTTGACCCAAAAGGATGGAATGAAATTTTGGAAACAACCCCTGATTTTTTTTGTATCGACTGTAAAGTAACTTAAGTATGTATTTTTTATAAATTATATTATTTAATCTAAAATAAATGCCATTATATAGGGATTACTCGTATTTCAATAACTGAGTTACATACTCTGCGGTATAAAATTCCGGATAGTTTACTAAAATGTACAATCATGTGCAAAAATCCATATTTGAAACATCTCTTTCAAACTAACTGCTTTTTATTTTTCTATAAGATAAATTAGTACCTTATGATATATAATTTATCGTGGTATTATGCATAGTAATTGTTATTAAATTCAATCCTTCTTTGAATGATGTTTGAATCACATTTTTGATTATTTTTCATTAAAAATTTATGATAAAGTTGAATACAATTTAAATTAAATCAGAAAAAGATTAGTCTAGGAAAAAACCGTTTTGTTTCAAATTTCAGCGTTTAACAATAAATAAGGCTTGAATCATCTAAGCAATTTAACAATTAATTTTCAAAGGTAAGCCATGCAAAAAAACAAAATTGGCAAAAGTGGCAGTTTAAGTAAGTATTTTAAAGCTTTCTTATTATTTTTAAAGATATTCAACTAATAAAATGGCCACATTTAAGCATATTTACAAAGTTACGATGTTGCGAAGGCGTAGAAACAAAAATCAAACAAGCAGCCATGATAATTGTACTACGGTATTTAAATCGGAAACGTCAATACATCATTAAGTTATGTCTACATTTTCTGTAATACTACCTTAAATAGTAACTGCAAAGTTAAGATATTAATTTAAACTTATTCAGAATACAACAGCTTTTCTAAAGATGGAAAAATCCAAATTTAATTTTTTTGACCTCTTTAAAAATATACAGTTCTTTAATTCGTTACACAGGAAAGAGTCATTTTATTTTACTTTGTTTTATTTTATTGTTATTTTTTTTTTAAGTTTGGTACACAAGTGCTTGTATTTGATAATTTAAACATATTTTCTATTAGTAATTAAAAATTATTTTCGTATCAATAGTGATCGTGTTAGTTTTTAGATTATTCAGAGAAAATCAGATTATTTTTCCCCTTTTGCGATACTGGCAGAGGATTAAATGTATTTCTTTTCAAGAACAATTTCCCATTCAATATCCCAGTATAATTTTATGAATTGTTAAATTTATATAAAAATGTATGATTTAGCAATATTTTAGTAAATATAGGCTTTATAATTCATTACGATTTTGAAGTATTCATCTGATGGAAAACACTCTATCTATGGGATTAAACTGCTTTATTTTTCTTTCAAAATATTGGTTTTCTTATTTCAAACATTTAAATTCAGTAACTCGTTGTGATATTCAAATATATGTTATAAAGCAACAAAATAATTTACATATGTAAGTGATAAAAGAATAAGAAACATTTTAAAGTGAAATAAATATAACTCTCTGGAGAGAAAATTTCCTTATTCCAAATAAATAAATAAATGCTTTCCAATAGCTTAAAATCCAAGATTTTTAAACCCATATAAAACATATTTTTTGAAAATATTCGGGTAAGATTGTGGACAAGCCATCAGAATTCCAATAGCACTAAATGGTTTTAACTTAATGAAAAACGACTGGAAGTATCGAAAAAACGAATTTCGGTTAAAAAAATTCTCGACATTTGGATATATATATATATCTATATATATTACTTGGAAGAGAAACATTGACTCTGGCATACATCCTCAATATCCATTTAAAAATTCTGTTTTAAGTTAAATTGAAAAATATTTTTTAATACTATTCCAAGTTAAAAATATTAAGAAATAAAAATGATATTAAATTCGATCAAAATAAATTTGATACTTAATGCATTTCATTAATGCAAATATATTAGATGATTACAGTGAATGCTTTTAATATAATGAGATGTTGGATGTCTTGTTTAAAACTGTTATTTAGGTGTGTTCGTTATTATGTAAACACGTAGCACCTGTTGTCGTGCAGTCCGACTGACAGTCTGTCCATCTATCACATAAAATAGCAAAACTACCAATTCGAATCGTTTGAATTTGAAAATATATAATTGTTGCAAAATTTATCGGGTCATTTTTAATTTTATGAAAATCTGATGCATAGTTTAATTTACAGGGACATCACAAAAGGACTCAAAATTATACTGCTATATTAATGCCAATGGAAAAAATAGTTTCAAATGCATTTTCATGGTGTTACAATCTTTGGAACATAATATAATTAATATGCATGTATGAAATATATACTTAAATATATATTCGGCACAATTGTTGGCGCAAAGAATATTTGTTAATAATTTACAGGGGTACATAAAAATACACGGTGCAACATTGTTTTCGGAGCGTTTTAACTATATTCAATTATTTCACATTTTTTGAAATAAATATACGTTGCTGAGGTTTTCTAGTTACTTCCTGTATAACAGAAAGCTGATAGTATTTACAGAGACATACAAAATCTTTCGGCTACAATATTGTATTATTAGTATTTATCTACTTATATCTGAACTTTAAAACTTTGTTATTGTACGAACGCGCATCATTTGTTACGTTTGAAATGCAGATCCCGAATTGCTTTATTAGTAAAAAGAAAATACCTACAGCAAAATTTAATACCTGTATATTGCCGAAATTCGTTAATAAACCACACATTGTATGTCGAAAACACTATTATTTTTTAGAATAAAAATAAAAATTAATACATCACTTCTTATATAAGTTTATCAATTTTAAAATACCACTCATTTCCAAATAATAATTTAATATACAATAGCAGAAAATAATGTTTATATTAAGTACTGTGCATGGTGTTATTTTTTTAATTTTTTATTTGTTTTTTATTTACACAGTAACATCATCTGAATATATTCTCTTTAACAAATGTTATAAAGAAGGATTTTTTAAGTGTTTCAATGAATAAACGTACGAGGGCAATTCGTAAAGTAACCTCCGTTTATGAATTTTAAAAAAAAACTAATGAAAGGAAACACGTTTTATTTCCCACGTATGAAAGATATGTTCTTGAGCTACTTCTCAACATAATTGCCGTATTAATAAAAACAATTATCATAACGGTAAATCATCATTGAAATTCCATCATCACAGACTTCTGTCGCCGGCCTATTCAACTGCGATCATTTTTAAATTCAACTCGCACCAATCTCTCAATCCAGAGAATTTTAATCTATTCTTTTATTCATATTGACAAATTTCGAATTGCTCTCGTAATACTTTACTTGACCCACTATTTTTAAAACATTTTTGGTAGTGGATTTATCAGCAAATTATACAGAAAATATGTTAAAATTCTTTGGATTAAAAGAATGGTGCGAGTTGAATTAAAAAATAATCGCAGTTGAATAGGTCGGCGGCAGAAGTCTGTAACAATGGATTTCAAAGCTGATTTACCGTAATGATAATTGTTTTAATTAATGCGGTTATTATGTTGAGAAGTAGCTGAAGAACGTGCCTTTCATACGTAAGTAATAAAAAATGTTTTCTTTCATTGTTTTTTTTTATTCATAAACGGAGACTACTTTCCGAATTGCCCTCGTATATATATATATATGTTAACGACATTGTTCATATTTTTCGCGCCATAGCTATGTACTTTCTCTTAAGAAGCGGTTTTTCCAGATTCAGGTAGTAACTAAACAAATCAACACAGTACTTATTATACTACTGAGTTCAACTCCTAGAGAGCAGCGGTTATATAATATTTATTCAACTCCATTAATTAGATTCTTTACGCATCATTTGTTGAAATTTGCATTCCAGTTTTTTTTATTCAATATTATTCCTTAAAAATATTTTAAAAAGCTATATATTTTAAAAAGCTTTAAATACCTTTTTATCATTAAAAAGCTAATTTAATGATTTCACTTTAGCCGGGAAACTTTTTTGTGCATCGGAAAAACCAGACAAACAAGAAACATTGCTAGATTATTTTCTCACGGGGGTTACGATTCCAGTGCTCCAAATACAACGGTTAGTTTCTAGTGCTTTGTGGTACTTTCAACTAAAGGGTCCCAGTACTGCACTCTTTGATTGAAAAGTTTTCAGTTAAAAAGACCTCTGTGTTAAAATTATAAATAAAGAAACAGCAAGATTTCATGGTTCCGGTGTAACATTTTTCGGCACACTGTGCCCGGTCTGGCATACCTATCTTTAATTCTAAACTTGAAAACGGTACTAATAATATTTTAGTAAAATTTTGTTTTTACAATAAAAGTTTAAATTAGGGGTTTCAAAATATCTAAAAAATTCGTTTGTGAATTCTGGTGCCAGTCGATAATTACTCATTTTACTAACAGGTTTTGTTCGTGCCGGAAAGGATTAAGGGCCAATAATGAAAACGATTATTCGTGACCTCACTATTCTACTTCATGAGTAGAAAAAAACTTTCTCCGTTTTTCCGTGGGGTCGGAGAAGAGGTACGTCAGGGAATGGAAATGAGACAGCAGTACCTCTCGGGTAAAAATTAAGAATGCCTGGAAATATGTGCTGTGGAAATGATAAGTAAATTTTTTAACTAATCCTAAAAGACTGCCCTGTTTAAGTGATTGCCTGAACTAATGTTATAAAAACACTATAAGTGCATTACCTTCAAAGTTAAAAAAGCTCGATTAACTTGCACTAGTATACTTTTGTGTAAACTTGTAAAATAACTGTAAATGTCATACACAATTGCTTAAAAAGTACAGGCTACTGATTAGGATAAAAAGATAATAAAATGACAATATAATCAGTATTCTACGAATCCTGCATTTAACATAATTTCGATTTATACATTCGTATTCTTACGTAGGGCCCAGTAAAATAACTATGCTATATAAATGTTATAACACTTTCTTAAAGATACAAAAGTCATTCTGGAGATGTCAGTATCGACATACTGAAAAGTCACGTTGTTCAGCCTTCTTCAAATTTCAAATTTCACATACCGGGTAGTTATAAAATAAGTATCCCTATTTGTAGCTGTCTGTAGCTTGAAGGAATAACCCGAATGAAGCCAAAATTTGTAAAAATACTATTTGAGAAGGGGGAAAAAGACTGGAACAATAAAAAAATAATTGCAATAATTGCCGACAGACGGTGCTATTGTGTTTGAAATGTAATGTGCAATACAAGAACAAAGAATTAAGGAACAAAACCGGATGACATACCTAATTTATTGGAAATTTTCACAGTGAATGGGGTTAAGATTTCGCATGTCGGTGCCAATCAAGTTCAGGTTCCACATGACCATTGTGCTGCAAGACACAATCCAGGTTGTGGATGAAGTACTCATCTGCGAAATGCAACGCATCAGGAATGATGTTTCGCACATGTTGACTGTCCCATTCATATGATTATGGGCTTCATCCCTGATGGCTCCACAATCGCAATAGCAATTTCTTCTTGAGTGCGGAGAGGTTATGGTTTCCTCTCACTTTCACATTTTATAGTAAACGATCCAGTCTCTTCAATTTTTTTACCATTCTTCTCACTGCACACCGTGTCAAAGGACCTTTTTCATTACGCACTCCTTTCACACGCCTAAATTCAAATTTAACTGTTAACGTAGAATAGTTTTAAAATGAAAGCGCGATCTGGTACACTGAGAGCCAAGTCGTACAACATTAAAGTCAGAAATGACCACGTTTTGATTTTACTAATGATTACAACGGTGCTTGTTCCGAGAAGACCCCTAGCGCCATCTGTTTCCAATTATTGTAACTATATTTTTTTATTGTTCCATTCTTTTTCCCCCTTCTTGAATTGTATGTGTACCAATTTTGGTTTCATTCGGGTTATTCCTTCAAGCTACAGACAGTTCCAAATAGGGATACTTATTTTATAACCCCCCTGTATATTCATTTCATATAGTCGAATTCCTTTGTTCGGTCTTGTAATTATACTGTACATACTATGTACACTTTATTAGAAAACAAACATGCTGTAGGTGACTGAAACTACATATGAAATTCCCATTACTACTAGAGTTTTACAAATCCGATGTTTAACATGTATTTGTATAATGAGCGCGGAACTGTATAATTAATAGTAAATGCTATGTAAACCAGGTTTTAGAAAAAAAAAACATGCTGTAAGTAGCAACACATTCATATTATTCTGCTACTCCGTAAAAAACTATTAATATATATTCTTAGAGTAAAACCATTCTGTGGATGACTATAACAGCATATTAAATTTACATCATAGTCAGTCTTCTACATATATCGAACTAATATATTTTTGTATTCTTCTGTACGTTTCTGTAGAAGAACTATAAATGCTATGTACGTGTATATTGTGTTATAGAAGAAACTTGCTGTAAGTGACTGTTACAAGAAACTAAAATTTCATTAAAATCCACGTTCTATGAATCGGGCAATTAAAAAATTTTCGATTTATATATACATACTATTTTGCGTGGTCTTATATCAATAGATGTAAAGGCTAGCTACATCCTCATGTAGTAAAAGTGTTCTGTAGAAGTCTAGCATTAAATATTAGCGTGATAGGTCAACAAATATCGAAAAAAGCATATTTATTTATTTAATAAGCCAATATCATAAAATGATTATTTTATAAAGTCGTTTCATTAAGGTTTTATAAAATAGAAAAACCTACTTGCATTTTTCTTACTATATCTTTCAAGAATTTAGATGCTTTAAAGAATCTCAATATTCATATGTAATTATGAGAAAAAAAAATAGGCTTTTTATTTTAAGATGCGTTCGTAATTATGTTCAATATGTAGCAGCTACAGTTCTCGTTCAGCCCTTTCGTCTGTCCGTCTATAACTCATATAAGAAAGCAAAAACAACCCAACCGAATCCTTTGAAATTTAAAATATGCAATTATTACGTTTAGTAAAGTGTTTTCGGCAAGAGAGATACCATTGCGCCAACCACTAGCATTTGTGTGGTTGTTAGCTATTCCAACAAACAATTTTTGCATTCGAAATCTGAACATAGGAACTACAAGACTGTGTAATTTGTTTGTTCAAAATTTGTGAACATTTGTTTCAAAAAAGTGTTTAAATATGGAATAATCACGTCAGATGATAAGAAAGATTATGAACTATGAGTTCCTTAACAAATTGAGTGTGAGTAAATGTTGCAGAAAAATGTGTGAAAGTTTAGGTATCAATACCCTTTTCTATGATGTAGTCAAAGTTTGGTTTCAGGCATTTAAACCAGGAAGTTTCAACATTGAAGATGAACCAAGTTCTGGCTGTCCTATTGTAGTTTAATGTGAGCAGTTAAAGCAAATCATTGATCAAGACAAAAATATTTCAAGATGAACTCTTATGTTAGAGCTTAATGTTTACCGAAAATAATAGTTAATGCTCTCAAACGCTTAAATTTAGCGTCTAAGCTCAACCGCTGAGTGCCTCGTGAATTTACTGCTAAAGACAGTTGCAAGAGAAATAAAAAGAATATTGCCCAGTTAAACTGATGGCATTGAGCTCACAGGCTACGCATACTAATTGTACATTACAGCCTTGTATTTTCGTTAATTCCGTTCGAAAATAATTAAGAAGGGGAAACAGCTATCCCCTTTCTCCTTTTTTATACTTAATCATTGAACTTCCTAAACTATCAAGTAAATGCTTTCTCATATTAAAAAATCTATATCCAAAATTCAGAGCAAATCGGATAATTCTTAATAAAAAACCATTTAGCATTTATATAATTTAAGAGGAGTTATTCCCCTCTTTTATACTTAACCATTAAATTTCCAAAACTATTCAGAGATTTGAACGAAATCTGACAATTCTGATTGAAAAATCCATTTATGCAAGTTAAGGGGAGGGGCATTAGAACCCCCGTTTCCTCTGTTTATACCTATTCAATGAACACCTAATAACAGCCACGGACTCGCCTCATCAGAATGATCCTATATCTAAATTTTGAACGAAAACTCATAATTCTGCATGAAAATCCCGTTTATATCAATTAAGGGGAGGGGCATGAGCCCCCCTTTCCCCCTGTTTATACTTATTCAATGAACACCTAATAACAGCCACGGTATCGCCTCATCCGAATGATCCTATATCTAAATTTTGAACGAAAACTGTTAATTCTGCATGAAAATCCCGTTTATATGAATTAAGGGGGGGCATGAGACCCCGCTCCCCCTGTTTATACTTATTCAATGAACACATAATAACAGTCACGGAATCGCCTCATCAGAATGATCCTATATCTAAATTTTGGACAAAAACT
This sequence comes from Maratus speculifer, assembly GCA_964019185.1. Lineage (NCBI taxonomy): Eukaryota > Metazoa > Arthropoda > Arachnida > Araneae > Salticidae > Maratus > Maratus speculifer. The sequence goes on along the minus strand of OZ025295.1, from coordinate 255,998,730 downwards.
GTTAATTCTGCATGAAAAACCCATTTATATCCATTAATAGGAGGGGCATGAGCCCCCCGTTCCCCCTCTTATACATATCGAATGAACTCCAAAAACTAATCAGGGAAGCGCCTTATCAGGATATACCTATATACAAAATTTCAAGTGGATCCGATATTTTTATCATGCGTTATCGCGTTACGCACGAACGCACGCACATACAGAATGGATGGGCACATAAGCTCTCAGGCTATGATAGCCTGTGAGCTAAAAACTGTTGTTTGGATTTGCTCACAGATCAATGGAAAGAGAAGATTTTGAATGGAATTGTAACTTGTAATGAAGAACGGGTGTACTACAGCTACACAAGGCATAAAACAGTGACCAGCACCTAGGGATAGTGCAGGTTTTGTTGCAAGACGTGACATAACTAACAAATAGGTGCTGCTCTGTATCTGGTGGGATTGTCGTTGAATTTTGTACAAGACGTACTTGAGAGGCACATAGACTATCATCAGTTCAATATACCACAACATACTAATCAAAGTTCGTGATGCTATTCTAGAAAAACACACAAATTAGTTCAGAAGGGAAATGGTTCTCTTTCATCAAAATGACGTCTAGGCACGTGTTAGTTTGATGTCTGAGTGTACGCTCTACTACAAGCAAGAGTGTGATTTGATGCAACATCCACCATACAGAACCGCCACGACTGCTTTGAATTTCCATATATTTTCACATTTGCAGCAGCACGTTGTAGACAAAATCTGTAATTCTAATGAAATGGTCTTAAATTAGGTGATCTCTTTCTGGATTCATGCTTGCCACCTGTTTTTCACAGATAGGATTGAAAAGTTGCCAAAACTTTGGCAGACGAGTGTAGAATTGAATATACATTATTAACCTCATTAGATTTCATGTTTTCATATGTATTTATCAATTAAAAATAACTTTTTTTTTCTTTTCAGAAAATATTTAATCAACATAAAATTATATAATTTTGTCGTAACATTTCAAATTTTATGAAAATTGGATGTACAGTTCAATTACAGATGCAGTCAAAAGTATTCCGTTACATTACGGTTAATGGGGGGGGGGAAGTTTCAAGTGCATTTAGAAGGTTTTACACTCTTTCGAATATCATAAAATTTTTATGCATCTATGAAGTAATGCTAAAATATACATTCCATACAATCTGTGGTTCTAAGAATATTTGTCGTTCATTTACAGGCCATATGGAAGTATTATATTACTAAATGGTATATTGTTGAGTGCGTTTTAATTCTATTAAACCATTTAACATTGTATGAAATTGAAACACGTTACCATGGATTACTATGAGTTACTTTCTGTATAGTAGAAAACACATAGTATTTACAGGGGCACACAAAAAGTTTCGGCTAATATACTGTATCGGAATATTTTTTAAACTTCGAACTAGAAAAAATACACTTCATTTGCTACCCTTGACGTGCAATTTTCGATTTCTTTTATACATGAAAATATATTTTATGCTGCTCTACAGTCATTTTGACTCAGTGTATTAAACTTTGAGAATTCTAATATTAAAGACAGCTTTTTGATTCAAACTGAACAAAATATTTACATCCATTTTTTTTTCTTAGAAATGCAGATAGAGATTACTTCTTTAATCCTGAGAGACATAATCTTAAACTTCTTTTCTTTCAGTTGTTGCTTTAAAGCGTCGGATAGTTTTTCTTCTTATATTAAAGCTCTGGGGAATAGATCGAGCTCAAATGTTTTCCTTATATTATCATCAAAGTAAAAGCATCTTATTTTAAGCTTGTACTCAGTATTGTTTTTCTATGTGTTCTATTCGTTTTTATTTATATTTTATTAAAATATGTAATTTATTCTAGTACTTCTAAAGTTTTATTACTTTCGAACTTTTGCTTTTTTTCTGAGAAATTTAAACTATGAATGCAAAATCCTTTGAAAATATGTCTCCCATTTTTATTTTATTTCCAGAGATCAAGATTATTTGCTTACATTATACACTGTGAAGTCTGTGTTCTTCTCAATTTTTTTAAATAATAAAGAGTCTTAGCATTATCGATTGTGTTTGTGAATCATAAAATAAAAATCAATAGTTTATAAAAAATTTTATACTTTATGTTTTGTTTATCTTCAATGAATGTGTCTGAGATTTTTATGTCGAAATAATATATTATGACTGCGGATAATTTTGTGAAAATTTTATCACATTCGCTTTTAGGTAAAATATTTTGTGGACTTTCTATAACAACTCAGCAGTTGTAACGATTAGGAAGAATTTTTAGTTATTATTACAGAGCAATAAAATAATTGCACATATATGATGAACTTACGTATATCAGAATTATTACTTAAAAATTAAGAGTATTATTAGAATTGTAAACCATCCATTATTATAGGAATACATAATCCCTGGGAAATAATCATATTGTTAATGCATTAGCAATTAATTACATCTCAAGCACACAATTATTAAAGTTGAGTGATTTGATAAGAAATTTTAATTAAATCAAAGAAATTCGTAATAAAAAATATAATACTAATATCCGTATAGTACCTTAGGATGGATTTCATGACTCACATCACTTTATCATTACCGACCGAATCGTCGTAGAAAGAATTCCAACGACTGTGAAAAACAGTCAGTAGTACTATTAAACATTTTACTGTAGGTATATGAGGCACCGTGAAAATTAGTGTAAAAATTTTTTGTAATGTGTGAGTAGAAAATCGAATGTCTTTCTGTAGGATTGTGGCACTTAGTTGACCCATGATTTTTTTTATTTCCAAAATTTTTGTTGCAAACAGTCTTTGAGGCTGTAGCGATCTCATCTTACTTGATTAGTATGAAGTGAGTTACTAGCTTGGTGTAACTGGTTTGAATTGGTTTGTAACTGGTTCTCCGATAACGTTGTCGCTTCCTGATCATGAGATCCCTGGATTGGAATACAACGGTGCCGATTCACTCTCTTTCCTCACTGGTGACCTCAATAAACATACAATTTTTAACAACGACCATAATATCAATCATCTCATCTCATAACCCACAGATGACATCACCAAACGAATCACACAGCACAATGCCTGTCATCCCCACCATCACAAATGCGGACTACAACATCATTCACGAGTGCATAGCGCTCATCAAGCGTTAACACTACCTCTTCTTCATTGGGGAGATACTACTGTAGCAATCTGATCTCACTTGATAAGCATAAAATGATTTACTAGCTTAAAGACTGGATTGTCCTTTTGCTCGACGTAAATGCTTTCACATCATATCATGAGATCTCTGGATCGAATACAACCGGGAGGCGCCAATCCACATACTCTCGCCTTAAGGCATTTTGAAATTTTAATATCTTCAAATTTACTATTTAATGAAATAAAATATATATATATATAAATAGTAAACACTTTAATCGGCACAAAATATGTGCCAGATTTTTAAAAGGGGTATGGAAAAAATAGAAGAATATTTATACTTATAAGAAATATTTTGAAAACGTACGGACATTCTTGGTGGAACTTTCTACCTGCAAGACATTACAGAATGTAAAACGCAAGTGCAATTAATTAGTGGTATGACATAGTTTTAAAGCTGTCTGGTTTTACATTTCAATCGAATTTCTATTTGGGAAATAATTATAGGGCGTCTGGTAGTCAAAGGATAATATATTACAGTTCTAAAGATTTTTAAAATGATGTGAAGATAAGATATTTATTTAAACTTTAAACCTTTCACATGACAGACGCTACTGCTGTCAAATTTAAATATCTCTGGCATGAAATTATTAATGGAATTTCTCTCTGGCAAGTGAATCATAAATTGTCTTGTAACCGAAGAGGAATAGTTTTCGATTTCTATTGTACTTACTTGGTATGTATTGTACGTATTTTAAAAGTTCTTTGATTTGTTATTTAACCCCCTCACAGACATGCCCGTTTTAATACGTTCACTAAGCTTCAGGTTTTACTGCAATACAAACAATATTTAAAACATTATAATTAAATATAATTAAATTGATTTAACGCCATTTCAATGCATTGAACAATGATTAAAACCCTCAAGGATTATATTCATATTTGTAATTAAGATTTTTATATAATGTTAAAAGAATAATCTTTTTTTTGCATTTGAAAAAAAAATGCAGACAAAACAACATTTAAATTTTACCCTTTTGAAGACTGTCAGAGGGATCAGTGCAATATGTTTTTTAATACAGATGAACATATATAAATTAAAAATAATGTATATATGTATGTATATAAAATTACAGAAATATATTTATATGAATCAAAATGGCTATACTTGCAGGTAATACGACTAATACGCATTCAGTCTACAATGATGAGTTTTGAAAAAGTGTTTCTAACACTGTATAAACACTCAGATATTGAAATTCATTGCTACAGGTAAAAGACTGTCAAACAAACTAAAATGTTATGTATTAATACAAATACTTTATTTAAATTTAAAAAAAACATTAAAAACAACAAACTTATGAGAGAAAAATTTATAATATGTTAATGCAACTAACAAACAATCAGCGATGACTGCACTCTTATGCGAGCGTTCAAGGATTGTGATCAACACAGTCTAAATTAAGTTTTTTGGATATCTAAGAAACTGATTCACATATTATCCTTTAGATTTCACTGAAATAAATAGCAATATTGAGAGTGTGAAAAATGTTAATAATTTTTTCTTGGCGAACAACAATCGAAAAATATAATATATGAAAATTATTATTTTTTTTTCTTTAAAACTGAAAAAAATGTTTGCGTAAAAAACATCGTTGATTTATTTATTAAAAAAATTTTTAAGAACTTTGTCGATCACTTTTATAATACGTATAAAGCTTGATATTTCTATATTTCCTATATCTAACAGCATTACTAAAAAGTGCAAAATAACAGTTCTATTCGTTTTACAACATAACGCTTTTCAAACTATTTATTCGAAAGTTATATCCGTGAAGTGTGTAAAAATGTTATTATATTATGTGATTCCAACCATAAGCTTAAGGACTTTAGAGGCTGAATAAAGGTTTGTAGACCATGTTATGTTCGTTTATGTAGCACACAAAATATTTTATGAATTCCATTAAATATAAAAATAGAGTTCAAAGTATATTAAATCTAGTATACAAATATTATTTTGTAAAATTTACTTATTTCATAATATTAATGGAATATGCAATATATGAAATAACACATGAAATTTCTCAATATGATTAATGGAATATGTGGGAACATATCGAAATTGTTAAAAAGATTCTTTGAAATACTTTAATTATTCCAAGTGTTATTTTGATTCGATTGAGGATTTATTTTTAACCCTTTGAGGGGCAAGCAATTGCGTTCAAGTAATTCTGAACTCCCACCGGAAATTTGTAAAAAAGTTACATCAAAAAGAGGAAAAGCAATTTCATGCCTGTTTTCCACCAAAGTTAGAAAAGTGAAATTTAATAACATTTTTCTGGTTTGAATCTTCATCAATCGTAGGTGGTATATAATATATACCACCGCCCCTCAAGGGGTTAAAAGTTTGTCTAGTTTTTACATATAAATATATTCATTTTTAAATTTTTCAAAATCATCGTACTTTTAATGGGTATAAAATGTTACCAAAATTAATTATATATTTCTCCATTAAATCAGTGTATACATAGAATTCCTTCCAGGTTTTATTTTTATCCCCTTGAAAGAAATTAAAAATATAAATGTTTTTAACACATTTCTATTTCGTTGAAGTTTTGTTGTGTTCTTAAAGGTCAGAATGGTGGGGAGTATTTTGTAAGAGAACAGCCAAAATTCACATGTTTTCGAATGTTTGGAATCCGCTTTTATTTTTGAAATTTGTAAATTTGTTTATAATGCAAGTTTGTTTGTAGATTTTACCTTTTTTTCTTCTTTCAATTATTTAATTTTCGGATTTATTGCTTCTCAAAATTCATGTAAGTTTTCTACAAATTAGCTATAATTCAAATGGCTTGCAGAATAGGGCTTATGAATAATAAAGTTCTAAAATTAATATACAAGCTATCTGATTACCCGAGTCTGAAACAGATAATAATATTGTAGATAAAGAAGTTGGCGATGAATCCAGCTGTTCTGAATTTAATCTCATTGATTATCATGCAGTTTCATCATTCAGGTCGAGAAAGTGTGAAAACGTAATAGTTCATGTAGTTACAATTCACAGTGTGTCCCACATAAAATAAAACACCATGATTTTGTGCCGTAATCGGAGACAAAACAAAACCACGAGAACGAAAAAAATGTATTAAGAAAGACTATATAGAAATGCATATAGATAAGAATAACTCTCTCCTTTACAAAGAATAACTCTCTCCTTGTCCCACTTAATCAGGAAAAACAATCAATGTATGAAAACGAGGGTAAAAAAAAATACTGTAATTAGCAATTATATCGGCTACGCTTACATATCACTTGGAATATAGGATGTGGCATATCATTTACCAATCGCTAGAAGACATTAGCATCATAATTATCTCAGGCCTCAATGATGACGGCCATGAGTTCTGCCGCAGGCTTGAAGTGTTTGCCATTGCCATTTAAAATTCTGGTCACATTACTCCACACATTTTCTTGGGGATTGAGATGAAGGTGCAGGACAAGGCTATAACATGTCCCCAATTATTCAAAAATCAAACTTTGGGGGATTTTTGCAAATATTCTGGGGCGTTTCCTTGCTTAAAATTCTAACTTAGCTTATCAGCTCATTCTTCAGTTGGCAATAAATGTATTTCTAGTAATTCTTGAAAATTAGTCGCCTACATGGGGGTTAAGTATACCAATATGGCTGAAGCCTCTCATTAATAAGCCTCCATTGTGCTGTCTTTTGTAAAAATTTCATCTCCTCTTCTCATGTCATACCAATAAAAAGCAAGACAGTCTGAGCTATGTAATTTTTTTTCGTATCTGGGAATATAACAAGAGACCACTGGTTCTCCCAGGTTTGATGGTATTTAGCCCATTGACCCTGCTTTGTTTGTAGATAGCTTATAACATGGGCAGGTTCAATATGGGTATATTGAGGATTATTAATATAGAAATTTAAAAGTCTTTTGCAAAAAAAAAAGAGAGAGGTGCGTGTAGGTTTTTTGTGTGTATAGTTCTGAAGACATTGCGCCCTGCGTATAATTTTCTTATATGAGAAAAATAAACTGAATTTAGGGAAAGTGCAAATAGAAGTAAAAAATGACCTGTCCATATGGAATTTTTTTTTTAATTACTTAGAACATAATGTTTCAGAAAATATAACTATAAATATGCTCTCCAAATTATTAAGATAAAACTGGGTTAACGTAAATTATGACTAATATAGAACTGTAATAAGCAGTTGTATTTCAGAATGTTTTGAGATTTTCCGTTTGAGAAGGAATTTAAGAATTTTCTTTTACAATGCCTTCATACTTTGTCTACAATAACAGCCAATGGCTACTAATAATATCCTTAGTGTCATAAATGTATTGTCCATATCCCCTATAATGTCAGAATTGTTAATCTGTATTCATGATAAATGATTTTTTTTTAATACCAAAGTGCATATAGTAAGCAATGCTTGTATATATATATTCCTGAGTTCGTTTCCAAACCATGTTTTTGTAGTTTATAAGATTTAAACATCTACTCGTTTGAACAACTTGTTCAAAAGTATTGATTTAGTTTAACATCATATCATTACTCCATTCTTTACATTAACGAAGTTCCGGATATATGGCTATTTAGACTAAAGATTTTGACAGATTTATACATTTATAAAGTACCTGAATACAGTATGTATTTTTTTACAAAATACCCGTCTATATATCTAATCAAAATTTGTGTGTTTGCTATCCTAAGAACTAATTGATGGAATTAGATAAAACTTCACATTAAGTTATGTCCAAACATAATATGCGTTTATAATATTTTGGTGTAATTATACATACAGAGTTGCACTACTGGCCTACTTTTTCACGATCTTCGCAAAATCTATTGAACTTAATGTAAATATCCTACATTTTCTATAAGATCTTGGGATGTAGACACTGTTTATGCTTCTCTTTCAACTCTAGAACTACCGTGAGCTGCCGTTTAGACGGCTGCCATATGAATATATTTTGGTTCAAACCAGATATTTGATTCTGATATAAGTGTAAATGACACAAAAAGAAGAGTTAAGTAATAAAGTTAAGCTGTTTTAAATCAAAACTCATGTATAACTTATAATTCTTTATATATTGATTCAAATTTCTATTAATTTTAGGGTAAGCGATTCTGCTATTCTGCAATTTTCAAGATTTTAGCAATATTTTTATGTTAAGCAATACCGAAAAATATCAAACTTTATGCTTTACTATAGCTTTATATAAACTGATCCTTATTATGTGCGGATTTATAGTATAGCTGATTACCATGTTTACAGTTCAGAAGATTTTGAAATCTTTCTATGTTTTTCACAATTTCCAGGATAGCCTAGTTCAAGAACAGATAGAATATAAACGATAATTTAGTTTTGGTTGCAGGCGGTTTGATATTTATAAAGGAATGTTTTATTCTGAGAATAACATATTGGTTTAAAAACCAAAGTGTTGAAATTTATTTAGTCATTTTTTTTATATTGAAAATGGATAAGTTCTTACGCAATACATTTTACACACAAGATACTTATTAAATGAATAATTTCAAACCGTCTTTTACGACATTAAAAACATCACATTTTTTAAAGTAAAAATAAAGTGATGAAATATTTTTCAACTGTGTTCTGATGAAAACTTATAATAATATCATATTTCGAATATAATCGAAACACTGTTCAAGTGAGCATTTCTGAAGTTCATCTAGATACTAAATATAAAGAAGAAATAAAATAAATGATCATTCACTCTGGACTTATTCAGTTTTCGAATACTATTTTATGATTATGAAAGTCGATAATGCCTTAACCTCTAGGTGCAAAGTATCAGAAACTGTGAAATCGATACGCTAACAATCTCATATGTGAATATTCAAGTATCGATTATAAGATACGGTTAGATAGAAATTTCCGATATTAGCCTTGCTAAAATGACTCTTCAGAATACACGTGTACTTTTTAATTGCAGTAACATTTCAAAAGGACTTCTAATTAGTATATTTAGAGTAAAATGTATCAAAGTTTCTCTTAAATGCAGTAAAGATGTAATTGACAAATATTTGTCATTTCCAACTGACTGTCAAACGAATGATTTAAACTGCAATCGTATTTTTAATCAATAAATATTACTAAAAATAAGATCGCATTTTATTAATAATTGTACAAAGCCATAAGCTAGATAAGTTATCACAGTAACCTGTGGTGATTTGCATTCAGTATCAGGAAAACAGCGGGGGAAAGGGATTTTTTTTGCTCTTATGGGAAAATAAGTTTTTTTTAAATTTTACTACTGCAGCTTTTGTCTCAGCAGATTTTGTTTCGTTTAAACAAGCGACGTAACATTTCTGCTGTCAAAATAACTGTTCATAGGTAACCTTCATACTATAAAGGATTGGTCATTGTTTAATTGTCATTGTCATAGTAAGTAGGAGAAATCTTACTAGACTGTTGTATTACATGGATAAGATATGTTAACTTTAAAAAGTTTCTTCTTAGGATTTCATTGATGACTTGTATATCTTAAGTGTAAATGCCTATAATGCATTTTATTTCTGAAATCTGCTTTTGATGCTGAATATGATATTTTTCAAAGAGCGAAGTTAGACGTTCAAACATAAAATTATTTTCATTGTTAATCTACATCTTCTTTTTTCAAAAAGCCTCATAATGGAACAAAGGTGAGTAAAAATAAATTATATTTTGTATTATCTTTCTAGTTATAAATTATATCAAGTTTTGTTAAATGACCTTTCTCCGTTCAAGTGAGAATCCTAGAAGAAAAAAATACCCATTTGAAAGCGGAAATACAAAATATATAACACTTATATATTTTGACAAAAAAATTTTGACACAAATATTATTCTAAGAGATTGAATAAAGCACCCCACAAAAGCACATAAATAATTGATAATTAAATCCATTACTAATACTCTTTTTTGATAAATCTAATCTGTACAAAGAGAATTCGCGAACATTACTTTTCATCATTAGAAATTGCTGAAAATAAATTTTAATCTTCGTTTTTCTTTTTCTTCAAACAAAAATTTTGGGTACTATTTAGAATGCATACAAACATATAAATCATATACACATATACAAAAAGATGTTCTGGAGAAGTTTTGATTACATATCTTGGATGCTTTTTCATTGTGATGATGACTTTTTGAATTAAGGTCTCTAGTAGAGTGTATCAGGGCAGTGGAATATATTATATACCTCCAGATTTGAATCAATATTCCCAGCAGAAGCTCTTAATTAAATTTTACATTTCAACATTAAAGAAAAAAATCCAAATTGATTTTATTATTTTAAAATATTTTTTTTAATATTCCGATGTGAATTCAACATTACAAAAAAATAATTGCTTTGCAATTAAAGGGTTAAATACCTGCTTTAAACTTTTAATACATATTGTACGCTTTTTGTATATATAATATACCAATATTGTGAGCTTCATGACACATTTTGTGGAAAAGTGTAAATATATCATTGTGTGCTTTGGGAAACATATGGCACATTCTACAAAAATCCATATTAAAATATATATATGAAGTCAGTAATTTTTATTATTTTTCCTCTATTTGTGACTACCTAAAGTAATCAAAATATTTTTTTTCATAAAGAAAAGAAAAATCGTGCAGTGAAGGGTTAAATTAACATTCTGGCTGAAATACCTTAGTAGTGGTCCTTTATATCACAAAAATACAGCATTCTGAGTGTGATTCTTTATAATTGTTAAAAGAAAAAATATATAAAATTTAATGTTCTTAAAATAACCCATTTATTTCAACTAATAATCCCAAACCTTACTTATATACGTCTTTATATTTCATTAATGTCATAAATTTATCTTTAATAGTGCATAAAATTAAGAAATACAACGGTAAATATTTTAAGAAAACATATTTCCATCTTTAGTAATGAGAACAATTGTAAATTTAGAACTCAAATCGTATAAAAAACTATAAATACCAAGATAATCTACTATAACGAACATTAAGATTAACTAAGAATTTCTATTAACATAAAAAAAAATAAAACAGAATTTTTTTCTAATGAATAATAACTTTAAATAATAATGTAAATAAATTACTCTATATAATAATGCATCTAGAAGAATAGAAAAATCTGAATAATTAACAATACTGTAAATATTAAATATATTTCTAATGAATTAACAATAATAATAACAACAACAAAATAAAATAAATAATATATGCAAAAACATTAACAAAATAATATAATAAAACTAACTTACAAACAGGTGTTGTTTCTGGATTGTTAGCCAGAAAAACCTAAATTTTATTTTAGCAAATAGAAAAACTTGAATGGCATACTTTTATTCCGAAATGGTTAATTTCCGTGTAAAATAGGGGATCTGTACTTACAGTCACAAGGTGAAATCGATAATCAATAAGATACGACGAATTTCTCTATTCCACATTCCACTTAAGAAAGTACACTAAGATGATACTTTGTTTTATGATGCATAGTAGGTTCAGACATCCTGTCTAGCTTAAGTAAAATTTTGCTTTAGCTATTAAATTACCAAGCACATTTGATCTCTTCGAGCCGTGTAGATTAAGATATGAAGGCACTGAATGAAAATCTATGGGAATTTCCTACTTAATACGAATCAGATCTAAACATGAGACATCAAACGAAGTTCTTTCATGAAAAAAACAAAAACAAAAAAAACACCTTATTTGTGTTCAAAGTATCGTCACAATCCCACTAATAACTCCAGTTTAAACTTGGTACCACTATAAGACAACACCTTGAGAACAGAATGACATTTTCACAATAGAGATTTACCTTTTAAACGTCATATTTCATGAAGTGATAATTAAGAAATCGAAGACACACATAAAAACTAAAATAAAACTGAATTGGCTCTGATTCCAAAGCTAACGCGAACCTTTATATAAGTTATCAGTGTGGGAAAGAACGGATTTTACGACAAACTCCTAATTTACCAAATGAGTTTTGAGAATGTACTTTTAACCATTGAAATTTAATATGCTGATACAAACATCATTAATTTTCTGAGACGACCGCATATTATACAGCTAGAGACCCTTGTTCAAACAAACACGATCAAATGGAATTCTGGGATATTGAACGTTTTGAGGGAATAACTAAAGAAATATTATGCAACAATTATAATGTATTAAGTAATGGGATTTTCTTTTTAAGAAAAGATTTTTTTTCAAATATTAATGTTTTTTAGAATAAATAAAATAAAAAGAATTAACTCAAGGTATGGAATTAAAAAAATATGCTAAATTAGTAAAAAGAGAAAAAAAAGTTCAATGTTAAAAGAATTTGGAAGTAATTTAGGATTAAGGCGGATTTTATTATAATTACACACATATATGTATACAGGGTGTTTCTAAATTCATGGTACAAACTTTAAAGGGTGATAGTACACATCAAGACAAACATTATTAAATGGGAAACTAAGGATCTAAAGCGTCTTCCAAAGAAGATAGGGGCCATTAAAAGTTTAAGGATTCAAAAATTCAAATAATTAAAAAAAAACAAAAAAAAAACAGAAAAATTGGTCGATTCGTTTACGGTTTTCACTAAAACTATTCTTTATGTCAGTATAATCTTGAAAATAAATTATAAAGATAAATTTCAAAAAATGCCGATAGAGGGCGCTTTCGACTTTGGAGTAACGAACGACTATTTTTCACTGTTAATTTTTGCATCTCATTAATTTTTTTTAGAAGCTTAGCCATAAACTTAAATTTTGATTTCAAAATCTAAATCGCTGCGAGTGGTTAACACTAGAACCGCGGAGCGGGTCAGTTTGACCCGAATCGATGTTTAATTTCTGGCCGCGTGAAAAGTATTCATTGAAAAAATGTTTCCTTTTCTGACTTTTAATATTTTAAGGTAAACAACAACTTTTTGCATTTAATAGCTTATAACATATTTTTTTTTTCATTTATAACTACTTATACCTAGAACCGCGAAGCGGGTCAATTTGACCCGTTATAAGTTTTTACGCATAAATGACAAAATAGAGATGCATTTTTCTGAAGTAATGAGAAAGTATATCTGTCTCTCTCTTAATTCCTTTAAAACGCATAAATTGGAAGGGGGAATAGTGATAATTTCCCATCAAGATCTAATATTCATGATGTGAAGAATGGAATTGCAGTGGAAAATTACAAGAAATATTTAGAAGCAGTACTGAAGTTGTTTTTATTCTTCATTTATTGAAAGTATAGATACGATTTCCGATGTCTTAATATTACTGTCATAGAAATTTTGGAATAATTACATCTATTATCTGAAAATGATTGAGAATGCAAATAGTTGAGGGTGTATATCTGCCTGTAAATGAAGAAAGTTAAATTCCATTGATAAAAATTAAAATGACTCTGACTCTTCCTATACACTTAATATTGTAGGATATTTTTCATTAGAATGTAGTTGAAAATCTGTCAGTAATGAACGAAAGTTTTTTGATAGTTACTATTTAAAAAAATCGGATATAGAAATGAAAAATTAAGAATTTGAACAAAAGTGACAAAATTTTAATTTTACACTCATGAAAATCTGAAAAATATAGAAGCATTAAATTGCGCATTCACACGTGGAAATAAAGAAGATGACAAGAAAACTGCAAGACTAACTATATAATAGGGCTTAACATAAGCGTAGATGAGTAGCAATTATTTCTTCCAAAATCTGTGAGTAGGTTTACTCAGTATATTTCTACCAAAACCAGATAAATTCAGTATCATATCATGTTCTAGTTGTTTGCAGATGTTGAGAAAAAACTTATCTTATAGAAACTGCAAAATGTCTACGATGAGAAATAAAAGTCTCTGTAAAAATGTCAAAATCTGTTTACCAAGGAGAAAAGGGTAAAAATGATTAGTTTCTGAGCAGTATACATCTAACTGTTTAAATTTTAGATAATCCTAAAAAATTACTAAATAAACTTATGTATACTAATGCATTTAAAAGTACTAAATACACTACAAAGCAACTGAATTCAGTGTAACTGTGTGATTTCTCATATAGCAGGAAATCTGTATGTGTCAAGCCTGCTTCTTATAGGAGGCCGGTGACTGCAATTTTTAATATTTTGTATTATGCTACTATCAATGCTTGGATTTTATGCTAATCTCTAACCGGAAATATAGTTAGGACGTGTCTATTATCTATTAGTATGCCTCTTTTTATTCAAGACTCATTGAAGACGTACTAGAACAGTTTGTTATTTCTCTGTCAAAAGAAAAAAAAAACCTTGTTATTTGGGCATGAAGAAACTCACAAACTAAGCATAAAAGAGTTTTTTATCACAATTTAAAAAAATGAAAATAAAACTAAAGATGATTATTCAAAATATAATGCACCCACACGTTTCGGGTAAATGTGTAAAGTCTTTAACTGTGTTTATCAAGCAATGCATACAATAAATTGGATTAGATATAACATTAAAACTAGTAAGTAACTTGTAATTTTTTCAATTATTCTTCGATTTTATATCTAAACTTATTTGAATGCGATAGTCAATTTTTTTACTGCTGTTCATTAAGTAAAAACTTATTTATGTTTAAAATATATGTTCAGTATTTGTCAAGTATATTTTCATTCTACTTAACGAAATGTAATTTTGAATAATAGTATTTTCTGAAATGTAGGTAATTTCTGTTGACTTTATGTGTAAAATATAACGTAAATACAAAGAAATATTGATTATTGTAAGAAAATATAATATTTTAACTAACCAAGTTAAGTGTTTGGGCATATTTATATAATATTTTCTATCTCGGGTCAAATTGACCCGCTCCGCGGTTCTAGGTATACCGAAAGTCCCGCGGTTCTAGTGTTAAGTAACGCAAATTGAACTGTGGAGGGAGGTTTAAATTTCAAATGACTATAAAAAACGGAAAATTTGGTCGATTGATTTGCGATTTTCACTAAATTTATTCTTTATGTCAGTATTATCCTGAAAATAAATTATAAAGATAAAATTTAAAAAATGCCGATAGAGGGCGCTTTAGACTTTGGAGTAACGTACAACTATTTTTTCCGTTATTTCTTGCATCTCATAAATTATTTTTAGAAGCTTAGACATAAACTTAAATTTTGAGATTAAAATCTGAATCGTTGGGTGTGGTTAAATAGCGCAAACTGAACTGTGTTCATTGGGGGTGGAGAGGTTCAAATTTCAAATGAATATAAACAAGTAAGAAAAATCATGCGTTAAGCATAGATTATGAAGCACTTTCCAACACTTAATGAAATCTTTAACAAAACTTTGTTATTTAGGGAAATAATAGTGTATAGCCAAATATACCCAAATATGTATTCCAGTACATTAGAACAGCCCTGTATTTCATATGTCAGTTCATATAATGGGAAAATTTAGCTTAGCAAGAAAATACCCAGTAGCCTTAAATTTCTTTTTCAGCAATTCATACTATTAGATGGAAACATACTTGGATACTTTTGTTCAGCCCTGTAGTTTACATTGTATCTTTATTACACGTCAGCATTAGGCTAAAGTTTATTGTAAACTAAAACACTTTTAAAAACCCTGAAATCACATTCTCATAAATCATCATTCATAGGTGTCCATGTACCGATTTATTTGCATGGCCCTGTATATCCCTTTATCTATATTCTGCAAACATTTCTCATTAAATTGAATGCAGCTCAGCGTAAAAATGCATAGCTTATTTAAGAACCACGTTTAAAAAATTTACGCTCATATTCAGTAACGTTGGTGAGCTCTTTTGGGTAGTCCTGTATATCAACTATAACATTTATACACACCATATAATGTGCATATATTTAGCGAAATATAAACGCGAATATCATAATTAAAATGCATTTCATCCCTCCATCAGCCATCATCGGACACATATACGGTACTTCGGAAAAAATATACTATTTGAAATCTTTTGTATGGCCCTGTAAATGCTGTGTACTTCATATTATGCAAGACAGTAGCGTATAATTTATATTAAGCTTCAGTGACATATATCAATTTTATTATACAGGAAAAAGCTTAATATATTTAAAATATGTCACACACAATTCCTCCTTTTACCTATCTAATGGAATTCTTTTGTGTGGCCCTGTAAATGAATAATAGCCACATTTTCACCTTATATTTTATAGAATGCATATTTTAATGTTTGACAGGGTATAGCATCTTTAAAATTCCTTTGAAACGATTTTTCCCCATAGGCCGTAATGTAATAGGAAACTTTTGATTCGCCCTGTAGACAAACTAATCATGGTAGAAACTTCATTTTCGATAGGACTTGTGCCAGTGTAACGTCAATAACGTCCTAAAATTTCATGGCAATCCGAGTATATTAACGATTTTTCCCCATAGGCCGTAATGTAATGGGAAACTTTTGATTCGCCCTGTAGATAAACTAATCATGGTAGATACTTCATTTTCAATAGGGTTCGTGCTAGTGTAAAGCTCAATAACGTATAAAAATTTCATAGCAATCCGAGTATATTTACGGGAGTTACAGCGCGGGTAGACGGACAGACGGCCAGACGGACAGACGGCCATCCGGCCAGACGGACAGACGGCCAGACAAACCGAATGCATAAGCACTTTTCAACTTTGTTGGAAAGTGCTAAAAAAGGAAAAAAATGGTCGGTTTTCTCTAAAACTATTTTTTATGTCTGTATTTTCCTGAAAATAAATTTTAAATATATCTTTCAAAAAATTCCGCCAGAGGGCGCCTTAAACTTTAGAGTAACCAACAACTATTTTTAATTGCTTTTTTTTTGTATCTAAGTAAATGCTTGCAAAAAGCTTAGACTTAAATTTTGAGCTCATATTCTAAATCGGTGGGAGAGTTTAAGAAGCGCAAACTGAACTGTGTTCAGTAGTTGAAATGTTACCTCCCCACCCCTCGAACACAGTGCAATTTACCGCTACTTAATTACTCACAACGAAGCAGATTTTGAGCTGAAAATTTAAGTTTGAACTTTTACAAGCATTTAATTAGATACAAAAAATAACGGTTAAAAATAGTCGTTGGTTACTCTAAAGTTTAAGGCGCCCTCTGACGGAATTTTTTGAAAGATATCTTTAAAAATTATTTTCAAGGAAATATTGACATAAAGAATAGTTTTAGCGAAAACCGATCATTCCGATTTTCCGTTTTTTATAATCATTTGAAATTTGAACCTCCCCAGCCCCATTGAACGCAGTTCAGTTTGCCCTACTTAACCACTTTTAATGATTCAGATTTTGAGCTCAAAATTTAAGTATATGTCTAAACTTGTAAAATAATTTTATGAGATGCAAAAAGTAACAGTAAAAAATAATTGCACGTTACTCCAAAGTCTAAAGCGCCCTCTATCGGCAATTTTTGAATTTTATTTTTGTAATTTATTTTAAAGACAATACTGACATAAAGAATAGTTTAAGTGAAAACCGCAAACGATTCGACTAATTTTTCTGTTTTTTTTTTTTATAATCATTCGAATTTTTGGACCCTAAACTTTAATGGCGCCTATCTCCTTCGGAAGACGTTAGGGACCCTTTGTTTCGTATTTAATATTGTTTGCCTTGATGTGTACTATCACCCCTTAAAGTTTGTACCATGAATTTAGAAACACCCTGTATATACATGTACATATATGTATAAAAATAATTATAAAAAGTTTTAAATTACAATTTTAAAAATTATAAAAATGCCTATTTCTAATGATCTAGTGCAATATAATATCTATTGTACGAACACATCATATGATTGTATAACAGTTATAAAGATATTTTTATAATATATTTAAAGAATATATTGTTTAACGTTTATTTTTCATAATAAAATGCATCTTTGATGTCGGAAAATACTGCATCTGATATTTTTATAAATATTTTTAAAGGGTAAATCTCAAAAAGTTTCAATAATAAAATTTCTTATCTAAGAAAAAGTTTTGATTTAAAAAAAAATATTCAATTTAAAAACTTTAAGGCGATTTAAAAATTTTAATAACACACATCAAAACTAATGTATTAAAAAAAATTCCCAACAGAAAATGTTTATCAGCAATTTTTATTACAAGCGAATCTATGAAGCTATAAAAAAAGTTAAAGTTTTCAACATATTTTTTAATTAAAATTTTATTTATTTATTTTGTTTATTTATCAATTTATTTTTGAGAATCATCGATTTATTTTTACATATCATCTACGATATTGGCTACATTAAAATATGTATTAATTTAATATTGTTATGGGTTAATCCATTAAAGCCGCAATATTAACACGTTAAATGAATACTATTTAAGTAATGTGTAATAAATTAATAGTTATATTAAGTTATACCATGTAATAAGTTTACAGACATTTTTTAAATACATAAGATGTGTACATATTATAAAACAACTGAATTGTTTTAAATAACCGTGGCCGTTTAGAGAATATAATATACTCCAATTAGGGAAATGTTTGTGGTTGAATTTGGGGGGATAAACTTGGCAAATTGGAAAGAAGATTCTGGATTTTCTTGGAAGAATTGGATTTTCTTCTGGATTAATGGTAATGGGATTAAAATTAAACGGTGAAGTTCGAGTATTCTTTCCACTCAGAGGGTTTCGTACAGTACAGATATGAATTATTAACTGTCTTATTTTAAAAAAATCATTGCTAAAGAACACTTTGTTGAAAATTATACAACGTAGTTGTCGATATATCTGCATATACTAGAATGGATTCAAATAGAAATAAAAGTTCAAAGTGGTATGAAACTAAATAATATCAAATAATGCTAATCTGCATAAATCTTTTTTTTTATCTAAACTTAATCTGTTTATGATGGATTTGATTGAGTACTTACAATAAAAGTAGTGTATTTAGAATTGTTTTTTTTTTTCATTTTAGAAAACTAATTGTAGCGTAGTAATACATATTTCAGTTTTTTTTCAATCCGCTGATACTGAATTTTAGCCTGTCTACTCAGATGGCTTCAGTTGTGAAAATGATGTCATAGTGAAAATGAAATGATTATTTTCTTTCATAAAACTAAATATTTTCTGCGAGTGCGCCTAAAAATATATTTCTGGATTTCGCCAACACTTTAGTTAGAACTTAAAGAGAAAAGCGCAAATGCTTGGATGCAAAATTGTAAATGGCAAAATTGAGTTCATGTTTGGAAATACATTTATTACATATTGGTTCATTATTGTAATTATTTTTCTTTTCTTTGCCCTTTTTTACTGATGTAAATTTAGTATATCGGTTCTTTTAAGCATTTTCATTCGTCGAATTCGACGAGTTTCGACTACTTATTATTAAAAAATATTTAAAAAATGTGACAAAAGATTACATAACTTAATTACATAACTTAACCGAAGATAGTACATTATTAATCTAATTAATTGTTTTCGAATGAGAAATTCTCAGTTATGTGTTAATTTATTTTCCGAAATTTCATAAAACTGTGTAATAAAAAGTTTCAAATTGACTATATCAAACGTTAATTATTGTAAATATTTCTCATTAACAAACATTTTTATGAAATGAAAAATGCACTCTCGAGCAAATTTGCATTCCATATATAGATAATTAATGATGAAAGCTTTTTCTACAATTCTAAAGAATCTACATTATGATATCAGCAAAAATAATTTCGAAATGAAAATGATTTTTATTCAGATTCCAAAATATTTAAGTGTGCATTTAATGAAAATAAGTATTAAAATTACTTAAAATTACTTTTAAAACTGACATAAAAATTTGAAATTCTTCTATATATATGCACATATATACACGTAAGACATGGTGACGTCAATGCGACGGCGTTGTGAAGTCACATTGTGATTTTGTGACCATCGATTGTCGATGTGACGTCACGTGACGTCGATTTGAAGTCACAGCGACTGAAATGTGAAGTCGTTATGGCCGTTTTAGAGCTCGTTTGTGACGTTTCACAATGTGACAAATTTGTGAAAAATGTGTCATTTGTGACTAATTTGACATTAACAATGTGACGAAACTGTGACAAAAGCGACGATATTTAAATTGCCAGAAACATGTTTTTTTTTAAAGTAAATAACATGTTTTGAAGAATATTTGTAATTTTCTAAAAATTTTTAATAAAGTCCCAATACTCAGTCCCAATGTGAAGTCACTGACTGGTGCATTTTGGTCACAGATGTTATGTGACCAAAGTGATTCACAGTGAGGTCATTGTGACGTCTCTGTGACCATGCATGCTATGAGGGTACATAAAAGTGTGGGTTTTGGAGTTAAGAATTAAATGAGTATTTCAGTATTTTCCCATAATTTTTAAATACATATTTCTTTTTTATCGAAAAATCGCAGTTTCAGTAATAATCATGGAAAAAAACCATTAACCCTTTCAGGCCTGGAATATTATTATTAGTACATGTATTTTAAGGGTGGATTATTTTGTTTTAAGAAATACTTTTGCTACTAATGTTACTATATGTTTGTGAATTGATTATATGACTTTATTTATATTTAGGCATTTAGTAATAATAATTATTATTGTTATTTTTTGATTCTCTATGTGATTTAGCGACTTATTTTAAACACGTTTTTCACTTCTTAAAATTAAAATAAAACTTACTTGTCTAAAAGAATCACGTGTAAAATCGCGGAAAAGGTATTAGAAAGTTGTAATATAAATTAAAATCTTATTGTAATGCAATATTTTCTGAACATTTCCAAAAATTCCTCTTTATTCTATTGCCTTATGAATATTAATTGAATAGTAAGCAAAACAACAACATTCGTTTTCTTTCAGAAGTTTAAATATTCGTTAAGCAATAATTATTTTATTTGGATAACTAGTATTCATGTTATTAACGTAGTATTTTATTTATTTATTTATTTATATATTTTTGTAAAAAATGAAAGAAAATTTTGAAGCGAAAGGGTTAAATAAAAATTATAATTTATATTTAAACATAATTTAACATATAGTGGTGGTCAAAAAGTTTTCTGCCTGTTATTTTCGTCGATTTGTCTGCCAGAATTCTTAAATGGCAAAGAGCAATTGATCCAAAAGTTAGGAATATTCGCCTGACTTTTGACCACGTGTTCATTTTTATTGAATGCTGAAAACATTTAATGCAAAGCGGAAAAATTCGAAATTCGAGTGAGTAAAAGGTTATCGTTAAAGTTTTTTTTTCTTTTCTTATGTTTGTTTATTAATCAAAGAAAATGACGTAAGGTGGTCTGGGGTAATAAAGCCAGGTGGGGTAGTAACGCCAAGTGCTAATATTTTGCATAATTATGAAATAATCTTGTAAATGACACCCATGTGCTCTGCGCAGATGGTTTTTCAGTCATATAAATCGCAAAAAACAGGTCCAAGTTAATTTGTTTCATTTTTAGATCTTATTGTTTTTACAAGCAACTAAAATTAACGCTTGATCTAAAATTTGAGAGATACGTTTTGTGATGTGAAGACTATTTTTTTTATCCGGAAATATTTTGTTAATTACATAAATTTGTAGCACATTTCATGGACTTTCAAAATGTTGTTGAAGATTTTGGATATCTTCTCGAGATAATTTGCAATTTAAAATGTATAGCGCAATAACTGTAACGGGATAATAACGCCAATTCTTGGCATTAATACCCCGGTTGATTCCCTACAATGGCCGAACTACATTCTAAATATTGATTCAAATAAACACAGTTAAAACTGTGCAATGTTTCTAATAATTCTATTTAAGTGGTCCTTTTTAAGCAAAAAGAAGCTCACGGTCTGATATTCTTTTGCCTCATTCCCCCCCCCCCCCACACACACACACAACACCTTTATTTTTCTTACACTTTCACAAAAAATTGAACATTTTCAATAGCTTAGAATGCGATTGGTCAATTTCTAAGTTTGTAGAGTTTGTATTTTTAGAATTGGGCAATCTACATGCAATTATTCCATCTTATTTCATAGTTTTCTTTGCATGGCGTTGTTACCCATATAGGTGGGTAATAACGCCAAATAGCATTGGTCAAGAAATCACGCCATTACATTTTATGAATACATATCTGTTAATTTTTTTTTTATATAGATAGTCAATGAGTTGCTGTATCAAATCATATATTTGTTTGAAAAATACAATCTAAAACTGAGCCGTGAAAATTGGTAGAACCTTAACGTGGCGTTATTACCCCAGGGTACCTTAGTTGAAATTCAAAAACGAAAAGCCGCTAAAGGGCCAATCCTCCGTTGAGACTAGTAAAGCTGCCATTCGAAAAATTAGCGAACGATATTCAATATAAACATATTAATGTATATATAAATGGTCGGATTCATAAGTAATGAACCTCACTTTATTTTGACGTTAGCGTACATCGGCTCGCGCACCTGTAGCTAGGGACGATGAGGGAGACCTTGACTTATATATTGATGTATAAAGACTGAAAAAAGCTTAGCACACAAGCAAAGGTACAACAAGGATGTCTGGAAGATTCACCACGATAAAGCGCCCAACCACACTTCTTTCATCGTGAGCGCTTACCTCCCTAGGTTGAATGTTCGAACTGTCCCACATCCTCCCTATAGTCCGGATCTTTAGCCGCCAGAATCCTTCTTGTCTCCGTGATTAAAATCAGCGCTTAAATGTAAACGCTTCAACTCGATCGAGGAATTCCAAGGAAATGTCAAAACTACCCTTTAAGCCATTCCGGAATAGACCTTCGTGGGCGCCTTCGATTCATGAAAATGCCCCCTTCAAAGATGTATCGATGCAGAAGGTACCTATTGTACCAGTTCGCTTAATAAATCTGTCCCTTTCAACAAAGGCTCATTACTTATGAATTTGACCATGTATATATATACAAAGAAACTATGGGCTTCTGGCCTTCTACGATCGATAGGATCTCAAAAAATGGTTTTTCGTGTGGACAGAGTATCAAGATAAAACAGAGAGACCAGCATAAAAATACTACTGATATATACAACGATTTACGAGGTGAATATATTGCTTAAATAGATTATACGTAAATACCAGCCAATTCCACATTCCACATTCCACACACACACGCACACAAAAGAATCCACTGAAGGGCATCCCAACTAGAAATTTGTATTCTTGTCGGAGCGATCCTGGGAAATAAAACCATTACCGTTACCACAGCAGATTTTCAAAGTCCGGATGCAAATATTATGAAGTTGAGCATAAATACGTGAAAGTTGTCTATTCTAAATAAACGAGAAGCTTTGCTATATTAAAATACATTTATATAAACGAAGACATTGCACTACAAGGCTGATGTAAGCTGTGTAGGCTGTGTAAGCTGGTGGTGGCTCCATAATCGTGTGGGCTGTGTTTATATGGAATGGACTGGGTCAGCCTGTGGAACTGAACAGATCATTAACTGGAAATGATTATGTTCATTTACTGGGAAACCATTGGCAACCATATACAGAGTGCATGTACACAAACTACGATGGAATTTTCCAGCCTGACAATGCGCCATGTCACCGGGCCATAACTGTTTGTGATTGGTTTCAAGAACGTTCTGGATAATGCCTGGATAGTATTTGTGAAAAAGTGTAACAAAGTAATCATCGTAATAATAATATATATACATATATATATATTGCAACAAAAAAGTTGGAATTTAATTATAAATAATTATATTTTGCTTATTAAACGTTACTTTATTAAAAAATATATTAATAATTCCAGTTTTTCACTTTCATTGTATTTGTAATTTTCTATTTACATTTTGAAGATAACTCGATGAAAAGTAGTAGAAACATGCTATTTTTAATATATTTTAAATGTTTTGATAATAAAGTAATGTCGTATAAACAAAATAATTATTTATAGTATAAGTTCTCACCCTTGTGTTGTAGAATTTATATTATTATTATTATGGCCAAACGTCTCTGTGCGTAACGAATACGTCATTTTCTGAATGGCAACACTTTCAAAATTTAAATGAAATTACGATATTGCAATTTTCGCAAATTTTCAATTTTTACACCATCGTATAAGGAAAAATTGTACTTTTAAATGCAATTTATTTGAAAATTGTATATTAATTTATTTTTTAAATGTTAATATTTTTTGTAGTTTTTATTACCGTTTTTCTAATTGTGGCAACAGCAGTACTCCATTTCTATTAAAAGCAAAGAAAACTAGTCGTTGGGGGCCACCGTAATACTTTCCCATCATGGATATGTATATGAAAATAAAACATATGAAAACTATTTATACAATGCATTGCAATTCATAAACAAAATTTAAATATTGTTAATATACAATGTAATGCTATATTAAAGAACTGCTGATGTACCAATTTCGACAAATTATATAAAACGCCAAACTACTCAAGTAGTACCGAACTGCGTAAAAGAAACATCCTTATAACTCCAAAAATAATAATTCTATTAACTAACAATTAACTGCGTCGGATTAAGCGTCTCATTTCCAATTAAAATATACCTTTGAATTGAAATTTGAATGAAATACAGGGACATGAAAAATCGAAGAATGTGGAAAACAGGATTGCAAATATCTCGGCAACTAATAATCCGATCGACTTTGTTTTATATGCAAAATATGTGCTATTTTATTGCCTTTTACGTCCATTTGTTAGAACAAAAAAATTCGAAAATTTTTATATACCTTTCATCAGAACAAATTTTGAGAGTCCGAAAAAAAAAGTTCCGGATAATCGAGGTTGCTGATATTAAATAGGCTTCGTTCCATTCTTACATACTAACTACATACAAAATTTCAAGTCTCTATCTCAATTTGTTCGGGAGACAGACAGACGGACGGCAAAATTTTTTTTCTAAAAATATATTTTTCGGAAACTCCACTATCTAAAACGTGTAAATCCGTCAAAAATTTTTTTCGATTTTGAAAACGATTGCAAGACTTACCCTATACTACGTATGATGGGTAAGTAAAAAGTGTAAAAAAAATCATTACTGTAATCTTTATGTTGCCATTTTAACATTAAAAGATATAATATTTAAATTTAAATACGTAGCCGGTGAATTTTAATTTCATTTACAAAATTTGATTTAAATTTAAAATAATATCTACAGATTAATTACTGTTTGAGTTTAAATAGCATCGAGACTTCAAATTTTGAATCAAAATGATCAAATTAAAATATCAATTCGAAAAGGTGAATACAGATACGAAATGTGTATTTGTAAATTTTGATATGGAAAAAATGATGTCGGGTTTAGATTTCACGGTGAAAAAATTCTATCATTGAATTAAAGTTGAATAAATTTTGTCTTCATTGTAAAACTTTATGATAATAACATATCTTTATTATTTTTTACTGCTTACATGTACGATTAAGTTTTAATTTTAACAATTTCTGCAACTGATTTTTATAGAAATATTATTTCGTTAACTCTAAGTTAAATATGATTTGTTTAAGTGTTAGACTTACCAATATAAGGTGCATTTTTTATTTTAACAAATTTTGTTTGTTTATTACAAATCAATGAAACAATCCCTTCTTAAACATTTTTTTCCGTCAAAATTTGACGGGTTCTACCTTGTAGTTATTAATGGACGTAAATAATACTTTCTGCTTTTATAATTCACATTGAAATATTCGTCATTTCATACACACTAATTTTATAATTTATATCCTATTATGCAATAAAAAAAGTTTATTTATAATTTTAATAAGTAACTTCATAACTTAAATAATTGTCTGGAAGAACAAGAAAACGATTAGTGTCAAAGTGTGACACTAATAAAATGTTACTTCGAGGAAAGAGTAATCGGCTAAAGTAAAAGCAACGTGCAAAATACAGATAATTAATAAACGTCAAAATATTTGCTCTTAGTACCGAAGATCTTAATGATTATATGTCATAGTAATGGCTTTTTAATAAACATTTTAAATTTTTAAAGAAAATAAGAAGTACAATAAAGAGGTATATCTACGTTTTTGCATAGGTAATTAAATAAATAATAGGTAATAGGTAATTAATAGATTATTTAACAAGTAACATTTTTCCTTAATCCATGAACTTTTTTCATCTCATAACTGCATATGGTTTACATTTTCGTAAAAATTTTAAAGCTAATAGGAAAATTTATAAAATATGTGACGAAGTATTCATTTTAATAATAATAATAATAATAATGATAATAATATATTACAACAAAAAAGTAAGAACTAACATTATAAATAATTATTTTGCTTATAAGGCGTTACTTTAATATTAAAATATTAATAATTCCAGTTTTTCACGTTTTTGTTTTTGTAATTTTTTACTTAAATTCTGAAGATGACTCGATGAAAATGAGTGGAAACGTGCCAATTGTTAATATGTTTAAAATATTTTATCAATAAAGCAACATCTTATATAGAAAATAATTATAAAAATATAATTCTTACCATTTTCTTGTAGAATATATAGTATTATTATCATTACAATATAGATGTTAATGGGTGTAATCAAAATTTACTACTTTTATATTTCACATTGAAGTATTTGTCACTTCATACTTACTAACTTTATAATTTATACCCTATCATGCTGTAACAAAAAAAAATCATTTTATTTATAATTTTAATCTGGTAACTTAATAACTTAAATAACTGTATGGAACCACAACAAAGCAATTATTGTCAAAATATGACGCCAATAAAGTGTTTCTTCGCGGGAGGAGAAATCGGCTAAAGTAAAAGCAACGTACAAAATACAGATAATTAATAAACGTCAAAATATTCACTCTTAGTACCGAAGATGTTAATGATTACATGCCATACTAATGGCTTTTTAATGAACATTTGAAATTTTAAAAGAAAATAATAATAATAATAAATAATTATAGCTGTATTTTTCAATAGGTAACATTAAGAGTTCCTTTTATCCATAAATTTTTGTCACTTGAAAGTCATTGTTTTTTAAACTGATTTTAATTTTTTGATAAAAACATATATATTCGAAAAATATTTAGATTAAATACCCGATATGATATTTTGTTTATTACAATTTATTTAAAAGTAACATCGATTTTAGTGCCTTACCTCACACTATAAGAAACATTAAATTTAGATGAGCTTAAAAAATATAATTATACGTTTCCATAAGATGTTTTGCATGTGGTATTCTTTTTTTGTTGGCAGTTAAAAGATTTAATAACGCAATTCATACTGCAAATGAAGTGTAGAAAAAGTAAATTTCTAAAACGTGAGCATATGTAACATTTAAAGACATATTAAACATCAAGAAGTTAAAATAAAATAGAAAAATGTATTGCGTTGATTTACAAACTCTCGAAAAAACTATTTTATTTATGATTATCATAAAACCAATAATGGCCTAACATCTTAGCTCAAAATATCAGTAACTGAAATCTATACCGAAAACATTCTTAAAATATTAAACTGAAAAGATTTCTTATTCAGAAAGTTTAAATATTTTGCTTGTTATTCTAATGCAGGATATCTCACATGTGAAAATTTAACTATATTAAAGTATGTTAAAATGTTTATGAAATCCATTATATTTTTAAACCAAAAGATTGTAAGACCTTCACCTTTTATATAAAAATGTTTGTTTACATCTCATTTACTACTGTCATTTGATTTAACCGTGAGACGATTTTTATTTTTTTTCATTATTATGGTTCTTATCAGATTAGATCCAAAATATGTCAATGTTATTTCTTTTAAATTTTTTGTAGTAACTTTCCCAAGAAAAATCACTTGTTCAGCAAATTATGTAATAAAGCAACTAAAAGATTTTTGTTTGAACTTGTTCAGGATGTCGCAGAAGTAATGGGACAAATAAAGGACAGGTAGGGGACATCACTAGGATTATGAATTGCATAGCAACCCATGGTCGAAAACGTCTTCGTTCGTCGGTAGGTTGTGTTGAGCATTTGAATCCTGTGTTTAGTCACCAATGGATTGGCCCGGTTCCGTTGCCACCACGCCATTCTGATTTAAGAAGAATCGATTTATTTCTTTCGGGTGCACCGAAAAACGCGCTGTACGCAAGGTCTGTGGAATCTGAAATGGATCTGCATGCAAGGCTCATCTGTGCTACTGCGGAAATCCAAAAAAATCCAGGTGTGTTTGAGCGAGTCTGCTAATCCATAACCCGACGGAGTAATGAATGCATCGCTAGCAATGGCGGAAACTTTGAACATATTTTGTAACATTTTAACATATCATTTACCTCAGTAAATGTAATTTCGTTGACCAATAAATTATTTCAGATGGTGTCAATCTTGTGCCTCTCCGTCCTATGTTCCTGTCATAATACATTTCCATGATGTTTCCGACCATTGATTGCTTGCAATTCTCAATTCTTGTGGTGTCCTCTACCTCCTCGTAAAGTTTGTTCCATTACTTCTGGGACACCCTGTATAATTACTGTTAATACAAAACAAATATAAAAAATTGAATATGATTTATATTTTCGTAATTTTTTAAAACTGATCCAAATTTTTTTCGAATATGAAACGAAGTATTCATTTTCTCATGCCTACTAATTTAATAATTCATACCCTGTCATGCAATAAAAATCATTTTGTTTATAATTATAATCCGGTAACTTTAAAGTTTAAATAACTGTCTGAAAACAGGATAAAACAATAAGCGTCAAAATATCACACTAATAAAATGTTTCTTCGAAACAAGAGAAATCGGCTGAAGTAAAATCAATGTATAAAATACAGATATATAATAAACGTCAAAAATATTTGCTTTCAGTGCCGAAGATCTTAGTGATTATGTGTGATTATGTGTGATTATGTGTGATAGTAATGACTTTTTGTAGAACATTTAAAAAATTTAAAAAAAAATAATAAGAATAAAGAGGTTCTTTTTATGTACTTGAATTTTTGCCATCTAAAAGTCATTTTTAAATAGAAGACTTTCATTTATTTACTAATTTTTTATTTTATTATTATTTTTAAGTTTGTTTATTAATATTTATTAACTACGCTCGCTAAATTTTTCAGCATTCTCTACAACTTTTTTAAAGGAAAAATAATCGTTGTAGATTTCCTTAATATCTGCAAATAAGAATTTATAATAAAGATTATCGTTTAAAAATAGTGATGTCACTATGTGATGTTAAAATACGACATTAATAAAATGTTTCTTCGCGGCAGGCGAAATCTGCTAAAGTATAAGCAATGCATAAAATACAGATAATTAATACACTTGAAAAATTTTTACTTTTAGTACCGAATATGTTAATGATAATAAGCCGTAGGAATGGTTTTGAATAAACATTTTATCTTTTAAAAGAAAATAATAAGAATAATAAAGAATTATAACTGCATTTTTGAATAGGTAAAATAAAGAGTTCCTTTTATCCATAAATTTTTGTCAGCTAAAAGTCATTGTTTTTTGTACTAATTTTAAATTTTTGATAAAAACTTATATTGAGGAAAAAATATTCGAAAAAGATTTGATGAAGTACCCGAAATGATATTTTGTTTATTACAATTCATTAAAAAAATAACACTGATTTTAGTGCCTTACGTTACACTATATAAAACGTTAAATTTAGATTTTGATGTACTTAAAAATGTAATAAGTATACGTTTTCATAAAATATTTTTCAAGTGGTATTTTCTTGTTGGCAATAAAAAAATTTATAATGAAATACATACTGCAAATGAAATGTAGAAAAACTAAATCTTTAAAATGTGATCATATATAACATTTAAAGACATATTAAACATGAAGAAGTAAAAAAAAAATAATAAAAAAGTTATTCTTGTTGATTTATGCAGCAACTCTTTTCCTGGTGATTATCATAATATCAATAATGCCCTTACATCTTAGCTCTAAGTATCAGTAACTGAAATCGGTGTTTAAACACTTTTAAAATATTAAACTCAAAGGAATTCTTATTCAGAATCTTTATATATTTTGCCTGTTATTTTAAAGACGGATATCTCGTATGTGTAATTTTTTACATAATAAAATGTATTAAAATATTTATGAAATCCATTAGATTATTAAACCGCAAAATTGTAAGACCGCAACGTTTTATATAAAAATGTCATCCTATTTTCTTGTGTCATTTGTTTTGACCATGAGGAGATTTGTATTTGTATTTTTATTATGATTATGGTTCTTATCAGATTAGGTCTCGAAATATGTCAATATCACTTGTTCAGAAAAATATATAATAAAACATTTAAAAGATTTTTATTTGAACTTGCATAGTTACAGTTAATAAATTACAAATATAAATAAATGAATATGATTTACGTTTTCATGAGTTTTTAAAACTGATTAAAAATTTTTCTAATATGTAACGAAGTATTCATCATCTCATACCAACTAATTTAATAATTTATATCCTATCATGCAATAATAAACGTTATGTTTGTTATTATAATCTAGTAACTAAAAAGTTTAAATAACTGTCTTAAAATACGAGAGAACGATTTGTAAATTACAAATGTAAATAATTGAATATGATTTACGTTTTCATGAGTTTTTAAAACTGATTAAAAAATTTTCTAATATGTAACGAAGTATTCATCATCTCATACCAACTAATTTAATAATTTATATCCTATCATGCAATAAAAAAAAATGTTTGTTATTATAAACTACTAACCAAAAAGTTTAAATAACTGTCTTAAAACACGAGAGAACGATTTGTGTCAAAATATGACACTAATAAAATGTTTTTTCGCGGCATGAGAAATCGGCTGAAGTAAAAGCGATGCATAAAATACAGAAAATTAATAAACGTGAAAAATTTTTGCTCTCAGTACCGAAGATTTTAATGATTATATGACATAGTGATGGCTTTTTATAGATCACTTAAAATTTTTGAAGAAAATAAGAATAAAGTTATGTTCATGTTTTTTTTCTTTAATTTTTGCCATCTATGAATATTTTTTTAAATAGGAGACTTTCATTTATTTACTATTTTTTTTATTTTATTATTACATTAAAGTTTAATTACTAATATTTATTACCTTTAAGTACTAAAATTTTTCAGCATTTTCTACCACTTTTTGAAAGGAAAATTATTCGATGTAGATTTCCTTAACATCTGCAATAAGAATTTATAATAAAGATTATCGTTTTAAAATAGTGATGTCAAATGGAGAAAAGTTTAGGCCACCGCACAGTTAAAAACCTTCAGCAATTTGACCATTTTTAAAGATAACATTTAGTTGGCCGTATTATTAAGAGTCAGAATAGAATTAAATTACGGTTATGTAAGCTTTTCTTGGACAATTTAATGTTTAAGTAGATTTTTAACAGAATGCAAACCCTCATTGTATATATATATATTAATACAAGCACAATTCATATATATACTTGTAAATTTGATTAATACAGACATGGTCATTTCTAATGTTACATATAAATGACATAACCAGAATGCCAGTTATTTAATGATAATTAATAATAACAATTATTACAATTATTATTGTTATTATATTACGATAATAATATTATTAATATATTTAATAACTATTTAATAATTAAAAATATTTTTAATTATAATAATATTACCGTATACTATAATAACAATTATCATTATAATTAATATTTTTAGTATTATTATTATTATTATTATTATTATTATTATTATTATTATTATTATTATTATTATTATTATTATTATTATTATTATTATTATTATTAAAAACTTTTCAGGTTTGTAAACTTAAAAGAATCTTTTATATTATAAAATAATCTACAACTTGTAATTACTTGCCATTATGATCGATAAAGGTGCGCGAGGTTAAAAAAATAAAATAAAATAAAGCAACCAATAGTTCTCCATTAATTTTTTTTTCAAAAATTAAAACGTGCTAAATAAGAATATATTACGTAAAATGGAAAATTTAGGGAAATCTACAAAAAAAAAAAAAAAAAATTAAATCATTCTTTTGTCAATCTAAAAAAACATTTATAAGTGATTATGGCTAACGTTTTCGTAAGTTTTTAAAGCTGATACGAAAATTTATGACAATATGTACCGAACTATGCATCATCTCATAGACACAAACGTCATAATTTATATCCTATCATGCAATAAAAAACGTTTTGTTTATAATTATAAACTTGAGATTTTAAGCTTTTAAGACGTAACTTAAAAGCTTAAATAACTGTCTGGAAACACATGAGAACGATTAGTGCCAAAATATGACAGTTATAAAATGTTTCTTTGCGGGATGAGAAATCGGCTGATGTAAAGCAACGTACAAATACCGATAATTAATTAACGTCAAAATCTTTGCTCTTAGAAACGAAGATGTTAATGGTTATATGTCATATTAATGGCTTTTTAATGAACCTTTTAAATAAAAAAAGGAAGAAGAACGACGTATATCTTAATTTTTGAATAGGTAGCATTAAGATTTTCGTTTACCCATGAATATTTGTCATTTAAAAGTCTTTTTTATGATATTATATTTAAGATAAAAACTTATATTAAGGTAGATATATCGTCACCTGAAACTAATAAAGTTCTATCTGTGTTTTTTTAAAAAAAGACTTATTGATACTTATATGTTCTGTTTGTATCTATGAAAGCATTTTTGCATCAAAAGGATAATATGACATTATTTTAATCCAAAAATGCCTTCATAGATACAAATAGAACCTTTCTATATTGGTAAGTTATTTTTTTTTTCAAAAACACAGATAGCACCTTATTATTCTCATGTGACGATATCCGAAAAATATTTAAGTTAAATTCCCGTTATAATATTTTGTTTATTTTAATTCATTAAACAAATAACTCAAGTTTTAGTGCCCTGCGTTGCACAATTTCAAACGTTAAATTTAGATTTTTAAGCACTTAAAAATATAATAAGTATATGGTTTCATAAAATGTTTTGCAAGTGTTATTTTCTTGTTGGCAATTCAGAAATTTAATAATGTAAACCCTACTGCATTTTAAATGTAGAAAAACTACATAACTAAAATATGAGCATATGTAAAATTAAAAGTCATATGAAGAAGTAAAAATGAAATAGAAAAAATGTTTTGTGTGGATATATGCAGCATTTTTTTCTTTATGATTACCCTAAAACCAATAATTTCATAAGAACTTAGATCAAAGTATCAGTAACTGAAATCGATGCAGAAAACATTCTTACAATATTAAATTTAAAGTATTACTTATTCAGGAATATTGGATATTTTGCTCACTAATGTAATGCCGAGTATATCACATGTGCAATTTTAAATATAATGCAACATTTAAAAGATATTTTTATTGAAAATTGTATGAATATAGTTAATTTTAATAATTTTATAAAAATACGGCATTTATACAAAAAGGTATTTAGCATTTCACTATTATATTCGTTGTTTGTATGCAGTTTTGTTTAATTGCTTGTATAATTTGACAATTAAGAGTCAAATCATATGAAAAAATTATAATTTATCCAACATAATCCGTATATTAGTAAATATTAGAAATGTCATTATTCGTAAATATGGTGAGGATAATCGAATTTTACAAAATGTCCAATAATATCGTGTATATGTTCATAAAGTATGTTTATCTAAATTTCTTTCTAACTATATTTTTTTCTAAGTTTCTTTCTTTTCCACATTCACTATTTATATCTTTTCGATGCATACTAAGAATTTGAAAAACAGGCACACACATATACTTATGTGGGATAATAACTAGACTGAAAAATGCAATATAAATATTTTGTAAAAATACTAGTATCTCTATTATTCTAAACTTCTTACCTCGGATGCAAGTTCTTTTGCTTTTTTTTTTTTTTTTTTTTTTTTTTTTTTTTTTTTTTTTTTTGGATTATCGCATCTTAATTCTAAGTATTTTCTTCAGAAATCGTCCATACTTCACGAAACAAACATGTAATAGCCACAAAACGAACATTTAAATTTACATAAGGAGTTTCAAAACTGAGTGTCGAAAACCACAATAGTTTGTAGAAAGGGATTATTTAAACAATTCACTTCATCATATAAAACAAGTAAGAAATAGCATTAAGCATAAATTATGAAACACTTTTCAACACTTCCTGAAAATTTTTAACCCAATATTTTTGTACAGCCTTGTATTTGTTTGCCAGTTTATATATATAGTTTATAGTGGCGATATTAATTTAGCAAAAAAACGCTTAACAAGTTTACTGATAATTTTCTGCAATTTTTGCTAAAGCAGTTTAGCATAAAAAATTATCTTCTTTAAAAACTTCTTTTAAGTATTTTACGCTCCTATTCAGTAACCTTTACGAGCAATTGTGAGTAACTCAGGATATAAACTGTAGCATTAGTACACAGTATATAACATTTTTACATTTTGTGAAAATTAGCATCGTATATCATAACTAAAACTTAACGTCATCCATCCACCTGCCATCATCGCAGATATACAGTATTTTGGGTAGAATATATAAATTGAAATATTTTGTGTGTTTCTGTAAATGCTATGTAATTCGTGTTATGCGTGAAATAATTTATGTATACTTAAATATGTATCGCAAACAATGCCCCCCTCTTTTACCATTATGTAATGAAATTATTTTGTGTGGCACTGTAAATAAATAATAACTATACTTATCACCACATATTTTACAGAATGCATATTTTAATGCACTTCGTAAACACATAGCAATTTTAATGTCTTACTGAAAAACCACCTTCAAGTAAATTACGCTCATATTCAATAGCCTTTACGAGTTCCTTTCTGTAGCCCTGTATATAAAATATATCAATTATGCACACAATATAACATGTAAAAATTTGGTGACTGTTAAAATCATAACTTAAAATGCAGTCGGCCATTCAGCAACAAATATACAGTACTTCGGATTAGAGATGTAAATTTTCCGGAAAAATATAAGTGGCGGAAAAAAACTGGTTTTTTACTGGTTTTTTCGGAAAAAAAACGGAAAAATTGGAAAAATTGATTTTTCATGACTGTTTCTCCAAAAAAAATTATATTTTCTTAGAGAATATTAAATAATAAACATTTTTTTCCATTTATTTGTATTAAATGAAAATTATTTTCACTTTATATTACAAAATAAAAAGAAAGTAGCAAAGCCTGCTTTTAAAAGTTTAGTTTTTTTTTTTCCACAGCCTAAGAATTTTTAAAACACTATTGTTTGTTATATCATATCTCTGTTGAATTGATTTTTCAGTTACATGTTTAACTACCAATTGACCTAATGTAAGAACCAGAGCCAATATGTCTGCAGTTTGGAATGAAATAAATTATGCATTCCTTTTACATAAGTATAGTTTTTAAGTAAATGATGCTAGTTAAAGAAATTGTTGCAGTTTTGCCATTATTATCAATATCAGCATTAAAAAAAATCCATTGTTTGTTTAAAGAAATGTATATTTTTACATTATTACTTTTTTTTCTTACAATTATAATTTTATTTCCTTTAAAAGATATGTTTAGTTTTGGTATAGCTTTCCAATCTCAACTCAAAGTTTTGATTTAATTTTATAATCTAAATTCAAATAAAACTAAGTTTTAGTTTCGCTTACTCAGGTCTGCAACTAAAAAATAGCATAGGATTTATTGACTGTTAGATTTTTACTCACTGAAATCAAAAAAATATTTTTTTTTTAAAGTTTAGTTAAACGTAATTTTTTCCTTTTTATTCTGAAATCTGGTATTATATTCTTGAGTAAGAAACCATATTCAATAATGTTTCCATATAGTACTTTCATATTTCTAAGAATGGAACTCAAAAGTTATGAAAACAGAACAATACAAATAGAAAATGCTCGCTATTTGAGAAATTAACAAAAGCAGTTACATACAGAGATAAACTTCTCTAATGTGCTTTAAAAAACTACAAAAATTCAAAGTTTAATCAAGATGGAATGTATAATTTAGAACATAGTTATAACAGTTATAGAACATAAAATATTAGGGTTTTTATTCATAGCAGTTGTACTTTTCTAATGCAAACTGCCCATGTTTTTGCAACATTACTGTACATTATGGAGGTAAAATGGAGGTCAATTTTAGATTCAATATCTTGAAAAAACATTCAATTAATCAGCTATAACGAAATCTTGAAAAATTCAGCATATTAGTGCCACCTACAGGGCAATTTACACTAA
The DNA here is from genome assembly GCA_964019185.1 of Maratus speculifer. Classification (NCBI taxonomy): domain Eukaryota; kingdom Metazoa; phylum Arthropoda; class Arachnida; order Araneae; family Salticidae; genus Maratus; species Maratus speculifer. The sequence continues at coordinate 255,962,545 of OZ025295.1, read as the reverse complement.
AAACTAAACAACATTAATAAATATTAGGAACTGACTGAATCTATAGTTTGAAAAAAATCGTCCTTTAGTCCTTGAGATAGAGCTATTGCAATAATCATGAATAATGCAGCATAGCAGCATCATCTGTTGAGCGATTTACACCAAAAAGTAATGTGCACAAAGTTATTTCAAAGATTAGCTTAATCTGAAGTTTTATGGAAATACATACATTAATTCTTGAGATAGAACTGTTGTGGAAATTATGAATAATGCAGCATAACAGCGCCATCAGTTGGGCGATATGCACTAATAACTAAACATCTCGAGTTTATATCAAGGTGTAACTGAATCTAAAGTTTTGTGAAATTATGTGCATCAGTTCTTGAGATCAAGTGCCCATAACATTTTTGTCCCATACAGACTCACAGAGTGACAGATATTTTCCAAAAACTATCAGGACCTTCTAAAATGTTTAAATACACCAAAAACTAGAAGTAAAAATTTTCACGAATTCAATACTTACTTCTTGAAAAGATAGAAAAAAGTATTAAATGCATGCTTCAAAGTTTATGTTAAATTTTTAATTTTACCATTTCTATTAATCAGCATATTATTGAAATAATTTTGCACATGAATTAATTTTAAAAAAGAGAAGTTGCATTTAATTATACATGTAGATTTTTTTCATGTAATCCTGTTTTTGTGAAATTGTGAATTTCTTGTATATATACTTATACAAAATATATTCAGAATTTGTGAATAAGAAATTATTACTATTTTTAGAGTCCTATTTAGACATTTTTAATAAGGTTATTTATGCATATATACAACTTGATAAGATTCAGTTGCTATACTGTATGAGTTTCTTTTTCTTCAATCACTGTATTTGCGAAAGATTCAATTTGTAGATTAAACTTTTTTTCTGAAATGTCTATTTTCAAGAGAAATTTTGCGAAGAGTCTTGTGTTTCACACAAGAAAAAAATGTGAAGGATTCTTTCACACAGATCCCTTCTCAAACAGATTTCTGCTCAGAGATCAGAATACCCACATTAAAGTTTTCATGTGGGACACTCAACATAAAAATAAATAAAATAAAAAGTATGAGAATGTAGCTATTACAAAATTTTCACTATATTATTTTATAAATGAAATTTCAATTTTTTCAGTTCGGAAAAATTGAAAAATAAGCCTTCGGAAAAAAACCCGAAAAAACCTGTTTTTCCCCCAATTTTTCAGGTTTTTTTCCGAGCATTCCCATCTCTACTTCGGATAGAATATATTAATTGAAATATTTTGTGTGTCACTGCAAATGCTATGCATTTCTTATTATATCTGAGGTAACTTATATTAAAAGCTGCCATGTATAGCATTTTTATTATAATTCAAACAGTTTAAAATAATTCAAACATATTGCAATGAATTCCACCCTCATTTACAATAATGTAATGAAATTATTTATGCTGCTGTAATGTAACGTAAAACTTTTGACTGTTGTTGAAAATATACTAATCTTGTTAGAAACTTCATCTAAAATAGGCTTTTGCAAAGGGTAAACGTGAATTACTTCCAATATTTCAGGACAATCTGACTATATTTACAAGAATTAGAGCACGGTCAGACGAACAAACTTGCCAGACAAACCGCTATCATAAGTACTTTTTAATTTTCTTGGAAAGTATACTATCATTTTAACACAGTCAAACTGATTGGTAAATTTATCATACTAACTGAATGTTTCCAACTGAGCGAAAAATCGCCCAGACCCAGAATCGAACCCAGATCCTTCGCTTACAAGGTCTATGCTTAAGGGCGTATTCTGATCAAAACTGCTTATTTTCAGATTTATTTTCAAATTCATTTTTACTCTGAATGCACCAAACTTTCAAAATCTCTTATTTAGAAGCTACACAAGGTGCCGTGATTGTCGATTTTTTGATAAATGTAGAAAATGTTGCAAAAAAAATGCTGTCAAAACAGCGTTTTGGACCAAATTTTCCGAAGCGGGAGATTTTCGAACGAAAAAAAGTTTCACGCTGAGAAAATAATTGCTTATAAACCAAAATCTAATTAATTCAGCGAAAAATGACATCACACGGCACCTTGTACATCCCTCCAAAAATTCTCTTAGGAAGTTTTATATTTCTTCTTTTAAAAATGAGCCTAAAAATGTATCGAAAAATTTCGAGGTGTTGAAGGTGTAAAATCATTTTTTCGAATACACCCTTTAGGCCAATACTGCGTGGCAGCGTAGTACGTAGAATATGGAGAAATCAAAAAATAGTTAAGAGGCGGTATTCTCGTGAGATACTTGTACTATTACTACTAATAATACTACTATTAATAATAATAGTTATAATAATAATAATAAGAAGAATAAGATAAAGAATAACAATAAGAATAACAATAAGAATAAGAAGAATAAGAATGAGAATAATAACAGTAATAGTAATAGTAATAATACAAGGAATGAATTTACAGTCCGATAGTTTTGTCGTATGCAACATTTTGGAAAATTGGTTTTAAGACTATCAAATAGTTCATTATTTCTAGTTGAATTCAAGCATGCATATGTGCAAATATGTTACCAATTTATGTATATCTATTTTTGTAATTAACACACTCTGTCATTTGTTCGAGTAAGTAATAAATATTGCACAATGTTATAAAGAGCACCAATGTATTCATTTGTATTGTCACCGAAAACCTAAAATAATTATTAGCACAAATCCAACAAATTATGGAGATTCGGTCGAGAAATGAATAAAAATACATTTTAAATAATTGTTGATTAAAGTGAAACGCACTGAATTACACGAATTGATAACATTAATTGTCAGACTAACTGGAAAAGAATACACATTTAATACTTGTTTTAAACTTGGATCTGAATAAAAGAATTTTCTACCGGGATATCAGTTATTTGAATGGAGTAGATTTTAAAATATTTTTAAATGCTTATGGGGACACAATACCTTTGAAATCATTTTCTAAACTTTCAATAATATTGTAATATACGTGGTTGCACATATATTACATAATTGGTGGCACATAATTCAAGTCTGCATATTTGCGAAAATTTTATGCAATTTATGTATACCCATTGTTGTAATCTGTTCACTGTAATATTCGTTCGAGTAAGTAATAATCATTGCATAATGCTACAAAGAGAACTAGTGTATTCATTTGCTTTTGTAAGTCACAGCAAACTTTAAGTAATTATCAGCATAAATTTTTCAAATTATAGGGAATCGGTCGGGATAGGAATAAAAAGACATTTTGAACCCGTGCTAATTAACATGAAATGTACTATATTGTAAGAGTTGGGAACCTTAATTGTAAGACTAACTAGACAAGAACACGCGTTTTATAATCAATTTGAACAAAAGGCATTTTGAACCGGGATAACAGTAATTTGAATACGATAGATTATAAAATATTTTTAAATAATTAATCAAGGTAAAGCTGATTTACATAAAGTAACCTGCGAAAGCGGAGTTGCAGAGTTAGGTTTGTACTCTGTGAATGTATGATACATATCATTAAGCAATTGTAATTACTATTTGTAACAAACTATTTGTAACTAATTATAATAACTAATCATGCCTAGAACCAGAATTTGAAAATTTTCGTCTGTTCTTGAATAAAGCTCGAAAAATTAATTTAATTGAGCTATATTGGGAATACTGAATAAGAAAAAGGAACCATCCTGTCAATAAGTGAAGTAAGATAAATGGATAAGTTCATAAGTAAAAGTTTAAAACATGGTGAATTAATATAATTGGCTATCAAAGAATAGAGAAATAACGTTGGTAGAAAGAAACTTGTAAATTGAATCACATACTGAGACTGGAAGCATCATTAAAAAATTTCTCATTATAAATAACAGGTAAGAAATATTTGTTTTCTGTGATTTTATTTTGACTTTATAGTCTTTAAAAAATAACGAATTCTATTATTTTATCAATTTTGTATATTACTGTTTTATAACTCGAATTACTTCTGTTACAGTGCTCTGAAGCTTTTTAATAACAAGGGTTATATTGCAACTGTTGCCTGAAGATTCCATGCTTTCTTCATTTTTTGCTAAATATTGATATTATCTACTTACTTATATATTTGCATATCTCTACTTCATTATAATGTTTTATTTTTATTTTTATTTTTATTTTTATTTTTATTTTTATTTATTTTTATTTTTTATTTGATTATTTTTTGGTGAAATATTTTAAAATAAATAGTTACTTAATGAAAGTGACTAAATTAAAGACAAACTTTTTTTATTTATGTGTAATACAATATAATATTTTCGTTTTGGAAAAATTTAGTGATAAATTTTTGTTAATTTTTTAAGATTTTTTTTTCAAAACGAATTACATTACGAACGACGAATTACGAACATTACGAACAGCATAAAATTACGAACAACATTACTTTCAAATGTGTTTTTACAAATGTGCTATGAAATGTAATAATTTCTATCACAATTGTTGACCAATCACAATTGTTCTGTCAGAATTGTTTACACTAAAATACAATGTAAATTATCACAAAATTTATAATAAGCAACTTTTATTTTTAAGCTTTTCAGATGAAATATTCTCAATTTGTACGCCATCGAAAAAAAAGATTTTTTTTAAAAATTGATTAATACAGTATTATATTTATAGTTATATACACATTTATTTTAAATTAGAGATCGTTTTTTTTTTTTTTTTTGCATTTCAACATGTCATGCATTCCTTAATGATGATATAGTATTTACAAAAAAATAAATAATTGTATAATTTGCTTTTCATTTAAACTTTAGAAATTTATAAATTACTTTTAACTACAGAGAATTTTTTGTACGAATTATGTATGTCGCATAAATACAGGATCTCCACTTAAATCATGTAATTTATTGAGATTCACCATGACATATTCGATAGTGAAAATGCATTATGAATTATTTATAAGTTATTTACAAGTACAGTGAAAATTATTTCATTACAATAAGATCTTTGGGGAATATCATTCACGAAGTATTTTACTAGTAATTCAATATTTTAAAATCCATTTGCATTTTTGAGATTTACAAGAGAATGGTTAATATAGAATGCATTATTGCTGCAGTATTTATTGCAGTATTCTTACAACATTTACAGTGCAGAGACAGAAAGCTCAGACATATTCCATTATATTACGGTCTTAAAAAAATATATCTTTATCATTTTTAATGAGGCTACTTTGTTAAAAACCAAAATAAATTATGTTTATTGTATCTTTGTACGAGGTATAAAGAATTTAAGCACAACGCGTAGCATGCAAAGATTTAGTTCAGGTTAAACATGCATTCCACCAACTGAAAACTACCTTTCAGTTGTCATCTATAACATCAAACATTTAAATAAATTACTGTATCTTTTATTTGTATGAGCAAATGATAGGTAAGTGCAATATACATCATTTTCGACGATAACAATCCATTAGTAAAATTCAATATTGTATGTCAGTTTTATTATGTGTGATATAATGTGTCATAATTGTAAAACGTTGCTAATATATATTTTTAGATGTTTATCTAGCCTCTAACTGTTCTGTGATCTAGGAAATGTATGATAAATGCTTTCCTCCAAAATTTAACCGAAAACATGCATTAATGCAGTTCAGAAATTCAATTTTATGATTTTTATTATGTTTGTAACAAAGTAACATCATTGATAAAAGATTTTTTAAATCTCAAGATTTAAAAGAACTATTACCTTTTCACAAACATTTTAAATTCATACAGTTTCCATTACTTAAGAAATTATTACAAAATGCATTAAAAACAAACCACTTTTGTCTGCTTCTGTTTAAATCAATGTAAGGACCGTAATGAAAACAAACAAATTGTTTTCGGTAAATTACAACCAACAATGAGATATCTAGAAAAAATTGGCGCGCTCTATTTTGAAATACGAAATCAAGTTAATTATACAAATATTAGCGTTTCACATTAGAGTATATGTGTGTTTTCTGTCGATGTCATTGCCGGCTGTGAATTGTATTTATCGGAGATGAATTTATGTTATCATTTTCATTTTTTTCTTCATTGAAATTGAAAGACGTCAAAAGTGTTTGTTATCTGTTGTTCATAAGATCCATTGTTATAAAGGGATTTTTTTATTTAAAATCGCATAGTAAGCTATATTTGTGTATGTATATTCCAACCTTTTTTTTCAACAATTTAGAAAATAGTCCTAGACGAGAAATGATAAATCTGAAGTATATCCTAATCTTTTTATTGTTTAAATTCCGCAACTTATTTTATTTTATTTGTTTTTGATAGGTCTATGTTTAATGTCTGAAAATGGAATACTTCTGTTGCCACGATCACAAAAATGTAATAAAAACTTTAAATAATAATAATAATTTGAAAAAAATTGTGATAAAGTTTTCAAACAAATTTCACATAAAATGCATTTTTTCTCTATGCAACGGTGATTTTTAAATGTGTGAAGTTTAGAAGTTAAAAAATTTGCAGCTCCAACATTTGTAAAACTGAAATTTTATTTAAAATTTGTTTATGATGCAGGTCCATAAATATTAATGTTTTATCCATGTTTTACGTAATACGAGGCGTTCAGAAGTTAGTCTGATTAACTCCATCAAATCCAAATGCACATTTTAAATAGCTAAAGTTGTATATCTAAAACCTACTGGGTTTTTTTAATCACTGGTCAAGAATATTAACCTTCCCACTGCCGCGACCTGATATATCCGTTCATTAGGCTGCAGGTTTCACTGCAATTGAAACTTTCTTTAAATTAATATAATTCCAAAAATATAATCTAGTTTTAAACAAGTAAGAAAAATCATGCGTTAAGCATAGATTATGAAGCACTTTCCAACACTTAATGAAATCTTTTAAGGGAAATAATAGTGTATCGCCAAATATACCCAAATATGTATTCCAGTACATTAGAACAGCCCTGTATTTCATATGTCAGTTCATATAATGGGTAAATTTAGCTCAGCAAGAAAATCCCAGTAGCTTGAAATTTCTTTTTCAGCAATTGATACTATTAGATGGAAATATACTTGAATACTTTTGTTCAGCCCTGTAGTTTACATTGTACCTTTATTACACGTCAGCATTTGGCTAAAATTTATTGTAAACTAAAACACTTTTAAATAACTGAAATCACATTCTCATAAATCATCATTCATAGGCGTCCATGTAGCGAATTCTTTGCGTGGCCCTGTATATCCCTTTATCTATATCCTGTAAACATTTCTCAGTAAATTGAATGCAGCTCAGCGTAAAAATGCATAGCTTATTTAAGAACCACGTTTAAACAATTTACGCTCATATTCAGTAACGTTGGTGAGCTCTTTTGGGTAGCCCTGTATATCAACTATAACATTTATACACACCATATAATGTGCATATATTTAGCGAAATATAAACGCGAATATCATAATTAAAATGCAATTCATCCTTCCATCAGCCATCATCGGACACATATACGGTACTTCGGAAAGAATATACTATTTGAAATCTTTTGTATGGCCCTGTAAATGCTATGTACTTCATATTATGCAAGACAGTAGCGTATAATTTATATTAAGCTTCAGTGGCATATATCAATTTTATTATACATGAAAAAGCTTAATATATTTAAAATATGTCACACACAATTCCCCCTTTTACCATTATCTAATGGAATTCTTTTGTGTGGCCCTGTAAACGAATAATAGCTACATTTTCACCTTATATTTTATAGAATGCATATTTTAATATGTTTGACAGGGTATAACATCTTTAAAATTCCTTTTAAACGATTTTTCCATATAGGCCGTAATGTAATGGGAAATTTTGATTCGCCCTGTAGATAAATTAATCATGGTAGAAACTTCATTTTCGGTAGGACTTGTGCTAGGATAAATGTCAATAATGTCCTAAAATTTCATGGCAATCCGAGTATATTAGCGATTTTTCCCCATGGGCCTTAATGTAATGGAAAACTTTTGATTCGCCCTGTAGATAAATTAATCATAATAGAAACTTCATTTTCAATAGGGTTCGTGTTAGGGTAAACGTCAATAACGTCCTAAAATTTCATGGCAATCCGAGTATATTAACGATTTTTCCCCATAGGCTGTAATGTAATGGGGAACTTTTGATTCTCTCCGTAGATAAACTAATCATGGTAGATACTTCATTTTCAGTAAGGTTCGTGCTAGGGTAAACCTCAATAACGTCTTAAAATTTCATGGCAATCCGAGTATATTAACATTTTTTCCCCATAGGCCGTAATGTAATGGGAAACTTTTGATTCGCCCTGTAGATAAACTAATCATTGTAGAAACTTCATTTTCAATAGGACTTGTGCTAGGGTAAACGTCAATAACGTCCTAAAATTTCATGGCGATCCGAGTATATTAACGATTTTTCCCCATAGGCCGTAATGTAATGGGAAACTTTTGATTCTCTCTGTAGATAAACTAATCATGGTAGATACTTCATTTTCAATAGGGTTCGTGCTAGGGTAAACCTCAACAACGTATAAAAATTTCATAGCAATCCGAGTATATTTACGTGAGTTAGAGCGCGGACAGACGGACAGACAAACCGAATGCATAAGCACTTTTCAACTTTGTTGGAAAGTGCTAAAAATTAGGTTTTGATTGATAGTTTCAAGGTTTATAAAAATATACGTTATAAAAAAAATTAATACCATGTTAGAAATTCCTTTAATGTTTAATGCATGGCGTATGTAATATATGATTCGTTATGATCATCATAAATACTATGTTTATTATTATTATTGATTTAAATATTGAATATGTTTCTTAAATTATTTAAATAGAATTTTTTCTTACTTTATTAAAAGAATAGATTTTTTTAAATCTAGATCTAATCCAGAAGATTTAGAAAGATTTCTTAATTCAAGCTTGAAACATAAATTCTCTTTTTTGTCTATTATCATGTATATTATAAAGCAGAAGTTCTGAAACTTCCAAACGAGTGTTTTCAAAAACTACCCGATGGATTTTTTTGCTGATTGTATCATTCGATAGGAAATATTTTTCCGAAGGTTTATGATTCAAATTTACAGGGATAACTCTGATTTTTGGTAATAAATTTTGTATTTTTCGGTTTTTTTTGATGAAAGGGTTGCCAGTAGTTATTTTTTGGCGAAAATTATCATTGCTAAACAAATTAAAAATGATATATCTGTTAGAAATATTACAAACATCTTGCAAATAAAAGCAGAAAATAATAATAATAATAATAATAATAATAATAATAATAATAATAATAATAATAATAATAATAATAATAATAATAATAATAATAAAGAAAAACCATTTAATGAGGCATGATATTATTAAAAAATATTTATCTTAAAAATAAAAGAAATATTTGTAACGCTTAAAAAATAATTTAACGTGAAATATTACATTTGATGCAACATTTGGCGACTTATCCTTGCGTTAGAATAAAAAAAAAAGTAATTTGAAAATTTTATTAAATGAATTTTGAACGATATTTATTTTCCTTTCTATTATTTTCTTTCTTTTTTTTTATCAAATTTCGATAGTATATAACTTACTCCAGAAAAAGGCAGACCTAATTATAAAAGTAATTGTGAGTTATATATTTGTTTCTTTGAGATTTTTTTTACTTTTGTCGGCAAAGAATTAAGCCAAAAATGCATATGTCTGACATTAGATCTCAATAATGTTGCTTTTCCAAGTGAAGATAATTTTTGGAGTATATTTTAATATTCAATTGAAATTCAATAAACATAAGTTAATATTTTAAAAATTGTAATCAAATATTTAAATTTTAGCTTTAGTGTGAAATTCTGCCACATACACATATATATTGTAAAATAATGTCATTCTTTTTCAAAAGTTTTTCACGGCAATTTTGAAAATTGTAATCAACAAACATACTTTTTGCGCTATTTTGTCAAATTCTCTTCCAGGGAAAATTAGTTTTAAAATTTACGAACTGAACAAGGAAATCTATGCAATTTAAATTAAATTTATGCGTTATTACTATCGAGAAATTCAACATTTTGAAAAAAAAATTGCCTGCTGAAAAAAAAATGGCACAGATGTCATATATGCACCACATTGGCGCGATTGCAACAAAACGTCGATTTTATGTTCATATGGTAGCTCGGCTATTGTATATTTATTAATAAACTATTTGCTCTTATTTATTTTTTTAAATGATGTAAATTGTTTTATTTTATAATTATTAACAAAACATAATTTATTTATTTTTATTTCCTTTTTAAAATAATAGAAAGCAATTAAAAAATATATATGTAACTGATATTTTAAAATGAACTTCTCGCCAAATTGGCGTAAAAAAGGGAAAACATTGGACAAATGTGGTGCACATAAGGCATTTGTGCCAAAATATTTTACAAGTTTGTTTTAATTAGCCATTTCTTCTTCAAATTTCTTCATATTTTTCCTGTGTTAGGTAATATTTAAAATGATATTGGACTAATCTTCAATAATTGAGCACCGCCAACTAGCATATTTACTATATTATTGAAAGTTTTATTGGCACAGATATTATATATCACCGAGGTAACTAATAGACTTTAAATTGGCATTATTTTGTCTGAGATATATTAACCCGACTATTAATATTTATTTATAAATAAAATGCTTATTTACTTTATAAATTGTATAAATTGTTTTGTTATATACTTATTAATTAAACTTTTTTCATAGATTTTTATTACTATTTAAAGAATAGAAAATAATTTAAATATACACATGAAACTGGTATTCGAAAACAGCGTTTCCGCCAAATTAGCATAAAAAATTATCGCGCCAAACTCGCCGCATATGACATCTTTGACTTTTTGTTTATGTATTAAGGAGATTTCTAGATCATCAACGAGATCATAGAAAATTTGTCAGATAATTTTATTTGAGATTATTAAATTTATGAGAAAAGAACGAAGAAAAGAAAATTTACTATTGATGCAACTACAGAATTAACGACTGCTTGGCGTTATTTAAAAAAAAATCGAAAAGACGATTTTTTAATTATTTGTTTACTTTTTTTGTTTACATTATTATAAACATTTTTCCATTTTTATATACGCATCACCTTGGCGCGTTTTTTTAAATCTGACATCAGTTTGGCAAACACTGCGTTTTCAAATACCAGTTACATGTTACATTATTTTTAATTATTTTCTATTATTTTAAAAAGGAAACAATAATAAATAAGTGAAGTTTAATTAATAATTATAGAACAAAACAATAAAGAAAGAAAAAAATAAAGAAAAGTAAAGAAACAAAGTTTATTAGTAAATAAACAACAACCAGATTACCACCCAATCCATAAAATCACAATTTTGTTGCAATCGCACCAACGTGATCCATGCATGACACCTGACCAAAATATTATTGGCTATATTATTTATATTTTTTTTACATTATTTGGTACTACTTGATTATCCCTTGGACCAAAAAACTGCCGCCAAAATAAAAGATTAAATGTCAATAATGGATGGTCGTAAATGCCACATTCATTTGAAATTAAACATGTTACATGCGTTTGTTACGTCCTTAACGGTGTATTTCGATTCAAACTGCCTATTTTCCGATTTATTTTTGAACTCATTATTGCTCTCAAATACACCAAACTTTTAAAATCTCTTATTTGGAAAGTACACAAGGTGCCGTAATTGTCGATTCTTTGATAAATGCAGAAAATATTGCAAAAAAGCAATCAAAAACGGCATTTCGAACCGATTTTTCCCAAGCGGGAGATTTGAGAACGAAAAAAGGGGTCATACTGAGAAGATAATTGTTTATAACTCAAATTCTAATGAATTGAGCGTAAAAAAAAACATAACTCGGCACCTCATACGTCCCTTCAAGAATCCTCCCGGCAAGTTTCATGTTTCTACGTTTAAAAATGTGTCTGAAATTGTATCGGAAAATTTGCTGTTGAAGATGGAAAAGCGTTTTTTCGAATACACCCTTAACTACTTTTGAATTCGCGTTTTATTTGCATTTCTATTAATATTTTCGTAATTTATTGATTCTTTGGTTATTTAAAATAAAAGTTATATTCGTTTGTATAATATGGTGAATCGTTTTGCAATATGTATAATTTGGCGAAATTGATCTATGGAATAATAAAGTAGTATCTATTATTTATTTAAATTCAATCTGGATATTTAAGTTGACAGAACTAGCGTACTTTTCAAGTTTCCGTAGAGGCATTCGCCAAGTTCTCGTTAATTCTGTGTTTTAGCCATATTATGTATTTTTCATCTGTAGTTATTTTACTATCCCTAAAATGGAAATATTTGCAATGTGCAGGAAAAATATTCGGAATATCAATGATATAGAATTAAAAAAAAATGCAATTAATTTATCAATCATTCAGGTTAGAAAAAATACTTTAAAATTGGCTAAGAAAAAAAATATACGTTAAATACCGACAGTCGAAAATTTTGTTTATGATGTTTATGTTGCAGTTTTAATTAACATTAAGCCCTATCAACAGAATTTGATCAAAAATTAACTATTAAATACTACTTCATTACCCCGTCGAAAAAAAAACTATCGCCATGATATAAGATTAAATGCCAATAATAGATGATTGTAAACTTCACTTTCACTTGAAAATAAACACGAAATAAGTCTGATACATTTGTAACAAATCGTTATAAGCAATACTAATGTTTGACGCCAAAAATCATAATGGAATTGATTACAAGCTGAAGGTTTATTTTTTTACAAAATTTAGCATCAAGATTATTCCCGATTTAACAGCTACATGTTTGCAACTGCAGGGCTGCCACAGGCAACTATTTTTTAACTCTAACTGGCACCACTTTCTTTAAACAGAAATCCTTAACATACACTTTGACAACACTTGCAAGAAAAATTTATTTTGAAATTTATATTAGAAAAATAGTGTTGCAAACGGAATATAAAAATAGTCGCCTGTGGCAGCCCTGCAACTGGTTTATAAAATGAAGAGGCAGTGAAACTGATGTAATTTTAATTTTACCCAAATAATTCAGCTTTAAAATACACCTTTAATGCTTCATTGTTCTAATAAATATATAAGTTAAACACTCTTTTTTACATTTTTTTTTTACTTTGCTGGAACAGACCAAGGTAGATAGAAAACTGTAGTAGAGTTGCCAGAAGAGGACGGTTATTAAAAAATGTAATGCAGCATGTAATGAGATTGTATTTAGGTACCAGATCTGCATCTAGTGCAAGTTCAGATTCGGGAGTTTAAGAACTAACAAATGATAATGTGCTATTTGAAAATTAATAGAGTTTGATAATCATTGCAATGCTTTCTGACAAAATAATGTGATGAGTAGAGAACATTTTGATTCCTGCTGTCACAACGGTCTCATTTTCATATCAAACTCTACTATAAATGATCAAATAAGAGAGATGGTACTTAATTACCCAAATTTTGTCCAAGGCATACAATAGTGTAATACCGCAATGACATTGGCACTGGCATCGTTTTCAGCATTGCGGAAGGACATTCCAGGTGATGGTCTACACTGCTTTAAAAAAGAAATTTCAAATCACCATTTTGTTTGAGTCAAGATTTGTTTGGAAAAATGGACCAGCGCAGCGGGCATAGCCTGCTAGTATTAACATAAAGAAAATATTCTCTAATACATAATAAAAGCGCCTCTAACACTATAAATTATATATGCATAACTTAAATAATACTTAAAGTAAGCCCTCGATCAGGAGATATAATTTTTTGAGTATACTAAAAGAGCTAGTGTTTCAAAATTTCTGAAAAGAATTGGAAAATTTTGAGGGTGGAGGGTGACTTTTCAATTTATGATATTTAACAAGATTTTTATAAAGATCAAATTAGCATTTTTATAAATTTCTTTATAAAGAAACTAAGTAATTTTCATTAATAATAATAACAATACATTAAATAAACAAACTTACATGAAGTTATCAAAGAAAAATAGAGGAATATTAGAATAGGGGAGAGGGGGACACCTTTGAACATTTTTTCAGAAAAGCAATAATTTTCTTACATGAATAATATTTATTGAATTTTAACTATTATATAATAAAAACAACGCATTTCTTCATCATATGAACCAGAAATTAAACATTTTTTAAAGAAATTTAATAAGTTGTGAGGATTTAAAAAGTTGAAAGATTTTTGTTCAAACCTGCCCCATGTAGGGGTACCTTTGTACAAGCAAGGGGCACCTTTGAACAAATGAATAAAATATGAAAATATTGAGAGTTTTTATAAAAAGTTCCATTTGTTGAAGAAATATAAAGTAATATGAATAAAATTAAATAACTACATTTTATTGAAATTATTAATTTTTTTGTTATTTAACCAAATTTAAATCCATGAAAGTAGATGTCAAAACTCATTGTTGATAAAACACAAAGTTTCCCTCCAATTGTGTTTGGTTGTGAAAACGTTTTTACAATATCCTTGAAATACACCAATGTTATATCTGAGCTTATGGGAAATTAAAATTTTTCGTTCGTTACTTTTTTTAGCACTTTCCAACAAAGTTGAAAAGTGCTTATGCATTCGGTTTGTCTGGCCGTCTGTCCAACTCTATTGAAAATGAAGTATCTACCATGATTAGTTTATCTACAGAGAGAGTCAAAAGTTTCCCATTACATTACGGCCTATGGGGAAAAATCGTTAATATACTCGGATTGCCATGAAATTTTAGGACCTTATTGACGTTTACCCTAGCACAAGTCCTATTGAATATGAAGTTTCTATTATGATTAGTTTATCTATAGGGCGAATCAAAAGTTTTCCATTACATTACGGCCCATGGGGAAAAATCGTTAATATACTCGGATTGCCATGAAATTTTAGGACATTATTGACGTTTACCCTAACACAAGTCCTATCGAAAATGAAGTTTCTACCATGATTAGTTTATCTACAGGGCGAATCAAAAGTTTCCTATTACATTACGGCCTATGGGGAAAATCGTTTCAAAGGAATTTTAAAGATGTTATACCCTGTCAAACATATTAAAATATGCATTCTATAAAATATAAGGTGAAAATGTAGCTATTATTCATTTACAGGGCCACACAAAAGAATTCCATTAGATAATGGTAAAAGGGGGAATTGTGTGTGATATATTTTAAATATATTAAGCTTTTTCATGTATAATAAAATTTATATATGTCACTGAAGCTTAATATAAATTATACGCTACTGTCTTGCATAATATGAAGTACATAGCATTTACAGGGCCATACAAAAGATTTCAAATAGTATATTCTTTCCGAAATACCGTATATGTGTCCGATGATGGCTGATGGAGGGATGAAATGCATTTTAATTATGATATTCGCATTTATATTTCGCTAAATATATGCACATTATATGGTGTGCATAAATATTATAGTTGATATACAGGGCTACACAAAAGAGCTCACCAACGTTACTGAATATGAGCGTAAATTATTTAAACGTGGTTCTTAAATAAGCAATGCATTTTTACGCTGAGTTGCATTCAATTTACTGAGAAATGTTTGCAGAATATAGATAAAGGGATATACAGGGCCACGCAAAGAATTCGGCACATGGACGCCTATGAATGATGATTTATGAGAATGTGATTTCAGTTGTTTTAAAAGTGTTTTAGTTTACAATAAATTTTAGCCTAATGCTGATGTGTAATAAAGGTACAATGTAAACTACAGGGCTGAACAAAAGTATTCAAGTATGTTTCCATCTAATAGTATAAATTGCTGAAAAAGAAATTTCAAGCTACTGGGTATTGTCTTGCTAAGCTAAATTTTCCCATTATATGAACTGACATATGAAATACAGGGCTGTTCTAATGTACTGGAATACATATTTGGGTATATTTGGCTATACACTATTATTTCCCTAAATAACAAAGTTTTGTTAAAGATTTCATTAAGTGTTGGAAAGTGCTTCATAATCTATGCTTAACGCATGATTTTTCTTACTTGTTAGACCTGATATAAAATTACGTTTTATCCGTAACGGAAACCATAAATAACGTTTGGAAACTTGTTAAATTATGATTCATTATTTTCTATCTAGGATTTGCAATTTTCTAATAAATGAATTATTTAGATTTAAAGCTTCCCATTACTCATACATACAGAGGTTGGAACCTATGTGTGCAGTAAGGGGAATTGTTAGGAGTATAAGTCCATGTTCTTTGACATTCTTAATTAATCTCTTTTCACATAAAAAAAAATCAGAAATAATAATATTTAGATGCATTAACAACTCTTTACTTCATAGTTTTAAGTGTTCTCTTTAAAATATTTGAATTATTACTTATCACCAATTTATTTGGTGTTTTTCCACTGTCAAAGGTGCTCCAAATTTTTTGTTCAATGGTGCCCCATCACATGGAGTTTAACATTACAAAGGTTTACACAATTCGGCTGAGGGATTTGACTAAAACATGGCTTATAAACTAAAGCTAACATCTTTGTTTAAGCAGTGAACAATAAATTAAAATTTTAGAAATAGAAGTTTGTAAGCAAAAATCTTACAACTTTATTTTTTTTAATTTAGATTCAAGAGGGAAAAAATACATATCTTGTTTAGACAATACTGTTCATACAAAATGATACAGCTTTGTATAATTATTAACTTGAAGCAGCAGTAATGTATTGCCATATACATTTTTTTTAAATAATTTATTTAAAGAAAAATATTTAGAGTGTTCAAAGGTGCCCCCCTCTCCCCTACTTAAAGTTAATAGAAAAAAATGTAATTTAACAAATCACAACGACTATTTAGAAAATGATAGTTTCAAAGACTAAAATTTCACAGACTTATAATTAAATTCTATATTTAAATTAATAATAATAATAAACATCATTTTATGATGATCATAACAAACATATATTACGTACGCCATGCATTAAACATTAATATTCCTAGACCAATGATTAAAAAACTGTAGTTTATAGATATACAACTTTAATAGTTTAAAATCTGTATATTTATTTGGTGGAGTTAATAAGACTGACTTCTGAACGCCTCATAATACGTATGACATGGATTAAACATTAATATGCTTGAACGCATAATACACAAATTTAAAATGAAATTTTAGGTTTACAATTTTCGGAACTGCAAATTTTTGAGCTCCTAAACATCGCAAATTTTAAATTTTTACACCACTGCGTAGAGGAAAAAATGCACATTTAAATGAAATTTGTTTGAAGTCTTTATCACAAATTGTTTTCAAATTATTATTTTTTTAAAAGTTTTTATCACTTTTTTGTCATTGTAGCAACAAAAGTATTCCATTGCTAGACATTAAACATGGACCAATCAAAAAACGACTAAAATAAAATAAGTTGCGGAATTCGACCAATAAAAAGATTCAGATAACCTTCAGATTTTCCATTTCTGTACCGAAAACAGCAACTATTTTCCTAATAGTTAATAGATATTTATTAAATCTTAATGCATAGAAAACAATGAAAACATTAGTAGTATCCTTCAAAAGGAACATTCCTTTCCAAATTCTGGTAGCGCGCATAGTGAAGTTTGCCATTCTATAATGCAATAATATGTGATGAGATTACATAAAAATAAGTTGCACAAGATATGTTCGTTTTTTTTTGAGACATAGAAACAAAAAAAAAATAAGGAATTAAAAAAAAAAAAAACAGAAACACTAGAAGAGGGGGAAAAATCTCGAAGCGAAGGTCTTATAAGAGTTTCTTTAAAAAAAAGAAAAAAAAATGCATTGCTAATAATTAGAGGGAAGTTTACTTTTGGTACTTTACGTTATTTTATATTGCGTGAAAAGTAATAAGTTAATTTATTGCAATCATTCTTCTGAAAGACGAAATCCTTATAATATTACTTTGTGTTATTGTTTTAATAATTTATATTTGACTAAATATCCTCTTAACGTACAATTTATTCACTGATATATATACATATAAATTTTGAAATAAATGTTATTCATCGTGAATGTGCAAAATAATAGTAGTAAGTCTTGATTACATACATTAACAACTATATCGTAATATTAATAATATAGACTCCACAAAGAAAAAATATGAATTTATATTATAAATAAATATTTTGCGTACAAGACGTTGTTGTATTAATAAAAACATTTAAAATACACTAAAAATTTTTATTTACATATTTAAACACATTAAATTGAGTCATCTTTAGAAAATAAATAGAGAATAAAATTACAAACCTAATGAATGCGGAAAACTGGAATGCATAATTATTGAAATTAAATTAAACATATCACGCGCTTATCAATTTTGATATTGTCCGTGGTCTAGCTAAATAACTATATTATAAATTGTCCAACCATTCAACCCATATAATTGAGATGCGAAAAGATAGCGAATCATAACAAATATAAACATTAAAGTTATTCATAAGAGAATCCATTGACATTTATTTAAAAAGTTCACATATTTGTAACGAATCGTTATCTTTTCACATCCACAGAAAGACTCTCTTATGTTTGTTTTTCCATGTATGTTTCCAAATATTTTGCACGATTTAATACAGAAACTTTAAGAAAATTAATTTTAATAACGAAAGTGAAAATAACAAAATGTATAATACAACAGGGAAATTAGTATTTATAGATCATTTATTAGTAGCGTTTGTCCTGCTTGAGTTTTAACACTGGCTGTTCATTTTTTTATGTTAGTGAGTGTTATTTATATAAATGGGTATTTATAGAATAACATATTTATTAAAGTTTAATTAACTTATTTTAAAATTGAATTTATTTGTTGTTGAAAATTAATTACATACTTAAGGGGTTCCGTAGATTTAGGAAAGTATTTATTTGTAACAAAGAAAATGGCAGAAAAAATTATGGGTAATTTTATTTTCATTATTTTCTTACTATTAATAAAATCCTCTCCACACACACATTCCAATATGCGCTAGATAAAAATAAAACACCCTCACTGAGTATCTCTATGTTTCAATGACGTTATGTTGAGATCAAAAGATTAATGAATCAACATTTCTCTTATTCCAGATAAATTGATTGCGATAGTTGTTACCAAGTCATTTACTTGGATTACAGGGTTAGCAAAGCGGATTTAATGTATAAATAAACTATGCGTTTACTTAAAGTTTTCGCCAGTTATGGTTATGCAATTAAATATATGTATACACTTATGTAAGGGTGTGGGTGTGTAGTGTTAATGATGCCTACTATTTGAAACTAGTCGTTGGGGGCCACCTTAATACTTACCCATCATGGATATGCATATGAAAATAAAACATGTGAAACTATTTATACAGTGCATTGCAATTCATAAACAAAATTTAAATATTGTTAATATACTTAGTAATGCTATATTAAAGAACTGCTGATGTACCAATTTCGACAAATTATATAAAACGCCAAACTACTCAAGTAGTACCGAACTGCGTAAAAGAAACATCCTTATAACTCCAAAAATAATAATTCTATTAACTAACAATTAACTGCGTCGGATTAATCGTCTCATTTCCAATTATAATATAGTTCTGAATTGAAATTTGATTGAAATACAGGGTCATGAAAAATCGAAGAATGTGGAAAACAAGATTACAAATATCTCGGCAACTAATAATCTGATTGACTTCCTTCTATATGCAAAATGTGTGTTATTTTATTGCCTTTTACGTCCATTCCTTAGAACAAAAATATTCGAAAATTTTTATATACCTTTCATCAGAACGAATTTTTCGAGAGTCAGAAAAAAATAGTTCCGGATAATCGAGGTTGCTGATATTAAATAGGGTTCGTCCCATTCTTACATACTAACTACATACAAAATTTCAAGTCTCTATCTCAATTTGTTCGGGAGATAGAGCGTTTACAGACAGACAGACGGGCGGCAATTTTTTTTTCTAAAAATATCTTTTTCGGAATCTCCACTACCTAAAACGTGTAAATCCGTCAAAAAAATTTTTTTTTCGATTTTCAAAACGATTGCAAGACTTACCCTATACTACATATGATGGGTAAATAAGATGCGCATTTTTCCCCACATTATTTTATTTGAAGCTAATATGTGAACTAATTTAAAGTGATTAACTCATTCCATTATATTTTCGAGAGCCAAGAAAATGACGTTCATTATTTTAATAATTATCTGCAATAATTTCAAATTTTGACAAATGGATTAAATATGATTTAAGTAACGATATTGTTTCTCGAAAAATAAAAATGAAATGTAAGAAGTAGAATTTATAAGCTTTTCTGTGAAAAAAACTTTCTGTTTGAAATGTTTTATTGTCTATGTAATGTATTGTAAAAAGAATAAATTAAGATTAATATAAACATTTTTTAAACTGACACCATCGTATAAGGAAAAAATGCTCTTTTTAAAAATAATTTTTTATCAAATTTTTATAATTTTTTTTGGTTATTATGATTTGCCAAAATGAAAGAAAAATGAAAAAAGAAGAAGAAAATAGTCGTAAGCATTCACGTTATTTAATATATGTAAATATATTTTTTTAATTTTTACCAATTCATAATAAAAATCTCTTTTCGAAAATAACTCTTTATTATTATTATTATTATTATCTAGAAACATTAATTAAACGGTATTCGGAATATTAAAAGTTAACTGATAATGCAGAGAGTGGATGCAAAAAGTAATATCTCAAGTAATACTAATTAGCTTCGTTTAGAATCTAACAACAAAAGCATTTTTATGTGAATATGATTAAGAAAAAGAAATCTTTAATGAAAATTAAAACGAACATTTAAAACGATACATTTAAAATGACTTATTTAAAAAAACTTTCTAAAAAAATACCGAAAAGATCTAACACTGTTTATTTAAATTCACTCGTTTCAAATCACTGTTTATCTAACATTAGCTTATTTTTAAATTTTTAAATAATTCATTTTAATGAAAGATGTAAACAGACATTGCATCTCTTAACAACCACTAGTTTGGTCTTTAAAATCATCCATCAAAGGTAAATATTTTGACTCCGTTCACAGAGAAATCACCACTCTCATATAGGGGGAACTGGGGCACATTGATACTTGGGGCACATTGATGCACCCCCTGACCCCCTGTACAGCACACAGGGTCATTACAGGAAGTTTCACAACAGCTCCAAAAGGTGATACTAATGAAATTAACTACATACAGAAAGTTTTGGTCTGATTCAATAGTTTGATGAAATGGGATGGGTGATTAATTGTTTTTGCAGGTCAAAAGTAAATTTGAGTTGTACAGTTGAAATGGTATTATACAACTGTTCCAGTATTTTCAACCGAAAAGAATACCCTCCCTGGCAAGTAAAGCTACTCTTTATCAGTTCCTCATTCTTTGTTATTAGATAAATTATGAAGTGTTGGATTTGCGACTCCTTTTATTCAAAATGGCTGTATGGGGCTGATTGAAAATCATAAAAAAATGACTATTGAAATTCATAAAAAAATAAAAAAAAAGTTAGCAGCAGTGGATGAGTAACTAGAACCCATACCATTCTCATTATTTTGTAGGTATATTTTAGAACCAGTAAAATCATAATTATTATAAAGGCAAAACCTGCATAATTTATAAAACAAGTGCGAATTAAAATTAGTACCGTCTAAAACCATTTCAGCTGTTTTTAAGAGTGCATCCTTTAAGTTACTAATAGGAATGGTGGTAAATAAATTTTCGAAATCATATGTATGGGTAGAATGAATTTTATTTTTTTTTAATTTCTCAACAATTTCAAAACTATTAGAAATAATCCAAAAACAGTTACTTTCTTTATATATATATTTCAGGATGTTCAAAATTTTCAAGTAAATCCTCAAATTTCCTGTTAAAATTATTACCTATACTATTAATATTACTGCAAATGAACCTGTATTTAGTAGGTACTTTATGGAATTTTGGAGTAAGAAATCAAAACGGAAATGACGGATTTTTATTACGTGGGAATGGAATACCGGTTTGTTTAGAGAAAGCCAGATGTTTATTGATAATTGTATGTAAAGAAGATTTACAAATTTTGTATGTTATACTATTATTTAACTCTGCATTAAGCATTTCCGGATAGAACTTTTTTCAAATTAATGCAAAGTTACCGGCGGCGTTATCAACTTGACTATTTTGTTTCTAATATCCTTATTAAAATTTATTTAGAAAACAAACTTTTATTTAGAACTTTTATTTAGAAAACAATCCTTTTAAGATTTAAAATCATTTAAAAGATGTAATTTCCAATCTATAAAGAGGGGGATAGGTGTATTGTATCTGTAACTTAAATTTAATATAAAAGCATTTAAATCAGCTTTAAAAGTATTGAGTGACTTTATTGGATTTAATTTATTGTTATTACGAAATTTAGTACATAAATTCAAAAGATTACGTAGATTAACATTTTCTATAATATTTAGATCTCCAGTCACAATATGTTGACTGGTTTCATTTAAAAAAGTTGAATTTTTAAAAATTTCGCATTTGCATTCCAAAGCTGTATGTAAATCAAGTTTTTGAGAAACTTCTCTACAATTAAATAGAATACTTTCCAATATTTTGGTATATTTATAAGTTGGTATTACTACAATATCTTTGACAGGAAATAAACTTTTATGACTCAAAATCAAAGAACTTAGATGTAGATTATCAAAACTTTTTTGTTGAAAAGCGCATACATAGTAAACTTTTTCCAAATCATGGGACTTGTGTTTTTTCAATTTTATATAACAAAATATCACTAATGAGATCTTTAAACTGAGAGTTTGCAGACTTACAAATTTCAATTTTTTGTTGCAATATTTTAAGTATTTTAAATTAAATTCAAATTTTAAACTCTGCAAACTCTCAGCTTAAAGATATGATTAGTGATATTTTGTTACATAAAATTCGAAAACACAGGCCCCATGATTTGGGAAAAGTTTACTATATATGCACTTTTCAAGAAAAAAGTTTTGATAATCTACGTCTAAGTTCTTTGATTATGCGTCATAAAAGTTTATTTCCTGTCAAAGATATTGTAGTAATTCCAACTTATAAATATACCAAAACAATGGGAAGTATTCTATTTAATTACAGAGAAGTTTCCCAAAAACTTGATTCATATACAGATTTGGAATGCAATTGCGAAATTTTTAAAATTTCAACTTTTTTAAATGAAACCAGTCAACATATTGTGATTGGAGATCTCAATATTATAGAAAATGTTAATCTACGCAATCTTTTGAACTTCGGCACTAAATTTCGTATTAACAATAAATTAAATCCAATAAAGCCACTCAATACTTTTAAAACTAATTTAAATGCTTTTATATTAAATTTAAGTTACAGATACAATACACCTATCCCCCTCTTTACAGATTGGTAATTACATCTTTTAAATGATTTTAAATCTTTCTAGGATTGTTTTCTAAATAATTCATCTTATAATTATAATTATTTTAATAATTATTATTAGAAAAAAAATAGCAAAAAAAAAAAAAAAGTTTTTTTGTCAAGTTGATAAGGCCGCCGGTAACTTTGTAGTAATTTGAAAAATGTTTTATGCTGAAATACTGAATGCAGAGTTAAATAATAGTACAACCTATAAAATTTGTAAATCTTCTTTACAAACAATTATCAATAAACATCTGGCTTTCTCTAAACAAACCAGTATTCCATTCTCACGTAATAAAAATCCGTCATTTCCGTTTTGATTTCTTACTCCAAAATTCCATAAAGTACCTACTAATTACAGGTTCATTTGCAGTAATGTTAATAGTATAGGTAATAATTTTAACAGGAAACTTGAGGATTTACTTAAAAAACTTTTGAATATCCTGTAATATAAATATAAAGACAGTAACTGTTTTTGGATTATTTCTAAGGGTTTTGAAATTGCTGAAAGATTAAAAAACAATAAAATTCATTCTACCCATACATATGATTTCGAAAATTTATTTACCACCATTCTTATTAGTAGCTTAAAGGATGCACTCATAAAAACAGCTGAATTGGTTTTAGATAGTACTGATTTTAATTCGAACTTGTTTTATAAATTATGCCGGTTTTGCCTTTATAATAAATATGTTTTTACTGGGTCTAAAATATACCTACAAATTAATGGGATTGGTTTGGGTACTAGTTACTCTTCTATTGCTGCTTACATTTTATATATTTTTAAATTTCAATGTAGTATAAATAAAGTTGATCTAATTTTTTTTTTTTTTTTTTTTTTTTTTTTTTTTTTTTTTTTTTTTTTGCTTACCGATACATTAATGATTTGATCGTTTTGAATATTAATTCAGATTTCAATGAAATTTCTCAAGGAATTTATCCTGACTCCTTAACGTTAAAAAAAACTAATGAAAATAGTTTGGAGGATGATTATCTAGATTTGAAAATAAAAATTTTAATAGATAACAAAATACAAATTTATATTTATGATAAACGTAAAAGCTTTTCTTTTACTGTTACTGTCTTTTACTCGTACACTGGTCCTCCAATATTTGAAAACGAATCTACATTAACATTATAATCTGCCAAATTTTTCGTTTTTATAGAATCTGTTCAGAAAAATATCTATTTCATAGTGAGCCTTTTCAA
The DNA here is from genome assembly GCA_964019185.1 of Maratus speculifer. Taxonomy (NCBI): domain Eukaryota; kingdom Metazoa; phylum Arthropoda; class Arachnida; order Araneae; family Salticidae; genus Maratus; species Maratus speculifer. The sequence goes on along the minus strand of OZ025295.1, from coordinate 255,937,994 downwards.
TTTAAAAGTAATTTTGTTTTGAGTTGTGGCATTGCAGTTAAGTTGGGATGTGGTTTTTATTCAGAGAACATATTTTTGCATCGTTTACAGTGTTCCAGGTGAGACATTCGTTTACTAATGTGGCGTAGGGTCCGGTGGGGGATCGCGTGAATTATAGCCATTGGGTGTTTTACATCTGATTTTTTGCTATTCATCGTTCTGGCCGAAACCCACTGCCACTTAAATGTATTTTGTTTTGTAAACTCGAATGTTCGGCTGCTTTTGTCTAATAAAACCCATCGCTGACGAGTCTTGCAGCCTATTGTTTTTGTATTTTGATTTTTGAATTTTTAATTTTAAGAAAGTTTTGTTTTGTGAGGGGGGTGTGCTAGTTCTTGCTAAATTGATAATTTTGAAGGTATATTTTTAATTTATGTGTTTTACTGCAGCGTTTCGGCGCAATTCACATGAATTTGTATTGTTTATTGTTGATTGTTTTGCATATTATATATATATATATATATATATATATATATATATATATATATATATATATATATATATATATATATATATATATATATATATGCCTGCTTTTGGAACAGGAGTTCGCAAACGTCGCTCGTAGAAGACAAAGCCCCCTAGTACTATATGAAAAAAATGACGATGATGTCAGAAAAGTGGTAAAAGGAAAATAGAATATCATAATATGACGATATGCAGATATCAATGAATTTCAAATATTCCATTTATTTATTTATTTTATTATTTTTTGTAATTTATTTTTTAGTATTAAGCTTAAAAAGTCTCTGCCTCATAACCATACATAATACATATTACTATTATTTTACAAGAATAAATCCAATTAAATAAAAATAAAAACGAGTAATATTTTGCATTATATACTTACTTTCCATTGTTTCACTCATTACTCATATATTACTTTTTATTTATCATATGTGAAACAATGCTCCTTTAAAAAAAATTAAATGTTTTTTGTATATATTTTTAAAGTCATAAGTTTAAAATTATGATGCAAACATCCCAGATTTTATATTTCTAATTGATAACACTGTAAAACATTATATTATAAATTAAAATAGGGAATAAGGAATTTATTTAAAAATTCTAAATGTTAAATTATCTGTTATTTTGTAAAAGGAACAAAAAAAAAGATAATTATTCTTACAAAAGGCTATAAAGCATCAATTTTGTAAGAGGGAATAAATTAAATGGAATCAAATTAAAGTTGATGTTAAAAATACAATGAAGGCTGTAACGTGATTTTAGATTAAATGTTCCTTACATGATAATAAATGCTTAGAATTCGATATTTTTTACATTTATATGTGTATTATGGATTCTATTATAAAACTTTATTAAAATACATATAGTTTTATTTATATATTAAAGTCTTCAAGAGCACTTTGAGCACTAAATTCCTAACTTCCTTTGCATCTTTAAAAATAGAAAAACTATGAAGTAGCTTGTTTATAATTAAGACTTCATCTTTTACATAAATGACGGTTTCAAAACATAAGAAACGACCAGTGTCAAAATTGGGCGATAATAAATGCCTTTCTGTAGAAAACAAAAGTCTAATAACGTGAAATGTATGATGAACTGCTTCCTAAACATTAATATTTATTTTGCTTGTACTTAATATGCAAATTATTACATGCCAAAGTAATGTTTTCTTAATGAGTATTTAATTATGTTTTTGTGGTAAATAATGAGTTATTTAAATACACGGAATTTTTTTAAAATGGGTAATAATTAATGCTTTTTATTAATCTATTTTTTTTAGATTAAACATACTTCCTTCAAATAACCTCATAGGACGAAATGCAATATTTTACCTTGATTCAATTATAAAATATAGTGTATGAATTTTAAAAAGTTCTCTATTTTACTTATAACTAGACTAAAATAATAAAAAATATGTTAAAAGTTTAAAATTATTATTTTTTTTTCAAACTTTTAAGGATTTTTAAGATTTTCCAAGTTTTTTAAAAGAGAATTTCCAATGTCTATTTAACGTCTCTTTATATACATATGTCACTTTATTTTGAAAATAAGACAGCCAATAGCAGAGTTTTATATAAAATTAATACTTTTGAATTTGTTACAGATCTTTTATTATTTTAGTGGATTAGTACATTTTATGGAAAATAATACAAGATCTGTTCAAGTTAAAAAGAAAAATATATTTTATTTAAAACTTCTTAGAACTTTTAAGATTTTCCAAGCTTTTTATAAGATAATATTTTTAATAATTAATTACCCTTTACTTAAACAAATACGCCGCTTTATTTTGAAATTAAGAGAGTCAATAATTATTAGATTTGAAAATAGAAGCAGCAGTTTATTCCACTAAGTTAATTAGAGAAAATATTTATCATTATTAAATGCAGTTTCACATATTTTATTACATCAATGCGTTCTCCGAAGTCACTGTCCTTTTTCAATGCGTAAAAATGTAAAGATGTAAAAGTAAATATATTTCGTTCTTTTAATATAGATCTTTAATAGATATTTTATGTTTTTAATAATTAATACTTTTAAATATCAAGCCATTTTTATAAATATATGCGTATAATGTGCGTATTATTACTTTGAAATTCTCTTAACCCGGATACAGAAGTTGAAAACATATTGCTATTAGACGAATGTGTCCGTTTGGCCTATATTTTCCGATAAAACCTCTTAATTACGGTATACAAGTGAATAAATCAATATGTTTGGGTATGAGGGAAATTATTACTAGGGGAATATCCTATCATATGTAATTAAGTTGTCCACATCTTTCCCAAAATAGAATGCGGTAGAAGTACGGTGTGCAAAGGTCGTCCAATTATATCCTTAATGTATTCGCTTGGTGAAAAATCAGAGGCATAGGATGGCCAGTGAAGTATCTGTAAAGCATACTGCGAACATTGTCTATTGCTAGCAGTATGTGGTCTTGCTAATGAAGGGAATTGTGCATCCCTGAAGCTAGGGGAGTGCCACTGGCAGCAGCACACTTTCCACGTATTGTTGTATCGTCATAGTGCCCTGAATACGAACTAAAGGTAACATGGTATCATACATAATCTCATACCACTCACTACACTGTTTGTTGTGTACTAAATTATGATGACGAAGTCTCACGGTAGGACATTTCACATGTAATTCTTAAAGAGCTAGAAAAACACGGGTTCCTCCTATATGCCTTTGCTGATGATTTCAGCTTTGTCTTCTCGGGCCGTGTTCGTGTTGACCTTGAAAGAGAAGCAGCTCGGGCTCTCCCCCTCTTCCACCAGCTGCTGACTAGCCTACACCTCCAGCTCTCCACAGGCAAATCACAAGAGCTAACATTTGCAAAACCACGCGATCTTCAACGTCCACCCACGATGAGAATCTGTGGACAATCGGTTAAACATGTACAGAAATTAACACTTCTAGGCCTCACAATAGATAAACATATGAGCTGGACGGAGCACATTAAGAACATCAGAGAGAAACTCGTAAAACTCCATAACAATTCACGCAAATTAACAGCTAAAACTTGGGGCATTAAACCCCAAATGCTCAAAGTTTGGTACCATTCAATAGTGGAACGGATCATCTTTTACTGCGCGGGTATCTGGGGAGGCAGCCTCACCAAACAGGTGAAGGATAAACTAACATCTATTCAAAGGATATTCCTGCTCCAGATGAGCAGAGGATACAAAACGATCTCCTCGGAGGCCCTTGCAGTTATAACAGGGATCCCTCCCATTACAATTACACTTGAATTTGAATATCTAAGAACCAAGATCTTGCATCTCCAACACGACACAACACAACAAGTCCATTTCCCAAACATAGAGATACAACGAAATGTCAGCAGCTGGATCCTGCATCCTGCGAGGGAGACATCGCATTTACAAGTAAACTTGGAAAAGTATTCTTACAAACCAACCAGAGATCCAACTATATACACAGATGGATCCCGAACCGAATCAGGCGTGGCATCAGCTTTCTGTGTCATGAGTGGCGGCGAGGTGACCCATCAGTGGGCCTGCAGGATTGGCGACTTTAACTCCGTATTTCAAGCGGAGCTACTTGCAATCCTGCGGGCACTTGAATGGATCTCTGGACAACCCTACCCCTTCATCAGGGTTTACAGTGATAGTTTGTCCAGCTTGCAAGCCATTTTTTCTCATCGTACTAAACACCCCATAGTCCTAAAAATCAAACAACAATTATTGATCTTAGTCAATAAAACTTCCCTTGGTCACGTCTCGGCTCACATTGGCATTGAGGGCAATGAACGGGCTGATGCTTTGGCCAAGGCAGCGACAGAAAATCCAACAATAGAAATTGAACTCCCAGTGCCTTTTTCCCATGTCAAACGAGTCCTAAAAGGAAGAATCTTACCCGCCTGGCAGACTAGATGGCACGAGTCAGACAAGGGACGCCATACTTACAACCTCATCCCAAAAGTATCTAGAGAGCTTTATTTTCTTTCTCCACCCACCACAGCCTTCCTCACTGGTCATGGACCCTTTAAACAATATTTAAAGAAATTCCATTGCACCTCTTCACAACTCTGTGAATGTGGCGAAGTGGGATCCCCAGATCATACCTACTATCACTGTACTCTGACTAAAGCTTGGCATCTCAGATATCCCCCTTCTCCCTCTAAATCCTGGCTACAAGGGGTGTTATCTCGACCAGCGTTGCTTGCCAAATTAAGAAACATTTATAACTACTTAATGTTCATTTCCATTCTAACCACATAGCGGTCTGTCTTTCTTTAGTATAGCAGCAGATCGAGAGTTCTCCATCCCACCTCACAGTTTTTTATCAAGAAGGGATACGGGCCCCAGCGGATAGTGCACCATAATTTCATCTTTTTTCTCTGCCGCTCCCTGTCGCGAGGGGGCAGTCTGTGCTCCAGCGGATGAGTTTTACCATGTACATTATATTTGTATTTTATTGTAACTAAAAAATAATGTAACCTTTTTTTTTTTTTTTTTTTTTTTTTTTAGACCTTAATAAAGGCGACCGGGAGGGATACTATGCTCTACAGACAAGGCTTTCTTGTCTGAGCAGTCCCTCTTAGGCATTCAACACCCTCCCGACATCACAGCAGATATTGGCGTATATGCGTTTGGGTCATTGACCGTCTTTTTAATGGACGCCTTAAGTGCAGCAACCCAACAGATTTAGATTCAGTTAGGTGGCGATGCCTACTAATTGTTTTGAGCTCAACTAATCCCACTCAGCAATGTTTATAAAAAAATACAGAACAACTATAGAATAATGAAATAAAAGTAGGTAATAAAAAGTAATTGAAATAATGAAATACGTATAGGTAACAATAATAATATAGTCGAGCTAAGTGCTTTACAGACGTATATCTGATAATTTTTCTTTAACAATAATACTAATTCTATAACTCTTCTAAAGTAAAAGTTTGATTAGTTCCATAGCTCATCAACGGGAATAGTTCTGGTCTATATAAGAACATCCAGGGTGTCTTGCATATGCTGCAGAAGAGAAATAAATGGCTTTCGGATTCGCCACCGCTTGCCGGCAAATTGATCGAACCATGCATGATAATGTTACTTTGGCTGCGCTGCTCTTCTCACAATCGCTACATTTCTTCTTTCCAGCCATTTTCGACCCAGCCAGTGAACTTTCGACATATCTAAGTGTGTCTCATCTGTGAGTTGTTGCCTTTTCCGTCGTACCATAACCGCGTTTTATGAGACAAGAACAAAATTTTATCAATGATTTCCCGAATAGATGTAACGTAACGGATTATTGGCATATTTTGCAGGTGCTATCCTTTATATCTTATTCAACGAGCGCTGGAGTGTTGCGTATTTCACATCATCGTTTGAATAACTCGGTGACGTGGACCTACAGAGAAATTTGCAAAAATTTCTGTCCAGTAATTCTTGGTGTTACATTCACAATGTCACGTAATGTATGTATTTGTGTTAATACAAAAAATAAATAAATCGTAGATTGTTAAGATAATGATCTAACTTAGCAATTTTAAATACACACAATTAAAAATAGTATTTATTTACGAAATATTAATTGTTTTACTTTACAAAAAAGTAAATGTTCTCTCTTGTATGAAGTTATTTTACAAAGTGCTGAGATATGCCAAATATTCTAAATTTCTCAACTTAGGAGGGGAACTTCAAAAAAATTCTGAAATGCGTGATTTTTTTTTTTTTCATAGTAGATTCTGTTTCTGAAATTTCACGCTCCTATCTTAAACGGGTGCTGAGATATATCAGGGTATTCAAGAATATTCGATTTCCCAAACTGCATCCCCCTTAAAGGATAAATTTAAATAAAGCACCTCTTAGTGCACGCTTACATCACAAGTATTTTATTCCAATTTCCATGTCTCTAGGTTCATTAATTTGGACTCTACGTTGCTTATGAGTCATCAGGACAAACTATTTTATGTATGCATAGACAAGAATCTATGTCACAAAAATCAATTTCCGAAAAACAGTTTACGTAGAGCTGCAAAAAGCAAATAGTTGTTAATTTTAACAAGTACCACTTTCTTAAATCAGAAATATTTAAGCTATACCTTGACAACATTTGCATGAGAAATATAGTTCAAAATCCAGATTAGAAAAATATTAGTTTCAATTGAATATAAAAACAGTTGCTTGTGGCAGCCCTGCTTTTGCATATTAACAGGGCTCCCAAATGGTCCGAGAACTGAAATCAGTATTTTTTAACAGAAAATTTCTTAATACGTTTGAGCTAGAATCAACTTCCAAACGTGGTTTCTTGACAATTTGCAAGAAAAATCTAAAAAAGAAAATTTCTGTAAAACAAATTTTGATGTTCAGTTCGCGGATCATTTTGGAGCCCTGTATTAAGCGTATTTATTTAGGAAAAAATGTTTTTTTTTCTTTTAACAACGCTATAACTATATTCCATATTCAATCCATCGCAAAAGCAAAGGCAAAATAAATTCTAATAAATTAATTTGACACTGATAAAAATGAAATATTCATTTACATGTTATAAAAGTAACATAATTAAGTAAAGTAAGTAAATGTACATGTGTATTGCAATATGGACCAATCAGGATTAGAAGCGAAAATATATACAAAATACTTACAAATTATAAATTACATTATATAAGTATACTGTATTGTAAGTATTACATAAGTAATGTTTCCATAAAAATTAATTAATATATATCAATATATCTCCTTTCAGGCTATCTTACATCTCTTCCATAAATGTGATATATATTAGAGAAATGAAAATCAACATCGTTAAGTATCTATATACCAGAAAGACTTATCGAGATCAAAAGATTAATGAATCGGCATTTCTCTTATTTCAGATAAATAGATCTCGGTGCGTGTTACAGAGTCATATACTGTGATTACCGGAAAGGAAAAATGACGAAATCAATATATAAAATTTTGTTTTGATAACATTTCTAGCAATATACTACTGTGTTACATGTAATCATATACTTTAAAAAAATAAATCGGAGATTTAAGAATCGTCCAAATGTTTAGGTTTTTAATGTATATTTATTGCAATTATTAGATTTTAATTAAGTTTTAATCAAGAGTTTTAATTAACACTGGCAAATATCAGAAAATAGTGGTACAGCGTGAAATACCTTAACGATTATTTTTTAACTTTTTCTGACACAACTTTCTCAGAAGAAAACCGTTAAGATATACTTTGACATCATTTAAAAGAGAAATGTACTTGAAAATCCATATTGGTGAAAAATTGGTTTAAATAGAATATAAAAAATGGTCTGTGGCTGCCCTGCTTGCGTCGCAATATTAAGTGTGTTTATCTATGAAGAGTTTGTTTTCCTTTAAAAACAATCGCCACAACTAACACAATACATGTAACTGATGGGCTATTCCATGTCCAATTCATCGGAAATACAATAAAAATCTAATGAATTAATTTGATACTGATAAAAGTGACATGTCTATTTTCACCTTTTAAAAAGTAATACAAATAAACTAAATTAAGTAAATGTATATGTGTACTGCGAAATGGACCAATCAGGATTAGAAGCGAAATTATAAATTACATTATATAAGCATACTGTATTGTATTACGTAAGTAATGTTTCGAGAAAATCAATTAATAAATATCAATATATCTCCTTTCAAGTTATATATCATCTTTTCCAATAAATGTGATATATGTTAGATAAATGAAAATCAACATCGTTAAGTATCTTTATAGCAGAAAGATTTATTGAAATCAAAAGATTAACGAATCAGCATTTTTCTTATTTCAGATAAATAGATCTCGATACGTGTTACAAAGTCATACACTGTGATTACCGGAAAGGAAAGCGGACGTAATCAATAAATAAAATTCGATTTGGCTTATATTTCTAGCAATGTACTAAAGCGTTGTTTGGAACCATATACTTTTAAAGGAATAATTATTAGGTTTAGGAGCCGTCCAAATGTTTATTTTTTCTAATGCATAGTTATTATAATTATTAGAATTTAATTTTGATTTAATTAAGTGTTTTAAATGAGACAATTTAAAAAAATTGTGGAACAGTGCGAATACCTTAGTGGTTATTTTTGAACCATTTCTGCCATTGCTTTCTGACAACCAAAATCCTGAAGATAAACTTTGAAGACATTTGCAAGAGAAATCTAGTTCAAAATCCATGTTGGTGAAATATTGGTTTGAATAGAATATAAAAATATTCGTCTGTGGCAACCCTGCTTACGGACCAATATTAAGTACGTTTATTGATGAAGCTATTTTTTTTTCTTTGAAACAATCGCCCCAACTAACACACTACATGTAACTGATGGGCTATACCATGTTCAATTCATCGGAAAGGCAATAAATAATCTCATGTATTAATTTCACGCGGATAAAAAGGACATGTTTATTAGGATGGATCGATTGTCTATGGCGAAAACAAAAACTATAATTCATCAGAACCTACCTATGTGGAAAAGATGTTCTAATTTATGGAGATTAAGGCAAAAATAATAAAAAAAATTATTTTAAAATTTAATGCTGCCCCAAAAGTGTTGAATTTTCGAATTTTTTTTAAAAAAGACCGAATTTTGGTTAGGTGACTTTTGTCAAAAATTAATTATTTTAATAATTTTTAAAATTCAACAATGCCTAAAAGATATTATATCGTATGGAGCTTAAGTAAAAAAATAATAAATAATAAATTCGAAATTTAATACTTCCCCAAAAAATTTGAAAATTCGATAAAATTTGGAAAAAATGGAAAAAGGTCTAATTTTGGTTAGAATTTTTTTGACGCAAAATAATCATTTTAATATCAATCAAAATCTACCTTTGCTTAAGAAATATTATATTGCATGGAGATTAAGTGAAAAAAAAATTAATTTTGAAACTTAATATTGCGGCAAATGGTTTAAATTTTCGAAAAACTGGCAGTTCCGGTTTTTTTCCGGTGAAGGATTTGTCTGCTTGTGTATTATGTAGCTTAGTGTACTTTGAATATTACTGTACCATAGCGTATTTGGGTTGACTTTGATATGCCAGTAAATATGCTCCTTATTGGAAAAATGTTATAAAATTTATATATTGCTTTTTTAAAAATAACCAAAGCAAGGAATCAGTCTACATCAATTTATTTTCTGCCAGTGAGAAGGAGTTGCTAATAATTTAGAAGTGACCTGTAAAAGAGATTCAATCTCAATAATTTACCACTGCAGCATTTTAAGAAAAATTTAATTGTCTCACGACAAATATTGCGCTCTTCTTAATTCTTATAAAACAAAATAAGATATTGAAAGCTATTACAGTCTTGTGGACCATTCCGAAAACACTGCTTTTTTTTTTCATTTCAATATATTTGAATATAAATATGAAAATTTGATGTAAACTAAACAGACGTAGTGCTAGCAAACACTTTTCTGCGTCATCAGCTATAATTGAAAACCTGTAATGACGAAAATTCGCATCAGCCAGAATATTGGACGGTTTGGACATTTCCGACCAAGCAGGTGCTGCCATTGTGTCAGGTGCACTTCAAGATGTGAGCATTATCTAACAAAACTATGAATCGATAATGCTAGTAGCAGAAAAAAATTCGACATGACAAACCAAACCAAAGACCACTCTATCGTTTTAGTCATTATCTTTAGTCATTTGTAAAGATCATGATCATAGCCATTTTCTTTAAACTTTAATTAATGGGTGTAAAGACAAGACTACGTAACTAGAAGCCAACAGCCATCAGAAGAAAAATCATAACAGAAGCAGACATGAGCTTGAAATAAAAACTTGGTTCCAAATACATCGGCCACATATGTGTAAATTCTGGAAGAGTGCCAAACAATTTGAAAACACGACGTACATTTTTTGTCATATGTTAACAATAATATACATGTAATAAAGTTGGTTGCAATCGATTGTGACGGAATACCTATTAACATAGATGTTAAAGGATGTGTTATTCGAAATATGGAACTGATTTTCAAGCTTCCACTACAATGGAAGCCACCAATGAGGTTCCACACCAATGAGGTTCCACTATGTCATCTTTTCGCAGCGTGGATGGAACCACTCTGTGGACACAAATGTTTCACTAGTGAAATAAAAAAAATTCGCTGCATGTGAGAAACTTTCTGTATTTTCATTTATGTCAGTAGATGAATTCTAAAAGCGCGAGAGTGAAATCTAACGGTCTGCTGTAATCCTAATCATTACATTAAATAATATCTATATTTTCCATTTATCTGCTTTTGACCTTTTGCGATGGATTACATAAATTTAATTAAGTAGGAAATGTGCCGAACCTCCACTAACTAAGAGATTTAGTAACGACATGATTTCAGAAGCCATAGTAAGTCCAGCAATCATTCCAGTGGCAATAACATCTACTATCAATAATATCTATTCATGCGACGCTCATTCTACAAAACAAATAATCAAAATAGTCACGGAAGCATTTTCTGTTGTGTGTGGACCATATATAAGAGACGGTTTTATCACAAACATCGCGATCTCGATGTCATAAATTCTACCCGAAAATATAAACATCGTCGTTTTACTTTAAACGTGTGAAAAATAATTTAAATCTATTACAAAAAACGAAGCTTCAAAAACATTTCAGATAAAAACTTAACACACACTTTATTCCAGAATAATTCTACTACTACTTTTTCATTTCTCGTGATCGTCTGCGAAAAATAAAACTGTGACCATGGAGTCACTATGAGAGTGTGGACACCAAAGTAATTACAAATATTAATTGAATTCAAAGACATTTTATAGGTAGACTTCAAAAACTGTCACCTTAACTGAGGATTTTTGATCTCAGCTGACGTACGGAAAAAAGTAATTTTATAATGGAGTTTTGTATATGTTTTGTATTTTAAGTTACCCTAGAAAATGCCTTTATTAACATAATTTTCATTGTGGATCATTAAGTATTATTCTACCCTATTTTATTTAAGTCCTTTTTTCAAAAGAATACTTTATTTTTCATAAGTTTTTTTATTTTTTCGTAAAGTAAGTGAGTGTTATAAAAAAAACATTTTCCAATGATAAAAATATAGTGTTACTTTTGTTAATATGCTTTTTTTTTGTTACCTTTTTCCATAAAAATTAGATTTTTTTTAAAAGTAGAATTTTTTAAAAGTTATTTAAAATTTTTTAAACTATTTTATTATGTTACAGTTGCTACCGCTAAACTAAACTTCTCTACCTATTATTTTTTTAATCAAACTTGAAAAAAAATTAAATTTTAGTTCACAAAATTGCTATGCATTAGAATCAGTTGCTTAAACCAAGTTTTTATGTGCCAAACATTTAATTTAAACAGACGTTAGTATAATGAACTGTTAAATCAAAGGTAGCAAATCATTTGTTTCATAGGAGCTGATTGGAGTTAATGCAGTCTTATTTTGTTTCGGTTTATCATAAAATTTCTTTAATTATAAAATATTAAATCTCAATATTATCCGATAGAATATTTGTAGATTTAAATTTAACGATTGTTTTAAAAATAAACTGTTTTAAACTTGTTAAAATGCAAGTTTTTTTTTCTTTAACTAAATGAATTGTTATTTATTATTCTTTCATTGTACTTGGTTCATGTATGCAAAAATTTATTTTTGTAATCTATTTTTTCCTCATTTCCTGATAGGCGAAAGTTATAAAAAATATGTACATAGATATATTTCTAACGTCAGCACTACAACCTGCATTTTAATATTTGCAGAACTTAATTACAAGTTAATAAATTAGTAAGGCATTCTTTCATTATCCTTTTGCAGATATTTGGCCATCATCAATTCTTAGTATTACAATTGTATACAAGTTATTTACAAATATAAACAATTTTGTTTATTATGTGATAAAATGTGCCAACTGACTGTGAAACTGTAATATTTTTTTAAATATTAAAAAACAATAAATACTTGATACTCAGTTTGACGATGCATTGAGCAATGGTATCAATCTTTAATTTTAATTTTAACCTTTAATCATTTGTAGAACATTAATCTCTACAAATAAAAATACTGTGCTTTCATTCAATTTTTGGATTTACAAAGTAGCTGCATGTTTATTTCTATTAAAGTCAATAAAAAATTATTTTCATTTGAAAAATTCTTTTATTAAATGCTTTTTAATTAAAAAATTTGTATTTAAAAATAGACAACTGTGTTGAATTCAGAGGATGGTCAGAGCAATGGAGTAACCCCCCCCCTCCTCCCCAGGAAGATTTTAGATTTTGTGCTTTCAGTAATGAAAAAGGTGCCATTTCCTTTCAAAAATGTATAATGTACCCCCCGTTCCCTCCCCCAGAGCCACAGAAATCTCTCCCATAGAAAAGTATCTGTTTACAGACCAAATTCTCTATAAAAGTCATGCCAAGTAGCAGTGGACTGTACTTGTACTTCCAGCCATACTCTATTTACATGAGTAAATGTAGTTTTTTAGTGGAAATTGTATATGAGCTGTTAATTCATTTAAAAAAAGAGCAGAAGTTGTGTTGCTGTTGAATACAATATGAAGAAGAGAAAAATACCTTTTTTACTAATCAAACTTTTTAAATTTCCAGAGTCCTGAATGAAGAGCCCTCAATGAGAAGTCGCCATTTGTCGTGAAAATTGGCAAGAAGCTACTTGCTCTTCAATTTATATTTCTTTTTGGTAAGTCATTAAAATGCAAATACTTATATATATTAGTACATATATATCAGAATAAATCTGCATATATATTTTAATAAGAGCAAAATGCATTATGTTAACCCTTACTTTTGGCTCTTATGCCTGGTGACATTGGTTTGTTTACAAATTTGAAAGTATAAAAGCTGTGAAATTTGTACTTTTAAAATGCAAGGTGGTTTTGCTGACAATATGTTATTTATTTTTTATTTTATTCTTATAAATTTAAGAATAATTATATGAAAAAAGAAAGACAAAAAATATATCATTCAATTATAAGATGTATAAAATTAAATTATGTACATATTTAAAATTTCTTGTTTAATGTTTCAAACATAGGCACAAACATGTAAAGTTGGTGTTTACAAAAAATTAATTTTTCTTTGTTTTATAAAACAGATAATTATATTTGTGGCAATGAAATAATTATATTTGTTGTGTAAAATGCTCATGAAATCATGTGTACATTGTTATTAACGATAACTTTTCAAATAAAAGTTCTGTTGAAAATAATTAAACTATTATTTTTAAACCACTTAGTAATGTATAACTTAAAACTGCGAGTATTCTTTTATCATTTGATGTTTATTTTTATTTTTCTGTCAATTTTTTGCTTAAAGTTTCAGTTCACTGATCCATGCCAAATCAACCAGTGACTCAACCTGACCCTTTCCGATTTCAATGAAACTGCTAGGTATCATTCTCTATGATGATATAAATTAGAGCATATTTTTATTTTTTGTTTATCGCTTTAAATTTTTATACAATTAATTATTTAAATTTTGAAAAATCATCATTTTTTGACTTGCATAAGCATTTTCAATTTCGAATTTCTCAAGTTCTATCAAACATAGAAAATTTTATGACCACTCATTTCAAAGAGGAGTTTATAAGGTTTAGTTTGATATGCAACTCAACTATGTATAATTAAAATAAATAAAATTTTAATTTTTTTTAATTTAAAATTTGAAAATTTTTAGATAGTCATTTTTAAAATTTTTGAAAAAATTGTATGTTTGTTGTAATATTATAAGCTTTAAATTCTGAGATTTTTAGAGTGGGATCTCAATGGGATCAGGAGTTATTAAATAAAAGCAAAAATTACCATTAAAATAGCAATTTAATTCTGTCTTTTTGTTATTTATTTATGATTTGTATGGTAATTTTCAGCTTTTATTTAATAACTCCTGATCCCATTGAGATCCCACTCTAAAAATTTCAGAATTTAAAGCTTATAATATTACAACAAACATACAATTTTTTCAAAATTTTTAAAAATGATTATCTAAAAAAATTTCAAATTTAAATTTTTAAAAAATTTAAAATTTTATTTATTTTTATTATACATAGCCGACTTGCATATCAAATTAAACCTTATAAACTCCTCTTTGAAATGAGTGGTAATAAAATTTCCTGTGTTTGATAGAACTTGAGAAATTCAAAATTGAAAATATTTATGCAAGTCAAAAAATGATGATTTTTCAAAATTTAAATAATTAATTGTATAAAAATTTAAAGCGATAAACAAAAAATAAAAATATGCTCTAATTTATATATTCATAGAGAATGATCCCTAGCAGTTTCATTAAAATCGGAAATGGTCAGGTTGAATATTGAATTTTTTTGGTTGATTTGACATGGAATGACCCATATAATTTCTAAAGCATCGAAACTTTTAAAACATAATTTAGTTTTTTGGAAAATGGAAATTTCTTGGTATGACTATTGATTGACTACTATAAGATTTGTTTAAATGTGCTTGAATGTATGCATTGTTATTCTTCAGTTAAAGGGTGTTAACTTTTTTTAAGCAATCAATTTTAATGCAGCATTTAAAATATTGCAAAGACTTTTACAGTTAAATGCAAATATTTCTAATGGATGAAATTTTTCAGACACCAGCACAAAATTAAGCTATTTACTGGAAAACAAAAACATTTTAATATGGGTATCTAAAATTGTACATGCAATATAACTTTCCTAATCTCAAATGAACTTAACCTTCCGTTGGACACGCCGTTGTAAAAAGTACAGCTTTCACTTTCTTCTTTAAAACAAAATTCAATCAGTAGAGGGTGTTAATAACCATTTATATTCGTTTATTGGATTCTCTTTTTCCACTTTTTGAAATTTTTTTCTATTTCAGATTTTACAATTAGTTGCAACTGTCATTTCAATCTGTTAACAGTGCATGAAATGTGCAAGGTTTATCTGCAAACAGTCTTCAAAAAAGCAAAACTTATGCTTGATATGTGAAGCAACTAATATAGATGAAATATAGGACTAATTCATCTAAATCCGAAATTACTTAAGGTTCTTAAATCAAAAAGGGCAACTTGGTGACACATGCTTTAATTTATTTTTATTCAGAAATGCATGATACTAGCAGGTGTTGTTATTCAGAAACTGTCTAATTGCACTCAATTTTCTGTTTTTTTTTTTTTTTTTTTTTTTTTTTTTTTTTTTTTTTTAATTCACAATAGATCTTTCATAACAAGCCTTCAAAGTTGACGTTTTTGAGCCCATTTCCCAACGAAAGCAGAAAAACTGGTCGAAAAGCGGGTGATCATGAGATCAAAATAGCTTAGAACTGGATAGATAAATTAATTATCATAAAATAGAAAAATGAGTTCCATTCAAAATCGCTTCCATAGTCAGGTATTCCAATTTTATAACTTTCTGTTAAAAAATATGGGAATTTGAATAATGAATTTGTGTCAAAACGTTTTGCACTTGTTGAGCAAAGCAGTTAAGAACACCTTTAATTGTTGTTTAATAATTCCTTATTAGTTTTTATTCTTTGTGATTGTAGTAGTAAGAAACTTTTTATATATCTAAACGTCTGCTTTAGTATTTATATTAAAATAAGTGTTTTGCACAATATTTTCATAAATTGTGATTAGAGATAACTTATAATATTTGTAAGTTAAATTATTTGTAAAATTAAAATAAAGCAGCAATAATTTATTCTTTTTCGCCTGTTGTACATTTTGCAAAGCGTGCCGGCTCATGTGATGAAAATTTGTGCACCTGGCGAAAGGTTAATATCAAAATATTAATTTAAATTGTATGACATATTATAATTATCACTAGAGATACAAGTTCACGTTTAAGAGGATGGATTGAGTTATGAAAAAAGATATAGTGTGGAATATTTATGATAGGTGGCTACACTCACAGGCAGGAGTTTTTTGATTTTTTGTATCTTTGTATGTAACTTGCTAGTGCTTTAGATGATCTTCCCAACCATAAGTATTTTGAGATTTTTAATACCATTATCTGATAAGTGTTATACATTAGAAATGCATTAGGAATTCTAAAATTAGAGTTATTTGTAGAAACTAAATTTAAACAAAGTGATTCATGTGAATTTAATATTTTCATTGTTTAAACAAAAGTGCATAGCCATAGCGTGAATATTACAAGAAAATATTCTTGTAATTTTATCTTTTCTAACTCGCTGTATCACTAAATAAAAAATTTTTAAGCATAAAGTTGTTTTTTTACATTAAAATCTATAAGATTTTCTTCCTTTTTAAGCCTTAAGAGACTGGATTTTGTATTAAAGAACTAATTACTTCAATTTTTACTAAATATATTTTTTGTTTTTTAATTAAAATCTATTGTTTTAAGTAAGTAATATTTTCTTTTTTATGCTGTTTACATAAGTACGTTATTGATTAGTTGTGCATATACATATATTCAAAATATACTAGTGTTTATTCAATCTTTCATTATTTTAAGATAAATTGAATGCATTTAAAATTTATAATTTTTTTCAAAACTTATAGAAATTCTACCAAGAATATCATCTCTGCTTTAATTATTGTTGTTAATTCCACAGTTAAAAGCACTCTTTTTTAATAAACTATGTTTGCACAATGTTATTATTCTATGTAATAGTATTTAATCTAACTAGTAATAAAATTGCTAGAAAGTTATCTCTGTTATCATTATTTTCTTTAAAGGGCTACTTCAGTCAAATGAAGACACATTCTCTAATGCTAATCCTATGGAAAAAATTTATAAAGATCTCAATTAAATTTCAATAATTAATTTTTCTTTTTTTCCCGTACTGAATAGCTGAGATTGATTTGAATACAGGCCGTTTCTTATTTTTTAAATTTTGATTACAGATATTTTCTATGAGGGTGCTTTCGCTTTCCATACTGGTTCTGAAAATGAAAGCATCCTCATAAAAAATATCTGTAAACAAAATCGAAAAAGTAAAAAACGGCTTGCACACAAATAGATTCCAGCTATCCAAAATTGGGGGGGGGGGGAACAAAAACATATATGGTATTATAAATTTCTTCCACAAGATTAGTATTAGCAAAGTATCTTTTCATTTGAATGAAATAGCCTCTTAATCCCACAGTTAAAAACATTTTTTTTTTAATAATTTATGTTTACACAATAATGTTATTGTTGCAATATTATCTTTGTAGCAGCACAGGTATTTTTAAATTATACTCTAAATTTGTGAATCTATTTAAATAATTAATGATAAGCAGAAAAAAATTCCCTTCTTTAAAAAAAAAAAACTTGTAAAGTAAATGTTATTATTTAAATTTCTTTCCCTTCTTAAAGGAATTCTATTTCATAACACTGTATAATAAATAAACTTAGAGTACTTTAACTCTTATGCAAAAATGGTTTCAAAATAATATTAAACCAATGGCAGTTTTTTTTTTTTTTTTTTTTTTTTTTTTTTTTTTTTTTTTACAAAAACAACATTTGTATATTTTCATTTATTTTACTCTGTTTTGCATAGGTTATTTGAGATCAATGTCGAATTGGATATTGTTGTACTATTTTGTTTTAAGATGTTTTTTCAGAAGAAAATTTTGTTACAGAACTTGTTCCAAAATTAAAAACGCCTTCAAAGGGGAAAAATCTGAAGGGGGGGGGGAGAATTTTGGTTACATCAGCCCCAGGTAACTTATGCTGAAAAAAAAGTCTAAAGTACCGAAATGCAAATAAGTATTTTGAAGAGAACACTGTCGTTGGTTTAACATTTAGTTTCTGCATAATCCTTCAGCAACACCTACCATGCTGAGAGGGGCATATGTCTCTTAAAAATACCCGGAAATGCGAATTAGTGAATTACAAACATTTATTGTGGCTGTAATGGGATTGTTTTTTACAAATAAAAAAGATCAGATCCTGAATTGAAAAGTAGTATTTATTCCAAAAATTCGAGATAAGCAGTTTTGGAAAAATTGAACATATGCAGATTTTCAAGATAGACTGTATTTAGTATCAGTTTTGACTTTCCTGAAAGCTATTCTGCCCACACAATAAGTTTTTTTTAATTTCTAAATAGTAAATGCAGTGCTCTAAATACATTACAAAGCTTTCAGAAATTTTGATGCATAAGCAATAAAGATTTTCTTTTTAATAGAACATGAGTGTAAGTTATTGTATTTCTGATGTCTTCAAATCTGCTAATATATTCTTTCAGTTTGAATGAGACATTTTTCATTTTGTCTCACTAAATATTATTTATGTATAAATTTAATATATTTTGATGTTTTAATTTATGTACAGTTTCATTCTATTAATGACTAAAATTTTCTTTCTTTGCTTTTTTTTTCATAGGTATATCAAAAAACATTCTTTTCAGACTTGATGTTAGTACTTTTTAATCATACCAACTGAACATACCTGTTTCTGCAGATCAATAAAGTTTTCTGCAAAGCATAATGTCATCATCAGCCATTGTAATAGAGATTTTTTTTTTATTTAATGTGTAGTAATCATTATAGTATTCAATAATAAATTTGTTCTGTAATAATACTTATAATGTAAAGAAATTTTGTTTCTGTAATTTGTACTTTCAAATAAAAGAAATTTATTAAACATTTGCTGTTTTCATGTGAATATGTTTTTATTATAAATGGCATATCAAATATTTACTTGTTTATAATGTAAACCATAGTGCAAGAATTGTTTTTAATTATCTATTTACTTTTAATAACAAAATGGCTAAGATATAAAATAACTGGCTGACCCACCCAGCATTACTCAGATCTATGATGTATGAACCTCAAACCAGAATGGTTTTATATCTTTAATTCTATTTGGTCTAAATTTATACTTTTAAATGAAAAAATTGGTAAAAACATATCGAGTTGAAGATACATGATATTTTGTGTAATTTGATTTTTGGAGTCTGTGAATTGAAGTTGAGTAAAAATATCAAAATAATTTGTTACTTTTTAAATAATAACTATTTCTTTAAAATGTCAGTTAATATAAAGTTTTTTAAACAGTGGTAATAATTTGAACCTAAGGCGAACATAGTTTTGCCCCTCCCTCCCCCTCTCCTTTCTTTACAAAGAACAATTTACTAAGTTTCTAATAGCGAACTATTTTGAAATTTAAAATACCTTTCTAAATATTAATTAATAAAATCTTGAAAATGGAATAAATAAAAGAAATTTAAAATATTCAGCTTCATACAGATTTCCATCTTAGCATTAGAAAGTATAATTGTTGATATTTTCTCTGACAAAAATATAGAATTTTTTCATTCAAGACTGAGTTCTTTTACAGACAAATTTCCTTTTCAAAGATTTTACGGCAACAGTTTTATTACAACTGAAGCATTTAAAATTGCAGAGCTATGAATTAAGTGACTACATAAGTCACTTGGTGATAAAAATATGAGAGCGTTCTTCACAAATATATATATATATATATATATATTCATGAGGTGCTTGTGATCGATATTTAATGTTCTGTATTTATATTTTTTTGAGTTTGGAAACATTTTTCTCTTTTATATCCGGATGCTTTCATTTTTGGAAAACAGTTTAGAAATGATTCTGAAATTCAAAGTATGTTCATATTAAAGCAATACAACCAAAGTTTAAAAAATCCAAAATGTACAAGTTAGACATCAACCTCAAGTATCATGAATGTATATATATAAACATATTTCAAGCAAGAATTCTGAAAATAAAATTGCTTCTGTATGTTTAACATTAGTGTACGAGTGTGAGACTACAGTAGTCATCACATGAAGAAACTAGAACGTAATTGTTAAACCTATATGAGCATTTTTTAAAAAAGTTTCTTATTTGCATTTTAAATACTTTGCATAGAACTAATGTTGAATTCTAACAGCGTTAGTATTGTATTTACATTTTCTATTTTGATTGTATTTAAAGTTCTTTAACTTTTTTGTTAGTTTTACATTTGGATTTTCTCACTGTAAGACGATTTTATCTAAATTTCATGTACTATATGTATGTGTAAAAAAAAAAAATCAAATTTTATTTTTCTTTTAAGTGGCACAAATGCCAACCAATTGAAAAAGTCCCCATGCAGTTTCTTGAACCAGGTCAGCATAGCAACTGACGTTCTACTGACTAAACTACATGGAACGATACTCAGCCTAGAATTTCTCACTCAGAGTAAGGAGATTTTTTTAAAAAATGCAAGAAATTCTTTATCCTGTGCTCTCACTATAAGTTAGGCTACAAATGCAGCACAAGATGGAATATTTTCAACGAGCCACCAACATGAGGCAAACATGAAACTCAAATAAAACCAGCATCAATTGAATGTATTAATAATGCTTGGAAATTTTTCTGCAAGAAAAAACATTTATCTAAATTTAGAGGGTTAATCACACTGATTTTCCATTTATACTTATTCAATGAATTCCCAAAACCAATCAGGGAAGTGCCTTAACAGAATGAACCTACATCCAAAATTTGAAGCCAATCAATAAATTCTGTGTGAAAAACGCATTAACCTAAATTAAGGACAGTTACCTCCCATTTTTTCCCTCTTAGACTTGTCAATGAACTCTCAAAACAAATCATGGAGTTGTCCTCATCAGAATGATGCTATGTACAAAATTTCAATGAAATCTGATAAATTCTGTAAAAAAAAAAAAAAAAAAAAAAAAAAAAAAAAAAAAAAAAAAACATTTGTATAAATTAAGCGGAGTGGCATTAGCCCCCCCCCCTCCATTCCTATTCTTTATATTTATCCAAGGAACACTCAATACTAGTCATGGAGGTGCCTCATTAGAATGATGCTATATCTAAATTTTCAACAAAATCTGCATGAAAAACCCATTTATATCTATTAAGGGGAGGGGCATTAGATTCCCTCCTCCTTCTCATTATACATATCCAATGAACACTTAATACTAATCAAAGAGACACCTCATCAGAATGATCCTATATCTAAATTTTGAATAAAAACTGATAATTCTGCAAGAAAAATTCATTTATATCAATTAAAAAGAGGGGCATGTGCTTCCCCCATTCTCCCTTTTTGTTTTAATCCAATGAACACCTAATACTAATCATGGAGGTGTCTCGTTGGAATGATCTTATATCTAACTTTTGAACGAAAACTGATAATTCTGTATGAAAAACCCATTTATATAAATTAAGTGGAGGGGCATTAGCCCCGTTCCCTTTCTTATATATTTTGAGTGAACATAAACTAATCAGGGAAGTGCCTTATCAAAATATACATATATCCAAAATTTCAAGTTTATCTGATATTTTTATCTTGAGTTACCGCATTATGCACGTACATACGCACAGAACGGTTGGTCACATAAGCTCTTAAGCTTTGATAGCCTGTGTGCTAAAAAACTGGATCAACAAGAAGTCTTACCCTTGCTCCTGAAAAAATGCGGTGGCATATACATCTGTCAGAACCAATAGTTAATAGACTGTGAAAATAGCCTTACAAACTGTAGGATCTAGTTAATTTAATTTGTGTGAAAAACTCTGCTTTTTCAAAAAAATTTCACAAGACTTTGAATTATAAACGTATCTTAAAGCATCATTATGTCCAATTAAAATTTTAAAACACAGTTTTATGGAATAAAAAGACTTAAGGGGGCTCAGGAGTTGAAAACTTTTCAAAAAATCGATTTTTTTTAATGATCCAATTTGATTAATCATTTAATTCTTAACTCAATGCAAAAAACCGCATACAAATATTTGCATTTTTAACGGAGTTATAAGCATTTATGTATCAACACTTTCATAGCCGCATCCATATAATTTCAACTTTAAGTCGCGTTTTCTCAAAACTTCGTTTTTGACGACTAACACCAAGATTTAAAAAAAAAACTATTTGATAGAATGGCTTATTTTCTTTTTTTTTCTTGCATACATATAACATCATTATCTAGATTATGAATTAATATATTTTACATAGTTTAATATTTTGAGTATTTTTAATGGTAAGAATGTTGTATTTTGTAGTGTTTTTTTTTTAAATTTTCAACTTTGAGAGATTTTTTAATACTGTTTTTATTAAGTGATAGTTATATTCTTAATTCATAATTTAGATTATGATGTTATATGCATGCAAAAAAAAAAAAAAAATTAAGCCATTCCATCAAATAGTTTTTTAAATCTTGGTGTTAGTCGTCAAAAATCAAGTTTTGAGAAAACACGACTTAAAGTTGAAATTATATGGATGCGGTTACGTAAGTATTGATACATAAATGCTTATAACTCCGGTAAAAATGCTAATATTTTTATGCGGTTTGTTGCATTAAATTAAGAATTAACTGAACAATCAAACTAGATCATAAAAAAATCGTTTTTTTGAAAAGTTTTCAACCCCTGAGCCCCTTTAAAGATGTATATGTTACAGGCCAAACCCGATTTTAGGCCAAACTAGATTGGCCTAGGCCAAACCGGTCTATCCTAACGGCCATCGGATAAACTAGTTTTTCCTAGGCCAAACCGGTCTATCCTAACGCCCATCGGATAAACTAGTTTTTCCTAGGCCAAACCGGTTTATCCTAACACCCATCGGACAAACTAGTTTTTCCTAGGCCAAACTAATCTATCCTAAGGTCCATTGGACAAACAAGTGTTTCCTAGGCCAAACTAGTTTGGCCTAACTTTTATAGGATAAACTAGTTCAGCCTGCTGTTTATTGGTCTGAACTAGTTTATCTTAGGCCGATCTAGATTATCCTAGGCCAATTCAATTTGGCGTGATTTTATTGAATTCAATGACCGCCTCAGCGCCAACGTTCTAGTTTGTCCTAGGCTGATCTAGTTTATCCTAGGCCAATGTATTTTACGTGTTTTTAGCTCACAGGCGTCAAAGCCTGAAAAAAAATGGGCTCGCAAGGTCTGTATGTACGCATGTATGTACACATGTATGTACGTACGTATGTACGTAACACGATAACTCTTGATAGAAATAATGTAATTTGACGTTGACGTGTTATTATCTCATTAGACTACCAAAGCCTGAGAAATAATGGGCCCGTGGATTCTGTATCTATGTATGTACGTAAGTACGTAACTCAAAATTTTTTTATAGAAATACCCGATTTGTACCAAACTTTCAAAATAGGTTTATTCTTATGAGGAGTTTTTCTGTTTAATTTTTGAAGGTCATTGGAGAATAATAAGGGGGTGGAAGGTCGAGAGGCTGATTCGCCCCTTCTCTTAAATCAAATAAATGGGTTTCCATGCATTATTAGCATATTTTATAATAAAAAAATAGATATAGAAGCATTCTGATGAGGCGCCTCCATGATTAGTTCTGGTTGTTCATTGTTTAAGTATAAAGAGAAGGGGAAATATAAGTAACGCCCCATAAATTATGTAAATGCTTTTTTCAAGCAGAATTTGCTGATTTGCTTAAATTTTTGAAATAGATTAATTCTGGTAAGGTACTTGACTAATTAGTTTTGGAAGTTAATTGGTTAAGAACAAATGGAAGAAAGGGGGACTCCCGCCTATTTTTGCCAAATGGGTTTTTCATGCAGAATTAACCGATTTGCTGCAAATCTTTGATTTGTTAAATTCTGATGAAGCGCTTCACTGATTAATTTTGGTGGTTCTTTGGTTAAGTATAAAGGGGAAGCATACAATTTATTTCCTTAAATTAGATAAATTAGATAAATTAGTTATAATACAGAATTATCCAATTTGCTTAAAATTTTGGACATGAATTCATGTTGATCAGACGCTTCTTTAATTAATTTTTCTTTTTGTTAAGTATAATGGGGTAGTGGACGATTTATTGCCTTCCTTAAATTAAATAAATGGGTTTTTAAGCACATTTATCTGATTTGCCGATTAAATTTTGAATATAGTTTTTTTCATAAGGCGAATCCCTGAATAGTTTTGAGGGTTTAATGATTATGTATAAAAGGAGGAATGTAGGATTACCCTCCTTAAATCAGATAATGGTTTTTGAGCAGAATTATCTGATTTACTTCAAATTTTGGATAATTTTTCAATTTTATAAAGCGTATCTGCTATTAGTTTTGGGGTTCAATGGTTAAGTATAAGTAGGGGAAAAGGGAAAAAATAATCTCCCTCACTTGTTTTTTCGAGAGTGATATTTAAAAAAAAGTCTGTAATACACAATCAGTGTATACAGCCTGTGAATGCAAAGCCATTACTTTAACAGGGCAATATTCTTTTTAATATTAATCCTGACTACTGCTCTCTAATCTTATGCAAAGTGGTTTTGCTATCACCCTTGTATAATGTATTTTATTTAAAGGGTAGTAGAATACTGTTACAGGTTTGCACGGGCCGGAATTTCGAAGCCCGGTATAAAAATTAAAAGTTCAGCCCGAGCCCTGCCTGTAAAAAATCATTGAAAAGGGACTCAGTCCGGCTCGACCTGACCCTACTCAATTTCTGCAAAAAATTCAGATTTTAATTCACATACATTTAAGATTCCATTAAAGAATACAGCATACATATTTATGGATAAATTTACAATGTATTTTTAAATTACGATGTGTTCGCTAAATGGAAAATACACAATGTATTATTGATTACTTAGATTCTTAAACCTTTCAATATTGAAATAGGGATTCATTAAATAATTAATGTAGTTTAGAACAAAAGAAAAAAAGGAGAGTTATAAACATCATAACTATTGAAACTGTTCAGTATAAAGTAAATTTGTGAATATGTTCTCTGTCATTTCTTAAGGCTTTTCTCAAATCCAAAAGAGCTACTTTCTAACACATTTGAGAATTAATTCATTTTCGGAAATGCATAAGATTAACAGGCATTCTTATTCAGAAAATATGTAATCGAATGGTGTTAACCATTTTTTCATAAAAGCGATGTATTTTTGAGAAAATACTATTAAAGCTACGTTTTGAATCGAATTTCCAGTTGCGACTTTACGGAAAAGAAAAACTTGACGCCATGACAAAAATAGCTATATGTCGACAGGTAATTAATTTCTCAAAAATGGAAAACGCTGTTCGATTCCAAATTATGTTCAGCTGCGATCTGGCTCGAATAATAATAATAATAATAATAATAATAATAATAATAATAATAATAATAATAATAATAATAATAATAATAATAATAATAATAATAATAATAATAATAATAAAAGCAAGCTTATCGCAGCATGGCCAGAGTCTGCAGAAAGAAAAAGAAAAATAAGCAAACACCATGTCCAATGTATCATGTCTACGGTGGACATGTTAAATTTCTGTATTGATGTTACAAGCAATGACTCTTGACACACATTTATGCTTATTCTAGTGAAAGATATGTTTTTACCGGCCAAACCCAATTCTGAGCCAAATTATATTAGCCTAGACAAAACTATTTTATCCTAACGCAAATTAGATAAACTAGTTTTCCAATGCCAAACTTATTTCTCTAAATGTCCATAGGATAAACTAGTTTTTCCTATGAAAGCTGGTAATCCTTCATTTTTTCTTTTATACTTAACCATTAAACTCCCCAAAACTATTCAGGGAATTGCTTATCAGAAAGAACATACATCCAAATTTGACGCAAATCCGTAAACTCTGCATCAAAACCATTTATCTAAATTATTGGGGGGTTACCTACATTGCCCTTTGTTTTACACTTAAACGATAAAAATCCACAACTAATCACGGAGGCATCTTGTCAGAATGATCCTATACATAAAATTTTAAATGAAAACTGATAATTCTGCATGAAAAATCCATTTATCTGAATTAATAATGGGGTATTAGCCTCCCTTTCACCCCCTCTTAATCTTATCCAATGAATTCCCAAAACTAATCAGAAAAGAACCTTATCAAAATGAAACTACTTCCAAAATTTTAAGCAAATCGAATTTTTCTACCAAGAGTTATCGCATTACGTACATATGTACGTACATGCGTACATACATGCGTACATATAAAAATACAGAAACTGCGAGCTCATTATTTCTCGGGCTTTGACGCCTGTGAGCTAAAAAGACGTAAAATTATATTGGCCTAGGATAAATTAGGTCAGCCTAGGACAAATTAGATCAGCCTAGGACAAACTAGAATGTTGGCGCTGAGGCGGTCATTGAATTCAATAAAATCACGCCAAATTGAATTGGCCTAGGATAATCTAGATCGGCCTAGGATAAACTAGTTCAGACCAATAAACAGCAGGCTAAACTAGTTTATACTATATGAGTTAGGCCAAACTAGTTTGGCCTAGGAAAAACTAGTTTGTCCTATGGGCCTTAGGATAGACTAGTTTGGCCTAGGTAAAACTAGTTTGTCCGATGGACGTTAGGATAAACTGGTTTGGCCTAGAAAAAACTAGTTTATCCGATGGGCGTTAGGATAGACCGGTTTGGCCTAGAAAAACTAGTTTATCCGATGGGCGTTAGGATAGACCGGTTTGGCCTAGGCCATTCTAGTTTGGACTAAAATCGTGTTTGGCCTGTAACATATATAAAGATGCCATAAGTAATTTGTAACTACATTTTGTTTCAACACAGTAAACATTTACCGTTTTCAAATTCAGGGACACATGTAACTGATTAACTGGAGCATGTACAATGTGTATAACCTTATTCTTAGAATCTTTTAGTTTACCTTTAATTTGATGTCATTGAAGAACAAAGGAATAGTTTCATGTAGATGAATGAATTTATTTTTTCATTTTTCATTAGTCTAAATGTTTTATAATTTATTGCTAAAATATTGGAAATAAAATACTTATAACCACGTATTTTGCTATTGAAATCTTTAAAATATATTTTGACTTACTAATTTAAAATTTACAAAAATTTTGTATTCAAATGATTTAATAAATGTATCAATATTATAATACAAAAGTTTAATATCAATCATTAAGCTTAATATAATAAATATAAGTTTACAGTTTAAGTTTATTAATCATTGTACTATTTTTCATAACAATCTTATGCTTAATAATTTGATAACAATCATTAACTTCCAAAATCTGTTAAACTTTTAAGTGTAAAAATGAAACGGAAAACAGATTTAATATGTTACGAATAAAAAATACAATAACTGATAGATTAGATTTACACTTGTGTATAGACAAGCTGATACCCGTAACTTCGTTCACATAACATTTAAAGAAGAATTTAATTATTCAATCAAACAAAAGAATTCGTTGGTTAAAAGCATGTGTAATTAACTTATTATCGCAATTTACAGTAAAAATCTTCTGATGATCCTTTTTTGCCGATTTTTTTGTTGGTTTAAATTTTTCTTTCAGCGACTTATATTAATAGATAGAAACATTCTTGAATACTTTTGTTCAGCCCTGTAGTTTACCTAGCATCTTTAATATGCAAAAGTATTTTTCTAAACTTCAGTTCAAACAAAAATATTCCTTATTACTAGTACTTAAATTACATTTTCAGAAATTATCATCCATTCATAAAGACAATCATGTATCCAGTTCTTTATGTGACCCTGTATATAATTTTAGCAATGTACTACAAACATTTCTTAGTTTACTGAATGCAGATCAAAATAAAAATGCATATTTTATTTAAAAACCACTTTTAAATAAATTATGCTCATATTCAATAAACTTTCCAAGATCTTTTGTGTAACCCTGTTTATCTAAATTGTGTAAATATCAGCATTTATACACACCATTTAATATGCATTCATTTAGGGAAACTTAAAAGCACATATCATAATTCAAAATGCATTTCATCCATACAACAGTCATCATCCATCATATACAATACTTCGGATTGAATATATACTATTTAAAATCTTTTGTATGCCCCTGTAAATGCTATGCACTTCGTATTAGGCATGAAATAACTCACACTAAGCTTCAGCAACGTATATCAATTTGATTATATATGAAATCGTTTACCATAATTAAAATGTGTCGCAAACTGTTTGTGCCTTTATTCTTATGCAATAGCATTCTTCTGTGTGACCGTTTAAATGAATAATAAGTGTCCTTTTCACTGCATACTTTACAAGATGCATATTTTAGCGCACTTTGTTGATGCATGTAAATATGAATATGTTTCACAGGGTGTAACATCGTTAAAATTCAATTGAAACGATTTTCCCCGATAATGTTGTAATGTAAAGAAAAATTTTGACTATTCCTATAAATAAATTAATCATGGTAGAAACTTTATTTTCAATAGGTATTCGTGCTAAAATAGATGTTAATAAAATCCAAAAATTTCATGGCTACTCAGATTGCCATGAAATTTACGAAAGTTAGACTTACTTTGTTGGAAAGTGTTAAAAATAGAGTCAAAAATACATTAATCATAGTTTTATTTTCAGTCTTTTCGAGACAAAAAATTTCTTCCATTGATAATTATGAGTTTTGAATAAAAATTTTCATTTGTATGTAACTTATAACTTATTAATTAGTATAAGTAAAAAATATTTCTCATTCATTTTAAATATGACGTCATTATTTATTTAGATCGATTAGCTACTGATAATCATGCCTCTTGTATTTTTAACGACTATTATAAAGTACCTGTTTTATTTCAACTATGATGTTACATTTTTCCAAGCGAAATATTTCATTGAAAATATTATTTTTCATTTTTTTTACTTCTAATTATGTCGCCATTTGAGACAGAAAAATTCTTGTTAATGAAATATACATGCTTATTATATAACAGAAAATATTCTTATTTCTATTTCAAATATGACGTCATATTTCTTTTCTTTTATTTTATTTCTTTTTCTTTTTTTTGCATGGAAATTGCTCAATTTAAAATTTATTGCCGCTGAGAAATTATCATTTTAAGTTTCTATTTTATTGGCAACAGGAAAGGAAAATGGTTAAATTTTAATTAAAAAATGCCTATTGATTCTGTATGAAAAATAATGAAATTTTGAATTATTAAGGAAAATATTTGAATAAATCAAAGATTAGCCTATGTTCATTTCCGGGCTTTAACTTATCTGTATGCAAAGATTCAAAGACATTAATCTATTCGTTTTGATGCCAAATTCATTCCAATTTTCGGACACACTTTCACATTTACAGTATATATAAGATAAGTAACATTTCTGTTTATGTTACATTATCCTTCGTGATATCAAAACAAAAACATTGCTAATGTAGCATTTTCATGATCGTCAAAAAAAGCAATAAACCGCCATTTAAGGCCCTCATGCGGTGGAAAACAACTTAAACATACATTTATTTAAACAAAATTTCATTGGAAATCATATACTTGTCAAACTTTCTTTAAATTTTGAAATATTCATAAAAATATATTAAAAAAATAATGTAAAATGATTCAAATTTGCTAATAATGACGAAGAAATCCAAGTGCCCTCCATTGAATCAGAAGCTCGGCTGATATCTTCCAGTTGGAGCACTTTTGTTTATGTTTATACTGAGAACTTGACCTGAGAAAAGATTGGGTAGAGTTGCAATAGAGTATTTAACACAATAAATGCCACATTAGTCATCAGAGACTGATACTGAACTTTCCATTCAAATCAAGTTTTAACTAATTCTGGAATTTCAGCCATGAACTTGATGAGGTGATTGTCTTTTTGTGCTACCACCTTCTATTCATAATTAATCAAGTAATTTAAGAAATAAAAATTCATTTTTGCTCAAATCTGTCATTTGGGCGATTTTTTTTAAAACTAAAAACCTTAGAAAAAGATGAAAGAAAACTAAGTACTTGTTTTTTCTTCCCCAGCTAATTTTCAAAAAAATATTTATCCTGTTATGTAGCTTTATGGCTTATAAGAAAAGTTGGATTGATTAAAATTATCTCTCACTTTACAAATTTATTAATTCATCATTTATCTAAAGCTTTACTTCTAGCTTCTGCATAACATAGATTTTGCATTTTTCAATAATGTGTAAAGTAAAAGAAACATCACACATAAAGAAAAAAACTACATAGAAAAACAGCATGCCACACTGTTTTTTTAGTGTTTAAACTATTTTTTTTTTTTTTTTAACCATACTATATTTTAAAAAACATTTGGTTTGAACCACAAATTTTTTATTTAGTCTAGGTAACTTTTACCGAATAATCGTTATTTGGCCATCTTATCAAATGTCAAACTGTTCGGTTAAGACAAATATGAAACTATATGGCCTGCAGAATATTCGGTTTGGTCGAATATCAAAGTATTCAGTATATCAGAGGTTTTTTAGGTAATCAGATAAAACCTCTTAAAAAACATTTTTAAAAACTATTCACAATTTCTACTATTAACTGTCAATTTATAAATACAATAGACTCCCTCAAATCTGCAAATCTCTAAAATCTGCACATAATTTACGGATGTAAACAATGAAATATTCAGTTCAGATGTAAGTGCAAAATTCGACTTTAGTTTTATATATATTAAATACATTTTTTAATTTGTAATTTTAGTTAATGCTATTGAATTCATGTTTCTTCATGAAGAAAGAATAATTTATTTCTGAAAAAAATCAAGATATTCCTGATATCATTGGTAATCACAATCTTACCAAATATATTTATGTATTAATCAAGCTTTTTTAGTTAAGTCTAGCTAACCTGAAATAAAGCTTCTTTATTTAATGATCCTGATGTGAATTAGTAATGTACCTTTATGAGGCAAGTTTCATTGAATAATTTAGGAAAAACACATTTAATCTTTAAAATGAATATTTAATTGTACATTGATTAATAACTTGACCTTTGCTTTTAGTATATTAATCATTTTAAAAAATTATTTAAATTTGTATTAATTTAGTTTATTACTTATTTTAATATTTTAGTATATTGTAAGCATTCATTATACTTTTGATTTTATAATGAATTACATTCAAATTATTATATTTTTTAAATATGAACAAAGCAATGACCAGAAATCCGCACAACCTCTGGTCCCAAGCTGTGCAGATTTGAAGTAATCTACTGTATATTTTAAATAATCTGAAATAAAATCATATTTAAATAAAACAGAATGTTTTTACATTATTTATTTGCTGTTTGTAATACATAAATTAAGAAAATTAACCATGAGAAGGATTAAAATGATGATTAATTAGAATTCTCATGGAAATAAATGATTTTCAAATCCAAGCTTCTAAATTTTGTTTAGTTTAATAAATAATCTGTTGTTTTTTCCAGTGTTCAGCCATGGGGGTGATTTTGGGGTTAAAACCCCTCACAGAGCTGAGAATGTTCGCTATAATTGTCGCTTATATGAATCAAACCAAACATAATATTTAAATGTTTTGGCGCATTTAGAATCCGTTGCTTTATTGAATCAGATTTCATTTAACTACGCGATTCAATTAAATGGTGAAAATTCTAATTAAAATTATGAAAGTGTCTATGACATGGATTAGTTAAGTGAAAATTGGTTATTTGAACTAAATAACTTTTCTGAGACATATTATGCTAAAAAAATGATGATTTCCTGCCATACAGATGCTCCTTGAGTTTAAATATTATACGGTGAATATTCTAATCAGTATTGATTCCATTAACCAGCAATCATCTTTAACACAAACTCAACCCCACTTCCTAGAACTGAATTTTGGCTGCGCCACTGGCTTTTTCCCAAATAACAATGTTTAAACAAAGTAGAAAAACTTTTGGGGTTGATAAAAGATATCAAGACAGACAATTTTTTTGTTCAAGAAAACATATTCGTGTTCAACGTATTGAGTTACAAGTAAATTTTTACATCATCTTATTTGAGGTGAAACTATATTTTTGTTACTTTAACAATAATGAAGATATCATAACTGTATTTTCAACTGACATGATTTGATTTCAGTGAAATATGGTATGACGAGAAGAGCTGGAAAATGACATAATTCATAGGAAAAAACTATGATCTAGACATTACTTTATTAAATTTCAGTTGATGCTATTTGTAATGTGTTACTGATCAAAATTCAGCCATTTTGAATATCATATTTAATATAAACAAAATTAATATAAAACAAATGTTGCTAAAATATCCTCTTTATTGATAAAGTTGTGAATAATTATTCAGTTTTGGCTTATTTCGCACCGTGTATATATTTGATTGAATATATTGCAATATGAATGGAATAGATTGAGATATTTCTCATTAAAAACTGTTTGTCTTGACCATATTTTCGCCACTGAAAGTTTCTTGCCCAATTTTAAGAACATCCTGAATGTTTATAATCTCTGAGAATGATCGTTTACTCCAGATACAGACATTAATGTAGGATGCTTTTAAAAACTTCTATGCTAAATCAAAAGAAGTAGACGTTATTTTTATTGAATTGCCATCATTTGATTTTACTTCAGTTTCTTAAGGACAAACAGTAATAAAAGAAACTTACATTTTGATAAGCAAGAGCTGTTTATAAGTAAACTTTGTATTGAAAAAAAAAGTACCTTGAGTTATTTAAAAAAAAAATAAATATGAGACTGGAGTTTTTCTCTCTCATTTTTTTAATATTTCTCTTTTACTTTAAAATGCTTGTTTTAATTTGTAGTAAAAAAATGAAATTTATAATTTTATTAATTAAAAGAGTCTCATAATTCTCTCTCTTAAATAACTTAAGGCAGGTTTTTTTTAGTATTAAGTTTACTTATAAAAAGTTCTTGTTTATTAAAATATAAATCTCTATTATGAAATAGTATGTATGATTGTTTTACAAAGTAACATTTTACTAGCTTTAAACTTTGAAATATAAAAGGTATTCAGCAGCCAAATATTCAATATTCGACTAAATACTTACTATTCGGCAGGACAAATATATGATATTCGGCATAACAGTTACTATTCAGCTAGCCGAATATTCGATTCACCTGTTTTCCAAACATTCAGCCAAAATCACTATTCAGTGTGTCTTAGTCAAAAAACATAGATGTATATTAATATAAAATGTATATAAACAATAAACATAGACTTGAAAGAAAAAAAAACCGCTTGGAAGTAATTTTAAATAATGGGCAAACAAATAAATTAGTAAAACATTAATAAAAAATACAAATAAAATATTGAATTAAAAAGACCTGATGACGTTACAACCACGTTTAAACATTTCAATGACAAGTAAATTTGACATTTATGATAATTCATTATTGGATTTAATGTTGCAGATTAGAGGCAGTTTTTGGGTCGAAAGGTTAATGAAGTACGAGTA
This sequence comes from Maratus speculifer, assembly GCA_964019185.1. NCBI lineage: Eukaryota > Metazoa > Arthropoda > Arachnida > Araneae > Salticidae > Maratus > Maratus speculifer. The sequence continues at coordinate 255,904,475 of OZ025295.1, read as the reverse complement.
GCAATATTTTTAATAACTGTATGAAATCATACAAAATATCAAGTGGGAGAAAAATATGTATTATGAAAATCTAAATGTTTTTTTAATAAGAAGGAAAATATACACAAATAAAAATAAATGTAGAATGAGCTTTTCTTCTTTGAAATTCTTGGATCTTTCACTGTTAAACAATATATCACATATTATGAAAAAGACAACTTTTTTCTCAATTTGTGCTACAAATAATAATTTTAAAAAGCATACATTAAACGCCAGTAAATTTGATAATTCAACATCAATTCTCACAGAGCAGAATCGAATGAGAGGCAGGATTAAAAAAAAAAGGAAGTTAATGATTTTTTTTTCTTTAATAGAGAATATGAACATGAAATAAACCAAGCTAAGAGTGTTTTCTCAAAAACTAGCACGCAAAAGAATTTAGGTATCAGTATAAAAGACATACTATAAAAAAAATTAGCATTTATCCTTATTTTTCTCTTTCAAATGAAGATTCAGAACAATATATTTTTTCTTCATGAAAGGGAGGTGGTGGCCTGGCTAAGCCACTATGCGATAGCCATAATAATGATGTTAAACATGAATGTAAATAAAAAGAATCTAATAATTATTTTTTTGGATCAGGAAAGTTGAGGGCAGGGAAAATAAGTCATTTTAATGCAATTTATTCTTTCCTGATACTGTTATTTTAAATGGTATCTACAATCATTTTCTTATTTAAAAATTCATTAAGAGAAATTTTATGTTTTTTTATTCAATATGATTACAGAAATAGAAAATTGCGTTGATTAAATTTGAAATCCCATGACTGCCCCCCCACCCCCCCCTCATTCTTGAGTACTCAACAAAAAGTTTTTTCTCATCCCTTTTCTCAATGACTACAATAAATGTAACTAAACAACAATTGTAAAATAAACAAAATCTCAAAATAATCGTGCACTGTAGCTTTTATTTAAATTTAATTACAAATATATCTGACATATTAACAGCTTAATAAATCGCACATAAATAAATTCTACAACGAAAATAAAATAAGTCCGCATTAATTTTAATGCTTCAAATAAGATAAGCTAACTGTAGCAAATATGTTACTTTATACATTCTTTAAATTAAACGCTTTCTATGCAATAATTATGAATATTTCATCTCTAGAGATCGTATAATGTTTAGCAATTCTGTTTCAATACAAATTTCGCCTTTTTTTCGATTTATAAGGCATATTGCAATCAGATACTATGTTTCAAATATACATCTATAAATTTATTAATAAATCGCTTTGTTTAACTGTATTTCTGAAAATTTCACTTTTATAACGTATATTTAGATACAAAAATCAGCATGGTACAAAAAATATGGCGTAAACCCCGTGTTTTTTGATAAAAAATATTTTCTTTAAGCTCTATCTGGCCATAGCATTTAATGGTAAATAATTCACAGCTGCCGTACTAACCTCGCGGTTGAGGTGTTTCAAGTTACTTCAATGGCCGCCATGATATCCCATGCATTTGAATAGGGATTTCAGGTCTGTTACTTAAATGTCTTTGATTGAATTCGCGACATTCTCCCACCTTGAGTTTTCGACAGATAAACTCAACAATGGGTACAATAAAATATAAAATAAAATATGACTAATACTTACATTACAGTGATAAGATAAATTCTTACAATATTACTTTTCTCAAAACAGGTAAATAAACATTTTCTTCTGCAAAATTCAAATAAAATTAAACATATTATTACAAATTCAAATTAACACTATAAAATATACTAAAAAATAAGAAAAAAGTTTTTAGTTGAAAGAGTAATTAAAGTCAATAACATTTTGGGACAGTCACTATTCTGCCACTCCTCGTTCTTAATACTGGATAACTAGAAAGTTCTTTTGGAATCTCTAAATTGTACAGTTTTTGGACTGGTCGCAAAAGTTCACCATTTTCAGTTTTTAATCGTGCAACTCTTGGGTGGCCATCTTTACCAGAAATAAGTTCTTGCACTCGGCCCAATAGGCACGTTTCTTATCAGACTCTGCGAGTACAACACCACCAACGGTCAGTTGCTTGACATTCTTTTGCAAAGAACTTTGCTGGCACAATTGTCCTACATATTCAATACGAAATCGCTTACGTAGGTGTTCTCGAACATGTTGCCTATACTTAACTCTTTTATTTAATTCTTGCGCGTCAATTGCATCAAAATCTCTCACATCTAAAGATCTTATGTCCTATAAAAACATTGCTGGTCTTAACTGTGATAGATCGTTCACATCTTCAGTAAAATATGTTAGAGGTCTAGCATTCACAACTTGTTCACAATCGCAGAGAATTGTGAGCAGTTCTTCGTAGGATAATGAAGCTCTTCCTAGAACTTTTCTCAGGATACGTTTCAACATTTGTATCAATCGTTTCCACCAGGCAGCGGTAGGTAGGTTAAATTTCCGGCGAACCTTTTAGGCACTAAATCTTCTGCATCCTACACATTTCTGTACTACTGCTCGAATAGTTTTCCTAACTTTTAGGATCCAGTAGTTATCTCGTAACGATGTCATCATAAGAGCCACTCCTGCATGCAAAAGCTCTTGGCGTTTCCAGGAGATCAGGCGGTGGACTACATGATGGTCAGAAGGCAAAAGAACAGGGTATTTAAAATTGAAAGCATCTTCTCTATAAATAACTTGCGTTTTCACTCTTATAATACCATCTTCATCTAGGATTGGTCTTAAGCTACGTATCTTCTGATTATTCTTCTCGTTGAATCTGTCTTTCTGAATCAAAATTATCAATTTTCTTTCGGCTTGTTCTAATTCCAAACACGTAAGTTCAGAAACTTTTTTTGAATTAGGATTTCTTAAATTGTTTAAGAATCTTAAAATCCAGGCGATCAATCTTATAATTTTCTTGAAAGATGAAAACCGTCAATAATACCAATCACTACACTCAAGGAACACCTAACTTGTCAATAGAGATTATACTAAGCGAGCCTGTTTACGATTTTGGCGTCGTTAGGATTTCCATACTGGGAGATATAATGACAGTTTTGGCGCGCAGAAAATTCTTTTTCGGATTTAATTTATATTATTTGTTTACTGCGGAAGTATATTCTTGGATCGTCAGATTTAGCTGTTACTCGTTGGTTGGAGGAATAAATTTGCGCGATTTGATGTTACCAATTCTTTTGTTTTCCCGTTCACTGGAGATTTCCATGAAGCTGTCTTTACGCGTATTTATGCAGAATAATATCTGTTTTTTGTAAGTCCTTTATTATTTAGTTCCTGATACGAAAGCTACATTATAATAATAATGTAGAATATTAAAGTAATAATAATAGATTTTAAACGGCGCGGGGCAAGAAGCTCATACTAGAAATGAATACTAAATACCAAAAGGATGAGCAATACTTTATTATGAAGCCAAATAAAACGTTTTGTGCAAAATGTTTCATTTTTAATAAAAATAAAATAATTATTATTTAGCATTATTCCATAATCTAATTATATCCTTAGAAATTCCATTCTAATTTCACATTCATTATGAATTTCGACATAGAATTATAATATCACTTTTAAAAAATGTATGCCTATCAAAATAGAATAAAAACCACTTTTTTTTCTCACTGCGTTCTTAAGTAATTACAAATTTACATTTTTAGGCCACATTGAAAAAATTGTTTAAACGTTTTATAATTCTATAATTTATATACAATTTCGTTTTCGTTCTATAATTTATTTTCAATTTCCTTTTTTAAGATAATTGATTGATCTAAAATTATATTTTAATTTTAATCATATTGACTCGCATATAGGTATAAAATTAAAATATACATTCTGAATAATTGATGATTTTTTTTCTTGTTTTTCAATCTAACATACTGTTGAAATATTAAATTTATACCACTGATTAAAAGATAAATTAATTTAACTTCCTATCAATTGTTCGTAATTAAAGTAGTAATGCCATTTGTATGCAGAAACATGAAAATTATATCATGAATTGTCTATCCTCTAAGAAAATCGTAAAGAACTTCTTTCACTCGTTTTATTTATTTTTAAAGATAATTATCGCTATTTTACATACTTCCATCAGCATGTTTAGTATGTACTTGAGGTGAAATTTTCCGAAAAATTCGAATCCATAGAAATTTTTATTCTATACTTAATATTTTATAAAGTAAAACATTTGATTAGACATGAAAAATCGTCTTTCTCCGAAAATGACAGGGGAATTTCATGTGGCAAGTCACCCCTCTTTTCATCGCTACGGGGGTTAAGGGTTACTTCCTCATTTATTTCTACCGCCAAAAATCTCGCCAGAACTCTTATGCGCGAATATATACATTTACTTTAAATATTACTAGTATTTTCCATATATATGAGCATACAATAGGTTAAATAGATTTTGTTTAATCAGTCAATCGTTTTTAAATAGAAAAATCTAAAAAAAATCAAATTTAAAGTGTTTTTTTTTTTAATATTTAGTAAGGAACTATTTCTTTGCGCGGATATACACATTTCTCCAGTATAATACCCATTGACAAGATAGCTTTGCCTTGACTTTAAATTCTGTGTTCTTGTTCATTTCTGAAATGACACTTTTCCGTTTTTCAGAGTTAATAATATCTCCATCGGGAATTTCGACACTTTGAGGCCAAGTATATTGAGGTTGAGCCAACCAATCCGGTCCCTCCCACCATCTTAGTTGTAAAAATTGTTCAATCGAACAACCTCTGGAAGGGATATCTGCCGGATTAAATTTTCCTGCAAAGTGTCGCCATTGGTTCTTTTGAGTTAAGGATCTGATTTCTTCTACGCGATTCCAAACGAATGTTCCCCATCTTTCGTCTCGCTTTATCCAGCTTAAAGCTGTAGTTGAGTCACACCAATAAAATATCTTTAAATTTGGAATTCGTAGATCAGATATAACTCGACTTCCCAACCTGGCTCCAATGCAACATGCTAAAAGCTCCATCCGGGGTATCATTATGTTCTTAAGGGGAGCTACTCTTGCGCGTGACTGTACGAAAGTTACCAGGATTTTATCTTTTCTCTTTACTCTTAGAAAAATGTAAGTAGCATACGCATGTTTGCTTCCATCACAAAATATGTGAAGGCCTACATCATTACTTTCATAATTATCAAAATACATCCATCGCTGCAATTTGATGTCAGAAATCATCTTCAATCCTTGCACCCATTTTAAAAATTGTTTAGCTAAATTCGTTGGGAGTAATTCATCCCTCTTAATTTTTAACTTCCAACATTCTTGTAGAATAAGTTTAGGGAGCAAAGTCACATTAGAGTTAAATCCAAGAGGATCAAACACTTTCTGAGCGAAAGAAAGTACAGCTCGTTTTGTGGGAATAATTTCTTTTTCCTCAATGGAACCGATTTTGCAAGACAAGGTATCGTTTTCCAGATCCCAATTTAAACCTAATACTGGTGTTATATTAGCTGTTGAATTTTCAGAAATAATTTGAATGGGATAATTTGATAACCATCCCCTGAAATTAAATTTTGCAGAGAATAGTAACGTTTGGGATTCAAATATAAACTTATTTAATTCTTCAACTGTGTTGAAACTGCAAACACAATTATCTACATATAACGATTCATTCAAAATTTCTACTGTAGAAGCAATATTTTCAGTCGCACTTTCTAAATGATGTCTGAAAATAGCCGCTAATAAAAAGGGGCTACAATTGATTCCAAAAACAACACGTTTATCTCTATAAATAATGCCATTTTCCCATATAAATCTCAAATAGTCTCTATCCTCTACTCTAATAGCAATTTGTAGAAATGCCTTCTCTATATCAGATATTGCACCAAGAGGATATTTCCGAAACCGATGCAATATAGAATTAATCATTTCAATCAAATTTAATCCCTTATCTAAGGAATCATTTAGAGAAGGGGAACCTTTAACATAAGCCGAAGCGTCAAAACTGGTCTAACTTCGGTAGTTTCACTCGATTCTTTAAATACAAGGCTGTGTGGCAAATTATGTATTTCAGCTACTTTATTATCAACCACTCTTTCAATTATTCCTGCATTTATCCACGAATCAAATACTTCGCTATGTACCTCAAATTTATTTAAATTAATTAATATCTTCCTCGTTGTAGCAAGCCGCTTTTCGGCCAATTCTCTATTGTTAGGTAAGCAAGCTTTATCTATCACCCATGGCAATGCTACTTCGTATCTCTCTTTCTGAATCTATTCTTATATTACTCTTAAAATGCTGCATAGATTCTTCATGAATTTCAGATTTAGTTTTGGATTCAACGGGATCCGTTATACCGATAATATCCAGCTTCCACAAATCAACAACGGAACAGTTGTTCCAAAGTGATAAAATAATCATAGCAGCCTCATTTGTATCTGATTTAATACTTGGAATTTTTCCCATTACAGTCCATCCCAAATGGGTTTTTACCGCAACCGGACCACTTTCTAAAACTTTAATATTTCCGGTGAGTAATTTTCCGGCCACATCAGAACCAATCAATAATTTCATTTCATTTTCGGTTTCACATGAACTATTTTCAACATCAGAAATTTTAATACCACATTTATTTAATTCTGATAACCAAGGCCTATTTGGCACTTTTCGTATTTTAGAACAAATAACAGGAACATCTAAAACATGCATATCACATTTATAACTTTTGTCCATGCTACTTAAGTGAATTCTATATTTATTATGCTTTGTTTCACTTGTTTCAATATTACCAAATAATGTGTGAATTAATTTAATTTCACCAATACTTTTATAATTCAAATATTTAATTACATCTCGTGATAAATAGGAGCGTTCTGATCCTGTGTCAATAACTCCACGCACGATTTTCTCTTTTCCATTGTGCTTTACACGGACACTCAAAGTTTGGAGTAACACAGTTGGATCCGAACCTAGAGTAGTTAAAACAGTGTCACTACTCCCTGATTCATGTTTATGACTTTATAACGACACATTACCACCCTCATTAAAAACATTTGACATAATATAAAAAAATGTCTTTAACCACAATTCGTGCATTTAATTTTAGAGTTACAATTGCGTGAAATGTGATTTTTCTTCAGGAAAATAAAGCTAGCCCCTTTTTTCTAAATTAAGTTACGTTTCTCATCAAAAGAAAACGAACTAGCTTTAAAACATTTTTTTGATAAGTGACACTTGTTACAAAATATACACAATTCTTCACGTTTTTTAACTAAGCCTTATTAGACTTATTATTTATAAATAAATCTGTGGCAGTTGGCATTGAATTATATTCATTATTACATTTATTATATTTCTTTGGGTTTTCAAACCCAAGATTGGAATGAGCCAAAAGAACCCGCTCTTCCGCAATTACTTCATTAAAAAAAAAAAAAAAAATCAAGGATAGAATTTAATTCGTTCTTACCTTGAGCAGTCTTCTCACGCTGTCTTTCCCAGATCTTTAATACCTCATGAGGTAGACAAGATTCTACAAGTGGAAAAAGTAAGCTGGCATATTTCTCTTCTGTGACACCTAAGGATTCTAGAGACCTATGTTTTGTCTCTAGATTATCATATAACGACGATAAATTAAAATTCTTGCTTGATGATCGATTATTATTTAAGACTAATTGAAGAAGGTCTCTAACATATATAACTTATATCTCAATAAGTGTATCTTCTCTGCCGAACCTTTCTTTAAAATGCAGAATTACTTTTGGATAATTATCAGCAGAAACCGGATAACTATTAACTATGTGCAGCTTTGGATTTCGGTGTTATCGCCTGTAAAATATAAACAAATTTCAAATGTTCATATAAAGTGGTGTCTTTGTGATTTTGCTGAATGAATTCCAAAAGGTTAACCATAATCTTGCATCGCCATCAAACGGCTGTAAACATATTTCTGGTAAGCGAAGTGGTCAGGACAGCGTTCTTTCAACATCTGTATAATTCTGCGATCGGAGTTGTTCTTCGATAGGCTTCACCAAAAATGTCTTTACTTTTTGCTTTATAGCAATAAAATTTTCTGTAAACACCTCGCATACTTCAAATTTTTTAGGATAATCCTTTTTCTATAATCTTCTCTGTCAACATAAATTCCAAATTTCTTCATCTATAGCTCGCAATCTTGTGCTTCTATCTTCCAGTTGACACATTAAATTCTCTATTAAATTAGCATCTGGAGTTGCGTCGTTTAAAGCTTCACTTAAAGCATTATAAGATTTCGTGAACCCAGCTCTAAGAGGCGTTCTTTTGATTTTCAAAGGATCCATATTTTCAATGACAACTTCTGTTAACAAATAAAAAACAGTTACTTTTAACACGTCCCTATTAGTTCGGGCGCCACATATCACAAACATTGTGATCTCGATGTCATAAATTCTACCCGAAAATATAAACATCGTCGTTTTACTTTAAAACGTGTGAAAGATAATTTAAATCTCTTACAAAAAAAAAACGAAGCTTTAAAAACATTTCAGATAAAATCTTAACACACACTTTATTCCAGAATAATTCTACTACTACATTTTCATTTCTCGTGAACGTGTGGGAAAAATAAAACTATGACCATGGAGTCACTATGAGAGTGTGGACACCAAAGAAATTACAAATATTATTCGAATTCGCGACAGTTTTATAAAAATCGAATTGAATTACAAAATATCATGCACATTTTTCAATACCAAACGTAATTATCGCCAATTGTAAGTTGACGATTTTTCTTGATTTAATAATAAAGAAGCTGTTAAATAAAGTACTAAAGTTTTAATCTTGTAATCAAATATATATCCCCTCAGTGCAATGAATATTAAAAATTCTAAAATTCATATTTTATATTACAAAAAAAAAAAAAAAAACCCGTAAAAACGTTCAAAACGTTTTACCGTAAAAACGTTCAAATACATAAATTTGAGCTAAATTGAGGAAGGTTTAAATTTTGAATTTATTTATTTTTTATTATTTTTCTCATACTTAGCATACAATATAGCATCTTTTACGCATAGATAGGTTTTGGATAATTTTTTAAACTATTATTTGAATCAAAAATCATTAAGCCATAATTAAGTCTTTTTTCACTTTTTTCGAAATTCAACCTTATTGTGGCAGTAGTAAAATTTAAAATTATTTTTTTTAATTATTTTTCCCTTAATCTCCGTCCAAGAGAACTGGAACCATATATTTTTAAAGGAATAATTATTAGATTTAGTAGCCGTCCAAATGTTTATATTTCTAATGTATATTTATTACAATTATTAGATATTATATATATCCCCTCAGTGCAATGAATATTAAAAATTCTAAAATTCATATTTTATTTTACAAAAAAAAAAAAAAAAAAAAAAAAAAAAACATTGATTTTTTTTTTTTTTTTTTTACCGTAAAAACGTTCAAATACATAAATTTGAGCTAAATTGAGGAAGATTTAAATTTTGAATTTATTTATTTTTTCATATTTATCTCATACTCAGCATACAATATAGCATCTTTTACGCATAGGTAGGTTTTGGATAATTTTTTTAACTATTATTTGAATCAAAATTCATTAAGCCAAAATTAGGTCTTTTTTCACTTTTTTTCGAAATTCAACCTTATTGTGGCAGTAGTAAAATTTAAAATTAATTTTTTTAATTATTTTTCCCTTAATCTCCGTCCAAGAGAACTGGAACCATATATTTTTAAAGGAATAATTATTAGATTTAGTAGCCGTCCAAATGCTTATATTTCTAATGTATATTTATTTCAATTATTAGAATTTAATTTAGTTTTAATTAGGTGTTTTAAATGGGAAAATATAAGAAAACTAGAAGACAGCCCGTCAAAATGACGTGTTTGCATTTTTAAAAGGATGATAAAAAAATTATAACTGTGGTCAATCAGCCACTTTAGGCTTAAACAATTTTTAAAAATACTGCGATTAAACACGCGGAAAAAAATCTCTATAAAAAAGGAAATTTTAACAGAAATTTGCATTTAAAACTATAACAAAACTGTCTGGTGGATGGGGGGGATTGGAATGAACAAATCGTAAATACATAAATTTTAAAAGAATAAAGTAACGCAAAAAATCAATTATAAAAGATTATATTGTGAAACTATAGCCAAAAAATATATAAAAATACTGAGAGAAAATAATAAAAATAGCTAAAATGTATAAAAAAAAATTCCCATTTTGGACTATTTTTTAGCTAATACTTAAAAAAAAACACTCTATAAGATCGGAAACAAATGTAAACAATAAAGAGTAAACAGCGCGTGTTCGAGAGACACACGCGCTGCGCGCGCGAGCTCAGGGATTTTGGCTTCCGAGTACTAAATCCGCTGTAATATTCACTCCATGTACCTGTCTCCTGAACACGCGCGCTCAGCGCGCGTAGCTCCCGTGCGCACCCAATCATTCCTGATTCGTGATGTTACAATGGAGTCATTTTAAAGATTCATTCACGGAATTTGTCATTCTTAAATGGCAACAGTTTTAACTTGTTTACATTGTTTGTTCTTTTTCGTAATTGCTGGTTGTTTTATTTAGAATTTAAACATTATAATTAAATAGTTTTTGTAGGTTTTAAAGAAAATACGTAATGAATAAATCTTTTACATGTATATTTTCATAAGTTGAACAATTAGAATATTTGTGAACGGCTCGGAATAGTTAAGCCTAACGTGGACGCAATTGCAATAAGTTTCTTTTTCTCGTGGATAGGCTGACCCCGGAATCGTCGTACACGGAGGGGTTTTATATATATAATTGTGGAACAGTGCGATTACATTAGAAATTATATTTTAACATTTTCTGACACAACTTTCTCATTACAAAACCCGTAAGATATACTTTGACAACATATGAAAGAGAAATCTTGTTTAAAATATATATTGATGAAATATTGGTTTGAATAGAATACAAAAGTGGTCGTTTTTGGCAGCCGTGCTTACGAAGCAATATTAAGTGCGTTTATCTACGAAGAATTTGCTTTCCTTTGAAAACAATCGCCACAACTAATACAGTACATGAAACTGATGGGCTGTTCCATGTTCAATTCATCGGAAAGGCAATAAAAATCTAATGAATTAATTTGGCACTGATAAAAGTGACAGGTTTATTTTCACGTTTTAAAAGTAATACAAATAAATTAAAGTAAGTAAACGTATACATGTACTGCGAAATGAACCAATCAGGATTAGAATCGAAAATATACAAAATAATTACAAATTACAAATTATATTATAGAAGTATATTGTATTGTACTACGGACGTAATATTTTCAGAAAATCAAATAATAAATTTTAACGTATCTGCTTTCACGCTATCTTCCATCTTTCCAATAAATATGATATATGTTAGGTAAATGAAAATCAACATAGTTAAGTATCTTTGTGCCAGAAGGATTTATCGAGGTCAATAGATTCATGAATCAGCATTTCTCTTATTTCAGACAAATAGATCTCGATACGTGTTACAAAGTCATATACTGTGACTACCGGAAAAGAAAGCGGGTGTAATCAATAAATGAAATTTGATTTAGCGTGCATTTCTAGCAATGTACTAAAGTGTTACTTGGAATCGTATACTTTTAAAGAAATGATTCGGATGTTTCAGAATCGTCAAAATGTTTAGGTTTCTGATGGATACTTATGACAATTATTGGAATTTCATTTAGTTTTAATGCTATCAAATATAAATAAATTGTGGTAGAGAGCGAGTACCTTAGTGATTATGCTTGATCTTTTCATGGCACCGCTTTCTCAAACGAAAAATCCTGAAGATATACTTTGACAACATTCATAAGAGAAATCTAGTTTGAAATCCATATTGATAAAATACAGGTTTAAAAAGAATATAAAAATAGTCGTCTGTGGTAGCGTTGCTTATGAACCAATATTAAGTGAGTTTATTTATGAAGAGTTTTTTTTTTCTTTGCAAACAATCGACATAACTAATACAGTACATGAAACTAATGAGATATTCCATGTTCAATTCATCGGAAAATCAATAAAAATCTAATAAATTAATTGGACATTGATAAAACTGACTTTTATTTTCAGATTTTAAAAGTAATACAGGGTTATTACAAAAGAATCATCGGGTTTCCGAAGTGTTTATTTCGTAACATAATTGGGTTACAACAATGAGTTTATACATGAAAATAAAGCAAAAGTATACATAATTGACGACCATGGTCGCGAATGTAGTCTTTCATTTTTAATTCGTCGTCAAATTAATTTTTTTCGGAATATGGATGAAACTTTCTGTAACTCGGTTCACTGTTTCATCAGTAACGCTTGGTCTGCCGGAACTTTTGTCGTTACATAAACAACCGGTTTCTTTGAATTTTTGATACCAGCGCAGAATGCTTTGTTGGTTTGCCTTCCTGAATGCTTTCAGAACGGTTAAAATTGATTCACTCTTTGAAAATACTAGTACAGAAAACGATTTCTGCTGTCTAGTCGCTATTTTGAATAAAATGTTCGCGCAGCAACCATGGCAACCCCAGAAACTCCACGCATAGACAGCGCGAAATTTTAGGTAACGCCTTCTCGTTTGAGTTGTCATGGAAACATATACGTTTCGTACTTCGCACGTAGTAAAGTATCAAAATCCGATGATTCATTTGTAATAACCCTGTATAATTACATTAAAGTAAGTAAATGTATACGTGTACTGCGAAATGGATCAATCAGGATTAGAAGCCAAAATATACAAAATACTTACAATTACAAATCACATTATATAAGCATATCGCGTTTTATTATGTAAGTTATATTTCCCGAAAGTCATTTAATAAATATCAATAGATCTCCTTTGAAGTAATCTATCATCTTTCCAATAATTGTGACATATGTAGGATAAATGAAAATCAACATCGTTAAGTATCTATATACCAGAAAGACTTATCCAGATCAAAAGATTAATGAATCAGCATTTCTCTTATTTCAGACCAATAGATCTCAATACGTGTTACAAAGTCACATACAGTGATTACCGGAAAGGAAAGCGGATGTAATCAATAAATGAAATTTGATTTAGCTTGCATTTCTAGCAATGTACGAAAGTGCTATTGGGAATCATATACTTTAAAATTTTTGCGGCGCAAAGCAACTCTATTGCTAAAGTGTTCAAATTAATGAGTGACACTGGAATTTTAAAACAAATTTATTTGTAAATAAGATAAAACTTTATTTCACACATATAATAAACCGAAATTTCTTTTAGTAAAAATTTGGTGTCAATGTGACCTTCGGGAATTAAAATTAAGTGGTTTCAACGGTATTTTTGCACTCCTTAAGGGATTAGAGAAATAAGTGATAGAATCAAGAATCGCTCACAAGTTTAGATTTCTAATGTATGGTTATTACAATTACTTGAACTTAATTTAGCTTTAATTAAAACTTTAGTGCAGCCCAATTATAAGAAAGATCTGGTAAAGTGCGAATATTTTAGCTAATACACTTACATTTTTAAAAGAAAGATTATGAATTCCAAATGCTGCAATGAGGTCAGAGTTTGAAAAATTTATATATTTTCGCAAAATACAGTAACAGTTGTCAGGTTTTACAGAGGAATAAAGAGCCATTTCATTATAACAGTTAAACTATGTATATTTCGAAAGTATCTAACCTAGATTTATTATTAAGACAAAAGTCAATTTTTAAAACATCTTTATAGACAAAAATACATTTTAACACAAATATATGATTACTAGCTGTTACCTATGACTTCCTTCCCATAACATTGAAAAAAGAATAAATTCATACATTTAAGCCCCTGGAAACCAAGCATGATTAACAAACTATCTTACACTATTCTCGTGAACATCGTGGCTGAATGATGGAACATAGGATGGAATGATGTGGAATGAAGCATGATTCATCCATAAAATTATCGATGGTCATATTTGGATACGCCTTTATCTATGCGAACTATCACTCTTCTTTATACAACCGATCAGTAGATAAGTAGCGGCGATACTATACTGTGTGGATCGTTTTCATGTTTGTCCCTGGGAGGTGTGGTTTCTGTAGAATAGACCACGAATGCCACGAACTATCTGAACATCGTTGTTGATGGTTTGTACCATTACAGTGCGTCTGCCTTGGAAAATGGAAAAGGAGTCTTTGTGCAAGACAACGCTTCATGTCACATGACTCAAATTTTGCTCGGTTGGTTCCTAGAACAATGTACTGAATTCTTGCTAACGTCCAAATCGCCTAACGTGACGGATTTTAATCCATATATATCTTAAAATTATATTAAATATTATAATTTAATAATACTCTTATATTATATAATACTCTTATACTTAATAATAATCTTATATTCTATCTTAAAATTACATTAAAAAACTAATAACTGACATATATGACAAACGGAATGAATTTAATTTTAAAGTTAATAAATTTACAAAATTTAAGTCTTGTCTTCATAATTCTGTATATCGTAACATAATCCTTAATCATTTACAGAGAATAAAATGTTTATGTTCTTCTCATCTAATTAATGCAAATATTAAAAAGCTGGCTTATGATGCTATAAATAATGGTTTTCCTGAAAAATTCATATATTCTTTAATATACAATTAGTTATTACATGATCTCAAAGATAATTAACACATTGAGTATAAAAAAGTACAAAAAATTATTAAAACATAAAAATAAAAAATAAATAATGTAAAAAATATATGTATATAATTTATATAATAGGATGGCTGGCTGTGTAGACACTAGATTACGGAGCAGGGCGCTGGATAATACGACATGGTTAATTAAAAAAATGAGAGTGGGAAATGCATTTGATAAATTGGAAAACATATTCTAATGAAAGTTTAATTGACAATAATGTATGGATAATTGTACAGTTCTATCAATTATATTAATATAAATTTATTAATTTACATTATTAAATTGCACCTAACTTTTAATAAATGAGTGACCTATAAATCTGTCTAACTGTATAGTGTATATACATTAATCAGCTATTTTTAATCCTATATCATCTTAAATTAAGAGATTGTGTTTAAATTAACATAGTCAAATTAAATGTTTTTGTTTTAAATCTCAATAGTGTAAACTATGGTGTATGGTTTATTCTTTCTGTTATCACGATATTCTGCTTTTATTCTATTATTATCATGTGCATGATAATTATTTTTATTTTTTTTCTCCTTTTCATTTTTTTGTCCAATTCAGTAATTTTGTTGTGCTTTGTTTTTTAATGTCATTTCTTCATTTAAGTTTGGTTTTATGTGTGTTGGTAGCCCGAATTCGTATTATTTTACTTTTTCATGTCGAATACTAAGATGAAACCACACGCTTCATTTGTAGTTCCAAAGTATTGGGGGCTGGACAATTCTGCTTTGGTTCTGCAAATTCCATTTCTATTCATTTTATTTATTTCCTCCTCCCCATGTTCAATGTGGTAATTTTCTATTATATTCAATAGTTCATATATTGCAATACAATTAATGGTTTTATATATATATATGTGTAACAATGCCTACTTTCTCGATGTAAAATAATGAATCAATGAAAAAATTATATTCCGTCTACTAATAAAGTTGGCATTATACTGTAAATTACGTCTATAAATTTTTTGTATGTGTCATCCTTATGTTTTCCAATAACGAATGGCACACAAATCACATATAGTTATTCTGTTAGAGGTAATATTTATATTGAACTAATCTTTTTAGGCACCTTTGATGGTTTATATTTATAATGAAGACATTTATATTTACTTAAAATTCTTCGAAAGGTTTTAAAACATTTATTTACATAGGTATGAGATTTTGTGTATTTTAAAACATAAATATTAACTGTCATGTATTCATTTGAAGAGCTAAAAACTTCTTAAACACTACATAAAATACTTGTTTTCGCCAGAGCTTTCGAAAGAAATGAGTTTCTTCGGCGTGCGCTTTGATGTGCGTCTACTATAAAAGCAGTGGCTTTCATAGTAGCCACATGACGACTCTAACATATGACGAATTAACATATTCTCATGTATAGCAGATCATGCTTCTGTACATGAACATATAGCAGTGACACATAGAAGACACACATCAATGTTGTCTCATGTCTTCTTTGCACTTGACAAAGAAAGACTCTAGAAAGTTTTTTAGAAAGGCCTAGCGAAATCAAGTTTTTTAAGGTGTGTTTAAGATATTTTATTTTTTGATATTAATTCACATCAGTTTCAAATTATTTTCTTTTCCATGTATTACATTACCCAAGTGATTTCATTGTTTATCTGCTTTAGTTCTACAAATTCCATTTGTATTCGTTTTATTTATTTACTTAGTTTTTTCTTCATGTTCAATATAGTTTTTTTTTTTCTATTAAATTCAAATGGTTCATATTGTAATAAAATTAACGGTTATACATATATATTTAAATCTATCTATCTATCTATCTATCTTTATCTATATATATAAAGAGGATGGTATAAAAAAAAATTATAATATTTTATAAACTTTATTCAGATTTGAAAGATTACTTTTTATTATCCTGTTTTCTTATAAAATAAGTTTTTTACTGATTTTTAGATTTAAGATTACTTTTTAATGTCTTTTTTTGATAAAAAGTACGTTTGTAGTAAATTGTTATTGCTACAATGTCAACAAAACTAAACTAAACCTGGAAATTTACAGTTTCAAATGTTTTTTCCCTGCTGCCCGAAGTACTATACTGAATGTGCCTTCAATAGATGGATAGCTGTATTTCTTACTCCGGTTCACTCTGTATACTACAGTTTATAGGTGCTTTTTTTGACCAGAAATAAATGAAAGAATGACTTTTAAAGAAGTCCAGCTGAAACTAAAAATTTCGGAGTACATTTTATTAAGAACAGACAACTTGACAACTACCCATTTATATGTGTAATTATTTAACTGTAAAAAGGTCATGAATTAAAAAATATAATTTAATTTTAATATTTTATTCGCACTACCATATTTTAAAAGTTACATTAATAGTAAATTTCTCTTATACATGTTACTACCAGTGCAAGTGCTTCTAAAAAAAGTTTCCCAGGCGAATAAATTATCTTAAGAATGCCAAAGGCTATATATTATACGTTAGACGTTAAATGAAAAAAAATGTAATTTAACAAATTACAACGACTGTTTGGAAAATAATGTTTTCAATGCCTATAAGTTTCGGCTTATAAATGATTTCTGTGTCTAAAAACACAATAATAACATCCTTCTCTTTGATGATCAAAACAGAGCTTACATAATAACAGAGTCAAATGTCATGTTAATATTCCTGGGCCAGTCATAAAGAAATATTAAATGAAATTTTAGTTTAATAATTTTCGGTGCTGTAAATTTTTGAATTCCTAAACACGGCTTATTTTCACTTTTTACACTATCTTATACAGAAAACAATTTACTTTTAAATGCAACTTATTTGAAACTTGTATCTAAATTTGTTATTGAGTTATTAAATTTTTTTGCAGTTTTTAATGCATTTTTTGCCATTGTTGCAGCAAAACTATTTCATTTCTAGACATTAAGCATGGACCAGTCAGAAAACGAATAATAAAAAAAAAAAAAAACAGAAATATTCCACTTTTGGATGTCAAACATAGACCAATCAGAAAATGAATAAAATAAAATAAGTTTCGGAATTCAACAAATGAAAACATTCAGATATACTTCAGATTTTCCAATTCTCTACCGAGGACAACAACTATTTTTCCAAATAATTAATCAGTTATTAATTTTTTTGTAGTTTTTATTACTCATTTTGTCATTGTGGTAACAAAAGCATTTAATTTCTAGACATTAAGCATGGACCATTCAGATATCGAATAAAAGAAAAAAACAGAAATATTTCATTTTTGGAAATTAAACATAGACGAATCAGAAAACGAATAAAATGAAATAAGTTGCGGAATTCAACTTATAAATACATTCAGATATACCTCAGATTTCCTGAATAATTTTTCCAAATAATAAAAAAAAGACGGAAAATATTTATCGCTATTATGTGAATGAAGTAAGTTTTACCTGAATAATAAAGAAATCGTGGATATTTTTTTATATTTCAGCAATAATGAATATTTTAAAATAATACATTTTATAATAATACTCTTTATTATTCTAACAATAGGTATTTAATATTTCATCGAAAATTCTTTTTCCTAAACTTATTAATTTTACTTTTACATGAGCGTATGAATCGGCTTAATAATGAAAATTCCCGATAAACATTGATCTTAATTAAGCGAAATGAATAAAACGACGATTCACTGTTTCCTGCTTAAACTGCTCTTCACTTATTAAACTAATTAAATTCAGTTAATGATGTTGGCGCGAGAATTAATTAAAGACATCTATGTGCAATTATTCTGAAGTATAATGCTTATAAATATAATAATGAACGATTTAGTATGATAGCATCTTGCAATTTAGGCATAAAAATTAAGTTCAGATTAACTGTCAAGTATCTAATGTTATAAAATATTTATATTAAAAATCGCTCGTTTGGCAAATTTGCAAAATGCCGAAGATAAAATTAGAATTTTTACCCTGGTTTATATATTTTTTTAATTTTAACAGAAAAAAAATTTCAAAATTTATATTGGCATAAACATTTTTCTTTACAGATAGTGCTAATTATAGTTTTCCCTTCTTAGTCTCAGAGCAACGTCTGTCTTAATGAATAAAAGTTATAGGAAATGTTGCAGTATTTAGAATTAAATTTCACTTTAATACAATGTAACTTGGTATGAATGCATATTATAGATATACTCTCTGACCCGCCCAACATTGCCCGTCGACCTTCAATAAAACTAAAGTTTGTATGGATATCTTTTGAAAATCTTAAAAATTAATCTGATTTCGAAGGCTCCATTACCTTTCACGCGGTGTATTCTAGAGTGTTCTGTGTTCCCAACAAACCAATTTTTAAAGGAACCGCAACCTGGGTCCCTGCTACTTAAGGCAGCATGTTTTGGAAATGATCCGCACGTGTCCAATACAAAAAAAAAAAAAAAAAAAAAACAAGTTTAGTGAGCCAACCCTCGTAATAATCAAGACTATAAAAAATGCACCGTTAATTAAGAAAATGTTGGTGACTGATGTCTAATATTCAAGTCTAAGTTCCATAAGAAATCTAAATCATTGAAGTCTAAATTTCATAATATGAAAATTAGTCATTTATAATGTAAGTTAAATGATCAAACCCTGTTGATATTGGACCTTTCGATCTCGAGGAAAGAATGAGCCCACAATCAGTTTTAGATGCCCTCTCTTCTTGTAAATTTCGTATATTACTTTTAACATTATCAAATTATTTAATAAATGGATAAAATCCCTTATCCATAGTTACATTTAAAATGACGCAATTATAATGTACATATATAGTGGGTAAAAGGAAGCTGATACTGAAGAGGATATTAATGTTTGAAAAATGTGGTAGCTGAGATGTAAAGCAAGGCCAGGTCCTAGGGGTAAGGATTCTGCTGGAATGAAGCTTTCTAAAAGAACATTTTTAGTGGTTTAAATGTAACTAGAGGACGCTAAAACAATGTTAAAATAATGTGTGACAGAATCAAAGAGTTTTTAAAGAAGCTGCAGAAAATTTCCCCAAAAAGAGAGTAAAGTTTCAAATTGATTCTAGCTAAAGTCTAAGATTTTTTCCTCGTTCGTGATGAATCAAGAAGACATAAGAAGTTGTCAGAAAAGAAAGCTATTGAATCTGCCCTTTATTAAGTTTTCTATAACAAAGGACTCAAAGGGGGAAAATTAATAGTTAAAAGTTAGGCTCTAACATGAAAACGTGTTAAAAGGTCGAAGTTCTTTGTACTTTATAGCTTTAACTACAGACAAAACTTAGCATAGGCTATAAATTAATCATCAAAGTAAAATTTTAAATAAATGCATAAAAATGGAGGGAAATGAATAAAACCGGACCCTGGTGTCGCAGAAAAGTAAGACGGTGTGAATTTGGGAAGAGGAGTCCAAGACTCAAAATGTACTTTGAAATTTCGCTTTGATAATAGGAGAAAATGTCTGAATAGGAAAAATGTATGCCGCATAAAAAAAAATCAAGGAGCCCCTTATTGGGCCCTTTGAAACCCAACGATGTTCCGGTATTATAACTAGAATATAGAAACGGAAGAGTATCTTAAATGGAAAATGCTTTAAAACATAAAAATTGAATTAATGTGATTTACATTATTAAAAATTTACAGTGCAAATGCTTTAAGGAACCGTGTACAGGGCCATAAGGGGCCAGCGACTAAAGTGACATATAGTCGGGTATAAATATACATTTTAGTAGGCAAATTCTTTTATTTGTAAAGTGTACAATGTGTCGTGCTTGTCGATTTTTAAAAAAACATGCAGAATAATAAGTGCTCCCAAAATAGGGGACATCAACCGAATTTTCCGAAACAAGAGATCTGGGGACTAAAAAATGGTCATAATGACAAAGTAATTGTTTATAAATCAAATTATAATTAATTGAGCGAATAGTGAAATCATATGACATCTTGTACATCTCTTCAAAAATAACCTCAGCATGTTTCTTTTTTATGTTTCTACTTTTAAAAATGAGTATGAAAATATATCCCAAAATGTCGCGCTGTTGAGAGTGAAAAAATATTTTTTTTCGAATACACCCTGAAATGAGGATCGTATTAAAAAGGAGTATTCGGTTCGAAATTGAGTGCGCAAAAACTTCAATGGGCTATTGCCAAGAACCAGTGTACCAGAAACTGAAATGTTGAAATGTTGAAGGAGCTAAATGTAGAATTTGCTCTCAAACCGAGCAAACTCTGGTGAAAATATACATATTAATAACATTATATTAGTTCATTAAAATTAATGAACTAAACGGTGTCGTCTCTTAAAAAAATAAAAATCTGAGATACAGGTACATCAGGACCTATCTTGGACTATTTCCAACTTGGATTATTCCCACTTCGACGTGGAATAAATTTTGTCAAAGGTACAGAAAGCGAAACTTTCTTCTATTAATATAGGGTGTGGTAACTGTAATTTATATCATCAGTAGCTCCACGTAAGGTATAATGGTAATAAGCTTTGTTCTGAATTATTTGATATATTGCTTTTGAATATACAGTGAAAACATCCTGCCACTGATGTCCACAAAATTAATTGTGGTTTGAGAAAAAAATAGTTCATGTCATCTTTTTATCATTTTCTTAGAGTGTATGTATCATCCCTAGTAAATTTCAAGGATATTTTTATAGATATAAGCTTAGTTAAACTTATTTTAAAATGTTCGCAAATAAGTGAGAACACAAGAGCTGAGTTGAGTAGCTATAAGTTTAATTCCATAAATTAAGTAATAATGTCTAGCAATTTAAACGATTCATAATGTTCCATTTCATCATAAATTTATGTATTGTTTAATAATTTACTAGCTGACCCGCCCGGCGTTGCCCGGGTCCGTATTAACAATATTAAACGAACTTGAAATTTGTATGATTTTATCAATAACTGGAAGCATGCAGAAATGCATTGTCTGAAATACGTTGCAGCTGACTTTGTGAAAAATCGGTTTTAAAAACAACAACTAATATTAAGCTCTAAAAATACTTAAAATGAGCAATGAGAAACACGGGAGGGAACATGTATCCAACGATTGCGTTAGTTTCGTGTTAAAGTGTTGATATTTACCCGTAAAAATCACTGTTAAATCACGTAACTAATTATTTTTTTCACATAGAAATCCCAAGTGAAATATTTTGAATTTCAAACTAATTATATCATTCTTAAATCCGACTATACCTTGAATGAATCGATACGCGATGATAAAAGATTGGTATATAGTATTATAATTTCAGAGCCATTTAACAAAAGTGTATATTTTTAATCAAAGCATGCGTAATTTATTTTATTTTATTTTATTTTATTTTATTTTATTATTTTATTTTATTGTTATTTTATTTTATTTTATTTATTTTTCAATTGTTTTCTTTATCTTTTATTAGTTTTTCTCTGCCATCCGGGTTCTTTTAGCCAGCGCCACCTGGGGCACTCTTTGTAATCTCCTCCCTCCTTCTTTGAGTTTATCTTTACTTTTCTCTTCCTCCATGGCTCTGACAAGCAGCGCCACCTGTCGCACTCTGTGTAATCTCCTCCCTCTTTATTTCACTGTTATTTCCACTCTGTCCGTTGTGACACGTGTTTGGACCAGCTGATGACGAGCAGTAATTTTGCAGCTCGAAACGCGTCCTGTATAATATTTCCTTTTTATGGTGATTTAACAAAGTTTTTATATTTATTGATATATATTTATCGCCAGTATTTTCGGTGTTTCTTAATACAATTTTTAGTTCAAATCAAATGTTTTCAATATTTTATTTTATTTTATTTTGACATTTAATTATTTCGAATTTATCAATTTCAATTATTTTAAAAGCAAACATTTTTTAAAAAATAAATAATATAATAGAAAAAAGACCATTTTAAAAAATTACTATTTCTTCATAAAATACGCTTCGGCTGTAATTCATTTCTTTCAATTCGTCTTATTAATACAAAATCACTTCCACATGCTTTTGTTTGGGACATTAAAATTTGAGCGATAAATGATTTAATATTGCAACCCTTTTTTCGGTTCACTTCACCACCACCTATCTTTTTCCTCCATGGTTTACAACCGCTGTGATAAAAAATCATCATTTAAACTGACAGTTTGCCAGTCTATGAATTTTAAAGGTCTATTCCCAGCTTTTTTAATTATTTATGCGAAAATTTTATGCAACCAACCAACCATAACTGAATGAAGAGAAAAAAAGAAGAAAAAAGGCGATTTTTTATGAGAGTGATCTTTGGAATTTAATTAATTACTCAGTTAATAAATAGAATTTCGAAATTCTGAAGCTCAGGTGCATCAGGAGAGATATTGGGCTACTCTCATAAAAATTTTGAGCTTCGTACGTCCCATAGATTTTGCTAGCCATCGCAGACACACACACACACACACACACACACACACACACACGCAGACAGAGCGATTTGTTATTTTATTAGTATAGATAGTCTAAAATTTTTCGATCATTTCATCTATCAAAATTATTTGTTTACCTTATTACCATAAATCGGAAATCAATTTTATAGTTTAGGGACTTAGAAAATGAGTATTTATTTGTTCAATATGAAGACAGTATATTTATTCATTTTCAGTGTAGGCTCTGCAATAAATGAAGGAAAAATGAGCATCATGTTAGAATTTATGTTAGAAAGAGTTGATGCTATATTAGAAAGAGTTGATCAGTATCATGCCTTTGATATTTCCACGAATAGTAATAATCCATATTACGATTCAGTTTCATTAGTAAAAAATTATAAATTGAGTTACGCGATAGTATTTTAATAAAGTAGTTGTATTTCATTTCCTGACAATAGGAAATTTTTAAATAAAAAGAATATTGCCCAGTTAAACTGATGGCATTGAGCTCACAGGCTACGCATACTAATTGTACATTACAGTTTTATGTTTTCAAGGGTTAATTCCGTTCGAAAAAAAAATTAAGAAGAGGAAACAGCTCTCCCCTTTCTCCTTTTTTATACTTAATCATTAAACCTCCTAAACTATCAAGTACATGCTTTATCATATTAAAAAATCTATATCCAAAATTCAGAGCAAATCGGATAATTCTTAACAAAACCCCATTTAGCTTTTATATAATTTAAGAGGAGTTATTCCCCTCTTTTATTCTTATCCATTAATCTTCCAAAACTATTCAGAGAATTGAACGAAATCTGACAATTCGATTGAAAAATCCATTTATACAAATTAAGGGGAGGGGCATTAGAACCCACGTTCCCCCTGTTTATACTTATTCAATGGACACCTAATAACAGCCACGGACTGGCCTCATCAGAATGATCCTATATCTAAATTTTCAACGAAAACTGTTAATTTTGCATGAAAATTCCGTTTATATCAATTAGGGGGGGGCATGAGCCCCCCCCGTTCCCCCTGTTTATACTTATTCAATGAACACCTAATAACAGTCACGGAATCGCCTCATCAGAATGATCCTATATCTAAATTTTGAACGAAAACTGTTAATTCTGCATTAAAATCTCGTTTATAACAATTAAGGGGGGGGGCATGAGCCCCCCGTTCCCCCTGTTTATACTTATTCAATGAACACCTAATAACAGTCACGGAATCGCCTCATCAGAATGATCCTATATCTAAATTTTGAACGAAAACTGTTAATTCTGCATGAAAATCTCGTTTATATCAATTAGGGGGGCATGAGCCCCCCGTTCCCCCTCTTATACATATCGAATGAACTCCAAAAACTAATCAGGGAAGCGCCTTATCAGGATATACCTATATACAAAATTTCAAGTGGATCCGATATTTTTATCATGAGTTATCGCGTTACGCACGAACGAACATACAAACGTACATACAGAACGGACGGGCACATAAGCTCTCAGGCTATGATAGCCTGTGAGCTAAAAATGTAATATTTCTTTGGTCCAGATTGGTTTAAGAATAAAACTGCAGGTAAATCAAACGTTTTCATCAAATTACTTTTTTGTTCTAAACTTTTATCATACTATAAAGTTTACTAATACTTGTATACAAAAAGAATATAAGAAAATCATGCTTAGAAACATGGTTTGGATATCTTATAGTACTCTGTGCCTGCAAATATAATTTGGTTCATTACTTCCTGAATATTCATTTGTGCAAAGAGATGAACTGTAGCATATTTTTTTTTATCTTTCCACGAGTCGTAATATTTCTCATTACAATTCAGTTTCAGTAGTAAAAAAAATATCGATTGACTTAGGAGATATTTTTGTTCTCTTGAGATATTTAGTTTCCTGACGATAGGCAATTTTGAAAAAAATAAATGTAATCAGCCTTTGATTCCAAATTGATGTAAGAATAAGGAGGAAGGTGAATTAAATCTTTTCATCAAATTACTATTTATTCTAAAATGGTACCCAAATTGCAAGGTTTATATTAATTTGTATGTAAGTAGAAAATAAAAAAATCATACGTAGAAACCTTGTTTACATATCTTATAAAACCCTATACCCTCAAACAATATTTGTCTTATTACTTCCAGTTTATTAAATTGGCGATGAGTACTGTTTTAGTAATAGAATGAATAACATTTAAAATACATATATTTTTGTAATACATTGATTGTTTTCTCACATAAAACAAAGAATAAGGACGTATCTTAAAATTTCTCCACAGCGACTATTTTCATGTAGAATTTACCTTCATTTCAATTGCATTAAAACTGGTCGTTGGGGGCATCCGTAATACTTACCCATAATTTATGTATATGCACTGATATGCATAATATAAGAAATGAAATTAAAACAATTGTAATATTTTTATAAAATGCATGCAAATCCGAAAAATAATTTAAACTTATATTTTGGCGATTTTTGTTTGGCTCGACAGGTAATCAAATAAGACCGAATTGCGTTAAAGAAACATCCTTATAACTCCAACATTATAATCATATTAACTAACAGTTTACTTCGTTTGATTCAGTACCACACATCCAATTAATGTATATCTCTGAATTGAAATTATAATGAGATATAGAGTCATAAAAAAACGAAAAATGTGGAAAATAGGAATACAAATATCTCGTTAATATATAATCCGATTGACTTTATTCTTTATGAAAATTTATTTATTATTATTTTTTAATTATCTTTTAACATTCACTCATTAAAAAAAATATCGAAACTTTTTATATTCCATTCTTCAGAACGAATATTTCGAGAGTCCGAAAAAAAAGTTCCGGGGTATCAAAGTTACATATATTAAATAAACTTATTCCCATTATTGCACAATAAATATTTATCAAATTTCAAGTCTTTACCTCAATTTTTTGGGAGACAAAGCGTTTATAGTTAGACAGACAGACACACAACAGACGGAAAGCCATTTTTTCTAAAACTATGTTCTTCAGTGTTCCCCAGTGTCTAAAATCTATAAATCCGTCATTTAAAAAAACGATTGCAAGACATATGATATGTAAGTAAATGTAAAATGACTATAAAAGTATTGTTATATCCTTATCCATCCTGATATAAAAAAAATAATTTTAATAGTATATGATGTAAACTTTATTTTAGTTTTAAACATCAATTGTATGTTTACAAATTTCTGGAAAAAAAGATAACTATTGATTCTATTTCCTTGTGAAACTGGAAAAAATACTCTTAGGCAATTCAAAAGAAATTGTTTTTTGCTTTGATGTTGAAAACTTTAGTTTCTTATTAGATAACAAAAATATCTATGAAATAAAACAGAACGGGTTTTGAAATTGAATGAGTTGTAGATTGTAAAAAGTATTTCACTAAATTTATTATTTATGTTATTTAGTAGTATAGTTGTTTAAATATCTTAGATGTCTCCGTGATTTTCCAGTAGATTATAAAGAAAGATATATGCCATGAATAAAATCCCCCCCCCCCATTTGTCCTTACAAATAAAATTTCATGCGTATTTAAATTAAATTTTTAATTCACATTTTTAAATTTAACATTCTGTTTTGTGTGACATATATGTTTGGCTTTTATAATCTAATGGGATTTAAATGAAAATTTTAAATCCTTAATATTCTTGTCATGTTTATTAAATGTTTTTATAGGTATGCCCATTTTTTCAATGTTAATACCTGATATTTCTCAAAATAAGTGTTTTCTTCATTATTATGTATTCTTTATATGTATTTTTATCTAATTTTCTTTCTATCTATTGTTTATTAAATTAATATATATAAATGTACTCTACATTATTATATTTTACCTATTTAAAGTATTTTTGACGGATTTACACCTTTCAGACACTGGAGACTCTGAAAAACACATATTTAGAATTAAATAAAATGTCGTGTGTCTGTAAACACTCCATCTCCCGAACAGATTGGGATAGATTTTTAAAATTTGTTGTATAATTAATTTGTGAAAATGGGAAGAAGGCCATTGAATATCATTAACCTCGATTATACGTACCTGTTTTTTTTTGGACTCTTGAAGTATTCGTTCTGATGTAAGGTACATAAAATGTTTCGATTTTCTTTTTTCTATTTTAATAGTAACTATAATATATATGTATATACATATAAATTTTGCGTAAGGAATGAAATCTATTGGATAATTAGTTGTCTAGATATTTAGAATCATCTTTTCCGCATTTCATTGTTTTTCATGACACTGTATTTTATTCAAATTTCAATTCAAATGTATATTTTATTGGAAATGAGACACTTCCTCCGAGTAAGTAAACTGTTAATTATTAGGTTTATCATTTTTGGAGTTATAATTATGTATCTTTTACTCATCATTAGTACGTCGACCAAAAAGCTATCGCCAAACTATAAGATTAAATGCCAAATGATCACATGCACTTAGCATTAAATACGTTACATGTGTTTGCATATCATAGCTGACTTTTATTTTGAAGTTTAATTTGTATTTTTATTAATCTTTAACTAATTAATTTGTTCTTTCGCTATTTAATATAAAATAAAAAAATATGCCAATTTGTGTTATTTACGAGTAGTTTGGCGATATATTGATCGAAATATGACGATAGGATAATCTAGTATTCCCCGCAATTCTGAATTAGAGCATTAATAATTAATAAATATTCTTAAATATAGTTTAAAAGTTCATTTTAGAATTGCAATGCATTTTATAAATAGTTCACGCATGTCTTATTTTTATACCTTATGATATGCATATCCATGATGATTAAGAATTACGGTGGCCCACAACGATCACTTTTTCCATACAGGGCTTCACTGCATATTCTTTGTTGATAGCATACAGTTTCGCAATTGACAAGTTTTCGTTGGTTCTGATAGGTTACACAATAATATTAAGTAGGTACAATTTGCATCAATACGTGCGTCACACATAATATAACATGATATTGGAAATTCATTTTACGATAAGATAACAAAATTTCTAATTAGAATTTCTAGATTCATGGCTTTAACTGTTAATCGAATGCTTTAAAATTTATTTCTTCTAAACAAAAACTTAGTTCTATTATTTATTTAACATTTAAAAAAATGGTGTCACTTCAATAAAATATTAATTTAACGTGCTATTACGGCATCAAACTCATAAAGTACTGACTACTTAAAAAGTAAAATCAGTTTCTTAATAGTAAGAGTGGGAAGACAAAATAACTTCAACTCAAGTAATACTATCATTCTGAAATAGACATCTAAATATAATTAAACCCTACAAAATGCATATCACCTGAAAATAACAATCTTTGAATATAATCTTTTTAAAAAATCTTTTAGAGAATCATAAAAATAGAAAAAGTATAAAGGTAAATAAAATATATATGCTTTTGTTTTTAGTAAGAAAATAAACAATAACAATGCCGAAGAAGACATAAACATTTCGCAATTGAAAAGCAAAATACAGTATATGCTTACATAAATACCAATTAAATATAAAAAAATAATTAAATATTTTAATTATATGACAATCACTTTTTGTGTTATATAAAAGATTGGAAAGGAATATTTTTGCAGAAAATATCTTAGCCGTTTTATTTTTTTTATTTCGAATTTATATCTGTGTTTACATTTCAATTTCTTCAAATAAAATATAATTTTACGTTACATAATAGAACTATAATTTATGTCATGTTCATATTTCTTTTTTTTTTTTTTTTTTTTTTTGTAAAAAATTTTATAATATATTTTGATAAAAAAAGTAAACAATTTTATTTACATTAGAAGTATATGCTCTACTATCAAATAATATTATTACTTACTGTTAATAAAAATTTTGTGTTGTTAATTTCCTTATAAAATTATATCAGCACTGTGTTTATTTAGTAAATAAATGCAATGTGCATATTTTTGTGTCAGTTTTTATTTCTATATCGAAATAGCTTAAACAAAAAAGTATTTGAAAAATACATACAATTTTTTTAATAAAGACAATTTGCAAATTTTGCTTTCATTATAATTATTTAAATAAGGATCATCAATTGAAATCATTCTAAATTATTTTTAATTCCGCGACTTAAGTATCTATTAATTTTTTCATAGTTATTTTACTTATATGCAATATGTGGCTAATAAATAATGAGACTAATGCTGTAAAATATTTAATTTTATTCCCTTTATTACACCATCCCTACTATATCTTTATAATGCTCCAAATGATTTTTCCATTGTTTGAAACAAGATTAAAATACTTTTCTGTAGTTCTTTTTTATATACAGCTTTAAATGTTTGAGATGGGTTTCCTTTCAATGCAGATATGACCTCGGAAAGTGTGATAAATGCCACATGGTTCAAGGTCAGGCGAACAAGACGGAAAGCCGAATGCAAGTGCATTATATAGCTCTAGAAACGTCTTGATGGACAATGCCGTGTGAATCAATGCTGTAACTCTATGAAGCATCCTCAACTTGTTCTTCCACAATCTGGATCCTTTTTTCGTATTTTTTCACAGGGTTGAGCAATTACTTGAATTGAATAATCATTATTAATAGTTTCATCATCGAGAATCCGATGAAGATAGTCAATACCATGAATAAAGAAATATTTCTTCATTTTTTCATCTCACACCTTTAAAGTATTAATTACATTTAAAATAATAAAAAAAGCAAAAAAGGTATTTTTAATTACCGAGGATTAAAGCAAAAAATGCTGATCTACAAAAATCAAGAAATCAGTGCTGAACTACATATCTCATTTTTATTGACTTAAAAAATTATATAATACTATTGGATGAAATCTTTCTTTTAGCATCGATTTGTTTTTTAGAAATTTCTCAAAAAAGACAATCATTGATTTCGTTTTCTTGTAAAATTGGAAAATAAAAAATTTTGGTAATTCAAAAGAATTGTTCGCTTGTTTTGATGTTTGAAACTTTATTTTCGTATTCGGCAACAAAAATAACTATCAGATAAAATAGAAAGGTTTTTGGAATTGAATGAGTTGAAATCGGAAAATCCTTTTCAGTAAATTTGTTACCCGTATTTTTTTAGTTGTATTGCTTCTAAATAGTGTACTTGTCTCAAAGATTTTCTAGTTAGACTACAAAAAAGATGTATGTTTTGAAGAAGTAATTTTTCTCACTTTTTAGTTTTAAAATAAGAATTGGCGTTTTCAAATTTGGTTTAAATAAACATTTTCAAATTTAACATTATACTTTTTATTTTGTGCATGACACATTTTTAGATTTTATAAGATATTGGAATTTTAATAAAATTTTAAGATTAAAAATATTCTATACGTATTTTTAGAAAGTTTATACTCTGCATATAGTAAAAATATACTTTGTTACTAAGATTCCCTTGAAACTTTTCCCATGCCCCAATGTCACAACCCCAAATTTCTCAAATACAGCAAATTTTCTTGATTGAAACATCTGTGTATAAATTTTCAAATTAACATATCTATATGTCTATATAAATATATATAATATATAGCTTATTATTTTTCTCCCCATATAAGGTATATTTAAATATTTTTTTTTCTCATCCCATTTTTAAAAATATTTCTTATAGCTACACTTCATTTCTTTCACTGACCGCTATTTATAACCAAGATGGAAGATGAAGCTCACTAACGAAGATGGTCAGTGTATAAAGAAGATCTTGGTATACACTGTGAACATGCCCAGTGTCACACCCTATATGGTTCATGAATTCTTATATAAAAAATCACGCGTAGAAAATATTTTAGAAACCCTTAAAAATAATCAAAAATTTCAAATGCACTTTTTGAAATAAATTATATTTAAAATACAATTTTTGTTTTCTATTTGTTTATTTAAATATTTAAAATTGTGCGATGTTTAGGGTAAATCAATGTTAGATATCGGCCTCGGCCACGGAGGCCCATAAAAATTATATTCATCAAATAAAGGTAAGTTTGACTTTTGTGGTACGCTGTTATGAAATAGATAAATTTAGATATTAAAATAAAATGTACTTACTAAGGAATTTTCCTAAAAAAATGTAATGAATATTATTGAAACAGGTATAAAGTGTGTAAGTATAAGTGTGTTAGTATCAGATGCAATCTATTTTTTTTTTTTTTTTTTTTTTTTTTTTTTTTGTAGTTCTAGTGTTAATGGCTGGGGTGTATTTCCCGGATTAAAAGGATATTTGCCCCGTTTGAATTCCGTGTAGATGCCTCATTTGTAATTTGTAATTAGACGTTCCCTTTGTTTTTATCAAATACCTTAAATGCGTGAGAATATATTTTTATATATTCAGAATTTTAGACAAATATTTTTATTTATTTTTTCGATTGACAGGTATAAATTCCATAAAAAATCTGAACTTTATTAAAATAATGTTTTTAAAATAATACTTCTTGTATTAGCAATTTATCTGTCCCTTCCACACCATATAAATTTATGCTACATTTTTAACCTTCAGTAGAGTTAAAGCAATATTTTAAACTCATTCATTAGGGAAAATATAAATCCAATATATGTAATTTGAGTATTTTAATTTCGATTTTCGAAAGTTTGCGTATCGAATACAAAAAGGGGAAGGTCATAATCTCTCTTAGTTTAAATTTAAAAGGTTTGCCTTCATTAGAATTATCCGATTGTTTTAAAATTTTGCGTACCGGTTTATTGTAGAAAGGCAATTGTTAATTTCTCCTATATTAGATAAAACAAGTTTAGACTTCATTAATGTAATCTAATTGGCTATAAATTACCTACATAGGCTTATTGTAAAAAAAGAACTTTCGGAATTAATTTTTAGAGTTTGTTTTAAAATATAAAAAGAGTGGGGATTACTTTTCTCTGTTAATATTACTCCCTGACTTCTGTTAGCCTCCTCTCACAGACTGCTACTTTTTTTCCATTATAACAGTTTAAATTGCAATTACTAGTTTAACTATAGATACTACAAAAAGGAAACAGAGGATGTTATTTTATTTATTTATTTACTTATTTTTGTTTTGTTTTTAATTTTCATCATAGCAACAAAATTTAGTGCAGATATACATTTCACGAAAAGCATAAAGAACATATTAAAAAATGTCCAATATTCTTCTTCAAATATTCTATTTTTAAGTTTAAAAAAATACATTTTTAAACGAAAATTTAAAATGCTCATCAAAATTCTGCCTTTTAATAAGTAAAAAATCAAATTTGACAATCTTAATGAAGTCGAATATTAAAAAACTTACACAATTTTTTTCTAGGCAATATCAGAATGCTTTCTCATCAATCTCATCAATATTGATAAAAAATTAAGTAGCAAGAAGCATTTTAAAAATCTAAAAAAAAAGCTGAAAAGTTAGTTTTCAGAAAAACAGATTTAATTTATATAAATACACTTACCTTTATTATTTACTTCTTAAAACCTTCATAAATGATATTTTGTAAAAATAAACTGTTTTGGTACTATTGTACTACAGAAATAGACCCTATTTGCGACGATTTTTTCTGAAATAGAGGTCCGCTGTCCCCTAAGTCAAATTTGGAGTTTTGTTTTATTTAGAACTCTTATTCAATAGATATAGACCTTTGAATACATTGAATCTAATAATAATAATATTGTACAAATAATTAATACAAAACAGTATCACGTGAGTTTATCGAGACTTTTATTTATCTTTCGATAGATCGGTCTCACACATAGCTCAAAGCATTATGCCACAATTTCTGTTCGTTTCAATTATTCGTTGAACTTCAAGTTTTGTATACTGATTTGGAGGCGAAGGAACCCCGACTTCCCTAGTCTGTTTTTAGTTTGTACATCGAGTATAAAAAGTAAGGAGGGAGATAATTTTTTAAAAGTTAGATTAAACAGGTTTTTGGATCGTTAGATTCGTTCAAATGACTGTCTTTTTTTACCAACTGTAGTTTTTGGTTTATAAATTTTAATTATTCATGGTTTTTATTCTTTTACGACTGAGGCGTCCATCCCGATCAAACGGGGCGTCTAACTCTGAGGCCCGGGTAAAATTTCCAAAATCATTGTTTCAGGTTA
The DNA here is from genome assembly GCA_964019185.1 of Maratus speculifer. Classification (NCBI taxonomy): domain Eukaryota; kingdom Metazoa; phylum Arthropoda; class Arachnida; order Araneae; family Salticidae; genus Maratus; species Maratus speculifer. Next base: position 255,871,527 of record OZ025295.1, on the reverse strand, counting down.
AAAAAAAAATCTTATTTTATCTGGTATTTAGATTACAGTAGTAGTATTTATTGTATTCTACATAAAATTTGGAGCAAATAGGTTACATGTGTTCTGCAAAACTCGGTACTCTATGCGGTACCTCTTAACAGTAAAGTCTCTTCACGGTACAAAAAAATAAAATAAAATAAAATAAAACAGTAGCTAAAATGTGGCAACTTTACCCGATTTACTCTAAATATCAATAAAAAAAACCCGCAAAAATATAATTTAACTAATAAACAGATGTTGGCACCGTTAAAATGACGTCAGCATTAGTCACAGATACTATTTTCCTTTTAAATATATATTTATAAAAACAGGCATAAGCTCTTTAAACACAGAGATCATTTACTTTTATTACTATTTTATTTAAATTTAGGCAATCTCGAACAATTTATTAAAAAATACGATATATTCAACCGCAGACAATCTCAAATGACACTAGTAATTAAGCTGATTTATAAGACTTTATACAGAAAACTCAATTTATTATCCACTTACTTCATTAAATGAGGGATAATTTAGCTACATAATTGGTTTTTAAAGAGAAGATATATATCAATTAGCTATTTAAGTATGGTATAAACTTGGTCTTTTCAGAGTTTTTTTAAAAGAGTTTGGAAGAAAAAGTTTTGCTTTATGTAATTAAATTTTGCTGTCATTAAATTATTTTCAAAAAAAAAAAAAAAAAAAAAAAATCTGTACATTTAATGGGCTTTTACAATTGAAATAGAGGACAGATATTAGTGTCAAATGGCAAATATACCTTGTAGATTTGCAGCTTATATATATATATTTATTTATTTTAATCTATTTTAAAAAAATTCTTACTATTCTAGAGAAAGTAGAATATGTTTGAATTATTTTGTTTGTAAATATATTTCAGTGTACTAGAAAGAAAAAAAATATTTTGAATCTGAATGAAAATAATATAATTGTGATAATTTAAAAAACTTATTTGGTGATTAAACAAAAAAGTACTAATTATTTAATTACAGAAAATGAAGTATTTTACCCTTTTTTCGCAAACGAAAGGGAAAATTTCTCCCTTATCTTGGATTTAAAAGTAGTAAGCAATGTAACAAACATTTAAATATGTAACACATATTTACATAAATGTTATTTTCTGAACATTTAATTACTTCAATTAGTTAATAAAACAGAGAAATTACATCGTTAAAAAATATTGTTTATAAAATTTTATAACAATTAGTCCTTTCCCTTCTGCTTAGATATCATAAGAAGTTTTTGGTTTAAGCTTTTAAGTGTGTTTAAAAAGTGTGCTAGAAATTGCTGTAGTAAAATTTATTTTCTGAAAACTTACTCATTTTAAAATTCATTCTTTTAAAATTACTGTTAACTTAATTTTCAAATCTTTGTTGCCGTAAAATAGGGTGAATCGGAACACTTTTCCTCTTTAACGTTAAAAAAACAACAACTGTTTTTCTTAATCCTTTTATTTTTTTACTAAAAACTTCCGTCTTGTTTTGTTCTTTACTTTTTAACCAAAAGCGTAAGATTTATTACTGTTTATCTATATATTTTTTACTCTTTTAATGGTGTTCCGATTCATCCCGCAGATAGGGGTGAATTGGAACAAATGTTATAATATTTATTTACTTTAATTCAAACTTTAATAGGGTTAATAAAGATAGGTAATAATGATAAGGGAGGAATAGGAGCACGTAGTGACAATCAAACCAAGCCTTAATTTTATGTACAAGCAAAGATATGCCATTTTAAAAATTACAGAACAACTTTTAACTCAAGAGAAATTAAAATTTATTTTAAGAAATTGTATTCGAATTGCAGAAGTTGGAATTTAAAACAATTCAGTCCTGTTCTGTGTTATTCTTTACTAGTAGTCATTGGGTAAGGGAATCTATAGAGTAACCTCAATTGCTGCTTGTATTAAATACGATCAACTAGTATCCCCTCATCCCCAGCCCTTAGTACTGTCTACATCCCTTACTTTTTTTAATTTGTTTTCCATTTTGAGATGGTTGTGTAATGTTGTGGATGTCAGAGAACAATTCTGTGCAATTTTTCTTAGTAATTTGTCATTTTTAATTTTTTGTGTTGTGTGTTCCATGTTTTTTGGATTGAGCATTGACTTTTTTGTTTAATTAAGTAATTTTTTGGCATCTTTAAACTCTTCAAGTTATTAGAAATTCAAAATATCGTTACAATACATATTCATACATATGTTTTCAGATATTGCATGAAACTGTTACAGTATAAAAAAATAAACCATGAGATAAAACATGTTACGATTCACCCCGTAAATCTTAAACCTCTGATGTTACAAGCCATTTTTCACTTTTTTATTCTGTAGTTTAGAAATAAGTAGAATTTAATACAGCATGTCGTTTACAGGTCTATCATTAATTAAAAATCCCTACTCTTAGGTTTGGAATACGAAAAATACTGCAGTTGCATAGAAAGTTTTGAAAATTATGAAAAATGAGGTTTTTGAGAATTCACTTGCAGTTTTTTTATATACCCCAGTAGTGGTGCCAACATGACAAAACTGAATTTCTCAACTCTTAATGGTATTACCTTCTTATAAAAAAATTGGCAACTAAAATATCATGAAATATATCTATAATGAATTTATTTGTATGTCCGGGAAGTTTCGTTCCTATTCACCCCACTGTTCCATTTTACGGTATCAATTTCTATTCTTCATGCATTTTCTGAAGCTTGTATTAATACAGCTATACATGGATTTAATACATTATGCACAGTGGTTCTAATTAAAATATCCCTGTTTGGGGCTCTCTATGGAGCAAAATATCGGTCTATCGAATCAAAATATCTCTCTATGAAAACGCTCTATGGAGCGTTTTCATATTTCGAGGATATATATATATATATATATATAGAAATGGAAACCGGTTGGTGAAAAAAAAGTTCAAACAAAGCCCACAAGGTAAAAATGAGGCGCTGCAAGTAAGGAAAACGTAACATAATCTAAGGTGTAAACCAAAGGGGCAAAAGCAAACCAAAGGTTGATTCCCACCAATAATTTTTATTAGTATTATTCGTTTAAAGTTTATTGATATTATCCTGTAAACTTTATTCGTATTCTTATTAGGCGAAGAATATTAAAAATTTATGGAAATCGGACAATTTTCGTTTAGATTTTAGCACCTTTGAATATGACGCAAACAATAAAGAACAAAAAGAAAGTATCGGTACTTAACTTCATTATTACATTATTCTACATTCAAACTGACCATCATAAAATACTGTTAGAGACAGCACAATCGAATGACACTCGAGTGGCAACATAGAACATACAATAATTTCACAAGTCAGGTTCAGTATGTCCACCTTGCTTCAGCGCTAAAATATAAAACTGTATCACTTCATTATCCACAGCGGCATCTTTCGGGGAATGAAAGGTTAATAATGCGATTTTCCTCAAAATAGCATAGCAGCAATTTTTGAATTTGACAATGTGAGGCGGCGCACATCTTGTTGGAATGTTGTACCGAGGATCCATTCTGCAGGAGTACTGGAATGCCTGAACTTTGCAACGAGTCTTGATAACGTGCTGATTTTACGGAACATGTTTTTGGTCCCTGAGAAGGGATTTTCTCAAGAAAAAAAAACAATCAAAAAGGTCGCAGTGAAGCCGATCCACACAGTAACATGCGGAGAATGCAGGGGCATTTGTTGGATATCGTCAGGATTCTCAGTAGACCATATACGGCAGTTTTGTGTGTTCCATGTTTCACACATATTAAAAAGATCCCCATCGGTCCATCTGATGTTCCACGGAGAACTCTTATAGAGTTCCATCATTGCTAAAAATGTCAAAACTAACGTTTCACAAAGAATGTCATCGCAAGGTTTTTATTCCTTGAAGAAATGAATCCTATATGGATTGGGCTTGAGTGCTATAGGTAAACTCCATATGGTAATGACACCATAAGAAAACATCTTGGTAGAGTATCATAAACCCTATTGCCTTAATGCGTCTGAAACACTGAATGTTACTTTTGTATTTGTAATAGTACACACTCAACAACAGCGGTTGCGAAATCATCCTTCATCTTCGGTGTCTTTTTTGCGTCTTTGGCCTGCTTGAACTGTAACGCTACAAATGTCCTCAAAGCGTTTCGATATTCGTCGCTGAACACATGTTGTCAATGGACCCATATGCAAAAATCTTTGCCATCGGTACAAACAAAGCTCTTTCTCAACGTTATTGTCATTTATTAAAAAAGCTTCAGCAGCAAAGCGCGTTCAGGAAACGAGAGAACAATCGTGGCTGTCTGACAATATTTTGAGCTTATTCGCTTGCCTTTTCATCTGTTACGACGGTCTTTTAGTAAGCTTCTTATGCTAATTTTTTTCTCAGGTACAGTGCTGGCAAACACAGAATGCAAGGTGTCGATAATTAACATTTCAAATAATTTTACGCACAAACCATTCTACCGAGCTGAGTATTGAAATATTGAAATTCTCAACTATTTAGAATGATTCATGTAAAAAAATGTAAATAATGTTAATTACCGATGTCTGGTATTCTGTTCTTTATTGAAAGTTTCTGCTTCCGGGGTATACAAATCAAACGACGGTGGACCAATTCCCAACTATATTTCTTTTAGTACTATTCACCTAATAAGAATACTGTTTAAAATAAGCGAAATATATAAAAATAACAATTTGACAAAGAATACTATTAAAATTTAGTAGTGGAAATCAGCTCATTGCCCATTAGATTGTATTTTAACACACTGGAAGTAGCATTTTTTTACTTTTGCATCAGTTTGATCTTTTGCTGTTTAGTTTTGTTTTTACCATAATTCAAACATTTGATCTATATTAACACATTTCTAAGGGCTCTGAGCATTTCTGTGACTTCTATAGACAATTTTAAAGTAGAAGAATACGCATAATCTTTACCGGTCATTCTAATAGCATTCCTTTTATACCGTGCTGAGAGTTGTGATAGCCACCTGCTACTTTTATTTCTAAAACAATTCATTTGAGCATAAGGAAAATTAAACACAACAATTTTCAATTTTTTATTAATAAGTCAATAAACCTTTCAATCTGTGCAATTCGAAAAAAAACCTTTTTTAAATTATGTTCCGTATTCAATGATTTCCGGTGAGCCATGGTCAAAGTAGAAGTTGCATATAAAAATATTTCGTCTACACAAAAAGCGACTACAAACATATAAAACGTACCACAGTTCAGCCCCACAAAAAATATTACTGCAGCCATTATTTCATCTCATCATATTCGAATTAAAAGAAGATAGTAGTGTTAAACCAATTTCTCTTTTTAAACATTACAAAATAAAATTACTTTTTTTAAAATTTATTTTAATTCATGTATTATATCAGATATTTGTGTTTAAATTCAAGATTTACAACACTTTGCGGAATTTTACTTTAGACAACAAAAGTCGTCTTCAACATACTCGTTCAGCAACATACTTAGACTCGTGGAAAAAAAGTAAATGCTTCCCACTAACTCTGCAAAAAATATCAAAGAAGAAAATTATTCGTACCGAACGATTGGGAAAAAAGTCTACTTTTAAATGATGTATATAAAGATTTCCTTATAGGTTCATCTACATATTTCAACGAACACTAACTTTTTTTTAATAGCAGTACCCTATTCTGACAGAATAAATGAGCTCTAAACCCTTCAATTACCCTAAAAACAAATTTTCATGTTATTCCTACTATAAGTTTTCGAGAAAGCTTAAAACAAACATATTTTAGGGGCTGTATCCACATTGAAATTAGGTCTCGATTGTTGACCAAGAAAGCCCAAATCTTCATGAAAGCATCTTAGATGCTCTTCAAGTAGTTATTGAAGAATGCTATATTACACGATTGCATAAGAAGTTTCAAAATATCTTGTCACTTCTGTCTTAGACGATTCCTGAAACCATGGTTTTGCCGAATTTTAAGCATTATTTTAAAACGACTAATAAGAAAAATTATTTATTTTGAATTTTCATAAAACAGCACTTAATAAAACTAACCGCATCAAAAAACTGTAAATTGCAATTCATATTTTTTTCGAATATTACTTTTATAATTCATTCATTCAGCAGTCATTGAAGACTGCTAGATTACATGATAGCATAAGAAGTTTCAAAATATCTTGTCACTTCTATCTTAGACGGTTCCTTAAACCATGGTTTTGCCGGATTTTAAGCATTATTTGAAAACTACTAATAAGAAAAATTATTTATTTTGAATTTTCATACTGCAACACTTTATAAAACTAATCCTATCAAAAAACTGTAGATTGCAGTTCATATTTTTTTCGAATATTAATTTTTTATTTCATATTTCATATCACAAAATTATAAAAATTCCAAATGCACCATATTTATTTTGAAGTATTTTATTAATATTGCTACCATGGATACAATTTCAGGAGATAGTAATAAAAATATGAAAATTGAATTTAAAATTAGAAGTGCTAAATACTTGAATGTTTACAATTCTTTAATTTATCACTCAAATGATTTAACATAGTTTCGAAACTAACATTTGAAATATCTTGTTAAAACTGGGTTTTGCTATTGAAAATAAATAAAGTTTGAGTTCGTTTAAATAGGTAGTAAGCCCACAAAGCAAATTTTATATTCATCATTTAAAAGTAGACTTTATTTCAAATCTTTCGGTACCAGCAACGTTCTTCTACGGTAATTTGTTGAGGAGTTAGTAATAGGTGTTTGCATTTTTTCCAGTACTGTACAGTAATCCATTCTTAATTTTAAATATTTAAATTATTGCAAAATGGAAATTACAAAAATATTGCAACTGTGAAGTGCATATGATAAAAGAGTGGAATTATTGGTGCATTTCATAGGATTTAAGTTTATTTCTTTATTCAAAATTTCATGGAATTTTTATGGATTAAAATCTTTATTTAAGGCATCTTATTTTTTTTCTTCCGATTATGATTGTATCTAGTAATCCCAGACTTTTTATCATCGTCGGCTGTTTATCTAAAAAAATGCTTTTGAAAATAATATATCATAAATCAATTGGAATTTTAAAATTACAAAAGCGATCTTATTTTTTTCAGATCCATAAAAATATTTCATTTTTCTTTTATCACTTAATGCACGATATTCTACAAATATGAGATGTGACATGGAGATAAACAGTCGGATATTAATATATAAATTTCTATAATTGTACGAAATCAGTTTATTACATAATTTGAAATGTCAGAAACACTTTTCTGTAATAAAAGTAAGCAAAAGCACTTTTTAATGCACCTATTATAAACAGCCAAAAAATTGTAATAGCCTTAAAATTTTTTTATGTTAAGTTGCATTAATATTATTTATAAAACAACGCTTTATTAGTTTACATCCGAGCTAACAGAAACGACATAATGACTTTGATTCAATCCGATTAAAGCTAAATTGCATTAAATTTAGTATGCAGATATCTGAATATTTAACAGCGAATCGAAGAATTTTCAAATGTCATTGTAAATTGTACACGAAAATAGTATTTAACTTGCTTTAAGGAATATAATCATGCTTTTTCCAATTTCAATTCATCTGTCAGAATTGTTTAATGTAATTCAATCTGTCTGTTGTAAACACTTACTTTTAAATATAATTATAAAATAACACTGAGTTCTGCAATTAACTGATGGTGTCGTAGAATGAGATATGCTAAAAGTTAATTCATCCGATTGGAAAATAAATAAATAAATAATAATGTTATAACAACGTAAATATTGTAGCGTATATCATGGTTCTAATCTTATGGTGTGTCCAGTTCAAAATCTACAGTCCCTTAAAAAATTGGAAACTGATTTATTAACAAATCTACGAAGCTACAGAGTCTTTAAACTCACAAATACTACCAAATTTTCAGAAATAACTATGTAAATCCAACGTACAAGTACATATATATGTCACAGAGACTCTTTAAATAACGTCACAATAATATGTCAAATTCAAAGCAGCGTAGATAAATCACAATACGCAAGCAAACATGCTTAAACGTTATCACATTCAAGAATTGACTACTGGGTCCCTCAATAACGACTGACAAATAATAACATCATCCCGCTCTGCAACGATCTCCTACATATAGCCGCGGGGCATGCACTAAAAATTTCTACATGTTTCTAGAAAATTCCACAAAACATCGGAACAGCATTCAATGTATCTTTATATCTATAAGAGGGGGTTACAATAAAGAGGGTCTAACATCGCCAACAATCGAAAAAGTTTATTGCCAAGTTGGAGGTATATCGCTAAATTTCGCGACGAAAATTAGTCGTCAAAATGGACCCCAACTTGGCGATAACTATAATATTTTGCCAAATTGCCATAGACATTCAATGAAAAAAAATAGACAGGTTTGCCAGATAAAAAGCCAGCAAACAGATGCAATGTAACAAAAACTAATATTAGCAAAGGAATAGAGCTGAATAAGATTATTTACAATTTTTCGAGTACAAATACTAACTATTAACAGAACTTGTAATACTACCCCTGCTCAAAGACTGCACGTCCAGAGCAGTACAATCTTTGAGTTACTGGAAATCACTTAAAAAATAATAATAAGATTTACGTAAGTAAAGAGATAATTACTATTTAAATATTTACAAAAAGTGACTCCATGACCATGGCGTGAAATTCCAGTTTCGAATTTCTAATCACTTTGGCCAAAATAAGGGACTAGCCGGTTATAATGTACGACCTTGAGCTTGGTGTGTGGTGACTTTTGTATACGTACGACAACGTCAGTCAGCCTGTTGGCGACAGTGTTAGAACCGTCCCAGTTTCTTTGTAATTCTGGTGGCAGTCCCTTACGGCGTATGGAATTCCACGACCAAACGTTGTCACCTTCGTTAAACTCATGTCCAGTTGCCTTTATGTCGTACCGTGTCCATTCCGATCCGGTTACTGGCCAGACAACGAATCTCCCCAATCCGTTCCGGGAGTTCATACACATATTCCTAAGGCGATAAAAGAGCATCAGGAGGACGGCAAAAAAAAAAAAAAAAAGATCCGCAGGTAGACGAAGATCGCGAACAAAGAGCATTTGAGATAAGGAATAACCAGTGGCCTCATGAGCGGCACTCATGTAGGCAAGCAGGAAAAGAGGCAGTTTCTTCTACCAATCCTGTTGATCTTTAGACACCAGGAGGAAAAGTCTATTCAGGATGGTACGATTGAAGCGCTTCACCATGTCGTCCGACTGAGAATGTAGAGGTGTATTTCGAGTTTTGTCTATACCGAGTAGTCCACACATTTTTATACACACAGCCGAATCTAAGTTTCTTCCTTGATCGGAGTGGATTTGAAGAGGAACTCCGTATCTGGAAAGCCGGTGTTGAACCAGTACCTCTGATACAGTTACTGCCTCTTGATTAGGTATAGCGTAGGCTTCAGTCCAGTTGTTGAAGTAGTCCATGACAATGAGTATGTACTCATTGCCATCAGATGTTCTAGGAAGAACACCCAGGATGTCTAGAGCAATTCTTTCAAAAAGGGCTCCTAAATTATAACGCGGCAATCGTCCACGGTTGCGCCTCTTGTGACCTTTACGTGCTACACAAGTGTCACAAGTTCGACACCACTTCTCCACATCACTGCAAACATTATTCCAATAAAGCGGTCTTGAAATTTTTGAAGGGTCTTCAAAACAACAAAATGACCTCCTGTGATACCATGAAGTTCTTGAAGAACCATAGAAATTTTCGACTTCGGAAGTAGTAGTTGCCATCTACATGTCTTACCATCGCCAGACTCCCATTTTCGGTATAAGGTACCGTTCTTCAAATGAAAGGAATCCCAGAGAGCCCAGTAACGTTTAGTCGTAGGATGGGAATGGGCCATATCTTGTCAGCTGGGCTTCCTGTTGAACACTTCTTTTAGCTCTAGAATGGGCTTAATTTCAGGATCAGCAAGCTGATCTTTCCGTGTGCTTTCATCACGCCACTGGTATTGCGATGATATCTACCCAGTTGTAACTTGTCTTACTCTAGGAACATTGACATTAAACTTCTTCTGAACTCGGTCGCAATATTTTCAGTTCTTTAAGCAGGGTCTTCTTGAGAGAGCATGTGCATTTCCATGCTATGAGCCTTTTCGATGGCGTATCTCCATGTCGTACTCTTCAAGCTTTTGTATCCACTTGGTTATCTTGCAGTCAGAGTTCTTAAAATTCTACAGCCAGGTTAGAAAATCATGATCATGTCAGTAATCTTGTTATGACAGTGAGAGAAGATGTGCTCTTTTTCGTCCCTAGATTATTTTCTCAAGGAAATATTTGTATTGATGAGGTTTTTTGAAAACAAAAATAGTATTATGCTGCATAATTTTATGAAATTTGGAAATTTTGTTAGATCAAACGGCAGCTTTATAAGGGTTATTTAACTGTTAGAATAATTATGAATGATAAGAAAATATTTATCTTCTTAAATACTTTATATTAATAATAAATAATCTGCCATCCATCTAATTAAAATTTAAAGAAAAGGAAGTTTCGCGTAACAAAATTTAATATTTGTTCACTGTAGAAGTTGATCATGTGCTGAAATTTTATTTTAATTAACTTAAATGCGTGCTAATTTTCTTTCACATGTTCTTTGTTAACATAAAAAAAAAATTAAAGATTAACTAATAGAATGATTTATCTTATCTTAAACAATGTATGTATTATAATTTTTTACTAAACAAATATTTTAGAAAGAAAACAACACCGATTTTTTATAATTTGTTTTGTCTATTTATTGTATTTGTCATCTGTAAATACAAGAGACAGTCAAATTGTTTACGGAAATTTGTTTAAATCTTCTTATCACAATATGATTATTTTATATATAATACCATTACAGTTATTGTTTTTACTTCTAGAATTGGTAAAAGGCAATGCGGCGCCAATGTAGAAATAAGTAGTGATCAATAAGTACAATATCAAATTGGAGCAAAATGCGAATATTAGGTTCATGTTTAGATTGGGGAATTCTTCTTTAGAAACATTCTTAGCATTACAGACAGAACACATGTAATATACATTTCCAGTCTTGTTTCGTAAACAAGATCAAAATTGGCTTCGAAAGTAACCGATTGGAATAATTTGAAGACATCAAAATCAACAAGATGCATTTTGCCTGTAATTGAAGAGCAATGACTGAGCCTGAATCTGGGAAGATGCCAAAGCAAGACTATCATCATCGTTTCCACCAATTTTAGGATCTATAGAAAAATGCGTGTGTCTACGGAAACCTACTTTGAAGCCTATTAAATAACTATGTACTGTTATTGTGTTGATAAAGTGTTGTAACTAAATTCCAAAGCGTTTTGACTGTTTTCGTATTAGAAGAACCAAGTAAAAGGGAAAAATGATTATTGACTTTTAGTTAAATTGCAACTTTATGCTCATAGTAAAAGTAAAATACTATATATATAAATATGTGTTATATAAAAAAATGGTATTATATATATATATATAAAGAAATACCCTATTATGATAAAAAAAGAGTTTTTGTTTGCATTTTTCAAATTGTATACCTAAATACATCATATTTGTATATACAAGTATAACATTGCGCGAAACATGTAGGAAATAGACGAACATTTTTCTTGTGATACACATTTTTACGTGTATAGAATAAAAATAAAATTCCCAAACCATTTGCATGCTTTAATTCATTAATTTCGTGACTAAAAAAATGAAATTCAGTGCACACGAATAACAACGAAAGTATACATTTTAAAATAAAGTCAATAAAATATGAACGCAGACATTTAATTTTTTTTTAATTTAATATCTGATGAAATATAAAATATACCAATATACTTCCATATATGTTTATTATATCTAAATACATTTTAATGGTCGTTCATTTAGCACCAAAAGAGAACATAGAGAAAATGCTTAACATGCAGATTTTTAATCTCTGTCTATTCTAAAACGCATGTGCTAAGAATTACTGCGCAGCTTAATCTCTGTTTATTTTAATATAATGCCATGCAGATTAGAGACACTGGCATTATAAGATAAATTGCAACAGTATCATTTTATCACTGTTCAATTAAGCACGAAACACTCCGTCGTCGGTTAACAATGCTGAAAGATAATTTATTACAGTGAAATAAGTCCGTTTTGCATTAAATAGTTCACATTTTCGTAGATTAAATTTTCTTAATGTATTAATTCATTTCTCTATAATTTGAATATATACATAATAATAAAAAATGTTCTACTTAATCTTAAATTAATTACTTCCAAATTCTTTTAAGTTTGAATTTCTCCCTTTTTTTATAATATTAGATTAACATATTATTTTTAATTCTATACATTTAATCACGCTTTTTTATTTCTCTTATTCTAAAATAATTAATCCTTCAAAACAATACTTTTCTTAAAAAGAAAATCTCATTACTTAATTTCTTCTGTATCTGTTGCGTAATAACTATTTAATTCTTCTCTCAAATCAATCGATTATCCAGAATTCCCTTCAGTGCTTTTTGTTTAAATGCGGATCCGAGTTGTTTATACGAAAACGTGAAATAGTGCTAATGTATGTTTGTGTCGGTGGGTTAAATTGCATTGGTTAAAAGTAAATTCTCAAAATTTAATTGATAAAAAAGGAGTTTTTTGTGAAATATTTTTTCCGCGCAATAAGGCTATATAAGAACGATTATTTTGGGTTCAAAAAAGTAATTATTATTATTATTATTTGCTTTCTGGTTTCAATCTGTCACTTGGAGGAAAAATAAGTTTTTATTATGATGGATCTTCATTGCCTTTTTTATGTGGTTTATGCTGATTAATCGTTGAAAAGTAATCGAAGCCGTAGTTAAAATTCTGGAATTCATTTGCTGGCCTTTGGAATATCAGTATTTTTTTTTTATTGAATATAGCTTCGAAAAAATACACACACACACACACACACACACACGCACACACACACACACACACGCAGACAGACAGAGCGATTTGTTATTTTATTAATATAGATTTTTATCTACGTTATAAAGTATTACAAAAAGTTCTGAAAAAAAGAAAACTTTTAGTAATACAATTTTTAGTTCAAATCAAATGTTTTCAATATTTTATTTAAATTTTGACATTTAATTATTTCTAATTTTCCGATTTCAATTATTTTAAAAGCAAGCATTTATTTTAATAAATAATATAATAGAAAAAACTATTTTAAAAAAAATTACTATTTCTTCGTAAAATATGCTTCAGCTGTAATTCATTTCTTTCATATCGTCTTATTAATACAAAATTCCTTTCTCGTGCTTTTGTTTGAGACATTAAAATTTCAGCGATAAATGGTTTCACACTGCAAACCTTTTTTTCAGTTTACTTCGCCTCCACTTATCTGTTTTCTCCATAGCGTACTGTAATTAAAAAAAAAAAAAAAAAAAAAAAAAAAAAAAAAAAAAAAAAAAAAAAATCCCTCTTTAAACTGACAGTTTGCCTGTCTATGAATTTTAAAGGTCTGTATTTCTGCGAAAATTTTATGCAACCAACCAACCAAATGAAAGGGAAAAAAAGCGAAAAAAGGGGATTTTTTATGAGAGTGAGCTTTGGAATGTAATTAATTACTCGGTTAATAAATAGAATTTTGAAATTCTGAGACTCAGGTGCATCAGGAGAGATATTGGGCTACTCGCATAAAAATTTTGAGCCTCGTACGTCCCATAGATTTTGCTAGCCATCGCAGACACACACACACACACACACACAGGTTGGTCTACCCTGTAAAGTGAGGAACCGTGTTTACACAATACGTTCTGAGTAACCTTAGAAATTGTGGTCAAAACCCTAAAAATGCAATTTACTGATACGTATTCACATTAATAAAAGCTATAACTATATTAAAAATTATATTTTTCTTGTAACATTATTTTTTATTAAATAAAACAGCAGGAGATGTTTTGCATGTATATCGAGTAACTGGTTCAGCTTACACACATGGCGTTGTGAGTAACATAGCCTCGAACTAAGATAATAAAAATTGTTACTCAGAAGAACGGTAATTTTTACCTGCTGTGTTTAGTGTTGATTGCTACAATGGACTAATAATAATGCATAATTCTCTTCCTCGTCACTATAAAATTTAAGACAAAAGAAAAAAAAAAGTTTATATGAATCTAGGAAAAAAAGTTATCGGAAAAAAGTGACATAAACTACGAAAGCGGAAAAAAATTGACACGGAAAAAAGTTACCGAAAAAAGTGACAAGGAAAAAAAGTTACAGGAAAAAAAGTGACAAGGAATTGATTTTGGAGACTTATTATTGATTTTGGGGATTCATTGGTTAAGTATGAAAGGGGGATCGGGGGCAGACTCATAATTTAGGTAAATGGGTTTTTCATGCTGAATTAACTGTTTTGGTTCAATTTTTGCAAGGAAGTTCATATTGAAAAGACGCTTGCCTGATTTGTTTTGGGAAAAGATGATTACCTTCCTCCTACCCGCCCTAATTTGATAGATGGGTTTTTATGAAGAATTATCCATCGTGTGTCAAATTTTGGATATAGGTTCTTTCTGAAAAAGGCTTATCTATAGTAATATAGTATAATGCCTGAAAAGGTTTGGAAGTTTAATGATTAAGCATAGAGCGGTAACGGGGAAATAAACTCTCTTAAATTAAATTAATAGATTTTTACGTAGAATTATCCGATTTGTTTGGAATTTTGGACATAAGTTCATTATGATAAGACGTATCTCTGATTAGCTATGGGGTTCTTTTGCTTATTGATAAAAGAAGGGGAGGGCAATTATCTCGCCTCAAACTAGATAAATCGTTTTTTATGCAGAATTATCGGATGTATTTCAAATTTTAATTGAAATTCCTTTCGGATAAGGTGAATCCCTGAATAGTTTTAAGGGTTTAACAGCTAAGTATAGAAGAGGAATAGAATATAGCCCCCGTCTTTAAATTGAATAAATTGTTTTTTACGCAGAATTATTGGATTTGCTTCATATTTTGGAATATAGGTTCATTATGATAAGGCGTATCCTTGATTAGATATGGGGTTCTTTGCTAATTAAAAAAGGGGTCGGGTGATTTTTACCCCCCCCCCTTTAAATTAGATAAATTGTTTTTTATGCGCACTTATCCGATGTATTTCATATTTATATACAAGTCCTTTCTTATAAAGTGAATCGCGGAATAGTTTTAAAGGTTTAATTGCTAAGTATAGAGGGGGGAGGGGAACGCGGGATAACCCCTTTCAATTACATAAATGGCTTTTTACACAGAATTATCCGATTTGCTTCAATTTTGGATGTGGGTTCATTCTGATAAAGCGTATCTCTGATTAGTTATGATGTTACTTAGCTAATTAAAAAGGGGGACGGGCGATTATTCCCCCTCCTAAATGAGATAAATTGTTCTTATGATGCACTTCAAATTTTGGGTACAGGTTCTTTCTGATAAAGTGAATCCCTGAATAGTTTTAAGGGTTTATGGCTAAGTATAGAGGGGGGTGGAACGAAGGATACCCCCCTTAAATTAATTAAATGGCTTTTTATGCAGAATTATCCGATTTACTTCAAATTTTGGATATAGGTTCATTATGATAAGGTGAATCCCTGATTAGTTGTGGGTTATCGACCGCCCCCCCCCCTCTCTATACTTAGCCATTATACCCCTAAAACAATTTAGGAATTCACTTTATCAGAAAGAATCTATATCCAAAAGTTGAAATAAATCGGATAATTGTGCAAAAATTGTTGCGCAATTTATATTATTCAATGAGGGGGGCAATCCCTCGCTATCCCTTTTTAATTAGCAAAGAACAACATAACTAATCAGGGATATGCCTTATTATAATGAATCTACATCCAAAATTTGGAGCAAATAGGATAATTTTGCATAAAAAACGATTTATCTGGTTTGAGGCGAGATAATTGCCCCCCCCCTTTATTAATAAGCAAAAGAACCCCATAACTAGTGAGAGATAGGTCTTATCATAATGAATTTATGTCCAAAATTTCAAGTAAATCGGATAATTGTGCGTGAAAAACCATTAATTTAATTTAAGAGAGGTTATTCCCACGTTCCCCTCTATGCTTAACTATTAAACTCTCAAATCTCTTCAGGTATTATATACAATATATATATAAGCCTTATCAGAAAGAACCTATGTTCAAAATTTGACACACGTTGGATAATTCTAAATAAAAATCCATTTTTCTAATTTAGGGTGAATTGGGTGGGGAGAGGGGGTAATCATCCCTTCCCAAAACTAATCAGGCAAGCGTGTTTTCAGTATGAGCGTATATGTAAAAATTGAACCAGAACAGTTAATTCAGCATGAAAAACCCACACTGTTAAAAAAATTCTGAAATTCACGAACATTTTTTTCCTGGATTTCACAGAAAAGCTCCTTTTTAACAACAAAAGGGTATTTTCCGTTACAAATCACAAAATTCCATCATATTTCCTGAAAATAACGAAACGGATGGAAATAAAAACAAAAAAAAAGGAGACACTCCGTTGCGTGGAGAGCTCCATGGCCGAGTGGTCAAGCCACCACACCGCTAATCGCCTGCGATCGCAGATTGTGGGTTCGAGTCATATTGGCGCCATGGAATAATGAAACATAAAAAATTCCTTTTAAATTACATTTTTTCTGTTTATTTTTCTCTTTTTTTTCTTATTAAATATCTTTTAATTTATTAGCCGAAAAATAAATAAATAAAAAAATAAATAGTATACGACAATTTCAAAAAAATGTCTATATATATATATATATATATATATATATATATATATTTGTAAAAAAAAAAAAAATATTAAAAAAACAGTGGTTTTAAACAGTGATTTTTTTAAACTACTGAAAAAATTAAAAATTATTTAACAAAATAATAAGTATTATGCATCAGTCTAAAATAATCCGTTTACAAACATTCTAAGGAATATATTTGAAAGGAAATCTTTAAAAAGCACAACAGATTTTCCCACTAACTCATAAAAGACATACTTTGGAGCGTTTGACATCAGCAACTTTGGCTCAGTTCGTAAGAATTTGTTCCGCAATCTGAAGGTACCGAGTTCGATCCTGAGGACGGCATGAACTAAATTATACAAAATAACAATTAAGTAAAATAACATAGCAGCTTAAAATCCCTCGGTGATTTCGAATTCTTTGAAGATTAATCGGTAAATCATTTTTAAAAATTATATTAAATTATTACTATTATAAATCAAACTTTGTAACGGAAAGTTACTGATTCTTACACCGGAGTTTTCCTTTCTTCTATTTCCCACAACGAAAAATCTACTAACGAAACGGTAAAAGTTCGGCTACATTGCTGCCGGTAGTTTCACCTGGAATTCACAGATTTATTTTTAACAGTGCATTTACCTAAATTATGAGCCTCCCCCCGATCCCCCTTTCATACTTAACCAATGAATTCCCAAAATCAATAATACAAATCCCTAAAATCATTTCCTTGTCACTTTTTTTCCTGTAACTTTTTTTCCTTGTCACTTTTTTCCGTGTCACTTTTCTCCCGCTTTTGTAGTTTATGTCACTTTTTTCTGATAACTTTTTTTCCGGTCACATTTTTTTCCGTTTACCCGTTTGAAAATATATATATATATATATATATATATATATATATATATTCGCACAAAATTGCAATATCCGTCTTTGTTTGAATTCAGCGAGAGTTGAGGAAATGTTCATTTTCTGTTGTTCTAGACCTTTGCTCAACAATGCGATTCATATATAATAAAAAATATTTTAAAAACAATATAATACTATGTTTTTATAATAAAATTTTAATTAACTCATTATTCTAATGATATAGCTTGTCTTTTGCATAGGTAGATGGGAGATACTGGAAACAGAGAATGGATAGGGGACCATATTCTTTTCCTAAATGTTTAAAAATATCGCAATTTTGGTCACTATTAACTAATTTTAATCATTTATACCTTTTAAAGAGAATTCTGATTACACTCATTAGAAGGTAAACAGCAGGCACCTCGCAGCTCTGCCTCGCATGCCCCTGCATCAGTCGGGCATTGCTGAAGATAGCTCACGAGGATACAAAAATTTAGAACTCAAAATAACGATAGTCTCAAAATAATTATTTCTCTACTGAGCTTTAGAAATGGATTGAAGGGAATAATAATTTTAAAGCACCAAGACACTGGAAGTTTACTGGTTGATCCAATAACAGTAGGAACTTTGCTCATATCATTATATGTCTTCTTTCCGTAGAATGTGAACTATAAAAGTAAAAATTGATAATATTAATTGCTAAAAATTGTTTCATAAAGGACTTTTTTTGGCTTATTGAGCAAAAGATTGGTTGTATTTACTAATTATGACGATCAATTTTCAACTCGAGGAAGAGGGGGAGCGCCCTCCTGAGAGAACTTAACCCCCATTTACGCATGGAAATTCAAAGTTTGAAGAAAACCACGAAAATCTCCGAACGACTAGGCCGACGGGCGCGACTGGGTTCGAAACCAGCACCTTCCGTCTTTACCATTTTCGAAGGCTGAACCACTGGAATGAGCTAAAGGCTATAACAAAATATGCACTAAATTCATTAAATGCAAATGATATTTAGTTGCAAAGAAAAAGAAAAGAAAAACTTTTTTTTGAAAAAAAAAAAAAAAAAAAATCAAACAACTGGATCTCGTAAAACAATTACTCTCAAAGAAACTAGCATAGCAATGCAAGAAATTACTATCGATTAAAAGCATGTTATTCTTTTCGATTAATAAAATTTATTTGTCATAAGAGTACATGTTCTTTTCGTGACAGATTTTTCTTTCTTTTTTCTTTTCTTTTCTTTTTTTTTTTTTTTTTTTATTATAACAAAATTACGATTTCTAAAAGTTAATTATGTAAATGAATGTTAGTATAATGAAATGATTTTTAATACCATTTATTCATTTCTAAAAATTTTATTAAAATATCATTAAAAAATCCATTAAATTTTACGATTTAATTGAATCTCATGAATATTTATCATTACGATTTCTAATTCTTAAACTTTATTAAAATTAATTATATTTTATAGTATTTTTTATGCTTTTCATATGTTTATAATTCAAAATATTAAACATTTTGCGACAACTCTATTGAAACGGAAAATTGCTGGTAGCAAATTTAAATTTCATTATAAACGTCCACTATTATAGTATAATTTAAAAGAATCCAAATATTTTAAGTGTTCAAAAAAAAAAAAAAAGTTTGAAGTTTATATCAGAATAGACTATATATATATTTTTAATAAAATCTATTTTACTGTAATAATAAAAAAAAATATTAATATCAAAATAAAGTTTGAATTAAAAAATATTTATTTGTATGAAAAAAAAAATTCTGTAAAAAGTATAGAATACCAATTAAATTAAAAAGAAATTAAACGAAAGTTAGTTTTAAAGTTTTTATTAGTAAAGTAACATTAACAAAGCTATTATTATGTAAGCAAATACATAATTTAAGGTAAAATTATAATAAATTTTACCAAAATAACTGAAGGATGCTAGTATATTGTTTGTTTTGAAATACAAAGTTTAAATTTCAAATCATTTAAAATTTGTTTTGCGTAATTATAGTTCAGTTGAACTACTTGTATAATATTAAAACAGCTGACATGTTTTAATATGACAAATTAAAGAAAATTTTGCAGAATTCCTGACTGAAGTAAAAAGGTTTCATTGTACGTAAAATTTAAATATATATATTTAAAAATAAATATGATAGAATTTATAAACAATGCATAAGGGATCATTAATTTAAATTATTATGTAAATTTAAAATTTACATATAAACTGAAACATAATCTTTTGATTTAAAAAGTATTTAAGCTAATGGAATTTTTACTGGCGCTATTTGATCATCCAACTAAAAAAAAAGTTACTTAGATTGCTTATTGTGATCTACACATATTGCATGCGTGTGTGGAAATCGTTCTTTTCCATATGTTTCAAAACAGAAAAGAGCCGAAATCAGCTTTACAAATACAAGTTTCTCACCCATGTATTGACATCAAAAAGCATTTGCGACACAAAAGCTTTCTACTGCACTGCCCAACCTACTGGACAAAGGGGAAAAGATTACACGTCACTAAAAAAAGGGGTGAGAAATATCTTCCCTGGGGTTTTTAGTGAACAAGCTCTTATTGAAAGGAATTTCTCTGTTCCGAACTTTTTTGAGGGAGGAAACTGAATTTAGTTTTTCCGCAAAATGCTTTTCCACCTTCAACAGCTCGAATTTTTCTGATACAATTTCAGACACATTTTTCAAAGTAGAAACATGAAACTTGCTGAGAGTATTTTTGAAGAGACGTATGAGGTGCCATGTGATGTCATTTTGTGCTCAATTCATTAGAATTTGATTTATAAACAATTATCTTCTCAGTATGACTCATTTTTTCGCCCACAGATCTTCCGCTTAAGAAAAATCTATTCAAAATGCCGTTTTTGATTGCTTTTTTGCAATGTTTTTTGCATTTATCCAAGAATCGACAATTACGGCACCTTGAGTACTTTCTGAATAAGACAATTTCCAAGTTTGATGCATATGAGAGCAAAAATGAATTTAAAAATAAATCGAAAAATAAGCAGATTGAATCGAAAAATAAGCAGATTGAATCGAAATACACCCTTAAAGGGTTAAAGTCTGAAATAAAATACTATAGTCTTTTATACTAAACTAGATGAATCACAGAAAAAATCTCCCCGGAAAAAATCACCCCGGTAAAAATCTCCCCGCTAAAAATCTCCCCCGGAAAAAATCTCCCCCGGAAAAAATCTCCCCGGTAAAAATCTCCCCACAAAGAAAGGTAACCGAAAAATAAGGCTTTTTTAAATTAAGATTGAAAAAGCCCACACATATGAATAACAAAGATTTGATGACTTTGATTATGGCAATTATAATTTCAAGTCAATCACGTGCTAATCACGTGTATTTGTACTGGAAACAATTATGGCATTATATGCATATTGTTAGAATTTATGCATATTGAATTAATAGTAAAACCTCCATATGAAATAAGGTCCTACTTCCATGATTATCGCAAGGGCAAACGAGGAAGCTGCGCCAGCTACCCAAACTCAAATTTTGGATTTTTTTTTAAAATTATTATTATTATTATTAATGCAAATTGTAGCTACAAAGACAGTTTGGATGACCTCATTTGAGTCTTCACTTCAGATATTGAATATTGTTATTCAGTCTTTGATAACTCATTACTTATTAGGATACAAACCTACATTTCATTTCGTATCATTTTTAAATTCGATTTTTATTTGTGTAATATGTAATAGAAATGAACAAGGAAAAAACTCTTAAACAGTGAAACTTTTTTTTTTTAATCGTGTCGCACAAAATAAGAGGATAGGGGGGAAACAGAAATATGAATGTTAAGACTGATTTAGATACAAAAGGACAAATCTATGACATAAGTTTTAATTTGTTTTTGTTCGGAAATTCATGAAACTAGCAGGTATTGATGTTCAGAAACTAAATCTAATTACTAACTCGTGTTTTTTTTTTTTAACCCGATAGATTTTTTACAAAATAATATCAAAAGGGGCGTTTTGAATTAAATTTCCTCGCGTAAGATGAATAATCACACAAACAGGGGTAAAAACGTGTTTGTCACGTGATCAAAATCTCTTATATCTCAATCTTTTTCGTTATCTATCTTTTGAGGTGAGGGAGGGGTTGATTTTAGGGGAGGTAGCAAAAAAATATGTGATAAAATCTAGAGATGTTTGGGAAAGTCGGATTTTCTGTGTGTGAAAGGAGGGGGGGGGGGGGGAGGGCTAATTTAAAAGAAAATGTAATTTATTGATTTTTTCACCTCTCTTCATCAACAGCTTACATATATAAGTAAAGGTGCTTCTGTCTTCATATATATTTTTTGAATTAATAATAATTAAATTTAAATTTTTAATTATTTTTTAAATTTTTAATTTACACAAATTTTATGCGCGCAAAATAAAACAATAATAAATGCGTTCATCTGGGGGAAAAAATCGAATTCGTAAAGGCTGTGACGTTTCTTCGATAAAATGGTAAACGGAAAAAAAGTGACCGGGAAAAAAGTTATCGGAAAAAATGTGACCTAAACTACAAAAGCGGAAAAAAGTGACACGGAAAAAAAGTGACGCGGAAAAAAAGTGACAAGGAAAAAGTTACCGAAAAAAAGTGACAAGGAATTGATTTTGGGGATTTATTATTGATTTTGGGGATTCATTGGTTAAGTATGAAAGGGGGATCGGGGGAGGGGCTCATAGTTTAGGTAAATGGGTTTTTCATGCTGAATTAACTGTTTTGGTTCAATTTTTAGGTGCGTTCGTAATTATGTAATACGTAGCACCTATAGTGGTCGTTCAGTCCGTCCGTCCGTCTGTCCGCATATAACAACGGAAAAACTAACCAATCGAATCATTTGAAATTTAAAATACATAATTATTACATAATTTTGTCGCGTCATTTCAAATTTTATGAAAATCGGATGCATAGATCAATTACAGGGATGATCAAAAGTATTCCATTACATTATGGTCAATGGGGAAAAAAGTTTCAAATGCATTTTAATCGTTTGAAATTTAAAATACGCAATTATTACATAATTCTGTCGAGTCATTTCAAATTTTTTGATAATCGTGTGCATAGATCAATTACAGGGGCAATCAAAAGTATTCAATTACATTATGGTCAATGGGGAAAAAGTTTCAAATATATTCTATACGTTTGAAATTTAAAATACATAACTATTACATAATTTTGTCGAGTCATTTCAAATTTTATGAAAATCGGATTCATTGATCAATTACAGGGGCAATCAAAAGTATTCCATTACATTACGGTCAATGGGGAAAAAAGTTTCAAATGCATTTTAATCGTTTGAAATTTAAAATACGCAATTATTACACAATTCTGTCGAATTATTTCAAATTTTTTGATAATCGTGTGCATAGATTAATTACAGGGGCAATCAAAAGTATTCAATTACATTATGGTCAATGGGGAAAAAGTTTCAAATATATTCTATACGTTTGAAATTTAAAATACATAACTATTACATAATTTTGTCGAGTTATTTCAAATTTTATGAAAATCGGATGCATAGATCAATTACAGGGACAATCAAAAGTATTCCGTTACTTTACGGTCAATGGGAAAAAAATGTTTCAAGTGGGAAAAATGTTCAAGCATCTTAATCGTGTTACACTCATGGGAACTTAATAACATTTATATACAACTATAAAGTACATACTGTAATATACACCTTACATAATTTGTGGTGCAAAGAACATTTGTTATTGATTTACAAGGCCACACAAAAGTATTCCATTACATAATGGTATAGGGAGAACATTGTTTGATGAGCGTTTTAATTGTAATTCACTATTTGCAATTTTATGAGATTGATATATGAAAGTAATATTTTTAAAAATTTGTTATCGTACGAACGCACCTAATTTGCTACGCTTCACGTGCAATTTCCAACTTGTTGGATATACGTTCATCCTGAAAAGATGCTTGCCTGATTAGTATTGGGAAGGGACGATTACCCCCCCCCCCCCATCCGTCCTCAATTATATGAATGGGTTTTTACGCGGAATTATTCAACGTGTGTCAAATTTGCATATAGGATCTTTTCGATAAGGCTTATGTATAGTATAAAATGCCTTAAGTGATTCTAGGAGTTTAAGGGTTAAGTATAGAGGGGGAACGGGGGATAACCTTTCTTAAATTAAATTAATGGCTTTTTACGCATAATTATCCGATTTGCTTAAAATTTTGGACATAAGTTCTTTATGATAAGACGTATCTTAGATTTGTTATGGGTTTTTCTGCTTATTATAAAGGGGGGGGGACGAGCAATTATCTCCCCCTCAAACTAGATAAATAAGTTTTTATGCAGAATTATCCCATGTATTTCAATTTTAAATATAGGTTCTTTCTGGTAAGGTGAATTCCGGAATAGTTTTAAGGATTTAACGGCTAAGTATAAAGGGAGATGGAGGAAACCCCTCTTAAATTAAATAAATGGCTTTTTATGCAGAATTATCCGATTTGCTTCGAATTTTGGACATGGGTTCATTATGATAAGACGTATTTCTGATTAGTTATGAGGTTCTATTGGTAATTAAAAAGGAGGGCGGGTGATTACTATACCCACCTTAAATTAGATTTAAAAAAATTATGCACACTTATCCGATGTATTTCAAATTTTGGATATAGGATCTTTCTCATAAAATGAATTCCTGAGTAGTTTTATGGGTTTAATGGCTATGTATAGAAGGGGAACGGGGGATAAACCCCCTTAAATTAAATAAATGGCTTTTTACGCAGAATCATCCGATTAGCTTCAAATTTTGGATGTATATTCATTATAAGAAGGCGAATCTCTGATTAATTATGGAGTTCTTTTGATATTTAAATAGGGGAAGGGGGCGATTAATCCTCCACTCTTTAAATAATTTTTTTCTCTTTCACAACTATTCAACGGATTTCAAATTTTGGATATAGGTTCTTCCTGATAAAGTGAATTCCTGAATAGTTTTAAGGGTTTAATGGCTAAGTATAGAGCGATGAACGGGGGATAACCCACAATTAATCAGGACTTCGCCTTTTCATGATGAACGCCCAATCAAAATTTGAATCAAATCAGATAATTCTGCGTAAAAAGCCATTTATTAATTTAAGGGGGGGTATCATCCGTTCCCCCAGTGTTTACTTAGCCATTAAACCTTTAAAATTATTCCGGGATTCACTTTATGAGAAAGAACATATATCCAAAATATGAAATATATCGGATAAGTGAGCATAAAAAACAATTTATCTAATTTAAGGGGGGGGGGATAATCACCCGCCCCAATTTTTAATTGGCAAAATAACCCCATATGTAATCAGGGATACGCCTTATCATAATGGTTCTATAATCCAAAGTTTGAAGCAAATCTGATAATTCTGCATAAAAAGCCATTTATTTAATTTAAGAGGGGTTTCCTCCATCTCCCCTTTATACTTAGCCATTAAATCCTTAAAACTATTCCGGAATTCACCTTACCAGAAAGAACCTATATTTAAATATGAACTACATGGGATAATTCTGCATAAAAACTTATTTATCTAGTTTGAGGGGGAGATAATTGCTCGTCCCCCCCCTTTATAATAAGCAGAAGAACCCCATAACTAATCAGAGATACGTCTTATCATAATGAACCTATGTCCAAAATTCTAAGCAAATCGGATAATTATACGTAAAAAGTTATTAATTTAATTTTAGAAAGGTTATCCCCCGTTCCCTCTCTATACTTAACCATTAGAATTCCTAAATCTCTTCAGGCATTATATGCTATATATAAGCCTTATCGAAAAGAACCTATATGCAAATTTGACACACGTTGGACAATTCTGCATAAAACCCATTCATCAAATTGAGGACGGATGGGGGAGGGGGGGGGGGGTAATTGTACCTTCCCAAAGCTAATCAGGCAAGCGTCTTTTCAGGATGAACGTATACCCAAAAATTGAACCAAAACAGTTAATTCAGCATGAAAAACCCATTTACCTAAACTATGAGCCCCCCTCCCCGATCCCCCTTTCATAATTAAGCAATGAATCCCCAAAATCAATAATAAATCCCCAAAATCAATTCTTTGTCACTTTTTTCCCGGTAACTTTTTTTCCGCGTCACTTTTTTTCCGTGTCACTTTTTTCCGCTTTAGTAGTTTAGGTCACTTTTTTTCCGGTCACTTTTTTTCCTAGATTCCTGATAGCTATAAGTCCCCTACTATTCAGAAACTATTTTAAAATAATTTGCAGCAATAATTTAATTCAGAATATATTTAAAATTAGATTTTCAGAGGGCAATCTATCTTCAAAAGTTAGCGTTTGCCCTTGCGATAGTCATGGAACTAGGACCTTTTTCATATGGAGGTTTTACTGCCGTAATTGTTTCCAGTACAAATACACGTGATTAGCACATGATTTACTTGAAATTATAATTGCCATAATCAAAGTCATCAAATCTTTGTTATTCATATGTGTGGGCTTTTTCAATCTTAATTAAAAAAAAAGCCTTATTTTTCGGTTACCTTTCTTTGTGGGGAGATTTTTTCCGGGGGAGATTTTTACCTGGGAGATTTTTATCGGGGTGATTTTTTCCGGGGCGATTTTTTCCGTGATTCATTTAGAAACGAAAATGAAAAGACATCATTTACATTTCGCCTATTTTAGAAAGCACATTTAGATAAATATACAGCATATCTGTCTTTCTTTATACTTCATTTTTACTATTTCACTAATAAATTTAAAAACAAATTCGGATTGACTTTTTTTTGTCATTGAAAAAGTAAAAATGAATAATAAAGAGTTCAATAATTTTCAGTAGATGTACATACTGTGTGCCTCCCCCCTTTTTTTACGTTCCAAATTTATTTGTGTATTCTTCATATATTATAAAAATTGTGTTTAATTTTTCATTAGATTTAATTTGTGTTTTACCAACGTACTTTACATTACAAGTATATTCAAAACTTTAAAACTGGTAATTTAATAACAACTCTGATTTATTTAAGAATTTTAAACTTATTAAACTGATATAATCATTTTCTAATTATTATAATAATGTATGTGAATATGTATTGATATGCGATAATAAAGTGAAGTTGGAAAATAAACGGAAGAAAATAATTTTTTCCATAAAATGATTAAATGAATGGAAAATGAATTAAACTTTATAAACATGAATATTTTGAAAATAAAAATAAAAATAAAAATACATATCAATGCAGAAATATACAAAAACTAATTATTTCACATTATGTTATTATTTTCCTCTTTCTAATTAATTAAATAACTAATCAGTATTTTCAATTGAATATTCCTTGCTTAGTTTGCATTCTCATGAACTTTCTGTATAATGACTTAATGTATCCTGTATTTTCCATTAATAAAAACCAAATGAAAAAGAAACAATTTTTGAAATACACAGAGATAGCAAAGAGAATTTAGTTGTAAAATTCCAAAAATTTGCCTTCTTATTGTGTTGTCCGGAAATGTCAACCCCATCCATCAAAGAACCACACCTCCTGTCTCCGAACCCCAACTTACGGGTGAACGGAAATCTTTCCAGCTAGACGGGGCGAGCTATTACGGGACTCGGGGCATTGGGAGGTTTCGGCTATTATGGGATTCAAACATCAAAGAGTTAATACTTGTAAATATCGTACATTTTCAATTTTTATACGATCGTATAGAGAAAAAATTTACTTTAAAATGCAATTGGTTTGAAAGCTGTAACTCAATTTATATTTGAGAAATTGATTTTTTTGTAGTATTTAGCACCAATTTTGTTATTGTGGCAACAATAGTATTCCATTTCTTTTAAAAGTAAAAGCAATGGAGTAATTAGAAAACAACAAAAACCACAAACTGATGGTATTAAAATTAATATTTTAATTAAAATAATAATCTTTTTCAAAATTCTATGATTTGCTGTGTGACAACAAGTATTCAGCTATAAGTACACAAAATTTGAACTCTCTAGCATATGTAATTTTCGTGTACCGACTGTGTGACGGACAGACAGACAGACAACGGACAGAGACGAATAGGGTTTCGTCAGATGAACGAAACCCTAAAAATGAAGCAAAAGTATATGATGATTTGTTGAAATGATGGACATTTTTTCAAAAATCACTTTTTAAACTAAATTTACTTTAAGCGATAAATAATTTTATGCCCTTTCATAATTTGGTGAACGAGGAGAATAATCGCCTCCAGACTGGAATTTTACGACAAACAACTACAGGTACTCACTGTCGTTCAAGACATGTTATTCATTTTTTATGCAGAAAAAATTAAACATGTAATTGAAAATAAGTAAAAATAATATAAAAATACGCAGGTGATATCTCTTTTCTTTTGTCATTAAAAGGTAATAAAAGTCACGGAAGAATTAGACAGTTCCCTTAAGAGCCCTTCACGCACATTCATTTATGAAAATCCTTAGAAAAAAAATTCTTCTTAATATCTCGTTTGCAATTCCGTATTTTTAAATGATTTATTTATTTATTTATTTGTATTTGATGGCCAGCCAAGATTAATCTCCAAAGAAGCTGTCTTTTTTTAAATATTCGACTTTTTTTCAGAATTTTTTCTGTCAGTATACCGTAATTTTCAAAACCGGCTCCGAAAGTGTTAGTATCAAAAGAGAAAAAAAAATCATAAGCAAAATAGGAAAAATAAAAAATTGCTTATCTATTGCAGAACCCCAGCCATAAATGCCAAAAATGAATAATAATAATAATAATAATAATAATAATAATAATAATAATAATAATAATAATAATAATATTGAAACGCAAACAATATATTTAAAAAAATCTTCATGAGGATTAGCTGTTTCAAGTGCGTGTTTTCGCATGAATTAAGTACATGAGAGTAAATTAGGAGAACAGATACTGGTAAAATGGAAATTTTTATGGAAAGCAGTAACAATAAGCATGCAAAGGACCTCCGTAAGAATGGTGAAAATTTGCTGAGAGTAGAAAAAAAGTGAAACTATAATTGCTGAAATATAGAAATGCTTGTAGCAAAGAAATAACGCAACAACTTTTTCCAAGTAAAGAGTTTACAATTTTTGTCTACATTGTTGCCGAAAGTTAATCAGCGAACAGACTTTGAAATGGCAACATTGGCATTAAAAAAATATCTGGAGTGATGCAAATATGCAATTTTACTAGGCGCTTGAACTTTCTAAGTAATAATATAAGTATATTATGTCGAAAATGATTCGATATTTTTACTATAGTTTATCATCTTATTTAATTCAATATTTTCTCTTTAATTCAGAAATATTATTTTCTTTTCTACTTCAACACTAAAAGAAACGTGTATGGTAAAAATTACTTGATAACAGAGTTAAAAAAGGACCCTTCACTCAGTTGAAAACACCAGATATATAACATTAAACCAATGGGCAGGTTGTTTTCAGATTTCTCGTTTAAATTTAAATATTTTCAAAGAATTTCTTTTGCATAGGACACCTGAAGTCAATATTCAATGTGATTATTTTTTACTTTTTCGATGTAGATTGCAATTTTTTTTTTTTTTTTTTTTTTTTTTTTTTTTTTTTTTTTTTTTTTTTTTTTAAGTACATTGCTAAAAATTTTTTCTCTAGTTTGAAACAAATTTTCGTGTTTGCCACCATAACATGGTGAAATCTCGTACCAAAATTTGGAGATTCCTATTTCAACCACGTAGAAGAAGAAAAAAAATAATAAAATTCACCTTTTTTTAATAGAAAGATATTTAAAGAAAATTAAGTTAGTGTAGTGTAGTGTATTTTTGTCGGCCGATTATCTACGCCATGGGATATAGGCCCTATGGGGTGGGTTGCCCTCCGTGGGGGTGAAAATTAAGTTAGAATTATTTGTTTAAAATATTTTCTTTGGGAGACCTAACTTTTTTTCCATGGAAGGGGAGGGGGCTAAGCTTTAAATGGTGTACTGATGTTAAGAAATATACAGACTTACATAATTTAAAGTTAAAATTTTGAAAAAACCCATTTGGATTTTTTCAGAAAAAAGGCCACTTGAGTTTTTTGGGATGGGAAAAATCGCAAAAATTCTGCCTTAAGTTAAACATGCTAATTTTATACACTTCAATTCAAAAATCAAACACAGTTTTTTTTTATTTTTTTTTCTTATTTTTTTTTTTTAAATTAGGAAATTTATAATAATATTTTTGAAAATTTTTGAATAATATGCTACAAGACTATTAAATGTAAAATTAGATTGTCATAGAAGTCAGTGGCATTTGTAAATTTTGATCACAAATGAAAATACACTTTTACTAGCTTTGTAGCCTAATAAACCCCTAAATGATTACGTAATTTGCTCCAAACCAGATCATATTTAGAAAAATATTGTTTAATTGAAGCAGAAATAGTTTGTACTGAATGTAAAAAACGGAAAAAATTGACAAAATCCACAGGGAAACTTATCTTTTACATTCTTTTTTTGTTATAATTTGTTATTGGTTGAAAATTACTGCATAACACTTTTATTGAACATACATTGAAGCAGGATAACAAATGGGACGATTAATCTTAAAAGCTATAACAATGCAAGCAAATAGAATGGGATTCAACTTTCAAAGGCTATCTTTAAGTATACATTAAGATTTAAAGCACTAGGATGCATTTTAAAGTACAGTAATGAAAATCTTTCTTCTTTACAACCTCATCTCTGTTTTTTTTTATAAATGCTTTGCAATTCCTTTAAATCTGATTCTTTTGAAATATATTTAAATTGGCATTTATCTTTGCATTCTCATACCTTAGATTAAATAATGACACAGTTGTGAAAAACCTAAAAATTTGAAAAAAAACCAAAAATGGGTTTTTATTGGGTTTTTTCAAGTGGTTCCACTTGGGAGAACCCTGGGCTTATCAAGTAATATACACATTAACATAATGTGTTTAAACATAACGGAACTCAAAGGTATTCATAATTAGTAAGGCAGTATATAATAAAAAATCTAAATGTTTGATTTTCATTGTTTAATGTATGAACAAAGAATAATTAATAAATAGGCATAACTAATGTTTTTTATTAATTACAATAGAAAGGAACAATTTTATGTCAGTTTTAGGTATTAATTATTAATACTTTATATTAATTGTGTTTAGAAGTACACAAAAGGAATACTTTTTTCCGTTTTTAGGTGCGTTCGTAATTATGTAAATACGTAGCACCTATTGTTGTCGCTCAGTCCGTCCGTCTGTCTGTCCGTCTGTCCGTCTGTCTGTCCGTCTGTCCGTCCGTCTGTCCGTCCGTCTGTCCGCATATAACAACTCAAAAACTACCCAACCGAATCGTTTGAAATTTAAAATACATAATTATTACATAATTTTGTCGAGTCATTTCAATTTTTATGAAAATCGGATGGATAGATCAATTACAGGGACAATCAAAAGGATTCCGTTACATTACAGACAATGGGGAAAAAAGTTTCAAATGCATTTTAATCGTTTGAAATTTAAATCATATATTTATTACATAATTTTGTCGAGTCATTTCAAATGTTATGAAAATCGAATGCATAGATCAATTACAGGGACAATCAAAAGTATTCCGTTACATTACAGTCAATGGGAAAAAAGTTTCAAATGCATTTTAATCGTTTGAAATTTAAATCGTATATTTATTTGATAATTTTGTCGAGTCATTTCAAATGTTATGAAAATCGAATGCATAGATCAATTACAGAGACAATCAAAAGCATTCCGTTACGTTACGATCAATGCGAAAAAAATTTTCAAATGCGTTTTAATGGTGTTAAACTCATTTGAACATAATAGAATTAGCATGAATCTTTGAAGTATGTACTAAAATATACATTCTGTACAATCTGTGATGCAAAGAATATTCATTATTAAATTACAGGGCCACACAAATGTATTACACTAAATCATGTTATATGGGAAAACATTGTTTGGGGCGTGTTTTAATTATATTAAACTACTTCGAATTTTTTGAATAAGATATACGTTAATGAAGTATAATAAATTTACTTCCTGCATATTTACAGGAACATAAAGATTTCGACCACTGTACTATATCAAAGTACTATATCATCAAGATCTGAATATTTTTAAAACTTCGTTATCGTACGAACGCACCTCATTTGCTACGCTTCACGTGCAATTTCCAACTTGTTAGTATTTATGACAATTTTTATTTATCCAATTTAGAACAATAAAACAGACATGATGTCATTTCAGCATTACAATATATATATATATATATATATATATGTAAATATTTTTACAAATAAAACCAAAGTAACTCGGATATAATGTTGAATATTGTGTTATTTAAATTTTATCTAAACAAAAACACATTTCAGAACCCCCCCTCCTTTTTTTACTAGTTAGTGAAAAATAATTGTATAAAAATTTTATTTATGAACGGCTTTACTTTGAAGACTTCTTTCTCCTCTTTTTAGGTAGATTTTGAATGAAATAATGCTTTTTGCGATCGCTCTCATGCTGGAATTTCTGAACCTTTTGCAGGTCTACACCAGTAATTACCCTCAGACCCTAAAACTATCATTAATAAAAAAGTTTATATATATATATATATATATACATACAGACAGGGTGTTTTTTTTTTTTTTTAACTGACGTTATTTAGAGCTCTCTGTAACTAATTCTAATAACCGGAACGGCTTTAAAATTTATATGGGGATTATTAAGAACAAGGAAAAAGAGATTCTATGAAAAAAAAAAAAAAAAAAAAATAGTTCCAATCACCAATAAGGGCTATATAATAAAACATTTGAATTTAAAAGAAAAATAAAAATTAAAAAAATGAATACAGTTTGAATTTGCATAACCAATATATATATATATATATATACACACACATATATATCACTCTTTTATGGGCTCGATAACTTCTATAATTCTGCTCAGATATAAAGTTTATATTAGCGAAGAAGTTTATGCATGACAGACATATGATGAATTTAAAAATGAGCGAAAAAAATTGTGTTTTTGGAAGAAAAAAATTCATAACTTCAAGTCAATTCTCAAGATATCCAATCCAAATAATTTTCTTTATAAATTTACGTAATATTATCTAAAACTTTTGTACTGCTATATTTTTTATGCCAACACTTACTGATACGAAAAAAAAAATAAATACAATAAATAAATAAATATAAAAATAAAAGTAAAAACGAAAGAAAATAGTGGGGTGTGAAAAAATATCCATTACTTCGTCACAGCTCACAGGCTAGTACAGCCTCAGAGCTTATGTGCCCGCCCGTTCTGTATATATGTACGTGCGTAACGCGATAACTCATGATAAAAATATCCGATTCACTTGAAATTTTTATGTATGCATATTCTGAAAAGGCGCTTTCCTGATTAGTTTTTGGAGTTCATTCGATATATATAACAGGGGGAACGGGGGCTAATGCCCCTCCCCTTAGTTTATAAGAATGTTTTTTTTATGCAGAATGATCAGTTTTCGTTCAAAATTCAGATGGAGGATCATTCTGATGATGTACTCCCGTGATTAGTATTAGGTGTTCATTGGATAAGTATAAAAGGGGGGGAACGGGGGGTTCATGCCCCTCCTCTAAATTGATATAAATGGGTTTTTCATGCAGAATTATCATTTTTTTTCCAAATTCTTAAATGATAAATCATATCTGTGATTAGTTTAAGGGGTTCAATGATTAAGTATAAAAAGGGGAAGTGGAGGGAGCTGTCCCCCCAGTAATTTTTTTTTTAATGGAATTAACCCTTGAAAATATAAGGCTATAATATACAATTAGTATGCTTAGCCTGTGAGCTCAATGCCATCAGTTTTACTGGGCAATATTCTTTTTATTAAGCTATTAAATCAGATTATATTTATTTTACATCTTAATAATATCTACAGCTTTTGCAATGACAAGTTTTTTATAGGACCAATCCTTATAGCTAAAATAAATTTAACAAAAATAGTAGTTGAAGAAAAAAATCTCAAATCAATTACGCTTATATAATGACTCATTTTAAAATTTATTTTTGAATTTAAACGCATCAAATGCAATCTAATGACAAATATTCTAATTTGGGAGCTATTGAATGAGACGACACTTTTACTTTTTGCCTGAAAGAAACGCAAATCGGGAGCTAATAACCATTGAAATGAGTTTAAGTTAAAAGACAATAAAAATGAATAGCCTTATTATTATTTAATAAAATTATCTTAATTTTCGCAAAATTGTATTATTATATAATCTATTTATTAAATTGTATTATTATTAAAATTATCAGTGGTTAGCTTTATTTTCCATTAATGCGAATTCATTAATTTAATAATTTTTTAAATTAAAAATAGTGAAATATAAAAGCTATATAACAAAAATAACCTGAATATAGTGAACATGACAGACACACATTTTTTGTTAAGGACTAGATAAAGCTTTTGAGCGTTATTATTATTATTAATGTTATTATTATTATTATTATTATTGTTATTATTTTGTTAATTTAAACACAGCAGTGATGTGAATACCGTCCACTGGTCAGCAGTTATTTAGACATCTGTGGGTGCTCTGCTTGAAGAAAAGGAAAAACATTAATTTAAATAGTTTCATGCTTAATAAATTAATTTAAATGGTTCAGAAATAGTTCCAGTTTCATTTTGCAATATGAAAATAAAAGCAAACGTGGCCGTCTTCTAGAGTGAAATTGGTTACAGGATCACTTCACAAAAAGCGCATTTGGACATGGGAAAATCACATGTAATAAATATGAAAAATAAATAAATAAATAAAAAGGTTAGAAGTAAACCGAATGAAAAGATAGGCAAAAAAAGAAAAAAAAATAGAAAATGGATTGTAAAAACGTGAACGGATGCAATTTGTGTTTTCTATGAGAGCGCTTTTTCTTCGGAAATGTGGTGGTGGAAATTCTGGATTCAATGTTAAAAATAAAATATGTAACTTGAACGACTGCATCGACCAATAAACATGATTATTATGCTTGGTTTTTTTTTCAAATGAAATCAGTGTCATTTCACACCGCAACCTTATTTTTTCCCGTTAAAAACAATTCAAGAAACATAATATAGAAAAAAGATTGTCAAATGTAAAAAAAAAAAAAAAAAAAAAAAAAAAAAAAAAAAAAAAAAAACTTTCGTAAGGGTGAATTAAATATTAAAAAAACATTAAAAATACATTTCTTTTAATTTTAGGTACTATATTTTCAGAGATATAGACGAAAATTAAGTGCGGAAATATGCCCCCCCCCTTTTTCTAAATCAGCTGAAACTAAAATAATGAAGAAATTTGAGGTTCTAGACTCTAATTAATGTGTTCCAGAAAAACTATAGCGATTACCCTAGAATACATAGATTGAGAAAAGCGCATTTTTTCGTTATACACAAATTTCGATTTGCGGTCATTCAGCAAAGATTATCAGGAGCGCTGGTATAATATGGTATAAAATTGAAAGTGTGTCTTGTTTAGAAACTTAAAAATTTGAAATAACAAAAACTGCAAGCAACGATATGCAGCAACCAGCTGCTATTTGAAATAGCAACGATATCAGTTAAAAATTTATCTACAAGTGTTCCTTTAATTCACATTTATTCTTATAATTTTGATTTAAAAAAATATTCAAGTTAGTGGCTGCAGACCACGCTGCGATTTTACGCAATACTCAATTCTTGTAAGCGACCCCCCCCCCTTTCAGTTTTTACCATAATAGCTCTGTGTTTTTATTATTAGATAAAATATTGTACGATCCAGTAACTTAGCTTGTAGTGTCTACAGATGGACAGAAGAACGCATTATCGAGTAACTGAGATAGTTGAGTGTAGAAATTGGTAATATACCATACCAATGAGTAACATAAATGTGTACGAATGGACAGAAAATGGCATTATCGAGTAACTGAGATAATTGTGTGTAGGAACTGGTGAAATACATTATCATTGAGTAACTATATTGTTGTGCATACAGGCAGAATATTGCATTATCGAGTAACTGATATATTTGTGTTGTAGGAACTGGTGAAATACATTACCATTGAGTAATCTATATTGCTGTGCATTCAGGCTGTTGATTGCATTATCGAGTAACTTAGAAAACTGTGTAAAGAGTTAAAAAATATATAGCGAGTCTTCGAGTAACTCTACTCAGTAATCAAAGAAAGAAAACATTTTTAATTGATATTTATGTGTAGATGATCAAAGTGATATTTTTTAGAGTCAAGTATGTCATGCATTATTTTTTATGCTTTCATTTCACAGTAAAAGTGATATGAAATGGTAATTTGAGTTTATTTCAAAATTGATCTAAAAGGCGATTCTTTTAATATGTTAAATGAAGGCTTCTTTTAATTGGAAATATTTTGACACCGAATTTTTACTCATACGGAATGCAATACAATATCGCGAGATATTGTATATTTTGTAAATACGCCCGGTGCAATTACCCATGTAAATTAAAGCTTTTATTGACTTTTTTCCATGGTAATACTTTCGTCACTTTACTGTTTTTGAAAATGCTAATTTTATTTATTTTTTATTTATTTATTTATATATTTTTGTGTTTGAGATAGAGATTTAAACACTTCTAATAAATCTGCGCATGGGATAAGCCCTCGGGCTTTTTATTAAGTATATAAAGATGCGTTATTTTCATAGTTTTTCACTTTATAATTCAGTAAAAAATGTTATATGAAATGTAATATTATATGAATCTAAAAACCGACGAGCAGTCTCGTGTAATACATATTTTAAAAGCTCAAAGGGAAAAAAAAGCCAAAATATTAGTGTTTAAAAATGTAGTGGGAATTATTTATAAATGCAATTTTTTAAAACATTTTCACAATTTTAATTAATAATGTAGTTTGTTTGTTTATTTTATTGATTCACTGTTAACTGAACATTAAAAGTAGCCAGTTCACCTTTTAATCTATATTTTCAAAAATAAACAAAATTATTGAAAAGATACACTGTCTTCTGAAGAGATATTAATGTTATCGCTATTATTTTTATTTTCTTAATTACACTACCAACAAATATCAATATATATTTCACATTAACTCCAGCTTTTAAATTTTGATAAAATTATTAATCGTAAAAAGTAACAGACAATCCAACAATTTGATAAAATGCTTGTCGAAATTCTTGTAAATAATCCAACCTTCCCGACATCTTTTTACGGTAATACCTTTGTATTTTTATAACTAGGTCAATTATTGTATTATCGAGTAATTAAAATTCTTGTGTGGGCTGAACATAGCTTTATCGAGTAACGGAGACAGTGTGTAGGAATTGACAAAATACCGCATCGCCGAGTAACTTATATTTCCTTATACATACGGGTAGAATATTGCACAATCGAGTAACCAATAATGCTGTGTATACATACGGGCTAAAATTCGTACGATCGAGTAACTTATATTGTTGTGTATATATGGTAGAAGATTGCATGATCGAGTAACTGAAGTGGCTGTGTAGAATATGACAAAATACCGCATCTTCGAGTAACCTTAGCTTACTTGGTAGAAAGCCATTGCATCTGTAAAAGTTTTGGGGTTCGAGGCTATCAAAATACACTCCATAAGATGGCGCTGAAACCAGTGGCAAATAAAATGTTACACACGGTGTGTATTCATGATAGCAATAAATCGCTTCTCCGAGTAACCTCAAAAAACGGCAGATTTAGCATCCTGGTTATTGAAAACGCGTAATTCAGGTCTCAGACACTCCGAGTAACCTCCAAAAGTTACTCGAAGCGTCTGAGGTTACTCACTCTGTTGGTGTTTAAACCGACGAAGTTACTCATTTTACAGGGTAGACCAACGCACACACACACACACACACACACACACACACACATATATATATATATATATATATATATATATATATATATATATATATATACGGAAATCCATGATTTTGAAACTTTTTTCCTTCTCTTAAAATCATATACAATATTGTTATAAAGTTTTTTTTTCCAAAATTTAATCGAAATAACAACTTAAAAAATAAAACAAATTATAAAAATATGTAAAACATGTAGCAATAATCAGTAAAAAGTAAAAGATTTTTTTTTGAAAAAGAATCCAACAGGTTACAATTAAAATTTATAATTTGTAAAAATTTATAAAATACCAATAGAAAATATTAAAGAATTCCACTTTTCATTGAAAGAATGCACATGAAACAGGCTTTTTTAACAGCGAAAATGTTTGTTATTCAAATGTAAGACAAAGAGAGTGAATTTATCAAATGCGTTAAAGTAACTTTCGAAAGCATACAAAATAGCACGTAAATGATAGCATTTGCAAAAGAATTATTCTTTTGATAATTTACTATATTTGATTATCATATTAAAGTGTTAAGTAAGGTACTTCTCGATTACTAACTAAATTAAAACTAAATCAAATCGACCCTGTTTCTCCAGCAGCTTTGATAAACAATGTATATATATGTATACATATATATATACATATATATATATATATATATATATATATATATATATATATATATATATACATATACATATATATATATATATATATATATATATATATATACCCCACTAAAAATAATATTAAGATTATCTGAAGAAATCGTCAATTTCTACAGAAATTCTACAGAAATGTGAAGAAAATTTGCTGACTTAGCTTTATCTTTAAAATATCTGCAGAATTGTTTAAGATATTCTTAAAAATATCTGCTTAATGGGCCAAATACCTTCGGATTTCACACAGATTTTGGGCCAAAAGGCTATAGATTTTCTTTAGATTTTTTTTAGTGGGGTATATATATATATATATATTGGTTCCATCCACCTTAATAAGCACAAATCGCAAAATGTTAAAGAGAAGTTTTGTTCATGATATTTTTCTTTGATTAAAATGCATGAACAATTATTGCAGCTCATGTATTGTTGCTGAAATAAAGCTTCCAACATTTTTTTTCAGGCAAAAGTTAACTTAAAAAAAAATTAAAGCTTCAATACAACAGTATTTTTACAAAGTTGAAAGTTATTTTTTAGAAATTCTTAATAAAATGCATTCGGGTCAGCGGCGATTCTAGTGAATTTTTTTAATAAAGCCATTTTGTCTACATTATAAAATAAATAAATTAAATAAAAAAAAAACCGTTAAATGTTTACGGCGAAAAAATGCTGCCAGTAGTTTTTTTTTTTTTTTTTTTTTTTTTTTTTTTTTTTCCCCAGCAGTTAAAAAATTGCAGTAAAAATTTATGTAAAATTATTTATTTCATATAATTTTACTGCAATTTTAGGGATTTTTTTTTACACTGTACTAAAAAGAATTATCATATCTTGAAAGTTATTTTGAACAAAAAATTAATTTCCCTATCATTGTTTTATCTTCTTTTATTAATTAGAAAAATAAATTGGCTTTTTGTCATAACTGTTTACAAACAAGAATACTTTTTACTGGGAAATGTGTAAAACGTTCTATTAATGTATGTGCTTCTTTTTTGCTAGATTTTCAGTTTTATCATTGTCATTGATAAACAAATCTAACATTTTTTCTGAATTATTAAATTATTTTCCTTCAAACTGGATGATTTCAAATTACAACTTATATTCTCAGATATTCAATATTCAGATTTTCTTAGACAGAATGTATTGCTATTAAATTTTTAACTTCAAATATCAATTCACTTTTAAAGTTTCGTTTTAGAAATTTATCTGGTATGTTTTATTTTATGCTATAATTTTAAAATTAAAATATATTTCTATTATATATCGATTAACTTCATAATATTACTTACTGTAAGTTATATGCTATATATTTTTAAAATAGGTTTTTTACTTAATCATTTCTATACAAAAACCGTGAATAAAGAAAGATTTATTTCTGTCATTATTTTTTAAATAAAGTGTCTTTCTGGGTGCATTCAAATTTTACTTTCTTCTATCTTCAATAGAAGAAAGTATTGTAATGGAAAATTTTTTGTCTTCCGGTTTATGGCGGATTTGCACGTTTTAGGGATCAGAGATTCCAAAAGAGAAAATTTTACAAAATGTCTGTTTGTATGTGTGTCTGTGTGTCTATCCGTCCCGCTTTCCGCGGAATATTTCAAAATTGAAAGAGAATCTGCTTGCCTCAGCTAAAAATATACACAAAAAATTGTGTTCATTCTATACATATTTTCATACACTTTTTGATGGTAAATTGGCACCATACGGACACACACACACGGACGGACAGATATTTTGAAAAAAAAAAAAAAAAAAAAAAAAAAACGTGTTTTGGAATCTCTGCCCCTAAAACGGATAAATCGTCGATTAAAATTCGATTTCAATACTTTCTTCTATTGAAGATAGAAGAAAATAAAAAGTAATTAACTATTATTTAACATTACATTGTCCATGTATTATCCAATTGCACTGAAAAACATTTGTGGTAACATTACTCCATAAAATTGGTGGCAGCTATGATAGTGGTCTAACAAAAACATGCATTACTGGTGTAACATTGCAATGTTATACCGATTATATCGGTTAAAATACTCCACCAAATTGGAGGCAGCAAGGCTGCTACCAGTTATATGGAGTAACGTTACACAAATGTTTTACAGTGTGGGGTCAGTCCACATCAAACCAACCAATGGACAAAATTTCATGTCTTCGGATTTTATTAATTTTTGGCTCGGATGTTGTACAAGAACAGTAGATAAAAAAATACGAACTTTCAGATATTTTTAAACATTTGTTTTTGAGTTATCAATTTTTGAAATTTTAAAAATTTGTATTTTTTGGTTTTCTTTAATTTACTGTAACTTGAGAACTATTTAACCTAAAGAGTTGAAATTTAAGTCATTGTTTTCAGTTTTTTATGCTGTTTAATAGGATATACTAGATTAGACCAGATTATTATTTTTTTATGTAAAAAAAATATAATTTTTTTTAAATACAAAATCGGAATTTTTGATTTTGTTTAAAAAAAATATTATATTTAACACCATTTTTGCAACTTTTGTGCCAAATTTCATGATGGTATCATAAAGAAGGTATCATGAAGGTATCATAAAGAAAAAAATATATTTCCTGAACCAATGATCGGCGAATTTCTGTAAAAAAATCTCATTACATTTTGTTAAAAAACAACTTGACTATAAAAGGTAGTCTATTTTTGTTTCCGTTGTTCATATTTATCATTCATGCAAGTAAAGTTCAATTATCAAATAAAATTTTAGTATATAATTTGCTAGGTTTTATTATTTTGTTAAACACGTAACAGTAAAAATTAAAAGCAATCAAGATAGTTATTATTTTGTGTAATTGGGAAGCTAAATACTTTTTTAATTTATTTTCTTGGAATTTAAATAGAATGTGTTTTAATTATTCTTAATTTAATGTTATTTTTAATTAAATTTTATGTTTAAAAAATGAATAAATTGGTAATAAAGTAGTTAATGAAAGAAAAACTCAAAGTAATGTTCAACAAAACAAATTATGCTCCTGGAGTTGAATGCTTTCACAATCACAATAACTCACACTCAAACAGTAACATGTTTGTTTTCTGCTGAAACCTGCATGCCTTTCTTACGAGGCTTTTGAAATCGCCAGTGTTCACTAAGATCTTCAGTAGTGGCACACTATCTCAAGTCTATTGCTGTCTGTTTATAACTTGTATTGTACAATTTAGATTTTTTTTTTACTATTATTTCTTTGAGTTGAATGCGGATTTCTGTTATACAGTATTAAGTGGAAAGTGGCTTTAAACGGAAAATGGATAAAAAATGGGAAAATTTAGTTGCAATCCATTTTAAAAGCAAGAACACTAGATAAGTAAAAATTTAAGAAATGTTACTGGGTGAGTGCAAAAGTTCATGCGGAGTTTGAGAATAAAAGTCACACAGTGATTAGGCAAACAAAGTTCTTTCTTCAATCAATGATATATGCTCCATCGTTTTCAACAATCTGTTTCCAACCTTCTGGCATCAATCGCTTTGCAAATGCGTATGCAGAGAGTAAGTAGTCTTCCCCGATTAGTTCTCAGATTGGCGCAAGTGCGTATGCGTAGATGACGCAATTTTAGTGTGTAGCTAACAATTTTAGCAATGCGTAGAAGACGCGAATTTTATGACTCGGGTCAAAAAATTTGCGTGGTTTACATTCGAAGAACGAAGAAACGACGTTTTTTAAGGCATCCAAAGAGACAAGTTTTTTTCCATTTAAATGATTTTGCAATGATCAAAACAAATGATTATCAGGTGATGCAATATCAGAGGAATACGGTGGAAGAGTTAGGATATCCCATTTCAGGCTGTTTTGTTTGCGCAACTTCTGTTTTGAAACAAGTGGTCTGGCGTCGTCATGATGAAAGACTACACCGTTGCTATTTGGTAAAATTGGATGTTTCTGTTTGATCTCTCGATTCAGACTGGTTAATCAACGACAGTACATGATTGAATCAATCGTTTGACCAGTGGGGAAAATCTCAAAGTAAATTATGTCCTTGCAATCCCACCAAACACAGAGCATCACATTCATCGGGCGCAAACTGGCCTTTGCCACCTCGCCATCATGCTATCATTGCTGAACATCGTTGTAAAGAACCCATTTCTCATCGCCCGTGACGAATCAATCCAAAACCAGCTCATTTTTGAGCTGCCCGAGTAAAGAAATGGCAGAAGAAATTCGCTCGATTTTGCTCCTCTCGGTCTGAAAATTGGGCACCCATATATCGAGCTTCAAATCGAATCTTATATTTTTTAAACGTCTAAAATTGGTTGATCGGTGAACGTTAAGTGCTGTAGCAACTTCTTCAGTTGAAATTCGCGGAGTATTTTTAACTAAAGTACACACAATATCGACTTTAATGTGTGAAAATAGAGCGGATTGTGGTGCGTTTTCAAGGTTAAAATGTCCGAGGCGAAATATAGCAAACCATTTTTTCCACAGTTCGTTTAGTATGTGCTTGATCTTGATAAACCTCTTATATTTTAGGGCTTCTGCAACAGTTATTCCCTTCCGAAACTCGTAAAGCATAACATGCCGTAAATGCACTTTTCCGACACTCATTTTCAAAGTAAATTTTCTTGAAACATTTTGTATCTACACAAATTGTTTTGTTTGAAATGAAAACTGCACACGTCACTTTTCCAACGATCTGTCTTACGTATATGGCAGTGTTAATGACAATACTTTATGCCACTTCTAACGACATCTATTGCACCTCCGCACGAACTTTTGCACTCACCCAATACATTGTGGGTGACAACATTAAAATATGGCATTGAAAAAGGCATGAAAATCTGCTCTCATTGCCGCTTACAATTAGGCAAGGAAAAGCATCCCTCAAATTGTGAAAATGACATTGATACTAATTTTTCAGACAATCCAAAAACAGATTGTAGTAAAGATGACCCTGAATTGATGGACGTGGAATCTGGTTTTGATAATTTGAATGCATCATTAACATCTTTTGGAGAGTCACCTATTATTAAAAGTTAATGTAAAAGTACTAAAAGGTACTTCTTTGAAGAAATTGTGGGGTATGTTGCTTGTGCCTATGAGAATGAGTGGGGGTTGGCATGTATTTTCACAAAAGATCAAGTCAAAGAAGATGTTAAAGTTTCTTTCCTTCATCCAAGCAGACCATCTCCGTCATTCACTTATTCTAAAAAATCAGACATTTTGACAATACCAAAATACTTTATTTTATGCAAACTACATCCAATCACTGCAACAGGCAGAACACACAAAGAAATTAAGCTCTACTGTGACAAACTGAGTAAGTAATTTGTTAAGTAAAAAGATTTATTTATAAAATATGTAAAATTTATTATTTGTCTTTTAATAAAACAGGCTATTTTTAAAGTTTTCCAATTTGTCTTTGTTTCCATGTAAGTAACACTTCGGCCTAAACTGTGCAGAATACCTTAAAGTATTTTTTATTACAGATTTACATGAACATTGATACAGAAATATATTTTTCTGTATGACACCATAGGAGTACCATCATAAAATTTGGCATAAAAGTTGCTAAAAGGGTGTTAAACGTAATGTATATTTTTCAAGAAAATCAAAAATTCCGATTTTGAATTTAAAAAAAAAAATTATATAATTTTTTTACAAAAAAAAAAAAAAAAAAAAAAAAATTAAGTAATTTGGTCATGTTATATATCTTATGAAGCACCGTAAAAAAACTGAAAAAAATGATGATTCTCTAGATCAAATAGTTTGGAAGTTGTAACCGATTAAAGATTACAAGCTGTGTTGGGTATGAACGCGCTCACTGAACGAAAATTCACTAGTGTCGCTCACTATTTGTGAACTTTGAACTGAACTTCACTCACTATTTTATAAACGAGTTTGAACTGAACGGAAACTCAAAAAATAGACGAGTTTGAACGAAATTTATGTTCACATTTACGTTCAGTTTTTTCATAATTTATTTAAAATTTTTCCAGACCTTAGTATACTTTTTCCCTCTTTCAAATGCCTTTTAGAGGCCTACACGAGCCTCAGGACAGGTTAAGTCTGGATATCACTTCTCTGGGTAGTATCCTAATCTTACTTCTTCTGCAGACTCGGGTCGCGCCGAACTGGACCTGGGCTGTATACAATTTCGCAGAAAATAAGTATATAGAGTAAACTCTCTGTACAAGGTGGACTGTGTAAGGCGGAAATATGTCTAAATCGGAAAGATTTTAAAGAAATCGGAAAGTTTTTAAAAGAAAGTATTTAAACGATTTTAAACATCGCAACCTACGGCACTTCTGCATAAATGGAGATTATAAACAGACTAAGGTAAGTTTTTTTGGCCAGAACTCTTCCGTAAAGGTAAATATCAATGTCCTATAGAAATGTACTCGGGGTCGGGCCGGGTTCGGTGCGAAATTTCAACTTTTTCCGGGCCGGGCCAAGCTCGGGCCTTGTTTTTAGCTATTATATCGGGCCGGGTCGGGCCTTGTTTTTAGCTATTATATCGGGCGGGGTCGAGCCTTGATTTTAGCTATTATATCGGGCTGGGTCGGGCCGCTAAATTTTCTCTACGAGCCGGGCTGGGCTCTTGCCGAA
Organism: Maratus speculifer; assembly: GCA_964019185.1. Taxonomy (NCBI): domain Eukaryota; kingdom Metazoa; phylum Arthropoda; class Arachnida; order Araneae; family Salticidae; genus Maratus; species Maratus speculifer. Next base: position 255,826,929 of record OZ025295.1, on the reverse strand, counting down.
ACTTTTATTTTAATATCGGGCATGACATTTTTTTTCTATGGATCGGGACTGGAAATTTCTGTCCGTGCATACCTCTATCTTACATATCGAATAATCAAATGATTAGTTCACAAAATTTTGTAAATTTGGACAATAATATCCAAACATAAAAAAAGTGAACTTTTTAGTGAACTTCGTTCACTTTTACAAATGAGTTTGATTTGAACGAGTTCGTTTGAAAATTTTTGAATTTGAACGTGAACTTAAATCACTTTTCAGAAATTGAACGTGAGTTTGAGTTAGTTCGTTTATTTTGTGAACGTGCCCAACACTGATTACAAGACTATACAAATTTTGTAAAATTTTCGAAATTTCAAAAATTTATAAATTTAAAAGAAATTGTCGAAAATAATTAAACTTCACAATTTTAATCTTATAAGTAATTACAATAAACATGTAAAAACCAGAACAATCTAAAACATTAACACAAAATAATATTTTTTATTGTTTGATTTCATATGGAATTACTCATTGACGAATTCTATTTCTGTTATTTAACAATTAATTAATAGTGGTGCGATAATAACGAGTTATTTTAGTATTCGAATGAATTATTCCTGGCATACACAAATCCATTATTGCTAAAATTCGTATTTTTTAATTGATTGAAGCTAAAAAAAATTGCAAACGAAAAAATGGCCATTATAAGGAATGATAATTTTAAATTCATTTTACTTGATTCTACAAAAATAATTTTAATGGTCCTATTTGGATATCGCGTCAACTAATTTCGTCAAATTATACATGTTGACTTTTTTTTTTAACTAACAACCGAGCCTATAGTTCAGTACGTTATTAATAAAAGTACAAAGAAAATGTCAAGTTAAGAATCACTGGATATAGTTTTAATAAAAAGAATATTGCCCAGTTAAACTGATATGATGGCATTGAGCTCACAGGCTGCGCATTTTAATTGTACATTACAGCCTTATATTTTCAAAGGTTAATTCCCTTCGAAAAAAAATTAAAAAGGGGAAACAGCTCTCCCCTTTCTCCTTTTTTTATACTTAATCATTGAACCTCCTAAACTACCAAGGACATGCTTTATCATATTAAAAATCTATATTCAAAATTCAGAGAAAATCGGATAATTCTTAATAAAAACCCATTTGGCATTTATATAATTTAAGAGGAGTTATCCCCTCTTTTATACTTAACCATTAAACTTCGAAAACTATTCAGAGAATTCTGAATCTGATCAATGAAATCTGACAATTCTGCTTGAAAGACCCATTTATATAAATTAAGAAGAGGGGCATTAGAGCCCCCGTTTCCCCTGTTTATACTTATTCAATGAACACCTAATAACAGTCACGGAATCGCTTCATCAGAATAATCCTATATTTAAATTTTGAACGAAAACTGTTAATTCTGCATGAAAAATCCATTTATATCAATTAAGGGAGCGGCATGAGCCCCCAGTTTCCCCTCTTACTAATATCCAATGAACACCAAAAACTAATCAGAGAAGCGGCTTAACAGGATATACCTATATACAACATTTCAAGTGGATCGGATATTTTTATCTTGAGTTATCGCGTTACGCACGTACGAATGAACATACATACAAAACGGGCGGGCGCATAAGCTCTCAGGCTATGATAGCTTGTGAGCTAAAAATGTGTATCGTGTTCAAATAATACCTTTTTTATTTTTTTAAAACGGATACAAAGCAGATATCTATACTTTTTCCATACACAAATGATTCATTCGAATAATAAAATAACCATGAATAATACATGTACTTCACACTTTTAATCTGATAATATTTCTTGACGAACAACATGCTTGCGCAAGTATGCCCATTTTCTTACTTTAATAAGTACTCATTATCTTTTTTGATTTATTTATCTGAATTTCTTTAAGACAAAATATAGAAACAGCTTAGATCAACATAAATTTTCATCATTTATTTAAAATATATCTAAAATAAGTTATCTTAAAACGACTCATATTATCAATCAAAGAAGATGGATGTGCGACTAGAAGTGGAAGCTAATTAGCTACTTTATAAACAAAGTGCTTATGAATGCAAATCATTTGAAGATGCCTTACTTTTCATAAATCTTTAGTTTGACTAATAAGTTATACGTTCTTGAGATCAAACTACTTTTAGGCAGTTAAGAGCCCCTGAATTTTTTAAAATCATTTAAATTGATTGAAGTTTGATCAGATATTTATATTACTTTTTAGCCTAAATTTAAGACTGTAATTATATTACACTTATACTTCGCATTGTGTTTATTTTCTTGCTCTCTACAACTGAAACTAGAAAATGTGCAGAGAAAATTTGATAAGTATCAGGAATGAGTTTCCAAATTTATTTTGTTTTATTTAAAAAAATGCTTTTATTTTATTTTAACGAATACAAAGCAGACATATACACTTTTTTTGCATACACAAATTATTCTTTAGAATATCAAAACAGATTGTCTTGTCCACTGGTATGAATATTATATATACATTAGGATGAATCGAAAAGTATAGGATTTTTTTTTTTTTTTTTTTTTTTTTTTTTTTTTTTTTTTTTTTAGAAATCATTATCGGCGCGGCGTGCAAAAGTTGCCTTTTATGCATACTAGTTTACAGGTTTTTTTAATTAATATCCATTCATATCTTCCGGTGGCCCAAGCGCCTCAAAAATAATTAAAAATTGAAGTTTTCATGATTTTTTTTTTGTTTATTTATTTTTTCTTAAATACTTTTGGAGCGGGGTGCAAAAGCTATCTTATATCTAACTTAGCTTACATATTTTTTAAAAATAAAATTCATTCATATCTTCCGGTGCCCGAAGCGTCCCAAAAATAGTTTAAAAATGAAATTTTCTTGAAAAAAAATTTGTTTTCTTTTCTTTTACTTTTTGAAATTCATTTGGCACTGGGTTGGAAAGTTGTTATTACAATACTACATAACTCTGAGATCCCATATATATATATATATATATATATATATATATATATATATATATATATATTATGAAAATCCATTAACATCTTTCATGCACCAATTATAATTAAAAAATGAAATTTTTACAAAAATGTATTAAGAATTATAATTTACGAAAAACACTTTGAAAATTTTTGAAAACAGTTTAATTAATAACGTATAAGGTTATAAATAACATTAATTTTACAATAATAAGCCACATATAAATTTAAAAATCAAGGCATTAAATCATAAAAATTACAAAAATCGAACTTACGTAGCGAAAAGTTTTACATCCTTCAATTTGGAAATTTACATATATTTAAAATTTGTAATCTTTTTTTGGTATCATAGTGTTTTATATGGCTTCTTGATTTTATTCTACTCAGTACAAAACGTGTCTCTTTTCTTGTCCAGATACAGTTTCTGATGACTCAGACACTAGTCGAACGCATCTTTCAACCGCTTGGGTATGGCATGGATATTTTGACCATTCATTCGTTTTTATAACTTTTATCATATTTTCAATTTCTTCGCAAGGCACATTCATCAAAAGAGGTTGTTCAAAACGTCCAACTCGTTGCCAGTCAATAAGTTCAAAATAATCTTTCGCTTTGAAGTTTATTTGGGTTACTTTGAAAATTCTCACTTCTTGTGATTTTCTCTTTTTATTTCTAGCGTTCTTTTTATTTTTAGCGTTCAAAATTAGCTTTCGTATTGCTAAAGATCTCAATTAATCTCTGTTATCTGTGAGCATTGACAATAGCAAATTTTTAAGGAGGCAAAAAGAAAAAAAAAACTATTTCGTTGAATAACAGCATCTACGATCTTTCTTAAATTGGGTTCCAAATATCTAGAATATGTGATAAGTTTCCAAATATGACGCGCTCCTTCAGTTATGGATGGCTTTGTTTTGATATGAAACCATAAAGGTGCATATACCTTCATAAAATATGTTTTAAGAGTAATGAGATCATCAGAAGGATTTTCTGTAGCCACTTATAACCTTAAAACTCTACACGCAGTTGTTAAACATCTTGAGTGATAAACTGGACCAGGTTTCAATAATACCAGATCAGAACCACATGCACCTGATGTTGTTATGCAAATATCATATAAATATTGCTGGTCATTGCTGAGAACTCTTCTATCTATGTTGTCTTTCAAATAATAAAGTAAAAAAAGTTTATTTTATACATTTAATAAAATACGACAAACAATTTCTCATCCTCTTGATCTACGTTTTACGTTAGATAAATTATTCATTAACTGTTAATTTTACTTGTATTTTTTAGCTCAAAATTTGCATGAAACTCGATTTTCAGCATATAATTAAAAGTTTTGGGACATTGGAAGAAATTTATCAAAGTCCAAAATTAGTTGGATGCATGCTAATGTACTATAAAATGCATCTTTTTTAACCCGCTGATAAAATAATTTAAAAGAAATTTAAAAAAAGTTATAATTTTTTATAAAAATTTAATTTTTTTTACTATTTTGGAGGCACTTGGGGGCACCGGAAGGATACCGTATGGATGGATCTAAATTTTAAAAAAAAAGATTGAACTAATATATATATAAGGCAACTTTCGCAACCCGCGCCAAAAATAATTTTAAAAATATTAAGAAGTAAAAAAAAAAATTATAAAATTTATAAAAAATTCAATTTTTAACTATTTTTGAGGCGTTTGGGGCACCAGAAGATATAAATGGATCTCAAAAACAGATGTGAATTAGTATGCATATAAGGCAACTTTTGCACCCCGCGCCGATTCGATTATCCGAATTTCGATTTTTCGATCCACCCTAATATACATAAAACTTTAAATCAAATATTTTTTGTCTAACAATATGCTAAAACAAGTATGCTGTTTTTCAAGCTTTAATAGCTACTCATATTTTTTCGATTTATTTAACTAATGTTCTTAGTAACAAAATATAAAAATAACTTGGATCAAGATAAATATTTAATGTATTATTTATTTTAGAATTTTATTTATTAAAACGAATAAAAAACATATATCTATAGTTTTTTGCATATGGGTCATTCCGCGCCAAATGAGCAAATCAGGTGTGGCTGACATGTCACAGATTTTATTGAAAATCATCATATAAGTAGATCACAATCATTTATGAGGAAACGCAAAGTAGTAGAGTTCAGACTGCTTTATTTCAGTATAAAAATTTACATTAAAGTTGATACGAAATCAAGGTCTTGTGTACATGCTTGAAATTTCAAGTATGATTATCAGCTTCAGGAATGGAAAGATTGTAATAAAAATTATTTACACTTAAGAATGAACTATAAGTAACAGATTAGCATAATTTAGTAATTATATTTTTATTTTATAATTTAAAAATAAATAAATAATAAAGAAAATCGTGGAAAAAATAAAATATTTCAGTTATATGTTTTAAAATGAAGGACACTTTTTCTAAATTCATTTTTATAGCTAACTGTATATATTTAATACATCTATAATTTAATTCTTGCTTTTTTCAATCCTTTAAGAAAAAAAAATAATAGAGAAAACTACTGATTAAAAATTCAACTTTTTATCATTTTTTGGAGACGAATAAAAGCTTTCAAAAGTTTTAAACTCTTTGCTATTACAGATAAAAGTGTATGTTTTAAGTATACGGAGTTTTATTCTTGCTTTCAGTTTATTTTTGCCTCAAGAAAATTTTTATTTGTATAGAAGAAAAACGATTTTTTTCATAAAATAACTGTATTTTAATCTTGAAATCAAGTAGCGAACATAGATGGCAGCACACGTCTATTTTTAGCAAAAAACTTGTAAAAAAAGCGCGTGTTTTCAAAGAAAGATTGTCTTTAGAATGTATCGAATATTAGTTTTTTGAACCCATTATTGTTATGTTAGAAATTAAAAAGGCAGTATTGGAACTTTTTTAGTGTGTCATGGACTTATTGATTCTTATGTATGTGTTGTTGGTGTAGGAGCTTTTCTTTAATTATTTTTTTTGAGGTAACATATGAGGAATAATTATGATTTTGTCACTTTTTTAAAGTTTCTAAGTTTTCTTTTTGAAAATGAAGGAAATAAATAACAACTTTGAAACTTTGAGAATTCGTTCTTCATACATAGTACTACATGTTGCATCAATTTCACAGATGTTTTTTAAATCCTTTGGTTTTTATAACATTTCAAAAATTTTAAAAATTTACAAAATTTCAATATTTACAACCAATTTATGATTAATTATGATATTATCAGATTATTGTTACTCAATAAATATAAAGATTGATATACAGAGATTTCAATATTATAAAAAAACTTCATTTTTGTTAAATAGTTTTCAAAATATAGAACTTGAAACTTGCAACTTTTGACGAGTATCCGCAAGCCATTCTATATCGCAAGTTTTTTAAATGTCCAAAATTGATAAAATAATTTATTTTTCGTCAAAATATTGTGCAGACCTACATATGAATATGAAATGAACATGTATCTCAAATTTTATTAAAATCGGATTCTATGCAGCCACGGCTTTTTTTTTTTTTTTTTTTTTTTTTTTTTTTTTTTTTTTTTTTTTTTACATTTTTGCTCATTTGACGTGGAATGACCCATATACAAATGATTCATTAGAATATCAAAATAGCTTATTTAATATTAAATTCAATAGTTTGAACAATATACGAACATAAAACATTTTTTACATAACAATATGTTTCATCAAGATGCTTCTTTTCTAAAATTAATAATTACTCAATACCTTTTTTGATTTAGTTATCTAAGTTCTTTAAATCACCAAAAATAAACAACTTAGATCAAAATAAATTTGCAAAATTTATTTTAATAAGTTACTTAAGAAGTTACATAAAAGACCCATAAAGTCAATCAAAGAAGATGGATATAAGATTAGAAGTGGAGGTTAATTAGCTACTTTATAAGCTAAATGGTTATGAATGCAAATCAAGTCATGATGCTTTACTTTTCATAAATCTTTAATTTGACACTTAAGGTATACGTTCTTGAGATTAAACATGTTTTTTAGGGACTTAAGAACCTCAAAATATTTTTTAAATGTTTTAACTTGACTGAAGTGTGATCATGTAATTTGGAGCCTGTAATTATATTACACTAAAGCTGCGTACTGACTTCATTGTCTTATTTGTAAAAATAAAATTACAAATATCTAGATTAAATAACGATAGCTAGTAAATTCGCAGATCAGGTGCCTCAATGTCAGCTCTTCCAATAACTGCTTTTTACAACACTTTGAATAATATTTCACTTTATACAAGCAACAATTCAAATAACATAAAGCGTTTTCAAATAACACAAATATACATAAGAGTAAACAAGTCGGAAATGGCACTTGAAAGCTATCAAAGAAGTAGATTCTACTGCAAAGAAATTAAAAAAATATATATTCAGATCTTTGTGTAAGAGCTGCTGCACACTCATAAAAAATGCATGAATAGAAAATTTATAACGATTTTATACATTAAACTCAGTAATACAAAAATAATATTATTACTTCTTAAATGGGGCATAATCTCTATGTCAACCAAGAATCAATACTTATAACTGATTTATTTACAAATGTTAGAATTTGACAGATTAGAAAAAAAAAACTTTTATTAAGTTGTGACCGATTTTCATAAAAATTTCAAATGGCTTGCAACGATTTTATATATATATAATTTCAAATCATAAAATTTGGTAGATTTTGCCCTATTATATGCGTATACACGAAAAAAGAGATGGGTGGACCAAACGACGGCTATATTTGCTACATAGATGTATAATTATCATATTTTCCCATGAGCCTTAATGTAATAGAATTATTTTGATCGTCTGTGTAAATAACATTTACATACTTTTTTTTAGTACCGAACATGGCATAACAAATCTCAATAACATGTAAGAACTCCAGATCAATCCAACTATAATAATGCAAGTTCGAGTTTGGAAAGACGGACAAAGAAACGTTATTCCCAAAAACATTTTAACTACCTTACAATGCATTAACCGATTAACGCCCGAATTATTTTCTTCGCAAAAATTTATATTTTGTATTTCCCACCACTTTTAAAATCAAATTAACTTTTATCTAAATTTATCGAGGATTCTGTGTCGTGAAATAAGGTATATGCACTATATTGCCATTGATTATGGGACACTTGCGATTTTAGACATTTTACTAAATATCTAGAAAAATACATGAGGAATCATCTCGAAACTCTTAGTGTATAAATATAATAGTATACGTCATACATCTCCGTGAATATTTTTTACCGAAACGCTATAGGGGACCGTCAACAAATTAAAAAAGAATGAATATCTTTTGAATAACCCTTTCAAAACTAATGTAGCAAAAGCGCTCAAACTCTAGATTATGATTGAATGCCTTATTGTAATACACTGTGTTCATTTTTATGCAAATAGCATGCACACTCGCAGAGTAATTAAGGTTTTTATAAAAATGGTCCCAAATTTGTCCAAGTTTTTCCATTATAATTTTCAGAGTTCTTAATATAAAATAATATTTTTTTCAGAAAATATGACAAACAACATTGCACACAAGACCCTGTAATCAGAATTAAAAAATAATAAAAATTGTATGAAAAACGAGTAGGTTTACTATATAATTTTTTACTGCGCATGCGTCAAAGATATCAAAATTTCATTTGCATATTATGTTAGCTAAATGTATAGAGCAACTTTTGTAAAAGTCTCAAAATCATAGCTTGAAAATTCTGAAAGTAATCGTCTATAGAAAAAGGACAAAATCCGTTCTTTCCAAAATGAAGCAAAAAAATGAGGGATTTTATCCAAATGCAGTAGTACATCCCATATTGTGTACTCTATATTGACACTAATCAATGAATATATGGATGCAACCCCTCTTGTTTTTGCTTCATTTTGAGAATAACGGATTTTCGACTTATTCAATTGACGATTATTGTCAGAATTTTCAAGTTATGATTTTGTGACTTTCACAAAAGTTGCTCTATACATTTAGCTAACATAATATGGAAATGAAATTTTGATATCGTTGACGCATGCGCAGTAAAATATTATTTAGTAAACCAACTCATTTTTTATACAATTTTCATTATTTTTTAATTCTGATTACAGGGTACTGTGTGCAATGTTGTTTGTCATATTTTCTGAAAAAAATAATATTTTATATTAAGAACTCTGAAAATTGTAAGGAAAAAACTTGGAAAAATTTGGGATCATTTTTATAAAAACCTTAATTACTCTGCGAGTATACATGCTATTTGCCTAAAAATGAACAAGGCTTATTACAATAAGGCATTCAATCATAATCTACAGTTTGAACGCTTTTGCTACATTAGTTTTGACAGGGTTATTCAAAAGATATTCATTCTTTTTTAATTTGTTGACGGTACCCTTTGGAGTTTCGGGAAAAAATCTTCACGGAAATGTATGACTTGTACGATTATATTTATACACTAAGAGTTTCGATATGATTCCTCATGTATTTTTCTAGATATTTAGTAAAATGTCTAAAATCGCAAGTGTCCCTTAATCAATGGCAATATAGTGTATTTACCTTCCTCTTTACTGGTGTGAAAACCGCTTTCTTCTTGTTTTTGTAACCGTCCTCAAAAAAGGACGCTGGGCGTTAATGGGTTAAAAACGCATGACAGGTTTAAATTTCACTTTCAGCAAATTATATCAACAAATGGAATCGTACTTGAATATTCTTATACAACGCAGTATTATACCTACCATTATTTATTTACACGGTACTATTTAATCATTGTTAAATTATTAGCTGTAATTTATTTAAGATTTACTCATACTTAAATCTACTGAAATAACTCTTCCAGAGATTACCCCAGCAGCCAAACAATATTGGAACAATATGGCTACATCTTAGGGCAATATTGACATATTGGCACAATATTGGCATAAAATATTGCTCCATCATTGGGATGTTTACATTTTGCCCTTATTTAGCCAATTGTTGCAGCCAATATTATACCAACATTGGGGTTTCAGTGGAAATATTGCCAATAAAACGCCAATATTGGTTTAATATTGGAATTTCATTGGACATATTTCCAATGTAACGCCAACATTTGTACAATATTGGCGTTTTATAAGCAATATTTCCAATGAAACCCCAATATTTGCAACATATTGGCTGCAAATATTGGCTAATTTAGGGCAAAATGTAAATATCCCATTATTGGGGCAATATTGACGTTTTATTGGCATTATTTCCAATAGATTAAATATTGGTGCAAAGTTGGACCAATATTGGTTTGCTACTAGTTAATAATCCATGGACGGTTTTGCATCAATTCTTTGCGTAGCTTTGTGAATTGTTTTATTTCTATTGTACAAAATGTATTTTAGTGAACAAAAAGTAGTTCAGGGTAAAGATGCGTAATTAAAAAAAAACTTTTAAGCTATTTCATACAGTATCCTTTACAAATTCTTTTGTGTACTCATGTACATGATTTTTAACATTTATACATATAACGTAATACGCAAGAAATTAGTTAAAAACTCATATCAGAAGTAAAAATTAACTTCCATCAATCATTGCTTACATACAATACTTCAGATACAGTATCGCATCTGAAATATTTTGTGTGTCCCTGTAAATGCTATGTGCTTTCTGCTATATAGGAAGTAAATTGTAGTAGCCCTCAGCAACTTATATCGATTTAATAAATTGTTAAAGAATTCAATATGTTTAAAAAACACTTCAAACATGGTTTATCTCTATATTACAGTAAAACCTCTTAATAACGGACACCTCGGGAACGCAGAAATTGTCCGCTATTCGGAGGTGTCCACTATTCGGAAAATATCAAAGATTCAAAAATCACTAAGAAATGCTTTATGTTTCATTAATTGATTTTTATATGTTCTGAAACCTCTTATATATGATTATCAGAATCTAAAATTATTTCTGAAGCAATAAAACTGAAATAAAATTATGCACACCTTTATTCACTGTTTATTACCTTCTTAGGAAAAAAATATATTACAAAAGATTACTTTTGCTTGCGATTACATGTAATTTGTTTTTCAGTGTGACGTTATTGGATATTATAGAGTTCATTGCGGATAGGTGGGGATGTACTTTTTGACCATTAAAAGAATAAAATCTCAACAATTTCTCGGGATCATTTCAATGCTCTGGGAGATTTCCCTTCCTGAAAAACCCTGAATTCAGCACTGAACATGCAGGGGGGGGGGGGATTTCCCAAAGTTCACGATACAAACTACATTAAATGTACTTTTAAGTAAAATGTTCTTTTTTATTTTTTGTATTATGCATTAAAAGTTACATAAAAATATAATGCCTTTTGCATTAATTTTAATACGAATTTAAATTTAAGTTATGATATCTCATTTAAACTTTATTTTACATATTTTCAAAAAAAAAAAAAAAAATCCCGGCGTAAAGTGTTTAATATTTTTTTTCTTTTCTGTAATAAAAAAAGGTTAAAAAATGTGTTTTTTTGTTGCTGTTGTTCTTGTTTCTTTTACCATTAAGATTTCCATTACCGATTTATCTGAAATTGAAAAGCTGGAGGGGAAAGTGCTTCAATATGAACCATTTTTATTTCATTACTTTCAAACCTCATTTTTAACCAAGACATTTATATTTGTAGATCCATCTCCTCCCTATAAATGGTTCTGGTGTTAAAGCTTTCCAAAAATTAATACAGCTTGAAAAAAAAAATATATACATGGTATGTCATTTACAGATTTCAGTGAAAAATGTTCTTAATTCTGGAATGCATTGGGTCCCTAAATATGTCATCCAGTGCCATATTCGGCTCACTCACGAAAAGTATCAAAGAAAATAAAAATTTCAAAATATTACAATAAAATGACTCATCTTTCACAAAAATAATGAAAAATAAAGCTGGTGCAAAAAATCAGATAAAAAATGCCTGATAATTAGCCTCAGATAGGAAATCAAAAACAATGAAATCAATAGTTATGAAAAAATAAAACTAAACAGAAGAAAATAAATAATTGATATAAAAGGGAAAATAAAGTAGATAAAAGAACATGGGTTTTAAAACATCGGGTGCACAGAAATTTTTCAGTTTTTCTATCACCGCAGTCATCGTAAGATCATCAAATATACTGGGTGCATCTGGTCTACTTCTTTCCAATCCACTTTAAATCCACTTAAATATATTTAAAGTACCAAGCATGATGAGTGCCACACAGGTTTGTTTTGGGAAACTTTAATAAAGTATCGACGGAAATAAATAAGACGAATAATTTAAATACATTAAGCATTACAGTTACAACCTGCATTACACCTGTATTGAAAAAAAATTGAGCCAATTTATGTTGTTGGAGATACTAAGGGCGATTAAATATAAAGGTACGAAACTCTCTAACTTCCAAACCGGTTGAAATCTGAATATGCCCCTTTTGAATAAAGTAGTGAGACATCGAGAGATGTGATTGGAGCATCCGGTGTAGTTGTGAGGATGCTTGATTGCCCGTGCATGAAGGGGGAGTAAAGTAGACAACAACTGAGTTCCGTCCAACTGACGCAGCAGTGCTTGTGAAGACACCATGTCTTTCCGATTGCAGATTCCGATCATTAAAGAGCAGCAAGATGTCTGATCAAAGTCTGATGCAGCGAGAAATGTAATTGCATGTCGCTGCTCGGATCATCGGATTTTGCAATGGGAAAGTCATGGTGTCTTCACAGGCACTGTCGCGTCAGTTGGACGAAACTCACTTGTTGTAAGCTTTACTCTCCCTCCATGCACGGGTAACCACGCATGCTCACAACTACACCGGATACTCAAATGGCATCTCTCGATGCCTTATTATTTTATACCAAAGGGGCATATTCAGATTTTAATCGGTTTGGTAGTTAGGGAGTATCGTACCTTTTCATTTGATCGCCCCTAGTATAACATTTATTTTCATCTTAGTATAATAAATACTTGAATATAATAAATTATATTTTGTGACTTCTAAACATAACTTTATAAATTAAATAGCTAGAACTAGTCCAAAAGTTTGAAATAGAAACACATTTACAAAAGTCCATTTAAAATGTTTAAAAGCTTTTATTAATGTGGAAGAATAACAATCATATTTTACTCATTTCAAAATAAACAATTATTAAATAAAAATATCGCTGTGCATAATCAGAAGTGCCAAAAACATCGCATTTTCTAGTCAAATGAAAATCTTAAAATACCTTTAACTACCGTTCTATAAATCTAAAATTTGAAGTTGTAAACATTTAAATAAAAAGTAAGCAGTTCAACGCGTATTAAAAACTCGTATTTACTACTTTACTTAAAACTCGTGATTTACTTAATTCTAAGAAAAAAACGTTCTCTTAAAATTGACTTTTTTTCAAAATATTATAAGAGTTAATTCAAACCTAACGTCCACATTTCAAAGGATTTACAAGAAATTTTATTCCTAACCTATTTTTAAAGCTTCATTGGAATTCTGTCAAAACATCCTCAATGAGTGTTTCGAATTGTAATGCGAATGTTATATTTCGCTTCATGTAATTTAACCAGCTAGAGAAAAAAATTATTTCAAAAAAATCTATTTGTCGACTAAAATCCTTAACTTCTTACAGTTTTCAAAAATTGATTGATAATAAACCATTTATATCACTGAAACAATTAAGAAAAATCATGCGTTAAGCATAGATTATGAAGCACTTTCCAACACTTAATGAAATCTTTAACAAAACTAATAATAATAGTGTATAGTCGAATATACCCAAATATGTATTCCAGTACTTTTGAACAGCCCTGTATTTCATATGTCAGTTGATATAATGGGAAAATTTAGTTTAGCAAGAATATATCCAGTAACTTGAAATTTCTTTTTCAGTAATTCATACTATTAGATGGAAACATACTTGAATACTTTTGTTCAGCCCCGTAGTTTACATTGTACCTTTATTACACGTCAGCATTTGGCTAAAATTTATTGTAAACTAAAACACTTTTAAAACAACTGAAATCACATTCTCATAAATTATCATTCATAGGGCGTCCATGTACCGAATTCTTTGCGTGGCCCTGTATATCCTTTTATCTATATTCTGCAAACATTTCTCTGTAAATTGAATGAAGCTCAGCGTAAAAATGCATAGCTTATTTAAGAACCACGTTTAAATAATTTACGCTCATATTCAGTAATGTTGGTGAGCTCGTTTGGGTAGCTCTGTATATCAACTATAACATTTATCCACACCATATAATGTGCATATATTTAGCGAAATATAAACGCGCATATCATAATTAAAATGCATTTCATCCCTCCATCAGCCATTATCGGACACATATACGGTACTTGGGAAAGAATATACTATTTGAAATCTTTTGTATGGCCCTGTAAATGCTATGTACTTCATATTATGCAAGACAGTAGCGTATGATTTATATTAAGCTTCAGTGACATACATCAATTCTATTATACATGAAACAGCTTAATATATTTTAAATATGTCACGCACAATTTCCCCTTTTACCATTATCTAATGGAATTCTTTTGTGTGGCCCTGTAAAAGAGTAATAGCTATATTTTCACCTTATATTTTATAGGATGCATATTTTAATTTTTGACAGGGTATAACATCTTTAAAATTCCTTTGAAACGATTTTCCCCCATAGGCCGTAATGTAATGGGAAACGTTTCATTCGCCCTGTAGATAAACTAATCATGGTAGAAACTTCATTTTCGATAGGACGTGTGCCAGTGTAAACGTCAATAACGTCCTAAAATTTCATGACAATCCGAGTATATTAACGATTTTTCCCCATGGGTCGTAATGTAATGAAAAACTTTTGATTCGCCCTGTAGATAATCTAATCATGATAGATACGTCATTTTCAATAGCGTTCGTGCTAGGGTAAACCTCAATAACGTCCTAAAAATTCATGGCAATCCGAGTATATCAAAGATTTTTCCCCATAGGCCGTAATGTAATGGGAAACTTTTGATTCTCTCTGTAGATAAAGTAATCATGGTAGATACTTCATTTTCAATAGGGTTCGTTCTAAAGTAAACCTCAATAACGTATAAAAATTTCATAGCAATCCGAGTATATTTACGGGAGTTAGAGAGCGAACAGACGGCCATACGGCCATACGGACAAACGGACAGAAAAACCGAATGCATAAGCACTTTTCAACTTTTTTGGAAAGTGCTAAAAAGACAGATGAATACTAAATTTTTAATATCTTTATTTTAAGAAAATATATAGGCCACTACATTGCATGTGGTTTGCAATACAGGGTTGTTCAAAATTATGTACAATGTTTTAAAATATTATAATAAGATAATTAAGAACCATACAATTAGCAACTGATTTATCCGATTCACTGATTTGCCTGTTTGTCATACAGGTAACACATTTTTGCCAATCATGATTTATTATTCTCACCAGTAAAATTTTATTTTAAATTTTGCATTTTTTTATCTGAGCATTTTTCGTATTCCATTAGGCAAATATTTCTGTTTTGAAAAACCGTCGACAAAAGACTAAAAATCCTGTAAACAACATGAAAAAATAGGCTTTTATTTAAAAGTGTTTTTCAGAAATATTGATCAATTTCGTGGTTAAAGCGCAACACTAGTCTCAGAAAAAGTCCTCGATGATAATATAAATTCTATGGGAGCGTTCTTTTCAAATATCACGCTCAATTCTTAATATTTTTACTTTTTCGATTTTCTTATATATTTTTATATTATGATAGTTTCAATTTCAGAACCGGTTTAAATCGTTTTTTAAAAGTAATTATTTTTTTTACTCTGAAACCAAAATTGAAAAATTAAAAACTAGGCCGTTTGTGGATCATCCTCAGCTATCCTATGTAAAAAAAAAAAAATCATGTAAGAATATTAAAATTTGAGTAAGATATTTGAAAAAGAACGTTCCCATAGACTTCACATTGCCATCCGGGTCTTTTTCTGGTGTCGTGACTAGTGTTGAGCATAAAACAAATTGGTAATTTCACTACAAACGGCGGACACTGAGGGGCGTCTGTAAGGTAACTAGTTTTATAAATGTTCAGATTTTGGTGAAATACCTGTTGCACTCTTTGCAAAAATGCAAGAATATAAAATTTTGTACGATTAAATAAACTACCTCTGTCAATAAATTTCAGTGAATAGTCCTGTAACATTAATGTGGATGAAATACTAATGAAAGTTACCGTACCATCCTTCGAAATACTCATCTCCCATAACTATGCACCACTGACATCTGCTATACATGTCCTGGGAAATTCGCAAGAAGTCTTCTTTTCGGATGGAGTTCAAAAGCTTCGTCACATTTCATTGGACGTCAGCAATATGGTCAAATCTCTTTGAAAGAGAGTTTGAGTCGTGAAAATAGGAATAAGTCCGGAGGATTGAGATCTGGCGAGTATGGTGGATGTTCAATATGCACCACACCTCATGAATTTCTTTCGATGTCTTTCAAAGCTTAAAACAAAACTTTTGTTCGTTCATTTTCCTGTTCTCTTTTAAGAGCCAACACACTGAACAAGTACTTAGTAAAGCACGTCTTACACAGAACACAAACAACGCTAAACTGAACAACGGTGGGGGAAGATGGTCAACACTTGCCTCTAAGCAGATCCAGCGTTTTGTTTTCCCAGAGTTGCCAGATCGGTTGTTCTGCATTCATCCACCGAACTTTATTGTCAAATGTAGTATTAAATTAAGTAATAATTTTGAAATATGATGCATCGTAAATTTAAAGAAGGTAATCTGAATGGGAAACTAAGAATCATTATATGTCTTTTTACGAATGATATTACGTTGAAATGAATGCAACTTTTTACGAATGATAGCATAAAGAAAACTTTTATTGATATCTTTTAAAATTCAAATTTGATTTTCATAGAATTTGAATCACTCGACACAGTTCGCAAAAATTACATATGGTTAATTTAAAGCTATTTGGTTGAGTATTTTATGCGATATTAACCGCTTAACAGTGTTGCCCGATCTGACTTCGGGCAAGAACTCCTTTGCACGCTTCGTTACTTAAACCTTTTTGACACCACTAATTTTTAACTGAAAGTTTATGTTTATTGACTGGCACATGTTTTTCGATTAAGTAAAGCAAATATTTCAGTATGGAGAATGTGGTTAACAGACCATAATTTATGTTGTCAAAAACAATGTCACAATTAAGAGGTTAAATGCGGGTAAATGGACATACAGATGGCATCAAATATAAATGATACATCTTATATATGTATTATAAATGTGAAAGTGTGTCCGAAAAATTGGAATGAAACTGGCTTCAAAACGGATGGATTAATGTCTTTGAATATTTGTATATAGATAGATTATAGCCCAGAAATGAACATAGGCTATGTTTTATTCATTTTATTCAAATATTTTCTTTAATAATTCAAAATTTCATTATTTTTCATACAGAATCAATAGGCATTTTTAAGATAAAATTTAACCATTTTCCTTTAATGTTGGCAATAAAATAGAAATCAGGAATGATAATTTCTCAGCGGCAATAAATTTTCAATTGAGAAATTTCCGTGTAAAAAAATGAAAAGAAAACATATTAAAAGAAAATAAATATGACATCATATTTGAAATATAAATAAAGAGAGTATTTTTTGTTATATATTAAACATGTATATTTGTTTCATTAACAAAAATTTTTCTTTCAAAAATGGCGACATAATTAGAAGTAAAAAAAGAATGCAAAAGAGTAATATTTTCAATGAAAAGTTTCACTTGAAAAAATGTGACGTCATGGTTGAAATTAAACAGCTATTTTATAGTAGTCGTAAAAATACAAGGGTGATGAATATCAGTAGCTAATAGAGCTAAATAAATAATGACGTCATATTAAAAATGAATGAGAAATACTTTTATTGTACTAATTAATAAGTTATAAAATACATACAAATGAACCTTTTTATTCAAAACGAAAGAAAGAAATATTTTGTGGGAAAATTAAGTAATATTTTGTGGGAAAAAGGCAGAAAAAAACCTACTGATTAATAAATTTTAGCTCTATTTTTAACACTTTCCAACAAAGTTGAAAAATAATGCTTTCCAACAAAGTTAAAAAATAATGCTTTCGGTTTGTCTGTCCGCTTGGCTGCTTTCTAAATTTCGTAAATATACTCGGATTTCCGTGAAATTTTTGGACGTTATTAACGTTTACCTTAGCACAAATACCTATTGAAAATGAAGTTTCTACCATGATTATTTTATTTACAGGGATAGTCAAATTATTTTCTTACATTGCGGCATTATGAGAAAAAATCGTTTCAATTGAGTTTTAACGATGTTACACCCTGTGAAGCATATTCAAATTTATATGCATCAACAAAGTGCACTAAAATATGCATTTCGTAAAGTATGCAGTGAAAAGGACACTTGTTATTCATCTACAGGGTCAGAAAGAAGAATTCCATTGCATAAGAGTAAAAGGAGGAGCAGTTTCCGACATATTTTAATTATGGTAAACGATTTCATGTATAATCAAACTGATATACGTTCTGAGGCTTAATGTGAGTTATTTCATGCATAATACGAAGTGCTTAGCATTTACAGGGACACACAAAAGATTTAAAATAGTATATATTCTATCTGAAGTACCATAAATGATGGATGATGACTGTTGCATGTATGAAATGCATTTTGAATTATGATATATGCTTTTAAGTTTCACTAAAGGTATGCATATTAAATGGTGTGTATAAATGCTGATAGTAGAACAATTTAGATATACAGGGTTAGAGACAAAAAGGTCTTGGAGAGGGTACTGAATTTGAGCGTAATTTACTTAAAGGTGTTTTTAAATAAAATATGCATTTTCATTTTGAACTGCATTCAATAAACTAAGAAATATTTGTAGTATATAGAAAAAATGATATACAGAGTCATGCAAAGAACTTGATACATGGCTGTCTTCCGATGATAATTTCTGAAAATGTAATTTAGGTAGTAATAAGGAATATTTTGTTTGAACTAAAGTTTAGAAAAACATTTTTGTATATTAAAGTTACTAGGTAAACTACAGGGTTGATCAAAAGTATACAAGAATGTTTCTATCTATTAGTATAAGTCGCTGAAAGGAAAATTTAAACCAGAAAAAAAATCGGTAAGAAGGGATCATCAAAAGTTTTTTAATATAAATCGCGATAAAAAGTTAATTACAAATGCTTTTAATCAACGAATTCTTTTGTTTGATTGATTAATTAATTCTGGTTTAAATGTTATGGGACGAAGTCACTGGTAACAGCTAGTATTTATATAAATGCGACCGTTCCCATAAACCATAATGTATTGGAATATATTTGAGCTTCTCAGTAAATAAACTATGAACGTTACAAACTTTATTTCCAATATGGAACATACACTGTCATCAGATAAGAAAAAAAAACTGTAAAGTTACTAAACTTTTTCTAATAAACTTGTCTTTCCAAGAACTTTTTATAACGATATTAGAAAATTTTACATAACCGAGGAATGTTATATGCGTTTTTGCTGTTATCATAGCATTCTAGAAAAACCTTTGTAGCTTTACAGATTTTTTAAAATATCAATAACATATATAAATAACATTCATCTATATTAACGCAAGCTACAGTTTGCACAGACAAACCGAACTCATAGATACTTTTATATTAGTTGAAAAGAGAAAATAATAGTAATAGGTTTAAATTTGATTTTCAGACATTTGCATCAATAAATAGAAATTTGCTTGAATACTTTTGTACTGACTTTATTTTACCTATTATCTTTATATACATGTCACTATTTAGCTTTAACATTACTAAAATTCAAATACGCTTAAAACTAGTTAAATCTCACTTCCAGAGATTCTCATCGATAGACGGACATGTATCTAATTCTTTGGATGCCGTATATATCCTTTTTCTATAGTCTATGACCATATCTTAGTGTACTAAAAGAAGTATAATGTAAAGATACATAACTTTATTTTAAACAAAAAACCTTTATGCCATTTCCGTTCGTACTTAATTACCCATACAAATTCTTTTTTTGCAGCCCTGTATATGGTTTATATTTATTCCCAATACAATATGCAAAAATTCATACTTAAAAACTATGTATCACATCTAAAATTGCACTTTACGCCATCTTCACTGATATACAGAATTTCGGTTACAATATACAATTTTGTGTGTAAATTTCACGCACTCTCTATTATACAAAATACAAGTTGTAGCAAACCTCAGCAAAGTATATCCGTTTCATTGTATATCAAATAGTTGAACATAGTTAAAATGCGCCGCTAAGAGTGTTTCTTTCTATACAATTATCTAAAGAAATTCCTTTGTTTAACCCTGCAAATAGTCTTGGCTACGCATTTTCTACAAAATGTACATTTACGTGCACTTCTCAAATACATATTAATACCACTTTGCTCAAGGTATGTGAAAATGCATCATTATGCATGTGTAAAGTTTGTAAGAATGCATCTTTAAAGGGAATTTTTATTTTATTTTTTGTTCTCATTGAATAAAAATTTTAAACATCTGCATTCTTTTGCGATTGTGTTTTAAAAAATTATTCCAAACGGCAAAAATTGAAAAAAAGCATATTTTTCTATTTTTATTTATTGCTAAAAGCGTAAGAAAAAAAATTGAAAAATGTTTTTTATTTGATATAAATCACTTGTCACAATTCTCGTCACGGGTTCACGCAGACATTGCTTTCTAGCAGACACTAATAAGAAAAAAGAATGAAAGATATTCCTAAAAATCGTTATATCCATGGACAAAAAAAATTGTTTTTTTTTTACTTTTATTTATTTAAACTGGAAATTAGATATTTTCTGTGATTAAGAGAAAATGCTATGTTACCTTAAGAATTTTCTAAAATTCGAAAGAAAAAAGAACACAATGAAATGATTTTTATTCATTTGCTTTGTATTAAAACAAAAAAACCCGGTGCAAGTAAATTTATTTTTTTCTAAATGCGATCAAAGTTCATTCTTCCAAACACGACCCATTCTTATATAATTTCCTTTCCATTTTATCCCTACCTATTTTTAAAGCTTCATTGGAAATCTGTCAAAACATGTTCAATAAATGTTCCGATTTGTAAAGCGAATGTTCCATTTCGCTTCAAGTAATTTCAGCTATTTGGAAGGAAAATCTATTTATTGACTAAATTCGAAAACTGCTTAAAATTTTCAAAAAATAATGCTTCTTAAAAAAAAAAGATCATATGTATATCACTTTAAAAATCAGGTAAAAAATATAAAGAGCATTTTATTTATTTTTTTAAGTATAAGAATAAACAGGCATATTTTAGAAGACGTATGCTATCAAAAAGGACATTTGAAAGTAAAGTGAACAAAGTAATCGTTCTCGTTTTATGATTTCTTATAAGAGCTTACAAGTGTCGAGAAAAAACACTTGTAAACTAAGCTAAATCTTTAGAAATGTTATTCTCGAATATTGCTTGAATTCATTCTTAATCATTTTTAATAGTATATCTCGTATCTACTTGTAGTCGGGCCAGATTTAACTTTTTTTATTCCTCTAAATAAAGCTCCTTTCCTTTTGTAACTGCTTCCGAAATTTTTTTTATTTTAAAATATCTATGAATGTAACTAGATATACGTTTTGCTCCAAAATCGAAGGAAAAAATATTTTGATTAGATATTGGCTTTTACGTGACAAAAATAATGTTAAACTACGAAACTGCAAGCGAGAAGTTTGAAAATAACGTTTACTATATGTTATGATTATTCCAATGTACTAGTATAGGTTTTTAAGAGCCTGCACTAATAAGCAAGAAGTTTGAGAATAACGTTTACTATCATACGAGTTTATTCCAATCTACTAGTATAAGTGTTTAAGAGCGTACACTAATAAAGCGGAGAAATTTAAATGCTAATGTTAATACTGTGAGAGATTTTTTGGAATTTCTCGGTCGAATTCAAATGTTTAAAAAAAATCCAAACTACGTCAAAAGTTGAAATTTTTATGAAATGTTTTCTTTCTTTATTTCGGTCACAGTTTATAATAAAAATAGTTTAATATTGAATTTATTTTAACAGTAGTTTAAAAATTTATAACCTGTTTTAAACGTCCTATTCAATAAAATTTAAACTTTGCAGCTACATTTCACAGAAAGAACTAGAAAATTAAATTTGTGCTGAAAATTTATCCATATGTACATTAAAAAGTAAAAATATTTCTGTGCGGAATTATGACGTCATATTGATGCTAGCAATGACGTAAATAATAAACTTCGTTGATGACATTTTTTTATAATCATGGAATTTTAATTTTTTTGTCCCCTAATAGGAGTAAAAAAAACTTTTAAAAGAAATTTCTTTTAAACCAATATCAGAAGTAACTAATTATTTACGATATGAAAAATATTTTAAAAGAATATTCTTCTCTCTTAAAAAAAATGTTGGCTGAAGGTGAACTAGTTTGAAATATAAACAGTGCAATTAATTAGAGTTTGTTTGTTTCCGTATAACCTTGTGTAATTAGATTAACAAAAGAAATTTGAACACCGCATATGAATAATTAAATAAAAATAAATAAAACAGGAATGTAACAGGTATATAAGCTAAGTGCGCTCGTAAAATGTATTACAACTCAAAATCAAAATGCTGCTGCATAATTTAAGAACAATATTAACTTTTCTTTGCGATTGATTTTGTTTGTTACTTGAATGTGCCATTAAAATATAATAAATGTTGTTTTATTTAGCAAGTTTATATGTTATGCGATCTTTAAAAAAAGTGTTTTTAGATATGGAGAGCTTATAATTAAATCATAGATTTACTGTGAAATTCAGCATGAAAGATAAAGTTAAATATTGTGAAAACATGATGTAGTTTGTATAACGCATATAAGCTATCTTATAAACAGTAATAATTAAAGAAATTGTAAATGTAAATGCTCAACTACATTTAAGCAATCAATACATTCTGGAAGAAAAAAAATATTTAATCCAAATATATCTGCTAAAGCGTTTGAATAATAATTCTTTTTTTTTACTTGCTGTTCGAGAGAAACTGAAATATTTTTATTGACATATTTCATCAAACAGGATTAGTTTGGATACCCTTAGTTTTCCAAACGTTTTCCAGTTAAAATATCAAAATTTTATTTAATTATTACTTTCTTATATCGTCAATAGAAGAAAGTATATTAATAGAATTTTTTTTCGGTTTCCAGATCTCGGTGGATTTATGGGTTTTAGGGGTCACAGGTTCCAAAAACATGTTTTTACAAAATATCCTGTCTGTCTGTGTGTCCGTGTGTCGTTATTCTACCATACAAAATTCATGAAAATATGCATAGAATTGAACCAAATTATTTGTGAATGTTTTTGGCTGTGGCAAGCAGGTCCTCCTGCTTTTTTGAAATATTCCGAAGGAAGGGGGCCCTGCGATAGCGATTTTTGAGTCATTTTCAGTGTTGTACCGACTACAAGTGCATGAAGTTATGCACGGAATTGAACCAAATTTTTTGTGCAAGTGTGTTGCTATGGCTATTTGGTCCTCCCTGACTTTTAAAAAATATCCTCCGGAAGGGGTTCTGTAATAGCGATTTTTGTGCCAATTTCAATATTATACCTCCTAAAAGGATATAAAGTTATGTATAGAATTGAACCAAATTTTTTATGAAAGTGTATGATCATGGCTAGTTGGTCCTCCCTGAATTTGAAAAAGAAAATACCGAAAGGAGGTGCCGTGATAGCGTTTTTTGTGCCAATTTTAATAATGTTATATACCACTTAAAAGTGTATGACGTTATGGATAGAGTTAAAACAAACTATTTGTGAAAGTGTATGGCTGTGGCTAGTTGATCCTGCCTGAATTTAAAAAAAAATCCGCAGGAAAGGTGCGCTATAATCACGATGTCTGTTCCATTTTCATTATTTTACCATAAAATTCTGTGAAGTTATGCATATAACTGAACTATTTTTATGATTATTTTTTCGGTATAACAAGTAGGTTTTCTCTGAATTTGAAAAAAATCTGCCTATCATTCTATTGTCCATCTGCTCGTGCAGTGGCGGAAACTTCCTTTTACTCAGATTAATTGACTGAAGCAGAATTTTAAGATAATAAATTTAAGTTGGTATAATATTGAATTAAAATTATTTAAGCAATTCAACTTAAAATTAAAGAATAATTGTATACATCGGATTAGCGAGATTGTTAATTTTCTAAATTTTGAAAGTAAAAAATAAAATAAAATAAAATTCCCTACATATGGCAAATTTATACACTTTCATAAGAAGGTGTTTTCAAGGATATTTTATATTTATAAAGATTTAGTTAAAAGTACTAACCCAAATTACGTATAAAAAATTGCGCTTTCTGATCTAAAACTCGGTGTTTTTATTGGTTTATCTGTAGGTACTTTGCAAATAAATAAAAAACAACATATTTTTGCTTACAGGTAGAATGTTTCTCAATTCTATAAGAATTCGCTTTTAGTAAGGTGTATTAGAAGTTATATATTAACTAGATTTTTATATTCTGACGTCTTCTATTGTAATCGCACGCATTAAGTACAGTTTTGAGAACAAGGACATGCTAATCAGATTTTATTTTAACCCTTTAAGAGCTTTGTAAAACAATAAATTTGTAATGTTGTTTCTCCTTTTGTTTCAAAAGCTAAGAAAATATAATTTTTCAACAGTATATATATTAAAAAACACTGAATTACAAATATGAATATAATCCTTGAGAGTTTAAATCTATCATCAATGCATTGAATAGCCATTAATTCTATAGAATTATATTATCTTAATTATAACTTATATTGCTTTAAAATTAGTAGCTTAGTGAACGTAATATTGCATTCAAACACTTAGAGGGTTAAATAGAATGTATTTCCACGTAAAGTAAAATAATTCTTTGTGCATAAAATTGATTATACTCCTTTATTTTTGGTAAATGTGCACGTTATGTCTGTGCAGTCACTGCTCATTTTCTCTTGTCTTTGCAGGGGTTTTTTTCTGCTTCTATTTTGTAAATATGAACAGCGGGTTTGTATGTTTCTTTTTATTTTTACCTCCGCAATGTATATTGAATATTTGCTCCGTCTAGTTGCAAAACCCACTAACACCTGAAAAGTGAAAAATATGTTTTGTCCGTTTTAAAAGTTTCATTACAAATTTCTAGCATGCAAAAACAATAAAACCATTCCAATACATGTAAAATCAATGTGTTATATGCGTTTAAAACTCATGTTGTGTAGCAAAACCGACCAAACCTTCAGTTGTAGAGTTTTTAACTGGGCTATCTCCGTATCCGCTAAAAGGCGATTCTGCTACTTTCTACAATAATTTTTGACTTGTTGATTTGTTTAATACTATCTAATTTTCTCTTGAATGTGAATGTCTACTTGGTTCATAGAAAGTTTGTAATAATTTTGGTTCGTTTTTTCTCTAACTATGAAAAAGTTTATGGAAGAAGTGTTTCAAATTGAATCAATTTTCTCCAACTGCGAAAACGGTTGTGCAACAAGTATTTCTTATTCATTCAAGAAAGCGGTAAAGCATTCTACGACGTTGTAAAGGGTCAACGCCAAAGTTCAAAGCTTACATATTATAATATGGGCGGCGAAATGACATGTTATGACGCACTAGACCAAAATATTTTTTTCTTTGTGCCTTATCCTTCCTTCATAAAACTGTTAGTAATTTTTTTCTGAAAAAAAATAAGGATTTTATACATTAAAATAATTAATAAAATGTTCTGCAATTTAAATTTTTTAAATAAATCGTAGCATATTAAGGATTGCAGATGGGGAATGAAGGGACACTTTTGTTACACTTAAAATATGAGAGAAATATCTACATACCAGCACTTCATTTTTCATTAAAAATGGCATTCACAACCTTGAACTTTGACATTGTCTATTGGAAAGGTGGAATTTTTTCGGTCTTCAGAATTGCCAATTATTCATTAAATATAATCTATTTCATATTACAAAAAAAAAAAAAAAAAAAAAAAAATCAAAAATTTAATTGTCGTACTTCCTTTGACTTTAAAAAACTAGTTGGATGTGTCAATCCCAAAACTTTCTTCTATCTCATAAGTACATTTTAATATTAAAAAAAAACATGGTGACCCCAAAGTTACCCACTATCGAATTTCCTCGAACATTTGACCTAGCCTAATGAGATTCTGTAGCCGAAAAGCCTAAAAAGCAAAATTTAATTAATATTCTGAGAAAATGATCTTAGTAGTGCCTCATGTTGGATAATTTATACTAAAACCTAATAAGCATCTATTTATGTCAAGACCTAACAGAATCTGAAATTTGATCGAATTTCGTCCATTAGTTCTTCAGTTATAGTTATAACAAAAAATTTGCAAAACGTAGAATAGCAACACCATATCTTGGACAATTTATGCCAAAACGTAAAAAAGCGTCTAATTATGTTATGGTGTAAAAGAATCTGAAGTTTGATGAAATTCTGTGCATTAGTTCTTGAGATATAGCTAGTTTAAAAAAACCGTGTAAAATATAGCACAGCAGCGCCATCAGTTGAAGGATTTATAACAAAACGTAATCATCGTGTAATTATGTTATATGTCATTTTGTAACAAATTCTGAAGTTTGATGAAATTCTGTGCATTGGTTGTTGAGATATAGCTATAGGAAAATTCGTGCAAAATGCAGCATAGCTGCACCACCTGTTGCAAGGTTAATACCAAAATGTAATCAGCGTCTAATTATGTTATATATTCTAGTGTAAAATAATCTAAAATTTGATGAAGTTCTCAGCATTAGTTCTTGAGATATAGCTATCGCAAAAATCGTGCAAAATGTAGCATAGCAGCGCCACCTATAGGTCAGTTCACACCAAAACCTTATCAGCGGCTATGTATCTCAAAGTATCGCGGAATCTGAAGTTTGGTGAAATTCTGTGCATTAGTTCTTGAGATATAGCTATCATGAAAATCATGAAAAACGTGGTATAGCAGCGCCATCTGCTGGACAATTTACACCAAAACTTAATCAGCGTCTATGTATATCAAGGGGTCACAGAATCTGAAGTTTGGGGAAATTCTCTGCATTAGTTCTTGAGATATAGCAATCTTCAAAATCATTAAAAACGTAGTATAGCAGCGCCACCTGCAGGCCAATTTTCACCAAAACTTAATCAGCGTCTATGTATATTAAGGGGTCACAGAATCTGAAGTTTGGTGAAATTCTCTGCATTAGTTCTTGAGATATAGCAATCTTGAAAATCATGAAAAACGTAGTATAGCAGCGCCACCTGCAGGCCAATTTTCACCAAAAACCAATAGGCACTAATTCATATCAAGGTCTAACTGAATATAAAATTTTATTAAATTTCGAGCATTAGGTCTTGAGATAGAGCGCCCACAAATTTTTTGTCACATACAGACAGACAGACACACAGACAGACAGACAGACGGACAGACTCACAGACAGACATTTTCTAAAAATAGTCAAAACGTGTTCAGGACCTTCTAAAACGTATAAATCCGTCGAAAACCGGAAGTCGAAAATTTTCATGAATCCAATACTTTCTTCTTGTAAAGATAGAAGAAAGTAAAAATGGATCATAAGAAAATTAATTTCTGTTTTTTTTGCGAAACCGGCCAACTCCAATATAAGTTGCAAAAGCGGCTAAATCCAAAATATACATATAAACCCCATTTTTCATATGATCGTGACCCCTTGTTTCATGTTTTCAAATACACTGTCTTAATGAATACAAAACTAAAAAGCTTTGGTTCCTATTTTGGCTAATTATGTAAAAAAAAGCTTTTTTCTCAAAATTTTATTTTTTGGAGCTGACCATTTTTGAAACTAGTTTACATACTTAAGGATACGCCTGACTTCAGAATCCTTTTTTGAAATATATTAAATATTTTTAGTTAAAAGAGGAAATAAAACTATGAATTTATATAAATTTTTAATAAAATTGCAACTAACTTTTCAAATTTAGGCACTATTTAAATAAATTTAGCATTAATTTAGCATTAATCTTCTATAACGTAATACATTTAGTATACGTTACCTTTTAAGCTATATCTATATATAATGTAGCGTATATAGGGCTCTTTTGATCTTATGGTTTGTCAAGTTCAAAATATAGTCTCTTAAAAAAATAGAAAATATTTTATTTACAGAACTTCACAGCTACACATTCTTCGAAACTCACAATTATTATGAGATTTTCAGAAATAACTGTGTAAATCCAACGTACAAGTACATATATATCTCTTACATATGTCACAGAAACTATTTACCCTACGTCTCAATACTATATTAAATTCAAAACAGCGTAGATAAATCACAATACTCAAGCAAATCTTCTTAAATAATCGTCTAGTAGCTCACTCAATGACTGACTGACAAACAATAACAACAACCGCTCTGCATCGCTCTCCAATATATAGCCGCGGAGCATGCGCCAAAAATTTCTACATGTTTCTAGGAAAATCCAGAAAACACCAGAACAACAATTAATGCATATGTATACCTATAAGGGGGGGGGGTGTTACAATAGAGAGGGGGTGCCATCACCGACAATCGCCAAGTTTGTCGACAACGTGGCGATATATCGCCACATTTTGCGACCAAATATAGTCGTCAAAGTGACGGCAACTTGGCGATTACTATAAAGTTTCGCAAAATATTTATGGACTTTCATTGAAAAATAATAGACAGGTTTGCCTGATAAAAAGTTAACAAATTGAGGCAATATAACAAAAACTAATATTACCAAAGGAAAAGAGCTTAATAAGATTATTTACATTCTTTTAGAGTACAAATACTAACTATTTACAAAATTCGTATCAATATATTAGCAAACCTGTTCTTCAAAACCTGTGTTATGAAGCAAAATATTCCCAATATTTTTTTAATATACTTACATGTGTCATATTTTCTATACAAAACATCTTTTTTTTTAACGAAAGTGTCTCCTTTTTAATAAATATCGCTCTTAAATCAATCCGTACTAAGTTACAAGGCGTATTTTACGTCATAACATACCTATAAATGACCAGAGCCTGGTCACAAAATTTTCTTTCAATATCTTAAGAAATACGTAGATAAATACATGTAGAGTGTATATACAGTGGCGGTCAAAAGTTTCCGGTCACCAAAGTAACTATACCCATATGAAGAGGAATCTCAAAGTGATACTTATACATTTTATACAATATGTATAATAAGAAAAACGTAGTTTTCCACAAAAAGTAAATTAAGATTTTGGTAGAGCACAAAAAAATTACAAATAAAGTTTACAATTTTAAAATCCGCCATCTCTATAAGTGTTTATAAATTTGTGTTTATATTATATGTTATATATTTGTGTATTAAGGTGTAATCCTCACGTTTCTATGGCTCTTTAAATGGTCATTTCCGGTTTCAGAAAGTTCTTTCCCTGTCTACATTTTGGGCTAAAACATTTATTCTTGTTATCGCTGAACCAAAATTAAGGCATTTTTGAAATTCTAAATATTTGAAATATAATTTAAAGTAATAGTAATGTAAAGAAATCGAAAATATTTGCAAAACTGGCGATTGGAGGATAAATACATAACTTAATTTTTATTTACGTTTTAAATTTAAAATTTTCATTATCACAGTTACATAAATTTGTCATAGTTAATTTGAACGGTGTTCAGAAAATTAAGTAATTTAGATAATCATTTAACACTGAAAATTAAGTTCGTTCATTTTTTAATATATATACATACACACACACATATATATATATATATATATTGCATATAATAACGCACGATGCACAATGTGCAAAATAGTAAACATAATTAATGAATATCATTTTAATAAATGAATGGGGATAATATAATCAATATTTGTAAACTGATAAGAAGAACATTTCTATATCCAAAAATAAACTAAATAATGAATAAAATGGAACACAATGCGATACAATGCCTGAAAATATACGGACTTAATCGAAACTATGATTGTATGAAACATGTCAAACACAGTATCTAATCGGAAATTGAATTTCTTTTGTTACAAATAATAATAACTATAAAAAATAGGAATATCTTGTAAGAGAAAAATTTCATATAAAAAAATATCGAGTTGAAAGAAGCAGACTACGAAATATTTCGAAAAGAATAAATGTTCATTTGTTCTTTAAAAAAAAAAGTATGAGAAAAAATACATGACATGTAAACTAATATTATATTTTATTCTTTGTGTGAAAGTTCCATGACAATCCTTATAACGCAACTGAATTGTATTTCTTCGTAACCAATGTATTTTCATATACAAATAGTGATTAATTTATAAATAGGGAAAATTCATCTTATATGAGTGCTGTAACGAAAAAAATCATCGGATTTAGTAGAAACATCTTGATAAATTGCACATTATTTTCATAGCGTGCTGTTTTCTTTTTTAACCATTTGAAAAATGGTTGTTGTTTTCGGGAGAATGGACCCGATGATGTTACCACTTTTGAATGATGTTACCACTTTTGAATTTAAATTAAATTCTTTATTTTTAGAAGAATTTTTATTTGAATTTAAATTAAATTCTTTACTTTTAGAAGAATTTTTATTTGAATAGTAAATTAAAATGGTTAAAATCATTGTAATAAAGGAGAAAACTAACAAATTTAAAAATGGGTAGACGGAAATTAACAGATACGGAAAAAGCCGAAGCCAAAGAAATGAATGAACGTGAATATCGCATTCAATGATATTAAACACAGTCAACATGTATAAGTTGCTTATTAGTTTGGCGATTCGTATCATTTGGCGAAATTGGTCGACGGGATAACTGAGTAATACTGTATTTGGTTTGGCGCAAAAACGTCTTTCAATGCAGAAAATGATAAAATCAAAAGATTATTGAGCCGCTGAAAACCAATTACGTGTTGAAAGGCGATCACGAAAAAGGAAGCAATTTAATGCCGAACCGATTAATTGTAAAACATCATGTCGCCAGGGCGACCAATCCACTAGCCATGGCGTTTTACTATCGGTCGGTTCTAACCAGGAAAATTTGAGTGCCAATAGTGATTCTAACAAGCCGGAAAATGTTATAGCTATTACTCTTGATTTTCCACCACCTAAAAAGAAAACTAAAAAGCAATCGGCTTGGGAAAAACTGGGAAAAAACTTTTTTGATTCGATGTCTGATGGACCCATTCACAGATGCATGTGCTGCGATCGATTTTGGTTTAAAACCTCCATCACCAAAATTCTGCTCTGTAAAATCAAACAATATATGCCAAAGTCTTACAAGTATAACAGTATATGCCAAAGCTGTATTTTAATAATGATTACTTTTGCACCAACAATGTTAAATAGTTTGAAATGTTTCTTTCGTCGCCAACTTTTATGCTTGGCGACAATAGAGTGATATAACTTAAACGAACCGTACCTTCAAATTGCAGCATGTATAAAGTCATTTATAGCAGTGGCACGGATAATACACAATAAAACAACTGGTATTTAGCTTAAAATGATAGATGAATGTATCGAGTGAAACATTTTTCAAATGGTTGGGGTAATTTCTTAAATTACAATTATTTTTTTTTCTTTTTTTTTTTCCTAATCAGTTTAAAAGAACACTTTAATTTTAAACTAGAGTATTAGAAACGTTTTTCAAGCGAAGGGGTAAACAGGGGAATTGATTGTGAATGTAAATCACGACTATCAACTAACTGTGTATGTACTTTTTATATTTTTATCTTTAAGCATGAAACAAAAATTATATTCGTGAAAAACTCTTAACGTGATTAGAAAACTACATTATTTTATGGATCGGTCAATTTCAACTATTGATTTCTTAAAAAAGGACATAAAACTTTTAATTACGCTATGTTAGTTATGGAAGTATATCTACTTACTAATTTGTTTTTCATCCTTTTTTTTGTTTGTTTGTTTTAATTACATTGAAAGTTCAGAAAATTTTTTACAGCAAGAAAATATAAGTAAAATTTATTTACTCATGCTTTTAAATTTGCTTCTCTCACAAATTGAGTATATGGATTTGTTTTGTTTTTTAAATGATGTTAAATAACGTTTTGATATGATTTTTTTATGTTTTAAAACTTGCTTAAAATATTTTTCTTGTATTTCCCAATATGTATTTACTCATTCTGACAGTACTTTTAATTTTCAAATGCACTGTGAATTGTATAACGCTTTCAATAAACTTATATCAAGCATTCAAATGTATTTATTTCACTAAACCAAGCAAAGTGTATGTAATTGTTTGCGTCACAGTATCCAAATTAAATGAGATAAATATAAATGCACAGTTCGATGCAAAACTGCGGCTCATGTAAATTTTATTTTTATTAAATTTACATAACGCATGTTTAAAATTTAAACTACACTAACAAGAGGGCAACCAAACATGATACTAACAGATATTGGTGATTTTAAAGTATGTTTCGTGAGGATCATACCCCTAATTATTCTCGTGAAGGGTTTTATTCATATAGGCCTTAACTTTCGATAAAATAGGGTGTCAAAATTTAGCATTAGATTCAGTATTCGCGTGACGTCACAGAAAGAGTCACTTGGTGCAACAAGAGGTTAGCGCGTTTGTTTCATTTTTTGTGTTATTTGATACAGCATAAATATACAAAAATGCTTCATATTTATTCTATACTAATTATTTTCTATATATATTTATGTACATACTAATTAAAATCCATATGGGTTTATTAATTATTTAGTTTATTTTATAAATGAAACGAAAACTTTGTGTGCAATTATTTTAAAATAGAGAAAAGAATTCATGTATAACGCATAATTGTTCCTGAAAAACTCTTAAACTTCATATAAAAATAAAATATAAGCATACATTTTCTAACGCTCTCTCGCTCTGTTTCCTAGAATTAGACCTTTTCGTTCAATCCAAATACAATTCCACAACTACTTTTGCCATGCAGTGATTTTGAGCGTACATTTTTAACTATGGCGACGGAATGAAAACAAGATTCTTTCACTATACAAAAGAAGTTGGAAGCATTGAGTAGAATTGATAAGACGGAAACCTGAAAAATGATTGCTTAACAATTACGAGTAAGGATTTCGACAATCTCCGATTGGATAAAAAATCGAAAATCAATCAAGAATTTATGCTTGGAATCAATTTAAAAAGATTGTTTGAATTATCTGAGGAATGTTAAAAAAACTAAGCTTTGAAACATTAGATAAAGCGTTATTCATTTGGATTTGAGCAGAAAGATTTCGTGGTTTGCCTATTTTGTCAAGTCCACTAATCCATAAGAAAGCTTTAAAATTTAAAGCATAGTTTTCTGATAATAATTTTTATTGCCATTCAAGGATGGTTAAGTAGATGGAAAAACTGGCATACTGGCACAACTTACTGTGACGGATAAGAGCTTGTCTACTAAGAAAAATGAATTTGAAAAGTTTCGAAAAATATTTAAAGAACATATTAAAACAGAATAAATAATGACAGATCAGATGTACAATACAGATGAATAAGAAGTAATTTTTGGCGTGTTCCAAAATAAAACTTTTGCTGCAAAATTAGAAAAATCAGGCAAAGGAAATAAAAAGTCCACTATAAAGGTTTTAAGCAATGCATCAGGAATGCACAAAATTTCTGTCCTTTTAATCGGAAATTCCCCCCCCCCTCAAAAAAAACTGCACTAAAAACATAAAACGTGAGAATTTACCTATAATTTACCGTTTCAAAAGCGTTGTTTGTCCGAGAGCGAAATTTTTAAAGAATGACTCTCTGTCTATTTTGTTCGGTGTGTTACAAAATATTTAAAAAACCCATCCATCAAAGCCATCCTCCTAATTGATAATGCCCCGACACACCCCGAAGACTGCGAAATGACAAAAGCAAACATAACGGCAAAGTTTTTAGTACAGCTAAGGGACCTAGGAGTGTTTCAGAGAATTAAAGCCTGGCGATTTTGTGAGCAGAAAATTATGGTAGCTCAGATGTTGATATCAACAACATTAGTAATTGGTTGAAAGCAGAAAATAAAAATGGTACGCCTTATATACAGACGACGAAATGATCGCTTTGTGCACATCTGAAGAAACTGAAACTGATTGATGGTACAGACAAAAATACCATTATCAATGGTGACCAACCAAAAGTCATTAATCATAATGAAGCAATATCTCATTTATAAATATTAATGGTTTATTTTGAACTTGAGGTTTTGACTGACCCCAACGAACTACTTAACCTCAAGCTCATGCTTAACCATAAGACCCATAAAAGGCATTTAAAACTAGCACAGCACAAGATTACAAACTTTACATAAAAAAAATTAATGTTTGTAAATATTATAAAAAAGTGGTCTTCTTAAAGTTTGTTTTATTTTATTTCATTTTTTCTCATTATCTGCATAATACGAACAGTGTCTGGTCCCAATGAAGGGTTCTTTGGCGTCTATATTCTGAAGGACACCACGTGATTGTTTATTGTTATATAGTTCATTATAGTCAAAATTTATTATTTTCCAAATGTAATTAATTTTACATCTCTATACATTTTTAAGGCACTACGAGGTTATCCCGTCGACCAAAAAATTATCGCCAAATTTTAAGATTAAATGCCAATAATGAATGATCGTGAATGTCACATTCAAAGACATTAAATATGATTAACATGTTTAAAATGTCATTAAGTGATTTTTATTTCGACTTTTTATTTGTATTTTTATTAATATTCTACTATTTATTTGTTTTCTTCGTTATTTCAAAAAAAATTATGTCAACATATATAATTTGGCTAATAGTTTGGCGATTTGTATAAATTGCCGAAATTGGTCGACGGGATAACAGAGTAGTACCATGTTTAATTTTTAATTTATTTTGCGATAATTGTTTATGGAAAAAACTTTTTTGTATACTTTAAAAAAATAATAAAATAAAATATTTAGCCTATTAAAGTATCCAATGTGAAATATATGTTATTCATGAAACGCGGACATTGATGAAAAAAATTGATAAATTTTGATAAAATTAAAACAAGTAACGCTCGTATATTTAATCAATAAAGTACAAATTAAAAAATTCTTATTTTGATGAATTGTATTGAGGTTATTTCCTCTATTACTTTTTGAAAAACTATTGGATTGCATAAATCCTTTAGATTATATTTTATGAAAACGTATTATGTCCAAAAATATATCGATAGTTTTTTACTATGCCAAAAAGGACCAATGAGTCTAAAAATATGAAAATATATTTGAAAAATTCTCTTTGATGATTGCTTTCATCTATCTATCATTTCTTAAATCAATTTTTGCAGAATTGCTTTTTAGAATTTCATTATTTTGACAAAAATTTTGAAATAAATATTCGACTAATGGGAAGAAATTTAAGCAACAAAAATTTATTTTGTGTTCTTTTTTTCTTTGAAGAGGTAAATTATTTTTTTTCTTTCAAAGAGTCTTATTTCTTATTAGTATGATCAGCATTTTACACAGTAAAATTTAGCATTTTATTTTAAATCTAGGAAATTTATAATTTTAACACATAAGAAAATATGAAATAATCTGTTCCAATTTAATAGATATTTCCTAACATTTAGAAATCTTTTAAACAAATTGATTCCAGATTATTAAATAACCATTTATATAAAAAATAACACTTTTCAGTTAAATTATTTTACCTTCGCCAATGTTATATTACGTAAGTGCAAAATTATTTCATGTTTTTTCATTGAAACTTATTTTATAAGATTTTTCTATGCATAATTAAATCTAGTGGTACGTTTCATGTATGATTTTTTGTTGTTTAAATAATTTTTTAATTAAGAAGGCGATTATTTTCTGTTTTCAAAATATCTTATTCATGTTAAGTATAATAAACTTTTCGCACTGAAAAAGAATAATAAAAAGAATAAAAATGATTAATAAATAATGACCATTTTTTAAATCTGCGAAAATATACTATAAACACAAATGAAAATATAAACAAACGTTTCCAAGCTACTAGTGAATCATAAACGTCCTCTTTATTTTAAGATACTTTTTAAACAAGCATATTTTAAAGATTTAAAGAAGTTCCAAACATATATATATACTAGGGGATGCCCGTCAACCTCCGTTCAGTGGTCACAGACACCAAAAACATGGTAATGTTTTATGTTTAAAAAATATTACCAGGTTATGGAAGATTGGAGGATATTATTAACATGGAGATTGTGGCTATCATGTGTTATCGGCTTTCACATGCTTTTCCTTTTGAATGGGGCATTTTTGGTTATTACAGTGGCCTCATCCATAGCCGTCGTAAAATCTGCTGGCGGCTTTCACGGTGGTTAAGTATGACCAATCACTCGCATAAATATCAGCTTTCATAAAATATATATTCGATATTAATCAATTTCTCAATTAATTTTCAGCAGTGAATTACGCTTGGAGCGCTATTACAAGGGTTCCGGTTTCGATTCCCGGCTTGGACATTTTTCACTAAAAGTTGGTTTCTACGCTTAGTATAGTAATGTGAAAATTCGTTGAATAAAACAGTTAGGTTTTTTTTATAACATTTATAAAAACACTGTAGATAATATCCTTCTTTTAGTTTCAAATTTAAAAACGTTAGTTTGTTTGAGAATAGCTTTCCGAACTATCGTATTGAAAGCATTGTATATTGAAACTTTCAAGCTTAAAATTTATATATGTTTTGATCTTGTTTTAGATATTTTCAGTAAAAAGGTGTAGTTTATTCAGATACTATTTTACTTATTTTAACACTCCATCATGTATAATTTACATTGTATATTGCTTACTTTATTTACTAAGAACATCGGCTTTCTAAACGATATTTATCGAATATTAATTTATATAAAATAAAACGAGTTACCTTTACACCATGTGACGTCACATTAAATCTCCGAAATGAAAATCTTTTAAAGATATGTTTTTAACATATAACGTAGTTTCACTATTTTCGTGCATTTCTCATATAATATTTATTTCTTTTAAACTTTTTTTTTCGCTTTTAGTATTAACGGGTGTATATATTATTTAATATAAAAGTGTTTGGCAATATGATAATTTGAGATTTTCAAACATAATTCAATATTCATCCTCTAAAGTTTTGCATGCGTAATAATGAACATTATTTCTGAGACGCCACAGCGAACCGTATGCTTCATTTTGGCTCGAAGCTACAAAAATCACATTTTTACCAGTTATGACGTCACGCGAATACTGCGTATTGTAATTACTGCATACAAACGTTTATACAAAATTTCATTTACGTGTAGAAGGATATCAGTATATTAGCATTTATTTCTAGCTAATAATCCCAAATGAAATGGACAATATTATTCCTTTTGCTTCCAGACAATAAAAATTGCCAGTTTACTAATTTTGACGTCACAGGGATGCTGTTTTCATTGGTAAAACAGAAAATTTTATTGTCTCGTGCCGAAAGCAAAAACGCGGTCCATTCTCTTTAATTATGACGGAATATTTTTTTTGGAGAAATTTAGATATGATGTAATTATCCAACAGAGATATGTTTAGTGTATAATAATTTTATAGTTTAAAAGTTTTCGTACATTTTTTTTATTTTTACATATTTTCACGTAATTTTCCTTACTTTCTGCTTTTGACACATGATTATTAAATTCTTATTATAAAATTTCTTTGTTAGTTCAATAATTTCGCTTCTCCCGACAAAAAGGAAATCTGATTTTTGTATTTTTCTTTAATTTTCCTAAAAAAATAATTTATTCACAATATTGTTTCACTGCCGATTTAAATCATCTTTTAGATGATTTCAATTATCCATTTAAATTTGACAAAATAATAATAATAATAATAATCCTTATGATTTTCCCCTGTTTTCCTTTTTTTTTCCAACAAAGGGCAAATTTTGTAGCCATTACAGATTGTCACTACAAAAATGTAATTTAATTTAAAAAAATAATGTTTTGAAAAATAATTAAAATTTTAAAATTACAGCTGTACTTTTGAAATCCGAAGATTAATAGGGATTTTCGGTGTTAATTTCAACGCTAAATACTCCATTTAAGAAAATAAGAAATGAAATACAATCAGTCATTTAATCAGTCATTTTATAAAATCATTTCATAAATTCGTTTCATACATTCGTTTCTTTAGAATATATGAATAATTATTGGGATAATGAATAATTATTTTTTTGAATATAATGT
The DNA here is from genome assembly GCA_964019185.1 of Maratus speculifer. Taxonomy (NCBI): domain Eukaryota; kingdom Metazoa; phylum Arthropoda; class Arachnida; order Araneae; family Salticidae; genus Maratus; species Maratus speculifer. Next base: position 255,788,819 of record OZ025295.1, on the reverse strand, counting down.
AAATATTGTTAATTTATTATGTTTGTTTTCCATGATAATGATTATTCCAGATTTATTCATATCGCAAAACAAACATATTCATCGCTTAGAAAAGTAACTAACAAACTGTTAAAACTATTCTAAAACGTTTCTGAAAGTCTCTGGTGACAGAAAAATTTCTTTTTAAAACGATTCTTAAAATCTCGAAAATATGTTTGATCTTCATGCTTCCGATAATAAAGAATGCATTTTGGAATCGTGAATTGTGCGGAATTTGTGATCAAACATTTTCGTTAGGGATTATGTTACATAATCTCAGATATAAATAAGTGTATTTTTTTACTGGTTAAAGAGATTCCTATACATATGTTAAAAATAAAATTCGTGGAATTTTTAATCGGTTTGTCAAAATAAACATGAATTGTTAAATGAAAATAATCTCAGGTTTATAAACTAAGATTTAATGTTTTTTTTTTTTTTAATACTAATATATATTTCTAACAACATTAAAGAAAAATATTCTTTTTTACAAATATTCTTATTTTAATAACAAAACTCAACAACATTCGCAAAATTTATTTTATGTCATCGATCGCGTTTTAATAATTTTACTTGTTTGCTTCAATTGCTTACATCTTTATAATATGTATACGAAATTACATACATCAAAGAAACCATTTCCCTGTTTTCAGTATCAAAACGGTTCACTGAGCGCAAAAATATGAAAATACGTCCGAACGAATTCAAATTTCTTTATTGCTTTCAGCTGCTTATCATTAAGATAAAGCATTTTCTGCATTTGGAAATTTGAATTTCTTTCCAGAATTTTATCTTTTTATGAAAATTTTGGAAATACATACCTCAGTATCAGAAAAGAAGTCATCTCGCAAACTATTGGAAATTTTATATATTTATATTGAAGAAGAAATACAACACGTTCTTATGCCAAATGCATTTTTCCAATTTAAGATGTTTAACATCAGATCTGTAATTTCCTTATTTAAATTAAAGTCTCTGACGTTTGAAATATACTTACGATACAGAAACTAGTAATGTTAAGGATTGAATTGAAAAAAAAACATACATTTAAACAAGAACTATTTACGTTATTTTTGAATTAATATTTTCCCAATGTATACATATCTGTTATTTTTAGTCACGTTTATGTATACATTACCAGTACAAAACATTCTTTCTTTTTTTTGTATTTAAATATATATGCAATATTTTATCCAACATGTTGCAAGCAATAGCTACAATTACTTGTTTTGAAAACCATACAAAATATATTTTCTAATAACGAATACTTTCACATAAAAGGTTATCCATATGCATGATCGTGACAATAACTTAACCAACTGATCCTAAAAAATAAGCGAAAATTCAATGAAACTTTGGCAAAAGGAATCTTTCAGTCGAACTAATTTGCAAAGTTTGTACTTTAAGTCTTTTATCTAAGATATCCGCCTTTGAAAACAGCTATTTCATGCTTTAACTAATACCAAGTAAGTGAAAGTATCTTTCTTTTGAAAAATCAATGAAAGTGTTAAATTTGCAATTAAATAGCCTGAGATATTTTATGATTTCGAGCTATGAATGATTGAATTCAGTTTAAAATCTTTACTGTATTCAGCTCTTTTCTAACTATAATTAAGAGGTTAAACTTTTATTGCTCTATGGAATCTTAATGTAAATGAAATATCTAGGACCTATTTGTTTCACCCTTTAATGTTATTGAGAAATATAATTGGTGCTTTATTGATTTTAACAGCAGATCTAATAACCAATCGAAACCTACAAAAAACCGCTATTAATTGTCTTGGAGGAGCTTTTTAATCAAAATGTAAATGTTGTATACAACTTGCTCCTTTCCGATGTTTTTAAAATTATAAAATCTATAAAATTATAACGTAAATTTTCCAAGTGCGTGAAAAAAAGTCCAGGACAAGATTCGAACCAAGGATATATTGGCTGAAGCCGCCAATGATCTTCCGACTGAGCTATACCGGACGAACACTGAAGCACTAATTCCCCCAAATAACCGCAAAGATTACACAATCTTTTGTGATACTTTGGATCAGTTGAACAGAATAAAGCTATGAATTTACCGATTGAATATATCCGTGTTATAAATTATTCTAATCTTCCATAAACTTAGATAAAGAACAAATAGTATTTAATTCAGATTCCCTATCATAGGTGCACAATATTTTGATCGAAACTCAGAATGATTTTAGAGTGAAAAAGATTGATAGGACTCAAAAAGTTATACAGGAGGGGAAACATGGAACAATTCCTGTGATACCGTCTTAAAAGTATTTAAAAGGGACACTAAATAGAAACAATAAAAGCGAAAAGATGCTGGTATAAGTTTTAGTGTTTATAAACTCCTAAAACGTATTACTTTCAATCGCTTTTGTAGATATTCAGATTAGGAGTGAGGGAAAAAATGGTAAAACAGGTTTAGGATGGTTATTGTTATAAAATGCGTTTATTATAATTTACATTACGTTTTTTACGTTTATTTTATAGAAAAATCAAGAGCTGCGTATTTTTATGCTAGCTGGGTGCCAAACATTATTCCCGTGGCATTTTTTTTTATTTCATTAAATTCATTTAATGCATAATCTTTTCACTCATTTGATTTATAATTCATAACTTTAAACTGAAGCATTAAATAAATGAATTTTATTTATTTCTTAAAAAAAGAACAAAAAACAATAAACAATAAACAAAAATAATGATATTCGGAAGCTTTATAATTGCAAGGAAAGTGTGAAACATAAATAAAACGATTTAGCATGACCTAAATCATGCGAACACACCATTGGTTATGTTTGCACAATAACCAATGAGATTCATTTTGTTTGATCGTTGCCTTTAAACAATAACAAATAATCGCGATTTCTGCGCTACATACATTTGTGTAATATATATATAAATTATTGTTTTTTATTTTTTTGGGGATATACAATTTAAGACTCTCCATTGGCACTGCTATTCATTAAGTTTCATCATTTGTTTAAGTAAATATTTTTCTTTTTAATATAGAGTGATAGGCAAATTGACAATAATATACTTTCTTGACGCTTAATTTATGCATATTTGTGTAGATTATAGACTTTACAACAACATTTCAGTGTTTTAAAGTGTTTAAAAATTACGGAGCAATTTAATACGTTTGATTTAATTATAATGAGTGGCTGATATAGGTGAAACTGGGGTAGTTAGAATCAAGGGTAATTGAGATCTGGTATATTTGTGGGACAATCTATGATTTATAATAAAAAAATGACCTTGCTAATTTTGAAATCTGACTAATAATCAACATGTGCATTTTTTCTATTGAAAATGTGAAGTAATCACCACTTTCCCAGGATGTAAAGTAGAATATTGTCAATATAGCTGGGAAGGTTTTAGCTAAAGAGGTTGTGTGTAAAGGAAAATGTAAGAAAATTGAAATTTATAGCTATGAATTTAAATTTAGAAATAAGCTGTTTTTAAGAGTATATTGTTATGCATTGCAAGATATAAAGAATAATGTTAATGATACACTGTTAAAAAAATTCTGAAATTCACGAACATTTTTTTCTGAATTTCACAGAATAGCTCCATTTTCGCAACAAAAGGGCATTTGCCGTTACAAATCATAAAATTCCACCATATTTCCTAAAAACAACAAAATAGAGGGATATAAAAACAAAAAACGGAGACACTCCGTTGTGTGGGGGGCTCCATGGCCGAGTGGTTAATGCACCACACCGGTAATCGAATGCGAGCGCAGATCATGGGTTCGGGTCAACATATAATAAGGAAAACATAAAAAATCCCTTTTAAATTATATATTTTCTTTTTATTTTTCTCCTATTTCTTTTTAAAAATCCTTTAATTTATTAACCAAATAAATAAATAAATAGTATATGACAATTTCAAAAAATTGTCTATTTTTGTAAAAAAATTATTAATAAAAACATTTTTATTGATTAAAAAAAACAAAAAAACAGTCTTTTTAAACAGTGTTTTTTTTATTTAAACTATTTAAAAAATTAAAATTTATTTTAAAAAATAATAACAACAAATATTCGTGAACAACCTGAACAAATATTCTAAGAAACATATTTGAAAGGAAATCTTTAAAAAGCACAACAGATTTTCCCACTAACTCATAAAAGACATACTATGTACGATCCAGCATCAGCAGCTTTGGCTCAGTTCGTAAGGATTTGTTCCGCAATCTAAAGATCCCGAATTCGATCCTCAGGACAGCGTGAACTAAATTATACAAAATAGTAATTATGTAATATAACATAGCTGCTTAAAATCACTTGGTAATTTCGATTTCTATGACGATTAATCGATTTATTAATTTTTAAAAGGATATTAAATTATTACTATTAAAAATCAAACTTTGTAACGGAAAGTTACTGATTCTTCAAACGGAATTTCCCCTTCTTGTAATTCACACAACGGAAAATCTACTAACGGAACGGTAAAAGTTCGGCTACTTTGCTGCCGGTAGTTTCAACGTGAATTCACAGATTTATTTTTAACAGTGTACGCATATTTTTAATTATTACAGAAATAGTATTTCTTTGAAAAATATTCTTGGCAAATAATCGAATGGAAACACTTTCGGTTAAACTGTAGAAGTGTGTGTAGTAAGTTGACGGTATTAGTTGTAATAGGTTGATAGTTGACGATAATATGTGGATTGTTGATATCGCAGGTAGCACAATACGCAAAGGGTTGAGAATTACAGCCAAATCTATTGGGTTTGACTGCAAGGACTGGGCATTTTTTCACTCAATTCGAAAAATATATACTTGCCACACCGTATTTTTAAAAATAGAGTCAATTAATGTGAATTGTGCCTTACAGCATTATCTGTATACTGTATTTTAATTACGGCATCAGTATTATATTTCATGCACAACAAACATTAAAGTTTTACATTTACATTCACTTCAAAAAAATATATATATCCTAGATTCATAATGCCAAAAATTGTTATTAAAATTAACTTTAAAACTTCGCAATGACAAAATGTCCGACTTAGAAGTGCACATATAATTTCTACTAGTAGGGGTAATACTTAAGACTAAGCCTGCCCAACCTTTCAGTAACCAAGGAGCGCATTTTCACTCTTGGCACTCACAGAAGGGTGCCACTATTTATGTGATTGAAAACATGTATATAGCAATCGCATAATCGTAATCGCATCGTAATATATTATCGCATAGTATTAATATACACGCATATCTTAACATAATGCAAATAAATCGTACAGCGGTAAACAAAATATGTACAGTAGAACTGCAGGGCAAAAGACTAATCCTACAATTACACGGATAAATTTTCAAATTATACATTTTTTACGAGAAGTACATATCAATAATATTTGTAGGGTAAGGCGTTAGAAACTTTAATCACGTTTATAACAACAAATAAATAAATATGAAAATCAGATTCATTGTTGAGTTACCTTAGGGATGTGAAAATACCGTTTCATTTATTTTAAAGGCGTGGATTAGTTTTATGAAAAGTACAAAAAGAGACAAGCATGATAGTGTCCAAATCATGTGGGTGGTTTCAGAAGGATAGTCGAAAACGGCATTCATAGATGAAAATCCTTGTGCACTGTTTATTATATTTATCAGCAAAATTATAGAAATATAAAATAAAAAACCCTCTAAAATTTCTAAAGTCAAGAAAGAAAAATTATGCCTTTTTATGTTTCATATAAAATAGCCAATGGGTCAGTTTGACAATAGTAAAATGAAAAAACATGGGCTTTCATGCACATGTATCTTCAAAAAAGAGGGGCGCAGGTGAAAACGTTTATTTTTCTCTTACTTCTTGAGTTTTAAAAAGCGCAATTTATAAATATTAAGAAATTTAACTATCATAAATGCACAGCATAAAACAATAAGTAAAAATTGCTAAAATATGAATGATAAAAATTTCAAAAAATCTTTCTGGTTTTTAATGCACACCGACAAGTCAACAATATGCAAAATACAGGTTTTAAAAATGTTTCAACCCTTAGAAAACGGATAAAATATTAATGATTTTAACGAACGCATTATTTATAATGAAATTTTATTTTGAAATATTTAATGACAGGAAATTTTCAAAAGGGCGCCAAAAAAACCTTCAAGGGACAACAGGGCGCCCGCGAGCGCCCGTTAGAAAGCTCTTTCTAAGACCGTTATAATTACTTTTGGGGAAAAATGTATTTTTTTAAGAATAGACATGCAAATTCGAAAGAATATTACATGATATCACACTTTATTGTCATTTCTGTAAGCTTCAGCTGAATTTGCTTTCCTAAACATCGATATTATGAAGAATCGTATATGTTCTGAAATTTTAACAAAACAGAATTATTCGGCACAGACATTTTCTTATAGGAAACCTCTTTTTAAATACGGAGAAATTTCAGGCAATAACCCTACATCTTTTTTCCATAAAATTCCGTGTAACGTACGACTCAGGATATTACTATGTACGAACAAAATACATGAAATGCAAAGTTTCGGAAGGAAACATTAATTAGGATATAAAAGAAAGTTTTAGTTACATATTTTTTGGATATTTTTTTTTTTTTTTTTTTAGCATTTCAAAATTATTTTTGTAGAAAAAATCATTATAAAGTCTACTTAGGGGATTATTTCTTTTTCAAATGAATTTAACAAAATAAATTTTAAAAAGTTTTAAATTTGTTTTGTATTTATCTTTGCTATTTAAATTACAGTAAAAGTACATTTAAAAATTATTACACAAAATTTCATTTAAATATATTTTAAGATAAACTTTTTTTCATAAATAAGTTACGTAATTTACAAATATTAAAACAAATTAACTACACTTGCAAAATAATACTTTGCAAATGTAAAAAAGAAAAAAAAAAGAAAGAAAAACTTGCTTAAGTCTGTTTTTTGCTCATGTTTGCGTTACTGGTTACATGTCAATAACTGAGTTTTTCACTTTGTAAAATTTTATACTGCCAATTCTTTTTTCTTAATGATTGATTTTCTGTATATTAATAAACAGAGTAAATTGTTTTCTTATTCCTTAAGTTTTTTAACAATGTCTCCCTAAACTGACGCAGTGAAAATAAATTAAATGATCAACAAATCTCTATCTTATGTTTTTAACTGTATCTTTAATTAATATTCAGACTATAGAAAGAGAAATTCCTTATTCAAAACATTAATTCAATAGCAAATTTATTATTCAAATACTATGATTGACGAGTTAGCAGTTTCCAAAGTTATTTTACTAAGCTATCTAAATGGATAGTAACGGATCTTACAACATCAGCAGTTATAAGACTTCTCTAGTTTAACTGAATGAATTGGATATTTTGTCTTAATAACTTGTATTTCAAAAGATTTTATCAACGTTTTTGATAGATTCTTGCATTGATAATTGCAGAGATCAATCATTTTGAAAGATCTCAAATCGTATTTACAGTGGCACGTTTCTCAAGGTTTGAATTTGTTCAATGATTAATGTTATTTCACTTATTGTTCCATATCTATGTATTTCTCAAAAATGAGAATTCGGATTATATTGTTAAAGTAGCTAATCAGATGATTAAATTTTCAGCTGAAAGATTTTTTTTTAAATCATTTAAAAAATGGTGGTTGCTCTCGGTATATCTGGGACATATCTGAATTCTTGTGATGTCCTCGCTTAATCGTTTTCTGATAGGTTCACGTTTAATCCATATCATCCGCTATATATAACTCCGTTATTACGTTATTTTTGTTCAAGAAAAAGATACAGTTACTTACTATTTTCCCTTTACTTTCAACAGAAAGGGAATATTTCTGTTTACACGATATCAAAATAATATTAAAAACAACGATAAAAAAATTAAAAACTCAAAAATAAATTGGGATACAGCTTTCAAAAAAAAAACTGCACTAAAAAGTATATTTTTTCTTCTTATGCGGCCGTGTAGAAATTAAAAATGTGCGATCTTTAGAATTTTAAAAATTTGTACAAAATGCTTTAAATGTACTGAAAATTGTAGAACTGAAACTTCATTTAAAATTTGTTAATGATTTGTCAAGGTAAATTTATGTTTAATTCATGTCGTACGTAATATATGATTCCACGTATATATATATTACATATTTAAAATTTTTTCGCCAAAACTAACCTTTATACTACCTTAATTTTCTTATAATAATGTTCCGTACTTACTTCAAATTATTAAATTAAAATCTTGTTTCTAGATCTAATCTGTTAATCTGTATGCAGACGATAGAAATTCTTAATTTCTCTTAAAAAACATTATTCCAGCATGCGTAAATTTAAAAAGATGGCTCTAAATTAAAAATATTCTTAATTAAAACTTTATTTCTTAATATTCCAAATAAAACTGATTTCTTCTATGTTTTTATCAACCCTTTTTAAGAAAATCTTATTAAATTTATTTCAAAACCATACCTTTCAAAAAATATCATTATTTTATTTTATCTATTTATTTATTTTTCCGCCGTCAACCTTTGATGTGTGCATTAATAAATTCATTTCTTTTCTTTTTCTCTTAGGGTAATGTCACACGGACGATTTCCAAAAACAGACAAAACGACGCCCGCTATTGAGAGCATTACTATCTCCTCTTCTTGTCAGACGGACGACGCGGTACTATTGCGTTCAAACATACGCAAAGACTCACGTCGAAGCCACGCGTTTCCCCCAAGCCGTTGGCCAGCTGCTTGTGTCTGGTGGCTTCTGTTTATTAGATCTTGTTCAGACGAGAGTTGTTTTTAACGGTGATTTTTTTATTTTCTTTCCGAGATTCACGAGCTTTTGTTGTGATAGCGTAGTCAAGAATCGATGCAGGTTTTGGGGGGAAGGGAAGCATTTTGAGAAAAACAAAAAGTATTTTTGTGAAATTTATTATATTTTGGGGGGATTTATTTTATGTTTGTAAAAAGTAACACTTTGTAACGATATGAAACCTATTTATATTAATTCGAAACAAGCATTTTTTCAATAATAACTTCTTTAAATTCTTCTTCTATTTTTTTTTCTTTCTGAGGAATTTGTTTGCTTTTTAAATTACAAATTTTTAAATCTAACAACATTAGAATAATTTATGATTAGTATGTTTTCATGGAACACAATTTTGTGAAAGTACCAGTTTTAAGAAGCTTCATTTATATTTTTGAAGCAAGTACATTTAAGTTTGGTAAAAATAGATTTTTCCTTTTCTTTTTTCCCCTTCTTTCTTTTTTTAGTAGCTGCTCTTGGCGACCAGTTTGGTCTCCCATAAATGTATATTAAGCATTAAATCATATTGCTTTTATACATAATTTATTTTAAATTGCTCAATTTTTTTGCCAAATTAGAAGATTTCGCCCTGAGAAATAGATACAGATATCATATGCACAGGTGCGACTGCAACAAAGTAGCAATTATATGCGCCTCAGACGGTAACCCGGCTATTGTTATTTATTTATTAATAAACTGCTTGTTTACTTTTATTTTCTTTTTTTTTAATGATACAAATTGTTTTATTCTATTATTATTATCTAAACTTTATTTATTATTATTTCCTTTTTAAAATAATAGAAATTAGTTAAAAATATGTATGTAGCTGGTATTTGAAAACGAAATTTTCGTCAAATTGGCGTCAGAAAAATAACGCGCAATGTGCTGCATATATGACATCTGTGCTGATAAATCAAGAGCTCAGTATTTTTATGCTAGCCTGGCGCAGATAATAAATCGACAAATATTGTACCCGTGGCATTTTTTCGTATTTCATTAATTATTTATATATTGTATTATATTATATAATAATATATCGTATATTATATTATATAATATAATAATATAATAATTCCACTCATTTCATTTACAATATATAACTTTAATTTGAAACTGAAAACTTTAAAATTCATGACTTTTATTTATTTTTTTAAGTGAAAAAGAACAGAAAAAATAAAAATAATGATATTTTGAAGCTTCATAATTGCAGCGAAGGAACAAAACATATACAAATCTAATTTACCACAGCCTAAGTCTTAACAAAGGACTTTTGCACAGTAACCAATAAGATGGGTTTAATTTGGACGTTGCCATTAAGCAATTAACGAATAATCACGATTTTTGTGTCTCATACGATAGCGTAATAAATATATATATAGATTATTATCATAGTTTTTTTTTTTTTTTGCTAAATTTTGAGTGGCAACTAAGTTAATATAATCTAGTAAAATGTTAAAAGGCTATTTACGTATGGCGACAAATTTGGAAATATTTCACTTTTCAAAATTGTCAATATATAATTTTTGAACGTTTTTCTTTCTACTTTTTTCTATCTTCAATAGAAGAAAGTATTGTAATCGAAATTTTTTTCGACTTCCGGTTTTCGACGGATTTACACGTTTTAGGGGTCAGAGATTTCAAAAAACCTGTTTTTACAAAATGTCTGTCTGTCCGTGTGTCTGTCTGTATGTCACCATTCTACCATCAAAAAGTGTATGAAGTTATGTATAGAATTGAACCAAATTTTTTGTGAGTGTTTTTGGCTGTGGCAAGCAGGTCCTCCTTCAGTTTTGAAATATTCCACCGGAAGGGGGCGCTGCAATTGCGATGTTTGTGACATTTTCAATATTGTACCGACCAAAAGTATATGGAGTTATGCATCGAATTGACCCAAATTTTTTGTGTATGTGTATGACTATGGCTAGTTGGTCCTCCCTGAATTTGAAAAATATCCGCAGGAAGGGGGCGCTGCAATACCGAATTTTATGCCATTTTCAATATTATGTATGAAGTTAGTTCTAGAACTGAACTAAACATTTTGTATATGATTATTTTTTGGTAAGGCAAGTAGGTCCTCCCTGAATTTGAAAAAAAATCTGCCTATCATTCTATTGTCCATCGACTCATGCAGAGACGGAAATTCGTTTTTACTCCGATTAATTGATTGAAGCAGAAATTTAAGATGAAAATCAAAGTTGGTAGGGTGTTGAATTAAAATTATTAAAGCATTAAAATGAGTAACTTTTTTTTTAAATATTAAAATGCATGTACGAGATAGAAGAAAGTTTTGGGATTGGCACATCCAACTAGTTTTCGTAAATACTATGGGAAGAAATTTCTTTTTAGTTTTTAATATTGTATGTTTATCAGCCTTGATGAACTTTACACTACATTAATAACAATTATATTTATTAAATTTTAAATGTATTTTAAAAATGAAAAATAATAAAAAATGTGAAACTTTTTCGCTAGATTAAAATGCGCTCTAGCACAGAAGCAGTGCTAACAGAACAGAACAACAGAAACAGGGCTAACAGGTTTTGGTTTGTCTTTTGATATCGTTATCATTTTTGACCCAATAAGAAAAAAGAATTCTTTTTTTATTTGTAACTTGGTCTTCACATCAAAATAGTATTTTATCTTTTATTAAACTGTTGTCTATTTTTATGCAAATGCAATGTTATTAAAATAATTAAATGATTATAAATTTATATAATTGCAAAATATGGAATACCCCAACGTTTAGCATTACTATTATGCTGTCATATGTGTATGTATATATTGATTCGCTGTTCAACAAACTGTACACGATGTTATGTTTTAAACGATACTTGTGTTTAAAAGTTAAAGAAAAACTTCTCCGTCTGTTTTGTTATGTCCGCCTTTCGAAGTTCTGCCGGCCTCACCTTGTCCGAGAACAATTATAAAAAGACACTACTATTACTGTTGAAGGTATGTAACAAAAAGCTTTAAAGCTATTTTAAAACACTTTTAAATATTAACTATTTCTTTTAAGTGTTGTTTGATATGCAGTTATTTCATATATAAAGTGAAATTTTATAGCTTTCTCTACGTCTAAATCAGTAAATTATGCGAAAAATAAATGCAACCATCATTCCAAACCAAAGAAAAACAATCCAAAAAATCAAAGAAATTTTTACACATTATTGAAGATACCATTACTGAGGGAGAGGGTGTTCGGGGAATGATAGTATATAATATCGTAAGAGGGGAGAGGATCCAAAATTACCAAAAAAAAAAGTGACTAACTTTTATATGGATGTACAGCCCTAAAAGGAGAAAAAGAATCTACCTTTTGCTCATAAGACGATAGCATATGTTTCTTGATTAATGTAACGAAAATTTCACACTTTGAAAATTTTTCGGTCCTACATTTCATTTATAGAACTAAGATGCTTGTTTTGCTACCATGTACTGTAGCAACATTTTTTAAATCAATTTAGTTTTTTTTTAAATTTATTTAATAATAATAAGAAATATTATCTAAATGAAAGTTGAACAACAATTATAATCATTTAATAATATTCGCAGTCATCTGTATTTTTCATTTAACATCAGATGTATTAAAGAGTATTTCCTGTAATTTAATTTTGGATCCGGTAAATAATCTATCACTTCTCACAGGATGCATCCAGTACCGTCTGTGTATATATATTTTTTCAATTTTCTTGAATAATTCATAAAAATTACAGAATATTTTATTTCCTTCAAAATATCCATCTAATATACATCGAATCAAAAGATTTCTATTATGCCTAGAGACAATATCGTCTGCTTATTTTGACGGAAAGGTCACGTCCGTGTGAATGAGGCAGCGCAGATGTTTATTTTTCGTTCGAAAGCCAAAGCGTCGAAAAAATCGGTCGTCTGTCATTAGCCTTAAAATTAATCATTTATAAAAATCGTCTGCCTAAGAAATTATGAGTCGATTATAAATTGGTTAAATAATATTTTTTTAAAAATAAATTTATCGTCTGTGTAAAATAGTCTCGTATTCGGACAAGAATTCTGTTTACATAAAAGGATGATGGTTTGAGATTACAGAAAGCTCTAGAATTTTCTTTCTAGTTTTAAAAGGTGGAAGTCTCGAGATGAGAAGGGGAGAGATTCTGGAGCTCTTTCGTCGATGCGTACGGCTGGTTGAAGTAAATGATGGAATATTTTTTGGACATTTTGGTAAAAGATCGTTTGCAAAAAGGAGTTTTTCCCTTTATAATGACTACAGTTGAATAAATAAACTTACAGCCACCAATGAGGGATTTATTGGATATTCTACATTTATTTATTTTTTATTTTTTCCCTCGCTGGCCATGACTTCTGTGCAAAGAACGGGGACCCTGGCGATGATGTTTCTGGCTCCTAACTTTAAAATGTCACAGTCTTTTCTAGAGCCGACAGGATAATTATGTGACTTTTTCGGATTGCAAACTGAATCTGTGGAATGGCGTGTGTTCCTGTTAAAGAACTTTACAACTATGCTCGGAAAGATGCTAATCTGAAATAATTGCTAGTCGCTTCGAGTCTGATGTGAATTTCCTGACGCTTGATGTTGATCTGTGCGCACAAATTTTGATTCAGTATTCATGGTCATAGGAAAATATTTGAAAATTAATGACTTCAAAGTGGTGAGTATGCAAGAAGTATTTGATGAGGAATTTAAAGACGATTGAATTTATTGAAGATTTTTCAGAAAACTGTAAGTTTTTTTATTAAATATTTTGCTTATTATTTTTATTCTTTTTATGATTGAGAAAAAATATTTATTATGTATTTATTTATTTATTATTTTATTGATGAGAGTAATTTGAAGTTAATTTATTAATTTACTAATTTATTTATTATTTTATTATTTATTGTATGTTATGGATCTGATATAGTAATTTTGAAAAAATATGTAATTGATAGAAATTATTAACTTTGAAATTTATTGCGAATGATTTTACGATCAGGATTTAATAAAGAAAATAGAAGTGCTTCATTTATTCTAATGAGTAAGAATAAAAAAAATATGGAAGATCCTAAGTTCGTACCGTTTGACCCGAGTTCTGGAATGAACATTTTGTCGTGGTTAACTTATTTTGATACAACATGTGAAAAGGAGAAGAAAAATCTAGAATGGAAATTTAAATCTATTGCGCAATATCTGAAAGGGGAAGCGCAAAAAATTTATATCAATGACTGTTTAAATTGTACGGATTATGAACAAATTAAGAAAATTTTGATAGAAAGATTCATTGAATTAGACATCCCGAGTTTTTCTGATTTTTCAAATCTGAAATTAGATAATTTAGACAATTTAGAAACTTATTTTCGTAAGAAAGTGGAAATTGGTAGGAAATTACATCTTAGTGAAAATATACTATTACAAGGTTTAACTGATGGTTTAAAAACAGTATTCAAAAACAGTATTATTATAAATCCTCCTAGTAGTACAACCGAATGGTACCGGGTTGTCAAACAATTCGTGGAAGTTTCCACCCCACTAGTTTCAAACCAAGTAATAAGTCAACCATCAGCTAGACAAAATTTTCAACCTTTTCAACCAACTAGGCCCTGGTATCAGCCAATTAGGCCCAATAATACACCTAGGAATTGGATTCCTTAAAGGCAATCTCAGTTTCAAAGACCTAGAGTTTGTCAAAATAATTATATTCAAAATTCATACCCTTCAAGACCTTGTAGGATATGCACAAATAGGGGTGTCAGTAATGCTTTTCATTGGGAAAGAGAATGCATTTTTAGGAGTGAGTTGCCATCCTCTGATACTCTTCCAAGTAGCTCACAAAATAATTCTTATAATATTTGACAATTAATAGTGTATGAATATACAAATAATTATAATTTACCATGTGTTGTAGATACTGGCTCAACTATTGCAATATTGCCACTTAAATTTGTTAAAAAACTTAATGATAAAATTGAGACGATACCCTCAGTTACCATTGGTCAGGCAAAAGGATTTTTACATGTAAATAAAAAATGTAGTGTTCTTCTAAAAGTGGGTAAAATTAAAAAATATGTTAATTTTTTAGTATGCAATAGAAATTTGGATTATGCTATTTTGGGTTTAAAAGAATGTTCTAAATTTAAATTAACCATAGAATGTAAAAATTGTATTGTAAGGCAGGGAAGGAAAATTATAACTAACAATATATCCATACATAATGAGAGATCCCTTCATTTCAATACAGTAAATATGGACCAAGTACAACAAAACAGGGATCAATCTAATGAAATTGTAACCTCATAATATAAAAAAATATGAAATTAAATACTGGTAATACTGTAGCAATAGATAATTATGATAATGAAACACTGAATGTAAGTAATCATGATATAGAGTTACAATCTACTTGTGGAAATATTATGAAAGATGAAGACTGTGTTGAATATGATCACGAAATTAATGTGCATCCTGATTATAGAGGTTCCATGACTCTTCAAAATTTTCGCGATAATTCGGATTCAGATTTAACTGGGGAAATAAATTTAATTCAAGATGTAAATTTAAAGGAATTAGTTCATATTTATAGTGATATTTTTGCAAAGCATAAATATGATGTGGGTAGGATAAATATTGAACCACAACGCGTTATATTAAAATCTGACCTACCTATATCTTTGAGGCCCTACCGAACATCTCCCCTAGAAGAAATAGAAATAAAAAACCAAATTCAATCATTGTTAGCAGCTGGACTGATAAAGGAAAGTAATAGCCCCTATACTGCCCCTGTTACACTAGTTATGAAAAGAGAGGAAGGTAAAAAAACGCGATTATGTATAGACTATAGAAAATTAAACGCAATAATTAAAAATGATGCAGAACCCTTGAACCGTATCGATGGAATTTTAGATAAATTGAGTAGTGCTCAGTATTTTTCAACTTTGGATTTAGCCTCTGGCTACTGGCACATACCAATACATCCATCCGATACAAAAAAATTAGCATTTGCAACCAATTTTGGACTTTTTGAGTGGCTCGTGCTCCCTTTTGGCATAAAAACTGGCCCTCCCATATTCAATAGAACCATTAGAAGGATCCTTAATAAATATAAAATCGTCTTTGCGTGCCACTATTTTGTTGATATTATAATTTTCTCTTCCTCTTTAGAAGAACATTTAAACCATTTAGCTCAAATTTTTGACATTTGCAAACAAGAAAACATTAAACTTAAACTTTCTAAATGAAAATTAGGCCAAAATAAAATCAATTTCTTAGGTTATGAAATCACTAATGGAACTACACTATATTGCCATTGATTATTGGACACTTGCTACTTTAGACATTTTACTAAATATCCAGAAAAATACATGAGGCATCATCTCGAAACTCTTAGTGTATAAATATAATAGTATACGTCATGCATCTCCGTGAAGATTTTTTACCGAAACTCCATAGGGGACCGTCAACAAATTAAAAAAGAATGAATATCTTTTGAATAACCCTGTCAAAACTAATGTAGCAAAAGCGCTCAAACTCTAGATTATGATTGAATGCCTTATTGTAATACACTGTGTTCATTTTTATGCAAATAGCATGCATACTCGCAGAGTAATTAAGGTTTTTATAAAAATGGTCCCAAATTTTTCCAAGTTTTTCCCTTATAATTTTCAGAGTTCTTAATATAAAATAATATTTTTTTTTCAGAAAATATGACAAACAACATTGCACACAGTACACTGTAATCAGAATTAAAAAATAATAAAAATTGTATAAAAAATGAGTAGGTTTACTAAATAATTTTTTACTACAAATGCGTCAAAGATATCAAAATTTCATTTGCATATTATGTTAGCTAAATGTATAGAGCAACTTTTGTAAAAGTCTCAAAATTATAGCTTCAAAATTCTGAAAGTAATCGTCTATAGAAAAAGGGCAAAATCCGTTGTTTCCAAAATGAAGCAAAAAAATAAGGGATTTTATCCAAAAGTAGTCGTAACATCCCGTATTGTGTATTTTATATTGACACTAATCAATGAATATATGGATACAACCCCTCTTGTTTTTGCTTCATTTTGAGAATAACGGATTTTCAATTTATTCAATTGACGATTATTTTCAGAATTTTCAAGTTATGATTTTGTGAGTTTCACAAACGTTGCTCTATACATTTAGCTAACATAATATGCAAATGAAATTTTGATATCGTTTACGCATGCGCAGTAAAAAATTATTTAGTAAACCAACTCATTTTTTATACAATTTTCATTATTTTTTAATTCTGATTACAGGGTACTGTGTGCAATGGTGTTTGTCATATTTTCTGAAAAAAATATTATTTTATATTAAGAACTCTGAAAATTAGAAGGAAAAAACTTGGAAAAATTTGGGACTATTTTTATAAAAACCTTAATTACTCTGCGAGTATGCATGCTATTTGCATAAAAATGAACACAGTGTATTACAATAAGGCATTCAATCATAATCTAGAGTTTGAGTACTTTTGCTACATTAGTTTTGACAGGGTTATTCAAAAAGTATTCATTCTTTTTATTTTGTTGACGGTCCCCTACGGAGTTTCGGTAAAAGATCTTCACGGAGATGTATGACTTATACTATTATATTTATACACTAAGAGTTTCGAGATGATTCCTCATGCATTTTTCTAGATATTTAGTAAAATGTCTAAAATCGCAAGTGTCCAATAATCAATGGCAATATAGTGTATAACACCAGCAAATGCCAATATTGAAACCATCAAAAATTTAAATACTCCTTCCAATGTGAAAAAGTTACAACGATTTCTAGGTTCCATTAATGTTTACCATAAATTCATAAATAAATATGCTGAAATTAGATATCCTCTAAATCGATTACTTAAAAAAAACACAATATGGGAATGAAACTCAGAGTGCCAGGACTCTTTTGAAAAATTAAAAAATTCTTTAATCGCAAAACCCATCCTCAAAATTTATGATCCTAAATTACCTTTACATATGTTTGTAGATGCATCTCAGATAGCAGTAGGTGCCGTTCTAAAACAACCTGATAAAGATAATTTCTTACATCCTATTGCTTATCATTCTAGAATTTTGAAGAGTTATGAACAAAATTATTTCATAACTGAATTAGAATGTTTAGCTATTATAGATACTCTTGACAAATTCTATCATTACTTTCATGGTGTCAAGTTTACAATTCATACGGACCACGCATCTCTAGTATGGCTAAAGAGTTTTAAAAACTTAAGAGGTAGGCCTTTTAGATGGTCACTCAAACTTAGTATGTTTGATTATGAGATAAAATATGAAAAGGGTTCAACAAATGTCGAAGCAGACATGTTGTCACGAAATCCTGTTTGTCATTTTAATCAACATATTAGTTTATTGCTAGATAGGAAAGAAATTATAGAGATGCAAGACAAACACAATGTTTGTGACAAAAAATATAAAAAAGAGAATGGAATTATTATAGTTCAGAAAAAGGGATTCAAAAAAATTGTTGTACCAATGTCATTAAGAAAAAAATTACTCCATATTGCTCATGATAATTTTGGACATTTAGGGATTCAAAAAATGCTTAATTTAATATCTCCCAACTATTATCGGCCTAATATGACAATAGACATTACAGAATTTGTTAAACATTGCGACACTTGTCAGAAAAATAAAAAACCAAAACAGAAAAGATTCGGCTTATTACAAGCTATATCAGCAACAGATCAACCTTTTGAATGTCTTTCTATTGATACTGTTGGTGGATTTAACTATTACAACTCAACAAAGAAATTCTTACACATAACAATAGATCATGCAACTAGGTTTGTTTGGGCTTTTCCCTCCAAAAATGTTACCACTGAAACATACACTAACTGTTTAAAACAAATTTTCAATATCAAAGCACCTCAAAATATACTTAGTGACAGGCATAAATCTTTCAGATCTCCAAGATTTAAGAAATTCCTTAGCAATCATCATGTTCAACAGCGTTTTACATCTGCACATCATCCTCAGACCAATGGAAAAGTAGAGCGCGTTAATCAGACTATAGTTACCAGGCTTAAATGTAAAGTTAATTCCACTTCTTCTAAAATACCTTGGACTAGATTATTAAACCAAGTCATCGAAGAATACAACAATGCGCCCCATTCTATCACCAAATTCCCACCTGCCTATGTTTTTTATGGTCAATTGCCTTATGAATCTCCTTTAAAACAAAACTATTACCCTCCAGTAGACAAAGCCCTCAAAATTGCGAAAGCGCGAACTCAGGAATTTCACCTTAAAAGTAAAAGGCTCTATGATCGAAATTTTGTCGAATGCCCATTAAAAATACAAGACTCTGTAATTTATGAAGAATGTAAATACCCTAACACTCGAAAATTAGAACCTACTTTCTCTGGACCATACAAAATTATAAATAAACTTTCTAATGTAACTTATGAAATAGATAAATTTAATTATGAGACAGGACAGAATTCCGTTATTGTGCATGTTTCTAAATTAAGACCCTATTTTTCACCAGAAGATTTTAAACTGTTTCATGAGCAACCCAAAAAACAAACAAAACCTCAAATACAATCACAAGCACTAGATCAAACTAAAGTCAAGACAGTAGATTAAATTTTAATTCTTATTCTTTAAATATTTTATCCCCATAATTTTCAAAATTAGCAGGTATGTTCTTGGTGCGCAACAAGAATAATACTTGTTTTTGGGAGTTTTTGGGATTAAATTGGGCTCCTTATGCAGGCATAAGGTGTGCACTTTGATTGTAAAGGATTTCAAATTGATGTTGATAAATTAATTTTAAGTGTATTTAAGTCTAACTATATTTACTCATTTATTGACATTAGTATTATTCTGCTTATTCAGCAGATATTTATGTTATAACAGTTATAAAATCTGATGATTCTACTCAAACCTATAACATAATATGTGATTTTCAGTGATTGTGAAAACTACAGATATTAATAGTTTTTCAAAAAAGCACACTATTTTTATTTCCATTTCTCAATTAAGAATGACACCTTTTATTCCTATTTGTATTTTATTATTAAAGTTTATAAACCATGTGTAGATAAAACATTATTCTACATTTGGCATTGAAAACTTATAACCAAATTTGACAATTTTGTAAAAGAGTATCAGAGAGGAATTATTGTAAGGAAATACTGGTTTAGAGTCCATTTTCTAAATAGTTAGATTTAATTTTATTTGGATTTTGGAATTATTATGATTTTTTTTTTATTTATACTCTCGGCTAGCAAAAAATACTTTCTTATGCTATTAGAAGATAAGAAAATTATTTAGTTGCTATGTAATTATTTTTATCCTCAACCAATATTTTCCCTATCAATAATAAACAAATTGTTATATTTTCTTTTGATTATACTCTTGTTTTATTATTATTATCATTATGATTTCTATAATGAAGTTTAGTATTAATTATACTCTTATTGAGAAATATTAGGATATGGGGTCTTATTATACTATCACTTATTATTGTTGTTATTGTTATTATTTAAATTTTTCTTTTTTTTTATTGATATTGAGAGTGATGCTATTTATTATTAAAAAAAATTGATATATTATTGAAAGAAAAATTTGATTGATTGTTAAAAGATGTTGGATCCAACATAACATAAAAAACAAAGATTAAACTAGATTTGGAGATCTTTAATTAAAGAGACTGTATTCAGTGAACATTGGAAAAGACTTTTATACACAATGGAAAGACTTTTTTCATTTGAAGAACTTTATTTAAAATAACCTATGCATTAAGTTATTGTAATTATTTAAACTTCCATGAGAACGAATTGTTATTGTTTTTATTATATTTTTTATCTCTTGCTTATTTATATTTATAACTTATTTACTGTTATTGTATGTATTATCTCCTATGCACTTACAAATAGTAAGTGATATTGTAACAGTATTGTATCTCTTTCAGGGAAATGCTCCTACCTAAATTTTATTCAGATTAATTTCCTCTTAACTATTTTATTTAAATCGCTAATATTTTTTATATTGCGTTAATTTTCTTTTCTTCCATCTCTTGGTTTCCTGGGTTTGACAGTTTTATTCCAAAATTTGACTTTTCTAAATTATTATATTTCTGTTGTCTGAAATTGTAGTTTTATTTAACTATCAATTTCATACAAATTTTCGGGGAGGGGGGATAATATTACAAATTTAAAATTTTTTCGCCAAAACTAACCTTTATACTACCTTAATTTTCTTATAATAATGTTCCGTACTTACTTCAAATTATTAAATTAAAATCTTGCTTCTAGATTTAATCTGTTAATCTGTATGCAGACGATATAAATTCTTAATCTGCCTTAAAAAACATTATTCCAGTATGCGTAAATTTAAAAAGATGGCTCTAAATTAAAAATATTCTTAATTAAAACTTTATTTCTTAATATTCCAAATAAAACTGATTTCTTCTATGTTTTTATCAACCCTTTTTAAGAAAATCTTATTAAATTTATTCCAAAACCATACCTTTCAAAAAATATCATTATTTTATTTTATCTATTTATTTATTTTTCCGCCGTCAACCTTTGATGTGTGCATTAATAAATTCATTTCTTTTCTTTTTCTCTTAAAATTAATCATTTATAAAAATCGTCTGCCTAAGAAATTATGAGTCGATTATAAATTGGTTAAATAATATTTTTTTAAAAAATAAATTTATCGTCTGTGTAAAATAGTCTCGTGTCTGGAGAAGAATTCTGTTTACATAAAAGGATGATGGTTTGAGATTATAGAAAGTTCTAGAATTTTCTTTTTAGTTTTAACAGGTGGAAGTCTCGAGATGAGAAGGGGAGAGATTCTGGAGTTCTTTCGTCGATGAGTACGGTTGGTTGAAGTAAATAATGGAATATTTTTTGGACATTTCGGGAAAAGATCGTTTGCAAAAAGGAGTTTTTCCCTCTATAATGACTACAGTTGAATAAATAAACTTACCGCCACCAATGAGTGATTTATTGGATATTCTACATTTATTTATTTTTTATTTTTTCTCTCGCTGGCCATGACTTCTGTGCAAAGAACGGGGACCCTGGCGATGATGTTTCTGGCTCCTAACTTTAAAATGTCACATATATATATACATATCCCGCAAGTAAACCATGTCATGATCATTGTAAAAATTATGTTTATGATTATTATTTTTAAATCTAGAATTTATTTAATGTCTAAAATTTTAATCTTTGAAAATACCATTTTCCAAATGTTCTTTGTAATTTATTAAATTTCATTTTTTTAAATTATATTTTTATATGTTTTTTTTTTTTTTGTGTTTTAATTTCCGTTATAATGCTCCTATGAGTATGTTCTTCAAATGACATGATATTAATAAGTTCCACTGCTCAAGCATTTGTATTACTCCCTCACACAAAAGTAAATTTGTCGCTGAATTCTGATCTTACATGCACTGTTTATTTTCTGAATTGTTTTAATACTTTCTCTGACTTTTCCTGGATGTCTCATTGTCACGTAAAGCATCTTACAGACACCTAATACCATAGATAACAAATACTAAGAATTGTCTTTGGAAACTGGGATGTTTAGCACTATTCATATAATCGCAATCCTGGTTGCAGATTAAGTTTTAGTAAGATTTCTGAAACTTTTGTAAATTATTTAAAAACTAGTCTTGTACATTTACTCCACCTTTCCTTTTTTTCATACTTAGTATGTCGTATTTACTTGTGTATAGGGTGCACGCGTGAATAAAGCGCACCCCTACATTACAAGGAAAAATGACAATTTCTTAAAATCTCGTACATAAGGCCCACCATAAACTTGATACGCAAATGAAGCATGACCAAATGAATTTCAGTAAAAAAAAAAAAGTCGAAACAAACATTACACATGACCAGAAAACAAGACGAAAATGCATTTTTAGACTTTGGGTTGTAAGAGAATGACGGGAAATAGGAATGAGTGACGGTAAAGAGAATTGCTAATTAGCGCTTAGATAATGTCATTAGTTCTGTTGTATAAAAAACTGCAAGGAATGAAATAAATATGCAGTAATACTTCAATTAAGTAACATTTTCCGAGTTTTAATATCTTCTTTGAATAATTTCTTGTTTCATATGTATATCGTTCGACTGCATCCAACAGTAAAAAAATATTCCGTGTATAAGGCGCACCTAGGAGTTTTGCCCTATTTTTTTGGAAAAAAAGTGCGCCTTTTACACGAGTAAATACGGTAAATAAAGTTTTAGTCGGTATACAGATTTCTCCTGTCCGGACAGTAATACTTGTCTATTGAACTATTGAATTGAATTATTTTTTTAAATAATTATATATGAGTTTTATCAACAATCAACAAATATTATAAAAATAATTTCCTATCGATTTTATATCAAATTCTAAAGTTAATGACTTTAATTATGTAATCAATTAGGCAATATAATCAACGTAAGATTTCGTAAAGTTTAATTAAAATTAGGGATTATAATTTTATGTAATTTAAAAAATAATACAAGCTTCTTTTTTTTTCTTTTAATCCTCTTGATGTTTTGACCTTTGTATAAATAGCCGTATTAAACAAACAAACAAAAAATTTTACAAAATATAATGGCACCGTTGAATTTAAAAGGTCTTTGATGAACTATTTCTCGTTTAACAAGAAAAAATAAATGAAACCATTTATTCATAAATTATGAAAGATTCTTACGTAATGATGCATCTTAAAATTTCGCTCTTTTTTATGTCATTCATTTGATTAAATTATTAAAATCGTTCCTATGAATATTTAAAAATATGTAATTTTAATATTTTTTAAAAATAAAAAAAATATTATTAATGTATTTTAAAAATAAATAAATAATTGAGGAAATTAAATTCTCAGGTATTTTTCTGTGTACATTCGTGTATCATTAATACAAAATAGTAATAATAATTAAAATGTCGTAAGTTAATGATTTTTCTTAGTGATTTGTAGTATTTTAAAAATATAGTAATTACACTACTTTTATATTTAAAAAAAGAGTGGGGTAAAACCACCGTGATGACAACGTCAAAGGCCTATTTCTGGTTTTATGTAATTAACATTACAAAAGAAAATACTACCTAT
This sequence comes from Maratus speculifer, assembly GCA_964019185.1. NCBI lineage: Eukaryota > Metazoa > Arthropoda > Arachnida > Araneae > Salticidae > Maratus > Maratus speculifer. The sequence continues at coordinate 255,764,992 of OZ025295.1, read as the reverse complement.
TACTGCACTTATGGAAAATGCTGGTATATTTTCACCAATCATGACTCCCAGACCTCATAAACTAAAATTTTCCATGCTATAACACCTGTATCTATGAATCCATTTTGCATGCAACTTGGTGTGTAAGTAGTACATACCAATGTCTCGATCGAGTTCATTTCTCAGATTTATCCATAATCTTGATTCAAAATGGTAGCCATTTTTTTACATCTTTAAATTTCCAATTAGGTATAAAAAGAAAGGAAATTGAAAATGATTTTTACTTATACGTCGATTTCAATACAAATATTCTTGGACTTTTTTTTGTTACGCTCATATCTTTAAAAATAACTAAGTTATAGCACTTTCAATTTATAGACAATTTGAAACGATCAAATATTTGTCACGCGCTAACACGTATATTTCTGAACTTATTTAAATGAACCTTGGTGTGCACGTAGTACAAACCAATGTCTCGATCAAGCTTGATGGCGAATTTCAAACACCAACAAATGGGAGCACTCTATTTATTTTTTATAAATATCTAAAATGTTAAATTTGGTACAAAATATGAATAATTGAAAAGGATTTTGACCTTACGGGTTTGACATGGACACAAAAAATCTCGGTTTGTCTGCATCTTAAAAAATGGCTCTGTTATAGCACCGAGAATTTATTGTGTTCCTAAAATTTTCCCACGATTTGATTTTATTATAAAAAGATAATACACGCATTTATGAATCGATTTAAATGTAATTTGGTGCTAATATATTAAATAATAGCACGGAGAATATGAAGTCGATAGTCAATTTCATGCCATGTCGGCATCCACAGAGGCTATTGCGGTTGTAATTCTGGCTTTTAAGTCGTATACTTACACATGTTGGAAGATTCGTATTTGTAAAACTAGAACAGCTTCAGCCACATGTCTTTTTGGAATAAGATGGTACAACACCTCACTGGGGTAGCATCGTTCGTACTTCTTTGACCATTTTCCAGGAAGATGGATTGGGCGAGGAGGTCCAATTCTTTGGCCACCCAGATCACCTGATATAACGCCGCTACACTTTTTCCTTTGGGGATTTGTAAAGGACAATGTTTACAGGAAGAGAGTTTCAAACACTGATGACTTAAAAGCCAGAATCACAACCGAAATAGCTTCTGTGGATGTCGACATGCTTGGCGCTACCTGGCGTGAAAATGACTTTCGACTTGATATTATCCGTGCGACGAAGGGGTCACACGTGGAAGTTCATTGACAATGGTCATGAAACTTTTTGAGTCTATCTAACCATTTATGTTATTAATTTATTATTTTATGAGTTTTTAAACATCAAAATTAGTCCGGGACTATATAAACACCCTGTATTTTAACTTTTTATTTATATATTCACCTATTTTCAGCATTCGTATCGTCAAACTTTTCTCTAATAATTTATTTTCAGCTCTGAGTCTTTTTTTTCAGAAAGATTTTTTACATGATTTTAAATTCGAAATATGTATTATAATACTTTTCTTAGTTATTTCTTTAATTTTAGCAAAAGATGTCGACAAATGGAGAAATATTTTAGATGCACGCTATTGCACTTTAAATATTGTAAGTATAAATTTTTATATGTATAAACTATTATTAATTTTATTTATTTATTTTATGCGTTTTTAATTATTTTCAATTTTAATCTTTTCTTATGGAAGGAATTTCTTATATTTCCATATTTTCTATTCTGACGTGTACTTGGAAATAAAAAAACAATCCTCAAAAAACGTAGCATATTCTTGGGGGTAAACATAAATTAATTTGATAGACTTAAAAATAGATCTTGTAGATATGAATTTATCGAAAGTACTTCGACAGAAATATATATATTTATTTATTTATTTATTAGTTGCATTTATTAGATTTCTTATTAGATCTGAAAAAAAAAGAAAACAAAAAAATAAAGAAATAAAGAAGCACGTTTTCGAAATTGTTAACTTGTAACGAACAATTTCTTAAATAATGATCCTTATCAGTGTAAACAAAGTAAAGTCTGAAAGGTTTAAATTTTATCTTGTACAGGAAGATGCCAGATTTTCTTTAACGATGTGCAGAGATTTCTCAAAAGATTATTCGCTCTGTAAAAAAACACAGTTTTAAAGCATGATAAAAATTATCTACAGAACATTTTGACTATATTCATTTTTAATATCTGAAAATTTATGGCATATATGAGTAACTATGAATTGCTAATAAAAAAAGTATTTTTAACGTACGGCGAAAAAAATAAAAATAATTATATTTTCCTACAACTGTTGTGCTCATTGTTATTTTATAGATTTATAATTATATAAATTAAATGTGAAGTAAAATGTAATGCCTTTTTTTAGACAATGTTTATAGAAATAAGCAGTACATAATGAAGAGGATAATTATTTATATTATTATTATCATTTCAGTTCAAGCACATAGAAAAAAAAAAATTAAAGAATCTCTTTAATAAAATCATGAAATTAAGAAAAGCACAAGGCTATACTATAGAGCTTTGTCTTTTTACTTTCTTCTATCTTTACAAGAAGAAAGTATTGGATTCATGAAAATTTTCGACTTCCGGTTTTCGACGGATTTATACGTTTTTGAAGGTCCTGAACACGTTTGAGCTTTTGAGACATTGCGGAGCTTTTTTGAAATAACACTATTTTAATTGTTGCATATTTTGAAAATTTTGAATATTTAACAGGCTATATCTACTACCAAGAACAATATAGCTAAACAGGACTATATTATTTAGATTGTTCTAATAGTATACCTTCTTATTCCATAAGAGAAAATTTGGGGTACTATTGCTAAAATAAGATATTAATTGCGGAAATGGACAAATACGTCATTTTGACTATATTTGTGGTAACATAACAATGTAAAGTAACAATGTCCCAAAGAAACAAATAAATTTTAATAAGAATAAATTTTAATATTTTACGCAAAAACAATTTTGGGATGTGGTTGCTTGCCAGAAATATAGCTCTTCAAACATACTGGAATTTCATTTTTCATGAAAATTGAATTCACATCCTTGAACTTTGACAGTTTCTTTAGAGAAGAGGAAATTTTTTTCAGGGCTTCAAAATTGCACAGTTATTATTAATTGTGATCTGCTTCAACATATAAAAAAGTCAAGAAAATTAAAAAATACAACTTGTCTGATTTTCAAAACAATGGTTTTTAATAAGAATTTTGTTTCATATGAAATTTTTTTTTCGGTGTATACACTTCCTAACTCTATATTTCTTGTTAACATGCACTTATTATTTTAATTTATTTATCAAATAAAATACCCTGATTTGTTATGTAACACAACGAAAGCAAATATACATTTTAAATAAAATATTTATCAAAAAACATATCTGAAATTTTTATTTTTATGAAAAAAGAACAGTTCAAAAGTATAATCATGCAAAATTTTCACATGGATGCCATTTTACGAAATTCTTTCAAAAGTAATTATTCTGATTGCTTTTACAAAAAATGTGTTTAAAAAATGAAAAGCTTTTTAAATTAACATTCCATTATTGTATTTTAGTTAAAACTCAATGAGGTTTTCTTGTAGGCTATTACTTCTTAAACACATAAATAATCTTAAACTTTAAACTTAAAGTTAATCAAGTAATAATTAAAGCCACACAAGTGATTTAAAGTATTATCCTCTGATATTAAAAGAAATAAATCTGTTAGGCAAATACATTACAAAACTAAACAGCGGCAAACAACCTTGGCATGGATAACACAAGTTTTTTGTTGATGCCCAGTGATAAATTGTGTTAATTATTCAAGCAGCCAACATAAATGGATATGTACATCCGAGATATTTCAAAATAGTCGTTTATTAATTCTGGACTGCCGTTGGATGACACCAGAGATGTCCTTTGTCGGATTAAGATCCGTCAAGTGACGCGACCAGGACGTTAACTAGAATTCAGTATTGTTCCTGGAACCATAGGTGGGGTTAGTGAGTGTATGCCATTTGGTGGGCCTCCCCGCCTAGCTGATCTGAACCAATCGAGCACAATTGGAATCATGCGCCATGCAACATGTTCTTGCAAGAAGACTCCAGTTTGATTTCACAAGACAAATACAGTCAGTTCTCGTTAATTCGAATTCTTCGGAACCACAAGAAATGTTTGAATAATCCAGCGTTCGAATTATGAAAAATGTGAGAGAAAAACATATTTTATGGCATACTATTACATAGAAATTAATGTTATGGTATTTTTTAAATATATTTCGACTGTTATCAGTAGAATATGACGTTATATTAAAATAAAATTTATAAATACATAAACTACTTAAAAGATTAGGAATAAGGAGAAACGAAGAAGGGGTGGACGTGTCATTGATGGCCAGACATGGACACTAAAAAGCAGATATCAAATGTATGGGAGTATATATATACTGCTTTAAGACAATTTTCTCAAAAATGAAATAAAAAAAGTTATTTCTAGGATCCGGGAGAAGGTAAGGAAAAATGAAGAATCAGAATCTCGTTAGTTCAAATTAAATGAAGACAAGAGAAAATGAGTTCGAATAAATTAGTATTTTAAAAGTTATTCTACTATTAAAAATTTCGGAGCTTCATATTTAGTTCAAATTAAGCGAATATTCAGTTCATCTGTTTTCGAATTAACGAGAGCCGACTGAAAAATGTAACTGCGCTGATCATCCGCAATGCAGTTTATATATTCCTTGGTATTCATGGTCTGTTCCACAACAACTACATTTCCCAGGAATGCCTGTGAGAACGTTCCCCAATGATTAATATCACCATAACTGGCCTGTTTTATAAGGGAGAGTAGCAGTCCATATAGAAGACAGTTTACCCAAACACGGTCATCGACGTGTTGAAAGATGAGTCGTGTTTCATCCAACGAGGCAACTTTATAATTGTGTTTACCTTAATTCAGTCATGATGTTTTCAAGCCTAGTTAGAATATCTGTAGATGATGCACATGCCGGGGAGGTTAGGTCTATTGTCTTGCATTTAACAATTTTATGTGAACTGTACGCTCTGTACGTTTCCACGTAGACTTATACTGTCGTGGAATGTAAACTGAGTTCACCTCTTGCGCCGATTTTTCTTTACCAAGAGGGAGGTGAGTCTTCAGCATCATTTTTATATGATAATGCCTGGGCGTCCAACCCGATGGCGTCTATAGATGATCTCACCGTCATTTATCTACTTTTTACAACTACTAACAACGATATGCCCTTGAGACGTGTAGTTTCGAAATTGCTTGTTTGAAGTTGTCTGGCGACTCTACCCACTAACCAAGTAATTTAGACTACCATGTTTTACATACATAAGTGAAATATACATTCCTTTCAGCAACAAATTCTCAGCCATTGTCTCAGCCAAACTCTCAGTTCATTGCAAAACCTGGAGTTGGTGAGAATCTTTTACCTCTTGGGTGTACGTAAAAACAAATGAAAAGATAAAGATGGCTTTCAACAAAGTAAGCTAAACTGTACGATCCGTGCGCTTCCACTTGGACTTGTATTGTCTTGAGATATAATCTGAATCCATCTCTTATGCCGATTTTGCTTTACCAAGAAAGAGTGGGGAATCTTCAACGTCATTTTTGAATGATAATGCCTGGGCTTCCATTGCGATGGCTTCTACTGATGATCTCACCGTTCACACCGGATTACCTTCCACGTCATCCAGGCGAATTCATTGTTAAACGTGGAGGTGATCATAATGTTTTGGATTTTGAGTGAACATAAACCCCAAACTAAAAGAAAATATGGCATTATCTTCAACAATCATTAATCTTCAGTTTTTTTCTAATACTTTTGGAAAATTATCATAATTGGATTTAAATTTCATAACAAAATTGGAGCTTTGGCTAGTTAATGATTTCCATATAAACAATATGTTATTTTTTTCTCCTTTGGACATTTGGAAATATATGTAGAGAGAAAAGTTAAGTAAGTTATTTTCCTTTAATAATTTTTTCTATGCAATGAGAAATTGTCTAATTGAAAAAAAAACAATAAAAAACTCAGAAAATGTAATATTGTTCTACATAACCGCAAATTAAAAGCAAAATATGTTTATTTTAAACAATCTTTTCTAATACTTTTGCAAATTTAATATACCTGAATTTCTATTTTGTAGCAAAAATTGTTGTTTTTGCTAGTTAAATGTTCATAAACAATAATCCAATTCATTCATAAACATAAACATTTTTTTTTCCCTTTAGACATTATAAAATAGAGTATATACTTAGACTTAGAGGGTAGTTAATCAAGCTACCTTCCCTTAAAAATTTACTCTGCGCAAAATGATACTGTCTGAATACACTAAAGAGAAAAAACCCAGAAAACTAAATATTCTTCTATATAACCTTAAATTAAACGTAAAATATGACATTGCCTTTCAACAGTCATTACTAAACCGTTTTAAACCATCTTAAACTATACAGTACATTTTAGTTAATGTATTAATACATTAAGGTACTTCTTGAGACATATTGGTCCAAAATTTGCAGTTCGATATGTGTTGAACATTTACTTCAGATATAAATCAACCGTTTACATACCTGCATGTAATGGTGAATTTGATAGAAACCCAAATTTATCTGTAAGATGCACATCTGTGTCTTATATAACAATGCAGCCTTAGGATAAACGGTAATATTAATTCCTAACCACGATTACTAACCATTCACAGTTTGACTTATGCCGAATTGTAGTTTGAGATAATGAATATGTCACAGTTCTATTTATAGGATTAAGTAATGGTTAGCATTCATATACTATATTATATAATTTTGCATAAAAGGCTTCATGTTAAAGTATATTTTTGTGGAAAATCTACACTCGTTCAATTTTTTAAAGCATTTTCATATATATTTTTGGCATAGTTTTATTAAGGAATTATTAAATTTGTCTGGCAAAGTTAGAAAAAATTGCTTAAAAAAATTAAGTAAATTTTAAAATGTATCTTCTCGTACAGTATCGTAAATTTTGAGCTATATTTTAAAACCCGGTAGGGCGTTTGCGGGGTGTTTTGACGCCCCCATGCCCGAAAATATTCGTCAACTGTCTCTCTTTATAAACCGAAATGATCAGGTCCAACAGAATCAGTATCCCAGTTTATCTTCCATGCCTAGAGAATGAAAATAGCGAATTAAAACTAATTTTTAATCTCACAGAACGATTTTGGTTGCGCAGAAACACAAAAATCTAAGAATTATAATCCATGTACTTGTACACTCTAACTTTTACGAAAAATAAATCTTAGTATTATTATTAACTATCAATTCTATTATAATAAAAATCACAAATAAAAATCATTAAATAATACATGGGGAAAATTAAGATTTTCGAATAATGAAGATAAAAATGTCAGTTTTTAATTTATTTTTAAATATATATATAAAATATATATATAACATTCAAATCATCTTTTTTTCATGATAAAGGGCAATTAAGATGAATTTCATTGAAAGATCGAATTTTAAACTTTTGTCTTTCTTTTTAATTTTTGCCTTATGTATTGTAAATTTGATACTTAGTTTTATTAAATAGACCATCAGAAACAACATTTTTCGAGAGAATTAAAAAGTAAACATAAGTGTTTTATTCCTTTAAACATGCCTATTTTTATTTAAAAAAGAAGAAAAAACTGAGATGAATCACTTTACGTGAAGATAATTGTGGCATTTAAAGCGAAAGTGATGCAATAAAATACATTTAGAATATACTTATAATACTCGGATCTTCACAAAACTTCATCAGAATGTACTAGGGGTAAGAAAGTATAAGTTAATCAAAAAATTATAAAACGAATATTTTCGTCAATTTTTGTCCAAAGGATGATACCGTGTTCCCTTAGTGTGAAAAATTGTAAACTAGTAATTTAGAAGATCAAATTGCGAATAAACGGAATGTGTTATTATTATTATTATTATTATTATTATTTAACATCTTTAAGAAATAAATTATTTTTTTCTTGAAAAAAGAAACTTTTTATATTATAGTAAAAAATTATCATTCTTTTTATTTTGTTCTTGTTGTTTGATACTTTCTTTTTTAGCAATATCTACATTTGCGGCAAATGTACATTTTAGTTAGCTCAAATTACAAAAACGTAAGAAAAATTTTATATATATATATATATATATAATTTTACCGATAATAATTCTTGAGATACAAGTACCACATTGAGATACAGTCCAATATAGATTATTAAATTTATGTGCAAATATATATCTGTTCTGGGTATTCATAATTAAACGACCCTAATTTACATTTTGACTATATACAAAAATATTGTTCAGAAATATCTGAAATTTCGTCAAAGATAAAGGGATAAAAATTTCTTTAAGCTAAAATGACATTTTCCTATTTTTACTAATAAAAAGAGTGTTTATGACAAAATTAAACTTTTAGTATAGATTTACAATATTAGATGCATTTACAACACGATTAATCAATCAGTTAATTAATTATAATAGAAGAACATTTTCCAAGTGTGTCAAAAAAAAGAAAAAAAAATACGTGAGGCACTCGGAGACTGCCGCGGTAAAGCTATTGCATAGCACTTTTTTATCAACTTATGCAATTATAATTATTTATTTAATTTTTATTTATGCAGGTTTTTTTTTTTTTTTTTTTTTTTTTTTTTTTTTTTTTTGTCTTTGATATTAATTAAAGTTACACTTTTTGAGCGTGATGACTGATAACATTTTTTTTTTCTTTTCTTGAATAAATTAGAAGTTAGTATCGTTTAAAATATTTTTATTATCTTACAATACATGTACGTTAATCAGGAATTTTTATCATTGAAACTATATGTTTATGGTAGCTGAAATAAAAAACATAAGTTTGAAACTTGATATTCTCAAAATATCTGAAAAATACCGCGTCAATGTCTGCCGAAGTCTACCGAAGGATACCGTGCCGAAGTCTGCCAAACTGAAGCGACGTTAGCCGGAGTGTTAGGTTTTTTCTCGTTACGGAATTTCTAGATTCTTTCGCCGCGCTGAAAGTCCGTGATAAAATCTATGCAATACCTTAATAAATTACCAAACAAAATTTGGACGCACTACAAAAATTAGATCGCGAGTAATAAGCATTTTAAATCTTCCGAACTTCAGCGTGGGGGTCTTCTGTCACCAAAAATTAACACTCTCTCATAATAAATTACCAAACAAAATTTGGCCGCACTACGAAAATTAGATCGCGAGTTATAATCATTTTAAATTTTTCGACCCTCACCGTGGGGGGTCTCCTGTCACCAAAAATTAACACTCTCACATAATAAATTACCAAACAAAATTTGGCAGCGCTACGAAAATTAGTTCGCGAGATATAAGCATTTTAAATTCTTCGACCCTCACCGTGGGGGTGTCTCCTGTCACCAAAAATTAACAGTCTCATAATAAATTACCAAACAAAATTGACCGCGCTACAAAAATTAGATCGCGAGTTATATGCATTTTAAATTTTTCGACCCTCACCTTGGGGGATCTGCTGTCCCCAAAAATTAACACTGTCTCATAATAAATTACCAAACAAAGTTTCGCCGCACTACGAAAATTAGATCGCGAGTTAAAGCATTTTAACTTTTTCGACCTTCACCGTGTGGGGGGGGGGGTCTCATGTCACCAAAAATTAACACTGTTTCATAATAAATCACCAAAAAAAATTTGGCCGCGCTACGAAAATTAGATCGCGAGTTATAAGCATTTTAAATTTTTCGACCCTCAACGTGGGGTCCACCTGTCGCCAAAAGTAACACTGTCTCATAATAAATTACCAAAATTAGATCGCGAGTTATAAGCTGTTTAACTTTTTCGACCCTCACCGTGGGGGTCTCCTGTCACGAAAAATTAACACTGTCTCATAATAAATTACGAAACAAAATTTGGCCGCGCTACGAAAATTAGATCGCGAGTTATAAGCATTTTAAATTTTTCGATCCTCACCATTGGTCTCCAATCACCAAAAGGTACATTATCCTACCTTGTTTTATCTTAAGACGATTCTTTTCTATACACATTCTATCAGGAATTTTTATTATTGAAACTATAGATTTATAGTAACTGAAATAATAAATATAAGTTTGAGACTTGATATCCTCTAAATATCTGAAAAATACCGCGTCAATATCTGGCAAAGTCTACCGAAGGATACCATGCCGAAGTCTGCCGAACTGAAACGATGGTTAGCCGAGTGTTAGGTTTTTAATCGTTACGGAATTTCTAATTTTTTCTCGTTACGGAAGCTCTACATTCGGTCGCCGCGCTCAAAGCCTGCGATAAAAGCTATGCAATAGCTTAAAAGTCCGGGCAAGGTTTGGAACCAGGGATGCATTGGCTGAAGCAGCTAATGCTCTTCCAACGTATCTAATCCGGACGAATACTGGAGCTCTAATTAACATAACTAAACTTAACTGTCACACAATAGGGTCTGATACTTAGGATCAGCTCAATAGAAAAGAAGTTTAAGATATTAGATTGAGATAACGCCACAAGAATGTACAGACTGTGGTATAGTTTAAGGTATCGCTTCGCTCTCCGAAATAAAGATATACAAATTGCTAGATTAGAAAATAATACATAGATTTTTTTTTATTTTTTTTTTATTTTTTTTTTTTTTTTGTTTTTTAAGAAGTAAAAGATTTTTTTGTGTTCTCATAAAAAATATCAATACAATAATTAAGTTCTTAAATACTTTCTTTACTAAAATCTCATTCCACGGTTTCCACGGTTGTTTAGTTCTTTCATAAAATATTTCAGTCTAATCGTACTTTAGTTGGAACCCCGTATAGGAATATGGACAATGTATAAAACATGTTTAAATAGTTTATATATATATATATATATATATATATATATATATATATATATATATTTAACCCTTTTCAACAAAATTGAAAAGTGTTTATGAATTTGAATTTTCTGTGTATACATATGGTCGAATCGCTTTGAAAATATTGGCGCTTATTTTAACACAAACCCTATTTCAAATAAAGTTTCTATAATGAAGAGCTTATTTACAGAGACAGTTAAATATTTCCCGTTACATTACGGCATATGGGGAAAAATCGTTTGAAATGAATTCTAAAGAAAAACATATTAAAATTGATATGAGTTTATAAGGTGCACTGAAACATACATTCTGTAAAACATGCGGTAAAAAGAATAGCTATTATATATTTACAGGGCCAAACAAAATAATTGCATTAAATGGCGGTAAAAGGGAGAGGTTGTTTTTTGAGATTAATTTTTATTATATGAAATGTCTAATAAATTGATATACGTCGCTTAAGCTTAATATGAGTTATTCCACGCATAATACGAAATGCATAGCATTTACAGGGACACACAAACGATTTCAAATACTATATTGTATCCGAAGTCCTGTATATTAACGATGATGGATATGAATCGATGAAATGCATTTTTAATTATGATATGCTATTTTATGTTTGACTAAATTTATGCATATAACATGATGTGTATAAATGCTATAGTTGATATACAGGGTTCAACATTACACAAAAGATTTAGTAAATATAGCTTAATATGAGTGTAAATTTCTTAAATGTCGTTTTAAAGTACAATATGCATTTTTACGTTAAACTGCATTCAGTGTACTAAGGAATGTTTGTAAATAAATATAAAATGATACACAAAGTCACGAAAAGAATTGAAGACATGGTTGCCTATGGATGATAATTTCTGGAAATGTGATTTCAGTATTTAAAAGTGTTTTAGTTTGATTTAAATTTTATCTAAATACTGGGCTTAATAATAAAGGTTCAAAATAAAGGCACTGGGTGTCTGTAACAACGGTAATGGGTAAACGATTGGCTGAAAGAAAGTATTATGTGGGTGATTCTCAAAAAGGGACAATTTCAAAAGTGAAATCTTAAAAAAATTACTGTTAGCAAAATTTCTGAAAAAAGTAGGTGTTGTTAATATAGTATGAGGTATACTTTACATGTAGTCAGCAGAGCTAAATATTTAAAAATTAACTTAAATAATAATTAGTATTTTTTGAGCCATGCTAATGACAAAAAAAATTGCATGGAATAAATACATTAAGAAATTTTTATTTTCTTCCTGTTTAAATATTTTTTTCTACTTTTATTAGCCTTCCTTTTCAGCAAATGGTTTCCATTTTTACATATATACATATAAGGAGAATAAAAACATTACCAAAGAGCAAACTTTGTTTACATGAGCAACATTCTCACACTAACAATGTAAGAAGCTGTCTTAGTGATTTTCTGACAGATTTAATGCATATTTTACGGATAATAAATGTAATATCTAAATTTATATGTAAAATTAAACTTTATAAAAGATACAATATAAGCAATGGTTACATTTATGCACATAGAAGTCTTTAGCATGGACAGAAAAACCATGCTAATGACACTGATATTTGTCCATGCTAAAGACAAATTTTAATTTAAATAAGATTATGAGCCATAATATAATCACAATGCAATAGTCCTTTCAGGGGCTTTTTAAAACACAAAAGTACTATGCAAATAAGTAAAATAAAAATTTTAATTATAAAATAAACATGAAAATTATTATCCATTCTAATGACATACAATTGATGTACGCCCCCTAATATTCAACTTCTATTCTTAAAATACAATACATGCTTCTATTTTCAGGCTGGGATAAAATGGCTACTTGTTTCCATGGAGAAACTTTATATTTTCAAACTATTTTCATATGTGAAAATGAAATTTTGATTAATAACCAGCTGTTACAGTATGACCTTGTTTTGAAAATAGAATATGGAGGACAAACTTTAATTCTTTTTTTATATACTATAATTTTATTTTTAAAAAGAAATTTATTGGATTAATCCTCTCCTTGATTAATTTAAAGAAAGAATAACATTTGTTTATTTTATAAACATATTAACTCTTGAAAAAACTAGTATATACAAGGCACAGCTGCTGTAAACATCCATGTTAATGATATTTTTAACATTTATTCTGTTATTTTGAGGTGTTTTTAACTAAAAAGTGAGTAATTCTTGAGTGCAAATAAAGAATAATATTAAGACAAACATATCTAAATATAAAATCATGACAGAAAACATCTCAATTTTTTTTGTATGCCGAAAGACATAAATTGTCCCCTATTTTGAGAATCACACATATAAGCTTTTATCTAATAGTATAAATTGTGAAAAACAAATTTCAACACAATTGGCATTTTCTTGCTAAACTAAATTTCGCCGTATTATAGTGTATATATCAAGCAACTAATAAAATACAGGGCTGTTCCAAATATTTCAATGCATATTTGGATGTAGACAGTAACACCGTACTTTATTAAATAACGAAGTTAAATAAAGATTTCAAGAAATGTGGGAAAGTTCATCATAATCACTACTTAACGTATGATTCGTCTTACCTGTTTTCGATACGTTATGCATATAATTATTTTTAGTAACGTTAAAATCACTTGTAAATAAGAAGATTTAAAGAAAAAAAACCATGTCATTTTATTAAATGTTGAGTCTGAATATAAGGAAAATATCAGTGATAATTGCAATTTGAATAATACGAAAGTGATTCTACCATGAAAGTTGCAAATTATTTTTATTCTAAAAGTTATATTAAGAAAACTGTACGACTTTTATCGTTTCAATAGCTTTTACTTTCGGAAAATTCGAAACATTTTGATTGGAATCAAATTGGATCTTTTATAATGCTAATTGCTTAGTTCAATATTTGTTTTAAAGATTTCAAGAACCATTTTCTCATTAAAATATTTCTCATCTACATCGATATAATGTAAACTAATTATCTTTTCTAAAGGCATACTCAAATAAAAGAAAATAAATTCTAAGATTATTTCGATTTTTTAAAGGAAATGTTTAATTTACATAGTTAAAATATATCATGTTTTAATTATTTTGTTGTTCAGTCAATATCATATAACTCTTAAGCAATTCTGTTTTCATTGAAATATCTATTTAATGGGAGACGATAGTATTCCGAGTCACGGCATAAATGTTAGACGCACATCCATTGGGCTGTAAATTGATTTTAGAATATCATTACATTTATGAATTAATAGAAGAGTTTTAACATACATTTGAAATATCCTGAAAGGAGCTTTAATATAACTTAGAGAATAATCTAATTATATTTTCTAAAGACATGCTGAAATAAAAGAAGCGAAATTCTAAAATTATTTTGATTTTTAAAATTGAAATTTTTAATTTACATAGCTAAAATACATCATGTTTTATTTTTTTCGTTTTTCAGTCAATATCATGTAACTCTTAAGTAATTCTGGTTTTATTGAAATATCTATATCATGGAAGACGATAGTATTCCGAGTCACGCCATAAATATTAGACGCAAATTCATTGGGCCGTAAATTGATTTTAAAATATTATTGCATTTAAGTATTAAAAATAGAGTTTTAACATATATTGTAAATATCTTGAAAGGAGCTCTATAATTACTTAGAATTATTTAGAAGCTCTAAAATTACTTCTGTTACCATTATGACTAAAAGAGTAGTAAAAACTTTAAAAAAATAATAATTTAAAAACAAATTATGATGGATATTTCAGACAAATTTCATTAAAAAGTGCATTTTTTTTCTCTACGCAACTGTGTAAAAATTTTAAGTGTGCGACGTTAAAAAATTGAAAAATTCGCAGTTCCAAAAATTGTAAAACTGAAATTTCATTTTAAATTTGTCTGTGTGTCTAGGAATATTAATGTTTAATCCATATCGCTCACAAGTAAGTCTGTTTAACTTCATCAAATAAAAATGCACATTATAAACAGTTAAAGTTGTCTAGGTTTAATCTACTGGGATTTTTCTAACCTTGGTCTAGAAACATTAATGTTTAATGAATACAAATTTTATATGAGTCGTTATAATCATCCTAAAAATATTGTTTTTATTATTATTAACCCTTTGTTGCATAGCTTAACACTTTGCGACGCAGAGAAAATTCATTGCTTAAGTGTTGAAATTGATGCCTGACACCGGAATTTGAAAACAGCTTTATTTATAAACAAGAAAAAGCTATTTTGCAGGAATTTAATAAACCGAATTTCTTTAACCAAAATTCAGGTGCCAATGTGGCATTTGGGAATTAAATTCATTAGCATTTGGGAATTAAATTTTGTCCACTGTAGTGGACAATAAGCAACAAAGGGTTAATTTAAATATAAAATTAATTTATACGTCTTTAAAAATTCAGTCTTTGAAAATATCCTTTTCCAAATAGTCGTTGCAATTTGTTAAATTACATTTATTTTTTGTTTACTTTTATTTAAGAAGTTAAGTCATTTGCGTAAAATAGTTGAAGAAGTATATACAATATATGTACTTATAAATTTAACATAAGTCATATATGCTTATGTATAATTAATATTTCATATTGTACTCCTTTCAGTTTATTTCTGATCTGGGTATTTGTTTTCTCTAAAAGAAATTTAGATTTTTTATTAATAAGGCGAAATTTATCGAGAAAAAAAAATTGCAGTAAAAATTATTCGGAATATGCTCATTAAGTTTACGGAATAATCATTTTTTTTTCGTTTGTAATTCAATAAGGTCATTCGCATGGATTTATTTATTTAAACATACAAAAAAACATTATCTATACTTTTGATTAATAAATAAAAATTTCAGACAAAAGTAGGCAGACTTGAAGTGATTAGAAAAAAAAAACCAGACATGTCTAAAATAAATAAATCCAAAGAGTCATGGAACAGTCTTTCAAGATTTCTAGCAGAAGTTATAGGGGATTTTGGATTGCATCCAAAGTATGTTTTACGCTATATTTATTCTGTCCGCATGTAATATATATTTGAAATCTACTGTGTAATTCACATTTTTAAAGAGAATAAAAAAGTTTTGATGTTTTCTATTATCAGTTTTAGATTATTATAGTTGATGAAAAAATATATATATATTACAGTTTGAGTAGCTTAAAATCCATTTCAAAAGTTATTACTCCTTACTAATAAAAAATATTTTATTTCAGAAATAGATCTTATGTATGTAATATATATTATCATAAAAGCAACTAAAATAATACTGATTTAGCATTTTTTTTTATAATTAGCAATATAAATGGAAAAAAATACGCTTTTATTCTGAAATACGAAGTCAGCTTTTGAACTGTTTATTCTCTGAAAGACTTGAAATATAGAAAAATCTTCCTAAGTCGAACTTCCTTAATTTGATAGTCTGGATAAATCAATTTTTTGGATAAAACGAAAAAAAAAAAAAAAAACAGTACAATGTTATACTACATGCTAAACTCTATTGTAATATGATATTTTCCAAACATCTCCGAAAAATCTTGCTCAGTATATTGTCGTATGAATATGAAATGAATAGTACACAAATTCAAGTATATTCGTTGCATATCACACAATGTGATAATCTTTAACGATCAATAAGTGTGTTTGGATAACTGCGATTGACATTATTAAAAAAGTAGCAATTTTGTTTTCAAAATGGAAAAAATGGACCCAAAAGGATTAAATGAATATTAAAAAATCGTGGATATTTCCAATTTCATTTTGTATAATTCAAATTTTTCGTACGATTGCCGATTGCCTTTAAGATTTTGCGGTAAACAATTTTTCTGAGACACATTTTAGCTATGTTGTTAAATAATTTTAAATTTAATTTTATTGATTTTTCTTAGGAAAAGAATGAAATGGTTTAAAATGTCAGTATATGGGAATTTTCAAGAACTATTTCTAACCCTAGCAAAATCCTGCTTGCCAAAAAAAATGGCTACACGACCTTTGTCAGGAAAATCCTTTTCACTGTGGGATGAAAAGGAATAGAATTTAGGGGTTTGCAATGAGATATTCTCATAATTTACCGTCGTATTCACCAACTGTTTTGACCCCGAGTCATACCAAAAACCTCGGCTGAGCACTCATAAGATATTTATATTTAATACTGATTGAATGTCTTCTTGATAATGTCCAATCGAATATTATCATAAGTTTAATTTGAGCGTTTGACAGAAGTGTTCTAGGTTGAGGAAGATGGTGAAAATGAGCATAACTTTTCTATGTAGACTATTGTGGTGTCAAGTTGATTGAAAGAGTGTGAAACAAAATCATTCCAATTATTAGCCCTATTATAGAATTAGAAGAATCTTTCTAAATATCAACGCCAGCACAGTTTAGCGGAATGGCCTCCAGAATGTAACTGATATTTCTTGCAATGCAGTATTTGACTAAAATGGTGCAATGAATGTTAAAGCAGCTGATAAATAGAAAAAAGGAAATTTTCCAGATAAATAAATATCTCCCTTTTATTGATAATATTGAAGATCAAAACAGTATCTCTAATCAAATTTTTTTCCGAACAACTTGATATCTGAGATTCGCCGGTAGACAAATGAATCATTAAAAAATTTTAAACACAGCATAGCATTAAATGATTATTTTCCTATTCTATTTGCTCTATTATTTAATTTTCTTAGTATATTTCTTCGAGAATTCTACACAAACGGTACGTTAAAGATTTAATTTATGAAATTGGTGCAAGGTTGAATAAAACCTACAACCTCTGAATAAAAGGGCAAAGTTCTATTGTTGTTTACTGAGCAATATGTATAAAATGCTATAAAAAATATTGTTTTCCAACATGATATAAATTTATTTCTTGCATGTGTGTATACAGGTCTTAAGAGTATTGATTTTTACTCATTGCTCTTTAATTGAATTATACCTATAAAGTTTTGAAAACGAAGCGAAAATTAATTGTTTGAAATAAGACATTTCTGTTTACAAGCGAGATGTTTTAACTCCAAATTATGATGTCTACACGAAAAAAAAAGAAATTAACGTTCTATTTTTAAATTCAAATCACAAAAATGTATTGATGGCATGAAAATATCGATTCATTTAAAATAATAAACTTTTCAAATTCTTATGATTTGTCGTGTAAAATGAGATATTCAGCTGTAAGTGCACAAAATAAGAAATCTTTGACTTATACAGTTTTTCTGTACGAATTCTTTGACGGACAGACAGACCAAGGAGTGAGAGGAATAGAGTTTCGTGAGATGTATGAAACCATAAAAACATAAATCATGAGAAGTTATTTGTACATTTACAGATTTTCATGTTTTTTTCTTATATTATACGTCTTGCTGTACTGAAAAGGAACTGACGTGTGTCCGAAAACAGCTGGATTTTAAAGGATTTTTTATACGAACTGAGTATTTTTTTAAATTGACGGAATTCATATTTAACTTGATGTTTAATTTCTGTGTGTTCGCTGTTTACTTTCGTCTATCTTTACCCGAAGAAAGTATTAGATTCGTTAAAAATTTCAAAACCCGGTTTTTCGACAGATTTATACGTTTTAGCGATCTGAAAACCCGAAAAAACATGTTTTTACAAAATACGTCTGTGAATTTGTGTGTCTGTCAGTCAGTTGGAACGTCAGTCAGTCTTTCTGTCATATGTGAGAAAAATGTATAGGTGCACTATCTCATAAACTAACTCACGGAAGTTCTCAAAACTTTAGCTTCTGTTAGGCTTTGATATGATTTAGATCTGATTAGGTTTCAGTGTAGTGTATATTGCTCAACAAGTGGCGCTGGTATATTCCATTATTCACAATTTTCAAATAAGCTACATCTGAAGAACTAGTGCATGGATTTTCGTAAAACTGTAGATTTAGTTAGTACTTGATACAGCATGGTGCTAGATACGATTTGGTATAAATAGCTCAGAAGATCGCGCTATCATGCAAATTACTTGTGATTACTCCTATAGCTTTATTTCAAGAATTAATGCACGAAAGATTCTAAAACGTCAATTTCAGTTATTCCCTGATGTAGATTAGGGTTTTTTAGTTTTTCGTGTTAATTTCCTCACGGATGGCGCTTCTATGCTGCATATTTTATGATTTCGCAATAAATGTATCTCAAGAACTAATGCATGGATTTTCATCAAACTTAATATTCAATTAGTACGTGATAAAAAATGAATCCTGATTAATTTCTGGTGTTCAACACCCAACATCTTGCACTGTTATGCAGATTTTTTATAAAGATTTTGCAATAGCACTATCCCAAAAACTGATGCATTTATTTTTATCAAACTTCAGAATCAGTTATAAAGTGACATAAGTTGTCGTTTATTAGATTTTGGCTTAAACCATCTAACCGGAGATGCTGCTATGTCAGGAAGTATTAACATGCATGATAAAAAAGAAAGATACGGGATTGGAACATCTGACTGGTTCAAATTCATTTGCGAACAGATAATTATAAAACAATTTGCAGATCTTGTCAAATATTGATCGAAGACTGTTTTTAATTGACCATCAGAATAAAGTTTTATACTTTTATAAAATACATATAATTATTTCCAACATCCAGAGTGCTCCTATCAGCTAACGCCTTTGAATTAAAAAACCTATTTCTTCTACTAATTATTTGTGCTGTATTAACATTAAATTTTGTTGTTAGAACTGGAAAAAAAATCATTTCTCAAATCTTTCGTTACTTTGTCGCACATTTCTGCCCTTGGATTCTTTGGGTATCTAATTGAAAACATTGTTATATAATGCAATGGATTCTCGTTATAACGGAAAATCTGAAAATATTCCTAATATTGCCTTCTCTGATTAGGCAGAAATGGATACTGAAAACACGTGGGTTTTCAATCTTCCTTCAATGTTTTCTTCATGAAATGAAATAAACTTACTTAAGTACGTTAGAATAAATCGTTTTTGTAGTTGAACGTTTCTCGCATTTTTTCGTCAACTTTTTTTTTAAAAATATTCTATTCCATATAGATATAATTTTAATTATTTTTTCAATTAATTTTCAACAGTGAGATTACGCTTAAAAACGTAAAATATGTCATTAATTATTTATCACATTCCTAACTATGTGTAGAACCAACAAATAGAATAGGACTTGGAAATTTCACACAACTTTGGTTCTACACTTAATTAGCAATGTGATAAACAACTCGAGTATCTTCCAATTAAATAACTTACTACTATTTAAATGTGAATATTAATTTTGAATAGTAAACATTTTAAACCACTGAATTTGACTCTGTATAGTTAATTAATAATAAATATTGCTGCGGGCAGCATACCATTAAATCTAATGCTGAAAAGGATCTTCGGAAAGTTATTCTAAAGACAGGATTATGTAATGAAATCCTTTACTTTTAAAAGATTTTTCAGGTCTAGTACATTTTTACTGTATTCAAGAGGTACTATTCAGTGTCGCTATGTCTTCAGGGTTTTTAATGTTTGTAAATATATTTTTACATAGTGTATGTTTTCGTTGTCTGGATTTAAAGTGATATTTTTAATAAACTATAATAATTCAAATGTATAATAGATTTTGGCTATCGACAGCATGTCCCAGTTGAATTTGGGGGCATTTTGAGGATTGGGATATTGTGATAGAGATGTATGTCCCATTTTTTATTATTGTATCATCACAGAATGTACAATGAATAGAATAGAACTATAGAATAATGTAATAATTGTATAATAATAATATAATATAACTTATTAATGAACTTCATATATTTTTTATTAAGGCTACCAGGTTCTAATTAAAGGTAGGATATAGAACAAGAGAAGTAGGCTGTGACAGCTGTTGTTATGCGATTTTTGTTCAATTTAAGTAAATAAATTAAGTATTTTTTTTCATTGAAAATTTGTATTTAGTGGTAATTGAATAGGCTGATACACCAATATAATTTTGTTAATTTTGTTAAATAGGCTTAATGCTGTGATATCGACTTTTTAGTGAATCTTCAGAATGGAATAGAATATCCGACTAATCAGATAAGATGGATAAGTAACAAATTTATTGATCACGTTCTACAACCTAGGTTAATTTTCAATTATTTTTATATCTAATTTCAAGTAGTAAATTTTATAAGATAGAAAGAAATATTGTTATTCGTACATCTAACTAGATGTAATTTGAAAAAATGATGAAATGTTGTTAAATGCAAAGGAAATAAAAAAGAAAAGAAAACCTGTAAAAATAAAATAAACAGTCACACACGATTTTGGAAAGAATTCGATTTAGCTATTTTTCTTTCCGAGAAATGATTTATTTCCGCACAAAAAAACTAATTTTCTGTGCAATAAGTATATTTGTTTATTGAAAGTATGAATTTTTCTCAAAAGATGTTTAAATTGAGTTGTATTCTTTAAAATGTCTAGAAAAAACTTTTTATTTAGTTTTTGCTCTTCACAGTTTTGTTTCACAGTAAATTATTTCTTGATATTGTTTCATTTATACACTTGGGAATAGTCTTTTTATAAACTAAATGAAAACATATATTTATCGGTAAATACATAGGTAATAATATATACATAAATAAATAGAAAACTCCCTTTCAAAAAATAAAATACAATAATTCATATACATGTAAAGAAAGAAGAATCTTCACAAATTTTTCTTGTGTATATGACATTATGAAAACAAATATACACTACCTGGACACTGATTATCGTTCACTTGCTATTTTACACATTTTGTTAAATATCTAGAAAAATACACGAGGAATTATCCTGAAACTCTCAGTGTATAAACATAATGGTACATGTCATACATTTCCGTAAAGATTTCTTCCCGAAACTTTATGGGGGACCGTCAATAAATTATAAAAGAATGAATATCTTTTGGATAACCCTGTCAAAAATAATGTAGCAAAAGCGCTCAAACTTTAAATTATGATTAAGTGGATTATTGTAATAAACTGTGTTAATTTTTATGTCGATAGCATGTATACTCGTAGAAAAATTAAGATTTTTTATAAAAACAGTCCCAAATTTTTCCAAGATTTTGCTTATAATTTCCAGAGTCCTTGATATAAAATAATATTATTTTCTGAAAATGTGACAAACAACATCGCACATAATACCCTGTAATCAGAATTTAAAAAAAATAAAAGTTGTATGAAAAATGAGTAGGTTTACTAAAAAAAATTTCAGTGCGCATGCGTCAACGATACCAAAATTTCATTTGCATATTATATTAGCTAAATGTATAGAGAAACTTTTGCAAAAGTCTCAAAATCATAGCTTTAAAATTCTGAAAATAATCGTCAAAAGAATAAGTTGAAAATACGTTATTCCTAAAATGAAGCAAAAACAAGAAGAGTTGTATCCATATATTCATTGACTAGTGTCAATATTGAATACACAATATGAGACGTACTTCTACATTTGGATAAAATCCCTCATTTTTTTTGCTTCATTTTGGGAACAACGGATTTTATGTTTATTCTATAGACGATTACTTTCAGAATTTTAAAGCTATGATTTTGAGACTTTAACAAAAGTTGCTCTATACATTTAGTTAACATAATATACAAACGAATTTTTGATATCGTTGACGCATGCGTAGTAAAACATTATTTAATAAATCTACACATTTTTCATACAATTTTTATTATTTTTTAATTCTGATCGCAGGGTATTATGTGCGATGTTGGTTGTCACATTTTCAGAAAAGAATATTATTTTATATCAAGAACTCTGCAAATTATAAGCAAAAAATCTTGGAAAAATTTGGGATTGTTTTTATAAAAATCTTAATTTTTCTACGAGTATACATGCTATCGACATAAAGATGAACAAAGTTTATTACAATAAGCCACTTAATCATAATTTTAAGTTTGAGCGCCTTTGCTACATTAGTTTTGACAGTGGTATTCAAAAGATATTTATTCTTTTTTAATTTATTGACGGTCCACCCATAAAGTTTCGGGAAAAAATCTTTACGGAAATGTATGACCTGTACTATTATGTTTATACACTGAGAGTTTCAGGATAATTCCTCATGTATTTTTCTAGCTATTTAACAAAATGTGTAAAATCGCAAGTGAACGATAATCAATGGCCAGGTAAGTATTTATCTTTTTTAATTCTACATAAATTCAAAATTTGTTTAAATACGAGAAAAATACTACTATTTTCATTAAAAATTTAAATGAGAACAAGAATGCTAATTTTAAGAAATTTTATATGTTTATGATTGCACATGATTTGACTATTCAGCATTCGATGTTTTTATATTCAAATGAAAAACTAAAGATTAATAAAACAAATATAGGAACAACAAGTTTTAAATACAGATTCAAAATAGTTTTACATTGTATTCAGTTTAATGTTTTTTAAATATATATCATTTTTTGGACTTTTTTTTAAGGAATAAAATAATGTGTTTATTTAACGAGTAATTTTTTTTTCTAATGGTTGTGTAGCAACCACTCATCATTAAAAAAATGCAAGTATTTATGAAAACTATTTTTATTTTATTTTGTTTTGAATCTGATGGATTTTACGATTATTATTATATTTATTTTTAATTAAAGACAGTTTGTTAGTTTAAAAAGTATCATCATTATGAAAATCAAATGCATTAAGAAATGTGAATTCACAGAAAAATATTTAAAACGCAAGTATTGTCAGAACTATCCATCAATTGAACATTTTTTTCTGTTATTAAATTTCTTGTTCGATAAAACCATAATATTTTCTGTTTTACTGGGGCATTTCTCTCAAAAGTACAGGAAATATCCATCCCTCACAATTTTTAGAAACAGAAATTGTCCAGTTTAAAATTGAATATTTCCAATTCCCTGGTGCTTCTTAACATGTGCTGTCCAGTACTTTTTTTACATATTTTTAAGATATTTTTGTATATGTTTTTCTTCTCAAAACACTAGAAATTTCCAACTTCTGCTTAAAGTTTTTTTCTAATTTATCAATAAAAAAACGACTTTTGTACTTTTAATGTATCCGTTTTTGGCGTTTTTTAAGAATGTATTTTATTAAATAAAGACCGGGTTCATAAACCCACAGATACATTTCGTAAAATGTCAAGTTGTATTCAATAAACTATTGTGTTATTAACACAAAGTTTTGTAATAGCGTTCAAATTCTCCGTGTTAATAATAATAATAATAATAATAATAATAATAATAATAATAATAATGAAGTTTTAATATATTCTATTTTTGAGGTTAAAATTAATCCATGCAAACATGTACACAACATGGCCATTGACTACCGTCCACTTGCAATCTCAGACATTTTGTTAAATATCTAGAAAATACATGAGGAATTATCCTGAAACTCTTACTGTATAAAAATAACAGCACAAGTCATATATTTCCATGAAGATTTTTTTCCGAAACTTTATAAAGGACCGTCAACAATTTCAAAAAAAAAAAAAAAAAAAAAAAAAAAATGAATATCTTTCGGATAACCCTGTCAAAACTAATGTAGCAAAAGCACTCAAACTGTATATATTGATTAAATGGTTTATTGTAACAAACTGTATTTATTTTTATGTCCATAGTACGTATACTCGTAGAAAAATTAAGGTTTTTATAAAAAACAGTCTCATATGTTTCCAAGTTTTTTGCTTATAATTTGCAAAGTTCTTAATATAAAATTATGTTCTTTTCAGAAAATATGACAAACAACATTGCATATAATACGCTGTAATCAAAATTTAAAAATAACGATAATTGTATGGAAAATGAGTAGGTTTACTAAATAATTATTATTTTTAACATAATCTAACTGAGTGGTAAAGTAATCATACGAACCCGGATACTTGGCTTACAAGGCTAATGCTTTACCTGTTAAGCTATCTGGGCGATAGCCGGCTGGTATTTTTCGCTCAGATAACCTTATTGGTCGTAACGTCCGGTCTCTCATTTGAAACAGCTCGCAGAATAAACCGCAGGTAATGGAACTCCATATAACGATGGATACGTAGATATACTATTATTTTTAAAACAATCAAACTGATTGGTAAAGTAATCATACGAATTGAATATTTCCAGCTGAGCGAAAAATATTTCTGCGAGCTGTTTCAAATGACAGACCGAATGTTACGACCAATAAGGTTATCTGAGCGAAAAATCCCAGCCGGCTATCGCCCAGATAGCTTAACAGATAAAGCATTGGCCTTGTAAGCCAAGTATCCGGATTCGATCCCCGGCGTGGGCAATTTTTCGCTCAGCTGGAAATATTCAATTCGTATGATTACTTTACCAATCAGTTTGATTGTGTTAAAAATAATAGTATATCTACGTATCCTTCGTTCTATGGAGTTCCATTACCTGCGGTTTATTCTGCGAGCTGTTTCAAATGACAGACCGAATGTTACGACCAATAAGGTTATCTGATCGAAAAATCCCAGCCGTCTATCGCCCAGATAGCTTAACAGGTAAAGCATTGGCCTTGTAAGCCAAGTATCCAGGTTCGATCCCCGGCCTGGGCAATTTTTCGCTCAGCTGGAAATATTCAATTCGTATTACTAAATAATTTTTCACTGCGCATGCTTCAATGAAATTAAAATTTTATTTGCATATAATGTTAGCTATATGTATGGGGCAATTTTTGTAAAAGTCTCAAAATCATAGCTTTAAAAGTCTGAAAATAATCGTTAATAGAATAAGTTGAAAATCCGTTATTCCACAAATGATACAAAAACTAAAGGGGTTGTATCCATATATTCATTAATTAGTGTCAATATAGAATACACAATATGAGACATACTACTACATTTGGATAAAATCTCTCTTGTTTTCAGTCCCCTCTTGCTTCATTTTCGGAATAACGGATTTTCAACTTATTCTACTGACGATTTTTTTCAGAATTTTTAAGCTATGGTTTCGCGATTTTCACAAAAGTTTTTCTATACATTTAGCTAACATAACATGCAATTGAAATTTTCATATCGTTCACGCATGCGCAGTGAAAAATTATTTAGTAAACCGATTCATTGTTCATAAAATTTTTATTATTTATTAACTCTTATTACAGGGTATTGTGTGCAATATTAATTGTCATATTTTCAGAAGAGAATGTTACGTTATATTAAGAACTCTTCAAATTATAAGCAAAAAACTTGTAAAATTTGGGACCATTTTTATAAAAACCTTAATTTCTCTACTATTAAACATGCTAGTCACATAAAAATGAACACATTTTATAACAATAAGCCACTTAATCATAGTTTACAGTTTGAGCGCTTTTGCTACATTAATTTTGACACGGTTATCCAAAAGATATTCATTCTTTTTTAATTTGTTGACTGTCCCCTATAAAGTTTCGGGAAAAAATCTTCACTGAAATGTATGACTGTAATATTATAATTATACACTAATAGTTTCGGGATAATTACTCATGTATTTTACTAGATATTTAACAAATTGTCTAAAATCTCAAGTGGATGGTAATGAATGGCCATGTAGTGTATAGAAAAGTGTTCATTAATTCCTTACTTTGTTGTCGATTTGTCTTCAAAAAACCTTACATACATTCACATCTATGACATTTAAGGCGAGACGCATTTGCTAGGTAAATGCAAATATTAAATAAATGACCAAATAAAAATGATATATTTGCAATGAAATATGTGGTAAAAGAATGAAAATGAAATGTTTGCATTTAAAATAATTAAATCTGAAAAAACAAAATATAAAAATATTAAAAATGTATAAAATTCTATCATAAGTTATACTCCTAATTTTTAAACTCTGGCAAACTTCTTGAGAAAATTACAATCTAAAAGGAATACGTCAAGTGTCTGATTTTAAAAATTCAGCATCCATAATTCACCCTTTAAATCCATTAACCATTTCGTGACGGGAGTCTTTTACGAAGATTTATTGCTTTGTCACTGGTTTTTAAAAACAGAAATCTGTGCCTTATTAATTTGAGAAAATATTCCGATTAAATAAGACATATTTTACTGGTGTGGAAAAACAAGGATTTTTAAGCCATTTTGCTGCACGTATATGTGTCGCTCGTCTCCATTGAGTTAATCAGATCACCCATTTCTTTCTGCAAATGAAATTTTTAAAATCAGTCATAGAAAAGCATTATGTGTTTGTAAATGTTTGTAAATGTTGCTCAAAATATAATATTGTATAATTTCACAACGAATTAACCAAGTCTAACAAAAACTCCAAAGCTTAATCGGAATAAGTCACCAACATGCCCATTTAACTTCAATTTAACCGGATTTTTCATTGTTGCAATTATCGGGGCAGAGACAAACTGGACAGACGGAAACCAAAAACGCTTACATCCACCACAATACGCCTTCACAGACATTTCGACTATAATAGTTTAAAATTTGTTTCCGGTTAATATTTGACAATAACATTAAAACTTGATCAATAAATAAGCAATCATCACCATTTTAACAGATACGTAATCGAATTATGTGCTAAACCATTGACACAACCAGAAATTAATGTATTCTGGTAAATAGATTTTTCCATATCAGTGGCTAATAATCATGGCTATTAAAAAAGCATTGCTCTTAATAAATTTTTAATACAATTTGAATATATAATTTAAATATTTCATGTAAAAAGACCTTGGTAGTCTGTTAAAAATTGTATGGTAAGATTTACCAAATTTTGGTGATCCAGTGGCTCCAATCATAACATGTTAAAACCTCCTTCTTTCCTCAGCAGCTGCTGTTGAACTATAGCTCATTTTTTTAAGATACTATATAATAGGTAATATATACATATGTGTATAACATAGGAACATCTTAAATATAAAACTGCAAAGAAATAATATATTTTTAAACCTTAATTTATAATTACATATATCAATCTACAGTGAATTCTCTCTATCTGAACACATTCTAATGTGTACACCCCGGTATTATGAACACATTCCAACTGTAACGCCGAAACTCGATAGATTTAACAAAAGAAGTACCTTCTGTATTCTGAACAGTATCTAATCTGAACACCTCACTATTATGAACATTATCTTTGGGTCCCATTTCTACTCCAACTCTCTGTAAACTGAAGATGTGTTTCGTTTGCAATCTGAATTGAAATTCCTATCATGAAGATTCGAAGAAATTTTAACAGTAAAATTCTTCAACGAACTCAATTGAAAAATTAACAGACAATGTCACCTCTCGATTTCAAGCATGTACTTGAAGTATATTTGAATATTTCTGATAAATCTTCAATTAAATGTTGAAGTAACATTTTTTATTAGAAAATGTTTAAAAAAATATTAGTTGAGACAGTTAAGGTAAATTAATCAACTTTCAGGTTTCTTATTTCAAATAATAGTTTTATATGAATTATTGTTAATTACAGTTAAAGCATATTTTAAAGAATAATTTTGGAATTTTCGACTGATTTCTTCGATTGAACAAATAATGTAAAAATAGCAATTAAAGAAACTATTTGCTTATAATTTTGTTTATCAGATATCATTAATCCACATGATCAACCATTGATTAAAGGTAGCAATCATGTTTGTTTATTTCTAAAATTTAAAAGGAAAGAGATTCCCGTACCACCGATCTTAATTGATCAACTACTGGCTTGGTGGCCCTATATAGTAGGAGAAGCAATGCATTTCTAATCTCCCTCTATAATGAGCACCCCAATTAGCTGAACACTTTTGGTCAGTTCCATGATTGTTCAGAATAGAGAGTCCACGTATATCATTATTTTAATATTCCATTTTATTTCATCCATGATTCTTAGTTCATATTTAAATTCCTTTGCTTTTCACTTTTACAAGCCTATTAACGGAAAATTAATGATAAAACACAAAAGCAAGAAATAAGGAAAATTGTTTGTTAGATCCCTAAGACATAAGTTTTAATTAAAATTCAATTTAAAAGAGTAAATCGTCAGAAATTTTGTGGTACTTTATTACTTAATTAAAGTTTAACGTACATTAAATTGGTAACTATTTTAAACAACATCTATTTATGAATGTAAACATAAATTTATATACATTTCTACTGTATCTATCTGAAAGAATGGTATACGATAATTACAATTAGTTATATATATATTTCGGAGAAATTTACAAATGTACCTAAAAATGACATTAATTAGAATTTAAATAAAATACAATCAACAAAATTATAAATGGAAAAATTATTAACCTATTAAGGATAAAATATATCAATTCTGAAAATATTTTATTTAGAAATTTTCTTAATATAAACATACATAAAATGATCATATTATTAAAATAAAGTCCTCTGCTTGCTTTACTACAATGGGAGACTTAATTAACAATGTAAAATAATTTACCTAGCTGTATATAATAACATATTTGAAATAAAGCTTTTATATTTATATTTACATACATAAAAACCATGATAAAAAATATTTTTTGCAGGTTTTTCTCTTCTATATTATGCTGATAATTACATGTTTTTTAATTAATATGTATATTAAACATGAAATGTGTTGCTTTAATTTATTATAAAGGTTTTATTTAAAGGGAAATACTATCTGTTTTTAGCATGTAATTGACTAACGCAAATAAGGAAATGTGCTTAGTAATAAAAATTAAGCAAATATATATATTTCTTTTAATCAACCAAGTACATAAAATAAATGATTGAAAATGAAGTACAAATATACTGAATAATAAACTTTCGCATTTCGTAAATGTATTGCAATTGTGTTTTATTTCTCACTTATAATTATTTTAAACAAAAATATATTACAAAAGTTGATATTCATTTATCGGTTATTGCACTGGAACGCTATATTTATAAAAACAAACATGAGTTAATAATTTGTCTTATTTACATAAATTAATTAATCACTTTCTTTTCAAATATCTTGCTAAAATTGTGATATTTTAGCATGTTTTTTTCTGCATAGAATAGTTTAGAACAATCTACAACTGGGCTGGATTTGCTTTTTCATTTTTGCTTATGTATACATTTTTTATATGATGATAGTTTCAATTTCAGAAATAGTTCAAACCGGTTGCAAAGAGTAAAGTAATTAAAAAAATCTGAAACCAAAGTCGAAAAAGTAAAAACTATCCCGGTTTTACATCGTCCTCAGCTGTCCTATGCAAAAAATCACGTATACACTGTCAAAATTTCGAAACTTTTGCTGCGTTGACATTCAACTGCTTTTATATAATATCTTTATTTTGACTAACGAGAATTCTCCATAATACAGTGAAGTAATCATACTCTATAAAAGCGGTGGAGTGACGATGCAGCAAAAGTTTCAAATTTTCAAACAGTGTTTCACAATCAATCGCGAGATATTTGAAAATAACGCCCCAATAGACATAATGGTCATCCGGGTGTTTCTGAATGACTAGTTTTAGCTCTTAAGAAAAAAATTAAGATAAAATACAAAACATGAAATAATGGAAATCGTTTATTTTATCGGTAGAACATAAATATAATGAAAATCACTACCAAAGAGTACATATTCTGACATTTTGTAAAATTTCATTACTGAATTAAAGTTTAACGTATATTAAATTAGTAATTCTTTTAAACAACATCTGTCTATGAATGCATACATAGGTTGATGCATTTTATACTATATGTAAAATAATTAGTATTATAATAAATCATAAATATTTCAGAGAAATTTTGTTGTAGAGAAATTATTTGAATAAATGTAAACATTGAAAAACTATTACCTTATCAATTATAAAATAAAAGCAATTTTTAAATTATTTAATTGTTTTTTTTATTTAATATAAACAGAAGTAAATGATCATATTAATAAATAAAATGCTCTCTGCTTGTTTTATTACAATGAAAGACTTAATTAACGATATAAAATAATTTAACAATCTAAATATAATAAAATATTTGAAATAAAACTTTTATATTTAGATTTAAATCCAAATAAACCATGTTAAAAAATCTTTATTGCAGGTTTCCCTTTTCCAATTAAGCAGATTAACTGCTTACTTTTCATTGAATATGTATATTAAACTCCAATTTTATGGTTTAAATTTCATATATATTCTTTTATATATGTTCTCTATTTTAGCATATAATTAGCTGACTGAAATAAAGAATGAGTTTCGAAACCAAAATTAAGCAAACATATTTTTTTAATCAGCCAAGTATACATAATAGATAAAAAATTAAAAGCAAAAGATGGCTCGCAAACTAATCACATTTTATGTATGCATCGTATTTGCGTTGTATACCTCATTTTTATTTATTTTAAACAACAAGCGTTTTACAAAATTGATTTTCACTATTTTATTACTACATTGGAACGCTATATTTATAATAACAAACATGGATTAATTAATTTTCTTACAATGTTAATTTGATGCATTGAAAATTATTTTAATTATAATAACGATTATTTTATTTAAAGATTAAGTTTCTTTATTTTTCTATTTCATAAATTATTCACATATGCATGCTAAGAAGTACTCACAAAATACACAATATATTATTTTTCGATTTCTTCAATTTTGTTTTTTTTCCTCTTTCGTCAGTTATAAAAAAGATTTTGTTAACATTTTAGTCACTTAAGTAGCTTTATGTACTTATAAAAAATGCATTGGTTTTTAAGAATGTTGATAATTTATATCAGAACTTCATAAGTATCAATTTATCTCAATGTATAACAAAATCTTAAATTTGATGAAAATGTGTGCTTTGGTTTTTGAGATAGAGATAGATATTGCGAAATACTTGAAAAATGTAGCACACCTGTTCATTGAATTTCACCCAAAACTAATCAGCATCCATTTATGCCTTGGCCTAACTATATACAGGGTGTCCCAAAAGGTCGTTTACAAACTTAACATGCTGGTCACGTTACTCCAAAGTCTAAAGCGCCCTCTATCGGCATATTTTGAATTTTATCTTTATAAATTATTTTCAAGATAATACTGACATAAAGAATAATTTTAGTGAAAATCGCAAATCAATTGACCAACTTTTCCGTTTTTTATAATCATTTGATATTTGAATCTCCCCCAGCAATTCAGTTTGCGCTACTTAACCACTTCCAACGATTTAGATTGTGAGCTCAAAATTTAAGTTTATGTCTAAGCTTCTAAAAAAATTTAATGAGATGCAAAAAATACTGGTAAAAACTAGTTTATCGTTACTCCAAAGTCTAAAGCGCCCTCTATCGACATTTTTTGAAATTTGTCTTTATAATTTATTTTCAAGAAAATACTGACGTAAAGAATAGTTTTAGTGAAAACCGCAAACGAATCGACCAATTTTTCTGTTTTTTATAATCATTTGAATTTTTGGACCCTAAACTTTAATGGCGCATATCTCCTTTGGAAGACGTTTGGGACCCTTAGTTTCCTATTTAATATTGTTCATCATGATATGACAGATCAGCATGTTAAGTTTGTAAACGACCTTTTGGGACACCCTGTATAAATATTTGTAATATTCCGTGCTTCATCAGTACATGAGATAGAGTGCATATTATATTCGTTTCACATACATATAGAAAGCGAACTCATAGATAGACATTTATTAAAACTTTCAAATCGATTTACGGATATTCTAAAATGTATTAATAATAAATCAGTCGAAATGCGAAAAAAAATAAATAAATATCCCAGTACTCTCTGCTAGTAAATATAGAAGAAATTATTAAATAGTAGTAAACAGCTGTTTACTACGCATTTTAGTTCACAGGCTATCATACTCTGGGAGCTTGTGTGCCCGTCCGTTCTGTATGTGTGTAACGGGATAACTCATGATAAAAATATCGGATTCACTGGAAATTTTGAATATATGTATATTCTAATACTGCGCTTCCCTGATTAGTTTTTGGAGTTCATTCCATATGTATAAGAGGGGGAACAGCGGGTAATGCCCCTCCCCTTTTTATATAAATGCGTTTTTCATGCAGATTTATCAGTTTTCGTTCAAATCTTAGACATTGCCTGTGAGTTCAATGCCATCAGTTTAACCGGGCAATATTCTTTTTATTTTTTCATTTTTTTTTGTTTGTTTTTTGTTTCTGTAGGTTTTATTTTAAATGTGTAGAAGTATTAGTCGAATAAATTATTAGAAGATAACAATAATTTTTCAATTTGTAAAATTTTTTATGTTTAATCATTTTATTGGTAGCGAGAATTTTCGGAGTAAATTAAACACTATAAATTGTTCATGTTACGCTAAAGTTAATTAAATGACATTCACTATGAATTCGGAATACAATTTCATCTAAATGACATAGAGAAAAATCAGAAATCAAGGGAAATGTAGATTGTCATAATAAAGTGGTGTAAAGATCGATTTCGATAGTAGTTAACGCAGATAACACACTACAACTCTGAGATCGGGTTGTTTCAAAAATGGCCAGTATATTTGAAAAATCAATAAAAACTAATCGGGCAGCGATAGAAATACACCGTTTATTGCAATCTGCTTGGGACAACAGTAAAATTTCAGCAGACAAGCTTTTGAAATTAGTTGCAATTTTCAACAATAGATGGCGCTGCAGTCTGAAAAATCTAAAGTACGATATTTTTCACATTATTTTAAGGAATAAACCATTTTTTCACAGCAAACTTGCAATCTGTGAACAGCACACACTTACAGCAGAGAAACATCTTACAGAATGGCGAACTCAAAGACTGCGTTTTCTTCCATTTATTTCAAATCGCCTGCAGCGCCATCTATTGTTGAAAATTGTAACTAATCTCAAAAGTTCGTCTGCCTGAATATTTACTGTTTTCCCAAGCATATTGAAACAAACGGCGTATTTCCATCGCTGCCTGTGTAATTTTTATTGAATTTTCAAATATACTGGTCATTTTTGAAACACCCTGTATATACATTGTGACATGCATGTTGTGTCGAAGTTGATTTTTCTAAAATTCCATTAAACTTATAAAAATGATCAAAATTAATGTTAAAAATTAGAGTCGAATAGGGATTTTGAAATTAAAAGGTAAGATAGAACTATTTATTGCACGTGTTTTTTGATGCTTTCAATCAATCCATGTGAAAGATAATTTATAATTTGGATGCATTTCTATTAAAAAGAGCTGGTGTTGCAAAGTACTGAAGTTCTTCTTTCTATTCCCTTGTGAATAATTAATCAAAATTGCTCAAGACAAATCAGAATATTTTTACACTGAAGTTAAAATTAATAAAATCAAATTATATTTATTAATATGAATTTTAAAAAAAAGGATGTTTGTTTGTAAATAGTAGTTTTGGTTATTTTTATAGAGGATTTTTTTATATGTAAATAGAGCACTTTAACTAGTAGCTTTATATCATTTGTTTTTTATTTAATCGTAAAAAATAGTGACACAAATGTCTACACAAATTAACTTTAATGTTTATGAAATGGATGAAAATGCCCACGTGTAGCCGTATTTCTATATTTTATCAATAATACTAACGATATATGAGACCAAACAATAACTTTCGAGAACAATTACAGAGTTAAATGCTAATTTCGTATCTCTTCATAACACTAGAAATGTCTAATATTCGTCATGCTAAATTAACATGATTGATAGCTTAATGTTTGTACACATACAGGGAAACTGTTAACTACAGATACAGATATTCCAATAATAAGCTACCTTAATGCGTATGGATTATAACTGTCTCCATTTCTGACCAGTTGTTTGAAGCATCACTTAAGATGTTTCAAACATCACTTAAGGTACCTTAGCTATTTGGAATAAATAAGAATTATTCAAATGAAACAAAAGTGATGTAAGTCGTAAATGAAACTGTAAACAATGAATTCGGAATATTTTTACAAATTGTACGTATGATATATGTATATATATATATATATATATATATATATATATATGTGTGTGTGTGTGTGTGTGTGTGTGTGTGTGTGTGTGTGTTGTGTGTGTGTGTGTGTGTAACGGTTTGATTATTTAATATGAAAATATAGTAAAAAATATAGAATTAAAGGATATTAATAAAAAAGTAGGAAATTAGTGAATTTGCCTAACAATTCTCTCGAATAGTGAATCTCCCTAACTATTTGGCAATTTATTATGAAAAAAATAAAAAATAGAATTAAAGAAATATAGTGAAAATTTATAGAACCAAAGCAAAATAGTCAGCTCCTAAATACTATGCCTTATTAGCCATAAAAAAGCTAAATATTAAGAATTTAGATCTACCAATACAGAATAATTCAAGAAAATATAATTAGAAAAAATAATTTAATAAAAAATTAAATTTCGATGTAACTGGATTGAAAAAAAAAAGAAAAAAAGAGAAAAAGAGAAAAAAAGAAAAAAACAAATTGCCACTTTGAGATCTTCTGTGTCCAGAAATTATGCAAAAAAATAAATAAATAAATAAATAAATAACAAATAAAAAAACGATAATACGATAATATGCAATTGTTGACAATAATATGTATATATATTTGACCAAGGTTTATTAATGCTGAGTTTAGTCGTGTATAATCTGCAATGTATGGAACCAGTTTTCTCTATAGCATATCTAAAAATGAATTCCATTTTGTTGTCCATAAAGTGCCTGATGTGTTGACATCTGTAGAGCTTTTTATGAATAAAATATGTTGGTTTCGAATAAAAAGTAACATTTGTAATAAATGAACTAATATTAATAATTGTTACTGGATGAGGATTTTAGCATATACATTGTATGTAAATGGACACGAATTGCTTGACTTAAGAGCTCACTTTAATAAGAAACGGACATTACCATTTATCACTAAAACATGCACTTTAACACTTACAATATGATATAATAGGTAGGAATATTGCTATTGTCCTCAATGGGCTAAAATTTACATGCAAGCCAATTATTAACATAATTAATTAATAAAAAAATAAAAAGCGTTCAATTTAAATATATATATATAACTATACAATTATTTATTCCCATGTACCAATTCAATGATCTATTCCAAACCTTTCTATTTGATTCCGCGTCTTAGCCAACTATCTTCAAAGAAAATTGAAGACCAGGGCAAGGTCTTAGACGGGCAACAACGCCCAATGAAGATAGGTATTTAGCGTTAACAGCTCGGAGACACCGAAGCATGAATGCTACTCTTCTCCAACAACACCTCCGCTCGGCTATAGGCACCACGATTTCAACTCAGGCTGTCCGAAACCGGCTCCATGCTGTAGTGGTATGTGTTAGATGTGTTAGATTATGGATAGATTATGGTTAGATTAGACTGGTATGTGTTAGATTAACATCAAGGCATCGTCACGACCGCAGGGAGTGGGCAACCAAGCATGTCAACTGGAGGAGAATTGAATTGAGCAATATTCTGTTTTCTGACGAATCCCGTTTTTCTGTGCATCCGGATAATAGGCGTATTTTCATCTGGAGGGACCGTGGCAGTAGAAATAATCCTGCGTTCGTGCACGAAAGTGTCAGATTTGGCGGTGGAGGAGTGTTGGTGTATGGTGGCATCTCCATTGACGGGCGCACTGACCTCTACATCATTCGAGATGGAGCTCTGACTGGTCGCCGAATAGGGATGAGATCCTCAGACCTATTGTAGTCCCTTACACTGCAGCAATCGGAAATAACTTCATTTTAATGGACGATAACTGCAGGCCACATCGTGCAAACAATAAAACGCATTTTTTCTGCCAAACATGTGTAATTTATCCTCATATAACCTACTATGTCTGTCGACCATGTATCAATCAGCTAAAAAGTTTCCCAGATACAAAATCCACCTAAAACTGCAATATCCTTTAATTGTTTTGAGCAGTGTACATTTTAATTTTGCCGATAAAAATATATTTACAATTTTTTTAATGAAAAATTTGCGCTTTGGTGAAGGTAAAATAATCCTTTGGGTACTTTTGCAAAAATCTAATTCTTTCATTACTCAATTTAAGTTTAAATTATTATTAAATATATTCAGTTATATGTATTTCACGGCTGTAATCATATGAAGTATTACTTTTTGGCATTTATACATGATGCTTTCGTTAAGTTCCTTCTAACAGAAGCCTTTAAAAAAAGATAAACGATATCAAAATGCTTATCCATTAATTTCTTAAATTAAACTTTGTTTATATTTCAAATAAATAATGGTTCCTTAAAATCTCACACAAAATGTGCATTTTTTTGTTTCTTCCAACATAAAAAAAAAAAAAAAAATACTGGGGTCAATCCATTTCAAGTGGTCCAGAAAATATTATTTTGGTCGCTCGACCATTTTTAAAAAATCTGAAATTTTTTGTACAACAACCCTAACATGACGTAAGTTCAAAATGACCGTTATTTTAATTTTGCTATTTTTTGTTTGTGCATGGCGGCCATCTTTGTTTCATCGTGTTCAGCCATTTTCTCAGATACTAGGATACACAAAATTGTAAATATCTCGTCTTTTATTTTACCAATTGAAATGGGGTTTGCAGCATTTTGTTCAGAATGAAATAGGCTAAATGTACAGTGGTAGAATAATTTTGAAAAATAAATTTTTACAGTTAAAATTTTAGCACAAAATTTAAGATTTTTTCCAAAATCTATCCATTTGTACGAGGAAATATTTTATGCAAGGAAAACTGTCAACCTTATACAATTTTTTCTACAAATAGGTCAAAAGTGTGTGTACTCCTACATCAAGTCCCAGATCTGGGAGTTAATTTTTCTTTGCGAAAAAAATTCCAAAATTCTTCAAAAATTTCAAAAATCGCACTTTTTAGGCTTTGATATCTCTGGTGGGGCACGAGATAAAAATTTGAAATTCTGGCCTTTGATAGTATTTAGTAGTAGTGTTATGTACAAAAAATTTCAAGAAGGAGATTTGACTACAAGCGGATATATGACATGGAGAATATGTGAAAACAATACTGCCAAACTATTCTAACCTACTATGTAATTGTTCAACAAGACAGTCAACCTCACACAATTGTTTTCTACAAATAGGTCAAAAGTGCGTGTACCCATACACCAAGTCCCAGATCTGCGAGTTGACTTCTCTTTGAGAAAAAAATTCCGAAATTCGTCAAAAATTTCAAAAATCGCACTTTTTAGGATTTGATATCTCTGGTGGAGCACGAGATAAAAATTTGAATTTCTGACCTTTGATAGTACTGTGTAGTAGTGTTATCTACAAAAAATTTCAAGAAGGAGATTTGACTATAAGCTGAGATACGGTGATTAAAAAATGTTAAGAAATGCTATTATGAGTACATTAGGAGAAATGAGATTAGTCTCATTTATTACAATATTTACACAGAAAATATCGTTTTTCGAAAACAGTTTAATAATAAATGTTTAATTTACAAAGATACTATATATCCTCAACAAAGAGCTTAACACTATTTACGAAAGATGTTATGAGTTCGACCAGTTACTGCTGTCAGTCCATATGACTGTTCTTTCTCAAACTTTTATTTGAAGGCACCCAAGTCTTGTCATCCATTGTTAACTTGAATGAAATTCTCTAGATTTAATAATTGAAACCATGTCAACTCGATCAGTTGCAACCCATTGTCTGAAATTTACTTTTCCTGAAATGTGTACCGAGTAAAATTGTTGCAATAGCATTTGTAGTAGGTTTGTTCCTCTGGACAAATAGTGTATTGGCTTAGCATACATTCTGAATTGCTTAAATCACACAGACGCATTTGCAGAAGATATTTGTAATTAACATTTAACTTTGTACCATAAGTAATTAATTTAAAATTTTGGAGGTATGAACAATTACATAGAAGATTACAATAGTTTGGCAGTATTGTTTTCACATATTGTCCATGTCATATCTCAGCTTGTAGTCAAATCTCCTTCTTAAAATTTTTTGTTCATAACACTACTACACAATACTACTAAAGGCCAGAATTTCAGATTTTTATCTCGTGCTCCACCAGAGATATCAAAGCCTAAAAAGTGCGATTTTTGAAATTTTTGACGAATTTCGGAATTTTTTTCGCAAAGAGAAATCAACTTCCAGATCTGGGACTTGGTGTATGAGTACACGCACTTTTGACCTATTTGTAGAAAAAAATGTGTAAGGTTGACATTCTTGTGGAATAATTAAATAGTAGGTTACAATATTTTGACAATATTATTTTTCACATATTGTCCATGTCATATCTCAGCTTGTAGTCAAATCTCCTTCTTAAAATTTTTTGTACATAACACTACTACACAATACTACTAAAGACCAGAATTTCAAATTTTTATCTCGTGCCCCACCAGAGATATCAAAGCCTAAAAAGTGCGATTTTTGAAATTTTTGAAGAATTTCGGAATTTTTTTCGCAAAGAGAAATTAACTGCCAGATCTGGGACTTGGTATATGAGTACACACACTTTTGACCTATTTGTAGAAAAAATTGTGTAAGGTTGACAGTTTTCCTTGCATAAAAAATTTCCTCTTGCAAACGGATAGATTTTGGAAAAAATCTTAAAATTTGTGCTAAAATTTCACCTGTAAAATTTTATTTTCCAAAATTATTCTACCACCATACATTTAGCCTATTTTATTCTGAACAAAATGCTACAAACCCCATTTCAATTGGTAAAATAAAAGACGAGATATTTACAATTTTGTGTACCCTAGTATCTGAGAAAATCGCTGCACACGATGAAACAAAGATGGCCGCCATGCACAAACAAAAAATAGTAAAATTAAAATAATGGTCATTTTGAACTTTCATCATGTTAGGGTTGTTGTACAAAAAAATTCAGATTTTTTAAAAATGGTCGAGCGACCAGTGCTGGACCACTTGAAATGGATTGACCCACTGTAAAAAAAAATATTGCATTTATATAAATATATGATGATTTTTCTTTTTAAAAACTGCATTTTAAAAAACATTAATTTTGATTTATTCGTTTAAAATTATAGGTCTCATGTGTTCCAAAGATAATTGAACATGATAGGAATTTGATTAATTTATATGCAGGTGTATTTAGCGTTTAGTAATTTGTTGTTTTATACATAATAAGAACAAAAACAGGCTATCTATTATCATCTTCTTTGAATAAAAATAGGGTTTCTTTTCTTAATCCATATTCTTTTCAAAAACTAATTTTTTTATTTACTTCCAGAGAGATCTTGATTGACAGGTCTATAGATTTTCTTTTCAATCGGTATTCAACGGAGTATAAAAGACGCTGTCACTGAAAATAAACTGACAGTTTGAGAAGTAATCAAGTAAAAAATAAATAAGGTTACACTGAAAAATCTATAAATAAGTATGTACCGAATGTTTAGCATTAAGATTTTATTTTATTAGTACCAAAATATTTTTGTTTCCTATAAATCATTTTTTTCTCTGGGTGATTTATTTCTATTGTCTACTTTAAATTTATTTGAAAATTAATTAACTTCTTCTAAAAATCGAAAAAGAAAAGTTTTATTTTTATTTTTTAGTATTAAAATAGTAATTAATATACATCTTTATCAATTTATAAAGATATGTTTGTCATGTTACATAAAATAAAAATACACTATATTGTTTAAAAAAAAATGAAATTATTCAGATAAAAATATACAGAAAACTGTATGATTACAAAAATTGTATCTGTACTTTATGAAAAAATGGCATTATGTAAATATGGTGATTTTTTTTCTATTTGAAATGTGCATTTTCAAAATGAATTTGTGATTAAAATTATCTTTAAAATATCATAAAAACATATTTTTATTTTTACGATGGCAGGAATCTCATTAAATTACGTTCAGGAGTATTTGGCGTTTAGTAATTTGTTATTTTACATATAAAAAGAACAAAAACAGGCTATCTATTATAATCTTCTTGGAATAAAAATAGGGTTTCTTTTCGTATTCCACATTGTTTTCAAAAACTAATTTTTTCATTTGCTTCCGGAGAGATCTTGATTGACAGGTCTATAGATTTTCTTCTGAATGGGTATTCAATGGAGAATAAAAGACGCCGTCAGTGAAACTAAACTGACAATTTGATGCATGATCAAGTAAAAAAATAAAGTCACACTGAAAAATCTATAAATAAGAATATACAGAATATTTAGCAATAAGATTTTACTTTGTTAATCTTATTCACTCGAGAGGATATTCTCAATTACCACTAGTGTCCCACGTAATTGTGTGCTCCGAATGTTTTGGATACCAGTATTTTAAACTAATTTTTTTCGCTTTATCTAATTTCCCGAATATCTGTTATAAAATATGGTGAAATAAACAATAAGCTATTAGTGGTTTCCAATGCATTTTACATTTACCCAGTTTAGGCGGAACAACTGGCAATTGAGAGACAATTGATGAGAGATAATCGCATGTCAAGTGCAAAGGGTTAATAGCAAAACCTTTTTTGTTTCATGTAACTCTTTTTGCTTTCTCTCACTAGTTTATTAGTTACATCTATTTTGATTTTACCTGTAAATTATCTAGTCTGTTCTGGAACTGGATTGAGAGTGTTTTAGGTAGATTTCGTAAGAAATACTACCTATTGCAATCGCACCAGTTTATCTATCTATCTATCTATCTATCTATCTATCTATCTATATATATATATATATATCTCACTTTTTTATGGACACGATAACTTCTATAATTTTTCATCAATCTCCACCAAACTTGCACATAAAATCAAAGGGGATAAAATCTTGGCTAAGTTTGTTAATGGGCAAAATCGGACCAAGGGGGTCCGAATAGGGGGCGTTTTTGTGAAAACCGAAAAAACGCCATAACTTCTTAATTAAAGTAGATATCGAATCGGTTTAAAGTTTATATTACTTCTTAAAAATGGGCCAAAAGTATATGCATGACAGATTTTTGATAAATTTAGAAGTGGGCTCAAGGGGCGAAAAAAACAGGGATTTTGAGAGAAAAAAATTCATAACTTCGTCAACTTTCAAGATATCAAGTCCAACTAAATTTTTTGTAAATGTTCTTAAAATTATCTAAAACTTTTGTATTTACAAGTTTTTGATAGGACCAAATTTTACCGACGAAAAAAATTAAAAAGGAAAAGAAAAAGGGCGCTGAAAAAAGAGAAAAATCCATAATTCCGTCAATTTTTAAGATATCAAATCTGATTAAATTTATTTTACATATTCTCAAAAATATCTACAACTTTTATATTGACAAGTTTTTCATAGGATCAATTCGTATAGCAAAAAGAAATTAAACAAAAATAGGAGTTGGAGAAAAAACCTCAAATCCAAACTGCTTATATTCTGACTCATTTTTAAATTCATTTTTGATTCTAAACGGATCCAAATGGTAGATCCTCTTATTTAGAAACTGTATAAAGTGACGCATTGGTCAATTTTCTGATAAAGACAGAATATATTTCAAAAAAGGCTACCAAAAAAGGTATTTTGAACAGAATTTCCCAAAGTCATCCGGACTGAAAATTGAAGGAAGTATTCAAATAAGAAATTGCGTTTTTTTTCTGACTCGTTTTTAAATCCATTTTTGTTCTCAAACGCATCCAATTTACAGATCCTCTTATTTAGGAACTATATAATGTGATGCATTGGTCAGTTTTTTGATAAGGACGGAATATATTTCAAAAAAGGCTACCAAAAAGGGTATTTTGAACAGAATTTTCCGAAATCATTGTGACTGAAAATTTAAGGAAGTGTTCAAATAAAAAATTGCGTTTTTTTCTGACTCGTTTTTAAGGGGTCTCAGGAGTCTTACATTTACCTTGTAGTGCAACTTAGCAACATGTCACATTTGATTTTTTTCTCGGTTCCTATAAAACATAAATGCATAAAATTTTTAATATAGACAACTGAATATCTCTTCTATTAAAAATAATTTTTTTAAATATTCTACATTGAAATTCTATTTTATTTTTTTAATGTTTAATTTTGATTAAAAAAAATTAGACTTGTATCCATTGCGCGCAGGATTCTAGCAAAACTATTAGTTCAAGAACCGCTAAAAAAGTTCATAATGGTGTAAAATTAATGTATCTTGAACTTATACCTCATTTTAAAGCAATTTATGCATTTATTTATTTAAAATTGAAATTGAAATTGAAAAAATTGAAAAAAAAATCATTTTTTATTTAAAAAATTGCCAATTATCAATAATTAATGTAATTAAAATTCTAAATTTGAGGTATAAGTTGTTCTTAAACTTAAAATGAAGATATTTACCAAGTTTCATACAAATTGCTTTATTATTTTTTGAGAAATGTTGCGCGCAGTCAAAGAACAATCTAAATTTTAAATCAAAATTAAACATAAAAAATATATAATAAAAATTCAATATAGAATGTTAAAAAAATTAGTTTAAATAGAAGAGATATTAAGTTGTCTATGTTAAAAATTTTATGCATTTAAGTTTAATAGGGACTGAGAAAAAAAATCAAATGTATATGTTGCTAAATCGCACTACCAGGTAAAAAGTAAGACTCCTGAGACCCCTTAAATCCATTTTTGCTCTCAAATGCATCCAATTTACAGATCCTCTTATTTAGGAACTATATAATGTGATGCATTGATCGGTTTTTTGATAAAGACAGAATATATTTTTAAAAAGGCTACCAAAAAGGGTATTTTGAACAGAATTTCCCGAAGTCTTTGTGATTTGAAAATTTAACGAAGTTTTCACATAGCAAATTGCGTTTTTTATGACTCGTTTTAAAATCCATTTTCGCCCTCAAACGCATCCAATTTACAGATCCTCTTATTTAGGAACTATATACTGTGACGCATTTGTCAGTTTTTTGATAAAGATAGAATATATTTTTAAAAATGCTGTCAAAGTGAGTATTTCGCACAAACTTTTCTGAGCAATCATGAATAAAAAATTAAGTATGTATTCAAACAACAAATAGATTAGTTTATGATTCATTTTTAAATTTAATTTTTTTCTCAAATGCATTCAACTGACAGTTTTTTGTTATTTAGGAGCTGTATAATGTATTGTTTTGGTCGATTTTTTTAATAAATTCAGAATCTATTTCAAAATATGTTGTCAAAACGGGCATTTGAGCTGAATTTTTCTTAAGATGGTTCTGATAAAACCAGTTTTTGAAGAAAAATGAAATTAAAAATTTTTCATAAACGGCCAAATGAAGTTATTAAACTGGGTTTATCTCTAATCATATATTTTTTTTGTTGAATTGAGCACTCTTCGAAATCTACCTCCGCCTATAGGCCCAGCCGACAGGGATTTTTTAGTTCTTTAGTATAATTATAGCAATGAATCCAAATTATTATCAATTTATAAAGTTATATTTGTCTTGTTACAAAATATAAAAATACTATATACTGTGAAAAAAATGGAAAAAGAATCTGAAATTTTGCAGATAAAAGTTTGCAAAAACCTGCATGCTTACTAAAATTATATCTTTACATTAAAAAAAAAAAGAAATTTTATAAATATGCTGATTTTTTATTTTAAAAGTGTATTTCCAAAATAAAAGTTTGACTAATTCGCTTAAAATTATATGCATCATATCTTTAAAATATTATTAAACATATTTTTAATTTTAAAATGACAGGAATCTTATTAAATTATGTGCAGATGTATTTATCATTTAGTAATTTGTTATATTGTACATAAAAGGGACAAAAAAACAGGGTGTCTATTATCATCTTCTTTGAATAAAAATAAGGTTACTTTTCTTAATCCTGATTCTTTTCAAAAACTAATTTTTTCATTTACTTTTGGAGAGATCTTGATTGGCAGGTCTATAGATTTTCTTTTGAATAGTTATTCAATAGAGAATAACAAACGCCGTCAGTGAAACTAAACTGACAATTTGACACTTGATCAAGTAAAAAAAAAAAAAAAAAAAAAAAAAAAAAAAAAAAAAAAAAAAAAAGGTTACACCGAAAAATCTATAAAAAATAATATACAGAATACTTAGCAATAAGATTCTACTATATTAACCCTATTGACACGAGTGGTGATTTTCACTGACCACTAATGTTCCGCGTAAATGTATGCTTTTGATACCAGTATTTTAAACTATTTTTTCAGCTTATCTAAAAACCAAATATCTGTGATAAAGGATGGAACTGTAAGATATTAGGGGTGACCAAAGCATTTGACGTCCGGATTAGGAGGGACAGCTGAATAAGAGAGACAATTGATGGGTGATAGTCGCCTTTCAATTTCAAAGGGTTAATAGTAAAACAGTTTAGTTTCATATAATTCATTTTGTGTTTCTCTCAGCTGTTTATTAGTAATATTTATTTTGATTTTT
The DNA here is from genome assembly GCA_964019185.1 of Maratus speculifer. Taxonomy (NCBI): domain Eukaryota; kingdom Metazoa; phylum Arthropoda; class Arachnida; order Araneae; family Salticidae; genus Maratus; species Maratus speculifer. The sequence continues at coordinate 255,720,065 of OZ025295.1, read as the reverse complement.
CGTTTAAATTAATTGATATTTTTTTTCTAGGGCTGGAATGAGAATGATTTTTTAAAATTAATATTAAGTTATCAATGAATCTATATTATTATCAATGTACAAAGATATTTTTGATTTTTTACATAATACAAAAATACTCTATACTAATGAAAAAAGAATCTGAAATTGTGCAGATAAAAGTTTCTAGAAAACTGTATGCTTACTAAATGTTTATGTGTATATTATTAAAACTAAAAGTGCATTTTTATAAATAGGATGGTTTTTCTATTTGAAAAGTGCATTTTCAAAATAAAATTTTGATGAATTCACTTAAAACTATGGGTTTCATGTCTTAATAATATCATTACGCATATTTTTTATTGAAAGATGATAAGAATCTCATTAAATTACGTGCAGATGAATTTATCATTTAGTAATTTGTTATATTGTACATAAAAGGGACAAAAAACAGGGTATCTTTTATCATCTTCTTTGAATAAAATAAGGTTTCTTTTCTCAATCCTAATTCTTTTCAAAAACTTATTTTTTCATTTACTTCTGGAGAGATCTTGATTGACAGGTCTATAGATTTTCTTTTGAATGGGTATTCAATAGAGAATAATAAACGCCGGCAGTGAAACTAAACTGACAATTTGACGCATGATCAAGTAAAAAAATAAATAAGGTTACACTGAAAAATCTATAAAAAAAGAATATGCAGAATATTCAGCAATAAGATTTTACTATACTAACCCTATTTACGCAAGAGCTGATTTTCACTGACCATTAATGTCCCGCGTAAAAGTATGCTCTTGATACCGGTATTTTATAATAATTAGAATATAATAAAATATTTAAAATAAATTTTTTCTGCTTATCTAATAGCCGAATATCTGTGATAAAAGATGGTGAAGTAATCTGTAAGGTATTAGTGGTATCCAAAGCATTTGACGTCCGGATTAGGTGGGACAACTGAATATGAGAGAGAATCAGAGATGACTAGACCATGATTAGAGAGAAAGTGATAGTGGCCTTTCAATTGCAAATGGTTAATAGCAAAACAGTTTAGTTTCATATAACTTATTTTGTGTTTCTCAGCTGTTTATTAGTCATATCTATTTTGATTTTTCTTTTAAACTAATTGATTTCTTCTTGAGCTGGATTGAGAATGATTTTTATAATGTTTAGAATTAAATTATCAATGAATCTATATTATTATCAATGTATAAAGATATTTTTGTTTTTTTACATAATATAAAAATACTCTATACTCTAAGAAAAATGAAAAAATGATCTGAAAGTATGCAGATAAACTTTTGTAGACAACTGTATGTTTACTAAATGTCTATCTGTATATTATTGAAGATAAAAATGCAATTTTATAAATAGGATGAATTTTCTATTTGAAAAGTGCATTTTCAAAATAAAATTTTGATGAATCCACTTAAAACTATGGGTATCATATCTTAATCATATTATTACACATATTTTTGTATTGTAAGATGATACGAATCTCATTAAATTACGCTCAGATGTATTTAGTGTTTGGTAATTTGGTATTTGGTAATTTATTTTGTACATAAAAGTGACAAAAACAGGCTCTCTATTATCATTTTCTTTGAATACGAAAAAAGGTTTCTTTTCTTAATCCACACTCTTTTCAAAAACAATTTTTTTTATTTACTTCCAGAGAGACTTTGATTGACAGGTCTATAGATTTTCTTCTGAATGGGTATTCAATGGAGAATAATAGACGCCGTCAGTGAAACTGAACTGACCATTTGACGCATGATAAAAAAATAAATAAATAAGGTTACACTGAAAAATTTATAAATAAGAATACAAAGAATATTTAGCAAGAAGAATTTACTTTATTAATGTCAAAACTTTTTTTCATGTAACATTTTTTTTTTATATCAGCAATGTGTTTATTAACAGCAGTGTGTTGTAAGTATTATTCATTTTAATTTTCCCTGAAATTTAATCAATTTCTTCTGAAAAGTCGCATGTAAGAGGTTTGTTACTTTAATTCTTTAAAATTAAATCATCAAAATAGCAATACGTCTTTATCATTTTTAAAGATATATTTGTCTTGCTACATGATATAAAAATTCAATATTGTATGAACGGAAAAAAAATCTGTAATTTTTCAGATATAAAGTTACAGAAAATTACTTGCTAAAATTTTATCTATGGTTTATGAAAAAAATGAGTGCAATAATTTTTGTAAAACTACAGAAATCTGTTGCTTTAAAAAATAATGTACTAAAATTACAGTAATCGTACTAAAATTTTCTCTTTAACCCTGGTTGCAGTTACATAAAAATTTCCAAGCCTTCTAATTTCCTAAAAAAATCTTAGAAACCTTACAGATTTTGTTGATTCACAGTCCAAGCATGCATTTGTTACGTGAATTTTTGTTGTTTTTTATACATAAAGATATCTAAGCATCACAGTGTTTTAGAAAAAATTCAGTAGCTTAACAGATTTCTTTTTACAATTTGATTTGAAAAGTTTTCAAACATCAAAACTGTTATTCATTCTGTATTAATAGAATTTTGAAAAGAACATTTCTATAAAAATGACATAATACTCTCATTAATGTTTTATTTTATAAGAGAGATGACACCCAGCTAAGAATATTTAATCATTAATATTAATGCAATTAGTTGAAGAAAAGAATTAGGTTCATAGATATTTAATTAGGTTTTTTTTTCAAATTTTTATATTATTTCACTTTTTTCAGATTTTGAAATGCACTATATTTAAATATGAAAATTTGTCAGCCCTATATGATCGTATTTATATTTATGTATACATATGCATATAATTATTATATAGAACGTTTAAATAAACAAAGTGGAATTTGCTCTTTAAAGACTTGTTTCATCAAACAATAATTTAATCCTTTACGAGACCTCAAATTTAAAATTTTACCCAGCGACAAATATGGATTGGGGCATAATTTTTTCAGGAGTCGTGAGATTCATTTTATTCCACATAATTTTAATCAAGCAATTGATTTTGTATAATGCTAAACTCCAACTGGAAATTTAAAATAATTTTATTTCAAACTAATGAAAGGCAATTTTTTCAACTTTTTTTCTTCCAAAGCTATAAAATTAATGCTGAATTAAAACTTTCAGGTGTAAGTCTTAGTTAAATTTATACAACACTGCCAGAGAGAAGGTATAATGCTTTTGTTTCACTATTGAAATCGTGTATTGTGCAAAACTTAGCTAAAGGCATTTAAACTAGCAGGCGATAGCACATACAAAGACCTCATCGAATTCTGGGCTGAATTTCTAGAATTAGACAAGTCTCGATTGTTCTATTCTGCCTGCGAAGCCATAACTTGGTATGGAACACAATGATATCGAATTTCAACGGTTGGTTCGTAGAACTATCATTGTCTTTGCATGTAAACGAACATTTGAAAACACGGAAGACTGGGTACAAGAAAACACTATCGTAAACTCCCAAGTTAATCTCTAAAATTTGGCTTTTAATTGTTTTCCACCAAGATATGACTTAGCAAGCCGATTACGTGTACATAAGCGAATCGATATTTAAATAATCCATGAACTCCATGAAATGATTGTCTGTGTTGCCGCCACCCGTTAATTTTCATTACGGTATTTAATCAAATATTTTTGAAAAAAATGACAAAAATCTTTCCAAGTCAAATTTCTAAAAATGGTTTTTAAAAGTTTCAGCGTTTAATAGTTGTACAACTATATTTATATATATATAAATAAAAATAATATCCAAACAAAAAAACAAAAAAATCCGCGTTTTTTACTGTTTAATGTAAGAAAAATGCTAAGCATAAAAGAAAATTAATGAATTATCTAGCGAGAAAAATAAAATATTTGCCGAAACTATTTTACCAAATATAATTTAACATAACTATTCATAATATTATGTTTCAAAAAAATGTTTAGTACTTTAATATCTTAGAATCTGAATTAACTGCAAATGTTAATCCACGAATTTGGATAACATAAAAATACATCACATGATGATGTAAAAAATTGTACAAACAGTACTTTCTATTGTTTTTGCACCTAAATTTTGCGTTGTGTGATAACAATATGTAGTTATTCCATGGGATTATCTGAAGTAGCAACCCTATCCTCGAAATCTGAATTAATTTCTTTTACTTGTTCATAAAAATCACATATAGCACTGAAGAATTATCTGCTAATCGTATGTCTCTCTGTCCCATATATCATTTTATACTGCATATTTTTCGCACTGCATTTGTGGAACATCCGGTATATATATTTATATCTCACACACACACACACATGTGTGTGTGTGTATGTGTAATTGTATATGTGAATATGGATACTAGAATAACATTTCCTATCATAAACATCTTTATCTAGCATACTTTACTGTACATGTTTAATAGTAAATTTATACAAAGTATTGAGTCAAATTACTTATTCTGAATACTAAAAGACTTCATTACTTAAATATAATTGTGTGCGTTCAAAGGCTTTGTTCGAAGTATCTGATGTAACTATATTCTAGCAATGACTTTGTTCATCAGTGGAAACTTGTTAATTATATTAACATATTGGTGTAGAAATGTATTGCGTTCATCAAACGTTACTAAAGAGTAATAGAATATATTTATTGTCTATATCTCTGTAGTCAATAAAGACAGACGTTATTGAAAACTATTGTAATCATGCTATTTTAATATAACAGAAAGTGATTACTATGGTATAAAATACTTTGATGTACATTGTTATATTTTCAAAAATATTATTTTGACTAATTTGGCGCTCTGTTAAAATTTATTTGAGATTCTCTTGGAAACTGTAAATATGAAACAATTAAAAATATTATTTTTAGATGGATAGTATATTATTATTAGATTATTATTCAATTGATTTGCTTTATATTAATTATGGCTGTATGAAGTTAAAATGTTTGATTTAATTAAGCCAATTTATTTATTAAAATGTCACACTAAAAATTGATTTTAAATAACTCTGATAAATAGAGAATAATATACAAGGATAAAATACATATATCTAATAGTAACTTTTAATTTTTTATTAAAAACTGTATTTTTTTTTTCAAATTAATAATAAATTTGCGATTTATATAAAATTTAATAGAAAGAAATCAGCCTTTAAGACACAACATTAATTAGAAATTATTGCAATTTAATCCAAGCAACAGAATTTTACTTAAACAATTTTAAGCACAGGATATTAGGGGATTTTTATTATATTACATGTTCTAAACTTATAATAATATACATACCCGGAAGAGCCGAAACATTATGACCACCTATCTTTTATCGCCTTGGATTCCCTTTGGCGTACAAAACACCTGTAACCTGTCTTGGTATAAATGCCACTAGTTCTTTGTAGATGGACGGAGATGGTTAGTTCGTGTGATCAAGCAGCGTTTACGTAAAGCCGTGATATTACGATATTATGCTTTTTGAGCTTTGAGCATCCATTTCATAACACATCAAATATCGATACCTGATGAAGCATTCCCGGAATGGCCTACTAATAATAGTACATGTCTTTTCGTCAAGTATTATTTTTATCCTAACAGTTAATCAGTTACTTTCTACATAAAAAAATTATAATATATGGCTATGCCTATTTTATTGTTACTTCATTTTAGTTTCGACATCTCGTAATAATTTTAATAATAAAAGACTATTTGATTCTCTTTGCACGAGTTGCGATTCCTTTATTATAAACATATATTTCACTCGTCAAATTTTAAATTTGAGTTACTTTTCTTAACAAATCATGTATAATAAAATGGAAAAACATTAGAAAGTTATATCCGCTCAAATTTTATTGTAATGCTTTATTTTCCAAGCATCATCAAAAACACTTTCTTTGCCCATTATCACAGAAATATGAACTGAATAGTACACGAAAATAAGTACATTCGTAATTTTTCAGACAATGAAATAATCTTTATAGTTCAGTAGGCATATTTGGTTAGTTACGATTAACATTATAAAAATAAAAGCAATTTTGTTCTCAAAAACAAAAAACAATCAGATGCGAAAGGGTTAAGAGATTCGATGAGTTAGATAGCCAAGACATTAACTAGAATTTAACTATATAAGCCTGGAAACACTCTATCTCATTTTGAAACTTGTTTCTTGAAGAATAGTTTAATCCATTACCGTTTGAGAAACTGTAGAGTTTCCTGTAGAGTTTACCTGTAGAGTTTCAACTGATCCGCCATGATGTTCGACTGTCCTGTGTCTTTCATGGTTTGTTCTGCCATAAACATAGGTCGCAAAAGCGTACACGAGAAATGCTCATAAGCACAGGTAATGTTAAATTTAGTGAAGATCTATTATATACTGTTTCAAAAAATAACAGAATAGTAATAAATACCAAATATTCACCAAATCATGCATTTTATTGAAAAGGATAATTGAATCATAAAAAGTAAAAAATAATGAAAGAAATCAACGAATTTCAAAGCAATTCTATCAGAACAACATATTTCACACTTTAGAAAAACTTATTTTATCCCTCGTTTAAAAGTCATCCGTCTTCGCTTTTAAGCGAATACATTCCGAAATTTAATAATACATGCAAAGAAAAGAAAGTTCTGTTTCAAATGGATTTTGCAGCTCAAGATAATTTAATAAAATAATTTTCGTTTACAATTTAATAAAGAATAAAAGAAAAGTTATGCTATATAAATGTTGTGAAAGTGCTATACTCTTTACAATAAAATGATGTTTTTCATAATGTGAAAATAGATAAAGGAATGTCGTTTTAATTTTATAAATTTACTAGTTCTTTTTATTTACTAACTTAAATTTTACTCAAAGCATAATTCACTTTTAAAGATAAGCATATAACATGCCATAATATTTCCAGACAGATAAAAACATTTAAAATTTAAATCAAACTGTATATCAGCGTATATACATATTTTTATTCCAAAGATTTTTCAGAAAATCTCATAAAAAATATATATATATATCAAACTTTTCGCGAGCTTCTAAAAATTATAATCATAGGATGCTTTTTTATTAGATATAAATAGAAATGTGTGGAAAATGTCTTAACTTTTAATAAAGTATATCGTAATATTAATAATACTAATTCCACAACGAAAAAATACGAATCTATATTTTTAATAAATATTTTGTTTATAAGACGCTGTTGTCAACATCATTACACTACACTGTTAAAACTACTGGTGACACATTGCACCATTTAATGGTGAAATGCTTGTCTCACTGGTGACACCTCTAAAGGAGCCAGAATGGCACCCTTAATTAGGCTGAAAAGATGACACCCATAATCCAGAGTGGCCAATAATAAAAAAAAATTATAAACCGACTTTTTCCCGTAAAGGATTCGAACCCACAACGTCTAATTGCAAGCTCAGCGCTCTAATTGTACGGCTATGAAACTCACCTTCGAAGTCTCCTTGAATTATTGAAATGTCCTGAAATTAAAAGGTTGCTTTATATAAAAAGCTCGTCAAAAGTTTTCTTTCCGAAGTTCTAAACGAAATTGAGATAGCGAAGGGAGAAATTGCTGTTATGATCCAACAGTGACGACGAGTTCAAAGAAAAGAATATACATTACACAAAATTTGCAATTGACTAAGGGGTGAAAATCTTCCAACGGTATGCATTGCGCGGCACCTTAATTAGCGTGAATCACCCAGTGAGATATCAAACGGCACCCCAAACACATTTTCAAGCTCGCGGTTGTCAAATGGTAACACCTTTTTGCCCCTGAGCGCAAGTGCCAGAAATTGTCACCATTAGTTTTAACAGTGTAAACACACCCGTCAAACAACAACCGTCACTATAAAATAAGACTATGAAAAACTGACAAATATATACAAAATTCATTATCACAGCTTCCTTTCTCGTGGAATATTTCGAACGAGGACTTTCTGGCCATAGTGAAAAACACAGACAAAAAAATAGTTCACTTTAATGCATAATTTCATACAATTTATGATGACACACAGACAGAGATATAATTTATATGAACACGATTTAAGGATGCTACTAATTATATAAAAAGTCAAAAAACTCGATTGCATAACTTTCAAACATTGAAGACAGAAAAAAAGTGAAGAAAATAATCTAGTAATGAATCAGAAATTTTTTAATTCACATTAAATATGCGAATTTTAAATAGCCGAGCTTTCTATTTATAAATGTGACAAGAAATACAGCGAACTAATTTCTGTAAAGTAATTTACATATTGACATCTTAAAACAAATTATTGAAAATTTAGGATTGTTCACATCTTAGGATGTTATTCAGTGCATATAAGTTTAATAATAAATACAGAACGAAATAATTTATTTGGAATGTTAAACGTTTTATTTAAACTTTGGAAATATTTTATTTATTCTGGTTATTCTGTGAATTGCCAGAATATTTTCAATAATAAATATTTTCTGTTCGAGAGCATTTCTGTATGTTCAATTTACAAATTAGCATGCCAAATACAAAGAGCTAAATACGTAAATGGTATTTAAATATTTAACAGTTTATTCCTTACCTTATCCTTGTTTCAATATCAACAAATAAATGAAATTTTTAAAAGGCTAGAAAAATGAGAAAAAAAACTGTCAAATAAATATGTTTATTTAAACGTGTTTTTTATTAGATTTTCATTATTTATAGCTATTAATATGTTGAGAAGTAAATTATAATAAAATTATAATATAATCAATATCATTCCCTTTAGTGTAATATGTATAACATCAAGGAGCAATATGTATTGCAATTTTGTTAAAAAAATACTACTGAAAATATCCCTGCAATTGCGTAAAAATAATACGTAATATGTCTTTTATTTTCCCTCTCTAGGTAAATATGTAAATTGAAAACATACTTTTACATACATTCATGTAAATATGTGTAAAAATGAGTATCTGTGTACATATGCATACAAATATTCTGATTTTGTTTTATTTTAATTGGTATTTTTCATCAAAATAGTTCTAAATCAGACATCTCTGCACATATATTTGTATCAAATAATATATCTTTGTCTATTTATAGTACCTTTATAAAAAAAAAATAGTATACTGAAATTAGGATACACAGAAAGATAACAGAAATTCACATTATATGGTTCAAATAATAAAAAATGCAACTATACATTGTCTTGAAAGTATAACAGGTGTATCGAAACAGATGTGGAAAAGAGTTCTTTTAAAGATCAGTAGATTCGTGAGAAAGAGCAGAGTCTCAGACATACAAGATATATAGATCCAATAGGATGTATCAAAGTAACAAGAAGACGTGAAAACGTATTAAGTATGTTATGGGATACGTGATGGTAATTATTCATGTGGCCCAGATCTTATAAGAAAATATGTAATGAAAAGTTTAGATCCTATCTGTGCCTTGATATCTATACGTCACACGGAAGTTTCTGTAATCAAATTCTGTGCAGAGTGTGGATGTCTTTCATGAAGTAATCCAGAGTCAAACGAGTTAGATTAGAACACACACGTTTATTTTGATCTTGATTATAAAACTATGAAAATAGAAAAAAAACACAAAATATTAATAAAACATAGATAAGTTTTGGATATATGTGCTCATTCAGCACAGAAATTAATTGCTATTGAAGTTTAAAAAGTTTCCCTATAAAACAAAAGATTTGGAGAGGAGAAGTCGCATGACTTTCCCGGATGCAGTTTTTTAGTCATCTAAGGGGTATTCACGAGTGTTCAAAAGGTCCTTAATTTTTTAAACAAAGCAGAAATTGGTGCTTTTTCATTTGAATGTTCTCGAAAGGCTTATAATGTCAGCTATTATGCATTCGTTCAGTTCTTCCATCTATCAACACAGTTTAAAAATAGTCTCCTGCACTCAAAATTCTCAAATATATTTCCAGCTTACGAGCCAAATTCTATTTTTATTCGTCTTTAAGTTCTTAAAGAGGAAAAAAAATTCTTTTAAAAAATAAAGTAATTTTAACAGATAGTTTCTATCAGAAGGGCTCTGAGAATTAATACTCGTTCTTTTATTTATTTATTTATTTTTTTTAGATGATCGGGTTACTATTTTAGATTTAAAAAATAAAAAAAAAAATTGCTCCCCCAATCACTACGTCCTTTTCAACATAGATTCTATTAAAGTGCATATTATAGACATCTACAATCGATTTTTAAACCTCTTTTTATTTTATTTTATTTAATTATTTTTTTAAGATTTTAATTACATTTTTTTTTCAGGCGCGATCATAGAGTAAATCATCAAGAATGATTAAAAATGTTATTTAAGTAATGAGATATATTATTCTAACCCAAAATCATTTTCTTTTAACATTAAAACATATCCATTTTTCTTTCTTATTGCGTCATATTCGTTTGCTTTTTGTACTTACTCAAATTTATGAAAATTATAATATTAAGAAATATTTGAAAAATCTATTTTATTTCCATTTTGACAATATAAGTCAACTTTTGTCTTCTTCTTAACTTTATTTCATTTCCCTTTTTCTCGACATAACCTTTCAATAAAAAATGTTTGATGAAAAGAAATGTTTATTCCAGATTTTTATGTTAATCATGACATCATTTTTGCCATAGAAAATTTTACATTGAATATTAATAACCATCCATTTTCTTTCAAAACTTTTTAAAGCTTTATTCTTCATTTTAAATTGAAATAATAATTAATAATTAAGGACTTTCCGTTGTAATATCTAATTCTATAAAACATATGTTCCAATCAAATTTACAATTTACTCTACAATAAAGTGGTGCAAAATTATGCTATTTACAATAAAATGGTGCAAAATTAAAACAATTTTTTATTCTTATGTTATTATATTATACGCTTGAGATTTTATGAATAAATTATACATTGAATAGCAAGATCTATTTTTTTAGCATTAAATGTTAAACCTTATTATCTAACTGCAGACAATAAATCTCCAAACAAACGGTTGCTATGTTTAATTAATTATTTAATATGATTTACAGAAAATGTTCCCATAATTAAAGCATATTAAACAATCTGGAAAATATTGAAAAAAGTAAGCTATAAAGTATTATTATATTTTAAGTTATAGAGTACTACTGTAATATACAGGTGAAATAGAAAATGCAGCCTTATTTTTGAAGTCAGTTTCCAAGCAAAACTTCATTAAATACGTGATACTGAAAGAATATATTCTTTTTTGCCCCACCAATGGCTGAGAGGTTATGCTCTCGAAGCTAGTAGACTGAGTTGCTGAGTTTGAACCCAACCGTCCCCGTCGGCTTAACCGTTCAAAGTTTTCCTTAATTTTCTTCAACTTTGGGGGAATCTTGCGTCAATACGGGTTAGGATTCCTTAGAAAGACCCCCACGGAGGAACCCCCATTTTAGGCCTATATCCCTAATGTAGATATTCGACCATCATAAATAACACATACACAATCTATTTCCTTAATTTTCTTCAACTTTGGGGGAATCTTGCGTCAATACGGGTTAGGATTCCTTAGAAAGACTCCCACGGAGGAACCCCCATTTTAGGCCTATATCCCTAATGTAGATATTCGACCATCATAAATAACACATACACAATCTATTTTTATTTTAATTAGTTTTTTTAATTTTCATTTACAAGAGAAAATTTCTTAATTTAAAATTAATTCCTGCAGGAGGAGTCATTATCATGGATTGCTATTTTTTGCCAATGAAAAATAATGTATAGTATTAAATAATAAAAAAATGTAAATTGAATGCACTATAAAAATAATGAAAGTTTGAAATATTGATAAAGTATATAGAGAAAATAAATGAAAATCACTCAATATTCTTTTCGGAACTATAATATATCTTCATGTAAGGATACAAGGGAATAAATTCATTTGTTTTGACTTTGACTTCATTAAAACTTTCGGGTACACATTCGTATTTATAGCATTATAAAGATACATTTTGAGCTGAAAAGCACTTTAGACAGGTGTATATATTTTTAATATATTAATGTATATTATTATTACAAAAAAATGTTTAAAAATTCTTTCTCACTAATAAGTATAAGTAAAAATGTTGTTACTAAAACAAACTTTGTTATATATTTGTTGACTTTGAATACTTACAAGTATTTTTAAATTTCAAAATTTTATATAACAATATTTTATTAAAGAGAATGCTTGTTATATTTCTAGTAGAAAAACATTTGTGGATATCTAGATACTCTAAAAGAAAAAAAAAGTTTGCTTAAAGTTATGCATTTTGAAAATCACTACTGAGATGCAATATCGAAAAACGAAATGCAGATATGCGTGAATTTCAAGAATGACTGAACTTTTCGCATTTATTTTCAGCTGGAAAGAATAAATTACTTTCCACAAAACATTCGCCATAATTTACCAGCGTTATTTTTCGAATTTGTCACATAAATGTACCATTCAAAAAAATAATAATCGAAAAGTTATTTTAATGAGCTTTCATTGAAATTCAAATTTTGATAATATATTATTTATGAATATTTATTTTGAGAAAAAATATGCTTTGATTCAGGAAAAGTTATATAAAGATTCAATGTAACTAAACTTTCTTATTGCTTTCTTCTATATTTAGAAAAAGAAAATATTGGATTAGGGAATTTTTTCGAATTAAGGTTTTCACCGAATTTACGCGTTTTATGGTCAAAGATTTTTTAAAATCATGTTTTTACAAAACTTTAGAATCAGTTAGACCTTAATATAATCTGGATCTGATTTGTTTTTGGTGTATATCACCCAACATGTGGCGCTGCTATGATGTCTTTTTCATGATTTTCGCAATAGCTATATATCAAAACTAAAGGACGGATTTTCATAAAACTTCAGATTCCATCAATCCTTGATATAACATGGTTTTGATTTCATTTTGATATAAATCGCTCATTAGGTGTCACTGTTATGCGGCATTCTGAATGATTAGCAATAGATCTGTCGCAGGAACAGTTGGACCAATTTTCATCAAATTTTAAACTCAGTTAGCCCCGGAAATAAATTAATATTCTTTAGTTTCTGGAGTAAACTGCTCAACAGGTGGCGTTTTTATCCATTTTTTACGATTTCTTTGATAATTCTATCTCAAATACTAATACATGGATTTTCATCAAATTTCAGATTTAGTTAGAAATTCAAAAAAGTTGTTACACGTTAGATTTTGGTGTAAAATTACTTAACTGGTGACGCTGCTATGTTTCAAGTTTTTTGTAACTATTAATAAGATTTAATGAAGTTTTGGGAATTCTCAAGAATTTTTTCTCATATTTATGCCATTTAGCATGTTTGGGAATGTGCTGACATCCCACGCCTGTTCCGGTGTTCCGTTTCACGGCGAACGTCCCGATTGGTTACTATTCGAAAATGAAAACTCCCCTCATAGCATGTATGGTCACAGAGACGTCACTATGAGTCACTTTGTACACATCACATCTGTGACCAAAATGCCACCACTCAGTGACGTCACATTGTGACTGAAATATAACTTTCTTAAAAATCTTTACAAAAGTACAAATATTGTTCAAAACATGTCATTTGCTTTAAAAAACATGCTTCTGGCAATTTAACTATCTTCGCTTTTGTCACAGTTTTGTAACAATGTTAACGTCAAAGTAGTCACAAATGACACACTATTCACAAATTTGTCACACCGTGACTTCACAAAGTAGCCAACATTGTGACGTCACAAACGCGCTCTAAAACGGCCATAAAGACATCACATTTTAGTCACTGTGACTTCACATCGACGTCATGTGACGTCACATCGACAATCGATGGTCACAGCGTCACAATGTTAATTCACAACGACGTTGCAGTGACGTCACCATGCCTTACGGGTCGCTTCTCTCAGAATATTGGTAACATGTTATGAAAGGATCAAAAGTTTTAGGTTAAAATTTTGAATATGATAATTAATAGTATCTGCGTTTGTATTTTAAGGAAATTAGATATAAATAAATAACAGATATTGTTAAGAAATAGATAAATAGAACATTGGTCGATAAACTGAATATCGTGACATTTTTATTTGTTTTATGTGACATATGACTATCTTAGATGCCAATGGCTAGAAGTCACAGAAATTCGATTCGGAGTAAATTGACTTTAAATATAATTGACGTAAAGTTTGAACATAAAAAATAATTGATTGAGTTGAAATTGGAAAGTGTGACTTCTTTCATTGTCGACTTTGAATATAGAAAAAATATAGAATAAAATTTTCTTAAAATTTATACTTAATCAATATTGATTATTTTTCGGTAGAAGTAGTTTGTCTGAGGAACGCAGCATATAATTATAAAAGCATCTATATTTCTTTACCTAATAAAGTAAAAAGGCATATTTCCAGGTTGCCTGTGTACTTAGTTCTTTTTTTTCAGTTTTGTCACTTATATCCCTTGGCTTCTTAGGTAATCATGTATACATAGGTACTTGTAAATAATACTTTAAAAAACATAATTATGTAAAAATAAGCGTTTAATAAAACTGATTTTTTCATGTAGAATTTATGAATTCACTTCCTCTTTTATCTACAATTTCTCACCAAATAAGATAAGTTCCGCTTCCTAAACAAAATTACTTTGCAGATTCGACATGCAGTTTAATATCCTGCTTAAAAAAAAAAAAAAAAAAAAAAAAAAATTATTTTTTTTTTACATTTTCAAATAACAATTACTTTTAGTCAACTCATTTTTTTTTTACGTATCGCATAATAGATATAAATAAGAATACTTCCCCGTAAGACATGGTGACGTCACTGCAACGTCGTTGTGAAGTCACATTGTGACTTTGTGACCAGCGATTGTCGATGTGACGTCACGTGACGTCGATGTGAAGTCACAGTGACTCAAATGTGAAGTCGTTATGGCCGTTTTAGGGCTTTTTTGTGACGTCACATTGTGACCACTTTGTGACGTCACAATGTGACCAATTTGTGAAAAGTGTGTCATTTGTGACTACTTTGACATTAACATTGTGACGAACTGTGAAAATTTTTTTAGAAAGTCACATCTTAGTCACAATGTGACGTCACTGAGTGGTGGCATTTTCGTCACAGATGTGATGTGACCAAAGTGACTCACAGTGACGTCACTGTGAACATGCATGCTATGAGGGTCCTCTGTTACAAAAATTCAGAAGCAGATTAAGAATCTAAATTTTTCTATATGCTCAATGAAAATAAGGAACGTTTAAACACTGTGTATATTTTTGAACTTTTTATCAAATGCATAATTTCAATCTATCATCATTATCTTTTAAAGGTTTTAACGATAATAAATTATAAAAATAGTCCAGTTATAATTTATTCTTAAAAATGATTAAAAATATAATGACATATATATTTTATTCCGTATGATCATATATTAAATGGAAATTTTCTTATAAAAAATGAAAATAACCTTATGTAAAAACGTTCGTTTTTGTAAACAAAATAATCGTTTAAAAACATACAAACACTTATTTTATTATTTTTACGCCGCAGTGGATTTTACAACAACGAACCAGACGTACATTAATTTATTCAGAAAATTCATATTAACTGAGTATATTTTTCTAAAGAAAGAAGTTACCCATTTTTAACACTTTCCAACTCAGTTGAGAAGTATTTTTGCATTTAGTTTGTGTGTCGTCTGTTCACTCTCTAACGCTCGAAAATATGGTTTGAATGCCCAGAAATTCATGGAAGTTATTGACGTTTATTTTAGCACAGACCCTACGTCAAATGACGCTTCAAACATGATTAGTTTATTTAAAGTGACAGTCAAAATTTATAAATTACTATACGGCCACTAGAAAAAAAGTTTGAAATGAATTTTAAAGATGTACACCCCGTCAAATAAATCAAAATTTATATGATTATATAAATCAAATACCCGTCAAATAAATTAAAATTTATGTAATTTACGAAATGCACTGATATAAGAATTCTGTAAAATTTAAGGTGAAAAGAATAGTTATTATTTATTATCAGGGCCACAGAAATGCATTCCATTATATAATCGTAAAGGAGGGGGGGGGGGTAAATTGTTTGCGTTTTTTTACATTATTTTATTTTTTTATTATTATCACTGTATCAAGCTACTTCACGTATAATAAAATTCATATACTTTGCTGAGACATAACATAAGTTATTTCACGCATAATACGAAGTGCATGGCATTTCCAGGGACACACGAAAGATTTAAATAGTATATAATATCCGAAGTACTGAATATTACCGATGATGGCTGAGGGATGAATGAAGTGCATTTTTAGTTATGATACGCGCTTTTTATTGTTTTAAGTTTATGCATATTATATGGTGTGTATAAAGGCTATAGCTGATCTACAGGCTACACGAAGGAGCTCGTAAAGGTTACTGAACATGAACGTAAATTACTTTGAGATATTAAAATAAATTAAGCATATTTACGCTGGACTGCATTCATTTTACTAAGAAATGTTTGAAAAATACAGCTAATATTATATGCAGGGTCACGCAAAGAATTGTTCAACTAAGGCGCACTGAGTAATGCTATCTAAGAAGACAAGACAAAGTAGTATTTCTAGTTTATTTCCAGGATTACAACGTTATTGAACTACATTATCAGCTTTCTATATTAGGAATTTCTGTTATGAGAAACCATTTTAACGCCGATAACTTTTAATGATGTTATGACACTTTAACTATAAAGGATTTTAAAATTATCAATAAAGTGCATGACATGTGGTCGTTTATATGACGGTTGATTTTGTATAATAACGATTTAGATTCAAGAATATGATACAATTTCAAAGGGATTTATTCTAAGAGAACCTGAACCTTACTATAGAATCATTCAAAGAAAACTCTTTTCTATTGAAAAATTATAGTTCTTCGCGATATTTTGTTAGTTTTGTAAAATATTTCATAATTTGTGCATGTGTACGCATTTCTATTCTGTAATTAGATAAAATTTATGTAATTGGTTACAATTTCTAATGTACCTCTATCAAGGTATTCAGTCGTTTATTCTGGAATACCATTAAAGTTCTTTTTTTGAAGCATTATTTAAAACACACTTGCTCAAGCTTCGACTCTCACTCCGGGAATTTCATATAAGATCAAATTGACTATGCTGTATGTATTACTTTGACTTTTATCTAAACTTTGTAAACCAAATGGAAACTTGTTTTCAATTTATAGTAAGCGTATTTTTATAATTGAGCTAGTTTAATAAGTCACAAAATACGATATATCAGGATCAGTGATGGTAACCTCGCCAGCCAAATTTGTCCTCAAAATTCCTCACATCAGCCTTAATTTCCCCTTACAACAAATTCATCGGTGCTGCTTTCTATCGGGAAAACTTCTAACTACACATTTCCCGGTATTGTTAGCCATTTACGCTTTTAAATTTAGGAATATTATAAAAAATTGTAAATTTTTAAAAGGAAATACGTAGCAAAAATAAACAATTAAGAGTTTTTAAAATATTTTTTTTATTTCACTAAAAATTAATACATGTATGTACTCCAGGACTTCCATACAGAAAAAAAAATATATATGTAACTTAATATATTTAAACTAAGCATATATTTTCTCCAATCTATACTAATATTATAAAGAGGAAAGATTTGATTGTTTATTTGTTTGAATTGAATAGGCTCCGAAACTACTTGACGGATTTCAAAAATTCTTTCACAGTTCGAAAGCAACACTATTTCCGGGGAACATAGGATATATTATATTTAAAATAATAATAATAATATTGATCCTTATTAAAATGCCAACAACGTAACCTAAGGTGTAGAAAAATGACGTTAAAAAATCCTTACATCGCGTGTGCTGCCTATACTATTGATTATTTATACTAATATTATAAAGAGGAGAGATTTGATTGTTTCTTTGTTTGAATTGAACAGGCTATATAGATTTGAATAGGCTTGAATTGAATAGGCTATACAGATATTAAAATTCTTTCACAGTTGGAAAGCTACATTATTTCCGGTGAACATAGGCTATATTATAATAATAATAAAAAAAAATAGGGATCTTTACTAGAATGCCAATAACGTAACTCAAGATGTAGAAAAATGACGTTAAAAATCCTTACATCGCGTGCGCTGCCTATACTATTGATTATCCATAATAATATTATAACGAGGAAAGATTTGATTGTTTGTTTGTTTGGATTGAATAGGCTCCGAAACTACTTGACGAATTTTAAATATTCTTTCACGGTTGGAAAGCTACTCTATTTCCGGTGAATATAGGCTATATCATATTAATATATATATATATATATACTAGCAAAAGCCATGCTTTGTTTGGATTCGCGAAGTATTATGCTATAAGATAAATATTTGAAAGTAATAATATATTTTTTAAATTACTTTTGCATCTTTATTAAGAAAAAATGTAATTTTATGTTTCGGCTCATTTTAATTTTAAAATGCATTTCAACTAAATAACTAAGAATATCCTCAGATTGCTTATTTATGATATAAGACTGGTATAAATAAAAATATTTTCGAAGTAGAATTATACAAAATATTAATTTTATTTGTTTACAATTCTTTTATTGCCACTTTACAAAAACATAATGTAACTCTTTTAAAACTCATAAATATCGTCTGCTTAAATGATTTCACAAAATAAAAATAAATTGTGTATTTGAATTCCTAACACAGAAAAATACTTTTATAATTGAATGTTAATAAGAGAATTTTCACAAATTTTAATTCATTAAAAATATGCTACAATTTTTTTTTAAAAAAAAAAGTATCTTATAAATTTTATAAAAGAAATCCTGAAACTATACATAGTTAAAAGGAATGAGCATAGTTTGAAAATCTGAAAGCAGTTTTTGAGATATTTTGTCAGAATAATGAAAATATATTTTATTTATTTAATAATGATTCTATCTATAATTACTGACCCCATAATTTAAGTTTTACGTACGTGTGTCATTTTTTATTTGAAAAAATGCGTTCGTAATGGAAAAACATGTAAAATAAATTAATTAAAATAATAATTTTTTGAAAAGTATTTCTGTAAAAAAAAATAATATTCTGCAAATCTACAGATCATAATTTATATTTGTGTTTAATTTCAAGTCAAAATACTGTATAGTCTTTTTGTAAAGTGTACGACAAAATGTCATTTGAGTGGCCTAGTAGAGGATTCGCTTCGCTCATCCTAATTATATTGATCCTTAATAAAATGCCAATAACGTAACCCAAGGTGTAGAAAAATGACGTTAAAATTTCCTTACATTGCGTGCGCTGCCTATACTATTGATTATCTATACTAATATTATAAAGAGGAAAGATTTGATTGTTTATTTGTTTGAACTGAATAGGCTCCGAAACTACTTGACGGATTTTAAAAATTCTTTCACCGTTGAAAAGCTACACTATTTCCGGCGAACATAGGCTATATTATATTTTTTTTAAAAAAATAGGGATCCTTACTAAACTGTTAACAATGTAACCCAAGGTGTAGAAAAATAGCCTAAAAAAATCCTTACATCGCGTGCGCTGACAATACTATAGATTATAATCTATATACATAAAACAAATTCGGGTTCTTTCCACCATATATAATTTAAGAATCAATGGATAGATTTTTATGAAATTTTATATGAAGGTATCCGACACCTTATATTAATATAGGCTACTTTTTACCCGACTACTTAGAAGGAGGGTTATGTTTTAGTAGTTGAATTTAATGGGATGAAGTGGTAGTTACAATTTGCGGTGTCAGCAGTGGCACGGGACTGAGCGACTTGCTCTAGACCGAAGCAAAGCGAGGGCGGGCTGCTGGTTAATAATAATTTGAAATATTTCCCTTTTTAAGCAATATTCGCCCTTTGTAAAATATCGCATTCTGCATCAAAAACAGGTTTGAGAAATAACAATACGTTGCAGAGAGCAGCAATTAACACGATGATACCAACAGAATGGACAACCTTTCATACCATGAAGAGAAATCCACTGTTTAGATTACGAAGTAGGCGGCCTGGAACGACCTGGAATTTGGCTTCCTCATTCATTACTAAGGTGTTTAGGTGTTTAAAAATGTTTATTTAAGTCACTTAAAATAACGCAATTTAAATCTTTTAGTCTAAACGAGGTCTTAAGAATCATACATAGACAGCAATTTCGCCAGAAGAAATGATGCACCGCTTACATCGAGGGGGAGGAGGGGGGGTAGCTAAGGAAGAAAATTTAACGTCGAAATTTAACACAAAACCACAAAAATTTCCTTTTTTCCACAGAGCTCTGTTTTCCTATAAAATGAGGGAAATTTCCTAGAAGTTACCATCACTGATCAGACTATAAAGAATTTTTCTTTATATTTATGTTCGATGTTGTTTGCCTTATTTTCTAACTTACCAAATTTAAATTCGCATTTGAAACGAACTTTTCTCTTGAGCGAAGAATAAAATCTTACATGAATCCGTTATCTGTATTACTATAGTTGTTAAATAATCAATAATTTTTTTTTAAATATTTTCGGTGTTTATTTTATTATTATTTATTTAATAGCCTCCGATGCAATTTCTTTCAGACAAGCTAAAAAATGTCGTGTCATCAGCCCTGAATTTTCTACTCAACCGATTTTGATATTTATTTTTTTAAATGAAAGCTATTTATGTGTAGTTGTGCCCATTTTAGTTATTTTTCAATTTATTTCCATTTTTATATTTTATTTTTAATTTTAAATACTTTTTACGATATTTCTTCAAAATGGTGGCAACATAGTTTTGCTTTTCTTTCGATAATAAAAATTTATTTTCAAAAATGATTGCGTATAATTATGCACCAATTGACGTAAAAAAATATATTTACTGAGAAATAATATTAATAATCTAAATAAAATAACAGAAAATAAAATATTTTATGATAAAAATTAATGTCTAAAGCAAAATAAGAAAATCTTCAAATGACGAAAAGGATGTCATTCAGGAACCAGATAAAAAGCATTTGGAGAGAAAATGAGGTCACTATTTAAAACATCGCATTTTTACTCTTAACGATATTAGGTACTACTCTCTTATTCCGTCGATCACTTTCGCCAAATTATACATATTGACGTAATTTTTATTTTAAATATCGAAAAAACAAATAATTAGTAGAAAATCAATAAAAATATTAATAAAAAGTCGAAATAAAAATCACTTAATGACGTTTTAAACACATGAATCGTATTAAATATCATTGAATGTGACATTAACGATCATCCATTGTTGGCATTTAATCTTATAGTTTGGCGATAATTTTTTAGTCCACGGGATAACCTAGTAGTACCCAATATTACATTTCAATATTTCTTTTCATTATGGACACTGAGATTGAGATTTTACTTTCAGATGACTTCAGTTAGTGAAAATAATGTCACAATAAAAATGATTTTTTTTTTTTTTTTTTTTTTTTTTTTTTTTTTATTAAATCTATTTTTTTGTGAGTGCATATAAAATAAAATTTCTGGATTTCGCCGGCACTCGGATTACAATTTTAACTGAAGATGTGTGAATATTTGCATGCAAAATTTTTAACTGGCAAACTTAATATTTAGTTTGGAAATATATTTATTATATATTGATTCAATAATGTAATTACTTTTGCTTAAAAAAAAAAAAATCGATCGGGTCTTTTAAACATTTCATTCGTCGAATTCGACTGGATTGCTTTCGTTTTATTGTTAAATTGCATTTCCTTTTACCCAGAGTCTATAAAACAGTGTTTAAACTAAAGAAAAAATTCGTTCTTGATTAATCTAGTCAGGGAAGAAGTAGCACGTCAAATTGTATCTCTTTATTATTCCGCAATTGCAATGTCTCAGAGAGAAATTGCTATTCAATTAAGTATTTCACGCCGTTCTGTTTGCTATTATATTGATAAACACAAAAAAATGAAGCTAGTTCATTGCAATCTAAACGGGGTCGCTCTTCTATAAAACCTCTACCGATTTTTTTTTTTTCTAATCGGATGCGAAACTGAATTCTGCAATGGCAGAATCTACATTCAACTTGTTATTATTATTAAAGAGAATGCCCTATCCTTATGAGATCCAATTACGGTTAAAATGCTTGTTAAATCCTGAATGTTAAGTTGCATTGGTTTAAAAATACTTTGCAGGAGAATATTTTCGGAAATATCTATCCATTTATATTTTTAAGTTTAATGTCTAGTTTAAGCTCAGTTTTCATTTACTACTACATTTAACAGCATTCTTATCATATTTGTGATATAGTATATCTAAATTTACGCATATTAACGTACTATTTGATTTATAATACTATAAAATAAATTTGTATTGCTGCTTCCGTAAGCATGAAACATAAAATAATAATAATTATAATATTTTTTTAATATTTTTCACAAAAGATCGCAATGTTTTTTGGTGTAACTCTAGTATTCAACAACATTCTAAATAAAAATGCATTATTTTCCTATAATAAGTGAAGTCAATTTAAAAAAAAATGATGTTATTTTAATATAAATGTTACAATTTTGAATGTCAAAAATATCGGAAATAAATCTTACTTTAATTTTAAGATACAGGTACAGGATGTCCAGTAAATAACTGACCCATTTTGAAATTAAATAACTAAAGAACGGTTTGAGATAAAAATGCGCAACTTGATGAATTGTTATTAGAAAATCAAAAAATTTTTAGATATACTCTTTCTTAAAATAGTTCGAAATTCGACCAACAGATGACACTGATGGCGGCAACAGGCTGTCGAAATTCAGACATTACTCTAGAGCTTTTCGGCTGATTTCGCACAGTCGAATCTGAGTCGACATGTTCAATCGACGCTCCACTCAACTGCAGAAATAGAGTTTGTTGGATGGAAAGAGATTTAAAACAATATTTATGCTTGAATAATGTCTATTTATTTAATAAAAAACAAAAAAAAATAATAATCATCGACCTTTCACACATTTACCATAAGTAAATTGTATTCAAAAAATGTTTTTGTAACCGGTTAACTGATTCTCTTTTTACGTGCAATTAATTGAAAATATGGGATAAACACAGCTTTTGTAAATAAAAAAAATCTTAATATTTAATCTAAACATTTCTTCCATTAAATAGTATGGAATTGTATTTAAAAAAATTAAAGATGTCAAAAAGGTTTAAGAGATGGATCAAGCAAACTCTTCTTGCCTATACGACATCTAGTGAAATCAGAAGTTAAAACAGTAGTAAGCAAATAATAGTAGCAAGTTCCCTGTCTAAAATAAATCCAGAGCAGTGACTTATAAATTTGCGCATACAAATATATTAAACCTTAAAATAAAGGTTCGTCTATATTTCGTCTATAACAAATCCTGTCTTTAAACACAAAAAAAAGATATTAATCGAGACGGAGAAAGTAACATACAAAACTACCTGCTAAGACGGAAACCTGTAAAAAACGAATTATTTTTCATTTTACCGCAAACCGAATTCATCCTTACATTATATTATAATTTGACTTTTGACATATCTGAAAATTTTATTACGAAATCCATGACAGATTTTAAGATGCTTTTTATACACAATTCATCCCTCTTCCTCCCCTGTTTGCAAACGCATCTACTCTAAAATGAAAGGTTGCTTAAAAAGAGAAAAGATGCTTAAAGAGAAATTTTAAGATGACTTTTACACACACGTCTCCCTCCCCCCAACTGATAACATAATCTACGCTGAAATGGAAGGATGTTTAAAAAGAAAAATAAAGCACTGAACCCGTTTTATATATTGCGAGTCATTCCTTTTCAAAAATTCATCACAGAAGGCATAATAGATCCTGAATCATCATAGAATCATCATAGGTCTACTTTGTATTATTGGAACATTAGTGTTTTTATATATAATTTATAAAAAGTTATTAGATTATTTTTTTAAAAATAATTTCAAATCAAATACAAGAGGAATTTTTAGAATTATTCTTTTCTTTCTTTTGCTCATGAAGAATAATTAAGGAAAGGAGGAGGACAAACATATATTTCAAGATCTATGATGCTCTTTGTAGTGAAATCTTCTCAAAGGGGTAACTGGCAGGACATAAAACAGGTATAATGCTTTTTTTTTCTTTTTAAACATCCTTCAATTTCAGCGTAGATTATGTTTTCTATTGGGGGGGGGGGGGTGAAGAGGGAGATGTATGCGTAAAAATCATCTTTAAATCTCTCGTGGCTTTAGTAATAAAGTTTTCAGATGTGTTAAATGTCAAAATATGAATAAAATGTAGGGATGAAAACGATTTTCGAAAAAATGAACAATATTTCGTTTTAGGCAGTTTTACATCCTAGCATCTGGTTTTGTATATATTTTCTCCATCGAAATCAATATTTTTTTTACGTTTAAAACAGAATTTGTAATAAATAGATTCCTTCATTCTAAGGTTTATTATATTTTTATGTGCTAATTTATAAGTCACTGCCTTGCTTTTTTTAGACAGAGAACTTGCCAACACTATTTCCGTCACACTGTTTTAACAACGTAACTGATTTTAATGCACGACGTAGGGAGAAGTGTTTGCTTGATGCACAAATTAAAGCTATTTTAACACCTTCTAATTTTTTAAATGCAATTTCATACTATGTAGTGGAAGAAATGTTTAGATTAAATATTAAGATTTTTTTACTAAAAAAGCGGTGTTTATCCCATATTTTCAATTTATTGTACGTAAAACGAGAATTAGTTAACCGATTACAAAAACATTTTTAATTACAATTAACTTATGGCAAATGTGTGAAAAGTCAATGAATATTTTGTTGGCTTTTATCAATTATAATAGACATTATTCAATCATAAATATTGTTTTAAATCTCTTTGCATCGAAGAAACTCTATTGCTGCAGGTGGGTGGAATGTCAATGTAACATGTCTACTGAAATTCGACTGTGCAAAAGGGACCGAAAAACTCATGCGTATGAAATCTAGAGTAATGTCTGAATTTCAACAGCATGTTGTCGCCGTCAGCGCCATCTGTTGGTCGAATTTTGAACTATTTTAAGAAAGTGCATATCTAAAAATTTATTGATTTTCTAATAACAATGCAATAAACCGCGCATTTTTATCTCAAACCGTTCTTTAGTTATTTAATTTCAAAATGGGTCAGTTATTTACTGGACACCCTGTATTAATAAACATATATTATTTAAATGGTTTAAAAAATAATGGTTTAACTGGAAAGAAAAATGTTGATCGATTTATTCCTAAATTTACGGAATACTAATTTATGCAAGGGACTAGCTTAATCTGAAGTTTCATGAAAATTCGTGCATTAGTTCCTGAGATAGAGCAATTGAATAATCATGAATAATTTTATATAGCCACCCGTGAGCGATTAATTCTAGATACTAAAGAACACTAATTTATATTACAGAGTAACTGAATTGAAGTTGCTAAAAATTAGTGAATTAGTTCTTGAGATAGAGCTATTGAGATACTCATGAATAATGCCGCATAGGAAAGCTACCTGTTAAGCGATATATACCAAAAACTAATCAGATCAAGTTTATATCAACATAAAAAGAATCTAATGTGTTATTAAAGTCTGTGCATTAGTTTTTGGAATAGAGTACACACAGAATTTATGTCACATACATACTGACAGATTGATAAGGAGAAATGACAGAGATGACCGAGACAGATCTATGTTCTATGTCCGCTAAAAATTGTAAATCTCCGAAAACCGGAATTCGAAAAATTTCACGAATCCAATACTTTATTCTTGTAAAAAAGAAATAAAAATTAATTATTAAATGAATTAAAAAATAAATCTTTTATCAATAAACTATTAAGTTTCATATAAACAAGAAAACGGCATTAAAATGCAAAAACAGATAAATAGTGTAATTCAGATATATATTATTAAAAATTTAGGACATTCTCTTTCCGAAGTATAATTATTCAATAATTAATGCAGAATAAAATAATAAAGGTTGCATTCGAATTTCTGAAATATGCAAAACATTTTTGATGCTCTGTGAATAAACTGCATAATTTGGATGTAATTATTTTCCTCTTCTATCATAAAAATTCATATTTGACGGCCAATTATTTCATGCAAATAGATGGAATAAATGATTGATATTCACTAACAGTATATTCTTGAATTTCATAAAAGAGAATTCTATATTCTGGAAGTTATGAGTTTAGAAATATGTTTTATTATTCTTAATAAATACTAAAGTTCGGTTAATAAATGCTGCTTAGAATTTTTACAAAGCTTGAAGAATTATTTTATAATATATTTATATATCTATAAAAAAATATATATACATATATCTGTATATATATATAAATATATCGGACTTAATATATTTATAAATTATTATGGAAATTATTTGAAAACTTAAATTATTTTAATTAAATACCAGATTCGTTCATTAATCATTTCTAGAAATTTTTATTTTATTCTATTACACAGTAATACAAAATTACTTTAAAAAAAATACACATTTATTCCTTAAAATAGGTACCGTTATTTAAGGGCAAGGCTTATGTAATTGCTGTTGTACAGATATAAACACACTCTTTGAAACTGATTAAAATTTTATATATTCTATCCAAACTTTGTCTAATCACACCTAAAATCCTGTTGGTATAGTTTGATTTATCTAAAATTAAAAAATCATGGTGATCGTTCATCGAAATAAAATTCTAGCATAGGGCAATTCGTGACAATAAGTAATTATAAATAAAATTCGCAATAACTGGTTAAATATTTAATATAAATTAAAATCGAAATAAATATATAAGTTTGCATTGTGATTATTTACAAAGGACCTATCACTTATGAATTTTTCGCAAAATTTCAATTAAAAAAAAATTGCTTCAAAACATATTCGTTAGAAATTTTATTAATTGAAATAAAAGGTTCCTCCTTGTAAATCTATTGTATCCTAAAAAAAATACAACACATAAAATAGCTTCAAATCAAACCAGCAATTCCTACTAAAAATGAAACACATAGACTTGGTTACTAAAATAAACAGACTGAGAATATATATCGATTAATCATATTTATTTAGAAGTTATTAATAAAAAAGGCGTATTTACAAAAATTAATTAGGTTCAGAAACAAGCAAACTTAAGCTGCAATTTATACTGACTCAACATGGAAGTTTGCTTTGACACTACAATACTTTTATTTTAACTTATGCTTAAACATTTTATTATGTATCACAAATTGATTTTGCTCATTATTTTAGATTTTATTATGCATATTTAATAGTTGTTAATAGTTACAAAGGTTCATTTTATTATGGGTCGCAGTCATCTAATTCCCTTAGTTTTATATCCATTTTATTTAAAAAATAATAATTCGATTCAATTGTTGCTTAAATACTTTCGAAATATTGCCTTTGTATTTTCTTAGAGGATTTTGAGGCATTCTGGGAGGAGCATTAGAATATCATACGGAAAACACCTTGACTACTGGCAACAGGTTTTGCCGAGATGGTGTAATTGAGTATAGAGGTCTGTACGGGCCGAAATTTCCAGGCCCGGACCCGGCCCGAAAGTTAAAATTTCAGCCCGGGCCCGGCCCGGCCCGGACGAAAGAAATATTGGCCCGACCCGGCCCGAAAGTTAAAATTTCGGCCCGAGCCCGGCCCGGCCCGAACAAAAAAATAATGGCCCGACCCGGCCCGAAAGTTAAAATTTCGGACCGAGCTCGGCCCGATCCGGAAAAAAGTTTAAAATTCGGTCCGAACCCGGCCCGGATCGAGCGAATTTCTACAGAACATTGATCTTTAATCTTATGGAAGAGTTCTGACCAAAAAAAATTATATTAGTCTTTTTTTTTTTCATGTTTATAATCTCCATTTATGCAGAAGTGCCGTAGGCTGCGATACTTATGCTTTTAAATGAATCTTTGTTTCTTGTATGTAAATGTTTCAGTTATCACTAGTATTATTAATCTATATTCCCTGTAATGGGGACAAAAAATCGGAAAAGTGGTGTATGGTAAAATTTCCAAAGACGAAATCGCTTTGGAACGAAAAAAAAAAAAAAATGCATTCCCTTCTTTACAGATGTAAATGTTTAATATATTTTTTTCTCCCGTATTGTTGTATTCATTTTGCCTGGATGAACATTTTAAAAGAAACTTTCAGTTTTCAGTTTTAAAAAAAATCCGCCATAATCATGTTTTTTTTTTTTTTTTTTTTTTTTTTTTTTTTTTTTTTTTTTTTTTTTTTTTGTGTGTGTGTGTGTGTGTGTGTGTGTGTTTAATTCTATTTTAAAACGCCTAGTAATCTGGGGTTCTTTAAAAGGAATAAATTCTAATGTTTAATTGTAGAATAATGACGGCTTAAAAGTATATGCTTTTTTTGCAGAAATTTTTGGTCAAAACCAAATATTACTGATTTATAAAAAGTAGAGTAAAGGATTTTCATAAAGGAAGATTCAATAGGAACTGATTTTTTTGGTCCATGAAAACTAGGAAGAATGGAATCAGTCTCGACTTCGTACGGAAAAAAAAAAGTTAGGCCCGTCCCGATACTCCAGCAAAAAAATTAAGGCCGGAGCCCAGCCCGGCCCGAAAAGATTAGTGACTAGGCCCGTCCCGAGTCTTCAGAAGTAAGGCCCGGCCCGAATGACATTATTGGAAATCGGCCCGGCCCGTGCAGACCTCTAATTGAGCATCCAAGGTTTTCACCGAAAGTGGTATATATTATATTATTCGAATTTATACATTCGTATGGTATATAGAATACTATCTAAATAAATATTTATACAGTAGAAGACTGAAATAATGCAGTCCGATAAACCGAGAATTCGGATTTAACGCCGTAAAAAGTATGTCTTCCTCCAAAATATGTTCATTTTTAGAATAAATTTTGCGTTTGAGAATCGAGTGAAACGAAATCGGGAACTTGCTGTCTGCGGTGAATGTTATCTATCTGAATATATCTGTTGACGATTTAAATGACTGGATAGAATTTGACAAAACGAACCAATTTGAGATGTCATAACATATCACGATATCATTGATTCTATAATGCAAATTGCAGTGAGCAAGATGACGATGATGAAATTCAAAATGATGTGGCAATAAATGACGACGTTCCACATGTTAGTTATGACAAATCATACTTAACGAAGGTAGTTTTGTGAACTGAGAGGCAAAACTATTCAGATTATATTCATTTATTCCATCTTGCTATTGTGAAACAATATGTCGAAAAAAAAGGTACTACTAGATAATCCCGTCGACCAAAAAGTTATCACTAAACTGTAAGATTAAATGCCAAAATGGATGATCGTGAATGTCACATTCAATGACATTTAATACGATTCACGTGTTTAAAAGGTCATTAGGTTATTTTTATTTCGACTTTTTATTTGTGTTTTTATTAATATTCTACTTATTATTGTTTTTTTTTTTTTTTTTTTTTTTTTTTTTTTTTTTGTTATTTAAAATAAAAATTACATCAACATATATAGTTTGGCTATTAGTTTGGCGATTTGCATAATCTGACGAAATTGGTCGACGGGATAACAGAGTAGTACCGAAAAAAAAAACACTTCAGTTCTCCAAACAACACATGTGGACTTATTTAAGATAGCATAAGAATAAGTTCAATGAAAGATTATGTTCAATGAAAGATTAAATTAATTACATTTCACAAAGCGGGTAAATGCTTTTATCATTTTGTACCATTTCTTTAGCAGCATTCCGATATACCGCGGTTAATTTAAAACGTGGGTGTGAAACATGGCTCCTAATAGCTGCTTTATATCGGGCTTCTACTGTATATATGAAATAATAATTTAAAATTACTCAAAATGTTCAACTGCTTCTTAAGAAAAATGATGAAAGCGAATGCTGTTCAGCAATTGAAACAAAATTATTTGTTTTGGCACTAACGCTTTTGCAATTTCATCGATTATTACCTCTATTGTTCATCATCTGGTAACTGGTGGAAACCATGCTGTATCCATATGTTGGATTAATTTAATTTATATAACAGTTGTAATTTTATTCTAACGTGCAATATTACACGAATTATATCAGTTTAGGTTACATCTGTTTATAAGTTACATTTTTCATAAAACTATAGGCAGCATGTTGCCATCTATTTTATAGGGTAATTTTATAAAATATTTTTACTATGTTTGAAAATTTACACGCAATTATTGTCAGTATTTTTTAAATCTACGAATCCGCTAAAATAGAGAAAGTAACATTTAAATTTACTGATTTTCTTTTTAAATATATATATTATATATATATATATATATATATATATATATATATATATATATATATATATAATTAAGCTGTTAAAGCTTTAAAGCTATTAAAGCTGTTCAATTAAAAAAAATCCCATAATATTTCATCGAAATACATACATATGTGAAAAATAGATATTGTTTAAAGAGTCTACTACAAAAAATAGGTTTATTGTGTTCAAAAGTAAGACTTAACAGATAAAAAATCTATATGTACAGAAAAACCTTCAAATTCATACTACACATTTTCATTATTTCATTTTTATTGAATAGTAATTACCATTTTTAAGCATACGCATATATATAATATTTTATAAACTTCTGTTACCTTTTATCATTATATAAAACATAAGAAAATAGAAATTTTTTTCGTACCCCTTTTCTACCAAATGCAAATTCTAAATTCATTTCCTCTTTTACTACCTAACATTATAAAGTACTCACCGAAAATAACTACATCCTGTTTCCTGAAAGGAAATGTTTTTTAAATTTATCATGTTGTTAATATTTTTTCTTTAGTAAAATCATGCATTTTAAATTATGCTTGCATCTCCATATAAAATTTAAATTACAGGATTTTTTAATCTTGTGAAACTTTTAAAATAATCAGCACTAGATTTTAATAAAAATATTTACTTGCATAAATAGTTTTTTTCCAAGAAAATGCATTTAACAAATTTATTGAAATAATTGAATATACAACACAGGTAAATGCAAAGTCACAAATCATACTTTGATATTTTTAGATCTCAGATCGGAAACGATAAATATTTATTTGCAACTGTGTACCATCCTTTAATGTGCTTTTATTATTTATAGTATTATTGCAAAGATATATTTTATTGTTAATTTTTAGTATTAATAATGAAACACATGTATGTTTATCAAGATTTTTAAATAAACAAAACAGTAATTTGTATTTTTTTTATTTTTTTTTTATTTTTTTATTTTTTTTTTTTGAAAGAAAAAATATCTTGGTGTTTTATAATACTTCTGCTACAGACTGAAAATAGTTTTATTTTGAAACTCAGTGCAAGTTATTTCAATACATAAATCATAGAACAATGGGCGGCAGAAAAGATAATCACTCAACGCGTTCAGGAATGTAATTCTAGAATCAGTTGAAATTCGATTCGCATACTAAACCGTTATTGATCTGTCAAGTGATATCTTGGTAGAAAATACCTGAAAATACGATTTTAGTTGTTAACTCGTAGATTTAATATTGTTATTCCCTCCACCAGTACTCCATATTTAAATATATTTGAGTACAGTAAAACACAACGATAAACAATCGGAAACAAATCATTCAGTAAAATTGGATTTTCAAGTGCTTTTCACCAAGATATGACTTGGCAGAACCGACTGCGTTTTTTTTTGGGAATCGAGTTTTAACTAAGTTTGGAATCAATTAAAAACATTTAACAGACGTATGCGTTTCGCGAGTTGCTAGGACTCAGTTCCTCAGTGTTCAAGCGGTAAAATTTTTTAAATCAACCTTCCACCCAACTGTCAGTATGTCAGTGTGTTTGCATTGATTTGGGTTTCTGACTTGCTGATAGTTGGTGGGATAAGGGGCGGGGTTGATTTTAAACATTTTACCGTTTGAACATTAAGAAAACGAGTCCCAGTTACTTGCGAAACGTATATGTTTGTTAAGTGATTTTAATTATTGTATGTTCGAACGTTGGATATTAATGATTGTAGTTTTCCACACAAGGTTTTTATTGATTAATTCTGGAATTCTTTGTTGTGAACTTGGTGGAGTGATTATATATGGTGCCTCTTCAAAAAAAAAAAAAATATTTAAAAAAATATTTTTTAAATATATACAATTTTTGTAAGCGACTTATTTCATATTAATTGAAATATCACATATTTAATTTTAGCACGAAAAATTATGCTTGTGCAAAGCAAGTGCAAACTGATTTTTCTATTATATATCGTTCTTATCATTTTGCAAATCGCTATAGATAAATAGAGCAATTTTTCTGTACATAATGTTATCGCATTTTGCACATCTTTGTCAGTTCAGATTCATGCTATTGTTTATAACGGGTTTAATTTTTTTTTGTAGAAATTGTTTAAAAAGAAAGATTGAAAATGAAATAAAAAGTACATTGATTGCGAATTTTATTGAATATATAAGAAGAACTGTATTATGCTAGAGCAGATATAATTAATTGCGGCACTTAGAATAAACCCGCTTTAAACAATGATTTAATTTGAATGTTTTTTTTTTCTTTTTTTTGTAATTCAAGTTTTTAAATTTTTCTAAACTTACTTCCATAAGAAAACGTACTAATCAGTTTGAAGTTATTTTTAGAGTAGAATATTATTTATTTTTATTCCAAAAGCTACATTCCGTTTATTTAATTTTATAAGTGTTGTCTAGGGTAAGTGAGGATGAGTTACATTATTAGAAATGTAGATATCAAGCTGCTGTAACATTTTTGTCAGGTTATAAAAATTTGTTTAAAAACTTTTAGGCAGTATGAAAGAAAGGGAATAGGTACATCTATACTCACTGAAAAACGTTTTTACAGTCATTCTGAATAACAAATATAAAGGAAATTATGTTGCAAATGTGAGTACTAATATATATCAATATATACACCTTTTTTTTACAGGACAACATTGAATTATTTTTAATATTTTAAATCTTATTTTGTTATATTTAAAATTATGTTACTAAAAATGTATGGTCGTAATATTTGAAATACAGTAAAATGTTGTAATATTTAATGTGTGCAAATAAATAAAGAAATAAATAAGAATAAATAATAAAGAAATAGAAAGGAACAAAAACGAAAAAAATCTTTAAAAAAAATGTTGGTTTAAAGTTATGCTTTTTCAAAATCAGAACTGAGATGTAGTATCGAAAAACGAAGTATAGATATGCGTGAATTTCAAGGAAGACTTAACATTTCACATTTGTTTTCAGTTGGAAAAAATAAATATCTTCTTTAAAACCATTGACAATAATATGTCTGCTTTATTATTTCAGCTCGCGACAAAAAGATACAACGTAAAATAATAATAACAAGGGTAAAATTTCTTTTAATGAGATTTCTACGTTAAATCAATTTTATTATTATTTTTTAAGAGTAATTTTAAACAAATAGTTAAAGTAATAATGAGATACTATACAGACTGAAATACCTTTAAAAGCAATTAAGGCTGTTCTCAGATGGTTTGCTTTACAAGCAGTACAATTTTGGACACATTTACGAATTCATTCTTTGACGGAAAGTAATCACATTGCAAAGCCGGACCATGGAAGTGATCTGGAATCTAACTCCGTTTTCCATTTTTGGATCGATCCATTGCCTATGGAGTTTTAAGCTTTTTTGATTACGTGACAAGCAAAATTTCACTGCAGTTTGGACTTCTTTTCTTCTTGCCTGCGAAAAGTTTGTTTAAAAAGCCCATTTTGACACTATCCAACTAAAAAATAATCTTAAGATTATCTGAAGAAATCGCCACTTCTTTCAGAAATTCTACGGAAATTTGAAAAAAAAAAGTTTGCAGATTTAGCTTTATCTTAAAAATATCTGCTGAATTTTTAAAGATGTTCTTGAAAATATCTGCATAGTGGGCCAAATACCGACGGATTTCCCACAGATTTTTGGGGCAAATACCTATAGATTTTCTAGAGATTTTTTTAGTAGGGTATTTTCTGAAAAATCTACTGTGTTAATAAAAAAGGGGAAATTGAGTGAAATTAGATAGTTTCTGATCAACAATACCTGTTAATTTCATACAATTCCAAAGAAAAATAAATGAAAACTTATGTCATAATGTTGCCCTTTTGATGTAAGAACAGCCTTAAGTTGGTCTGGGACACAAAAACTTTAAAATTCTCTAGAATAACTTTATTACGCTCAAAATTTATCTGCTCTTTTCTGCCTATAAATGACGTTTAAATCAGATTTCTGTCTTCATTGGAACCGGAAAATATATATATTTTACTTTTATGTTTATCCTTAAGGTAGAGTTTTTAAGCAATAGCTGACATGATAATGACATCTTGTGAAAAAGCGTTTTTCTTCATGATGTTTTTCTTTTACCGTCTGTTCCATTTGAATAGTTATAACTCAAGAACCGTTATAGATGAATTGTCAAAACTTGGAACATGTTTTTTTCAATTGTTTTATTTTAATTTTGATTCAGCAAATTTGAAAAGAAAAAGTTTTACTTTTGAAAATATGTTTTTTTGAATGTTACACCACTTTTTTTATTTTACATTTAAATACTTTTAATTTTTATTTAATTTTATGTTTTTTTAAAAATCTGAGTCAAAAATAAAATTTACATATTTTTTGTTTATTTTAATGAAAAAAAATATTAAATTCTGTAAATATATAACGAGTTATAACGATTTTAAATTACACCACTTTTTAAATAAATTGAAAATTTTTTTTGTTAAATTCAGAGAAATTTTATCATACGACTGTTTAAAAATAATATTATTAACCATCACACAGAAAATCAAAATTTTAACTTTAAAATAAATTAAAATGTGTCCTTCACCCCCTTAAATAAAGGTATATAGATAAAACGTTTAAAATTAAACCCAAAATCATATTAAGAATATGTTTCCCTTTGTCAGCGTGCAACCTCCTCAATACTAACATAAACTATAAAAAAATAACAATAATTAAAAAAAAACCATGAACACACATAGTTGAAATAAATTGTTTTAAAAACGAAAAATATCCTTTAGGTATCTGATTCATTCAAGAAATATGGGAATAGCTTAGTGAATAATCCTCATGAAAAGTCCACAATGATAATCTCTGCAGTTCTTTTTTTTGCTTGGGGTTGATGTTACTAATTACCATAATGTTCGACGACATAGAGAAAGATATAGTGTATATCAGACTAGAATGTGGTAGCTCAAACAATCACCTCATAGAATTCACAGATGAAAATCCAGGATTGGTTATATTTCGATCACCAGATTAAAACGCAATTCATATCTTAGTAGAAAATACCTTAAAACTCAATTCTAGCAGTTAACTTGTACGCTTACCATTGTATTTTCCTGCACTGAAAAGTAGAAAAATATTCAGGATTTAGTGCAGGAAAACATAATATTAAATCTATGAGTTAACTGCTAAAATCGGGTTTTTAGTTATTTTTCAGCAAGTTATGATTTTAAAAACCGATAACATTTTAGTATGCGAATCGAGATTTAACTTATCCTCAGTTTTCATCAATGAAATCAATGAGTTGATTGTTTGTGCTACCGCCTCTCAGCCTATATTTGTTTTATTTTATTGTAATTTTTTTTTATTTAGTATTTTTTAATTTATTTGTTTTGGAATATAGTCATATCTGTCAAGTTTTTAATTGTTCATTGAAATACTGATTTAATCCAGCCGTCGTAATATACGTATATCTAGAAAATAAACATATTTTGAAATTTTTTTACAACTTTATAAAAAAAAAAATGTGTGTGGCACTCGGGGACTGCCGCGGTAAAGCCATTGCATAGCATTTTTTATAAGCTTATGCAAAATTACCGCGTCTATGTCTGCCGAAGTCTATCGAAGGATACCGTGCCGAAGTATGCGGAACTGAAACGTCGTTAGCCGGAGTGTTAGGATTTTTTCTCGTTACGGAATTCCTAGATTCGGTCGCCGCGCTCAAAGCCCGCAATAAAAGCTATGCAATAACTTAATAAATTACCAAACAGAATTTGGTCGCGCTACGAAAATTAGATCGCGAGTTATAAGCATTTTAAATTTTTCGATCCTCACGGGGGGGGTCTCCTGTCACCAAAAATTAACATTGTCTCATAATAAATTACCAAACAAAATTTGGCCGCGCTACGAAAATTAGATCGCGAGTTATAACCATTTTAAATTTTTCGATCCTCACGGTGAGGGGGGGGGTCTCCTGTCACCAAAAATTAACATTGTCTCATAATAAATTACCAAACAAAATTTGGCCGCGCTACGAAAATTGGATCACGAGTTATAAGCATTTTTACCCGCGAGTAGTCGCGACTTTTTTCACAACGTCATTAGTCGCACTCGGTCTTTTCGCCGCTGGCCCCCCGCATACCAAGTATGTAAAATAAGAAATATTTTTCACCTAATATACGAAAATAACG
Source organism: Maratus speculifer (assembly GCA_964019185.1). NCBI lineage: Eukaryota > Metazoa > Arthropoda > Arachnida > Araneae > Salticidae > Maratus > Maratus speculifer. The sequence goes on along the minus strand of OZ025295.1, from coordinate 255,683,761 downwards.
TTTCAATGAAGATATAAATTTGCAGTTTTCTTAAATTCTGCATTTTATTCATGAGAACTGGAGTAATTGGAAAAAGTAAAAATGAACTGACACTAGTGATTGTTACGTAGACTTTTTCGCCAATTTGAACTTTGTTTCTAAAAATATACCGAAATGAAAATTCAACGTCAGCTACATGGTAGATCGCCGTTGTATTTCTAACTTGATACAAATTAGGAGAAGATAAGTTTTATGGGCGGCGAAAAGACCGACACGCGACTACTGACGGGTTAAATTTTTCGACCCTCACATTGGGGGTCTCCTGTCACCAAAAATTAATACTGTTTCATAATAAATTACCAAACAAAATCTGGCCGCGCTACGAATATTAGATCGCGAGTTATAAGCATTTTAAATTTTTTGACCCTCACCGTGGGGGTCTCCTGTCACCAAAAAATAACAATGTCTCGAAATAAATTACCAAACAAAATTTGGCCGCGCTACGAAAATTAGATAGCGAGTTATGAGCATTTTAAATTTTTCGACCCTCACCATAGGGGTGTCCTGTCACGAAAAATTAACACTGTCTCATAACAAATTACCAAACAAAATTTGGCCGCGCTAAGAAAATTAGATCGCGAGTTATAAGCATTTTAAATATTTCGATCCTTACCGTGTGGGGTTTCCTGTCACCAAAAATTAACACTGTCTCATAATAAATTACCAAACAAAATTTGGCTGCGCTACGAAAATTAGATCGCGAGTTATAAGCATTTTAATTTTTTTGACCTTCACCGTGGGGTGTCTCCTGTCACCAAAAATTAACAATGTCTCATAATAAATTACCAAACAAAATTTGGCCGCGCTATTAAAATTAGATCATAAGAAACATAAGTTTTGGCCTTGATATCCTAATATCTGAAAAATACCGTGTCAATGCCTGCCGAAGGATACCGTGCTGAAGTTTGCCGAACTGAAACGTCGTTAGCCGAAGTGTTAGGTTTTTTTCGTAACGGAAGTGTTAGGTTTTCTCCTTACAGATTTTCTAGATTCGGTCGCTGCGCTCAAAGCCGCGACAGAAGCTATGCAATAGCTTAAAAATTCAACAATAATAAATGTGTATGTTTTTGGCAGCTTCCATTACAAAAAATAAAAAGCTAGGTATTGTAGCCATTTGGAGGAAGGTGATTTCGAAAATGTTGATATGTATGTCATGCCTTAGCTTTCGTATTTATGAACAGATTGAGATGTCATTTGGTGTTTACATAATACCAATGTCTCGACTGAGTTCGATGGTCAATTTCATTAGCGATTTTCTTTCAAATTGGCTGTGATTAAATTTCTTAATAAATTTAAATTTAGAAAACTACGCACCAAAAAATAGAAAGAAAAAAGAAAAAAAAAGAAAAAGAAGCCAAAAATCATTTTTTATGTGTTTACCTTGCTATAAAGATCCTGAAGACTTTCTTGATTCTTAAAAATGGCTGAAATATAGCACTTTGAATATCTATATTGGCTGACATTTTGAAATGATCCGATTTTTGTCAAGCGATAACATGCGTGTTTTTTAACCTGTTTCAATATAACATAGTTATTGTACGACATTACGTGTTGTCTCGGCTAAGTTTGTTGGCCAGCTTCATCCGTCATCTAATGTCAAAAAAGCTGCCACTTAAAAAAAATAAAAAAAAAATTTATATAAAATTAGATCCAATATAACTATAAACTCAGATAGATTTTTTATATATGTGTATAACCTAGATACAAAGATTTTAAAGCATTTTATGCTTCTTTTTTGACCTAAAAAGTTAATGCTGTTAGTGGAAAATATAACAGAATACTTTGTCGATTGGCTTTGTAATTAAACTATACAGAGGGACAGACGGACTGAACGGCGACTATAGATGCTTGGTATTTACATCATTTCAAACGCACCTAAAAAATGTTATTTATTAAAGTTATGTAAATTAATTATATAGGCATGCATCTACATTTCACGCTTTTATTCCTCATTAACTATGGCTTGCATTTTTAACAAGTTAGTTGAATATTTTTCTATAGAAATCAATTTATTTTACCATAAACAATTATTTTCTTTAGAAAAAAATCAGTATCATTCTTTCTATTTAAATATAAATGTTTGATGAACAAACTATTCGATTCGATATAAACAATTATGTGACTTCAAAGTGCAATACACAATTTAAATATTATTATCGAAATATTCTTCATCAAAAATTAAGGAGACTCGTTATTTCAGAAATATATCTATTCAATAAGGAATCCAGGCCAAAATATTTATCTTCGAAATGCTAAAGGTTGCATTAAAATTAGAAAATATGTAAATTGTTAATGATGTTCTGGGAATAAGCTGCATAATTTTCCAGTAAATACTTTCTATTTTAGCACACTTCTCTATATACATCTGCAAAATATTTAACGCAGGAACGGAATAAATTAATCATATTGAAAATATATGTTATTGATAAAACATTCATAATGTGTTCTTTTAAATGAAGTCCGTATTTTTAATTATATGAGTTTAAAAATATTTGACTTTCAGTGTTTATAAAGTTTTACTTTGTGATAATCAATAATAATTTAAGTTTCTTTATAATATTGCATGGAGTTTTATGTCACATTATTTAAACACTTAACTAATGAATATTTTAAAAAAACTTCAAATAATGCCTATTTTTTATGTCTTTTACAGAATTTTATCATTTGTCATGAGATATTTTAAGGCCCTACACGAGGCATAGAAAAACACCCGGATCTTAATGTAAAGTCTATGGGAAACCAGTGGTATATGGGAATCTTTTCAAATAAATCGTCCAAATTTTAATATTTTTACATGATTATTTTGCACAAGATAGCTGAGGACGATCCACAAGCGGCCTAGTTTTTAATTTTCAGTTTCGGATTCAGATTTTTTTAATTACTTTAACTTTCAAAACCGATTTAAACCGGCTCCGAAACTGAAACTATCATAAGATAAAAAATATATAAGCAAAATCGAAAAAGTAAAAACTAGGTCGGTTGTACTCAGCTATCCTATGCAAAAAAATCATTTAATAAAAAGAATATTGCCCAGTTAAACTGATGGCATTGAGCTCACAGGCTACGCATACTAATTGTATATTACAGCCTTATATTTTCAAGGTTTAATTCTGTTCGAAAAACAAATTAAGTAGGGGAAACAGCTCTCCCCTTTCTCCTTTTTTATACCTAATCATTGAACCTCCTAAACTATCAAGGGCAAGTTTTATCATAAAAAATCAATATCCAAAATTCAAAGCAAATCGGATAATTCTTAATAAAAACCCATTTAGCATTTATATAATTTAAGAGGAGTTATTCCCCTCTTTTATACTTAACCATTGAACTTCCAAAACTATTCAGAGATTTGAACGAAATCTGACAATTCTGCTTGAAAAATCCATTTATACAAGTTAAGGGGATGGGCGTTAGAACCCCCGTTCTCCCTGTTTATACTTATTTAATGAACACCTAATAAGAGTCATGGAATCGCCTCATCAGAATGATCCTATATCTAAATTTTGAACGAAAACTGTTAATTCTGCATGAAAATCCCGTTTATATCAATTAAGTGGAGGGGCATGAGACCCCCTTACCCCCTGTTTATACTTATTCAATGATCACCTAATAACAGTCACGGAATTGCCTCATCAGAATGATTCTATATCTAAATTTTGAATGAAAACTGTTAATTCTGCATGAAAATCCCGTTTATATCAATTAAGGTGAGGGGCATGAGCCCCCCGTTCCCTCTCTTATACATATCGAATGAACTCCAAAAACTAATCGGAGAAGCGCCTTATCAGGATATATCTATATACAAAATTTCAAGTGGATCCGATATTTTTATCATGAGTTATCGCGTTACGCACGAACGAACGTACGAACATACATACAGAACGGACGGGCACATAAGCTCTCAGGCTATGATAGTCTGTGAGCTAAAAATATTAAAATTTGAGCGAAATATTTGAAAAGAACGGTCCCATAGACTTTACATTGTTATCCGGGTCTTTTTCTGTGCCATGTGTGGGGACTTAAGCGGAAATTTTCACCGAATTGAATTACAAAAATGCTCGTATTAAATAATACAAAATTTGCAATAATAAATTATGATTAAAGTATGTTTACTCGCACGTGGTACGGGTAAATCATGGTTTGCAAAAACACGTTGTCCGTACTACATACGGGCACAACAGAGAAACGGTTAAATATATTTTTCCATTCTATCTTTTTCTTACATATTTTATTCTCTTCAGCATACTAGGTGAAATGGTTTGTAAAAATTCACACCTTGTTATTGTCTTATTTTTTCAAAAAACATGCAAAATTATTTATAAAGAATCCTCATTTGATTCATATAAAGTAATGTATATTGTGTTTTAAAAATGGTTGGTAAATTGGTAAATATATAATATGCTATCTATTAGTCTCCATTAGCAACATTTTTTAAAAACTATTATTTATGTCCGCGAAAATAAAAATGCAAAGATATGTATCATGTAAGATATATCAGGTGTGAAGAGGTTAAATACATGTTATGGACTTTATAAAACGCAAAAAATAATAAAGCTTTCGTCATGAAAAAGAATCAGAATCTGTAATTAAAAAAAGTAGTTATCGACTAAATTAATTAATGATTTAAGCAAAGCAATTACGCTGCATCCGCGTTCCAAATTTTTATCCCTACATAACTATGGCTTCAGTTTTAAACGGTTCAGTCGAATATTCTTTAAATAAAATTATTTATTTTATCAAAAACTATTATTTTATTAAGAAAATTATCAGTACCATTAATTCTAGTTAATTATAAATATTTTATGAACAAACAATTCGATTGCACATAGGCAATTATAAGACTTGAAAGCACAAAACACAGTCTGCATATTATTATCGAAATATACTTCATCAAAAATTTAGAAGACTTCGTATTTCATAAAGAAAATCTATTCAATAAATAATCCAGACCAAAATATTTATCTTCGAAATGCTAAAGGTTGCATTCCAAATTAGAAAATATTTTAAATGATTCGATGTTCTGAGGATAAGCGATATAATTTAAATACTTAAATATATAAATATCCGCCAAATATTTAAATATTTAATGCAGATACGGAATACATTAATCATATTAAAATATATGTTATTGATAAAACATTCATAATGTATTCATTTAATTGAAGTCCAAATTTTTAATTATATGAGTTTAAAAATATTTGACTTTCGTTGTTTATAAATTTTTACTTTCTAATAATTAATGATGCTTTAGAATTCTTTTGCATATTGCTTGAAAGTTTGTATCACATTATTTAAGTATGTTTTTGGAGCTATTTCTGTTTCTTGCAAATATTAGTCTTTTCTTCTGCATAGTATTTGAAATGTTTTGTAAAGAAATGTACATATTGTAATTGTATTACTTTTTCAGAAAAAAAAGCTATTTCAGAAAATTATTAGTCAGGAATCCTAATTTGATTGATAAAAAGTAATGTACATTGCGCTTGAAATTTTTTTCGTAAATATATAATATGCTATCTAATAAGCGCCATTGACATCAATTACTTTACTTTTGACATTATTTATCTACGAGCAAAAAAATTTAAATATATATTTCCTAAGGGATATAACAGGTATGGAGAGGTAAAACGCTTATGCTGTCAAAAAATAAATTTTATGGAAATTTCAAAAGTAAAAAAATCTAGCTTTTGTCATTAACCTGAGTAACTCTCTGAAACTTTGAAAAAGTTATCTATTAAAATGATTAATGATTTAAGTAAAGCATTTATGCAGGCTTGCATCTGCGTTTCAAGTTTTTATCTCTACTTGGATATGACTTCAATTTTAAACAAATCAGTTGAATATTCTTTAAAGAAAATTATTTATTTTACCGACAACTATTGTTTCATTTATGAAAAAATATCAGTGCCATAAATTCTATTGAATTATTAATATTATATGAACAAACTATTCGATTATATATCAATAATTAAAAACTTCACAGTGCAATACACAGTCTGCATATTATTATCGGAATATTCTTCATCAAAAATTTAGAAGACTTCAGAAGGATATCTATTCAATAAGTAATCCAAAATATATATCTTCAAAATGCTAAAGCTTGCATTGCAATTGGAAATATGTTTAATGTCATCGATGTTCTGGGAATAAGCGGCATAATTTTCTACCAAATATTTTCTGTTTTAATTGCTGAATAGCACACTTTTGCATATTCAGGTGCCAAATATTTAATGCAGATACGGAATAAATTAATAATAATGAAAAATATATTACTGGTAAAACATTCATAATGTGTTCGTTTAATTGATGTCCGTACCCGTAAGACATTGTGACGTCACAGTGACGTCGTTGTGAAGTCACATTGTGACTTTGTGACCGTCGATGTGACGTCACGTGACGTCGATGCGAAGTCACTGTGACTAAAATGTGAAGTCGTTATGGCCGTTTTAGAGCTCTTTTTTGACGTTTTATAAAGTGGTCACAATGTGACAAGTTTGTGACAAACGTGTCATTCGTGACTAATTTGACATTAATATTGTGACGAAACTGTGTCAAAAGTGACGACATTTAAATTGCCAGAAACATGTTTTTAAAAGTAAATAACATGTTTTGATGGATATTTATAAATTTCTAAAGATTTTTAAGAAAGTCACATCTCAGTCACAATGTGGCGTCCCTGAGTGGTGGCATTTTGGTCACAGATGTGATGTGACCAAAGTGACTCACAGTGACGTCACTGTGACGTCACTGTCACCATGCATGCTATTAGGGTAGTTTTAATTATATGAATTTCGGTGTTTATAAAGATTTACTTTCTGATATTTAATTATGCTTTATAATTCTTTTAAATGTTGCTTGGAACTTTTTATCACATTACTTAAATGTATATTTCGAGTCATTTTTTTCTTGCAAATATTAGTATCTTTATCTGCATAGTTGCTGATTTTTCTGTAAAAAATTACACATTGTAATTGTGTTACTTTTTCAAATAATCATGTAAAATTATTTAAACGGAACCTTCATAATGTACTAAAGTGAAGTAATGTGTTCTGAGTTTGAAAAAATTAGTGGTAAATTAGTAAACATATAATACTAAGCAATTATAAGACTTGAAACTGCAATAGACAGTCTGCATATTATTATCAAGACATTCTTCATCAAAAATTTAGGATACTTGGTATTTCAGAAATAGATTTATTCAATAAGCAATCCAGGACAAAATATTTATTTTCGAAATCCTAAGTTTGCATTCCAATTCAGGAAATATGTAACATGTTATCAATGTTCTGGGAATAAATTGTATAATTTTCCAGTAATTTTTTTCTATTTCAGCACACTTCTGTATATTATGCCGCCAAATATTTAATGCAGATACGGAATAAATGAATCATATTGAAAAATATACTATTCATAAAAAATTGATAATTTATTTATTTATTTGAAGTCCGTACTTTTAAGTATATGAGTTGAAAATTATTAGACATTAAGTATTTATAAATTTTGCATTCTGATAATCAGTGATGCATTGTATATTTTTTAAATATTGCTTGAAATTTGATATCACATCATTTAAATATACCTTTCGAGTCATTTATTTTTCTTGTAGATTCTGTAATTCTGCATATTAGCTGATTTTTTTTAAAAACTCATTAATTGTAATTGATTACATTAAAAAATTTCATTTTTTAAGGAGTTGACCTCATTTGATTGATATAAAGCAATGCATGTTGTGTTTGAAAAATGGTTGGTAAATTGGTAAATATATAATTTTTATAAATATCGCTTCATTAAATGTTTATCTCCTTGTAATCAATGAAGCATTTTCTTTGTACAAATTATTCAGAAAATATAAAATAATCTTTTTTTTCCGCTCTTTTTCTGTAGGATAAACATGTTTTAGAAAATGAGTTTCAAAAATATTTAAATAAATTTTTTTGAGTCTTTGCAAAATAGAAGCCCACTGTCCCGAAATATATCCACTTATAAAGAAGCACTTTATACGTATCTATTTTAACCTCCTAAGACTTGAGACAAATCATACAAAAACAATTGGAACCAGAGAGAAAAGTAGAGCTCGATCTAAAAAATGTTACATTAAAAATTAGCAAATATTTTCCATCTAAGATCGTGTATAGAAAATAAATGGAATCGGATTATTTGTAATTGTCATGAAATTGTGAATTCTTTGCCCAAATTTTTGTTAGTTGAAAATATGGACTGAGCTTTACTGGTGCCCTAAAATAAGTTAAAGAAAAAGAGGCATTTTAACGCACCTCTCGGTGGGATACAAAGCTTTAGACAACGCCAAAAATAAATACAATCATATTTCATTTAAAAACATATATCTCCGAAACTAATTCAGTTTTTGTACCGTTAAAGACAGCATTTGTAAAACAACATGTAAATTGGGATAAAAAATAATTGTAAGAGACACTTGTTCTATAATTTTGATTTTTTATGCATTTACTCCATATTAGTAAAGAATTGCATTTGTTTTTATAAAATAGTTTTCTTTAAAAAAAATAGTAATATTTGAAAATTTGTAACTGACTCGAGAAAAAAAATGATTGCTATAAAAAACATAAAAATATGAATTATTTTATTTAAAACTTCAATATAACTAAAAAAAGCACACTAACAAATTTAATTAATTAAAATTAAAATTAAAACGCTATTAATTATAAATTAACAGATTTGTTTCTGTGAGTCTGTACAACAGCTCTGTTTTCATTTTATATCGAGTAAATTATTCCGAGAAAATCAGATTTCGTCTATATTTTACCTCTAACATTTTCATAACCTTAGGCATCTTTCAGAGCTATTCCAGTTTTTCATAATATTCCGTATAATAAACTGTATCAATAGAAAAACAGAAAACATGTTATTGAAAACTATTAATTTACATAAATAACTAAACTGCATCATACTAACTTGATGCAGTTCCAAATCTCAATCTCCATTTAATATCTTCATTAGTATCAATAAATTTGTAATATAAAGAAGCACCATCCTAACTTTATGTAAAAAATCGTAATTTTCCTATACAAAACCATTGATTGTCTATGTATGATTATTTTATATTTATCAATTACGTATTTAAACATCAACATGAATTATTTATAAAAAAAAATTATGTTTATATTTTACATATATGCTACATTTGAGCCATTATATTTAGGGATATACATCCAAAAGACAAAATATATTTTAAATCAAAATAAACTTTTAGACGTACGAAACAAAATTTTCATTTATATTTTACATTTTCTATATACAGGATGTTTCAAAATAACGTGAACAAATTGAAATGACAACTCAGGCATACGACAAGGATAAAAAAAGTCACATAGGAACATAGGGCCGCAAACCCCTTGCTAAGTCACAAATACAGGGTGTTTCATCCTAACTCAATTTGGGTTGACGATAATAAATTTGAGAAAAATGAAATAAATTATAATAAAACATTTAATAGACATTCTCACTTTTGATTTAAATGTGATAACACCAATTAAAAGTGGTAGAAGTTTGCTTTATGCGCACCAGCAATACGCACTTGCCACCTCACATTTTGAACTGATCATCAGTTTATAGGATATCATCGATTGCTTGAGCAATATGTTTTTCTAGATCTTTTCGTAACGCTATCACATTTCGCACAAAATTAGGTGCATATCGTTCCATTTTTATTACGATGTTATTATTTTCCTGGAAATTATTACTTTCAAACAGGTTGTAGCTAGAAAGAAACACCCTGTATTTGTGACTCAATAAGTACTTTGCGACCCTATGTTCCTATATGATTTTTTTACCCTTGTCGTATGCCTGATTTGTCATATCAATTTGTCCACGTTATTTTGAAACACCCTGTATAGTTATACGAATATAATATTATACTTATTTGAGAGATGAATTCACGAGTGTTTAATTTAAACAGTATATCATACAACTATGTCATAACACACAACCATGCAACATTATGACGTAGATATCTTAATATTTGTACATACACAACAGAACTGCTAAATGCTGATACAGACATTCCAATATTAAATCATCTTAAATCACATAGTTTCGAATATCTTTAACTATATCATGTTCCTTTATGCACAATTGAAGACATCCATGCTTAAAGATGGTAGAAATTTCTTAAATCAAACATTTTTTTTTTCAAAATGCTACTACTTTTAAATAGAAATTAAATACAGGGTGTATCTAAACTATTGGGCAAAACTTTAAAAGGTGATAGTACACATCAAGACGAATAATATTAAATGGGAAACTAAGGGTCCCAAACGTCTTCCGAAGGAGATAGGCGTCATCAAAGTTTAGGGTCCAAAATTTGAAATAATTATTAAAAACGGAAAAATTGGTGGATTCGGTTGCGGTTCTCACGAAAACTATTCTTTATGCCAGTATTGACTTGAAAATAAGTTATAAAGATAAATTTCATGAAATGCCGATAGAGGGCGCTATAGACTTTGGAGTAACGAACAACTATTTTTTTACCGTAATTTTTTGCATCTCATAAAATTTTTTTAGAAGTTTAGACATAAACTTAAATTTTTAGCTCAAAATCTGTGATTAAGTAGCACAAACTGAACTGTGTTCAACGGGAATGGGCAGGTTCAAATTTCAAATGATTATAAAAAACAGAATAATTGGTCAATTGATTTGCGGTTTTCACTAAAACTATTCTTTATGTCAGTATTGCCTTAAAAATAAATTATAAACATAAATTAAAGAAATATCGATAGAGGGCGCTTTAGACTTTGGAGTAACGTACAAATATTTTTTACCTTTATGTTTTGCACCTCATTAAATATTTTTGAAGCTTAGACATAAACTTAAAATTTATGCTGAAAATCTGAATCGTTGAGAGTGGTTAAGTAGCGCTAACTGAATTGTGTTCAATGGGGGTGGGAAGGTTCAAATTTCAAATGATTATACAAAACGGAAAAATTGGTCGATTCGTTTGTGGTTTTCTCTAAAACCATTCTTTATGTCAATATTTCCTTGAAAACAAATTTTAAAGATAAATTTCAAAAAATTCCGTTAGAGGGCGCCTTAAACTTTAGAGTAACCAACAATAATTTTTAACGGTTATTTTTTGTATCAAATTAAATGCTTGCAAAAGCTTAGACTTAAATTTTGAGCTCAAATTATGAATCGTTGGGAGAGGTTAAGAAGCACAAACTGAATTGTGTTCAGGAGCTGAAATGTTACGCTGCCCACCCTACGAACACAGTTCAATTTTTTGCTACATAATTACTCACAACGATTCAGATTTTGAGCTCAAAATTTAAGTCTAAGCTTTTAAAACATTTATTTAGATTTTAAAAAACGAAGGATAAATATCGGTTAAAAATAGTTGTTGGTTATTCTAAAGTTTAAGGCGCTCTCTAACGGAATTTTTTTAAATTTATCTTTGAAATTTATTTTCAAAGAAATACTGACATAAAGAATTGTTTTAGAGAAAACCGCAAACGAATCGACCAATTTTTCCGTTTTTTATAATCATTTGAAATTTGGACCTCCCCACCCCCATTGAACAAACCACTCTCAACGGTTCAGATATTCAGCTCAAAATTTAAGTTTTTGTCAAAGCTTCTAAAAAAAATTAATGAGATGCAAAAAATAACGGTAAAAAATAGTTGTATGTTACTCCAAAGTCTAAAGCTCCCTCTATCGACATTTTTTGAAATTTATCTGTATAATTTATTTTCAAGACAATACTGACATAAAGAATAATTTTAGTGAAAACCGCAAATCAATTGACCAATTTTTCTGTTTTTTATATTCATTTGAAATTTGAACCTACCCATTCCTATTGAACACATTTCAATTTGCACTATTCAACCACAGATTTTGAGCTAAAAATTTACGTTTATGTCTAAACTTCTAAAAAAAAATTAATGAGATGCAAAAATAACGGTAAAAAATAGTTATTCGTTACTACAAAGTCTAAAGCGCCCTTTATCGGCATTTTTTTAAATTTATCTTTATAATTTATTTTCAAGACAAAACTGACATAAAGAATAGTTTTCGTGAAAACAGGCAAACGAATCGACCATTTTTCCGTTTTTTATAATCATTTCAAATTTTAGACCCTAAACTTTGATGGCGCCTATCTCCTTCGGAAGACATTTGGGACCCTTAGTTTCCCATTTAATATTATTTGTCTTGATGTGTACTATCACCCCTTAAAGTTTTGCCCAGTAGTTTAGATACACCCTGTATATGGTTCTTTTAATATCTGATTTACTTTTTTAATTATATAAATAATACAATAGACGAATTATACTTAGTTCTATCAGCTTTAATGTTTGCTGCCATTCAAACATAATTTTACTATTTATCGAGTTATTTATTTTTCCATTTCTTGCTTTTTTTTCTTATTTTAACCTAATATTTATTAATATATCTGCTAATTATTATGTCCACTTGTTACATTGAATTAGAAATATATAAATTGATATATTATATATATTATATAGAGAGACATAGTAGATGTATATATATATATATATATATATATATATATATATAAGAAATATTCTAAATTCATCTGAATTAGCTTAATAAAAGAAATATGTAAACTATATCCCAGCATTATTTTTGAATCAATGTATTTCTCTCGTAAGATGACTGCGCATTTTTGAGAAAAAATCTCTAGTTCAAAAAGTTTTTTTCGGAATAATTATTGCTAAATATTTTTTTTTTATCTTATTTAAAAAAAAAAGAAATAAATGCAAATACCTTTTAAACGGAGTTATAATTACTTATTTTAAAAAATAAAAAAACTCTACTCCAAAGAAATCGTAAGAAAGCAATAGTTAATGAAATTTGCGCTAGATAATAAAAGGAAAATAATAAAAACAATTTAGAAATAAAACAAAATAATACAAATGCAGTTATAAACAAAAAAAAAACTTTAATTTTGATTCTCCTAATTTCTTTGATGTCGATAAAGTATAGTGTTAACAATAACAACGACACTTAAAATATGTTCGGTGTGACCGAAAATATAATTCAGCCGAATAGCAAATTCTTTAATTTTAAGAATACAGCTTTAGTTTTATTTATCTGGCAAGCGATCGGCAATGGACTCTGTTAGCAAGCAAAACATTGATCAAGTAGCAACTTAATGCACGTATTTTTCCGAAAGGGATTCAGTAAAATGAAAAGTAAACAAAATATTAATTATAGTGAAAGTTTTATCAACCGTTTTTAGGGAAATATTGGCTAACTATGCTTAAATAAATATACATAAAATTAAAAAAAATATATACAGAAGGAAAAAACTCGCTTGTCGGGATTTTTTCTTAAAGGAATTTCTCACGTGGTAGCTATAGTACCACGACGATTGGTGAAATTCCATGGTTTTGTTTGTTGTTTTGTTGAATTTCTTACAAAATTGTGAAGCATTTTTTCATGAGGCTTAAAATGGGATCAATTGTAGAAGATACCGTTTCACGTTCTAAAAAATCACATGAATCACTGGTTTCCGCGAAATCAGGAAATGTAAAATAATACCAAGTGTCACATCCAGAACCTCTACTTTTTTTCTTAAAAAATCAATTTAAAATAAATTTATAAATTAACCTAAGCGGCATAATATGATAATGATTCTCAGCAAAAATGAATATATATATATATATATATATATATATATTTCTAAGTACGTGCAAAGCCATGCAAAATAAGCGAAAAATGAATTAAGATCTTACAAAAAAGTCTTTGGGCGTTATCTACTTTGGGGGCTATTTACTCATTTTAAACACTGAAAATTTGGAAAAACATATTTTTTTAAAAAATAAAATGCCGTCAGTCTTTTTATATCTCTTCAAGCACTCTATCTTCGAACAAATTTAAATAGAGACTTGAAACTTCATGTGTATTTAGAATGTAATAATGGGAAGAAGTCTATATACTTTCAGTAATCTCAATTATCCGGAACTGTTTTTTTCGGACTTTCGAAAAACTTGTTCTGATGAAAGGTATGTACAACATTTTCGATTTTTTAAAAATATATTTTAAGGAGTGGATTTAAAAGACAATAAAAAACATACATTTTGGATAAAGGACGAATTTGATCGGATAGTTAGTTGTCTAGATATTTGTAATCCTATTTTCCATATTCTTCAATTTTTTAGGGCCCTGTATTTCATTCAAATTTGCATTCAAATGTATATTTGAAATGAAAATGTGATGATTAATCAGACGCAGTAAACTGTTACTTAATATGTTATTATTTTTTAATTATAAGGCTGTTTTTTACGCAATTTGGTACTACCTAATTTTCCCGTCGACCAAAAAACGGTCACATTCACTTGACATTAAACGTGTGACATGTGTTTGTTATATCATCAAGTGAAGTTTAATTATACGTTTAACTTGTATTTTTAGTAATCTTTTGCTAATTTATTTGTTTTTTCGTTATTTAAAATAAAAATTATGGCAATTTGTATAATTCACATGTAGTTTGGTGATTTATATATTTATTGAAATGGTTGGAAGAGATTATCCGATAATAGACACAATTCCGCAATGGAGTATTACTATACATTAAAAACATTCAAATATACGTTTGAATTTTATTTTGGAATTACAATGCATTTTATAAATCGTTTACACATATCTTACTTTCATATTTTATATTACGCATAACCATGATGGGTAACTAATGAGGTGGCCCCCAACAACTAGTTTGTATGTTAGCTGTAAAGAAATACTTTCATTTATTCAAGCATGTGATTTCATTTTCTTTAGATACTATGTTAGCTATAACTGTTAACACCCGAAAAGCAATACTTCTATTTTGCAACCAGACATTTATGAAGAAAAGAATCAGTAAAAAATTTTGAGTTTCACAAAGCACTTTTTCAAAAAATCATGGATATTTTTCATCTAAAAAATATTATTTAAATAATATATTTTCATCAATTTAAACAAATTTTTTTGCACTGTATAATTTATCGTCTGTATTAAATGTGATATTAATATTGTCAATGCTGCCAAAGGGAAATTAAAACCAAAGAGAAAGCAATTATTTAAAAAAAATATATATAGGAAAACCACGTTCACGAATCTTCATGTCTGCTGTCCATAGAAAGAGATTGCTTTAAACTATATAAGGAATACTTTAAGAAAAATTAAATTCATTTTAGACAAAATTCCACGTTTAATTATTTTTATTCGAAGAAAGTAAGGTTACGTCTTGACGATCTGTTGTTTCTAATTTACATTTTTCGTTTTTTTTATTTTTCAATGTTTTATTTAAAAAATCATCAAAAAAGCGTTTTTTTATGTAACAAATCTCTATAGGCCGTTGAAGAGAATGGAGAAGGGTCGTCCATTCTTTTCGCGTAAGTAGAAGTGAATAATCAAAAGCTCTTAATATTTTTAAAATAAATTCGGTTACTTTTATGTATTGAAGATGAAAAATTCAATATTAAAAAAATACAAAATTTAAGAACATGGCTTTCTTTTTTTTATATCTCGAGTTCTAAAATCTCAATATTTAAAAGCAAACAACTTTTTTAAAAAAATAATAAAAGCCATATTCTTAAGTTCTGTATTTTAAATCTAAAGATAAAAATCTTTTCAAAATATATTTCTGTCAACATTTGGAAAAATAATTAAAAAAATTAAATTATGTACTTTACGGCTTCTGCTACCGGTGTTTTAGCGTTACTACTCCGGCAGGTTTTATTTTGAACGTAATAGTTAATAACATTATATATTTAAATCATAAATCTTTTTTGTTTCGATGGCAATTTAAATTGTCATTCAAATACACATATTTTACCCCTTAACAAATTCACGATGCCAGATCGCTTCGTGCATTTCAGAAATGATATTATATATACGTTAAATGCAATTAAACGTCCGCATTTCTCCTCGAACGTCCAAGAACTTTTTAGCAGACCATATTTATACCGTGTAAAAATATAATTAATCAATAAAAATAACTAACTAAAAGATATATTTTCGATTAATTGATAAAAGGGGATGTTTTGAGACGACTTCAGGTCTAGTTTTACTACTAAATATTAATAACTTTTCAGATAATTTTAAAGAGGACATGGACATAACAAATAACCTATTAAGATATTAAAAAATATTGTTGCAGCGTATATAGGGTTCTTTCGATCTTATGGTTAGACAACTTCAAACTCTTTTCTCTTAGAAAAGTGGAAAATAATTTTTTTACAGATCTTCAAAACAAAAGAGTCTTCGAAACTCACAAATATTACTAGATATTCAAAAATAACTGTTCAAATCTATCGTACAAGTGCAGATATAGGTTCCAGAGACTCTTTATACAACGTCTCAACACTAAAATCACATTCAAAATAACGTAAATAAGACTCAAGCAAACTTGCTTAAACAATACCCTAGAAGTTCACTTACTGCCTGACTAGTAAATAATAACCATAACAGCTCGCACCGGCTCTCCTATATATAGTCTCGCCGCATGCGGTGGAAATTTCTACAACCTTCTAGAAAAATCGGGAAAACCACGGAACAACATTCAATGTATCAGTAGACCTAAGGGGGTTACCATAGAGAGGGAAGGGTTACCATCGCCAACAATCGCCAAGATTGTCGCCAACTTGGCGTTACATCGCCAAATTTGGCGACCAAAATTAGTCGCCAAAAGTGACGCCAACTTGGCGATATCTCTAATATTTCGCAAAGCTGCCATAGACATTCACTGAAAATAATAGACAAGTTTGCTTGATGACAGAGACAATGTAATTAAAACTAATATTAGTAAAGGAATGGAGCTTAATAAGATTATTTACATTATTTTACAGAACAAACACTATTTACAAAATTCGTAACACTACCTCCTCCTCAAAGACTGTACGCCCCGGGCAGTGCAATCCTTGAGTTAGAGGAAAACACTTAAAATAAATAAACAAATAAATAAATAAATAAATAAATAAATAATAATAAGATTTACATAAATAAGAACTAATTACTATTTACATCTTTACAAAAAGTGACTTTCATGACCATGGTCTGAAATTCCAGTTTTGAATTTCTAATCACTTTGGCCAAAATAAGAGGCTAGCCGATTATAATATACGACCTTGGGCTTGGTGTGTGGCGATTTTCGTAACGTACGACGACGTCATTCAGCCTGTTGACGACTGTGTAAGGACCGTCCCAGTTTCTTTGTAGTTTTGGCGACAGTCCCTTACGACGTATGGGATTCCACAACCAAACTTTGTCACCTTCGTTGAACTCATGTCCAGTTGCCTTTATGTCGTACCGTGTCTTCATCTTTTCTGATGCCAGTCCGATTCGGTTTCTCGCTAGACAATGAACCTCCTCAATCCGTGCCTGGAGTCCATCCAAGTATTCTTCAGGCGACAAAGGAGCGTCAGGAGGACAGCCAAACAAAAGATCCGCAAACAGACGAAGATCACGACCAAAGAGCATTTGAGAAAGGGAGTAACCAGTGGCCTCATGAGTGGCACTCCTGTAGGCAAGCAGGAAAAGAGGCAATTTCTTGTCCCAGTCCTGTTGGTCTCTAGACACCAAGAGAGAGAGGCTATTTAGGATGGTACGATTAAAACGCTCCACCATGCCGTCCGATTGAGGAAGTAGAGGTGTAGTTCGAGTTTTGTCCATGCCGAGTAGTCCACACATTTCCTTAAACACAGTCGAATCGAAGTTTCTTCCTTGATCGGAATGGATTTGAAGAGGAACTCCATATCTGGAAACCCAGTGTTGACTCAGTATGTCTGCTACGGTTACCGCCTCTTGATTAGGAATGGCGTAGGCTTCAGGCCACTTAGTAAAGTAGCCCATGACAACGCGGATGTACTTATTGCCATCAGTTGTTCTAGGAAGTGGACCCAGGATGTCTAGAGCAATTCGTTCGATAGGAGCTCCTACATTATAACGTTGCAATCGTTAACGGGTGAACCTCTTTGGACCTTTACGTGCTACACAGGTGTCACAAGTTCGACACCACTTCTCCACGTCACTGCGATACATTATTCCAGTAGAAACGCTCTCGAACCTTTTGCAGGGTCTTCATTACACCAAACTGACCTCCCGTGGGACTACCATGCAGCTCTTGAAGGACCATAGAAATTCTCGACTTAGGGAGTAGTAGTTGCCATCTACATGTCTTTCCATCATCACACTCCCATTTTCGGTACAAGATACCGTTCTTCATTTGTAGGGAATCCCAGAGGGCACAACAACGTTTAGTCGTAGGATGGTAATGGGCCATTTCTTGCCAGCTGGGCTTCCTGTTGAACTCCTCTTTCAGCTCTAGAATTGGCTTAGTTTCAGGATCAGCAAGTTGATCTTTACGCAGGCTCTCGTCACTCCACGGATCTTGTGATGATGTAGACCAAGTTGTAATTTGTCTTACTATAGGACCTTTGACATTAAATTTCTTCTCAACCCGGTCACAGTATCTACAATTCTTTTAGCAGGGTCTTCTTGAGAGAGCATCTGCATTTCCATGTGATGAGCTTTTCGATAGCGTATCTCCATATCGTACTCTTGAAGCTTTTGTATCCACCTGGCTATCTGGCCTTCAGGGTTCTTAAAATTCAATAACCAAGTTAGAGAAGCATAATCAGTTCGGATCAGGAGTTTTCGACCGTAAATATAATGATGAAAATGGTCTATGGCTTTCACTACAGCAAGAAGCTCTTTTCTTGTTACGCAGTAGTTTCGCTCTGCATTTGATAAGCACTTGCTGAAATAGGCGATAACACGCTCCTGACAGTCAATTTCCTGGGACAGTACAGCGCCAATGCTTTCGTTACTTGCATCTGTATCAAGTATAAACTGTTTATCGATTTGAGGATATGACAGAATTGGAGTGGATGTTAATCCCTCTTTAAGCTTTTCGAAAGCAGCGTCACATTCCTGTGTCCACATAAATTTTTGATTGGCTTCTGTTAATTTATGAAGAGGTCTTGCAATCATCGAAAAGACTTTGACGAATTTCTTGTAATAGGTGCATAATCCTAGAAAACTCCGAAGCTGGTTATCATCTGCTGGACGACTCCAATTTTTCACGGCCGATATCTTCTCCGGATCAGTCCTAACTCCTTCCGCCGAAATGATGTGTCAAAGGTATTCGACTTCATTGCGTAACAAGCTGTATTTCGAAGGGCTTAACTTCAAATTAGCTCCCTTTAACTTTTGTAGAACCCGCCTGAGGTTGTTCAGATGTTCATCAAAAGATTTTCCTATGATTATGATATCATCTAAATAAACAAGACATGCTTCATATGACAGCCCCCGAAGAACCGTTTCCATAAGGCGTTCAAAAGTTGCAGGTGCATTACATAGACCAAAAGGCATTATTTTGAATTGCCATAATCCTTGTTCCGTTGTGAAGGCAGTCTTCTCGCGGTCGTCGGGATGGATCTCTACCTGCTAGTAACCACTCTTCAGATCCAGAGTCGAGGACCAGGTGTTGCCCGCAAGTGTGTCAAGAGTGTCGTCAATCCTTGGTAGAGGGTAACTATCCTTTTTAGTGACGTCATTCAATCGGCGGTAGTCTACAAAAAATCTTGTAGAACCATCCTTCTTTCTTACTAATACAATGGGAGACGCCCATGGACTTGTCGATGGTTCGATGACGTCATTTTCTTGCATATCCTTAATTAAATTTTGCATCTCTTCTTGCTTGGCAAAAGGTAATCGTCTAGGGTGTTGTTTAATAGGTGAGTGATCTCCAGTATCAATTCGGTGTTGTGCCATTTTAGTTCGTCCAAAGTCTTCAGATGTTTGGGAAAATAAACTTTGGAATTCTCTAATTAAACTTTCAGCAGCATCTCTCTGGTTTGGATCTAAGTCCGTATTTTGTAACAAATCCTTGAGTAAATTATCTGAAGATTTCTCAGAGTGACTGGAATTTTGATTTATGCACGTCACAGGAGCACATGATGCTATCACCTCTCCTTTCTTGATAGACCTCGTCTTATCACTGATGTTAGCAATTCTGACTGGAATGGTCTTTTCCGAGAGGTCTACTATAGAAGAAGCCACCAATACTCCTGCTTGTGTACTATTGTCTTCTGGATAATCAATATGGCCAAATCGGTAATTAGTTTCATTTTTAATTACACCTGGAACTAAAAATTCTGTTCTTGGATCTAAATTGATGTCTTCTTTGGCTATTACTATTTGTTTAGATTCAATTTCGTTATTTAATCCAAAAAGACTTATTTTTTCAAATTTTGAAAGCATTTTATTATTTTTGAAATCAAGTTTGAAGCCAAACTTCTTCAGAAAATCTACTCCGATTAAGCAAGGATCTGTTATGTCAGCCACATATGCCGTATGGTAATATTTCGTTCTTCCAAAGTTGATGGTTAAATTGGCCTTTCCATATATGGCTATCTTTTCGCCCGTCACAGTTTGCAGGGTAACGCAGGGTGGAGTCCAGATGAGTTTAGATTTCAATTTTCGAGCCAAATCTTCTCTTATTATTGTCACATTGGCTCCTATATCGACCATTATATGGCACTGAATTCCGTTAATAAAGCCTATCACATATAATTCATTATCACCGCCACTCATTTTCGATATCTGGAGGATCTTCAGGTGGGGCTTTTCATTCTCTGGCAATCTCCGCCCCGCGAGATGGCCAAAATTTTGTTTCCCTGCTGACTGTTTGAATTTATCTCACGTTCGTGGATTTTGGGGCAATTTCTTCGGAGATGTCCTGTATCACCGCATCCCCAGCACGTGAGATTCTGTTTCCTTTAGTTTGTTCTTACATATTTTAAGGCTTCAAGTTCTTGATTTATTTTCCTAATTTCTTTCAAGAAGTCGATCTCAGTGTCTGAGCTTTTGTTCACCGTTGCCCCTCGGACTGAATGACGATCTCTTCGGCTGGCTTGTGTAGCTGCTCTCAACTTTAAGGCATATAGTAATGCAGCCTTTAAATCCTGTACATCTGCCATTCGTATCGCTCTCTGCACTTCGGGATCTTTTATTCCGTCTACAAAGTACTGCAGTGAGAGCATTTCCCGTACATTTGTTGGGCAGTCGATGAATGCTAAATTTGCCAGCCGTTCTATTTCTGAGGCAAACTCTTGAAAGGTTTCACTCGATTTTTGATAGCGGCTCTTCATTTGTATTCTCGTATAATCCTTCAAGAATTTTTCTCCGAATCTCATTTCAAGTGCACAACTTAGAGTCTCAAAATTGAGTTGCGTCATATCGGGCAATGTTTGCAGCACGTCGGCGGCTTCTCCTCTCAAAGACGCTGCCAGTTGACAAGCTTTCACCTCGTCACTCCATTTGTTCGCTTCGGCTACAATGGTGAATTGGGTCTTGTAAACTTGCCAGGAACTCTTTCCGTCGTATGTCGACAGCTTAATGTGCACGGGAGAAGCAGACGGATTCCTAAATTCTTCATAATTACCACTAGACGCTGAAAGCTTCTTCTCAAGATCTTCTACTCTTTTATTTAGCTTTACATATACGTCAACTATTTTCTCTTCAACGTTACTTAGTTTCTTTTCAACGTTACTTATTTTCTCTTCAACGTTACTAACTTCATTCTGAATTTTATCTTTTTCTGTATTTTCTCTTCTACCGAACCTATTCTTCTCTCTACCGACGAGAACTTTTCTTCAAAAGTTTTCTTCATTTCTTCTTGACATTTATTCATTTTATCCGCCAAGTCTTCTTGGCCTTTGTCAATTTTTTCAGTCACCTCTTCTTGGCATTTATCAATTTTATTTGTCAACTGTTCCATTCTTTCTTCGTTTTTATTCATTTTATCCGCCAACTCTTCTTGGTCTTTATTCATTTTATCCGCCAACTCCTCTTGGCCTATATTCATTTTATCCGCCAACTCTTCTTGGCCTTTATCAATTTTATTGGTGAGCTCTGTTCTTAATCCGTTAATAGTTTCTAACAGTTCTTTCAGTTGTCCGTCCATTGTTCTTGTTTTCGCCATAAGATCCCGACTACTGACACCAAATGTTGCAGCGTATATAGGGTTCTTTCGATCTTTTGGTTAGACAACTTCAAACTCTTTTCTCTTAGAAAAGTAGAAAATAATTTATTTACAGATCTTCAGACCAACAGAGTCTTCAAAACTCACAAATATTACTAGATATTAAAAATAACTGTGCAAATCTATCGTACAAGTGCAGATATAGGTTCCAGATGCTCTTTATACAACGTCTCAACACTAAAATCACATTCAAAATAACGTAAATAAGACTCAAGCAAACTTGCTTAAACAATACCCTAGAAGTTCACTCACTGCCTGACTGGTAAATAATAACCATAACAGCTCGCATCGGCTCTCCTATATATAGTCTCGCCGCATGCGGTGGAAATTTCTACAACCTTCTAGAAAAATCCGGAAAACCACGGAACAACATTCAATGTATCAGTAGACCTAAGGGGGGGTACCATAGAGAGGGAAGGGTTACCATCGCCAACAATCGCCAAGTTTGTCGCCAACTTGGCGATATATCGCCAAATTTGGTGACCAAAATTAGTCGCCAACATGGCGATATCTCTAATATTTCGCAAAGCTGCCATAGACATTCACTGAAAATAATAGACAAGTTTGCTTGATGACAGAGACAATGTAATTAAACTAATATTAGTAAAGGAATGGAGCTTAATAAGATTATTTACATTATTTTACAGTACAAACACTAACTATTTACAAAATTCGTAACAATATATATATCATAGGAATTATTATTTTTTCCTTGTGTGAAGGAATCCAACCGGAAAATATTATATATAGATATAGATAATTTTTTCCAATATTTTATGCTGCTGCAAAATCATTATATTTATAATCGATTGAAATTCCAGAGTTTTGACAACAAAAAATATTTTTTTGTTATACTAACATTGCATCCAAAGTGTACAAAGTATCTTCTTATGAGAAATTTTACTTAAAAATTCCAATAGTCTTTCTTGGATTTCACATTTGAAAAACCTATAAAATTGATGTATATTTAACCTTCTTATCACGGGAGCGAACAATTCCGAAACCATTTAAATTGGTATGCCTCTAATATTTTAAAAATAAAAATAACTGTCTTCATTCCATGTAATTTTTCGACGTACTGCATTATAAAGCTTTTTCACAGTAATGAAATTTAAGGTAAACTTTTCTTGTATCCTTAAAAGTACGACACAATACTTGAATGTAATATAATTTTAGTGTATTTAAGGGTGTATTGGAGTTCCATTAAGGGTAACTTTGACCCAAAAGAGAAATAAAAAGATTAAATCAGCAACAAGACATAAGTTTTTTTCCTTAAAATATGGATATTAAGACATGCAGCTCATTTTAAATTATTTACCAAGATTCCATCTTGACAGCATGATCATTTTTTTTAAATTTGACCATAGTTACCCAAAATTTGACCAACGTCATCACAGTTAATGGAAGGTTCTTGGAATTTCCATTCGTTGATAGACTCAACTTATTTTTTTAAAATGTGCCTTTTTTCGTTAAACTAAAACTTCAAGGAATTTTCTGCACGGCCATTGCATACGATTTTTAACTAATTCAATTTTATTGTCGTTAAGTCTTAACAGAAACAAAAGAGTGAAAAGTATTTCCTATTCTCGAAAATTCAGTTTTGTTCTTCATAGAGTCGTGATTTGTTCAAATTTCATACAAGACGTTTTATACATCAGAAGATTTGAAAGAAATCCCACAAGCGCACAGCATGAACCACAAGTGTATATTGCTGACCGCCTTTCTCGTTTATTCCGGAATGACGGAGCAACTATATCAAATAAATGAATATAGAGCAATTCAATAAATTACAGTAACTGTATTATCATTCGCTTTATGTTATTTCGCTCGACTACTGTTCAACGTTCGCCAATTCAAACTCAACCAGCACCAAGTATATTTGTTTTATGTTAAAACTCAAATTTCAATGATTTAAATTGCTTAAGGGGACGGGGTACGTTTTATTTTTTAATTTTTATCATAACAATCTGAAATTTTGTGAATTTATACCTTTCATAATAAGCATATAGAACACCTTCAAAAAAATTTCCAATCTCATTAAAATTTTAATTAAAAAAATTAAATTTCTAAACGAAATTTTAAAATGGTCCTCTGTTTTTATTTTTTAGATATTTTCTCGCTTTTCCATTTTCATCACTTAAAACTATTAAAAAGAAATTTGTGTAATCTCTTAGATAGTTAATACTTTGCATGTATTTTTCTCAATTCCATATGGCTTTTCATCAAAATATTGCCTTTGAATAAGTAAAAAATCAAATTTGACTATCTTAATGAAGACGAAATTTAAAAAGCTTACAGTTTCTTTCTAAACAATATCAGAATACTTCCTTATCAATTTCATAAAATCAAAAAATATCAAAAATATTGATAAAAAATTACATCGCAAGAAGCATTTCAAATATCTAAAAACGTTGAAAATGCTGAAAGTTTTGAGAAAAATAGATTTAAAGTATATAAATACACTTACCTTTATTATGTACTCCTTAAAAACTTCTTAATGATTTTTTAATAAGAAAAGACTCTTGTGGTAATATTATGCCATAGAAATAGACCTTTTCGCGACGGTATTGCTCAAATAAAGGTACAATGTCCCCTTTTAATAGTACATATCAAAAATGTGTAGTTCTTTTTCCTTTCAGTAGCAGTTAAACCAACACAATTTTCAATGCTGCATCAAAAAATTATTCATGAAAAAATAATAATGCCTGATGCATTGATTTCGGAAAAAAAAAATCAACACAGTAAAAAAAAATAATGAAACTTCATCGTTAAAGAAGTTGAAATACGATGTCAAATTAAAACATTTGAAAACGTATAATACACTTGAAATCCCGTTTCCAATAATTCCGTTCTACAGTCGGCCCCACCAGTGGCCGAGAGGTTCTGACCTCAAACTGGTAGACGGTAGGTGCTAGGTTCGAACCCAATCGCGACCGTTGGCCTAACCGTTCGGAGTTTTCCGTGGTTTTCTTCGAACCTTGCGTAAATACGAGTTAGGTTCCCTTAGAAAGACCCCCACGGAAGGCAACCCACCCCTTAGGGCCTATATCCCATAGCGTAGATAATTGGCCGACATGCATACAAACAAAACCGTTCTACAGTCAGAAAAATTATCGGATATAGCCCTTCACATCATATATATATTTATATTTATCTGTTAACTACATGTATATAAAAATTTAGTTCACCTGGGAAATCCATACTTCAGTTGAAAATACCACTTCGGCAATCTTCATTAATAAGGAAAATTATATGTGAATTATTTGATGTAGTCATGTTTTAAAATTTTTATGCAAGAAATAACTTGTACAAAATCTTTCTAAATTTGAAAACGCTTTTCGAAATTAAAACTCACTTCAACCAACTTCTCTAAAAACACTACTGTAATCATTTATTTAATCTGAGCCCGTAAACTAACATAAAATGCTATGATTGCTCTATATTGAAGTAATCATCTTTCAATTAAATTTAGTGGTTTACATTACTTTCAATATCATTTAAATACTGTACAAATGATTTCAAATCATTGATCCTAATGTAACGGAATTAAATTTGAGTAACTATTCATGCTTTACACAACATATGCAATACCGAACATTCCATAGTAAATATCATTAACATACATCAATTAAATAGAAAACTAAATATATTTAAGCAAGTTCGAGCGCGGAAAAACCGACAGCAGAATAACTGAATCCGTAAAAACTTTTCAACTATGTTAAAAAGTGTTAAAACATACAATATCTCCTTTAGAACATACATCCCTCTCAATAATGAAGAATATTGAAAAAGGATGATCAGTTTTATAACGGTGATTCCCTGAATATTAATGACACATGTATTATAACCGTCGTTAATGTTAAAGATTTTATTTATTTATTTATTTTATTTTCAATTTTTTTCTTACAAAATCTTAATACTTTGTATATATCATTTCCATCTCTGTAATCTAACTTTCTAAAGTTTCTAACTCTAATACAAAATAAAATATATTTTTAATAAAATGAACACATCACGCAAAATATTTTACATTTTGAACTAGATTACTTTTATTTGTGTATCGGATAAATATATTCTTTCTATTCGTATAAAAAATAGATTAAAAATAAGTTGTTTCATTTTATCAAAAGAAATGGAAGCTATTCAGTCAAAAATATTTCAACCAGAAATATAATCTCTTACGAAAAGTAATATAAACCTCAATTTTAAGTTTTTGTATCTTGAAAGAAATAAAGTTGATACAATTTTGACAAAGATTTATTGCCAAGGAAAAGGCTTCTTACTTATATTTTTTGGCCCACAAAACTAAATCCGTAATAATATTAATAATAGAAAAAATATATTATGCAGATTTAAAAGATTATGCTTTCATTTTTCTTATCTATTTAAATTCCAATATCAGAACACATTGAAAGTTTCATTATAAAATAGCTTTTAGGTCGAATTTTGTTACGTATTTCAAGCGTTAAGGGGAGTGGCTCGCCAAATTTTTCGTTCTCCTAAATTCACATGATCAACTCAAATTTATTTTTAATTAAAGCAATTAGAGATTTGTTGTTCACATGTCTCATCACTGTTTTTATCAATTGCAATTTTTAAAAAATTCTGGTGTAAAGTAAAAGAAACTGCGTTTTTAAGAAAAACAATTAATTTTTCATTAAGTATGATTATATATGACTGCATTCAAAATAATTTTGTAGATTTTTTAAAAAACATTTAGATACTGCTTTTCATTGAAACTTTGTCGCTTCAATGCAATTCTCTATCCCAATAAAATTGACCACTTTAGTTTTTTAGGCAGGGAAATAAAAAAGGCAGAAATCGTTTACTCGCAAAATCGGAGCCTTTCGAATAGAATTAGATGTATACCGTGTTGAAAAAAAGTTTACTACCACCAACAAAAACAACAAAACTCTTACTTTAATGAAGGAACAAAAAATATTATTACAAAACTATTCATATGTCATTATACAAGTTTCGATTTTTATTTTAATTTACAAAATTTATTTTAATTTATTTTTTAATTTAAAAAATAAAAGTAAGTACAAATTCATTTCCATACAGGGTGTATCTAAACTCTTGGGCAAAACTTTAACGGGATATAGTAGACATCAAGACAAACAATATTGAATAGGAAATTAAGGGTCTCAAATGTCTTCCGAAGGAGATAGGCGTCATTAAAATTTAGGGTCCAAAATTTCAAATAAACATAAAAAAGGAAAAATTCGACGATTGATTTGCGGTTTTTACTAAAACTATTCTTTATGTCAGTATTTTCTTGAAAATGAATTATAAATTTCAAAAATGCCGTTAGAGGGTATCTTAGACTTTGGAGTAACGAACAACTATTTTTACCGTTATTTTTTGAATCTCATTAAAAGTTTTCGTAAGCTTAGACTTAAACTTAAATTTTGAGCTCAAAATCTGAATAGTTGGGAGTGGTTAAGTAGAGCAAACTGAACTGTGTTTAGAGGTTCAAATTTCAAATGATTATAAAAAACGGGAAAATTGGTCGATTCGTTTGCGGTTTTCGCTACAACTACTCTTTAAATCAGCATTTTCTTGAAAATAAATCATAGAGATAAATTTCAAAAAATGCCGATAGAGGATGCATTAGACTTCGGAGTAACAAACAACTATTTTTTACGGTTATTTTTTGCATCTCGTTAAATTTTTTTAGAAGCTTAGACATAAACTTAAATTTTGAACTCAAAATCTGAATCACTGGGAATGGTTAAGTAGCTCAAACTGCACTGTGTTCAAGGAGGGGGGGGGGAGGGGTTCAAATTTCAAATGATTATAAAAAGGGAAAAATTGGTCGATTCGTTTGCGGTTTTCGCTAAAACTTTTCTTTATGTCAGTATTTTCTTAAAAACACATTTTTAAAATAAATTTCAAAAAATTTCGTTAGAGGACGCTTTAAACTTAAGAGTAACCAACAGCTATTTTTAACCTTTATTTTTTGTATCTAATTAACACTAGAACCGCGGCGGCGGGTCATTTTCACCCTTATCATATGCAGAGATGTTGATTCGTACCATAAATTTTTTTATAAAAGAAGCTAAATATAAACTGAGCAAAAAAAAAAAAAAAAAAAAAAAATTCTATATATAACTTAAACAATTTTAAATGAAAATTCCGGTGAGAAACATTTGAATAAAACTTAAAAGATTTTTCCCGCGGTTCTAGTGTTAAATGCTTGCAAAAGCTTAAACTTAAATTTTGAACTAAAATTCTGAATCGTTGTGAGGGCTTAAGACGCGCAAATTGAACTGTGTTCAGGAGTTGAAATTTAACACCCCCCCCCCTTCGAACACAGTTCAATTTTGCGCCACTTAAATACTCTCAACAATTCAGATTTTGAGCACAAAATTTAAGTCTAAGGTTTTGCAAGCATTTAATGAGATTAAAAAGATAACGGTTAAAAATAGTTGTACGTTACTCCAAAGTCTAAAGCGCCCTTTATAAACGTTTTTGAAATTTATCCTTAATTTTTTTAAAAAAGAAAATACTGAATTAAAGAGTAGTTTTAGCAAAAACCTCAAACGAATCGACCAATTTTTCCTTTTTTTTTTATAATCATTTGAAATTTGAACCTCTGAACATGTTTCAGTTTGCAGTTTACTCTACTTAACCACTTCCAACTATTTAGATTTTAAGCTCAAAATTTAAATTTAAGTCTAAGCTCCCGAAAACTTTTAGGGAAATGAAAACAATAACAGCAAAAAATAGTTGTCCGTTACTTCAAAGTCTAAAGCGCCCTCTATCGGCATTTTTTGAAATCTATCTTTATAATTTATTTTCAAGAAAATTCTGACTTTAAGAATAGTTTTAGTGAAAAACACAAATCAATCGACAGATTTTTCCGTTTTTTATGTTTATTTTATATTTTGGATCCTAAATTTTAATGGCGCCTATCTCCTTCGAAAAATGTTTGGGACCCTTAATTTCCCATTTAATACTGTTTGTCTTGACATGTACTATCACCTCTTAAAGTTTTGCCCAAGAGTTTAGATACACCCTGTATAAAACAAGTTGGTGTGAAAACATTTAGAACACGTTCTTTAAAATTTAAATTACACAGATAAAGGATTTGTACATGGTTTTATAGTACTTTGTTTGTTTTCATTTAACACTGTCTTCTTTTTAAAGATGCTTTGAGAAGGAATTGGCCAGGTTGTTCATTTGGAAATGGGTATATATTTCCACATTAATTATACGGCTGTTTTTGGTTGAATAATCGAAGAAAGCTGCATAATATTTTAATAAACTTGACGTCTTAGACTTCGAAGATGTTTTCTATAGGATTTCTGTCCGAGCTTTTAGATGGAAAATCTAAAGTTTTGGATGTTTTTTACAGATAAACAGTCGGATGTTCACATGGGCTTAAGAATTAGAGAGTTATCTTAAAGCAATACAAAATTCTAATCCTCAAGCTCATCTTTAAATTTTTGACTATTACCATTAGAGACAGAGGAGTTAATTTTTACCTTTGTAAAACCCTAGAAAGATTTTTCTTTCTTATCAAAGCCTACACAAATCACGACATAGCCATCACCTTGCACATCTTTTAAAAGTACTTCTTAAATTGCGCCAGCAGTATCTCAAATCATCTACACGATATACATATTCATTGATTTGGAACTTTATAGCCTTTCCTTTTTTCAGTAGAAGAATAATTAAAAGTCTTGAAAAATATTCTAATCGTGTTTTCTTTGTACCGAACCGAGTCCTTTGATAAAAATCCACTTCTTTTATTTCTAACATATCACCTGTAACACGAAAAAAAGTAAATAACAGATTTAAATTTATTTATTAATTTTTAGGGCAAGCTGTTTTTTACTCAGTCCTCAATCAAAAAAAAAACTTTTCTTATTTTATGAGTTTTTTTTCTCAATACTTTTTCGTGAAACAAGATCAAAGCAACTGTTGCATGTCATAAAACTTCCGAAATAGCTGACAGAAACATCACACATCAGTCCCATATAAAATACTGCTTCATCTCATTATGCCAGATTTAAAAGTAGATACTGGTTTTAGACTTATTTCCATATGTTAATGTTACGAAAATTTTACACTTGTAAAAAAAGTTACAAAAAAAAATCTTTCGATTTTTTTCATATAAATTAAAGTTACACATTATATCACATATATGTATCTAAAATTAGGATACATAACACTTTTCGAAATTTCATTTTAAAAACAAAATTAGCCTGTGATCTTAAATTTTTTCTTCAGTTCTGTATATTAGGGTGGGTCGAAAAAAACTTTTCTTTTTGATTTTAGGGATACGTAGTGTGGAAAAAATGCCACTAGTAGTACTAAGTTCACACAGAAAAAAAATTATTTTTGGGCAGTTCCTTTATTTGCCACAAATGGCTTAAAATTTTGCTCAAATGCTAACTTCTGATTTTTTTTTTTTTTGAAAAAATTTAAAAATGTTAAATTAGATTTATTTTTACTGAATTTCCTCGAAATGTCATATTTAATGTACGAAATGTTTAAATAAGCTCTGATTATGTTTTATTTAATTGTGATGTGTACTTTAAATTATGCGATAAAGCTGTGTGAGAAAGGGATATGTGTTTGGGTGTGTCTGCGTTTGAAGGCCCTGGTTCAATTTGTGATTCAGACGAACTGCTTGCTTGAAAGTGTATACTATTTGAATATTCAGACAATATATATTATTAAAAGCAAGAAAACCATTAACACCCGATCTTGCAATTTTTCCCCATCATCTTCGTGATTATTGATTGCTTTGTCATTGGTTTTAGATCGAAATCCTCCTCTACTTCCAGAATTGCTTTCAAGACAAACTGAGGTTCGAAATCCAAATATGTGATTCTGAAAGAATTCTAAAAATAGAGATAAATTGTCATACGAAATAATTTATAGCTATAAAAATTCCTAATTCGAAACACACATATCTTTTAAATAATGCATAATCAATGCTTATACATTTCGTACTCTAAACATGACATTGCATGTAAATTGAGCTAATTTTTTTAAATTTTTATAAAAAAGTTCAAAAACCAGCGTGCAAACAAAATTTCAATCCATTTCGGCAAATAAAGGAATTGTCCAAAAAAAAATCTCAATTTTTTTGTTTTAATTTAATGCAACCAGTGGCGAATTATCCACCACAATCCTGCATCAAAAAACGAAAAAGAAAATTCAACCCACCCAAATGAATATGTAATTTATTTATTCATTTATTTGACTTTTACTTTGAGATAAATACGAAACGTTTCAATTGCATGTCGGTAGTTTCTTTCTACTTCTTAGGAAAGGCGTCGAAATGTACATAAAAAAACTGGTTATATTTTCTAAATACAACTGAAAACCCTAATGAGCTTTCGAACGATCGTTTGTCTCAATAAATATATATGTTATGCTCGCATAAGTAACAGCTTTATAAATGTCCTAAAAAACACGATTCGTGCTGATAGAAGAAGTCTGTATTCGACAGAGTCCAGAAACTAATCACTGATTACCCAGATCAATTAAAATAAAGTTTATTTGGATTAATCTTTCTCAGATGATGTCATCACAGCTAATAATGCATTGCTGACTCATGAGACTCTGAACAATACAGCCGAAAGTAAGCTAATATAAACGATGTTTGAATTATCATATGTGATAGAAGTTTGTGAATGTCATATATTCAAGTGCACTACAGATTTCAAACACATTAAAAACATGAAAACCATAGTTGTCAGGTCTGGATCACAGATGCCGGGAAACTTAAAATTCTGTGAAAAGATATGGTTGTCAGAAGTTTGCTACATGTTCTTTCGAAAGGATTTTGTTAGTTGTGGATGTGCGTCATGCTGCATCCAATTGATGTCATTCCGTGCATTTCGTTCGAGCAACTATTGTATGGAATAATTTTTCAGCATATTTGTATAGCGCGAGACTGCAACAGATCACATTACAAAGTCAGGTTGAATGTCGCTTCCTCAGAGATGTACAAATCCAGAATAATTTTACCTATAATACTGCATCACGTAATAATTTGACGTCGTAGGACAATATCCATATAAATATTTCCAAGTGCACATTATTTTTGGTTCCGACGGATGAAATATTTCTCATGTAAGTGTTCTGTGGCATTTACACAAATTTGATAATAGCGTTTTAAGAAATCGCCACGAATTTTTAGACACGGAATCATTTCATCGCGATTCGTGAGGTCCCGACTAAATAACAAACACTTCCTCCACTCTAATTATCTGTTTCCTATACGCTGAACATGCAATGAGCTATTTTCTGTGATTTGTGACGTTATCATATGAAAGATTCTTCCTTGCTGCCCGATATTTTTCTTTTTTCGTTTGGAAAACTGATTTTTGTGCGTTTATAACGTACATGTCACAAGTAATAAAAATGATATGTTCCAAAAAAGCGCATGTGGCGTACAATTTCGAAGTTAAGCTATCTGAATTGTCAGGTGATCGAATTTTGCCGTCTGACAATGTAGCTTATATTAGCATCCTTTATTCTCACAGACAGACATAAACGTAAAAATGGCTCTTTTGATTCCATAGAAGCATCTAATTAACAATTCATTATTCGTGATAATTCAACTGGTTCCATTGTCGTTGAAAAACTTCGTAATATGCTCTTATTGATTAAGATCCATAGAGTTATGTGACTAAGACGTTAACTAAAATTTAGTATCATTGTATTCGGTTCATTCGAGCACATTTCGAGTCATGTAGAGCGGTGTCTTCCATGAAGTCTTAATTTCTAGTCCGAAAACCAGATACCAAAAAATGATGCAAGTGATCGCTGAATTTCCATGATGCGGGAATTTCCTGAATTCCGATTCCAAACAAATGTTCAGTTTACAAAGAGGTGAGGTAAAAATGGGGATCGAAAGTAGCGTTCATATTAGCGCGTTGTTCAGATTAGAGGATGTTCAGAATACAGGGAGTTTCTCTTATGTTAATTGTATGGAGTTTCGCCAGGATCATCAAAATGAGTTCATAATTCCGGGGCGTTCAGATTAGAGAGTGCTCAGATAGAGAGAGTCCACTGTATTATTAAATGCTTTAAGTGCCAATATAAATTTCCTGTCAAACATGGGCGAAGAGAAAATAAAACTTAACGGAAAACAGCAATAATGTTTTACATTTGCTAGTAATTCTAAAAAATATATATATATGAATTAAAATCACTCACGCAAAAAATAAGATCTAAGAACAATTACTGGGACCAAATGTTATCGAATAAAATTACTAATTTAAAGTCAAAATTGAAATTTTTAAATGCTAAAAGATAATGATGATGTTAAATGACATCGACTGCGATAATGTAAGATTTACGTATAAGACCCTAACTATGGATATATAATTAAATAATAATATTATTTTTTTCTTAATCTTTTCTTCATATATTCCGTTTGATTCAAAATCTTTTAGAGAAACTGACCAGCGTAGTGGGCAAAGACTACTAAAATAATATGAAATGTAAGAGATTGAACATTAAAATCCTTAAAAATTTAGTACAATTTAGCTTAAGTTTCGCTGCAGACCTGAATCTTTTCATGCGCATTACTGTGTTGTGACACACAGATTGAGAACCTCTGTGTTAATTATAATGCAACAGAGTTGCAATGTTCATTGCAATTATTTGCTGTATTTATATTTTGTATATTTTACCAATTTATTTTACAGTGTAACAATTCCATCCATTGGAATTTTAAATTTCTTTTTTTTTTCAATCTCATTATTTTTAAAACATAGTATTTTCTATATGATGCAGAATTTAATTTAAAAAAAAATATACTGTTACGAATTTTGTAAATAGTTAGTGTTTGTACTGTAAAATGATGTAAATAATCTTATTAAGCTCCATTTCTTTACTAATATTAGTTTTTGTTACATTGTCTCTGTTATCAAGCAAACTTGTCTATTATTTTCAGTGTATGTCTACGGCAGATTAACGAAATATTAGAGATATCGCCAAGTTGGCGTCAATTTTGGCGACTAATTTTGGTCGCCAAATTTGGCGATATATCGCCAAGTTGGCGACAAACTTGGCGATTGTTGGCGATGGTAACCCTTCGCTATTTATGGTAACCCCCCCTTAGATCTACTGATACATTGAATGTTGTTCCGTGGTTTTCCAGTTTTTTCTAGAAGTTTGTAGAAATTTCCACCGCATGCGGCGAGACTATATATAAGGAGAGCGATACGAGCTGTTGTTGTTATTATTTACCAGTCAGTCATTGAGTGAACAACGCGTTTGTTAAGCAAGTTTGCTTGAGTCTTATTTACGTTATTTTGAATGCGATTTAGTGTTGAGACGTTGTATAAAGAGTCTCTGGAACCTATATCGGCACTTATACGATAGATTTGAACAGCTATTTTTGAATATCTAGAAATATTTGTGAGTTTCGAAGACTCTGTTGTTCTGAAGTTCTGTAAATAAATTATTTTCTACTTTTCTGACAAGAGTTTGAAGTTGTCTAAACATAAGATCAAAAGAACCCCATATACGCTGTAACAATACTTTTATAAAACCAGAAATTGCTTTTTTCACTTCAGAACTTCAATGTTTAACCATCTTCTAAGGAAAACAATTCCTTAAAAAGTGATCGGATTACCACAAAATCTCTCTAAGGAGTTTCAACAAATCTTTTTATGGCTTTTGCACACATATAAAAAAAAATTATCTATTAGTTTTCAAAATATTTTGCTCCGCATTAAAAGAATAAATACCATACTCTGTTTCAATAGAAAAAAAAATTAATTCTTTATGCGATTTTAAATAATAATCCTCATTTTCAGTACTTTATATAAATTATTAAAAGATATATAATTTGATATTAAAATAATGTACAATAAATTCTGCATTAATGCTAAATATATATCGTTTAATTCAAGTTTTTTTTCCGACCACCAAAGCGGGTGAAGGTTTTAGTATAATATGGAATGTAAGACAATTAATATTAAAATCCTTAAAAATTTTGTACAAATTCACTTGGAAGTTTCACGGTAAAACTGAAATATTTTCACGGTGCAGAACTGTGCAGCTTTACACAGGTTAAATCAACTGTGTTCATTATATTATGAAAGAGTAATGTTCATTGCGATTTTTTGCTCTAATTATATTTTACACATTTCATCGTACTATTTTAGAGTGTAAAAAAAACCCCTTCAATCAGAATTATTACTCATAATAATTTGTAAATTATAAAAGCGGAATAAATTACTCATTTTATTCCGATTTTATTCTTTTTAAAACATTGTATTTGTTACATGATACAGAATTTAATTTAAAAATAAATATACTTTTATAAAACAAGAAATTGCTTTTTTTACTTCGGAACGTCAGTATTCAACCATCTTCTAAGAAAAACAATTCCTTTAAAAGGGATTGGATTAAAAATCTCTCTCTGGAATTTCAACAGGTCTTTTTATGACTTTTGCACAGATTAAAAAAAATCTTTATCCATCAAAGTACACATTTCGATGCACATTTTTAGAAACACTGACCTTGTTATAACGCAACGGAGTTGCGATTATTATAATTCTATGGAGTATCTATATTTTGCATATTTCACAGTACTATTTTACAGTGTAAAAAACCTTCAATTAGAATTTTAACTTACTCATTTTATTCCGCTTTCATTATTTTTTAAACGGAGTACTTGCTATATCATTCAGAATTTGATTTGAAAATAAATTTACTTTTATAAAATTAGGAATTGCTTTTTCCACTTCAGAACGTCAATATTTAACCACCTTCTAACAAAAACAAATCCTTAAAAAGTGATCGTATTACCTCAAAATCTCTCTACGGAATTTAAACATATCTTTTTTATGTCTTGTGCACAGATATAAGAAAAAAGCTTTATCCATTAAGATACTATTAGTTTTCAAAATGTTCTGCACCGTATTAAAAGAATAAATACCATACTCTGTTTTTATTTTTAAAAAAATGCGATTATAACGAATAATCTTCATTTTAGTATTTTATATAAATTATTAAAAGAGATAAAAAATGTTCAATAAATTCTGCATTTATGTTAAACATATATCGTTTTATTCAAGTTAAAAAAAAATAAAAAATAAAAAGACCTCCATAGCGAGTGAAGGTTGTAGTATAATATGAAATGTAAGAAATTTGATATAAAAATCCTTAAAAATTTTGTACAAATTCACTTAGAAATTTTGCGGTAAAACTGAAATACTTTCACGGAGCATTACTGTGCTGCTTTTTCCAGGTTAAATCCATTGTGTTCATTATAATATGATGGAATAATGTTCATTGCAATTTTTTGTTGTAGTTATATTTCACACATTTCAGCGAACTATTTTAGAGTGTAAAAAAACCTTCATTCAGAATTATTACACATAATAATTTATAAATTATAAAAGCGGAATAAATTACTCATTTTATTCCGCTTTTATTCTTTTTAAAACATTGTATTTGCTACATGATACAGAATTTAATTTAAAAATAAATATACTTTTATAAAACAAGAAATTGCTTTTTTCACTTCAGAACGTCAATATTTAACCATCTTCTAAGAAAAACAATTTCTTAAAAAGTGATTAGATTAAAAATCTTTCTATGGAATTTTAGCACATCTTTTTATGTCTTTTGCACATATAAATATAAAAAAAAATAAGGTACAATTTATTTTCAAAAATGTTTGCTTCGTATTAAAAGAATAAATACCATGCTCTGTTCTTAAAGATAAAAGTAAGTTATTTATGCTTTTTTAAAGAATAATCTGCATTTTTAGTACATTATATAAAGTCATTTAAAAGTGATTCTTTAATATTTAAAAAATTAAATTTGTAAATTAAATGCTACATTACTATTTCATCGTGTTGTATTAATATATTATAAACATAAAAAAGATAATTCAGAATAAATTAAAGGTCTAAATGCCTAAAAATGTTTTGAAGAATAATCATAATGGAACATTTATTCAAGAAAATGTTTGGTCTGAAATGTATATTTAAACTAAAAAAAACTAGTCGTTTGGGGTCACCATAATACTTATCAATCATAAATATGCATAATATGAAATACGAAAATAAAACATGTGAAAATTATTTATAAAGCTCATCTGAATTCCAAAATGAAATTTAAATTATACATAGATATTTTTAATACATGTTAATGCTCTATTGCGGAATTGCGGGTGTAACTTGTTATCGCGTCGACCAATTGTGACAGAAAATATAAATTGCCAAACTATTAAGAAATTACTCATATCGGCATAGTTTTTATTTAAAATAATGAAATAATAAATAAACTAGTAAAATATTAATAATATTACAAATAAAGTATTGATTTCAAAATCAGTTGTGATGGCGTAACAAACACATATAACGCGTTTAATGTCAAGCGAATGGGACATTTATGATAAGCCACTATTAGCATTCAACCTTATAGTTTGGCGATAGTTTTTCATCAACGGATTACTTGAGAAATGCCGAATTGCGTAAAAGATGCAACCTTATAACTTCAAAAATTATAATTATATTATCTAACAGTATACTGCTTTAGATTAAGCGTCTTAATTTAGAGCCTAAAAATTCCTTCCATTGGCATTTTAAATTATACATTTTATTCCACTTTCATTATTTTTAAACATTGTATTTGCTGTAAGATTCAGAATTCGATATAAAAATAAAAATACTTTTAATAAAACAAGAAATTGCTTTATCCACTTCAGAACGTCAATATTTAGCCATCTTCTAAGAAAAACAATTCCTTAAAAAGTGATCAGATTACCACAAAATCTCTCTATGGAATTTCAACAAATCATTTTATGGTTTTCGCACAGATAAAAAAATCTTTATCCATTAAAGTACTATTTGTTTAAAAAAAAACTTGTTTCGCTTTAAAAGAGTAAATACCGTGCTCTGTTTTTAAAGAACAAATGAATTAGTAAATTATTTATGTTATTTTAAAGAAAAATTCGAATTTTTAGTGCCTTATATAAAAACATTGAAAGAGACTTTTTGATACTTAATTTGTACAATAAATACTGCAATGTATACATTCATCATAGTTAAACATAAGTACTTTAGTTATTTTAGATTAATTTTATCTATTTTATTGTCAAGATCGATAGTGAGCCGGATAATGAAAGATTATATGATTAAGACAAAAATTATGGATACTTAATGACATATAACTATTATTTTTTTTTCATAGTCTTTAATAGATAGATTTCGTTTGATTCAAGATCTTTTAAAGAATCTTAAAAGAGTAGCGAGTGAAGGCTGGTAGAATAATATGAAACGAATACATTAAACACTAAAATCCTTAAAATTTGGTACAATTTCTCTTAAAAGTTTTGCGGAAAGACTAACATTTTTTCACTACGTAATACTGTGTCATTTGTAATGCAGCTGAGATATGTTCGTTGCAATTCTTTGCTGTATTTATATTTTGCATGTTTTACCAAATTCGTTTATGGTGTAAAAATTACAACAATTAGAATTTTAAATTTTATTTTATTCCACTTTCATTATTTTTAAAACTGAGTATTTCCTACATAATGAAGAATTTAATTTAAAAATAAAAATATTTTCATAAAACCAGAAATGACTTTTTTCACTTCTGAACGTCAGTATTAAACCCTCTTCTAAGAAAAACAATGCCTTAAAAAGTTATCGGATTACCACAAAATCTCTCTGTGGAATTTTAACACATCTTTGTATAGCTTTTGCACAGACAAAAAGAAAATCTTTATCCATTAAGGCACTATTTATTTTCAATAAATATTTGTTTCGCATTAAAAGAATAAATACCATGTTCTGTTTTTAAAGAAAATGATGAGTAAATTGTGTATGCGATTAAACAAAATCCACATTTATTACTATGTTACATGAAATCATTAAAAGATATTTTTCGATATTTAAATAAGGAAATTTGTTCAATAAAATGTGCATTAATATTTCCTATTAATGCATTAATATATTATAAACATTAAAAAAATAATACAGAATAAAGTGATATTCTAAATGTCTAAACATAATTTGTTCGAAATGTATATTTACACTATCAAAAGTAATTAAATAAGTTCATTTTTTACTCATTAGTTTATATTTTATGTTTTTTAAATAAAATATTAGTTACTATTAAACGTTATATTTCACATATCAGTGTGAGCGCAAATAATCGAATCCATATGAAACTGTTGAGCAAGTTCTTCGATGCACTCCTAAATAATCAGATTGATTGGCTGCTGTAATATATTTTTCAATTCATCTGAGTGAAGAATAAGAATTTATAAAACAAATATTTTTACGAATCCACATCAATGAAATTCAAAGGTGACATGTTGTACATGGAGATACATGTGGAATCGATGGCTAAAACATTAGACATCTAAGAGGTTAAAATGCTAAAATAGATATATATTTTATAAAAAACATAAAAAATACGAAAATTGCATGCAATTCTTTATTTGTATATATTTTTTTAAATATGCAGATATATATCTCATATCCTGTATTTTGATAAGTAAATTTGGTATTTCACCTCAACAGTTGATTTTAAAAAAAAGTAATTAAACATCTAATCTGAGTGATTGTGTATAATCGAAAAATCCAGTTCTTTTTCATAAAAAATAAGAAAGCAACATTGTGCTTTGATATAGATAATAAAACATTTACAAATTCTAATAGAATTTGATTAAGAAATTAAGTTATTCCACACATTGAAAAGATGCATCTAAAAGAATAATAATGATTAAAAGAAATTGGAAATTGCACGTGAAGCGTAGCAAATAACGTGCGTTCGTACGATAAGGAGGTTTTAAAAATATCACTCTTATATATCAATCTCCTAAAATTGTAAATAATTACAATTAAAATGCGCACCAAACAATGTTCTCCCTATACCATTATGCAATGGAATACTTTTGTGTGGCCTTGTAAATCAATAATAAATATTCTTTGCACCACAGATTATGCAAAATGCATATTATAATATGTACTTTAAAGATGCATATCAATTTTATTACGTTCGAATAAATGTAACACCATTAAAATGCATTTGAACCATTTTTCCCCTTTAACCGTAATGTAACGGAATACTTTTGATTGTCCCTGTAATTGAACTATGCATCCGATTTTAATAAAATTATAAATAACTCGACAAAATTATGTAATAATTATGTATTTAAAATTTCAAACGATTAAAATGCATTTGAAACTTTTTTCCCCATTGACCGTAATGTAACGGAATCATTTTGATTGCCCTTGTAACTGATCTATGCATCCGATTTTCATAAAATTTGAAATGACTGGACAAAATTATGTAATAATTATATATTTTAAATTTCAAACGATTCGGTTGGGTAGTTTTTGCGTTGTTATACGCGGACGGATGGACAGACGGACAGACTGCACGATAACAATAGATGCTACGTATTTACATAATTACGAACGCACCTAAAAAGAGGCATTCTCACATAATTTTTTCTTTTAACCACATCCTTGATTTGCCCGTACGTCATACTGGGAAACGTGTTTATGCCGATTATGATTTGCTCATACCACGCATGGGCATCCATATTTTGTTGATATTTTTTTTTTTTACTAGTAAATTTTTACTGTAAATTTTGTAAGGTACCCTGGGGTAATAACGCCATGCGGGGTAATAACGCCAAGTGCTTATATTTTGCATAATTATGAACTAATCAGGTAAATGACACCCACGTGCTCTGCGCAGAAGGGTTTTGAGTCATATAAATCGCAAAAAACAGCTTCAAGTTAATTTGTTTCATTTTTAGCTCTTATTGTTTTTACAAACAACTAAAATTAAAGCTTGATCTAAAATTTTGCGAGATACGTTTTATGATGTGAAGACTATCTTTTTATCCGGAAATACTTTGTTAATTACATAAATTTGTAGTGCATTTCATATACTTTTAAAATGTTGTTGAAGATTTTGGATATCTTCTC
This sequence comes from Maratus speculifer, assembly GCA_964019185.1. Classification (NCBI taxonomy): domain Eukaryota; kingdom Metazoa; phylum Arthropoda; class Arachnida; order Araneae; family Salticidae; genus Maratus; species Maratus speculifer. The sequence continues at coordinate 255,642,766 of OZ025295.1, read as the reverse complement.
GAGATAATTTGTAATTTGAAATGTACTGCGCAATAACTATACCGGGGTAATAACGCCAATCCTTGACTTTAATACCCTGGTTGATTCCCTACAGTGGCCGAGCTACATCCTAAATACTGATTCAAATAAACACAGTTAAAACTGTGCAATGTTTCTCATATTTCTATTTAAACGGTCCTTTTCAAGCAAAAAAAAAGCTCACTGTCTGATATTCTTTTGCCTCATCCCCCCCCTCCCACACCACACCTTTATTTTTCTTACACTGTTACAAAAAATTGAACATTTTCAATAGCTTAGAATGCAATTTGTCCATTTCTAAGTTGGTAGAGTTTGTATTTTTAGAATTGGGCTATCTACATGCAATTATTCCATCTTATTTCGTAGTTTTGTTTGCATGGCGTTATTACCCATATAGGTGGGTAATAACGCCAAATAGCATGGGTCAAGAAAAAACGCCATTACATTTTATGAATACATATCTGTTAAATTATTTTATTTTATATAGATAGTCAATGAGTTGCTGTATCAGATCCTATATTTGTTTGAAAAATACAATCTAAAACTACGCCGTGAAAATTGGTAGAACCTTAACGTGGCGTTATTACCCCAGGGTACCTTATTATGTAATCCGAGTATTTATCTGATTCAGTTTGGCAAAAAATTCACTTCTTAAAAACGGTGATAAAAGATAAAAATTCTATAAAAGACATGGTGAAAATAGACATTATTTGAAAGGTTTTTTTAAAAATATATTGATTAGTTAAGTATTTAAGACCTTGAATAATAATTTATTTTAATACATATTCACGTATTCTTTCAGAATTTTATTTCATACTTAGAAAAAACATAAAATAACATGACTGTTTAATGATATTAACGAGATACATAAGATTTAAAACATGTTGATATCCAAATATACCATGAAAATTTTTAAAGTCCCGTATTAATGAAGATGATTTTAAGCATGGAGCTATCAGTATAAAAATGTTTCAATAAAAGTCATTCGATATATATTATTTTCGAAACTTGATATTATTTTTTACACATATGACGCAAAATAAATAAATAAATAAATACATAAATAATCTGCAGTTTTTTTATGGTATTTCTTACTTTTGGAATTATGTCAATGAATTTTAGATTCCTTACTTTTCCTCTAGCTAATGTTATTGAGGAAAATACCATTTTTTTTAGTTTTTTCTCATATAGGAGTATGGTATAGAAAAGAAATGGCTGCTATTCTTTAACAGAAACTTTACTGCACAATTTAAATAGCCATTTAAAAATCAATATCAAACATTGTGGCTTTATTGGTATTCTTACAGTCCCCAAGGATCATTCTTGCACTTTTCAAGATAAATTATTTTTCTTTAATTTAATCCAATGTAAATGATTGCTTCTAAAAATCAATGAATATTGTGGCTATCACTTTGCCTTAACATGATTTTTCTAAAAATAGGTGGTAATTTTCCTTAAAGTAGTTATTTTTTCTTACTATCCCCTTTTTTCAGTTACCATCCCTTCTGCAACATACATTTAAAGAAATTTTATACCAAAATGTTTTGCTAAAAGAAAAAAAAAAGTTAATATTTCTTATTTAAATGTTTAAAGGGTACAATGCAAATTCATTAATAAGTAAAAATGTACAAAAATGTAAAAAGGTCGAAGGTCAAGGGAACTTTAAGCTAAACAAACACGCAAGTTTAACTAAACCCCAGTTAAAAAAGAATTATTATAAAAAAAGTCACAAAAATCCCTTTGTTATTGGAATTGTTTTTTTTTTTATTTTTGGAAAAATAAGGCATTTGTCTATAAGTATAAAATGTTATTTTATTAGGTTTAATTTTGCCAGATTTTTATTCTTGAAAATTAAAATTTTGTGAGAATGCCTCGTAACTCAGAAAGAATTGATTTTGTTGCAGTTGATCTTCATGTGACGCTAAAGTATATATCTCTGAATCTTTTCATGTATCATCAAAAATCTCAATGTTATAGGACGCAGCGGCTTTTGTGGACCTATTTGTATGACTTAATTAATTTATACACGAAACTGATGCTTTAAAAACTCAGTCAGTTTAAAAATGCTGTTGAAAACAATCCTAAAACAATTTTCGATATTTGTTAGCTTTTTAGCCAGATTATTTCGTACGCTTTCGTAAATTAATAATAATTGCAACGCACTCTATAATGTTTAGAAAATTTGTTCCCGCACCTTTGTTAACCATTTTAATTTAATTTATTACAGTATTAAAACGTAATAAAAATGCATCGCAAATGATCTTTCCTAATAAATCATAATGTAACGTTTTTCCTCAATGCCTTGTAATTTAATTTTAAATGTTATCCGTTCTACACACTGAGAAAGTTGAAATCCACCTAAGCGATACACAAAAAACAGATTATGTTTAATATAGCAAATGTCTATCAAATATACTGCAAACGGTTTTTACCTAGTAAAACATATTGTGATCGATTTCTTCAGTGACCTGTAATTAAATATTAAATGCTATTTAATCTATACTACTTAGGAAGTATATTAAAGTTCATCTCGCAAAATATAGATTATGTTTGAAGTATCAAAACGTATATAAAATGTACCGCAAACTATTTATTATTATATATTAAATGTATTATACATAAAATAACTTTTAATAAAACTCATCGACATATATAAATTTCATTGCAAATGAAAGAGTTTTAAATAATTTAAATATGCCGTAAATGATTTCCTCCTATACCATTATGTAACGCAGTTTTGTGTGGTCTTATTAATTTATAATAAAAAATTTTTGTACCGCATATTCCAGAAAATGCATAGTTTAGTGCTTTTCATAAATACACATTAATTTTATTATGTTTCAAAGGATTTAACACCATTAAATTAAATTGAAACAATTTTTTTTCATTGGCCGTATGTTATCGGAATAAGTTAACTCTCTCTGTAAATGAACTAAACATACTATAATTTTTATTTTAATTGAAATTATGCTAAGATAATTTTCAATAACATCTAAAAAGTTCATGGCGATCAGAGAATATTTATGAGAGTTAGAACGGGGGGACAAACTGAAGTCACAAACACTTTTCAACTTTCTTGGCGTGTGTTAAAAAAGACGCAAAACAAAATTCTAAGGAAATAAAAGAACTTGAAATTAGATATTAATAGAAGCATTGTTAATTCAAAAGTAAATGTAATGTGTTGCACTGAAAAAAAAATGAATTTTATTGTTATCTAAAAATAATTTAAAAAGTACATATCAAAATGCCCATAAGCAGCTATAGTCCTATATTTCCACCCAATAAAATAATTTTATAAAGCCAAAATGGGATAAGCTATAGGGAAAACTAAAGAGAGAGTGTGATTTTTTAATCTCCCATATTTTAATATTTTTCCGCGAGCACTTGAAAATGGCAGATCTTAAAGACAGGAGAAAAATACTATAAAAAAATCATCGAATTTCAACCTTTTTGTGGCAGTATTAAATTTTGAATTACTATTTTTATTATTTTTCTCTTACCCTCAGAGCAATAAAACACAATTTCCTTATAACTAGATTTTGATAATTATTTAATTAATTATTCTCCGTCCAAAATTTACTGACCGAAATTATGACATTTTTTTATTTTTTTTAGAAAATACAGCTCCCTTGCTGCAGTATTAAGTTTTTATTATTATTTTTTAATTACATTATCTATAATCATAACACAACAGAACTTTCCGCATAGGTAGGGTTCCATTATTTTTTCCACCATATAACAATGATCCACAATATTGTATATAAGCTAATATTAAGTAACTATGAGTGATGCATATTAATCTTGAAAGCATAGCTGATTACGTATATTACAGTTGCAAAATGTTAAAATGTTAAAGGTTCAACAAAATTGTTATAAAACTGAAAGAGTATTTCAAATTTATCGCTCTATTCTTTTAATTTTCGATAAACTACTGAATGCAGCCTCTTGCACATATTTGATATTTTAAAGACTTAAGAGTTTAATTAGTATCATGAATAATACATTTTTAGAAAGTAATTACTTTCACCGTGCTTTTAAACTAGTGAAACTTTTCTGAATAATTTCAAAAATTTACTTTTAATGACAGCAATAGTTGAACAACGTGAAACTATTTTATAGATTCATAAGTTTATCTCAATAATAAAATGCTTTCAATGCAGAAAAATATTCTTAAAATTTAATATTGCTTCTTAATTATTCTAAATTAAAAGTAAACCATTTTAAGAGAAAAAAGATCCTTCGCTGTACACGTGTTCAAGTATTCTTTTTTGTCAAACTGTTTTACCCATAACTGCTGTTTGCGGTCTCAGAGACCGCTGGATTTTTCAAATTTCACAGTTTAACTCGTAATTTTTAGTTTAACTGTAGATACTGGTCAAATGTTGTTTCGTTTGGAAACTTATTGCTAGTTCTAGAGATTTTTGAAAAGTTGGATTTCATTTATAATAGTATGGTATATAAAGGTTAATATTTAAATAGTATTCTGAACATTAATGTAACATTTTAATCATCTTTAAATTAAGCGGTCTCACAGTTCTCTCAATGTAGTTACGTGACATATTTTGTCACATCAGTTAAGGGTTCATTTTTTTTTTCGTTTTGTAATTATTTGAATAAGGTTCATCAGTGTTGTCTAATCATGATTTGTATGGATAATGTTACTTTTCATGTGAATTACCAATATATATATATATATATATATATATATATATATATATATATATATTTGATTTAAAAAAGTATGGTATATACGTGCTAAATTTAGATTTGAAGAGGGATTTTCTAAAAAATATATTGGTGTCGAAGAATTCCTGAGTCTTGTAATTCCTGGACCCGTTGGAACCCTGATAATGCTAAGGTGAATTTAATAAAGAATACTTTTAAGCAAGGAAATTAAATGTAAACAAATTACATCGAAAAAAATACATGTCAAAATAAAATAAATAATAATTATGTATTATATGCATTTCGAATAATATTAATATAAAGTATATTAATTTTTACTTTTAAAAATTATTTTTATGTAATCCTACATTTCTTTCTTGAATGTATAATGTGTAATTATTCATGTATTTAATAATTTTCATGTGATTTTAAATTTCTTTATTTTAATATCTTACAAAATTATTGCACTGTTTTCTATTAAAGAAAAAAAAAACAAAAAAAAACGAAAGTTTTATTATAAATATCACATTTTCATTAAACGACAATCAGTTTAAAAAATTAAAAATAAAATGAAGTGAAATTATGTCAGGTTTTATATTAATTTAATGGTGTAACCATTCTGATTTTAAGAATAAATATTTTAATATTATTCTGTTAAATATTTCCAAAAGCAATCTGTTACATGATGTGAAGGAAAAAACATAAGTTTAATAGAAGTTTTATATATCTCAAAGAATTTTTACATTACTGCCTGAGTTATAACTATTTTTCGTAAAAGAGCAGCATATGGCCATTAAGTGCATTTCTTTCTTAATAAAAGTTAAAAGTTTAATTAGTATCATGAATAACATTTTTTGAAAGGAATTACATTCCTGCGCTTTTCAAGAAAATTAACCTATCTTGAAAAAGTTAAAATGGTGAATTTTTAAATTAAACTTTGCTTTTATAAAATTACTTTTATAAATTTCAACATTTACATACAATGTTAAATTTAAATCTAAATTAAAATATGATTTTATGCAGAAAAAAAATTAAGCTGATACAAATTTGTATAATGTGGAAGACAGATGACTTTCGAATATTTTATGTTTTCCATAAGTATATTTATCTCGAATATTTTTTTTCCAAAGTCGTTAAACAAGTTTATACTACATAAAAGTTTATGCTATATAATTTACAGTTTAAGCTGTTTTAAAATTTAGCTAATTCTAACAAATGATTTTTATTAGCAAATAAATTTCATTGTTTTTTAAATCTTAAATAAATATATTCTTGTGCTTTTTTTTTGTTTGTTTTAAAATAATATATTACATTTGCTACTACATTTTGCTCCTTATTTTACAGAATCTGTAGTATTTTATACTACATAAGTTTTATTTTAAACGGTTTTAAAAGTTAAATAATTCTAACAAATGATTTTTATTAATAAATAAAATGTGTAGCAGAGCCAAAGCAGAATTTCCAAGCCCCAAATACTTTGGAACTACAAACGAAGTGTGTGGTTTCATCTTCGTATTAGCCATGAAATAACAAAATAATACGAATTTGGGGCTACCAACACATATAAAACCAAAATTAAATGAAGATAAAACATCAAAAACGAACACACAATCAAATTACTAAATTGGATACAAAATAAAAATAATTAAATTAATGTATATATTTTTCAAATGCAAATCCCATTTGAAATGCGTTAACAGTAAAAAATATAGACCATACATTAATATGTAAACAGAATCATTTAATTTGACTATGCTAACCAAAACCCAGTATCTTAATATAAGATAAACTAAGAAATAAAAATAGATAATGTATGCATTCAATGAACTGAAAAAGAGTATTTTAAGAATCCAATTTGTTAAAAGTTAGGTACAAGTTAATAATGGAAATTGATGAAATAATATGAATAATATTAATAGAAATTAATTGATGTAATTATACAATCATCCATACATTAGTGTCAAATGAATAGCTTGAATGAAATGTTTTGCAATTTTATTAAATGCCTCTCCCCTTCTCAATTTTTTAAAATAAATAACCATTGCGTATTATCCAGGCACCGTCCTCCTCCTTACTCTAACAACTACCCACCCAGTCATCCATTTATATATATTTATGTATTTTTTTACATTTTAAATTTGTTAATATTATTTTTGTGTTTTAATAGTTTTTATACATTTTTTGCGCAATCTGTTAAGTATTTTTAAGATCATGTAATAACTAATCGTACATTAAAGAATATATGATTCTTTTAGGCTAACTATTATTTAATGCATCATAAATTCGCTTTTTAATATATGAATTAATAAGATGAGAAGACCATAAACACTTTATTCTATATAAATGATTAAGAATTATATTACAATACATATAATTATAAAGACAGGATTTAAAATTAGTAAATGTATTAACTTTAAAATTAAATTCGTTCCGTTTGTCATGTATATCAGTTATTAATTTGTTTTCTTTTAGTATAATTTTTAGATCTAAAAAGTTAATGGAATTGTTAGAAAGCAGATTTTATATCTATATACGTCAACATTTGAACGGATTGTGGTGTTGCGGTCTGGGGGTCATGATCAATGAAAATATACAAAAATTTTCCGGAAGTGCTTTCCTCCAGACGACTACAACTTTTGAAACTTGGTAATTTTTACTTTTTGTAATGAAAGCTAACTATGAGTGAAATCACTTATAATTTATCAGACACTATAAGTTTAAAGAAATTACCTAAGATGAAAAAAAGTTTAAAATATGGTTCTTGTCTACATGAGGAAACAATTTTTTATATACTTCACCTATCTTGTTCTTTACAAATGAATTAATTTTTCTCATCTTCTATGCACATAACAGAAAAAAGTATATACTGATTGGTGCTGCCACCTACCGTCAAAATGTTTAAATATTTATGCCTTTATTATTATTTTTTTATTACCTTTTATGTTGTAAGGTGTTAAGTTAAACTCTATATTCATGATTTGCAATTCATTATGCATAATTTATACATAACTGTTGCTTATAAGAACACAACTCTTCGAAAAAAAGAAATTTGTTTATATCTCAAAAAATAAATATTAGGATGAACTGTATGTTTTTCATAATACTCATTCTACTTATCTAAAAATGCCTGGATAATGTTTATTATATAATTTTTTTTTTTGGAAGTTAAATTTTGTGGCGTAAATTTAACATTATTATACTACATTTTAGTTTATTTTAACTATATGAAAAAATTATCAAAATTAAAGGAGCTATATACGTTCTGGATCTGACTTTATCCAAAGAAAAAATTAAAGCATCAAAAATAGGCCTTAACATTTAACACTCTGCAAACGAAATCATAATAATATTTTTTAAATACTGATTTCGCATTTTTTTTCTTTTACATTTACCTACTAAAACGGTATATAAACAAACAGCACAGTGGCCATTTTATTCATTGTACTAAAAGTATAAAATTTTCAAAGTTAGTTTTATGTCACAGTATAGCTGAATTTTAATTATTTCTGAATCTTATTTTCTTAATTTTTTATTTGATTGAAACCAGTTTTATGTACTTAAGACAAAATTTCCAGCTCGTTTGTTTAATTTTTCAAATGTAAAATAGTAACGTAAAATAACTAATAGCTATTGAAGACTTTAAACAAATATTTAATCATTCAACTATTGAAAAGCTTAAAATGTACTGAAGAGAACAAAAATGTTTGGGAAAAAACTGAGAAAGGCAATATTTGAGAAAAGCAAAATCTTAAATTCGATGCAGTTTTTCATTCATTTTGTCAAAAAAACAAATATAAAAATTATATACGTACTTTTCACACAAAAAAAGTAAATTTGCTGAAAACTTGCCTAGAAAAATAATATAAAATCATAGTGTTGAAAAATACTCAATATATACGTGTGTAATCTATATACTTTTCAATATTATGAGTTATTTTACTTTTTCCAAGAAAGTTTGTAGATAATTTAATATTTATATATTTATTATATTTTTTTTAATATAACAATAAAAAATATATATTTATAAATGTTCGATACAAACCTTAAAAATTTTCTCTTTATGTAAAATCGAGATTAGGCATAACTTGGATACAGCATAATAAATGTTATTGAAAATATATGGCACGTACTGTCTCCCCATTGGTCTCTAGCTGCGCATGTGCATGGACACATATTTTAAAGCGTTGTCTATGAAATATCCATCCATTCACAAAACTTTTTGAACGTGCAAATAAATTACTTGGTTGCGCAAAAATTTACTGCCGAATGGATGCAGCAAGCCATGAAACTAGTACCTAAATAAAAGAAAGTGGATATGCGCTACATGATGACACTTCTTACAGTGCCATTTTGCTAAAAAATGGAGCTTATTTTTTTTCCTTTTAGATTAAAAAAATTCTTCTTCAATAAAGTGCAAAAGTTTCGGCACACTTTTAAGTTTTACGAAATACTACAAAAACAAAAGAAAATAAAAATTAAGATTAACTCTAATCTCAACAAATTTGAAATAATGCATCTATACCAGCGGCGAACGTTTATGTTCACCTATTCAAATAAAACATTTTATAGTGAATCGCTGTTATGAAGGCTCAATTTTATGTAGTTTAATGTATCTTAAAAACATTCAAATGTACTAAAAACACTTTTCAATAAAAACCATTTTATAATGAATATTTTTTAGTGCCAGTTTTAACAGTATATAAATACAATGTACTTTTTCAGAATTATTTCGTGTTGTAAATGTTAATAATATATGCATATCACGTATTAATACAATTAATTATATTTATCGAAGTTAGAGCTCAACCAAATGACCATTAAAGCTGTCAAGCCAACGCTCAAAAAATTTCTAAATTCTAAATCGTTAATTTCTAATCGACTAATTTCTAAATCGTTAGTTATAGACATATAGTTCCAGTTGCAAAAAAGCTTTAAAAAAAAAGGTCAAAAAACATTTTTAGTAAAAAAAAATACGAAAATTAATTTTTTATACGGTCCCACGGTCCAATAAGTGGTATATAGTAAATTTTTACCACTAGTCTAACAAGTTAGACAAAAAATTCTCTTTCCTCTGCGAATAAAACTGACCGAGTAATTGAAGTATATTTTTTGCTGCAAAATAGGGGTCAGTCACTTATTTACAAGAAATAAAAATAAACGGCAGATGTAAAATTTAACATTAACATTGAGAGTAAAATGATCTTTAGAATATTATTTTTAAATTTATGTTGATATTTACATATTAAAGCAAAACATAGAATTTGTACTACAAATATAATTTAAAAAATAACAGATTTTTTGTTAAATTACATTATGAAAAGCACAATTTTTTACAAAATGATTTATTAACTTACATAACCTAATAGAATTTGTTGTTCTATAAAATAAATAAATGTTATGCACCTAAAGTCATATTGATATTACATTGTAATTGTATATAAATAAGTTTGCGATTTAAATCTCGATCAGATATTTGGAAGTGAGTTAAAATTTGAATACAAATTTTGAACTAGGAAAACTTGCATAAGAAAGTCATAAATAAATTATTGCGTAAAAACGGGTTAGGTTTCTTAGAAAGACCCCCAAGGAGGACAATCCCACCCCATAGGGCCTATATACCATAGTGTAGATAATTGGCCGACATAAATACACCATAAGTAAAATAAAAGCTTATCAAAATAAAACACATTTTTAAAATTAAATCAAGAAAAGAAACAACTTCATTTTCTTCTGAAAAAAAAAATTAAAAATACAATTGAGGATGTTTATTTCAAAACTCACCTTATCGCTTTTTTTCTCTATGAGCCTATATCAATCTGCACTAATGTAACACTATAATGTCCAAATTTATAATGTAAATGGAACATTTAAAGGTTTTTCGCGATTTTCTGAAATCTGATTTTCTTGATAAAGATAATTTTGAAACTCAGTACTTTAATTATTTTAACCGATTTAGAAGTTAAATGATTAAAATTAAAGCTACCGTAAAACTTATATGGTGGCTGCAACTTCAGTTAAATCGCTTTAAAATTACTTCTTTACCTCATTAAAAAAAAAAAAAAAAAAAAAAAAAAAAAAAAAAAAAAAATGTAATTGAAACTATATGTCTGTGACATATGGTTTAGGAATTAGCTATTAGACAGCTTTGGAAATGGACGGACTTTATAATACTTTAAGCCCTTAGCGAACGTTCCCTTAAAGCTTAGCGCAACTCATCCGTTTTTAGTTACAGAAAAGTGGTTTAAGTCATGAAATTAGAAGTTTCATAACTCGGTCAATTTCGGTGTTAGATTAATAGGACCTTTCTTGTGTTGCTTGTTAGAGGGATGGAAAATTTTTACTGAATATCACTTACAGGACAGGGAAACCGTATAAAAATTTAATTTCCGTAATTTTTTAATTTGTTTTTGACGTAAATCACTTAAAAAACAGTTCTTTGCCTTTTTAAAGCGTTTGTTTTACCTTTTTTTGCAATTGGAACTATATAACTATGACTAATGGTTTAGAAATTAGCCATTGGCCACCGTTGACAGTTTACTCCCTGTATAATAAATATAGTAAGATTTGTAATGTAACCATCACATTTAAATGAAAAAAAAAATTAAAAGAAAATAAAAATTGGAAGTAAAAAAATTAAATATGTACTGTTACTTTTATTGTTGTTGTTGCATTTCATGCTAATATTAAAAAATTCTGCGTGATACAATTTTGAATGCTTAGAAAGATCCCCGAGGAGGGCATCCCATCCCATAGGGCCTATATACCATAGTGTAGATAATTGGCCGACATAAATACACCATAAGTAAAATAAAAGCTTATCAAAATAAAACACCTTTTTAAAATGAAATCAAGAAAAGAAACAGCTTCATATCCTTCCGAAAAAAAAAAATACAATTGAGGATGTTTATTTCAAAACTCACCTTATCGCTTTTTTTTCTATCAGTCTATATCAATCTGCACTAATGTAACACTATAATATCCAAATATATAATGTAAATGGAGCATTTAAAGGTTTTTCGCGATTTTCTGAAATCTGATTTTTTCGATAAAGAGAATTTTGAAATTCACTACTTTAATTATTTTAACCGATTTAGAAGTTAAATGATTAAAATTAAAGCTACCGTTAAACTTATATGGTGGCTGCAACTTCAGTTAAATCGCTTTAAAATTACTTCTTAACCTCATTTTAAAAAAAAAAATGTAATTGAAACTATATGTCTGTGACATATGGTTTAGGAATTAGCCATTAGACAGCGTTGGAAATGGACGGACTTTATAATACTTTAAGCCCTTAGCGAACATTCCCTTAAAGCTTAGCGCAACTCATCCGTTTTTAGTTACAGAAAAGTGGTTTAAGTCATGAAATTCAAAGTTTCATAACTCGGGCAATTTCAGTGTTAGATTAATAGGACCTTTCTTGTGTTGCTTGTTAGAGGGATGGAAAATTTTTACTGAATATCACTTACAGGACAGGGAAGCCGTATAAAAATTTAATTTCCGTAATTTTTTAATTTGTTTTTGACGTAAATCATTTAAAAAACAGTTCTTTGCCTTTTTAAAGCGTTTGTTTTACCTTTTTTTTGCAATTGGAACTATATAACTATGACTAATGGTTTAGAAATTAGCCATTGGCCACCGTTGACAGTTGACTCCCTGTATAATAGATATAGTAAGATTTGTAATGTAACCATCACATTTAAGTGAAAAAAAATGTTAAAGAAAATTAAAATTGGAAGTAAAAAAATTAAATATGTACTGTTACTTGTATCGTTGTTGTTGTATTCCATACTAATATTATATAATTTTGCGTGATACAATTTTGAATGCATGTTCTATATCTGCAATGTGGTTAAAATATTGAAGATTCAGCGCACTTATTACAAAACCAATAAAATATTCCAAATTCATAGCTCAAACGTTTTAAATTTAAGGTAAACCGCTGCAGGTAGCTTATTGCAGATAGTTCATATTTATGAAAACTTGGGAGTTTAAAATCATGAATTTTTAAAAAGTAATTGCTTTCACTGTACTTTTAAACAAGTTAAACTTTTCTGAAGAGGTGATAATTTCTAAAGTTTACTTTTAACGTCCCAAATGGTTGAACAAAATGCTACTATTTTGTAATTCCTTTAAATTTATTTGTATAATAAAATGATGCTTCGTTTAGCTTTAATATAGAAATTTAATGTAGTTACTAAATGCTTTAATGTACAATAATTGTATTAATATTTATATCCATTCTTTAGTTATCCCAATAAAAAATTAACCATTTTAAATAGAAAATTTACTTTCACTGTACTTGGATAAAAACATTATTTTCTGATGAAACTTCTTAGGATTTCTGATGAAACTCTTCTGATGAAAGTGTTGTGTTGTGTTTTATAATTGTTTGAATGAAGTGAATCAATGTTATATAATGTTAATATTAATTATTTGAAAAAAAAACTTTTACAAAAAGTTAAATGGGAAATTAAATGTAGCGAATTTTAATTATATCGAAAAACATGTACAAATCAAAAACTTTTCATAATAATACATATTTCGGTATAATAATACATATTTCGGTATGAAAAATTAATTTTCTGCGTTTAAATATTACTTATGTCTAATATAATATTTCCTTCTTGAATTTATAAAAATCAAAATTATTGTTTAATATTTTGATAAAATTTTAAATTTCTGTATTATTATATCTTACAATAATTACAATGTTTTCAATATTAATAATATATCTTTATTAAACAGGAAGCAGTTTAAAAATGTAAAATAAAATGAAGTAAAATTATGTCGGGTGTTACATAAATTTAGTGATGTAAGCATTCCGATATTAAAAATAAATGCTTAAATTATTTTATTATACATTTCTAAAAGAAATCTGTTACATGTGAGGAAAAAATATAAATTCAATAGAAGTTTAGTATATCTCAAACAATTTCCTAATTACTTCCTGAATTGCATCTATTTTTCGTAAAAGAACTGCATAAGGCCATTAAATGCGCTTATTTCATTTTCAAAGCCTAAAGTTTAATTAATATCGTGAATAAAACTTTTTGAAAGAAATTACTTTCTCTGCGCTGTTCAAGAAAATAAACTTTTTTTGGGTAGAATTAAAGAGGTGAATTTTTAAATTAAACTATAATTTTATAAATCTCAACAATGACAATGTTGACAAAGATGAATGTTAAATGTAAATCATTTAAAAAGTGCTTTTAATTAGGGAAATCAAGCTGATACAAATTTGTGTACTATGAAAGACAGATGACTCCCGATTTTTTTTTTCAAAACATACATAGTTACATAAATTTATGATACATAAATTTCATTTTAAAATGATTTAAAAGTTACCTTATTATAACCAATGAGTTTGAATAATAAATATACTGCATAGTTTTTTAATCTTAAATAAATGTACTTTTGTGCTTTTTTTAAATTTTTTGTTCAGTGAAGCCACTTGATTAGAATAAAACTTAGTCTTAGTTAATTTTTTTTATGATAGATGGCAGCACTATGGATTCTGTGCTATGTTTAAAGTCAGAATCAATGATGTCATAGTTTAGTTGGAAATGAGATTTAGAGGTGTCAAGAGGTGCTCTTGATTCACCTATTATTATTTTTAATATATTTTTAATTAACTTCGCCCAAAGTTGGCTGGGGTTATTTCTTTATTATTTAAATTCCTCCTTTCATATCAGATGAAAGAATTTTTAGAAGACTTTTTATAATTGGTTTAAATATAAAACCAGAACTACTATAATTTATTGTTCTGAATAATTTATGTAAAGATCTGTGTTAGTGAAGTATTGTGATGTGTGCTGTGCTAAAGAAAAAATAAAAAAATTACAAAAAAAATCTCAAGCATTTTTCACTGGAATATTTTCATGATAAAAAAAATGAAGGCACCTGGAGAGATATTTTGAGTACTTTTATTTTGAATGTTCTTTGATACTGTAAGTTAAATTGCTAGAGAAATAGCAAATAGAAGAACAAGTTTACTTATTTAAAGTGATTAAATAAGATAAATATTATTCTGCATTATTATATTTTGACAATTGTTCTTGGAAAGAATAGAATTGTTCTGAAAAATAACATTAAGATTTATTTACTTGTTTTAAAGAATATTATGATTTATTTGCTTGAGAATTTGAATATTTGATTACTATAATGAATTATTATATTGCATTGAAGAATTTAGAAGATTATTTTTCAATTTATGTACATTTAAGAGCAGAACATTCTTCTATTGTTTGTATGAACCAGCATTCTGAAGTGATAGAATATTTTACAGAAGTTCTATTTTTGAATTTGATTTCTTCTGTTTTTGATTTTAAATTAGTTTTGCTTTCGAATTTCATTTGATTATTATTGTTTTGAAGCAATTATGATTAGTTTTAATTTCAAGGTATATTTTTGATTAGTTTTGATTTTGAAGTATAATTTGATTAGTTTTGTTTTGAAGCTAATTTGATTAAATTTTACTTTGGAAATCATTCTGCTTTAAGCAATTGTATAAAATGGAAGATTATGAAAAAAAGTCTGCTCAAATTAAAATTCAGAGAGGTAGGGTTAAAGGCTCTGTAACTAGATTAGAGAATAGTTTTGAGAATGTGAATGCGAAAAATGAAATTTTGATTAGGTTACAGAGATTAGATGATTTACTTAAAGATTTCTTAAGATTGGATTCTAGCTTAAATGATGAAGATTCAGAGTTAGCAGAATTTAAAGAGAGATATTTTCAGTTAACAACTAAGTACCAAAACAAATTGGATTCTTTGAATTCTACTGAAGTTATTAATGCTATAACGCACAATTCTACTCAAGGTAGTTCTATTAATGTTCCTAATCAGTGTAATATTCGACTACCTAAGTTAAACATTCCAGTATTTTCTGGAAAATTTTCTGAATGGACAAATTTTAAGGATATGTTTGTTTCCACTGTTCATTCACAAACAGGTTTAAGTAATATTCAGAAATTCAATGTCTTAAAGGATTACTTTCTAAAGAACCATCTACATTGATTAAACATATTCCTCTTTCTAATGATTCTTATCAAGAAGCGTGGGATAAATTGTTAAACCGATATGATAAAAGAAACAAATTGTAAATTCTTTGATTAAATTATTTTTAGAACAAAAAACAGTTCTGCATTCAAATAGTATAAACATCAGGAATTTGTTGAACATAAGTGATGAAGTTATTAGGGGTTTAAAAGCTGTCGGGGATGAAGCTACAAGTAGAGACCCATGGCTAATATATTTATTATTCCAAAAACTAGATCCTGAAAGTAGAAGACTTTGGTCTGTTGAAAGTGCAGAAAATGAATTTCCCTCTTTACAAGAATTTTTTGATTTTTTAAGTGTAAGATGTTCGTCTTTAGAGCTTATATCTAACAATGGAAATGATATTAAACATTCCAAAAGCTCAAATTTTGTAGGTTCCAAACATTATTCAAGTGAAAAATCAAAAGTTTGTTTAAAGTGTCAAGGAACACACCCACTGTATAAGTGTATTAAATTTAAATCAATGGATGTTGCTGCTCGGAAAAACTTTATTAAGCGTAATAACTGTTGTTTTCTATGTTTAAACTTGCATAAAATTAAGGAATATCCAAATTCTCAATTTAAAATGTTTTAAGTGTGACAGTAAGCACAATACACTCTTACACGAAGAAAATAAAAGTAATAATGCTTGCTCTGTTAAATTTGAAAATAAAGTAGTTCCCGTTTCATCTGAGAATAAGGATCATCTGTTAAATGAAAATTATGTACATCAGTCAACATCTCATGAATTACAAATTAATTCTAGTGCTTCTTTTAATGATTCTAAATGTGTTTCTTTTTTACCTACTGCCAAAGTTTTGCTATATGATAATGAAAACAAAACTTACTCTTTTAGAGCTTTGCTGGATTCTAGATCAGAATGTTCGTTTGTCAGTGAGAATGTTACAAGAATTTTAGGATAAAAAAGGTAGAACGACAGAATTCTTTTAAATGGAATTACTGGAGTATCAGCTGGACAAACTCGAGGTTCAGTAACTCTCAAAGTTGGATCAAAGCTTTCAAATGAAGCCTTAAAGGTAGATGGATACATTCTGCCTAAAGTGACATCTCAATTACCTGCAGAATTACTTGAAACAAAAAATATAGATTATCTTAAGAATATTACCTTAGCAGATGAAGATTTCATGAAACCGCAAGAATGGGATATTATTCTAGGATCTGACTGTTTCTTTACTATTTTAAGATATGGTAGAATTGTTAGTACTGAGAATGAGCCAATTGCCCAAAATACTATGTTTGGTTGGGTGGTAGCTGGAAAATTGCAATCTAATTGTAAATATTCTTCTAGTATCAATTCACATTTTCTTAGTGTAAAAAATGCATTAAATGTTGATTTATTATTACAAAAATTTTGGCAGGCTGAAGAAATAGATATTAAAGTCCGCATTTGTCTGAAGAAGAAAAATTTTGTGAACAACATTTTTGCTCAACTTATAAGATAACTCCAGAAGGAAGATTTCAAGTTAAGTTGCCAGTTTATAAAGATGTGATGACATTAGGAGATTCTAAATCTATGGCAGTTTCACATTTGTTTGCTATGGAGAAAAAATTTCAGTTTGATAAATATTTTGAGAATGAATACAGAAAATTTATGAATCAATATGAAGACCTTGGTCACATTACACCTGTTGACAAAGATTCAAATCCTACAAGCAACAAAGTATATTACCTTCCACATCATTCTGTTATAGAAAGTGACTCTATTTCTACAAAGTTACGGGTGGTATTTGATGGTACATGCAAACCACCTAATGGTAATTCCTTAAATTCTGTTTTAGCAGTTGGACAAATTCCTCAACCAAATCTCTTCACTATTCTTATTAGATTTAGAACAAATCCTGTTGCTTTTACTGCTGATATTCAGCAAATATCTAGACAAATTCTGATTGCTCCAGAATATCAAGATTTACAACGTATTATTTGGCGAGAATAGCATACTCAGCTTTAAAGGAATATAGGCTGCAAACTGTCACTTATGGAACAGCATCAGCTCCATTTTTAGCAACTCGTTGCTTATTTCAAATTGGAAAGGACATAGAAAACGACTGATCCTGTAGCAGCTTCAATTATTAAAGATAGTTTCTATATTGATGACTGTATGTCAGGTTCAATCTCATGTGAAGAAGCTATTAGAGTGATTGATAAACTTTCACTGGCTTTAGAAAATAGAGGTTTTCATTTACGGAAATGGATGTCTAATTCTTCTGATGTATTGACTCATTTATCTTCAAATTCTCTTGAGTCATCAAACTTAGAAATTCATCCTGATGATTGTTCTAAAGCCTTAGGGCTTAGTTGGGATTCTACAAATGATGTTTTCATCTTAAAATTAATTTACAATTTGACGATAACATAACTAAAAGAAAATTTCTTTCACAATCAACTAAATTGTTTGACCCATTGGGATTTTTGGCTCCTTGCACTGTTTCGATAAAAATGTTTTACCAGCAGTTATGGTTAATGAAGTTAGACTGGGACACTGCTCTTCCGGAAAATTTCCAAGCAAATTGTAAAAAATTCCAACAAGAATTTGAACAAGTTTGTTCTATTCAAATTCCCCGATGGATCCAATGTTCCAGTAAAGAAATCATATTGCAGGGTTTTTGTGACTCTTCAGAATCAGCATATGCTGCAGTCATCTATGTGGTATAACCTGGTGAAATAAAGTCAAAGGTGACCATATTGGTTGCTAAAAGGAAGGTAGCACCACTTAAATCTGTTTCCATACCACGACTTGAGATAAATGGTGCTTTATTACTTTCTAGATTATATTCTACAATAGTGACTATTTTGAATACATTCGTTACTAAATTTTATGCATGGACAGTCTCTCAAGTAGATTTATCTTGGCTGTCATCTCATCCTAGGTATTGGAAGGTATCCTAGGTATACCTTATGTGGCTAATAGAACATCCGAAATTTTGGATTCTGTTCCATCTGATTGTTGGAGGTATGTTCCAGGCAAGGAAAATCGAGCTGATATTGCTTCCAGAGTGTAACCTCCCAAGGATCTTCCTAATTGTTCCCTTTGGTGGGAGGGCCCAAAATGGCTTTCTTTAAGTGAAGAACATTCGCCTGAACAACCTCAAATCAAAACTAATTTAGATACTATAAATAAAGAGAAGAAAAAGTCTAAATTTTGCTTTCCAGTAACTGTAAATAATTCTGTGATTGATATGCTTTTTGAAAAATATTCTTCTTTTACTAAAATTGTTGATGTTTTAGCTTTTTGTATTAGGTTTGTGAAAAATTGTAAGCAGAAAGTTGGCAAAATGAACACCAGTCCTTTGAATGAAGGTAAATTTCTTCCTTTATCAATAACCGAAAGAAGACATTCAGGTAATTTGATTATTTCTCATATTCAGCAGCTATATTTCAGAGACGAAATTAGTTGTATTAGATCAAATAGACCTGTTTCTAAAAAAAGTTCTCTTTTTTCACTTAGCCCTTTTATTGATAGTGATGGTTTGCTTAGGGTGGGAGGTAGGTTGAGAAATTCACCCCTCCTATATAATGTAAAACAACTTGTCATTTTGCCAACTAAGCATAAATTAAGTGTGTTAATTGTTAAATATTTTCATGTTATGCATTTTCATGCTGGGTTAAATTTATTAATGGGCATCATAAGACAGAGTTATTGGATAGTATGTGCCAGGAAGATAATTAAAATTTGTATTTATAAATGTGTTACCTGCTGTAGATATAGAAGAGCTTCTTCCAAACAATTAACGGGAGATCTTCCTCTTAACAGAGATGCTCCTAACTGGCCATTTTCTGCATGTGGAATCGATTATGCGGGGCCTATTAATATTTTGAAATATCGAGGTAGAGGGGATAAAACTACCAAATGTTATATTGCTTTATTCATTTATTTCACCACTAAAGCTCTACATTTAGAATTAGTAAGTGATTTGACCTCTGAGGCGTTTATTGATGCATTAAACAGATTTTGCTCTCGAAGAGGAGCTCCTCAGCATATATATAGTGATAATGCTACAACATTTGTAGATGCTAAGGGACAACTCTCCAATTTATATAAATTTATCTGTCATATTGAAAGTAATGAAGAAATTTGTTATTTTTTGTCACAAAGAAATATTGAGTGGCATATGATTCCTCCAGTAAGTCCACATTTTGGTGGGCTATGGGAGACTGCTGTCCGTTCTGTAAAATTCATATTAAACGTGTAATTGGTAAAACTAATTTAACTTTTGAAGAATTTTATACATATTTGACTCAAATTGAGGCCATTCTAAACTCTAGACCATTAGTAGCAATCGATAGTGATAACATAGACAGTATAAATATATTGACTCCATCTCATTTTTTAATTGGAGATGTTATTACTTCGCCAGCTGAACCGGTGTATGAAGAAAATTTGTCCTTACGGTCTCGTTGGCATATAGTTCAAAAAATGAAATTATGTTTCTGGAAAAGGTGGAGTATTGACTATTTGAGCTCTTTGCAAAATAGAAAAAAATGGAGAGTACAAACTGAAAATTTTAAAGTAAATGATATTGTAATTTTAAAAGAGGATAATGTTCCTCCCTCTGTTTGGCCATTAGGCAAAATTATTGAGATTCATCCAGGTAAGGATGCTATAGTCAGAGTAGTGACTGTTAAAACTGTTAGGGGTATCTTTAAAAGACCTATTGTAAAACTTTGTTTACTTCCTTTACATCAAGAATAACTTCTTGATGGGTGGGAGTATGTTCAGTGAAGCCATTTGATTAGAATAAAACTTAGTCTTAGTTAATTTTTTTTATGATAGATGGCAGCACTATGAATTCTGTGCTATGTCTAAAGTCAGAATCAATGATGTCATAGTTTAGTTGGAAATGAGATTTAGAGGTGTCAAGAGGTGCTCTTGATTCACCTATTATTATTTTTAATATATTTTTAATTAACTTCGCCCAAAGTTGGCTGGGGTTATTTCTTTATTATTTAAATTCCTCCTATCATATCAGATGAAAGAATTAATTAGAAGACTTTTTATAATTGGTTTAAATATGAAACCAGAATTACTATAATTTAATGTTCTGCAAAATTTATGTAAAGATCTGTGTTTGTGAAGTATTGTGATGTGTGCTGTGCTAAAGAAAAAATAAAAAAATTACAAAAAAAATCTCAAGCATTTTTCACTGGAATATTTTCAACATTTTTAAATAAGGAATGTATTTGGTACGATATGGGGGGGATTCTTATGTCTTATAATCTGTAACAATTTATACTACATAAGTTTCATTTTAAATGGACGGTTTTTAATATTAAAAAATGATTTTGATTAATAAATAAAATTTACAGTCCATTTTTATCTTAAATAAATATAATTTTGTTTTTTCTTAGTTTTGAAATAATTTATTATATCAGCTACTAGAACTTTTTCTTACATTATATAATCTGTAGTAATTAAAATGTAATATTATGACACATTTTACTGATTTTAAAAAATCTTTAGGCAGTTATTTAGAATTAAAAATACATTCGTTTCAAATATTTAATAATAAACTGACACGCAATCGATTAAATAATTAGAAATCACATTAGTTTTGAATTAAATTCGATTTTAACATGTAACATCCATAAAAATGCAATTATTCTGCATTAATCTGCATATTAATAAAAATATCTGTACAATTCAGTTAAAAACTTATAATATGTAAAACAACGTAGTTATATCTTGTTTCTTTCTCATGATTTCAGTTGGGATAAAAAAAAAGATATAAAATAATATTAAATGTCTTATTATGAATGATACTAATATTAACTAATTACC
Source organism: Maratus speculifer (assembly GCA_964019185.1). Lineage (NCBI taxonomy): Eukaryota > Metazoa > Arthropoda > Arachnida > Araneae > Salticidae > Maratus > Maratus speculifer. The sequence continues at coordinate 255,621,250 of OZ025295.1, read as the reverse complement.
TATCGATAAGTAATTTTTGATCTTGTAAAAAATTCTCACTATTGCAGTTGTGTCTATACATGAAACAGAATTGTATCAAACAAAATAATTAGTTGTATTATAGCGTCTCTTTGAATGATGTAACTCAAATCCTTATATAAATCATTATTAATATCAAAGTATTTACTTAATTTTTTATTGCATTGATGTAAAATTATTAGTTTTTCAACTATTCCATAAACAACACAACTTTAGTTTGAATGTAATTAATTATTATCCATCTTTATCAGATAAAATACGCACATTTAATAAATTGATGATGTTAGTATTTTTCATAAATGCAAGTTATAATAGAAGTTTATAAATTTCAGAAAAAAAAACTGCACAAAATGCTCAAATAGACATTTTAGAGCCTAAAACAGCTCATAGAGCGTTTTTTGCTGCTAATATTTCAATTGTTTCAATTATTAAATATTTTTACAAAAAAAAGTGTACAGTTTGAACTGAAGCTTTTAACATATTTTTATATTTTTACATTATTATGTACGGTGTAATGTTGCTGTTATTTGAATAAGATATTAACTAATAGTCACTATAAATTCTTTAACGGAAAACATATATTATGTTTTTTTTTTTTTTTTTTCATATTAAATATAGGTTTGTTTTTAATATATTATAAATCTCAAGGTTAATGAAATTAGTTTGATCAAGATTTATGTTTCATTTTTGTAAATAGCATTTTTTACAGTTAACATTTAAACAATGTACTTTGCATTAAAGAAAAAAGTGGCTACTCTCCGAATATAGCTTGTTCCATATTTGGCTTAAAACAAAAACGTCTTTCCAAAAGAAATATCTCGTTTCTCGGGAACTTAAATTAGTGTAATGAAATTACAATTGTGAAGAACATAGATCAAGTTAAATTGGACTCTGTCCTTACGTTAGAAGTACTAATTAATATATAAAGTGATCAAAATATAACTGTATATTTATTAATAATTTAACTTAAAAGTGCGTGGGTAAGAGTATTTTTGTATTCAAACTTTACTGAGTAATAATGGACGAAAAGATATATTTATTAAACAATTCATTAATTTCATTTAGTGCAAACTTATTTTTTCCACAATTAATTTTCAGAATCAGTAGAGTTTATTATGAATTATTTATAAGCCTACTTTTTGTAATTTCTTATTTCCACAGTCTTAAATTTTACAAAAATAAATATTTGACATCATAAGTTTAAGTTCACGGAAGTAAAAATCAAGTATACCATAACTGGAAACTGCTAAATATAATAAACCAATATTTAATCATATACACACATGACATAGCAAATAAACAATTGCGTTTTTAAATTTCAAAAAGAGCAATTCTATGAATATAACTAGTTTTCTAAATTCAGTAGAAGTGTGCTAAGTAGCGTCAACTCTGTAAAACTCCACCTATCTTGACATTTTTATCTAAAGGAAAGTTATTAAAAGAATCCAAGTATGAAGTTATTGCAAAGTTTCGAATACATACGACTATTTTTGTATCCTCTTTGCACCAATATTTAGAAAAAAAAATCGTTATATAGGGGAGAGAGGGGGGGAGCACCATTGAACATTTTTTCAGAAAATCAATATATTTCTTACTTGAATTATATTCATTGTGTTTTAAATATTACATAATCAAAACAACGCATTTCTTCATCATATGAACCAGAAATTAATCATTTTCCAAAGAAATTAAATAAGTTGTTAGGATTTAAAAAATTGAAAGATTTTTGTTTAAACCTGCCCCATGAAGGGGCACCTTTGAATAAATGAATAAAATATGAAAATATTGAGAGTTTTTATAAAAAGTTGCATATGTTACAGAAATATAAAGTAATATGAATAAAATTAAGTGACTATATTTTGTTGAAATAACTAATTTTATTATTAAACCAAACTTAAATCCATCAAAGTAGATGTAAAAACTCATTGTTGATAAAACAAAAAATTGTCCCTCCAGTTGTGTTTGTTTGGGAAAACTTTTTTATAATATTCTTGAAATGCACCAATGTGATATCTGATGCTTCTGGAAAATTAAAATTTTTCATTCGCTATATTTTTTTAGATACCTCATATGAAATTCCGTTTTATACGTAACGTAAACCAGAAATAATGTTTGGAAACCTGTTAAATCATAAATCATTATTTTGTATCCAGGATTTGCATATATCCAATAAATGAATTTAGATTTGATTCAGTTTAGGTTTCAAAGTTTCCATCACTGATACATACAGAGGTTGGAACCTATGTGTGCATAAGGGGACTTGTTAGCAGTATAAGTCCATGTTCTTTGACATTTTTAATTAACCTGTTTTCATAAAAAAAATTTCAGAAATAATAATATTTAGATACATTAACAACTCTTTACTTCATCGTTTTAAGAGTTCTCTTTAAATTATTTCAATTATTATTTATCACCAGTGTATTCGGTGTTTTTCCGACGTTCAATTGTGCCCAAACTTTTTTGTTCAATGGTGCCCCATGAGTTTAGCATTACAACGGTTTACTCAATTCGGCTAAATAATTTGAATAAAAGGAAACTTATAAACTAAAACTAACATCTTTGTTTAAGCATTGAACAATAAATTAAAATTTTAGGAATTGAAGTTTGTAAACAAAAATCTTACAACTTAATTTTCTTAAGTTTAGATTCAAGAGGGAGAAAAATACATATCTTGTTTAGACAGTGCTGTTTATACAAAATGGTAGAACTTTGTATAATTAACTCCTTCAAGCAGCAGTAATGTACTGCCATATACATTTTTTTTAATAATTTATTTGAAGGAAAGTATTTAGAGTGTTCAAAGGTGCCCCCCTCTCCCCTACTTATTATCCAAATATTCTCAAAATGTAGTAAAGGATTTTTATTTTGAAGAAATGGTATGCATTAAAAAATATTCGCCTTTACATGAAACTTTGCGATACCTCCACTCATATATTAAAAGAATAAATATATTCACCTTTATTCATAAACAGCACGAAAAATATTCAATGTCTGTACTATGATGTCTGAAGACTTTGAATGTTGCCCTTTTTCAGATCATGAATGTAATTTTTAAAAATAGACGTTATCTACACATTCCGAAATTCGATGGACAATGTTTTTCTGAAATGATAAAGAAATTTCACTTATGATCCAAAATTTGAGTTCAGTTAATGAAGACACTTGAGAAAATACATATCTTGTTTAGACAGTGCTGTTTATACAAAATGGTAGAACTTTGTATAATTAACTCCTTCAAGCAGCAGTAATGTACTGCCATATACATTTTTTTTAATAATTTATTTGAAGGAAAGTATTTAGAGTGTTCAAAGGTGCCCCCCTCTCCCCTACTTATTATCCAAATATTCTCAAAATGTAGTAAAGGATTTTTATTTTGAAGAAATGGTATGCATTAAAAAATATTTGCCTTTACATGAAACTTTGCGATACCTCCACTCATATATTAAAAGAATAAATATATTCACCTTTATTCATAAACAGCACGAAAAATATTCAATGTCTGTACTATGATGTCTGAAGACTTTGAATGTTGCCCTTTTTCAGATCATGAATGTAATTTTTAAAAATAGACGTTATCTACACATTCCGAAATTCGATGGACAATGTTTTTCTGAAATGATAAAGAAATTTCACTTATGATCCAAAATTTGAGTTCAGTTAATGAAGACACTTGAGAAAATGCTACAATAAATTATAGCATGGACCTTTGCGATACCTTCATGCATATGTTAAAAGTATATGTAGATTCGCCTTTATTCGTAAACAGAACGAAAAAAAAAATGTTAATGTCTGTACCATGGCGCCTGAAGACTTTGTATGTTGTCATTTTTCAGATCATGAATGTGATTTTTAAATTTAGACATTATCTACACATTCCAAAATTCGATGAACAATGATTTCTCAAATGATAATTTCCACTTATCACTTAAAATTTGAGTTCAATTAATGAAGACACTTGAGAAAATGCTACAATAATTTATAGCATTTTCAGAAGTATTTTTCTTTTCTTTTTTTTTTTTTTTCTTGAAATGTAGATTTTTTTTATATTTGTAGAGTTATAAAAAAACAGTTGTTAAAAAATAAAATAAAATTCTTAAAATAGAAAATTTAAGAATCACGAAATAAATTTGTACTATCAAAGAATATGCAAAATAAACAAAATATACTCGAATTTTTACATTTTTACAGCGGTTTTTGCATCAATTTTCAAGTTGCAATAATTGATTAACTTATGTATTATTAAAAGTTATCAGAATACAGTTATTCGAAAAATAGAAATTTGACTATGTCTCGAAAAATAATATTTAGGATAAATCTTAAACCAATCTATGTTTTTTACAATGCTCATTTTATTTATTTTAAAATATCTGAAACATATTATGTACACTGTTAAAAATTTTGCTCTAGTTTGAACAAAATTTTGGTGCTCAGTAGCTGCCCTCATAAGATGGTGAAATCTGGTATCAACATTTGGAGCTTTCTATTTCAACTTACAATGAAGGTCTCCATACGGTCATACTCCGAAAAATCTGAAAAAATTACACAATGTTCTTCTCGTGAGGATATATACGTTTATAAAAAAAATTTGGCGGAACCTCCGTATCTTGTCCGTAAAAAAATTATTAAAATTCGTTATTTGGCGATTTATTTCAAATGCACTTTAATGGAAGAAAAGTTACTGGTTCAACTTGTTTAGATAAATTAAATTTAAATATTTTTAGTTTGGTCAGTTTTAGTTTATTTTAAGTATAATTTTGTTATATCGATATTTATATGTATTTATATCCAAATTTAACCATCAAACTTTGCGATTTAAAACGACATTCAAATTTAAATTAATTAAAATAGTTTAAAGTTCAAAGTCCAATTGACCATTATCAATTCAATTTTGTTGTTATGGAAACACATGACTTCTATTTTTGAATACGCTTGAATCTATGAAATTATTTTTTCGCAATATGAATATATATATATATATATATATATATATATATATATATAAATTAAAATCGTTTGCATCTGGTAGGGAAAACTGCTGCTCGCCAAATCGCACACCACTTGGTCTTTTCACGCCAAATATTCGAAAGTATTTTATTTTTTAACATATTTCCTATTGTAATTCCGCCGCTAAATTTGATTGATCCTTTATTACCTACATGAGTAGTTTAATTAGTATTTTTTTTTTCAAAAAATTCTGAGTATGCCAAGTATGCCAAGTTCTGAGTATGGAGACCTTCCTTGTTAGTTGTAATCATTGGAACTATGCTTCAACAGAAGGTCAAAATATCGTTCAAGATTTCTCTATATTACACTGGCAGTTTTTGAACACCAAAAATTTTTACAGGTTTTTTATCAGTGAATGTATAAGTAGTAGTGTGAAGCTATAACACTTGCTGGTTAAATTTAAAATTAGCATCCTCTATTTTAGTTAATTTTAATTATATGAAAAAAAAAAGAAAATATACACATTTTCGGTGTGAGATTTCCCAATAAAAATAAAGCCTGAAAAATAATGCTTACTATTTAAAAAAATGCCAGGGGTGGATGCACACTAATTCTAAAAGTATAATTGATTTTGACACAGGAAAATACTATTAGCTTAAAATATCCATATGTAGAAGTATTACTATTACAGTTTTCATCTAAAAGAATTGAAGTAACGATATTGGTGCAGATACAAACACTTTTAATATACCATATTCTTCAAAGTAGCTTCAGAGTATACAGGAATTATTAATTTCATTTTCTCCAAACATAGGTTTTCTGTAATTACTGTCAGTAACATGTTGTTCAGATTATGTAAGAATCTTTGTTCCGGAATTTACAATTTGTAATGAAAAAATATATTTATGGAAATGGAATTTTCATTCATTAAAAATAAAAACAAATGTTTAAACACCAAAAGTTTCATGCAGCAATAAACAAATATTTACTTTCTTTTTTTCTAAAATAGTTTAAATACATGAAGTTAAAAATCACTAACAAATAAGCTTTAAAATGTTTGATTTGTTGTATTCAGAAAACATATTTCCGTTAGGGGGTCCGTGACAAATTTTAAAGTAATTTTTATTTATTGAATTAAAATTTGCAATTTTTTTTTTTGTAATGATTAATACTATCATTTGTAAACTGAATTGCACGATAAAACTTTTCTGAGTTTCCTAAAAAAGAATTGTAAATTTAAAATTTATTAAAAAATGGGGATAATTATAATCGTTAAAGCTCAAAATATTATTTGTAGAATTTAATATATATATATATATATGTAATAAAATAAAAAAAAATTTTGCGCCATTTTTTTTATTCTCTCTTAGCTTCAATTCTAAATTTGTGGAACATATTTCAATCTTAGTTTCGTCTTGTAACAGCTAAAATTCTTTTTCTTACTTTAGTTATTAATAAATTATTTCTTGCTTCTCAAAAAGGCGGGAAGTATTTCGTAAGCTTTTTACTTTCTGGCATATTCCTGCGATTTTAATTTTATTTTTTATTTTTTAACATCGCGTGACAAGTGTTACTACGCGTTGCTAAAGGGCTTAGTGTTCCGAGAAAAAAATATAGTTCTTGCCAGTAGACCGCCTATTACGGCCAATTAGAATTGATCATTTTGTCCGTTAGAGGCTCGAGTCCATCCTGATTGGATTTTTAAAATGATTGACGCGGAGTAGGAGGGCGCTAGTTTTGTCGTGAAAATGATTTTTTTCATTTGGCTTTTCAGGAGAGTAGAATGCACCTTTTCTTTAAACTATCAAGACGCGCGTTTTATTTCTCCGCTGAATTAGAAATGTCATTTTTTCCGAGATTGTAGAACGCCGGAATGTTGCAGCTTAGTGAGCGAAGGCCGTAGTGATAGATGTGTGGAACGGTGATCTGTGGAGTAACTTAAGTTCGTGCTCTAAATAATAAAGAACTAAAACACTGATTTTCTTGCATTGTTATTGGAGAAACTCCTACGAGAACAAATCCATGGCTTATCCACTTACCAGAACGACTGCTCATCCCACTATTGAATCTTAGTGAATAGTAGTATTCTACAACCAACATGGTATTCTATTAGTGATTATACACTTTTATAGAACATCGTCGTCGTTTTATTACATATTAGCCGGTAGGATGAAAAATGAACCGGCGTAAAACTTTTGAGAATAAGCTGCATGCTCTTCATACACTTACAGTTGTTCCTACATTTTTCCTGGTATTGTTTTCATCTTAACATTTAATACAGAAAAAAAAAATAACTATGATATCTTCCATCTAAATGGTATGTCCAAGACTGAAGATGGATGGGATCAGCTGCTGTGTGTTAATACTAATATTGTAATTTTGTTTCCTGCAATAAGACTCAATGTGTGTTACTAACAGTCAGAGTTTTTGAGATGTTAGCTGCACGCATCTTTAACCTCATCTGCGTCTACTTCCACCCATGTTACGACGAGATGGCCTGCATGGAAAAACATCTTCATGTGCATAAATGATAAACCTTTCAGCTGAAAAAAGATCGTCTTATAAAGTTTTGTTTGTAATTATGTGTGGTATCTACATCTACAAATATTTTAAATGTGAAATATACCTCGCATTCTAGTGAGAAACTTTTCAACTGAGAGATATGCAACCAAACTGTGAGATATGCAAAATAAAAATTACAAAAGATCACCTGCATGAAATCAATTCAACATCATTTTCTTTTATTTATTTATTTACTGTATTTTCTAGGTAAAAGTGCATAAATATTTTGATAAATTTTCATTTCATAATAAATGAACACCTGCTGTATGATTGCGAAACTACGGTAGATTCCATCAGTAATACAAGATAATTGAAATTTACACCTGTGAGTCGTATCTACGAAGTTCTTTATTTTTGTTTAGTTTAATAAAAAATTAGGTATTTGAACAAGGCCACATCGAACATGTCTGTAAGTTATTATTTATTATTTTATTGTTTTATTGATTAAGAAATTTAATGATAATTTCTTTGTTTAAATTCTTGATTTTTTTCTCTCTCTTTTATTACAAATATTAAAAAATAAATTTGTTCTTAATTTATAATTAATTAAAATTTTCTGCTCATAGAAATTTTATTTAGTTTTAAAGGTATTATTTTTTTTTAAATCGAAAGATGGATTAATTTGTTGTTAAAAAAATACTCTGTTGCAAAATTTATTTTCCATACGTAAAGAAAAGTATTTTTGTTTTTAAAATTATTTGTTATTTCCCATGTATGGAAACCCGATATTTATTATTTTATTACTTATTTATTTATTATTTATTTTTTTTTATTATTATTTATTGAGGTATTTGAAGTATAGTAATTGAATTTTAATAATTGAAGTATAGCATTTAAATATTTTCCATATGAATTATCCTTCTTTCATGTTACTAAGGTCAGGATTAGTAAAAGAAGAAAAAATGTCAGAAAATAAACTTGATATTGTCCCTTTTGAATTTGGGTCGGGCATGGATATATTTAAATGGTTTAAACATTTTGATCGAGAATGTTCGGTAGAAAAGAAAGATAATGAGTGGAAACATCAAAATATTTCAAAATATTTAAAGGGGAAAGCACTAAAAACTTATATCAATGATTGTTTGGATTGTGCTACTTATGAGGAAATTGTCGAGATTTTAAGTGAAAAATTCATTCAAGTTAGAGTTCCAAAATTTTCTGAATTTACTTCCTTAAAGTTAAATGATCTAAGTGATTTGGATTCTTATTTTAGAAAGAAAGTTGAGATTGGAAGGCAACTTCAGCTTGGGGAAAATTTAATTATACAGGGATTAACTGATGGACTTCAGCCGGAGTATCAAAATTGTTTGATGGTTAACCCTCCTTCCAATACTCGTAAATGGTTTCGCATTGCTAAACAATTAGCAGCGATTCCAAATCATACCTCTAATAACGCAATAGAAATTTTCAACAAACTAGACCAATGCACAATCCCAATCCTCAGCCCAGACATTGGACTCGACCTACTCTAAACAATCCATTCCAAAATTTTAATCCTAGGTTTTTCACTCCTAGAATGCCTACGACTCATTATCAGAATAACTACCCAAGTCGTCCGTGCCGTATATGTTTAAACAGAGGCATAGAAAATGCATATCATTGGGAGAGGAGTTGTATATTTAACACAAATTCCTTTCAAACTCAAACTCCTGCTCATATTCAACCATCTCCTACTAATAATATTTGACAATTAATCATCCCTGGATATGTGGGCAATAACAAAGTGTATTGTGTGGTGGATAGTGGATCAACTGTCTCAATTTTACCCCTCAAATTTGTTCGATATTTAAATGGTAATTTACATAATGTTACCCCTATTACTATCAGACAGGCACAAGGAACTCTTACAATTAATAAATCTTGTCGATTATGTATTAAATTTGGTAATATAAAGAGATATGTTAATTTTTTAGTAAGTCAACTTGATTTGGACTATGCTATTTTAGGTTTACCTGATTGTGCCAAATTTAAATTGAAAATTGATTGTGCAAAAAGCCAGGTGTTACAAGACAGTATTTCGTTAAACCCATATGTCAACATATCCAGTGATAACTTAGAATTGCTTCATTTTGATATTATAAAAAATGATACTACTGTGCAACCCGATTATGGAAATACCATAACTCCTCAATCCTTGTCGCGAACTAATAATGATGATTATAATCTATTGGGGGATCTGAATGCTATTCAAAATAAAAATGTAAGGGAACTTTTAAGGGATTATTTAGATATTTTTGCAAAAAATAAATATGATGTAGGGAGAATTAATATTGAACCTCAGTGTATTTATCTTAAATCTGACCTACCAATATCTTTGAGGCCTTATCGTACATCCACTGCTGATGAAAAAGAAATATCTCAGCAAATCCAATCATTATTAGCTGCTGGGTTAATTAAGGAAAGTTATAGCCCATACTCTTCTCCAGTTACGTTAGTAAATAAACGAGATGAAGATAAAAAAACCCGAATGTGTGTTGACTACCGAAAATTAAATTCTATCATGAAAAATGACGCTGAACCTTTACCCCGAATAGATGAAATTTTAGACAAATTAAGTGGTGCCCAATATTTCTCTACACTAGATTTAGCCTCAGGCTATTGGCACATACCTATTCACCCAGCCGATTCCGAAAAGTTAGCCTTTACTACTAATTGTGGGCTCTGGGAATGGAATGTTCTCCCCTTTGGTGTAAAGGTAGGCCCCCCAATTTTCAACAGGACAATTAGAAGAATTCTTACAAAATATAAAATAGACTTTTCTTGTTATTATTTTGATGATATAATTATTTTTTCTAAATCAATAGATGAACATATACAGCATCTCATCCAAATTTTTGATTTATGCCGAATAGAAAATATTAAATTAAAATTATCTAAATGTACTTTTGCTCAAAAACAAATCAATTTTCTAGGGTATGAAATCCAAAATGGAACTTTAACTCCAGCTAATACTAATATAGAAACGATTAAAAAATTAAAACATCCTACTAACACTAAAGAATTACAAAGATTTCTTGGTTCTATAAATGTGTATCATAAATTTATTGACAAATATGCTGAAATTAGACACCCCCTAAATAAATTACTTAAGAAAGATACTATTTGGGAATGGAATACTGAATGTCAAAACTCTTTTCAAAAATTAAAAGATGTCCTCATTGCTAAACCAATTTTAAAGATTTATGACCCAAAATTACCCCTACACATGTTTGTTGACGCTTCTCAGGTAGCGGTAGGTGCAGTTCTTAAACAACCCGACCATAATAACTTTTTACATCCAATTGCTTGTTTTTCTAGAGGATTGAGAAGTTATGAGAAAAATTATTTCATTACCGAACTAGAGTGTCTTGCTATCATTGATACTTTAGATAAATTTTATCATTACTTTCACGGTGTACAATTTACCATCCATACTGATCATGCATCTCTTGTTTGGTTAAAAAATGTCAAACATTTAAGAGGTCGATTATTTAGGTGGTCATTGAAGTTAAGTATGTTCGATTACAAAATAGAGTACTTAAAGGGATCTACAAATGTCGAAGCCGACATGTTGTCCCGAAACCCTATTTCTCATTTTTGTAAGCCCCTTACTTTTCTTCTTGACGTTAAAGAGATTATTGAGATGCAAGAAAAAGAAAATGTGTGTGGATCAAATTATATTAATGACAATGGACTGATTATAGTTAAAAGAAAAGGTTTTCGTAAAGTGGTAGTTCCCATGTCCCTAAGAAAAAAATTGCTTAATGTTGCTCATGAACAGTTTGGTCACCCTGGTGTTCAAAAAATGCAAAATTTAATTTCTCCTAACTATTATTGGCCAGATATGACCCAAGACATTACTAACTTTGTTAAATACTGTGATATTTGCCAGAAAAATAAAAAACCTAGACAGAAAAAATTTGGCTTATTACAAGCTATGCCCACTACAGATCAACCTTTTGACTGTCTGTCTGTTGATACTGTAGGAGGGTTCAATTATTATAATTCTACAAAAAAATATCTCCATATTATAATAGACCATGCCACAAGATATGTTTGGGCATTTCCTTCCAAAAGTGTCACTACAGAAACTTATACAAATTGTCTGAAACAAATTTTCAATATCAAAATCCCTCAACAATTATTCTGTTTTAGTAAGATTTCAAGTGTACAGTCCCCTCAAAAAATACTTAGTGACAGGAATGCTGCTTTTACTTCTTCAAGATTAAAAAAATTCCTGCGAAATCATAATATTAAACAACGTTTGACCACTGCCCATCATCCACAAACGAATGGGAAATGTGAAAGAGTAAATCAGACAATAGTAACTAGATTAAAATGTAAAGTAAACTCCACTACCTCTAAAATTCCCTGGACTAAGCTTTTAACTGAGGTAATTAATGAATATAATAATACACCCCATTCTATTACCAAATTTCCACCTGCGTGCTTACTTTTTGGCCAATTACCCTATGACTCCCCCTTACAACAAAATTATTATCCCCCTGTTCATGAAGCACTTAAAATTGCTAAAACAAGAACTGATGAATTTCATTTAAAAAATAAAAGATATTATGATAAAGATTATATCGAACCAAAATTTAAAATAGGAGATCTAGTTATCTATGAAGAATTTCAGTACCCTAATACTAGAAAGTTATCACAAGTATTTAGTGGCCCTTATAAAATTCTTAACAAATTATCCGAAGTAAATTTTGAAATTGATAGGCAAAACCAGTTCAAAAGTTCAGAAATAGTACATGTATCTAAATTAAGGCCTTATTATTCCCCTGATAAATTTAAATTAAGTCATGAGCAACAACCCCCTAATCAACAACAACAAACTCAGGTAAAAACTGTAGCTTAAACTATATCTCTAGTTTATCATTTTATAATTTTTTCTCTTAAACAGTAAATTTCTTTTCATATTTTAATTCAGATAATATCCTGTAATTCTCACAGAATGGCAATGATATCTCTTGACTGCAGCGAGAGTGTCACTTGTCTGGAAATTTTTATATTTGTTTATTTATGCCGGCGTAGACGAACAAAGTGGAAATTTCTTATTCTGTACTGAATTACTCTACTTAGAATATTTTTTTTTTCTTTCTTTCAACTGAACCTATTTGTAATATTAAGTTTAATCTATCAATTATTAAATTAATTATTTGCCAAGTAACAAAATTTTTATCACTTTATTTTAATATATTTTTTTTCTTTCTCTCTTTCTTTGCTTCTGCATTCCAGTCCAATTACATGTCAATTATAATATAATTTTGTTTCTTTTTCTCTTTCCTACTTGCATCTTGCAATGTTTTATCACACCGAGAGAATATTTATTGCGTAATTATTTGACATGAATAGATCTTGTTTTTTATTTTTATCATTTATTAATATTTCTTTTTAAGAATCTTAGTAGTTTAAAGGTCACGTGCATTCTCAAACATGAATAAAATTTTTATTTATCTTTATTTTATTTTAATTTATCATATTATATTTTAATTTTTTTTTTTGTACATATTCCTACTTAATCCTGTACTCGGATTACCAGATTAAGTAAATGATTTCATAGTTGATTGCATTTTTATTTTATTCCACTTCTCTCTATATTTCATCCCAAAAATATGAGATGAGATAAACGAGATTAAGTATTTAAAGAATGTCTTTTGTGATATTTATTATTACTTATTAAGAGATTTACTTATACCCATTATGAGATTTACTTACACTTATGATATTTATTATTATTGATATTTTTCCTTATTATGTTTCTTAATTATATTGTTTATTATTTACTTTGTTAAATTTTATTATTACTATATTATAAAATGTGTTATTAATTAAAAATACAATTATAAAAGTATTTTCACAAAGATTCCAAAATGGAACTGTTATGAATGTTCAAGGACTTACTCACACAAAAACTGAACTAATATTATAATGTTAGCTGATGAATTTGGACAGTTAAATGAATTAGACATCCTTAAAATGAGGTAATGAACTATGCCATTCCAAATATGACTTTAAGAGGATTTTTGAAATATTTTTTTAAAAATTGATTTCTAGATTTGACATTGTTAAAAAAGAATTTAACGTTATTGTTTTTCATTTTTATGTTTCATTTTTATGTTATTACTATGGGTAATTGCTTATATTTTCAAATTACTTTTTGATGTGTACTTTAAACAAGATTATATCTTGTATTTGTATTGAAGCCTATTTTATTGTATTTAAATTTGAAGTTATTCCACGCATCACCTTGGTGTTTTTAAATTTGAATTCTATATAAAAAAGAGAAATTAATTTAAATTTTTTTTTTATTCAGTATCTAATTATTATTACTTATATCAACAACTTCGTGAGCTAAGTCTGCATCATCTCCCTTTCTGTGAAATTGCAGGTCTCAGACCTACTTTTTCACCCGTCTTTCTGGGAGGGGGGATTTGTAATAAAATAAAAAAAAAATTTTGCGCCATTTTTTTTTATTCTCTCTTAGCTTCAATTCTAAATTTGTGGAACATATTTCAATCTTTGTTTCGTCTTGTAACAGCTAAAATTCTTTTTCTTACTTTAGTTATTAATAAATTATTTCTTGCTTCTCAAAAAGGCGGGAAGTATTTCGTAAGCTTTTTACTTTCTGGCATATTCCTGCGATTTTAATTTTATTTTTTATTTTTTAACATCGCGTGACAAGTGTTACTACGCGTTGCTAAAGGGCTTAGTGTTCCGAGAAAAAAATATAGTTCTTGCCAGTAGACCGCCTATTACGGCCAATTGGAATTGATCATTTTGTCCGTTAGAGGCTCGAGTCCATCCTGATTGGATTTTTAAAATGATTGACGCGGAGTAGGAGGGCGCTAGTTTTGTCGTGAAAATGATTTTTTTCATTTGGCTTTTCAGGAGAGTAGAATGCACCTTTTCTTTAAACTATCAAGACGCGCGTTTTATTTCTCCGCTGAATTAGAAATGTCATTTTTTCCGAGATTGTAGAACGCCGGAATGTTGCAGCTTAGTGAGCGAAGGCCGTAGTGATAGATGTGTGGAACGGTGATCTGTGGAGTAACTTAAGTTCGTGCTCTAAATAATAAAGAACTAAAACACTGATTTTCTTGCATTGTTATTGGAGAAACTCCTACGAGAACAAATCCATGGCTTATCCACTTACCAGAACGACTGCTCATCCCACTATTGAATCTTAGTGAATAGTAGTATTCTACAACCAACATGGTATTCTATTAGTGATTATACACTATTATAGAACATCGTCGTCGTTTTATTACATATATATATATATATATATATATATATATATATATATATATATATATATATATATATATATATATATATATATATATATATATATATATTCATTTCAATAAGCAAAAAGATATAAGTTTTAATCTTGTTTCTAAAAAAAATAATTTTAAAAATATTATCTATATAATATAAATATTATATATAAATATAAATATTATCTATATATATATATATCTATATCTATATCTATATATATATATATATATATATTATCTATATTATCTTATACAATCTTTAAAAATATTAATTTATATAAAATTAAAAAGTTTCAAGCAAAGATGTAAAAAATAATGATGTAACTTAAAAAAATCATATGTTTAAAAGTAAATATATATATATTTTTTTAAATTGCTGAATCATAATAAAAGTAAAACTTTTGAAAAGGACAATTTCCAAGTATGAATAACTTGCCTTTAACGATCAGTGATTTGTAATAATATAAATAGGAGAAATGATAGGAAACAGGAATCGTGATAGGAAAAAAAACCCTATCACGAAGAAAAACGTATTTGCACAAGATTTCGTTTTAATGACAACCATTGTTCGATAACAAGATTTTGAAAACAAACTGAAACGAAAGTGTTAATGACTCCTGTTCAAAATAACATAGAAAAATTACAAGCGTCATTTAAGCAAAAAAAAAAAAAAAAAAAAAAAAAAAAAAAAGGTTTTTAATGCAATAAAACTTTTAAAAATAATTTGAAAATTTTTGTGTCGTGGATACCCTTAATCCTAGGTGAGGAGCGATACGCATATGTGTCGTAAAAAGACTTAAAAAACTGTTTTTCCTGCCACCAGTAAAATTTTACTGAAAAATTTGCCTTGTTGAATCGGAGCATTTTCTCGACTTAATAAAACACAATTTTCTGTTTTTAAAAACTGGAGACAAAACATTAAAAATTTCTTAAAAGCTTCCGTTGCGATGAGGTTAAGCCATTTATGTAAACAAATATCAAAAATCATATCAGAAATTTATATTCTTTTACTAAGAGAGCGATTTAAATAGTCCTTCCGTACATGTACATCTATTCTATTTTCACTTTTATAATTCATTTAAAAATAATCATTCCATATATTATAATGTTAGTGAGCTTTGATAAATGATAGGATACCGGGTGTCCCAAAAATGACTGATTGATTTTAAAATTCAATAACTTCCAAACGGGGACAGCTATTTAATTTTTTTTTTTTTTTGCAGGAGGGTTATGTATAATGTCAGGAGTGTTTTACCGAAATTTTTTATTTTAGTTCAAATTTCGAACAATAGGTGGCGCTGACGGCGATTGAAGGCCAGGTTGACGCTTCACTCAGCATTGATCACTTGGTCTTCAATCGCCGTCAGCGCCACCTATTGTTTGAAATTCGAACTAAAATAAAAAACTACGGTAAAAAACTCCTGACATTATACATAACCCTCCTGCAAAAATTCTTTAAATAACTGTCACCGTTTGCAAGTTATTGAATTTTAAAATCAATCAGTCATTTTTGGGACATCCGGTAAATAGTACACATAAGAAACACTGTTTACCACAAAGTTAGCTTTTCAACAGTTACTTATAAACATCAGTGGCTCATAATTTGAAATATTTATTGACTAACATCCCTTATTTAATATTTGCAGCTTAACCAGCTTTAAATATTTGATAAATGAACATCCAACGTCAATAGTCCCAGCTAAAAATGAACTCTAGTGAAACTGCAAAGAAAATGCAGTTGCGAAACTGTGGTGGCTTGGCACAAATCACTGCAGTTTTTTCGAAGTCAACAACTACAAAATCACTACAGTAAATGTGTAGTTCTTAACTACACATTTTCTGCAGTGAATTTGAAGTTAAATGCCCCTCCCACCTAAAAAAAAATCGGCTCTGCTGGCGCCATCTTTTGACCTTACTGGTAAGCTTCCTTTTTAACATTTCAAAGGCAGATTTTGACTGTGGAAACAGTTGTACTCGAACTGAAGATCCCAGGTTCAGGAGAGACATGCTTTGACCACTTGCCCGTTGAGACTTGTGTGGTTAGTGTTGTGCGAGGTATAAAGGGGAGGCATTTCAATTAAAGGTTATTTGTTGCAAAAGTGAATGGCGGGCAGAAAAAATGGATGTTTTAAAGTGCTTTTATTTTATTATTTATTTATTTATTGTAATTCGTTTATGTGGGCGTGTATTTTAAAAACAATTTAATATTAAATGAATTAAACAAATACTTTAGCGAATTAGCTAAAGCAAATGAATTGGTTTTTCTTCTGAATTTAAAAATCAGTAAATATTTAATAAAATAATTTTATTTTTAGGCTAATTGCGAAAATAATATTTTTTTTATTATGAATTATAATGTAACTACATGCATTGTGTTAATTTTATAAAATATATATTTTTGACATGGAAGTACTTACTTTAATAAATTATGGGTCGGTAATTAATATTTTTTACTTAGAATAAAAATTCATTTTATGTCGTTTAATGATACGGTAAAACATATTTTTTATTATTGTGTTAGAATAATAATTTGTTATTTATAAACATTTTTTAATTTAAAAATTAAATATATATATATATATATATATTTATTTATTTTATTTTATTTCATTTATTTATTTATTTTTATTTATTTATTTATTTATTTATTTATTTTTTAGTGAGTTCTTTAAATAGGGAATATTTCTGAATCTTTCTTGCAAATTTAAAAAAAAAATAAACGAATTTTAAAGGTTTTTCTTACAATATAATTTTTTTAGGAATTATAATGTAATTAAATGTGTTAATTTAAGAAATATATATTTGTAAAAAGGAAAAATTACTTTTATAAAATAATAATATAATATTGTGTTAGAATAATTATTTGTTATTTATAAACATTTTTTAATTTAAAAATTAAATAAAAATAGTATATATATAGGTGTAATAGTATATATATATATTTGTGAGGGGGGTGTGCTGGTTCTTGCTAAATTGATAAATTTGAAATTATATATATATATGTGACGATTTCAGGAGAACTCGAATTATTTCCACTGGTTAAACAGAAACACGCAGTCATGGCAAGCGAGGGAAAAAACAAAAATAATAAATAACTGTAGAAGATCCAATAATTAGTCATGGGCTGCTGTAAATTCATTTATTAAATTCGTGATAATGAGGAAGGAAAAGCTCCTTGTTGCAAAAATTCCATCATTATTTCAGCGAGCTGTCCTCATCGAAGAAGCAACCCAAGAAATCTTCAGAATCTTCCTTTCATCTCGAGACTTCCCCCTTTTAAACTCAAAAGAAAGTTCTGGAACATTCTGTAATCTCTAACCATCATTATTTTATATAAACAGAATTCTTGTCCAGCTACGAGATTATTTTAAACAGACGATAAATTTATTTTTAAAAAAATATTATTTAACCAATTTATAATTGACTCAGAATTTTAAATATCTTAGGCAGACGATTTTTATACATGATTAATTTTAAGAGAAAAAGAAAAGAAATGAATTTATTAATATGCAAATTATCGTTGACGGCGGAAAAATAAATAAATAGATAAAATAAAATAATGATATTTTTTAAAAGTATGGGTTTGGAATAAATTTAATAAGACTTTCTTAAAAAGGGTTGATAAAAACATAGAAGAAATCAGTTTTATTTGGAATATTAAGAAATAAAGTTTTAATTAAGAATATTTCTAATTTAGAGCCATCTTTTTAAATTTACGCATACTGGATTAATGTTTTTTAAGGCAAATTAAGAATTTATATCGTCTGCATAAGGATTAACAGATGAGATTTAGAAACAAGATTTTAATTTAATAATTTGAAGTAAGTACGAAATATTATTATAAGAAAATTAAGATAGTATAAAGGTTAGTTTTGGCGAAAAAATTTTAAATTTGTAATATTATCCCCCCTCCCCAAGACTTTGTATGAAATTGATAGTTAAATAAAACTACAAGTTCAGACAACAGAAATATAATAATTTAGAAAAGTTAAATTTTGGAATAAAACTGTCAAACTCAGGAAGCCAAGAGATGGAAGAAAAGAAAATTAACGCAATATAAAAATATTAGCGATTAAAATAAAATAGTTAAGAGAAAATAATTCTGAATTAAATTTAGGTAGGAGCATTTCCCTGAAAGAAATACAATAATGTTACAACATCACTTACCATTTGTAAGTGCATAGGAGATAATACATACAATAACAGTAAATAAGTTATGAATATTAATAAGCAAAAGACATTCAAGATATAATAAAAAGAATAAGATATCTCTTTCATGGGAGTTTATAGAATTTCCGTGACTTAATTAGTAGTAATTTCAGTTCAGAAATTACATTTGTTTGTATAGTCCTTGTAGTAAACATAGTCTTTAAAGGCTACAATAAACGTTCTTCTCAAACTTAGTTGACTACATAGTCATTCAAATCAAAAGTCTCTAATAGTTTTAAAAATGCAATTCTTCAATGTAGTTCATTATCAATAGTTAATTTAAATAAGAATTTCCGGAAAGTTTACTAAATACTGTCCTTCACATAAAACATCTTCAATCCAGTTTACTAGTGAACTACATAATTTTTCCATTTTGGTTTAATGTTATGTTGGAATCTTTGTTGGATCCAACATCTCTTAATAATATGTCAAATTTCTAATAATAAATAGTATCACTTCAAAACATTTATAATAAATAATATAGAAAAATTTAAATAATAACAATAACAACAGTAATAAATAATAGTATAATAAGACTCCTTATCCTAATATTTTTCAATAAGAGTATAATTAATACTAAACTTCATTATAGAAATCATAATGATAATAATAATAGTAAAACAAGAGTATAATCAAAAGAAAATATCACTATTTGTTTATTAATGATAGGGAAAATATTGGTTGAGGATAAAAATAATTACATAGCAACTAAATAATTTTCTTATCTTCTAATAGCATAAGAAAGTATTTTTTGCTAGCCGAAAGTATAAATAAAAAAAAATCATAATAATTCCAAAATCCAAATAAAATTAAATCTAACTATTTAGAAAATGGACTCTCAACCAGTATTTCCTTACAATAATTCCTCTCTGATACTCTTTTACAAAATTGTCAAATTTGGTTATAAGTTCTCAAATGGCAAATGTAGAATAATGTTTTATCTACACATGGTTTATAAACTTCAATAATAGAATACAAATAGGAATAAAAGGTGTCATTCTTAATTGAGAAATGGAAATAAAAATAGTGTGCTTTTTTGAAAAACTTTTAATAGCTGTAGTTTTCACAATCACTGAAAATCACATATTATGTTATAGGTTTGAGTAGAATCATTAGATTTTATAACTGTTATAACATAAATATCTGCTGAATAAATAGAATAATACTAAGGTCAAATACATGGGTAAATATAGTTAGACTTAAACACCCTTAAATTTAATTTATCAACATCAATTTGAAAGCTTTTACAATCAAAGTGTTCACCTTATGCCTGCATAAGGAGCCCAATTTAACCCCAAAAACTCCCAAAAACAAGTAATATTCTTGTAGGCCTCCAAGAACATACCTGCTGATGTTGAAAATTATGGTGATAAACTATTTAAAGAATAAGAATTAAAATTTAATCTATTGTCTTGACTTTAGTTTGATCTAGTGATTGTGATTGTATCTGAGGTTTTGTTTGTTTTTTGGGTTGCTCATGAAACAGTTTAAAATCTTCTGGTGAAAAATAGGGTCTTAATTTAGAAACATGCACAATAACGGAATTCTGTCCTGTCTCATAATTAAATTTATCTATTTCATAAGTTACATCAGAAAGTTTATTTATAATTTTGTATGGTCCAGAGAAAGTAGGTTCTAATTTTCGAGTGTTAGGGTATTTAAATTCTTCATAAATTACAGAGTCTTGTATTTTTAATGGGCATTCAACAAAATTTCGATCATAGAGTCTTTTACTTTTAAGGTGAAATTCATGAGTTCGCGCTTTCGCAATTTTGAGGGCTTTGTCTACTGGTGTTGTATACATTTTAATTGCCTCACACAAAACCATTACCCACCATTTAAAAAAAAATCTGAATCAAAATTATCGCGAAAATTATAACTATATTTAGCTGCTAACTTTAACCAGAAATTTTATCTAAAACAGAAATTGTAAATATCATAGATATACCTTAAATTGGGATCAACTTTTAATTCTATTATTTTATAGATCATAAACAGATTCAAAATTTTAACTATAGGTAATTTCTTACTTAAAATCACAAAATTTACTGACAAAATTAATCATATTTATCAGTCAAAATTCTAGCAACAGCCTTGCACAGTTCCATCTTTCTTACTGAATTTAAATAAATTATAAGAATCCGGGAACCAAAGCTCACTGTAACCAGAAATTCTAACAAATAAAATGAAAAACATAAATGTTAACTTAATTTTCAGCTCAAATGTCTAGTTGTAGTAACATTTTCATGAAAATACTGCATTCTAAGAATAGTTCTTGATAACAAACAATATCAATAAATTAGAAAATGTACCTTTTAAAAAATAACTTGAGCTTCTGAGTTCTTTTATACTTCATTATTATTACGAACTTATCTTTAAACGTGCATAAAATATCATAATAATCTTAATAAGTAACAGTAAATATCTTAAGTGAACATCATACTCCTCAATTAAATTTTTAAGAACAAACATGTTTTCACTCCAAAAAGTAATAATAATAATAAGACTCATAACTAGATAAAAAGATAAATAAATAAGGCTCACAGAAAAATAAACAAACAAATAAATAAACCTTACAAACAAAGAACTATCTACACAAATACAGTAAAAAGGATACACATAATAATTAAATACATCTAAAAATAACTCACGGATAAGGAGAAATTTTCAAGCTGATCCTAGGGGAGACAGGAATAACGAAAATTATGAAAGTAGGTAGTAATCTGCGTTCAGTTGTCTCTAAAAGTTTTTTTTTTTTTCTTTCTTGTCATTATGACCCTGATTATCTTGAGTCATCAGTTACACATAAACAGCAAAAAGGTGGAATATCAGGCCTCAGGAATTCACGAAATATTTAGAAGAAATCTTTCAAACCACTCGCACAGAAAGCTGTTTAACATTAAAATCTCCTCTGTTACATTCACTCGAGGAATCAAAAGATAATGGCAATTCTTGCTTAATAACACTTTCAACCATGGCGGGAAAAATTTTCGGCGATCCATATTTTTGTCATCACTTCGTTGCAGTAGATTCATTCGATTCATTTACATAGCATTTTACTTCTTCAGTAGATTCATTTCAAAATCCGAAACAGGCACTAGCACAGGCATTACCTATCCTGTCGACTTTTCGATTAGTTGTGACGATTTCAGGAGAACTCGAATTATTTCCACTGGTTAAACAGAAACACGCAGTCATGGCAAGCGAGGGAAAAAACAAAAATAATAAATAACTGTAGAAGATCCAATAATTAGTCATGGGCTGCTGTAAATTCATTTATTAAATTCGTGATAATGAGGAAGGAAAAGCTCCTTGTTGCAAAAATTCCATCATTATTTCAGCGAGCCGTCCTCATCGAAGAAGCAACCCAAGAAATCTTCAGAATCTTCCTTTCATCTCGAGACTTCCCCCTTTTAAACTCAAAAGAATGTTCTGGAACATTCTGTAATCTCTAACCATCATTATTTTATATAAACAGAATTCTTGTCCAGCTACGAGATTATTTTAAACAGGCGATAAATTTATTTTTAAAAAAATATTATTTAACCAATTTATAATTGACTCAGAATTTTAAATATCTTAGGCAGACGATTTTTATACATGATTAATTTTAAGAGAAAAAGAAAAGAAATGAATTTATTAATATGCAAATTATCGTTGACGGCGGAAAAATAAATAAATAGATAAAATAAAATAATGATATTTTTTAAAAGTATGGGTTTGGAATAAATTTAATAAGACTTTCTTAAAAAGGGTTGATAAAAACATAGAAGAAATCAGTTTTATTTGGAATATTAAGAAATAAAGTTTTAATTAAGAATATTTCTAATTTAGAGCCATCTTTTTAAATTTACGCATACTGGATTAATGTTTTTTAAGGCAAATTAAGAATTTATATCGTCTGCATAAGGATTAACAGATGAGATTTAGAAACAAGATTTTAATTTAATAATTTGAAGTAAGTACGAAATATTATTATAAGAAAATTAAGATAGTATAAAGGTTAGTTTTGGCGAAAAAATTTTAAATTTGTAATATATATATATATATATATATATATATATATATATATATATATATATATATATATATATATATATATATATACATATATATTTTTTTTTGTAGTGAGTTTTTTAAATGGAGAATATTTCTAAATCTTTCTTGCAAATTAAAAAAAATAAACGAATTTTAGAGGTTTTTCTGATAATATATTTTTTTTAGGAATTATATAATGTGATTAAATGTGTTAATTTAAGAAATATATATTTGTAAAAAGGATAAATTAATTTTATAAAATAAGAATATAATATTGTGTTAGAATAATAATTTGTTATTTATAAACATTTTTTAATTAAAAAATTAAAAATAATATATAATATATATATATATTTTTGTAGTGAGTTTTTTAAATAGGGAATATTTCTGAATCTTTCTTGCAAATTAAAAAAAAAAAATGAATTTTAGAGGTTTTTCTGATAATATAATTTTTTTAGGAATTATATAATGTAATTAAATGTGTTAATTTAAGAAATATATATTTATAAAAAGAAAAAATTAATTTTATAAAATAAGAAGTCCATAATTAATAACTTTGAATTAGAATAAGGAATCATTTTATGCCATTTTTATTTTTTAATGTAGCATATGTTTTTAATGATTATGTAGATATATTTGATTGTTAACTTATCTACATTTTTACCTAAAAATAAAATAGGAACATTAATTTAATTTTCTTCTTTTTTTTTCTTTGGTAAATAATTTTTTACAAAGGGAAATTTCTGATTTTTTGTTTATTTTAATATAAAAAATGACTAGATTTTTCAATATATTTATGACTTGTAAAATAATTTCAAACAATTTTAATAATTTAATATTTGCATGAAATAAGAAACTTTGATGTGCCTTTAAAATGAATACATAATTAGAAAATACACTTCAATTAACTGATGAAGTATTTTTTTTCTTTCTACGATTCATTAAGTTTAGATCGAATTATAATTTTAAAGAGCGAATAAAAAAAATTATTTGATGATTCAAATATTTGTATGTCGATTTCAAAATGAAGTAATAGTAAATTAATTGCAAGTAATTTTCAGTTGTGAAGATGGAGATGTATGGGGGGGCAGGAAGCAGAGGAGCTCGTTGGATTTTAAAATTTAATTAAATAAAATGTCCTCTTTTTTTTCTTTTTCTTTTTTTTTCTTTTTTTTTTTTCAAAAACCTAATGTAAATTTTTCGAGTAACTTAGAAAGAAAGAAAAAGAAATTTTCAATTAAGGAGGGGGTTGTAGACCCATTGCCCCTCCCTGGATTTTGAAATTTAATTAGCAATTTTTCGTCCAATTTACAAAATAATAATAAAATTTATTCTTTTAGTTTGAATTAAATAAAGAAAAGAAGAATTTTTCGTGAGGGGTGGGGGAATAGATGAGCCATTTTCCCTAACTCGATTTTGAAATTTAACTAATTTTTTCCTCCGATTTGTGAAAAAATACTTAAATTCTATATTTTTCTTTAGCTTAAAATATAAGAACTAAGAATTTTCTTTCACGTATAAAAACATTTTATATTTATTTACTTAGAAGGTGTCACAAATAAAAATTAAATTAAAAAAGTTGACATGTTTCGGTTCATTCATAAGAACCGTATTCATAACATATAAAATCAGTAGAAAATTAAATGACACTGGATATAAATATAATTTAAAAATCAAAACAAAACATTGCGCCCGCTATGATCGTGAATATAGCGGGCGCAATGTTTTGTTTTGATTTTTAAATTATATTTATATCCAGTGTCATTTAATTTTCTACTGATTTTATATGTTATGAATACGGTTCTTATGAATGAACCGAAACATGTCAACTTTTTAATTTAATTTTTATTTGTGACACCTTCTAAGTAAATAAATATGAAATGTTTTTATACGTGAATGAAAAAAAAAAAAAGGTGAAGTGATTTTGTTTTAGTTTTTGAAAAAACGAAAGCTAACAACAGTTTTAACATTAAGAATTTTCTGTTAGGGGGAGGTTTTCTGTTAGGGGGAGGAAGGTAGAGGAAAGTATTTGCCCCTTTCTAAATTAATATATATATATATATATACATTAACAAAATTTTTCTTTTCTGATATTTTCAAAAGCATAGTGTAAGAAGTCGTCTTACAAATGTAGAAGAGAAGAAAGAAAGAAGTGATAACTTATCTTAATAAATATCTCGGGGTTGCATTCTTCTTTATAAACTTTTTATTACTTGAAAAGACGACACTTACAAATATAACACTAACGCACACACATTATATACAAATAAAGCTTTTACATAATTCTGACGCATGCCACCATCACAAGATATAAACCACAGTTTTCAACCAACATTCGAATATCACTAAGAAAAAAAAACATTTTTTTTATAGAACTAGTGTTGCCAGATTTCTTTTAAACGAGAAATATTACAACTACATTTTTTTTTAATTTAGCAAAACTCAGGTCACGTGACGCGTGAGTCTATTTTTTTTTTCTTTTATTCCTTTGGAAAGCGCGTGTTACATCCTCCCCCTCTGTTTCCGATCTACGTCTCGGAGAGGAAACAGGTTGCTTTTTTGGTCTTCCTCTTTTTCTCAAGGGTGCAACTGGAATAGTTTCAGATTCTTGGAAAGGCAACAAGGCAGAAACGTGGTAAGATCCAATTCGTTCAGTAGGATTTTCTAGACTAGCAATGTCATATGTCACTAGTGACTTTTGAGTCAAAATTATGTATGGGCCATCTGTCTTAGACATTAATTTTGATGTTTTATTTCTACTTGCATTGCTAACTGGGTGTAGGTTAATCCATACCTTTTTACCAGGCTGGAAATGTACTCGTCTATGATTATTATTGTAATATCTCTTCCGGTTACCTTGTTTCATTTCAACAGGTTCTTTCACATCTTTCGAAATATTTGCAAGATGTTTAAGATATGGGGTCTTCGCTCCCCCTGGTTGAAAACATTTTCCATACCTTTTCGGAAAATCATTAAATATCTTCCTTTTATTGGAATTTAAATTTTTACATTCATCTTCAGGTAAGGCATACGGACAGACTTCGACCGCATGAGCAGACGTACTTATTTCTTCTTCGTGTACATCTACAAAATAGAACTTTTTCTGTGGTTTATCACTAAAATGCCATCTTTTGTTGGCTATGTCTAACACTATGTTAGCTTTGCGCAGGAAGTCCATTCCTAAAAGTGTTCTATTACCTTTGGCATTTGGTAATACAATAAACTCTGTTTTGAAAACTCGGCCTTCAATCTTTACACGCACAGTGGCAGAAAGAGTTTTTCTAATCATCGTTGTTCCATCAGCTAAGGTTACTTCATGAGTATAAGGACTCATTGCAACACCAGCTTTCAAAAATAATTTATACATACGTTCTCCTGCAATAGAACGATTCGCTCCTGTATCTGCACAGACTAATACCTTCTTATTGCAGATCGTAATAGGTACATTTAGAGTTGAAACTGTTGATGTATTTAAACTATACAGCTTAAGACGTTGAGCTTGCACTGTTCGTTTCTCAATCGTAGGGGAACAATCTGGGCATTTCATCTTTATAAACCCCATTTTGCCACAACCATAGCAGAATACACCGGATTCTAAGCGTCGATTATCAAACGTGGGGAAAGATCTATCTTTTGGAGGCTTACTCTGCTTCCATGTATTTTCTCGACGAGAATAATCTTTTTTCTTCTGGGGTACAACCGAGTCTTCGTTAGGGAACGTAGATCTTATGGTATCATACGCATCTAATTTTCCGGCAAGGTCGACTGGTGAATTTAAATGTTCCCAATCATCTAACATATGTTGTTTGCATTCGACAGGCACGCGCCTTTTCATCTGGTCCGCTATGATCAGATCCTGAAGAGCTTCAAAAGACGTTACATTTCACTCTTTAAGCCAGTTTTCAAAGTAAGCACGTAACTCGAAGTAATAATCTCTCCAAGTAATTTCTTTATCTTTGCAATGCGTGAAAAACAGCTGCCTAAACCTTTCAGCGCTAATTTTAAACCTTTTTAGAAGTAGACCTTTAACATGCGAAAAATCTGAAGCGTTATCTTCTTTTTCACGAGCAATAAGCGTAGATATAGAAGAGGGTACAACACTTAGTAAATAAGAAACCCAGAGGTGTTCTGGTACCTTCGAAAGCTTTAACTGTCGTTGCAGGAGCACCAGAAACAATGTTACATCATCTGTCTCTGGCTTAAATGTAGGCAACAGCTTCTGGATATCTATTTTACTCTCTGGATGAGTCATTATCCCTGCCGCATTACCACCTACCGCTCCACTGGAAACACTTTGGCTCTGAGCCTGTAACTTAAGCTTCTCAAGCTCAAAATTCATCTCAAACTTTTTTAATTCCAGTTCTTCCGAACGACGCTTCTCTTCTAATTTACGCTGTTCTAACTCAGCTGCTTTTTGTTTTTCCTCTAAGTCTCGTCTACGTTGTTCTTCCTCGCGAGTCGCAATTTGGTTTCTGACTAACGAATTTACGAAATCAACTTCGTACGAGGGAGAGGATTTAATCTTATCACGGAATGTGACAACAGTCATAGAGGGTTGTACATCTAAATTCATTTCTAAAGCGACCTGAAATAGGTCTTCTTTTCGTGCTTTGTTGAGGTCGGACATTCTTACCTTTAGCAAAACAACAAAATATATACCCCACAATTCCTAAAAATTCGATTTAAATAAATTGTTCCCCGGACGTGAGCTTTGCTTTACAACTCATATAAACAAGACATTAATAAAACAAAACAGTGAACTTTAACGTTAGCAAAATATACTTTTAAAATAATTAAACTTCATAAAACTTCATAAAAATATCTTTAAAATTTAAACTTTATTATTTTTTTTAAGAAAATATACTTTAAATTACGTGTCATTTAATCAAAACATTATTTCAACTGATATAAAACTAGTACTGAATTGTTGGCAACATTCATAAACATTGTTCTAAATAAGTCAAAACATATCTGAATAATTAAAATGTCAAGCAATATTATTATCATATTACCAAGACAAGACTACGTAATATAGTTTTTTTTCAATATAACTTTAAAAGAAAAGAAAGTCTTATTTCATAAAAATAAATAAATAAATAAATGCAAAAACTTACTCAATCTGTTTTAAAAATCGTATTCAATGCTATTTCACAATATATCAGGAACTCTAAATTAAATGCTTAAAAATAACTAACAACAGAACACTCAAATAGAATTTCTAATTAAATTCTGTTATCTTGCGAAACCAACAACAAAACAAACAAAAAATAATAAGCACATACCATATGACACTTGAAATACACAGTATAAATACCTTTTAATATATTTTTCCCTTTTTTTCACTCAATTTATTTCCCTATTTGTAAAAAGAAAAGAAAAATAATATCAACACAAATAATTACTTATTTCATTATTTCTCAACTTTTTTTTTTTTTTTTTTTTTTAATTCGAAGTAAGAAAATTTGTTAGTTTATCAAGATAAAAATTAAACATGCATGCAGAGAATGAAAATAAACAAAAGAATAAAAAATATAAGCATGGGGAGGGAAGGGGAATTACACAATATATAAATGAGCTGTAAAATAAATCAATAAATTAAAACTAAAAATATGAAAAATTTTACAAATAGAAAACAAAATATAGACACTTGTGGAAAGAATGCATTCTTTTGATAAAAATATGGATCCATTTTAAGAAAGTAACTTGAAGATTAAATAAATATTTGTTGAGTTACACCTGCAGGCACAAGAAGTGAAAGTTTTTTTTTAAAAGCATAGAAAACGTAGAATTCACAAACAAATATAAATGGCGTTATCGAAGCAAGATTAAATTCGAGAACATATATCGCAAACAAATAAAAATGGTGCTTGGCATATGATTATTCCGTGGAAATTTTTCTCACAGCATTGAAGAACACATTTCACAAACAAACGAGCAACGACTGCTCGTGCCATTTTCTTGCATTAAACATGCATGCATTTTTATTTCGTACATATTTCACAATCGAATGATTTCACATCAACGAAACAAACGTAATATGTTAATTATTTAAAATATACTTCACAAAAAGACGAGCACGACCGCTCGAGCCATTTTTTTTTTCATTCTTATTAATCATATTTCATTATAAAAATATCGAACTTTCTGGAACTAAGATAGCTGAATACTTTGAAATTCATTCGTAGCCCGAAGTTGGGTAGCCATTTTGTAAGAAGTCGTCTTACAAATGTAGAAGAGAAGAAAGAAAGAAGTGATAACTTATCTTAATAAATATCTCGGGGTTGCATTCTTCTTTATAAACTTTTTATTACTTGAAAAGACGACACTTACAAATATAACACTAACGCACACACATTATATACAAATAAAGCTTTTACATAATTCTGACGCACGCCACCATCACAAGATATAAACCACAGTTTTCAACCAACATTCGAATATCACTAAGAAAAAAAAAACATTTTTTTTATAGAACTAGTGTTGCCAGATTTCTTTTAAACGAGAAATATTACAACTACATTTTTTTAATTTAGCAAAACTCAGGTCACGTGACGCGTGAGTCTATTTTTTTTTTCTTTTATTCCTTTGGAAAGCGCGTGTTACAATAGTAAAATGTATAATTTTCTAGAAATTTACAATAAAAAGTAAGAAGAAATTTCGCATTAAGGGGCTGGTGAGTAAAAGGCCCATTGTCCCTTATAACTTTTGAAACTTAATATATTTTTTCTCTGATTTTGATAAACCTCGCAAAATTTATTCCTTTAGAGTAATTTAAAATAAAGGAACTAAAAAATTTCCGTTGTATGCAGGGGGCACAGGTAGTCGCTACCCCTCACTGGATTTCGAAATGTAATTTAGTGAAATTAATTTTTTTTTCTCTTAGCTTAAAATAATAAAGGAACTAAGAATTTTAAGTTAGGGGGAAGGAAGCATAGATAGGGACGCCCATGTCTGAATTTAAAAAAAAGAAATGGATTTTAATGTATTAAAACTTGTAATTTCCAAGTAACAAAACAAAATAGGAACTAATAATTTTTTTTACTAAGGAAGTGGTTCGATGGGATAAGAAATCCATAGTTCGATTTTGAAGCATATTTGAAATTATTTTTCTCCGATTAAATTCTGTGAATTTATCGGACAATAACTACAGTTATACGGGAGATGCATCGGAAATGTACTTCTAAATTAATGGTTGGATAATAACTTCAAATTCACTGCAGTGATTCTACGGTTATAAAGTCTTATATATTTTTTAATTTTTGATTATAAAATGACTTTATAAAAACTATAGTGTTTTCAAAGTTAATAGCGCACAGAATGTTTAAAATAAATTACTGCAAAATCACCTTTAATTAACTACAAAGTAACTGAAGTGATTTTATAGTTGATATTGCACTACAGAAAGACTAGAGAAATTTTAGAAAAACCTCAAAAACACTTCACTTCTACAAAAAAACTGCAGTTCATTTTTAGCTGGGAGTTTAAGTTCTCTGAGATAAAATTGAAGTATCTGATATTTAAAACTTTGTATATAAGGCATGTATATACATATATTTCTTCTTGAACATTAAAAAGAAAAACATGTATTTATTCGTAAAAAAGTACTAAGAATTGCGTTCTAAAATACGAAACCAGTTATTTTTTACTAGTATTTAAACTGAAACGATATTTTAATTGATAAGAAAGTACATTGCTCTGACACATAGCATCTCAGAATTAATGTTTTTGTTTTATAATGTATGTAACATTATATGAAAATTCCGCATTTTCTATACCAGTTCCATAGCACATTATTCAATTCATTTTTACTAGGATAATAAATATTATATAAAGGTTGTTATGTTATAAATAAATTACGTATATATGTATATATTATTAATTATATGTGTAATTTTACTTCAACTGCTGTGAAACCTGCAGCCTAGTGAACGAATATATCCAGTCGAGGCAGTGGGAAGGTTTAAAAGAGAAGTTGTCCATGTGATAAGAAATTATCGCATAATTTTTCAAAGAGTAACAATAAAAACTGCATTGATTAACATTGCACTAGATCACATTTAAAACATTTAATGACTACACAATAAAGACATTTTCAGAAAAAAAATTTCAAATTTTTGTGTTTTTCAATTTTTTGATCTATTGGTTAGAGCTACACATAAAATAGATATATTTTAGTTTGTATTTTTTTTACGATAACAGTTAATAAAGATCTTAATTATGATTGTTGATCTTCCGTCTTTTAAGATATGATTTATAATTTATTAGCACCAATGCTTTCATTTTAGTTTTGTAATCGACGACCTCCCTATTTAATAAGAGTATAAAATTTTAAATATGATGTAAGATGTAAAACATCAGATTCATAAAAATATAATGCGTTTTAGAGCAAAGATACATATATATAATTAGCTATATACTTTTAAACAGATGTAAGCGAATATGTTTAAATGTTATTGATTAAGATTAAAATGAAAATAATTAAAAAATGAAATAAATTACGTTACAAATAAGTTTTTCAAGAATATTTTTTTTCTAGAAAACAACATTAATTTTAAAAGCAATGCAATTAAATATTTTCAATTAGAACCGTGAAAATATATTTCAATAAAATATCTATTAAAAAAACATTATTTGGAAAAAAAAAAACTCTTGATAATTTTAATTAAAATGCATACATTAAAAATGAAAAAAAAACGAAACAGGAAAATTTTTATTAGATTTAGAGAAAAATAATAAAAAGACGAGACAAAATCTGCAATTGTAAAAGAGTATGTAAATAAATAAGGACAAATTAAGAATTTCCAGAATAAAATTACTTCTTCTCAACTCTTAAATATTTAATTTTCTCTGCAATGATTTCTCTGCGAAATTATTTGAAAACACTTTTATTTAAATAAATTACTGAGATATTTCATTTTCGTAAAAAGATTTGAGATAAATATTGAATTATTAATTTCATTTGTATTTTTCTATGAAGATGTTTTATCATTTGAAAATAATCCATCTTATTTTAATTAAATAATTCTTAGTTATGAAAATTGATGCTCTTAAAAAATGATACATGGTTTGTGTTCAAAATACGTTTTAAAATATGCAGTAAAATAAATATAAATCAGAAGGGTTAATTAAATCTTTATTTAAAGAAAACAAATACTTTATCTTTAAGAAAATATAAATGTATTCTTCTACAAAGAAATATGTCTTAGGACATTTTATTATATTTATTATATAGTTATATGTATTATTAAACAGCAGTTACACATAAAAATTCAGTTTAAATACTCTACATTAGTTCAGTTTAAAAATTCTACATTATTTTATTAACTTTTGTACACACACCCATACACGCACACATATATAAATATATACACAGGAAAGGAGATAGAGTAATATGCGCATTTCTTTACATTTTTAAAACAACGTTATTTTTCTAAAGTCAGATATAAAACAATATAATGTGATAATATTAATATAAGTTAGATTTTCCTTTTTAGAATTTTTTTATTTGTAGGTTGTGTATAATGAATATATTGAGTCAATTAAAATATGTAGGTCATATTAAAGAGTTATGTAAACAACGATTTTAAAAATCCTTATACAGCTATAAACTTACGGTGGACATAAACTATGCTGGAGTATAAACTCTATTTGTTCATAAAAGCACTATGAGATATTTTAAAACTGATACATATTTTTAACACATACAATAATTTGAAATTGCTATAATTTTGCTTACTATTACTTATGCGTAAAAAGAGTTGTTTAATCTTATCCTTTTTTTAGTCACAAACAACATAACTTAAATACATGATATAAAGTGTTTTGTATTTGATTCTTAAATAATAAAATTAGTTAAATACTTACAATTTTTAGTCTAAAAAAAAATGAATTATTTTTTTAATTTAGAAACAGCAGTTCACAATCTATCAAAACGACTTTTTTAGGAAGTATATATTTTTACAACATTTTCCAGTCAACGTGAGAAAAATCACAACTATTTTTTCTCTTTCTTTCATCGTTTCTTTTATTTAGAAATTTAATTAATTAGAATGAAATATTTTCCAAAAGATATATCTATTTTCAGATTGTGTTATACATGCATACATATTAAGGTGGGCCGAAAAAAACATTTTTACGATTTTCGATGATGGCGGGTGTGGAAAAGTGGCCAATGGTGGCACTCAGTTCGCACAAAAAAATTGAGATTTTTTGGATAAATCCTTACCCTGCCGCAAATGGCTTACAAAAAAGTTGTTTTTTGAACTTTTTTAGTAAAAAAATTAAAAATGTTAAATTAAGTTTATTTTGATTGTATTTATTTGAAAAGATGTATTTAATGGGCCAAATGTTTAAATAACCTTTAATTATGCATTATCTTAGTAATATTCTAATTAAAAATGGTCAGCTTTTAGCTTATTTGATGTTTGGTACCAACGCGAAACATCCCAGGACTCTTCATGAGGAGGTAATTGCACACCGAGTTTTACTCGCCCTCCTACCCACAGAATGTTTTATTCAAAATGCATACCATTTTACGTTACAAAGTACTTTTACAAAGTATCTTTAGTATATTTTTCATTGCTTGCAGTTTTGCATCTCTTTCTTCACTCCCGCATACCTTTGATGCAGCTTCTGTCAGAATTTGTCATAATTCTGTCACAATTTTAACGACTCTTTCCGCAGACTGTGACTTAGAAAGCAGACTAATGATTCATCCAACATATATCCTGAAATTACGTTTTCTCTAATTTCTTCTACTGAAATGATTTTTGTTATAGGAGATTCGCGGATTTCGGCGGCGACCCAGTCGATAAACTCATAATGTTTCGTTTTTTTAAATTTCAGATTTGGAACTTGAAACTCTCGCACAATGTTGGTTTTTATCTTTTGTAAATTGCGGCATATTTTTATTCTTTTCCATGCCATTCTTCTAATATGTTGTCTATCATCGGCTGCCATTGCAATCTCTTAAATTCTCGAATTGAGCATAGTATCCAATCGTTTGGAGGACGGAATGAAATGCCTCCTTTAGGTCATCTGGTAAAAACGCTGAAAGTTTAACTATCAGTCACATATGTCTAGGACCGATCACGCTACCTGGCTTACAAAAACCAAAAGGGCATATAAATTCACTTCACGTACAAAGCGAGATAAATTTTAACGCTTTATCAGGATTTGAACTCCAAACGTACAAGCGAAAAATTCTGCAAGCAGTTGGGATTCATCTCGATCTCACAATTGACCCTTTTATCTGTTATTTAGGTCTCGAGGACATACTCCAGTTGAAACCACTGCACAAATATCAAATAAGTACTTTTGATCGGTATTTAGATCTTCAGAATTTTACATTTCTGATGTTCACAAAACAGCAATAGGGTCGAACAAAGTGACATGTGAATTTTCACACCCCCATTATCTAGCACCGATCGGACCGGCAAAGGTTTCATATCCCGTTGTTCCATCATCTAATTTTGAGAGCAGATGTCAGAGTAGGAGTTCGTTCGTATGAAATATAGATATCAAATGTTGCAATAATCTTCCTAGATTTTTTTAAGACAGGCAATGACACCATTGCGTTGTCCTGTATTAACAGTGGTACCATCACACCCGAGTGCTGTCAGTTCAGAAAAGTCTAACTTGTACTGCCTTAGAAGATTATTGTATAATGATTTTGCTATTTTTCCCCATGACTTGAACGAGGTGTCAAGTAACCCAAGTATTCCGAACCAAGTTCGAGACAGTATCGTGATGCGTTCTTTGTCTTTCGCTCGACGAGGACGCTTGTTCTTTTTTTCTATAAAGATAGTTTTATCCTTTCTACCATAAAAAAATATGCTTTTAATTTTCGTTTCGTCAAGAACTTTTTCCGTCTGTATCTTTTTTCCAAGTTTTTGTTTCTCTCTTCTGACCTCGTTTTTATGGAAGAAGATATTCTTATCCTCTGCTGTCACAACTCCTCAGTCGGGGCACCTACTAATACCTTCCGCTATCTCTAGGCTGATCTGCTAGATAAAGCTTAATTTAACAGCCCGTGGCTGTGGGTAATCCTTTATTCACAAACAATCCAAATGAAACTAAGAGGTTTCTTACCCCGGCCAATTCTCAAGTCAACTGACGGAACTCCTTTCCACTCACTGGAGGCTTCGTTGCTACTTTTCAATCGGCTAGCACTTCGCTGAACAATACTTCACTTCGCTATCTGATACCAGAGATCCTCACACACTGGCTAGACACCACAGATGCTCTCTCGCTGGCTAATGCCAGAGACACTCCTCATTCACTCAAACCCAAGCTTTTATATGCTTCAAACTGAGATACTTCATATTAACATATTACTAATAACCGCAAGCTAACTGTAAAATCCGAAAGAGCACACACACTCTAGAAAGTTAAAGTAAAAGAGAGGATAGATGTCGCTTTTACGCTTACACATGTTAACTTATTGACGTCACGATCTCAGAAACACTAGAGTGCCTTTATGGAAAGGTCACTCCCTCACAAATTAACACAGAAAAGGCTTTATGCAATATACAAGAAACATGTAAATCTATAGCCGGTTGTTGATCAAGTTAATCTTCTTTTATGAAATGTAATTTTAAAAATAACTTTCGAACTTATACTACACATATTTTAGTAAAATAATAAATATTGAAAGTATGGAACTTTTAATCTTTTTTTCTGATTAAAATAATTTTTCGATCTTTCTTACTTCCATCACATTCAATATTAAAACAAATTATAGCAATGGCAGAATTTTACAAATAATTTTTCCTAATAATTTAGCTTTCACATGCATCCGAGCATCAGATGTGGACAAATAATTGCATTACTAAGCAAAAAAAAAAAAAAAAAAAAAAAAAAAAGACTATTTTTTGGGATGCTTGATACGTGGACAGATAACAACTAGCATGCTGCAAAGTAATCGAAAAAAAGGATTTTTTGTGAATAATAAAAAATAATGAAAAGTATGCATCAGGGGGTTAATCTATTTTAAATAAATATATGCCGTGATAAATTATACTATACCACATCTTTCCCCAACTATCAAAATGTATACCTTTAAAAATAACAACAGAATATTTTATTCACGTTTCAATGCTGAAATATGTTTTTGTCATATGGCATTACTTAAAAAGAAATCAATTTATTAAAAGCAAGTCATCCATAACCTTATTTTTTAAAAAATAATAAAAATGAAAAACTTGAATAGAATGCATTTTGTTCTGTCGTCTACAATTTCCATTTTCATGATATGATATTCATGTTTGGCAAATACAAGTATGTCATTTATTTGCAGAATTTTTTTGAGAAATTACATTATTGTAATATATTTATTATTCTTTTATTATGTAAAATATTCTGCTTGTGAGAAATTCTATATGAAATGGTTTCAATAGTTTATATACACATATAGAATATATATTTATTGATATCATATATTTGCATTTAAAAATATGTATCAAATCACTCTATACTAACTTTTAGTGAAAAAAAAATAAATAATTCATTAAGGAAATATAAAGCATATAAAAGAAAAAAAGTTAAATTGTATAAGTAATGATTAAGTTTCAATCTTTCAGTAAAAATTTGATTTTTGCAAAAGATGTATTCAAAATTTACGCAAAAAATAAGTCTAAATGTGGAACTACAGTAAAAATAGTGATATTAAGATTGATTTGATAAGAATTAGATATTTTAATTTTCTTGAATTTTTTGTTAATAATTGCGGTTTTAGAATTATTCATAATCAATGTATGGGAATTTCCTTTCATTGAACAGGTGGCGATTTGGCTGCCGATTTCCTACACGAAGGCCCTAAAGAACGGAAGGGGGGTAATGGGACGGTATTACAAAGGGATCCCAACCCTTATTTACGCAAATAAATGGAAAGTTTGAAGAAAATCGCGGAAAATTTCGAACGATTATCCTAAAGGCTGAGATCACACTCCAATACAGATTTTCCCTATATCAGCTTTAATATCGGAACTTCTCGGCAATTGGTGAGACAATTGGTGCAATGTCTTTTGTTATTGCTGATACAGCGTATAGCGATATATTCGAAAGTTTTAAACGGATTAGACTTTTATTATACATTAAACTGAATTTTAAATTAGTCATTCTATACTTTCTAGTTTTTGTAACTCTATAGCCTTTACACAAATGAATTATTTACCTGCTTACTTTTATACATTTAAAAAACCAATTTTTAAAGAAGTAACATTATTTTTACTAGGCAAAATAAAAATACAAAAAGTTTTCTGTATAAATGCTTTAATTTAACAGCTGGCCATCTCAACTGTTCTATATTCCGGGTTTCTTGTTTTATTCCAACGAAGATCCAACTTCTAATCTCGCATTAGCAAATCTGCAAATATTTTTCTTCTTTTGTAACCCTTATAAAAGATCACTGGTGATAGAAATTCAGCAGAATCAAAAGAATGCGAATGTCAGTACTGCCATTCAATCAGGGGCGTAAATCCCGGGGGGGGGTTGGAGCGGTGCAACACCCCCCTCGAAGAAATCAGTCGGAAAATTCCCAGATCTATCGGGAAAAGTATGTTTAGTCGGGAAAAAATGGCATTAACCTATAAAATTTTATAAACTGGAAAATCATTCGGAAAATTTTCTGTTACATCGGAAAAGGCGTGTTTAGTTGGAAAAAATAGTATTACGTATTATCCTTTAAAACTTATAAATTGGAAAAACAGAAAACTCAGTCGGAAAAATTCTTGTTTGATCGGAAAAAATGTTATTAACCTATAAAAACTTATAAACTGAAAACTCATTCCGAAAGTTTCCCGTTCTATCCGAAAAAGCGTGTTTAGTCGGAAAAATAGTATTGCGTATTATCCTATAAAAACTTACAAATTGGAAAAAGGGAAAATCAGTCGGAAAAATTCTTGTTTGATCGGAAAAAATGGTACTAACCTATAAAAACATATAAATTGGAAAAACGAAAGTATCATTCGGAAATTTTCCTGTTCCATCGGAAAAGGTATGTGTAGTCAGAAAAAATAATATTACGCAATAACCTATAAAATCTTATAAATTGAAAAAACGGAAAAATCAGTCGGGAAAATTTTTGTTCGATCGGAAAAAATGGCATTAATCTATAAAAACTTATAAATTGGAAAAACAAAAATATCATTCGGAAAATTTTCCGTTTCAATCGGAAAAGGCATGTTCAGTCGGAAAAAATAATATTACGTATTAGCCTATAAAAATTTATAAATCGGAGAAATTCTTGTTCGATCGGGAAAAAATGGTATTAGCCTATAAAAACTTATAAATTGGAAAAACGAAAATATCATTCTGAAAATTTTCCATTTCAATCGGGGAAGTTGTGTTTAGTCGGAAAAAATAGTATTACGTATTAACCTATAAAAACTTATAAATTGGAAAATCGGAAAAATAAGTCGGAAAAATTCTTATTCGATAAGAAAAAATGGCATTAACCAAAAAAAAATTATAAATTGGAAAAACGAAAATATCAATCGGAAGTTTTCTGTTCCATGGGTAAAGGCATCTTTAGACGGAAAAAATAGTATTACCTATTAACCTATAAATATTTATAAATTGGAAAATCGGAAAATTCAGTGGAAAAAATTCTTGTTCGATCAGAAAAAATTAAGTTTAGCCGAAAAAAAGGTATTAATCTATAAATATTTATGAATTAGAGAAATATTTTTGTAATTTTTAACTAAACAAGAAGAACAAGTTAGATCGAAGAAAACATATAAAATCTTATTCTTAGTCGGATTTATTCCCGCTTGCAGTTTCTGATAAGAAAAATAAGAAAAAAACAATTTACGATGAATAAAACATAAATTTATTCTTAATCGGAACTATTATTAATTGATTTAACTAATTGCTAATTTACAATTTACTTTAATTTACTTATTAATCAACATAACTTATTAATATATAGGATTTTATTTTCCTGATAAAACTATTCAGAAAAATTTTGATTTTTCAAATATTGTGTACTCAGAAACTTCGATATGACGAAAAAAAAAATATATTCTAGTACATTTGCTAGCAATGTACTAGATACATTCTCAACTGTTTTTTCAAAAAGGAACGTGAAACAGCAGATAATAAAATTATTAAAAACTAATTAAAAAGTGTTTCAGCGATATTTAAAATTTTCCACCACTGAGGGGTTTAAAATGGGGATTGGAAAAATTCCATACTTTTTTGGACCCATCATGTCCCATATCGTAGGAAAGCCCTCAGATCACTCTTTCATATTATAAATCATTCTCCCCCTCCCAATGCCCCCTCTTATCCTCTGTTGAGGACAATTTTCGATCTTTTTGAAATTGTAATGTTTTTTTCAATTTAGACCGGATTTTTTTTTCGGGGTTTTCCGATAAATATTACTTATAATATATGAAAAAATTATAGTTAGGGGAAGGGTCTATTCTGGGAGGAAGGACAATTTTCTAAATTTGGAAAACATTCCTCTTGTGATGTATCATTGGATTCCTATTTTGCCTTCACGGGCGACCACTTTTCTAATTTTAGCCGATAACTTTCATGTGATATATTGCTGGAAAGCCCTTTGACTGCTCATTCGTATTATGCACGACCCGTGTCCCTCTCGGATGGAACGGTTATTGTATTTCATAAGGAGATCATCTAATAATAGGGAAAATATATATCGTTATATAAAACTAATAATAACATAAGATTATTTGACTATCTCTATACACAAGTCATAATTATCTTGCTAATTATGATATATATATATATATATATATATATCATAATACATATATATATATATATATATATATATATATATATATATATATGTATGTATATATATATATATATATATATGTAATAAAAAAAAAAAATGCGCCATTTTTTTTTTATTCTCTCTTAGCTTCAATTCTAAATTTGTGGAACATATTTCAATCTTAGTTTCGTAACTTGTAACAGCTAAAATTCTTTTTCTTACTTTAGTTATTAATAAATTATTTCTTGCTTCTCAAAAAGGCGGGAAGTATTTCGTAAGCTTTTTACTTTCTGGCATATTCCTGCGATTTTAATTTTATTTTTTATTTTTTAACATCGCGTGACAAGTGTTACTACGCGTTGCTAAAGGGCTTAGTCTTCCGAGGAAAAAATATAGTTCTTGCCAATAGACCGCCTATTACGGCTAATTAGAATTGATCATTTTATCCGTTAGAGGCTCGAGTCCATCCTGATTGGATTTTTAAAATGATTGACGCGAAGTAGGAGGGCGCTAGTTTTGTCGTGAAAATGATTTTTTTCATTTGGCTTTTCAGGAGAACAGAATGCACCTTTTCTTTAAACTATCAAGACGCGCGTTTTATTGCCCCGCTGAATTAGAATGCATTTTTTCTTAAAAACTACTCGGAAGCCATGTCATGTTTCCCGAGAATGCGATTGACTTTCAAAAATTATTAGGATGCTGTTTCTTCTTTCTCCCCAAAATTCTAATATTGTGGAATGTAGCTTAATCACGGAGTTGGTGAAGTGGAAGTTATTCGATGAGAGTGCCAAGGTGACTGCGTAAAAGAACTTAACTTATTTATGAGTTCTAATAAAATTAATTTAAAGACTGCTTGATTGAACTTTCTTATGGGGAAATAGCCCAATAAACTCATCCACTGCTGGTCAAATTGCCGGAGCGACTGCTCAGCTCGTCCCACTGTTGATTCTTGGTAGTAGTAATCTGTTCTGCCTCATAGATGGTGTGCCACTGGAACTTGTACATTGTTATGGAACATCGATCTCGTCGAATCATTACATATTAGCCGGCAGGATTTCTTAAATGAACCTGCATACGTCTCTAGAGAATTCTTCGCAACGCTGTGTGTGCACGTGCCATTTTCGCCGAGCTTGAAACTAATTGCTGGAACTTCGGCCTTTGTTTATTACTCATCTTGAACCGACATGAATCAATCTGTGAAAAAAGATCTTCTTATAAAGTTTTGTTTGTAATTATGTGTGGTATCTACATCTACAAATATTTTAATTGTGAAATATACCTCGCATTCTAGTGAGAAACTTTTCAACTGTGAGATATGCAACCAAACTGTGAGATATGCAAAATAAAAATTACAAAAGATCACCTGCATGAAATCAATTCAACATCATTTTCTTTTATTTATTTATTTACTGTATTTTCTAGGTAAAAGTGCATAAATATTTTGATAAATTTTCATTTCATAATAAATGAACACCTGCTGTATGGTTGCGAAACTACGGTAGATTCCATCAGTAATACAAGATAATTGAAATTTACACCTGTGAGTCGTATCTACGAAGTTCTTTATTTTTGTTTAGTTTAATAAAAAATTAGGTATTTGAACAAGGCCACATCGAACATGTCTGTAAGTTATTATTTATTATTTTATTGTTTTATTGATTAAGAAATTTAATGATAATTTCTTTGTTTAAATTCTTTATTTTTTTTCTCTCTTTTATTACAGATATTAAAAAATAAATTTGTTCTTAATTTATAATTAATTAAAATTTTCTGCTCATAGAAATTTTATTTAGTTTTAAAGGTGTTATTTTTTTTTAAATCGAAAGATGGATTAATTTGTTGTTAAAAAAATACTCTGTTGCAAAATTTATTTTCCATACGTAAAGAAAAGTATTTTTGTTTTTAAAATTATTTGTTATTTCCCATGTATGGAAACCCGATATTTATTATTTTATTACTTATTTATTTATTATTTATTTATTTTTATTATTATTTATTG
Source organism: Maratus speculifer (assembly GCA_964019185.1). Taxonomy (NCBI): domain Eukaryota; kingdom Metazoa; phylum Arthropoda; class Arachnida; order Araneae; family Salticidae; genus Maratus; species Maratus speculifer. The sequence continues at coordinate 255,579,462 of OZ025295.1, read as the reverse complement.
AGGTATTTGAAGTATAGTAATTGAATTTTAATAATTGAAGTATAGCATTTAAATACTTTCCATATGAATTATCCTTCTTTCATGTTACTAAGGTCAGGATTAGTAAAAGAAGAAAAAATGTCAGAAAATAAACTTGATATTGTCCCTTTTGAATTTGGGTCGGGCATGGATATATTTAAATGGTTTAAACATTTTGATCGAGAATGTTCGGTAGAAAAGAAAGATAATGAGTGGAAACACCAAAATATTTCAAAATATTTAAAGGGGGAAGCGCTAAAAACTTATATAAATGATTGTTTGGATTGTGCTACTTATGAAGAAATTGTCGAGATTTTAAGTGAAAAATTCATTCAAGTTAGAGTTCCAAAATTTTCTGAATTTACTTCCTTAAAGTTAAATGATCTAAGTGATTTGGATTCTTATTTTAGAAAGAAAGTTGAGATTGGAAGGCAACTTCAGCTTGAGGAAAATTTAATTATACAGGGATTAATTGATGGCCTTTAGCCGGAGTATCAAAATTGTTTGATGGTTAACCCTCCTTCCAATACTCGTGAATGGTTTCGCATTGCTAAACAATTAGCAGCGATTCCAAATCATACCTCTAATAACGGCAATAGAAATTTTCAACAAACTAGACCAATGCACAATCCCAATCCTCAGCCCAGACATTGGACTCGACCTACTCCAAACAATCCATCCCAAAATTTTAATCCTAGGTTTTTCACTCCTAGAATGCCTGCAACTCATTATCAAAACAATTACCCTAGTCGTCCGTGCAGAGTATGTTTAAACAGAGGCATAGAAAATGCATATCATTGGGAGAGGAGTTGTATATTTAACACAAATTCCTGTCAAGCTCAAACTCCTGCTCATATTCAACCACCCCCTACTAATAATGTCTGACAATTATTTATCCCTGGATATGTGGGCAATAACAAAGTGTATTGTGTGGTGGATAGTGGATCAACTGTCTCAATTTTACCCCTCAAATTTGTTCGATATTTAAATGGTAATTTACATAATGTTACCCCTATTACTATCAGACAGGCACAAGGAACTCTTACAATTAATAAATCTTGTCAATTATGTATTAAATTTGGTAATATAAAGAGATATGTTAATTTTTTAGTAAGTCAACTTGATTTGGACTATGCTATTTTAGGTTTACCTGATTGTGCCAAATTTAAATTGAAAATTGATTGTGCAAAAAGCCAGGTGTTACAAGACAATATTTCGTTAAACCCATATGTCAACATATCCAGTGATAACTTAGAATTGCTTCATTTTGATATTATAAAAAATGATACTACTGTGCAACCCGATTATGGAAATACCATAACTCCTCAATCCTTGTCGCGAACTAAAAATGATGATTATAATCTATTGGGGGATCTGAATGCTATTCAAAATAAAAATGTAAGGGAACTTTTAAGGGATTATTTAGATATTTTTGCAAAAAATAAATATGATGTAGGGAGAATTAATATTGAACCTCAGCGTATTTATCTTAAATCTGACCTACCAATATCTTTGAGGCCTTATCGTACATCCACTGCTGATGAAAAAGAAATATCTCAGCAAATCCAATCATTATTAGCTGCTGGGTTAATTAAAGAAAGTTATAGCCCATACTCTTCTCCAGTTACGTTAGTAAATAAACGAGATGAAGGTAAAAAAACCCGAATGTGTGTTGACTACCGAAAATTAAATTCTATCATGAAAAATGACGCTGAACCTTTACCCCGAATAGATGAAATTTTAGACAAATTAAGTGGTGCCCAATATTTCTCTACACTAGATTTAGCCTCAGGCTATTGGCACATACCTATTCACCCAGCCGATTCCGAAAAGTTAGCCTTTACTACTAATTGTGGGCTCTGGGAATGGAATGTTCTCCCCTTTGGTGTAAAGGTAGGCCCCCCAATTTTCAACAGGACAATTAGAAGAATTCTTACAAAATATAAAATAGACTTTGCTTGTTATTATTTTGATGATATAATTATTTTTTCTAAATCAATAGATGAACATATACAGCATCTCATCCAAATTTTTGATTTATGCCGAATAGAAAATATTAAATTAAAATTATCTAAATGTACTTTTGCTCAAAAACAAATCAATTTTCTAGGGTATGAAATCCAAAATGGAACTTTAACTCCAGCTAATACTAATATAGAAACGATTAAAAAATTAAAACCTCCTACTAGCACTAAAGAATTACAAAGATTTCTTGGTTCTATAAATGTGTATCATAAATTTATTGACAAATATGCTGAAATTAGACACCCCCTAAATAAATTACTTAAGAAAGATACTATTTGGGAATGGAATACTGAATGTCAAAACTCTTTTCAAAAATTAAAAGATGCCCTCATTGCTAAACCAATTTTAAAGATTTATGACCCAAAATTACCCCTACACATGTTTGTTGACGCTTCTCAGGTAGCGGTAGGTGCAGTTCTTAAACAACCCGACCATAATAACTTTTTACATCCAATTGCTTATTTTTCTAGAGGATTGAGAAGTTATGAGAAAAATTATTTCATTACCGAACTAGAGTGTCTTGCTATCATTGATACTTTAGATAAATTTTATCATTACTTTCACGGTGTACAATTTACCATCCATACTGATCATGCATCTCTTGTTTGGTTAAAAAATGTCAAACATTTAAGAGGTCGATTATTTAGGTGGTCATTGAAGTTAAGTATGTTCGATTACAAAATAGAGTACTTAAAGGGATCTACAAATGTCGAAGCCGACATGTTGTCCCGAAACCCTATTTCTCATTTTTGTAAGCCCCTTACTTTTCTTCTTGACGTTAAAGAGATTATTGAGATGCAAGAAAAAGAAAATGTGTGTGGATCAAATTATATTAATGACAATGGACTGATTATAGTTAAAAGAAAAGGTTTTCGTAAAGTGGTAGTTCCCATGTCCCTAAGAAAAAAATTGCTTAATGTTGCTCATGAACAGTTTGGTCACCCTGGTGTTCAAAAAATGCAAAATTTAATTTCTCCTAACTATTATTGGCCAGATATGACCCAAGACATTACTAACTTTGTTAAATACTGTGATATTTGCCAGAAAAATAAAAAACCTAGACAGAAAAAATTTGGCTTATTACAAGCTATGCCCACTACAGATCAACCTTTTGACTGTCTGTCTGTTGATACTGTAGGAGGGTTCAATTATTATAATTCTACAAAAAAATATCTCCATATTATAATAGACCATGCCACAAGATATGTTTGGGCATTTCCTTCCAAAAGTGTCACTACAGAAACTTATACAAATTGTCTGAAACAAATTTTCAATATCAAAATCCCTCAACAATTATTCTTTTTTAGTAAGATTTCAAGTGTACAGTCCCCTCAAAAAATACTTAGTGACAGGAATGCTGCTTTTACTTCTTCAAGATTCAAAAAATTCCTGCGAAATCATAATATTAAACAACGTTTGACCACTGCCCATCATCCACAAACGAATGGGAAATGTGAAAGAGTAAATCAGACAATAGTAACTAGATTAAAATGTAAAGTAAACTCCACTACCTCTAAAATTCCCTGGACTAAGCTTTTAACTGAGGTAATTAATGAATATAATAATACACCCCATTCTATTACCAAATTTCCACCTGCGTACTTGCTTTTTGGCCAATTACCCTATGACTCCCCCTTACAACAAAATTATTATCCCCCTGTTCATGAAGCACTTAAAATTGCTAAAACAAGAACTGATGAATTTCATTTAAAAAATAAAAGATATTATGATAAAGATTATATCGAACCAAAATTTAAAATAGGAGATCTAGTTATCTATGAAGAATTTCAGTACCCTAATACTAGAAAATTATCACAAGTATTTAGTGGCCCTTATAAAATCCTTAACAAATTATCCGAAGTAAATTTTGAAATTGATAGGCAAAACCAGTTCAAAAGTTCAGAAATAGTACATGTATCTAAATTAAGGCCTTATTATTCCCCTGATAAATTTAAATTAAGTCATGAGCAACAACCCCCTAATCAACAACAACAAACTCAAGTAAAAACTGTAGCTTAAACTATATCTCTAGTTTATCATTTTATAATTTTTTTTCTCTTAAACAGTAAATTTCTTTTCATATTTTAATTCAGATAATATCCTGTAATTCTCACAGAATGGCAATGATATCTCTTGACTGCAGCGGGAGTGTCACTTGTCTGGAAATTTTTATATTTGTTTATTTATGCCGGCGTAGACGAACAAAGTGGAAATTTCTTATTCTGTACTGAATTACTCTACTTAGAATATTTTTTTTTCTTTCAACTGAACCTATTTGTAATATTAAATTTAATCTATCAATTATTAAATTAATTATTTGCCAAGTAACAAAATTTTTATCACTTTATTTTAATATATTTTTTTTTCTTTCTCTCTTTCTTTGCTTCTGCATTCCAGTCCAAGTACATGTCAATTATAATATAATTTTGTTTCTTTTTCTCTTTCCTACTTGCATCTTGCAATGTTTTATCACACCGAGAGAATATTTATTGCGTAATTATTTGACATGAATAGATCTTGTTTTTTATTTTTATCATTTATTAATATTTCTTTTTAAGAATCTTAGTAGTTTAAAGGTCATGTGCATTCTCAAACATGAACAAAATTTTTATTTATCTTTATTTTATTTTAATTTATCATATTATATTTTAATTTTTTTTTGTACATATTCCTACTTAATCCTGTACTCGGATTACCAGATTAAGTAAATGATTTCATAGTTGATTGCATTTTTTATTTTATTCCACTTCTCTCTATATTTCATCCCAAAAATATGAGATGAGATAAACGAGATTAAGTATTTAAAGAATGTCTTTTGTGATATTTATTATTACTTATTAAGAGATTTACTTATACCCATTATGAGATTTACTTACACTTATGATATTTATTATTATTGATATTTTTCCTTATTATGTTTCTTAATTATATTGTTTATTATTTACATTGTTAAATTTTATTATTACTATATTATAAAATGTGTTATTAATTAAAAATACAATTATAAAAGTATTTTCACAAAGATTCCAAAATGGAACTGTTATGAATGTTCAAGGACTTACTCACACAAAAACTGAACTAATATTATAATGTTAGCTGATGAATTTGGACAGTTAAATGAATTAGACATCCTTGAAATGAGGTAATGAACTATGCCATTCCAAATATGACTTTAAGAGGATTTTTGAAACAAACTTTTAAAAATTGATTTCTAGATTTGACATTGTTAAAAAAGAATTTAACATTATTGTTTTTCATTTTTATGTTTCATTTTTATGTTATTACTATGGGTAATTGCTTATATTTTCAAATTACTTTTTGATGTGTACTTTAAACAAGATTATATCTTGTATTTGTATTGAAGCCTATTTTATTGTATTTAAATTTGAAGTTATTCCACGAATCACCTTGGTGTTTTTAAATTTGAATTCTATATTTATATAAAAAAGAGAAATTAATTTAAATTTTTTTTTATTCAGTATCTAATTATTATTACTTATATCAACAACTTCGTGAGCTAAGTCTGCATCATCTCCCTTTCTGTGAAATTGCAGGTCTCAGACCTACTTTTTCACCCGTCTTTCTGGGAGGGGGGATTTGTAATAAAAAAAAAAAAAAAAAAATTGCGCCATTTTTTTTTTTCTCTCTTAGCTTCAATTCTAAATTTGTGGAACATATTTCAATCTTAGTTTCGTAACTTGTAACAGCTAAAATTCTTTTTCTTACTTTAGTTATTAATAAATTATTTCTTGCTTCTCAAAAAGGCGGGAAGTATTTCGTAAGCTTTTTACTTTCTGGCATATTCCTGCGATTTTAATTTAATTTTTTATTTTTTAACATCGCGTGACAAGTGTTACTACGCGTTGCTAAAGGGCTTAGTCTTCCGAGGAAAAAATATAGTTCTTGCCAATAGACCGCCTATTACGGCCAATTAGAATTGATCATTTTATCCGTTAGAGGCTCGAGTCCATCCTGATTGGATTTTTAAAATGATTGACGCGAAGTAGGAGGGCGCTAGTTTTGTCGTGAAAATGATTTTTTTCATTTGGCTTTTCAGGAGAACAGAATGCACCTTTTCTTTAAACTATCAAGACGCGCGTTTTATTGCTCCGCTGAATTAGAATGCATTTTTTCTTAAAAACTACTCGGAAGCCATGTCATGTTTCCCGAGAATGCGATTGACTTTCAAAAATTATTAGGATGCTGCTTCTTCTTTCTCCCCAAAATTCTAATATTGTGGAATGTAGCTTAATCACGGAGTTGGTGAAGTGGAAGTTATTCGATGAGAGTGCCAAGGTGATTGCGTGAAAGAACTTAACTTATTTATGAGTTCTAATAAAATTAATTTAAAGACTGCTTGATTGAACTTTCTTATAGGGAAATAGCCCAATAAACTCATCCACTGCTGGTCAAATTGCCGGAGCGACTGCTCAGCTCGTCCCACTGTTGATTCTTGGTAGTAGTAATCTGTTCTGCCTCATAGATGGTGTGCCACTGGAACTTGTACATTGTTATGGAACATCGATCTCGTCGAATCATTACATATATATATATATTAGCTTTCATGTTGGCCATAGTACTCGGAAATTTTCCTTCTTGGAGTCGGAAATTTTTGAGCCTACACCCCCCCCCCCGACTAGGGTGGTTTACGCCCCTGCATTCAATATCAATATTTATCGCGATAAATGCGATTAATTTCATATACGAATTAAACGAAATCGCGGTAATGAAAGTTCAGTGTATTATCTGTTTGTCTTCACCTATTTAAATAAAAGGTCACTTGCAAGTATTACCCGCACTCAGAGGGATCTGTACAACAAATACACTATATTGCCATTGATTATGGGACAATTGCGATTTTAGACATTTTACTAAATATCTAGAAAAATACATAAGGAATCATCTCGAAACTCTTAGTGTATAAATATAATAGTATACGTCATACATCTCCGTGAAGATGTTTTACCGAAACGCCATAGGGGACCGTCAACAAATTAAAAAAGAATGAATATCTTTTGAATAACCCTGTCAAAACTAATGTAGCAAAAGCGCTCAAACTCTAGATTATGATTGAATGCCTTATTGTAATACACTGTGTTCATTTTTATGCAAATAGCATGCATACTCGCAGAGTAATTAAGGTTTTTATAAAAATGGCCCCAAATTTTTTTAAGTTTTTCCCTTATAATTTTCAGAGTTCTTAATATAAAATAATATTTTTTTCAAAAAGTATGACAAAGAAAATTGCACACAGTACCCTGTAATCAGAATTAAAAAATAATAAAAATTGTATGAAAAATGAGTAGGTTTACTAAATAATTTTTTTCTGCGCATGCGTCAAAGATATCAAAATTTCATTTGCATATTATGTTAGCTAAATGTATAGAGCAACTTTTGTAAAAGTCTCAAAATTATAGCTTGAAAATTCTGAAAGTAATCGTCTATAGAAAAAGGACAAAATCCGTTGTTTCCAAAATGAAGCAAAAAAATGAGGGATTTTATCCAAAAGTAGTCGTAACATCCCGTATTGTGTATTCTATATTGACACTAATCAATGAATATATGGATACAACCCCTCTTGTTTTTGCTTCATTTTGAGAATAACGGATTTTCACCTTATTCAATTGACGATTATTTTCAGAATTTTCAAGTTATGATTTTGTGACTTTCACAGACGTTGCTCTATACCTTTAGCTAACATAATATGTAAATGAAATTTTGATATCGTTAACGCATGCGCAGTAAAAAATTATTTAGTAAACCAACTCATTTTGTATACAATTTTAATTATTTTTTAATTCTGATTACAGGGTACTGTGTGCAATGTTGTTTGTCATATTTTCTGAAAAAAAATATTATTTTATATTAATGACTCTGAAAATTATAAGGAAAAAACTTGGAAAAATTTAGGACCATTTTTATAAAAACCTTAATTACTCTGCGAGTATGCATGCTACTTGCATAAAAATGAACACAGTGTATTACAATAAGGCATTTAATCATAATCTAGAGTTTGAGCGCTTTTGCTACATTAGTTTTGACAGGGTTATTCTAAAGATATTCATTCTTTTTTAATTTGTTGACGGTCCCCTATGGAGTTTCGGTAAAAAATCTTCACGGTGATGTATGACGTATACTATTATATTTATACACTAAGAGTTTCGAGATGATTCCTCATGTATTTTTCTAGATATTTAGTAAAATGTCTAAAATCGCAAGTGTCCCATAATCAATGGCAATATAGTGTATATGTATTATTAATCTCTTGTGGACGAACAACTGTTATATGTGTCATTTAAAACTCTCAGAATCCTTCATTATTCCGTCAGTTATTTCTTATTGTAAAGTTTACTTTATTTAATTGGAGCATTCTCACGATTCAAGTACAAAAAATTTTCTGAATTGAAAAACCGGTGGTTATAGATTAATAATAAGTAATGAATCAAACTGTTCTCGATTCGATTGTGCTATTTGTATTGTTAAAGTAAAATCATTGCTGAAAGAATAATAAGAATTTGTAAAAAACTATACGACGTACTCTTGATTATAGCCTCAGGGGTCGCAGCGTCCCTAAAATTTTCACACTTTTCTACCACAATTTTAGAACGACAATATCTATTGTAGAATTTCATTGTAGATGTCAAAGGAATCTGAGGCGAAGATTTTTGATTTAAAATACTGGTAGAAAAGTGCGAAAATTTTAGGGACGCTGCGACCCCTGTAGCCTACTTGAACAATATGAACAAGTATAGCATAAAAGTTCAAAGAGATAGGAGGTCTAAATTATATCAAATATTGCTATTCTGCATAACTCTTTTATTTAATCATATCCTTATCATGTTATAAGGAATTTAACTCGGCACTGAGAATAAAAGGTAGTGCGTATTTAAACTTCATTTGGTATTTCATAAAATTATATTCAGCATAGTAATAATCTTCTCTTTATTTTTACGCAGACTTTTAGCATTAGTATCTTTTTAAAAATATTCTTACCCCCCCCCCCTCATACACACACTTACCAAACGGGTTGAACAGATCTGACACCTACATTGGCAATGATTTTTGTCTTTCAATAAAAGAAGGGAAATTCTGTAAATATGTGACTGTCAGACATTTACAGAAAATAAAACTTTCAAATATCACATACAGTCGAGTCTCTCTATAACGAAGCTCCATACATCGAATTTCTCTATATAACTAATTTTTTGTAGAAACAGTCCCCTTTTCGCTTGATTACATGAAAAACAGTCTCTGTATAGCGAAATATCTATCTCCATATAACGAATTTTTTCATAAATTGATCTTAATTTATTCAGTTTTAAAAAAGCTTCGAAATCATATGGAATCAATTTTCCATCACTTATTTTTGATTTATTGTTCAGTGTTGAATTTTTTTTAGATATTAATATCTCCTTGTTCTTTAAATCCAACGAATTCATCCCACCTCCCACATACCTTTCAGCATCGCTTCTCAAAACAGAGTCAATTAGATTGTTACACATATTAGAGAGGAATCAATGAGAGGCACATAAGAGAGGCCCTCAAATATAGGCAGATGTTAACTAAAATTTTTCATTCCTTGCTAAAATTTGAGCATTTTTTTTTTTGAGAGCATAAGAAACAACAAAAATTACAGATTTTTTTTCTGTAATTAATGTAAGTCTTCCTTATTTGATTTTCATTAAGCTTTCAAATAAATGTCTGTCTTTTTTTAAACTGCTTAAATAATTAAGAAATAAAATGTTAGGTTAATATTTACTTTTAAATATTTCAAATTTTTTATTAAAAACATCAAAAATAATATTTGTTCAAAATCTACACATGAAATTCGATTTTTAACATAATTTTCTATACATCGAATTTCTCTATATAACGAATTTTTTACTGGAACGAACGATTTCGTTATATAGAGACTCGACTGTATTCGAAATAACCACATGTACAAAATTGTCCATGTCTTTTTTTTTCCATTTGAAAAATTATTTAGAATATATTTGTCGGGATCATTGGTCTGTTAGGCGCATAGCTAAACCTAGATTCACTATTTTCTGAGATATTTTCAAAATCATGTTAGCATAGAAAAAAAAGCCCTTAAAAATACAATGCATTCAAGGACAATGATTTTTCGTTTAACATTGCATGTTAAACATCATGGAATATATATCGTTGATATTTCTTCAAAAACGTACCGGAAGGGAAAAAGAAAGTAAATAAAATGTCTTAAATTTAGTATTTTGCTATATCAGTTCATTTGTGAAAGTTATATTTTTTCCTGCTTCAAAGAAGATCGTGTGACACGATAAATAATTTTGTTTGTCTTTAAATAACTGTTATAGATAAAATCTACAGAAAAAAAACATTTATTTTTTTATAATTGCTATTTTTTAATATAATTAAAATTGTAAGAGTACTAAAATATCGTAAAATATTCTGTTGTGGTATGTGAATGTTTTCAATATGTTTCTCGCAATCAAGGAAAAAAACCGTTTTGTTGAAACTACTAAATTTACATTGCCCTGAATACTAATATAGCCCATAATATTATATACTCAATAAGTATAGCCCCAACGAAATATGTTGGTTGGAATGATCAAATTGTGGTTAAACTAACCAAATAATTTAATTAATTCAGCAAAATCTTGGTTAAAATTTGGTCATTTCAAACAAAATGTTTGATTGTGTTTATATCAACAAAAAATTTTGGTTGGGTCTATTTCAATCAAAATTTAGTAGTTTCAACGAAATAGTTTTTGCCGTGTCGAAAGATAGTAAAAACTTGCCAATATATGTACAAATGATTTCCCGATACACATTTGATACCAAACATTTTTATCCCCTTTACCAACATTTAAAAATTAGTCAGTTATTTTCCCATCAGTATATACTTTCATAAGCTGAAAAGTTAAAAAAAATCCTTCAAAAATGTCGCGTTATGTATAAGATGATATTTACTAAACAAACCTAATCTATGTAAAGCAGTCATTCGAATTAAATATTTCCAACTGAGCAAAAACATTCCCAGGCCGGGAATGGAACCCGGATACTTGGCTTACAAGGCCAATGCTTTACCTGTTAAGCTAACCGGGTGAAAACCGGGTAGGATTTTTTGCTCAGAAAACCTTATTGACCATAACATCTGGTCTGTCATTTAGATGGCTCGGCAGAATAAGCCGCAGGTAATGGAACTCCATAGAACGATGGATAAATAGATATACTATTATTTTAACACAATCTAACTGATTGGTAAAGTTATCATACAAATTGAATATTTCCAACTGAGCGAAAAAAGCATTGGCCTTCTAAGCCAACTATCCGGGTTCGATTCTCGGCCTGGGCATTTTTTTGCTCAGTTGGAAATATTCAATTCGTATGATAACTTTACCAATCAGTTAGATTGTGTTAAAAAATAGTATATCTATGTATCCATCTTTATATGGAGTTTCATTACCTGCGGCTTGACAGCCAGAAGTTATGGCCAATAAGGTTATCTGAGCGAAAAATCCCAGCCGGTTATCGCCTGATTATCTTAACAGGTAAAGCATTGGCCTTGTAAGCCAAGTATCCGTGTTCGATTCCCGGACTGGGCATTTTTTCGCTCAGTTGGAAATGTTCAATTCGTATGATAACTTTACCAATCAGTTAGATTGTGTTAAAATAATAATATATGTAAGCAGTATTTAAAAAATATGTATTAATAAAACGACTTACGTTTTCTCATTATCGGAAAACATTTATTAGAGATGACATTAATCACAAAAGACTAAATATTCGTATAAATAACAATGAATTAAACTGCACTGTTTTTTCACGTGTTAGTTTTGCTAATAAATTTATGTATGCGTTAAGTTGCTGCATTTTTAAGCCTTATACATGTAATTAGTATCCTATTATGTTATTAAAAAATTCTAAACATCTGTGATATTTTTACATATAAGATATTACTTAATAGTAAATCAGTAACTTTCAAAATCTTTTTAATTAAGATATTAAGTATTTAAATTATTTTAAATATTTACTCCTATTTTCCAAAAATAAAAACGCTAACTGCTGATGCTTTTCTGCTAAGAGGTATAATAAGAATATATATAATATATAATAAGAATATAATAAAGAATAATTAAGGATATCTTAAATATTCTTTAAAATATCCTTTATCCGCAACATTATTTCAGATAAAGAAACCAATAAAATTATCTAAAATTCTCTATAAAGAAATAACTTTAAGAAAGAAATGAGAACCATTCCTTCAGAGAAAAAAAAGTAACAATTAATTTGGCTTCAAAAGCATTAAATCTTCATTTTCTGTTGTTTACCTTCAAAGAAGAAACATTAAAACACCATCAATAATAATATAAATAACATTTACTGGTGACAAGATTTCGCATTTGCTATCAGTATTGAATTAATAGCAGGATTAACTAAACTTAAATTATTTTGTAAAATGATTTTTTTAAAGAAAATAATGTTTATATGTTATTTTTTGTGACTGACTGTTTTCTGCATTACATTAAACTAAAAAAAAAAAAAAAAAAAAAAAAAAAAAAAAAAAAAAAAAAAAACAGCGTATTTTAATTAGATAAGATGTAGATTTCCAATTATAGATACAATCTTAAAGAAGGTACAAAATATATAATACATCAAAAGATGTGTTAAAAAGTAATTATTTTCATTTATATAAAAAAGAAATAGATATTTTACAAATATGATTTTATATAAAATTCTCAAATAATTATTATACAATAAATATATAAATCTTTTTTTTAATTGAAAAATGTATTGTTTTGAAGTGTGTGAAATAGTGTATTCAAAATGTATTACAATGCTTAAAAAATAAATAAGTAAATTATATGTAAGAGTGCTTTATCTAATTTTCAAAGTAAGCAAATAAAATAAAATAAAAATAAAAAACTGTATTTTCATTGCAAAATTATTATCTAAAAAAAGTTTCTACTAATTATTTAGTATTGCATATTTTGTTCCGGTAAAGTATGATTAAAACAAGAATTCTTAAATATTTTTAGAAATATTATTAATTAAAAAGTACAGTTAATTAAAAATTAAAGATTTAAATTTTAATCACCATCAGAAAAGTGCATAACAGATCATCTTGTTTTTTGTAAAAAAGAATAATAATAATAATTTTTTTTTAATTTAGATCAAAAGCAAAATTTAGTTATTATGTAGAACAACTATCTAGGTACATTTCATATTAGTTATCGAGAACGCAAAATAAATATGTAATAATGATTATTATTATATCTCTAATTCGTTTAGAAACATATATAAATCTAATACTATTCTCTTTTATGGCATTTAAAAATAACTATTTATCAATGCAATCTATTTAAATGCATTAAATAAAACTTAATTATTACTCCATTTGTACACAATTTTTTGAAACATATTAATTTCTTTTAAATATTAAAATTCACAGCATAAAAAAGAAAAAAAATCTATAACACAATTATCTATTACTTTTCAACAAACATTTTTAATAACTATCTAGATAATTAATCTTTAAAACATAAAAATACCCAATGATTAACATAAATAGAAAGGACAGCAATTAATTTTTAACCCAAATATTCTTTAAAAAACTTTTCGTTTTATAGATTTTTTATTTTTATTTTTTTTTTTTTTTTTACTTGACACAAATATAAGAACTAGATTTCTCTCATTAATTATACATGGATTAGAACTTAAAATTAAATGATTTTTTTTTAATTTTAAAACTAATTAAATGAATAATTAAATTAAATACTTGCTCAGTCTGAATACTCTTTTAAGAAAAAAAAACAGTCTCTTGGGAAATTCCTTTTAAAGATTTTGTTAAGAATCTGTAACTTGAAGAAATAAGATATGAACGTTTATGAAGATCAATGAAGCATACGATAATTAAAATATTCTCAATAAATAGAAATTAATTTATAAATATTCTTTACATCAGAAGATTTATTTAAAAAAAGGTGTCTTGGGGTAATACAGTCACGTTAAGATTCAGCAAATTTTCGCGGCTTAGTTTTAGATTTTTATTTTTTTTAAGTGAACATAAGATTTGATAAAGCATCTCATTTACTAAGTATATACAAACGAATAGTTTATAAAATATGTATTCATGAAATGTAACAGTGACCAAAGCTTTTTTGTGTAATAACGCAATGTAAACAAAACTATAAAATAAAATTGAATTATGACATGTAAATTTGCCAATTCTAATAATACAAACTCTACAGTCCTTATTAATTTTACTAAGTATTTATTGCGATGTATGGTTGCAGTCATGATTGTTCGATATTTTATCTTTTTGACAGGAAAAAAATTAGCTGAACTTGAGACATACAAATTTCTTTTTATCGTTTGTGGGGTTTCAAATATGATAATAATGCTCTCTCATGCGCAAAAGAGAAAAAAAACCTTCTTTGGATGCAGTTCTATCACTCGAAGTCATGACTGTGGTGTATTGCGTTATTACCCCGGTATACTCATTGTGAAGCATATTTTACCCTTTCGGGTCTGAATTATTTTTGCGTTAATATAATTAACACTTTAAGAATCCAACTAGATGAATTAGTGTTTAACGAATATTTCAATTGTCTTAAAGATAGCAAATGTTGTCATTTTACATATTTTTCAATTGATATATTAATATAAAAATAGGCTAAGGAAACATTTGTTGAGATGTTTAGAAAATATTCTATTACAATAAGAATTAACTTATATTACAAGTTTCTAATACTTTTTGCTCTTAATTAGCCATGATTCTTTCAGGAAAGTAACTTTTATTTTAAATTGAAAGAGGTAAATATATGTTTAAAATAGAAGAGTGGCGCAAAGATACTTAATGGAAAAAACAATAATTATTATTATTACTAAATGGCTAAACAAAAATGTAGTCATATAGTAAATGCATAAACATACTAACATATAAAAGTGGTTTTATTTAATCAAAATATTACTCAATTAAAAGCCATGTACTCATGCAATAGTACACCAGAACCTAAAAGATTAAAATACAAATTTCCTTGTGAACACCTTCCTCAACATTTTGAAAGTATATGAAACACTCTACAAATTTATATAATAAACAAAGTATTTGCAAATAAACATATAGTCTTTAGTTTACAGAACTTATTTTCCAAGTATTAGATAGGGTGTTGACATTTATGTGATTCTTCTATAGATACAAATGGAAGAAATTTAGTTTTAGCTGTATTTTGTGATTGATATTGTTGGCTAATGAATTAGTTTTACTTGTCACTTATAGCTATTTTTGTGTTTAAAACCTTACTTTAACTTATATAAGTTTAATAATTTTTATCTTTATATTTTTAAGGTTTAAAATACTTCTTGTTTTTAAAAGTAATATCTTTATTGCCAGGAATATGTTAGAACATTTCTAAAACATAAATTAGCTTAAGTATCGACATAAAGCCTGTGTACGCCGATAGATGGCGTTAGGCCGTAATCGGCTAGTCTTAGACCTACCCTTTTCATAAGTGGAATCGCCCGGTTCAGTTTTTGAAATGATATAAATGTTTTTTCATGATCAAGTTCATGACTCCCTCTTATCGTTTCCATCAATACCTCAATATGATTTAATACGTTTGAGTTTAAATTAGAATAATACATTTAGTTTTTCGTTTATGATGTTTTTAAGTAAATGATTTTATTTCTAATTTAAACTTCGGTTATTTTGAAAGAGCACTCAGTTTAATGAAGTATAATGCTGTTTTAAAGAAATATTTTAATGATTCTCTTAGTAATTTTAATCAAAGTTTGCTCTGAATATTTAGCAATTAAAAGCTGTTATGAAAGAATTTTTTAAACAATTTTACATAAGTTACATGAAGTTTAGACAAGTAACTGCCGTCATCAGACTTTGACTTTTCGATGTCGCATACATTCAACACACAGTTTCTATTCCAGGTGTCTTCCAAAGCGTATATATATACACTGTCTCCGCTTATAGCAGTAAAAATGTGCAGTAGACTAGCATTGATACAGTCTAAGAGAGAAGACTCAAAGCACTTCTGAGCAAAACTTGCAGGTACCATCTTCGGCATTTTTTTATAATTACGCGTAATTATAGTAAGGTACCCTGGGGTAATAACGCCACGTTAAGGTTCTATCAATTTTCACGGCTCAGTTTTAGTTGGTATTTTTCAAACAAATCTATTATTTGATAAAGCAAGTCATTGACTATCTATATATAAAAAAAAAATTTAACAGATATGTGTTCATAAAATGTAATGGCGTGATTTCTTGATAAATGCTATTTGGCGTTATTACCCACCTATATGGGTAACAACGCCATGCAAACAAAATTATGAAATAAGATGGAATAATTGCATGTAGATTGTCCAATTTTAAAAATACAAACTCTACAAACTTAGAAATTGACAATTTGCATTCTAAGCTATTGAAAATGTTCATTTGTTTTGTGAAAGTGTAAGAAAAATAAAGGTGTGGTGTGGGGGGGGGGGATGAGGCAAAAGAATATCAGACCATGAGCTTCTTTTTGCTTAAAAAGGACCGATTAAATAGAATTATTAGAAACATTGCACATTTTTAACTGTGTTTATTTGAATCAGTATTTAGGATGTAGCTCGGCAACTGTAGGGAATCAAGCAGTGTATTAATGCCAAGGGTTGGCGTTATTACCCCGATATAGTTATTACGCTGTAACTTTAAATTACAAATTATCTCGAGAAGCTATCGAAAATCTTCAACAACATTTTGAAAGTTCATGAAATGTACTACAAATTTATGTAATTAAGGAATTATTTCCGGATGAAAAAAATAGTCTTCACATCACAAAACGTATCTCGCAAATTTTAGATCAAGCGTTAATTTTATCTGCTTGTAAAAACAATAAGACCTAAAAATGAAGCAAATTAATTTGAAGCTGTTTTTTGCGATTTATATGACTCAAAACCCTTCTGCGAAGAGCACATGGGTGTCATTTACCAGATTATTTCATAATTATGCATAATATTAGCACTTGGCGTTATTAACCTGCCTGGCGTTATTACCCCAGGGTACCTTACTTCGCTTTATTATTCACCCTGGTATTATTACTTTAGGACACCTTACTATATTAATAGTTTTTCAGCTATTAAGTGAAAAATTTCCGTTTAAATGTAATAAAGATTTATATTTAAGAAAAGTGGTAATCAAAAACGCATATGCAGACAACTTTTGCACATTTATTTAATTTTATCAAATTTTATTGTTTTAAAATCTCCTACACTATAAAACGCTGACAAATGATCCTTGCATAAATAAATTAAATATAAATACGAATAAAAGTATATAAAATACTTCTATGAATATCCAGCTTTTCCGTAAAACGTTCTTTATCTTTTTTATCAACCTAACAAAGCAATATAACATTCCACATGTTTTACAGTTGAGGAAATGAAGGATTACTATTTTTGGTTTATCTCCAAAGCACTTGCACTGGAAAAATTATACTCCAATTAGCTTTTTACCGGCAGTCATGAATTTTTTGGAAACTTTATTTTTTTGCTCTTGTCACAAAAAATAAAACAACAAGCAGTGCTGCATCCATTGAATCTTACTGTCCTACTTTATCCAAAATTCAAACTGAAGTAAAGAATGTTTTGCTAATAATAGCCAGTGTTGATTTCGGGTACTTTTTTCCAGGAAGAATTTGTTGTAGCTTTGGGGGCAATAGGAAATTGCACATTGATAACTCAAAATCTCAAATTTTCCGAAGAGGTAGACTTTTAATTGCTCCGGGAGGGGGGGGGTTACCCCCTTCCCTGAATTCAACATTGGTAATAGCATTGACCTAACCTTTGTAGTTCAAGATACATGACAAAATATTTATATAGTTTCAAAGACGAGCATTTCTTAATGTGCAAATTTCGCGTTTTTAAATGTGACCTCGTATTATCTGTGTTCATATTAACCGAATTCATTTGTATATTGTTTTTACTTACATATATTTATTTTATGCCATTCATATTCACTGTTTTAGTTGGGAGACGACAGCAAAATTGTTAACACTTCCCAAATTAGGCTTTAAATTCATTTTTTGTTTCATTGGTTAAAGAAAAGAAACGTTAAAAAAATATATGTATGTCAATTTTTCTAATAATTTAAATATAGAAATAACATGTATTTAAACTGAGATGAAAAGCTTAGAAAAAAATATAAAGTTTTTTATATTATTATTATTATTATTAGTAGTAGTAGTAGTAGTATTAGTTAATATTTAAACTAAAACAAAAATAGCAACAACAAAAAATTAACATATTTTGAGCTTAAGCAGAGTAATATATATATATATATATATTATATCTGAGTTTCTCAGTTCTGTGAGCTTATTTATCTTTTCACTAAGTTTTAGTTTTCACAACAATAGAAGTATTATTTAAATTAATTTGATTCTGCAGACATAATGGCATTTTAAATCGTTGGTAATCATTAATAATTTCAAGACTTATATTTTAATATGCAATTCTTTTCATTATATCATGTTCTAAAAATCATCTTTTTTTTTTTTCGTATTTAAAAAAATAATAATAATTACAAGGAAAACACTATTACGTGTTGTCCATTTTGCTAAACTGCGAGGAATTAACTGTCTCTTATGTCGTATAACTATACTCAAATAATAACCAATATTTTTACTGTTACTTATATCTGTATTTTATTTTGAAATATGCTAAAAATAGGCATTAAGGAAAATCAAATGTATCATTTGTATAATATATTAAACAATTTTTACGGAAAACAACACCATTCGTAATCTCAAATTAAATAAAGGATTGTAAGTATAAATAACATTTTTGCATAATTATTTAACAAGTGAAATAATCCACAGTTATTCTAGGAATTCAAGCCGGAAAACGTATCTTCTCTCATTAATCTTCGAGCTCCCCTTTAATCCCGTTCCATCATTCTTGACAGTACCACTTACCTCATGGAATTTTTAAGATGATACAGATTCTTTCATCGTAATTGAATAATCGCTGAGGATAACACGCCGTTTTACTCTACATATTTTCCTCCGAAAAGAATGCTTTTATGAAAATTTAAGTAAATGATTCCAGTTAAGTAACCTATTAAGAATTTTCAAGGTATATGTTAACATCCATTGATATGTTTATATACTTATCCCGTATTTACATTTTTCTTGTTTATAAAGAATTGTTTAAAAATTAAAAGTGCATAATTCTTTAACCAGAAAATTTGTCAGGAATGAATAGTTCAAGAAACATTATAATGGCAATAGTAACAGAATTACCTATTTTCGCCAATGTTAAACACAGAGGAATTCCTGGAAAAATAATATAAAAAGAAATAATATGACAGTCACCATAATTGAGATTTGTGCATTCTCGTAAATAAAAGATTAAAAATATAAGAAAGAAATATGACTTAATATGTCGCAACCATACCTTTAAGCATCGAATGTGCGTTTTCTTAGGCGGGTGTAATAAAATAATTTATCTATATTATAAAGGCCAGACGTGTCTCTGCGTAACGCATACGTCATTTTACGAATGGCAACTTGAATATTTAAAAGAAATTTGGGTTCTGAAATTATGCTAATATTTGCTAATTTTGTTGAAAAAAAACTATAATGCTTAAATATCTACTTGTTGAAGGATCGCATTACTCTTAACCGTATTCTATATAAATTGCAAATGTTATAACTGCATTTCGAAATAATGCATTTGTGTTTCAAATTAAAAACATTTTTTATTTATGCACAGGTATCCCAAATTTCATTGCCGATAATATTTAAACAAATATTCGTTTTTTTATTCATAAAATCTAAATTCACAGCGATTATCATGAAAATGACACCAATTTTTAGAAGCGTTCAATCGTGATGTCAGCCATGAAATTTTGTTTAAAATGAAAGGAAAAATATAAAGAAATAATAGTTATGTTTCAGTTTCTATTTATAGAAAAATCGCATTTTGCTGAACCGTATTCTATACAAATAGTAGTATCTTATAACTGAATTTCAAAGTATAAAAATATTGATCTAAATTATAATTAACGAAACAGCATTGCAAACAAATATTGAAATAGATCATGGCAACTACTTTCTAGAATATATTAGTAGTAGGAAAACAAGAGTACGGGCTCAGCCGGAGGGACAGAGGGACCGTCCCTCCGCATCCCTCCGCGCCCCTCCGCATCCCTCCGCGCCCCTCCGCAACCCTCCGCGCCCCTCCGCATCCCTCCGCGCCCCTCCGCATCCCTCCGCGTCCCGCCTGCGGTACCTCCTGCCCCCACCATGCATCCCCCTCCACAAACGCCCCCTAGTGGAAAAAAAGGAACATTCTATTCTAACAGGAGAGGTCATCAACCCCATCTCCAGTGAATAAGAACAATACAACCAATATAATTTTTAAAATTATATACTCAAATGATTATTTCAATAATTATATTTAAATACTTTTTATCATAATTTCTATGTATACATTTTTATTTCAATTAAATTTAAATACTTTTTATTATAATTTCTAAGTATACATTCCAATTCAATATCATATGAATGAAAATATTTATTCAAACACAATTCCTCTATTCTTTCATTAAAAAGTATAGTAAATTTGTTAATATTATTTAATTTTATTTTAAAACTCTTATAGTAGAAAATTAAATATTTTTGTAAATATGAAAGCTCTGAATTATGCTAGCGAAATAAGTCATATATTTTCGCAATTAAATTCAAAGTTTCATAAATGCAACACCTATTTCAATATCCTCTTCCCTCTCATTAAAATATTTTTTTTCTTTCATTAAAATTATTATTAAATAGCTAATATCATTTCTAAAATTGATTTTAGAAATTAAAAATAGAATTGTTTAAATTTTACGCATGAAAAGTAAATATTTTTTCTTTCTTTCATTAAAAATATTATTAATTAGCTAACAACATTTCTAAAGTTGATTTTAGAAAAAATAGAATTGTTTCAATTTTACACACGAAAAGTTCATCTCATAAATAAAAATATTATATATTTAATCTGTGTATTTTTTCTCAAACGAATGTTGCTCAATCACATCTTCGCAAAAAAGAAAAAAAAATCTCCCCCACTGCCAAGAGGCGAAGGATGTTCTTTCCCCCACGCAAACATCTGCTTCAAAATCAGCTGTCCTCCGTGGGGTGATGAAAAAGAGGTCATTCACTTATTACGTCACTCCGGTTCTTATATCCGGGTATGTGGTGAATTTTGGTTTGTGTTAGGGAAAGAAATCAAAACATATCTAGAATTTATTCTGCTTTCGTCTCGGTAGCATAAAGACCTGCTTCTTTTTTCTGTTGAGTGAAGAGTTCTACGCTTATATTACGCAAAATGTCATCTCAATTGCACACCCAATCAGAGGTAAACTTTATTTTATATTTTTTCTACGTTTTCTTAAAAAGCTCTGTAACCATTTTTTTAAATGAAATTGAAAATAATTAGATATCTTAATTTATTTTTATTTATTTTTTTTAGGATGACATTTTTTTCGATTTCGGTATTTCTTCTGAGGAATTAAAGAAAATTTGTTCTCAGATGGAAGAAGAGATTTCTTCAACGTCTACGCCATCTAAAAGAGTGAATGTAGATGACTCTTCGGTAAGAGTTTTTCTTTAATATCTATATAGAAAACTAATTTGAAATTTTCTTTTAGTTACAATTTGTTGAAATATTTTTTTTTGTTCTTTTTTTTATCTCTTTTCAGGATTCTACCACCCCACTTTCTAAGAAAAGGAAATTAGGACATTCGGAAGGTGTTGCAGGTCCCAGTGGATCAAATCTCATCAAAAATGATAATAAATATTTAGTAAGTTTTTTTTAAATAGAAAAAGTAGTTCGAAAAAAAATTCTTTTTAATTTGTAAAAATAGCGTTTTTTATGTGTTTTTTTTCTTTTATCTATTTTTAGAGTTGCCCACTTTGTGTATGTCGATTTGTACACAAACGTCATCTTTTAAGACACATCAGGTGGCACGACAACGAGGCATCTGATGAGGATATGCCTCAACACCCTGAAGTTAGTAAAGAAGATAGAACTATCCAGAGTCGCAGTGAAGTGGTGCAAGCTTCATCTCATGTAAGTATTTTTTTCAAAACCTATCTCTCTGTTAAGTAGGAAAATTTTAGAGCTTCTCAAATTAGATTTTAAGTATTAGGAACAGGTACAAAAATTCTAAATCCATAGTTAAAAATTACAAAAAAAAAAAAAAAAAAATCAATACTCAAAAACAATTTTATTTTTAAAATAAAGAACAAAAAAAAAATCTAAAAATCAATTTAAAAATATAGTAACTATTTAAATATTCAAAAATACTTTTATTCCTTCCAGAAATGTTTGAATGAATCACCTGATGAGGAACATCCTGATGAACTAGAAGGTAGTGGAGACCATGGAAATATCCAAAGATACAGTGAAGTGGTGCAAGCTTCATCTCATGTAAGTATTTTTTTTTTTCAAAACCTATCTCTCTGTTAAGTAGGAAATTTTTAGGGACACTCAAATTAGATTTTAAGTATTAGGAACAAGTACAAAAATTCTAAATTGTTAGTTAAAAATTACACTAAAAATGACTTTAAAAACAATCACATTAAAAAAATCAATACTCAAAAACACTTTTAATTCTAAATTAAAGACAAAAATCTAAAAATTAATTTAAAAAATATATTCACTATTTAAATATCCAAAAACACTTTTATTTCTTGCAGAAATATTCCATCTGCAATCAATTTAAAAAAATAATCATGTTCTCAATACTCAAAAACACTTTATTCCTTCCAGAACTGTTCCATATGCAATCAATTTAAAAAATAATGATCTTAAAAATACTCAATACTCAAAAACACTTTTATTCTTTCCAGGAATGTTCCATCTGCAACAAAACCTTTAACCATCGAGGTCATTTAAACCGCCACACGAAGACTCATAAAAGTGAAATTTTTTTTAAATGTGAACAATGCGAAAAATCGTTCACTAGAAAAGATAATTTTAACCGCCACATGAAGATTCACACCAATGAAAAATCGTTTTCTTGCGAAGAGTGTCAAATATCTTTTACGCGTAAATCTGATCTTAGAAGACATCAAGAACGCCACACTAATTCACCTGCTTCTCATCAATGCGAAGTATGTTCTAAATCATTTTGGCGGAAAAGTAATCTCCTTCAACATAAACGTACGCACCACACAATGAAAAAAACAGTCCCCCCACAGAAAACAAAACCTGTTAACACAAAAAAAAGATCCACTGAAAAAGCATTAAATACATTTGAGAAAATTACGATTCCAGCTACAGAAGAAAACGCTCATGACATTGACATTTTCAATAGCCAGATTATAGAAGAAATCCAAAACCATATATTGAATTCTCTAAATACTTTGAAATCCCTTAAATGGCATCTTATCCACACCATCAAGTTTACTCGATTTAATGAAGATAATGAAGTTGAATCAATGTTAGGTTATTTTAGGTCTGATCCCTGCCCTGAACATATTGAAGAAACAGTCAGAAACCACATCATCGAAAATTTAGAAAAAATTAAGACTCATTTTGAAGAATTTGTTCAACTCGGGTCGGGCTGGGTGCTAGAAAAAATAATGCATACAGATCTATACATAGCTCATTACAAGCCACTAACTGGAAGCAGTTATATTGAAACCCCTCAAAAATTAAAAAGAAAAGAAGCACTTATTAATATTCAAAACATTACTGATAATAAATGTCTTATTTGGTGCCTACTAGCTCATAAAAAGAAAATAGACAAAAATGCAGAACGTGTTTCCAACTACACACCTTTCGAACATGAAATAATCATTGATGATATTCCTTGTCCCGTCCCTTACCATAAAATTAAAGATGTTGAAGAAAAAAACAATTTAAGAATTAATGTATATTCATATGACGAGGAAGAAGATGAATTCGGAATGCTTCACATCTCAAATCGAACTCATCAAGAAGCTATTAATTTATTATTAATTGGGGATGAAGATAAGAACACCCACTATATATACATAAAAAATATGTCAAGACTCTTTTCCCATCTCACTAAATATAACGGAGAAGTCTATTTTTGTTATCGATGTCTCCATCGCTTTATGACTCAGACACTTCTAGACAATCACCTTCCATATTGTTCAGAACACGCTCCTCAACACATCAAGATGCCTGATCCAGAGAAAAATATTTTAAAATTTAACGGATATCATTTCCAACACTTAACACCTTACATCATCATAGCCGATTTTGAAAGTCTTGTCGTCCCAATTCACACTACAGAACCTAATCCTAGCACTTCTTACACTATCCCCACACAAAAACATATCCCTTGCGGCTATGCCTACATAATAATTGATCAAGATGGGAAAACACATAAGAAGATGAAAACGTATCGAGGAGAAGATGCCGTATCAGATTTTTTGAAGAATATTTTTCAAGAAAGAGATGAGTTAGCCGAAACATTAATCACCATCAAACCTCTGAAACCATCCAAAGAACAAGAAAAAGCCTTTAGAGAAGCGACTGTGTGCTGCATCTGCGATCAGCCCTTAGGCAACAAGCGATGCCGAGAACATGATCATATAACAGGTGCATACCGTGGTGCTGCCCATATGAACTGTAATTTACAATATAAACAGCCTAAAGTTATCCCAGTTATTTTTCACAATCTAAAACATTACGACGGTCACCATCTGATGACGGAATTAGGAAAATTTAAAAGTTACGGTATAGATGTCATCGCAAATACAATGGAAAAATACATATCATTTACTATCAAAAAACAAGACTGTCCCATAAAACTTAGATTTCTCGACTCATTCCAATTTTTACCTACATCTCTTGAAAAATTAACAGCTAATCTGCAACCAACAGACTTTCACCTCCTTAAAGCTAATTTCCCTAAAGATACAGACCTCTCACTCCTTACTCGAAAAGGGATATACCCATATAGCTATTTTACAGACTTCCAAAAATTTGATGAAACACAACTCCCGCCACCTTCATCATTCCATAACGATTTAACAGATGAACCCATTTCCATAGAAGATTATGAACATGCTCAAAATGTTTGGGAAACTTTTAATATTCATAATCTTCTATGGAAATGGGTTCATGTGTTAAATCGTTATGGAATGATGAAGGTGGCGGGAGTTGTGTTTCATCAAATTTTTGGAAGTCTGTAAAATAGCTATATGGGTATATCCCTTTTCGAGTAAGGAGTGGCGGTTTAAATGACCTCGATGGTTAAAGGTTTTGTTGCAGATGGAACATTCCTGGAAAGAATAAAAGTGTTTTTGAGTATTGAGTATTTTTAAGATCATTATTTTTTAAATTGATTGCATATGGAACAGTTCTGGAAGGAATAAAGTGTTTTTGAGTATTGAGAACATGATTATTTTTTTAAATTGATTGCAGATGGAATATTTCTGCAAGAAATAAAAGTGTTTTTGGATATTTAAATAGTGAATATATTTTTTAAATTAATTTTTAGATTTTTGTCTTTAATTTAGAATTAAAAGTATTTTTGAGTATTGATTTTTTTAATGTGATTGTTTTTAAAGTCATTTTTAGTGTAATTTTTAACTAACAATTTAGAATTTTTGTACTTGTTCCTAATACTTAAAATCTAATTTGAGTGTCCCTAAAAATTTCCTACTTAACAGAGAGATAGGTTTTGAAAAAAAAAATACTTACATGAGATGAAGCTTGCACCACTTCACTGTATCTTTGGATATTTCCATGGTCTCCACTACCTTCTAGTTCATCAGGATGTTCCTCATCAGGTGATTCATTCAAACATTTCTGGAAGGAATAAAAGTATTTTTGAATATTTAAATAGTTACTATATTTTTAAATTGATTTTTAGATTTTTTTTTGTTCTTTATTTTAAAAATAAAATTGTTTTTGAGTATTGATTTTTTTTTTTTTTTTTTTTTTTTGTAATTTTTAACTATGGATTTAGAATTTTTGTACCTGTTCCTAATACTTAAAATCTAATTTGAGAAGCTCTAAAATTTTCCTACTTAACAGAGAGATAGGTTTTGAAAAAAATACTTACATGAGATGAAGCTTGCACCACTTCACTGCGACTCTGGATAGTTCTATCTTCTTTACTAACTTCAGGGTGTTGAGGCATATCCTCATCAGATGCCTCGTTGTCGTGCCACCTGATGTGTCTTAAAAGATGACGTTTGTGTACAAATCGACATACACAAAGTGGGCAACTCTAAAAATAGATAAAAGAAAAAAAACACATAAAAAACGCTATTTTTACAAATTAAAAAGAATTTTTTTTCGAACTACTTTTTCTATTTAAAAAAAACTTACTAAATATTTATTATCATTTTTGATGAGATTTGATCCACTGGGACCTGCAACACCTTCCGAATGTCCTAATTTCCTTTTCTTAGAAAGTGGGGTGGTAGAATCCTGAAAAGAGATAAAAAAAAGAACAAAAAAAAAATATTTCAACAAATTGTAACTAAAAGAAAATTTCAAATTAGTTTTCTATATAGATATTAAAGAAAAACTCTTACCGAAGAGTCATCTACATTCACTCTTTTAGATGGCGTAGACGTTGAAGAAATCTCTTCTTCCATCTGAGAACAAATTTTCTTTAATTCCTCAGAAGAAATACCGAAATCGAAAAAAATGTCATCCTAAAAAAAATAAATAAAAATAAATTAAGATATCTAATTATTTTCAATTTCATTTAAAAAAATGGTTACAGAGCTTTTTAAGAAAACGTAGAAAAAATATAAAATAAAGTTTACCTCTGATTGGGTGTGCAATTGAGATGACATTTTGCGTAATATAAGCGTAGAACTCTTCACTCAACAGAAAAAAGAAGCAGGTCTTTATGCTACCGAGACGAAAGCAGAATAAATTCTAGATATGTTTTGATTTCTTTCCCTAACACAAACCAATTATATGAGGATCTGTGAATGAAAGTCCGACAAGGAAAGTTCACAGGGATTGTCAACATTTCGAGAGTGACAGACCAAGCTTGAAAATGGACAGTAGTGAACAACGGAACGGCAGTTCAAGGAGGTTTAAACTTTGAAGCTGGCCTGCTATCATCTTAGGCCTAACAGTTTTTCCCCGCTCATGCAAGTATGGAGGTTTAATGTGGAAATTTTCTAACAGGTATCTTTTTTCTGTTTTCTTCATAGGTAAAGGTGGGGGCATCGCATTGCTGCATGTCTATTTAGTTTAGTTTATTGTTTAGTTTTTGAGATTCTTCATGTTACTTTGGAAATTTCTAAATATAATATTTTTAAGTTATGTTACGAGTTGATTTACTTTATGATTTTGCTGTTGGCTATTTACTAAATTCATTTTTTAATGTTTTTTAATGTTAATTCATTTTACAGTTTTGTTTTATTAAAAATTTTTTAATTTTTCTCAGTTATTTTATATATACTAATTGGAGTATGCAGCTTTGTGATGCCTTGCGAAACCTGTGAGGATACACTTTTTTTACAATTTTTTGATACCTGTTGCTCCTCCCACCTTCTGAAGAGCAGGGAGTTTATTTTGTTTTGTTTTTTTGGTGTTGCTTATTTGTGGTTCATTATTGTTTCACCCATTTTTACATTTTTTTCATCTTTTCATCATTTTTCATACTTTTCTCATAAAAGAGTATATGAACTTTGTGCAAAAACAAAGCTGCTATGCGCCGGTTGCATAAAGATAGTGATATTTTTTTCACTTAGTCAAGGTATATATATGTATATATATATATATATATATATATATATTAATACTCTGCTGAATATACTTTTATAAAATGCCAAATAAAGTTCAAATATGGACTACTTATGTTGTCGGAGCAAATTAAATTGATAAAAAAATATATGTTAGAAAAAAGAGTTATACAGAATTAAAATATTTCATATTTTTCAGGCTTCACATCTCTTTGATCTTTTATTTCGTCTATTTTTTTCTATTGATACTTTTCTAGAATATCCAGCTATACCCAATATATAATTTCATAAAGACAGATTTCTTTTATCGACGATTTTTTAAATAATAAATAAATAATTCTTATATATATATTGTACAAGACCGTCTAAGACCGAGTAATACTCGCAGTTGACCATTTATTATTTAATACAACATACTGCAAAATAGTGATGCACAACTTTTTAACCAGAAAATTGTTTTCTTCTAGAATATTTTATAAGAGATGTTTGTTTAACTTAATAGCAAAAGTTTTTTCATCATTATAAAGAAAACTATTCTGCATAAAAATAATGGTATCAAAGTGGCCTGCGGGTCACAGGTTGTTCAAACCTATTGTAAAAGAATATATTTAAATTTCCACTTAAAATAAATAAACATGCTATACACTTAAGCTCAATGCACTAAACTTCAATTCTATGTACTTATGTATTAATGAAAGCACATATACAGAAGCAAGAGCGAAGCTAAACGATCATTCAAGTACGCAGCATGACAAGCCTGCAAAGAAACATACGAAACGAAATGATGTTCAGATTCAGATTGGTGAGGAGGCCAACAAATTCATTTGAGCTCAAAAAGTCCCACTTAGCAAGCTTCATTTCCCATCATCACAAAGTCCCAAATGAAAAAAAAGGCCCAAAAAATAAACAAGGAAGGATATTTGAACGTGCCACAGTGTGGTATCTGGCCAAAATTATTTAAAATATTTTGTAGGCCTCTAAAGCAGATAAAAAGCTTTAAAAAATGTAAAATACTTTATTATGCTAGAAAAAAATCTTTTCGAATTTTTTCGAACAATTTACACACATTAGTGTCCTACTGCCTATCATTATTTCGATCATGTTCTTCCATGTCGTCCTCTTCAGAATCACTCGAAAACTAGATTCTGGCAATAACAACTGTTATGATTCTGTAGCAGGTTTTATTTTATGATTTGTGGAAATTTTCGTAACTACTAAAACTTAAATAAAGATCGAAACAAAAAAGTAAGCCACTAAGTAAATTTTTATTGCAGTCTAAGAGCAAGTCTTTTCTTTAAAAGTTTTGACTATATGAACGAAAATATCTGATAGATGGCGCTCCAATTGGATGGTATGCCCGTAATTCAAAATTTTGTGTAATGCATGTGACACTGAGCGCCATCTGAAATGATTTACATAAAGATTATAAGTATCATTTACAATTTCTTGAAATTCTTAGTATGTATATTATAAACACTATAGATAGCACTTCTAGAATAACTTTTAGATTAATTTTGCCTCAATTCCTGTAATGTAAGCTGATGTTTTTCAATCTGAGAAAGCTTTCTTGGGGTGTTTCCGAAACCTGCTTTTGTAACGTGAATCAGTATCGTATCTCAGTTTAAAACACGTCTTGCATGATTTTTTTCTTTTACTTACAATCTTTCTCATTATTACTTCTTGCTTACCACTTTTTTAAAATTAGAAGCAAGATATAAAACTGATTAGAAAAAAATGATTCTAACATAGAGTATTGAAAGACTGAATTTTAAAGTATTAGGATCAATGTCTTTAATTATTTATTAAAACTTATTAAAATCTTTTTGATGATTGTTTGCAAATATAAAATCGCATTGATGAATTCATTGCCATTAAACTTTAGTATCGACATTAGTTAGCACTAATATGAATTGAACTTGTGATATTGCATAAGTTGTGAATATCTTTGTCATTATTAAATTCCGTGTTTGCTCTTGGGCCAATCCATTTCAAGTGGTCCAGATAATATAAAAATGGTCGCTCGACCATTTTTAAAAAATCTGAATTTTTTTTTACCACAACCCTAACATGACGGAAGTTCAAAATGACCGTTATTTTAATTTTACTATTTTTTGTTTGTGCATGGCGGCCATCTTTGTTTCATCGTGTTCAGCGATTTTCTCAGATATTAGCATACACAAAATTGTAAATTTCTTGTCATTTATTTTCCCAATTGAAATGGGGTTTGCAGCGTACTGTTCAAAATAAAATAGGTTAATGTACGATTGGAGAATAATTTTGAAAAATAAATTTTTACAAGTGAAATTTTAGCACAAAATTTAAGATTTTTTCCAAAATCTATCATTTTGCAAGAGGAAATTTTTCATGCAAGGGAAACTGTCAACCTTACAATTTTTTTCTACAAATAGGTCAAAAGTGTGTGTACTCACATACCAAGTCCCAGATCTGGGAGTTGATTTGTCTTTGCAAAAAAATTCCGAAATTCGTCAAAAATTTCAAAAATCGCACTTTTTAGGCTTTGATATCTCTGGTGGGGCACGAGATAAAAATCTGAAATTCAGGCCTTTGATAGTATTGGGTAGTAGTGTTATGTACAAAGAATTTCAAGAAAGAGATTTAACCCTTTGAGGGGCAAGCAATTGCGTTCGTGTAATTCTGAATTCCCACCGGAAATTTGTAAAAAAGTTATATCAAAAAGAGGAAAAGCAATTTCACGACTGTTTTCCACCAAAGTTAGAAAAGTGAAATTTAATAACATTTTTCTGGTGTGAATCTTCATCAATCGTAGGTGGTATATAATATATACCGCCGCTCCTCAAGGGGTTAAATACAAGCTGAGATATGACATGGACAATACGTGAAAATAATACTGCCAAACTATTGTAACCTACTATGTAATTGTTCAACAAGACTGTCAACCTTACACTATTTTTTTCTACAAATAGGTCAAAAGTGCGTGTATTCATGCACCAAGTCCCAGATCTGGGAGCTGATTTCTCTTTCCGAAAAAAATTCTGAAATTCGTCAAAAATTTCAAAAATCGCACTTTTTAGGCTTTGATATCTCCAGAAGAGCACGAGATAAAAATCTGAAATTCTGGCCTTTGATAGTATTGTGTAATAGTGTTATGTACAAAAAAATTCAAGAAGGAGATTTGACTACAAGCTGAGATATGGCATGGTCAATAGGTTAAAACAATACTTCTAAACTATTGTAACCTGCTATGTGTGTGTTCATACCTACAAAATATTAAACTAATGGCTGATGATGCAAAGTTACAAAGATCATCTTCAAATTCTGTTTAAATCGTGATTTAAATAATTCAGATTGTATGCTAAGCCAATGCATTATTTGTCCAGATGAACAAAACATACTGGAAATGCTATTCGTCCATTTCAATGGCCCCGAAAATATTTTGGTTGATTGACCGTTCCTAAAAAAACAAATTTTTTTTTTGTACAACAACCCTAATATGAGGGAAGTTCAAAAAGATTATTATTTTAATTTTAATATTTTTCGTTTGAGCATGGTGTACATCTTTGTTTCATCGTGTGTAGCTATTTCCTCACATTGATATCTCTTGTGTGGCGCGAGATAAAAATCTGGAATTCTTTCTTTTGATAGTATTTTATGGTAGTGTTATGCACAGAAAGTTTCAAGAAGGAGATTTGATTATAAGCTGAGATACGGTGATTAAAGAATGTTAAGAAAAGCTATTACGAGTACATTAGGAGAAATGAGATTAGTCTCTTTTATTACAACATTTATGCAGAAAATATCGTTTGTTGAAAACAGTTAAATAATAAACATTTAATTTACAAAGATAGTATATATGCTCAACAAAGAGCTTAACACTGTTTACGTGAGATGTTATGAGTTCGACCAGTTACTGTTGTCTGTCCATTAAGCTGTTCTTTCTCAAAATTTTATTTTAAGCCACCCAAGTCTTGTTATCCCTTGTTAACTTGAATGAAATTCTCTAGGTTTAATAACTGAAACCATGTCAACTGGGTCAGTTGTAACCGATCGTCTGTAATTTACTTTTCCTGAAATGTGCTCCAAGTTAAAATTGTTGCAATAGCATTTCTAGTAGGTTTGTTCATCAGGACAATTAGTGTATTGGCTTAGCATACATTCTGAATTGTTTAAATCACACAGAAGCATTTGAAGAAGATATTTGTAATTAACATTTAACTTTGTACCATAAATACTTAATTTAAAATTTTAAAAGTATGAACAATTACATAGTAGGTTACAATAGTTTAGCAGTATTGTTTTCACATATTGTCCATGTCATATCTCAGCTTGTAGTCAAATCTCCTTCTTGAAATCTTTTGTACATAACACTACTACACAATACTATCAAAGGCCAGACTTTCAGATTTTTATCTCGTGTTCCACCAGAGATATCAAAGCCTAAAAGTGCAATTTTTGAAATTTTCGACGAATTTCAGAATTTTTTTCGCAAAGAGAAATCAGCTACCAGATCTGGGACTTAGCGTAAGAGTACACGCACTTTTGACCTATTTGTAGAAAAAGTTGTGTAAGGTTGACAGTTTCCCTTGCATGAAAAATTTCCTCTTGCAAACGGATAGATTCTGGAAAAAAATTTAAATTTTGTGCTAATATTTCAGTTGTAAAAATATATTTTTCAAAATTTGTCTGCCATTGTATATTTAGCCTATTTTATTTTGAACAAAATGCTGCAAACCTCATTTCAATTGGGAAAATAAAAGACGAGATATTTACAATTTTGTGTATCCTAGTATCTGAGAAAAATGCTGCACACGATGAAACAAAGATGGCCGCCATGCAGAAACAAAAAATAGTAAAATTAAAATAACGGTCATTTTGAACTTCCATCATTTTAGGGTTGCTGTGCAAAAAATTTCAGATTTTTAAAAAATAGTCGAGCGACCAGTGCAGGACCACTTGAAATGGATTGACCCTCTTCAATGTGTTTTACTTCCTGAAAGGATTATGTCATTATTTTCATGACTAAATCTCAGTATGAGAAAGCAAATGCGTGTATATAAAGATACAAGGTTCTCAAACTATATTTTAGAAATTCATTTATTTGCTTATTAATCTAAAAGAAGCTAAAGAGTTTTGGAAAATGTCTGAGTCATTTTTGAGTCAAAGGAATTTTCAGTTTTTTGTTTAAATATTTTTTGTGGAGAGCTGCCACAACCCTATTTGCACAGGAGTTCTAAATATATCAATTCTGCTTCACTTGTTGTTGTAAAAACATTTTCTATGTATTTACACAGTCTTTCAGTAAAGTGATCTAAAACATTTTGAAGTTTTACCTCCGCCATGTTTTTAGTAATGTAGTTATCCTTTTGATAACATTGTTCTTTAGCTCTCTGAATAAATATATAGCGATGACATACATTTATTAGATGTTCGTGTGATATTATTTAGATTGTATGTAAAATCTGCTGCAACAAACATGGCCAAAGCTCCAGACGGTGATAGGTTCAGTGTACTTAGATTTAAGGTCTAAGACAAAAAATTATTATTTTTTCCATATTTTGCTGCCCTTGTTGTCCTGGCTGCAATGTCTTTAATAATTCTTGAAACATCTGCATATACTGCAGCTTTTTTGCTCAGCTGAACTGCAATTGTTCTTGGCTATTTTCAGATTTTAATTGTCCCGTTTTATATCGCTTACTTTTGCCAATGCAATTTTTAAACCATTTTGCTAGGTGACCGAGTTTTTCTACTGCCCTTAAAGACATATATAACATTTTTTGAGTCATTCTTCATTGGTTTCATGAAAAGATTGTTCAGTGAATTCCTAAGAAACTAATTTTGGTTTATAACTATGTTTGGTAGATTTTATTTTCTAAATTTAGCAAATGTAAGTAATTTTATAAACATTTCGCAATTTCAATAATTTTTTTTTTTTTTAGAAACTTTAATTTCTTAATTTTTCTGTGTGACAATACTTTTATTACATCACTCATCTATTTGTTTGATATTTCTACTGATTTTTTCATTCAATAGAATAAAAAAAAACAATGTACCGTATATCGCAACATATAACACGTCCTGGCGTTTAACACGCACCACTCATTTGAGAGTACATAATTTTATTTCAAGCATATACCACGCATCAATTTTTTCCCCACAAAATAAACTAAAAATAAAAACTTTTCTCTCACTTCAGATAAATGCGTCTTTTCTTTTCGACATGTAAAACAGGTCGTCTCCTGTCTGCTCAATTGCTTCCTTCTGGAATCTAAATAACCCTCCCCCTCCCCAAATTTCATTTAAGACAAACCAATCACTTCCCCCTCCCTCTCCCATCTGCGCAGATACTACCAAAAGAAATTTCCTGTTTCATGTAACATTCATCATTTGAAACCATAACTTTTAGATGCGTTGATCTTAAAGTTTATGAAAACCGTTCTTCATCATAAACTATGCCTTCACTAAAGCTAAATAAATACAATTACGGATTTAAATGTAAAGTAATCAAAAGAAAATGGTAATCGCGCCGCAGCAAGAATGTTCGGGGTTAATAAATGTTCTGTTCGTGAATGGAAGAAACATGTTTAGGTGCAATTCTAAATATGCCAAAACAAAAAGTTGCACTACGCACAGGCAGTACAAAGTGGCCTATTTTAGAGGACAATGTTGCTCAATGGATATTAGAAAATCGCCAAAATCGACTAATAATAACAAGGAGTAGTGTTCATTTATTTGGCTTACAATGGGCAAAAAAGAATCCCAAAGAAAATGAAAACTTTAAGGCAACAACGAGTTGTTGCGACAGATTTATGATTCGGCAAATTGTTCTTCGCCAAAAGACTAAAGTTGCCCCAAAACTTCCAAAAGACTTTGAACAGAAACTGTTAAGTTTTTAAAAGTTTGTTATTGATAAACAACAGAGAAAATCTATGATTTGTCTCAAATTGCGAGTATGGACGAAACTGAGTAAAAACTGTTCCATTTAAAACCACGGGAGAAAAAAAGTCCCACTTCACAGTGGTTCTTTCTTACTTAGCAAACGATATTATGTTAAAACCAATGATAATTTTCAAATGAAAAACAAAGCCAATTGGTAATTTTCCAAATGGAGTTTTTCTGTATGACCATATGAAAGGATGGATGAACAAAAATGGGTTAAAGTTATGGATACGTAATGTTTGGGAAAAGTGTCCAATAGCTTAAAAAAAATTCAGCAAGTCTTTTAGTTTGGGATATGTTTAGACCCCATAGGACACTCTGGATTAAAAGAAGAATAAAAGAATCCAATACAGATTTGGCAGTAATTCCAAGTGGACTGACTTCATTAGTGCAACCACTAATGTTTCAATAAACAAACCCTTAAAAGAAAGTTTAAGGCTGCAATGGAACACATGAATGCTGGAAGGAGAAAAGTCGTTTAATAAAGAAGGAAAGATACGGCATGAGATTTTATCACAAATATGCGAATAGATTATAACACCATCGGATGAAATCGAACTGGAAATAATTTTCAAAACATTTAAAAAAAAATGGAATTCCCGATGCACTTGACGGTATCGGGGATGCCTGATTATGGCTAGATGAAAACTACACTGGTCATAAAATATATGAATGTGAGTGTGAGGAAGATGACATTCCCAAAAGTATAAATGAGGACGAGTACAATGAAATTTTAATGTGATCTGATAAGTAAGATTAAGTTTTTTAGAAAATATATATTGTAAGTTTCTTCGTTTATATAAATATAGAAATGCATTTATATAACTCTGAAAATTTGGAATGTTTTATTCTTATAATTTACTTGAACCATTTTATATTCGTAGTATAACACGCACACGGAAAAATGAAGTAATTTAAAGTTGAAGTTAAAAGTGCGTGTTATACGCCGGGATATACGGTATGTACGTCCAGTAATTTTTTTCTTAATTATATAAAACTTTCTTACCTCGATAGTGAGCAAAGAACACAATTCCTTATGGTTGATTTAAAATATGTTATTCAAAAAGATAACAGAAAAATCGCATATTAGAATAACTTAGTATAAAACCAAAATGTTACATTATTTACAAAGAATCCTTTAGTCCACGTTATGGGTGCACAATCAAAAAACGTTTTACTTAAAGAAAAAAAAGAAACATCCAATTACATAAAAAAGGATTTTTGCCCTTTAATTTGCAGATTTGTCATCTGCACACCAAAAAGGATCTAGTAGGAAGTAAAAAATTACCGCATATATTAAATGTAAACAGTTAATAAATTTAAACTATTAATAAAGTAAAAAAACTGTTTTACATAAACTTTTTTGGAAATTTTAGTTTACGTATTAAAAAAATGGGGGCAAATTTTATTTCATATCTTTTAATTAGAAGGCCTATATATTATCAAAACACAAGACTCCTTACTGAACTCAGTTTAACTCCCTATTAAAATTATAAACTTATCTAAAACATTTAACCCCCCAAAACCTATGATTTCAAACTTGAGTATCAAAAATGAAGATGTACTGAATTAACAAAAATATTTATGTGAAAGAAAGTATATACCTTCGCCTCTAAAACTGTAAAATGTTTCTGAATTTCGACTAAAAATAGTTTTTTAGACGTTCGATTAAATGATGCATGGATGAGAAGCATAAAATTAGAAATGCAAAAACCATGAATTCCAAGAAAAATTCCAGACAGTTATAGAGTCTTGAGAAAGAAATGAACCCGTTATCATATGGACAAGATAGTCTTTTTATACCAAACAGAAAATTATCAACTAAATACGAAATTTAAAATTCTGACTTTTGTCCAGCTTTTTCAACGATATAAAACACTGTGCGTCCCTAAGATTTAAATACAATTTATGATGGTTACAAAATATTGTTAATAATATTCTACCTCTATGGATCATATGTGATTCTGAAAAAATACATAAGTATAGTACATTTTTTAATAAGAAGAAGCACAGAATATAACATAATTTGTTTATTCATGTCTTAACTTAATAGATATAATGTAAGTTTAACGATTATTAAAGATAGCAAATGATACATCAAAAGATATTTGTGTCACTGAAAACCTGCTGCTTTCTAGTGAAACATTAGAATCCGGAAGAATCGTTACTATATCGTAAACATTTACAAGAGATTCATTAACAATATTAGAAAACATAAATAGATTTTGGTTTGATTTTCTGCACATGAATTTCACAAAAACAGAATCATCCACATTTGTTTTCTATTACTAAACCAATAAAATTTAAGGTCATTTTTAAATTTTCAAAATTTAATGTATTTTTTTTGTCAAATATTTAATCAAAATGTAATTAACAACTTTTATTTCATTATTAAAATTAAAATCATTCTGTGAAATGTTATCATTACTGCATTCTGTATCACTATTGAATAGCAATATTCAAATTTGAAAACACATTATATAGACAGTGTTTCAAAAATACACTATACAACATGAATCATTAGTTTATTTACATACAAAAAGAAAAATAATTTATTAATTCTTAATTTAACATATAATTTTTAATTTTAAAAACATAGAACACGAGACTAGGGTACATTTGACCATGGTCAATTGTACCCCGGTATCTGGTGGTCCGTACCCTATATGTGATTTTGACAAAAAATTGATTAAAAAAAGTAGTTTTAGATTCAATTATTTTACTTAAAATCAATATAATAATACAGTGGGTTGCCAAATTATTAGGGACAGTCATGGAATATAGTTTTTTTGTACAATATTAGGATATAATTTGAAAATAAACACTGTTTTTAAGTTAAAAAAAGGCTTTATTATTATAGTTTGAGTATTCAAGTATTATTATATGAAAAAAAACTCAAGAAAATATAATATAGTAAATTTACCAATGTTAAGTAAAGAATATTAATATTTGGTGACATTTCCTTTAGTTTCAAAGAGTGTTTCGATGCGTCTCGGCATGCTTTCTTCGCAATTTCTGGCACTTTCTTTTATTTTAGGGTTATTATGCCATACATTTATTAGTTTTTCGATGAGTTGTACCTTGGTTGTAATCATATTTTTGGCGATTTTGCCTTGGTGATCTTCCATAAGCTTTCTGTGAGATCTTGTAAAGGGAATTGCCAGGCCAAGGTAAAACTGGGATATTGTGGTCTTCCCATAACTTTGTAATGCTTCTAGCTTTATAACAAGGCACTAAATCATGCATAAACATAAACTCTTCACCATTTGGGAACCATTCTTCAATTTGTGGAAGCAGCCGAGTTTCAAGAACATGCCTGTGCTGATCTTGTCTCATGATTCCCTTGACATTGTAAAGGCATCCAACTCTTTTAGCACTTATGACAGACCACAACCATTTCTTTATCAGGGTGTTAATACTATCCACGGTGCAATCACAGCGGTATTTTTCGCCTGGGCGTCGCCTGACAAAGGTGCTTTTATCGGCTAAAATCTCAAAGATTGATTCATCTGAGATAAGCACCTGAAAAAAATTAAATATGTTAATAATTTAGAAATAAATGATTTTAAATGACATAAATATTAATTATCTTAACAACGCACCTTACTCCCGTCATCAAATGTCTTCTGGCGGTATTCACGAGCCTAGGCAAGATGCTTCTGTCAACTAGGGTTTTTTGCCTGGCCAATGCAAATTCTGTCAACCCTTCCTCCGCTAATGTCCATAGCACAGTTTTTTCAAAACTGGCATTTCATATTCTTGAATAATGTGAATAAGGAGTTCCATCTTTTTCTTTCTGTTTCCTAAACAGATATCCCTGATTTTTCTATCGGTATGTGAAGTTCTTATGCATTTTCTTCCACTTTTACCTCTTCATTTGGGTGAAAGTGGCTGGTTTTTGTCCAGATTTATTTTTATACTGTTAACTACTAACTTGGAAACTGAAGCAAGTTCTGCTATTTTCCCTTTTAGAATGACTCGTATGCAGAAGAAGAGGTTATACCTCAGATTTTTTTCCTAAGGGACAAATCAACCCCTCAACCCTTACTGAAATCATTAAAAATAAAAAATTAATTAAATCGGAAATATTTTTCCCAAAAAATATCTAATCAATAAAAAAAGATAATACTCAAATATAATTCTTAAGTTTTCCAAAAAAAAAAAAAAAACCCAAAGAATTTTGTTTAAGTTAAAGGAAAGCATGTTCCACTATTGCGCGTAAAAAGACTTAGCGTCTTTCCTGTTATTAAAATATTTATAAAAAGCAAACAAACCTTTTAACATACAAAAAGTACTTAAAAGTTGAATTATAGAGATATTGACAATGGCAAAATACATTCCTGTAACACTTAAACCATATAGAGCCGCAGCCAAGGGCACGCAAAGTGTATGACTAGCAATAAATGTGACTGTCCCTAATAATTTGGCAACCCACTGTATATTGTCTTACCTTTTTATTGTTCTCAGCAATGCCTTCCGAATTACTAATCTTTAACATAAAAAGTAGCATATGTTTCACTGAAAATATTTACTTTTCAATATTTACTGCTGTCTCAAATCAACTATCATGAATAAAATGACTAAAATGGCAGCTATGCACATGGTTTTAAATTTCTATTAAGTACTTCAGGGATTCCATGCATGTACCAAAATATGAAGCATTCAAAAACAGAAATAATATCAAAAATAGGGGGTGGACCATTGTACCCCAGTCTCCCCTACAATAGACGTAGGTATGTAGAATGGAATGCCTAATTCAGTTTATTTGAAAGTTTTTAAAATTTTATCTTGATTCTGATGCCTGATTTATGTGTAAAGAATAGGAATGTTCAAGAATATTTAACTTAACATTCTATAAATATTAATTAATCTTTCAAGTACACAATTTTACGTCCATTAAAATTTTGATTA
This sequence comes from Maratus speculifer, assembly GCA_964019185.1. NCBI lineage: Eukaryota > Metazoa > Arthropoda > Arachnida > Araneae > Salticidae > Maratus > Maratus speculifer. The sequence continues at coordinate 255,539,879 of OZ025295.1, read as the reverse complement.
ATTTCTATCTAAATTTTATAATAAAATAGATTCATTACTTGATAAAAAAATCTAGTAGATGAACTTCAGAATACAAATCGATAATTGGTAGCATGATTTGGTAGAGAAATTGAATATTCTATTTCAATTTCAGGCAATTTCAAATGTTTTGTTACAACTTGGAATTTGATATAAAAAAATAACCAGGAAGAAAGTGATAGAATTTTCGGCTCTCGAATGCGGTACATTGCTTTTAAATCACTTCATCAATAATATAATGTAGTGAAGTACCAAGTTTGCCACGCAGACGAAGTGACGAAGGAACCCTCTGGAAACAAGATGAATTTTCTAAAACGGATCCACGATTGGCTGCAAATAAATATATATTCCGATAATTCAACAATGTGTCTGAGAAATTGATGGATGTATCACGTATATATATCTGATAGTTTTCGAATAGTCCCAGAGGTCATGCCACTTTTATTTACATTGCGATTTTAAGACTTTTTAAAAGTATGATCTCGGTTGTTGATTTTTTTTATATTTTAATTCCTTGATTGATGTTGCTTTTTTAGCTAAACGATTAGTCATTTCATTTTCATGAATGTCTGTATGGACAGGCACTCATGTAAACAGGATTAACTTTGTCGTTTGCTGTAATTTTAAAATTATTTCGAGTTTTAAAAGGCTTTTTGTGTAGTTAGCTCTTTTTGTATCATTAAACTTGATAAACTATGTGTATTGATAGTAAAAGAATTATAATTAATTATAATGTGATGTTTCCGCCTACGAATTTGCTTCCTTAATTGACAATAATTCACGTGATATAAAAAGTTATGTTGACTTAAATGGATTTTTTTTGTTCATATAACTACATTTTTTAGAAAACTGTTTATGCAAAATTTGCTTCTTCGTTTATCTTCGAGCCATCAATATATATTTTTAGGTGTGTTCGTGATTTTGAAAATACATAGCACCTATTGTTGTTTTTCAGCCCGCCTGTACGCATATTTAATGCAAAAAGTACCCAGCCAAATCGTTTGAAATTTAAAATGTATAATTGTTGCTTCCAAGGAGAAAAATAATTTCAAATGCATTTTAATGATGTTACACTTTTTCGAACATAATAAAATTGATTTGCATCTATGAAGCAAGTACTAAAGTATGCGTTCTGTTAAATCTCCGATGCAAGGAATATTCTTATTAATTTACAGGGTCACACAAAAGTATTCCTTTACATAATTGTATAGGGGGAAATATTGGTTAGCGCGCGTTTCAATTATTTTAAACTATTTCACATTTTATGAAATTGATATTCGTTGCTCAGGTTTACTAGTAGTTTTTTCCCCTGTATAATAAATAGGAATTATTATTTACAGGGACACACAAATGATATATCCTAATGTATTGTATACTTATTACACCAAGATTTGAGTATTGTAAAAGCTCCATTATAGTACGAACGCACGTTTTATTTACGTTTTCTACGTTTGCCGTGCAATTTCCGATATGTTATTTCTGTAGTTAAATATTGATCTTCCTCTTTTATAAAATATGGTTTATAAGGAATTATACTATTTCATGTTTTAGTTGAAATATGTGACGATAAAATTCTTCATTTGGGTTTTCAAAACGAAGCACTTTTCATATCTTCGCTATTTTTAGGAACCTTCGAAATTATGTTAATACGTAGCACCTACAGATGTCGTTCAGTCCGTCCATTTGTCCGTCTCTCCGCGTGCAACAACGTAAAAACTACTCAACAAAATTGTTTGAAATTTAAAATATAAAATCATTACATAATTTTGTCTAGTCATTTCAAATATTATAACAATCGGATGTATAGCTCAGTTACAGGTACAATCAAGATTATTCTGTTACATTACTGTTAATGGGAAGAAAAGGTTCAAATGCATTTTAATGATGTTGCACTCTTTCGAACATAACAAAATTGATATTCATCTATGAAGTATATACTAAGATATACATTCTGTACAATGAGTGTTGCAAAGAATATATATATATTTTTTAAGTGGCCACAAAAAGTATTATTTTACATAATGTTGTAGGGGGAACATTGTTTGGGGCGCGTTTTAATAGCATTAAACTTTTTAATATTTTATAAATTTGATACACATTATTAAGGATTAATTACAATTTTCTTCCTATATAATAGGCAGAAGCTAATATTTAAAGGGAAACACAAAAGATTTCGGTGTTCTATACTGTATTTGAAATACTGTATACTATTGCATAAGTATCTGAATATTTTTTTAAACTGCATTATAGTACGAACGCAGATTATTTGGATTTATTTCAGACTTGTTTCTATTTGTGACGAAAAAGAAATTACAATCTAAATGTACATAACGTGATTGTTGATGCTTTTTTATATAGCCTAGTAATAATTATGTGGCCCTCGTACTGAGCTGAGTTTGATAAACAATTTGCATTTGATTTCTGAAGCTTGTCATGTCAAGTGGATGAAGCATAACCTCTTCGCTACTGGCGATTATTACAGTATTTTTAATTATTACTGAATTATTTCTTTTTCGTTTGACTTCAGAGCGAGATTTTTGTTTTATTTTCATTAGCTCGAATCTTAGAATTCGAAACATATTATTCTTATATCGAAATTTCATTTATATTTGAGTATCATTAATAAAATGGGACAAAACTGATGTACCCATTTGGGTACTCAGGGACTGAAGAGGTTAAGTTAGTTATTTATCCAGTATAGATAGGTACAATCATTGTAACATAGATTTCCGAAATCCTCTATATGCCGATGAAAATTTCCACAGATCTGAATTAATTGCAAGTCCTATTCTTTCTTTTGTCTCCCGTACGAGGGATCAGACAACGTATTGTATAAAATTACACCAAAATTTTGTAACATTTTCAGAATCTTAATTTTAAACCCAATCATCTAATTTAAATATTAGCAGACCTTTTAAATATTTAGGACATTGTAAGCTTAAAACGTAGCATTTTTCGTAATAGATTGCCATTCTATTTAATCCTGACCAGCTTTTTTTTAAAAATTCTAGTTGTACGGATCCAATACTATCTAACTCTTTCTTTGTTTTTCCTTGAATTATCAATAGAATATTATAGCCGTAGCTAATTAATTTAGCTTCATATTCTTGCAATCAACGTAATGATCTATTCAAAAAAATCTCCACAGGAATGACCCAAGGCACAATCCCTGTAGGCAAAGTTTGCAGACATAGTGGAGCACTGTCGGGAGCATAAGTGGTGATTCCGCTCGATATGAAATACATGATTTTATTATGTATAGGATGCTTTTCTAATTCGACACAAGATAATTCTTCCAGTATGAGGACCCGCAGCAAGTGCTTGTATACATTTTCGTAGTCTGTTTAAAAAAGGATAAATAAATATCTTCTTTTAAATCGATAAGGTTGAAAAGTTCCGTTATTCAAAGTTCTGTGGATTTATTTTCGGTAAAACTTTTTTTGTGAGTTATTTAATTGGTGGTTTATAAGCTTAAGCAATAAAATTTTGAACACTTTACCGAGTGCCGGTAAAAGTGGTATTGGGGGTTAAATGTGACACTTAACAAATAAATAGTACAATAGCAGGCACTGGTGCAAATGAACCAACATTCTTTATGATATTATATTTTTGGGCTAGTAGTACATACCATTGTAAGATGTAACTAGCTGATAAAAAATTAAGAGAAAATATATTTTCTGCATAATATTTGTAGAAAAAGATAAAGTAAAAAACATAAGACAGGAAATTAGTTGCATATAATTTGCTTAAATCTAAGAAACAATCAAACGGTTTAAAAGATACATTTTTTTTAAATTCCAAAATGCATGAAACTTTGTTAAAAAAACCGCATAATTTCATTCCGCATGCTGTTTTTAGCTTGAACAGATTCCGAACCTAAACCGATGGATTCAAACTTCTGAATGTCATGGATTATCATGAAAAAGCAACAGTTAATTATGTACGAAGTTATGATCAAGTGCCGACAGCACACAACCCTATGTCATCAAGCACAAAAAAAAGTCATTTATTTTATGGAAGAATAGTAATAGGTATCTAATGATCCATGTCTGCCGGAAGTGAAGTTGTACCAAAAATTGATACTGCTAGTGGTTGACTCGTAGGTATAGCATTGTGTTTGTGCTACAATCAAAAGTATGAAAGCATGGAAAACTGGGTGCAGGAAAACACAATGCTATGCCTACGAGTCAACCACAAGTTGTATTCATTTTTGGCTTACGTACCACTTCTCTTCTGGCAGACATGGATGATCAGATTCCTCTGTTACTATTCTTCCATAAAACAAATGTTTTTTCTTGTTCTTGATGACATAGCGTTTTTTGCTATCAACTCTTGGACTGTTATTTTTTATATTTAAATTTGTTATTCCAGCTCAATAATTATTATTCATTACTGGTAATTGGTGCAGTGCTCACTGTTTAGCCATTCCCTAATATCTTAATTAATTAAAATTAATTATAAAATATCCGATAACACTTATCAATGTATAGACAGAAATTTAATAATTTAAATACTTTACTGTTAAAGAAATATGAACAAGAAAATTTAATTCTCTTAAATATATCTTAAACTATTTGTTATAAGTGATTATGAGAAAAATGAAAATTCTTCAAACGTGAAAACCTGTTCTACAATATTTAAAACGTATTTATAGTAAAAGTATTGCATGCGATTCATTAATGATAATCATATTTTATTAAAGTGGAAGTTCTAATTTTTACCACGCAAACGAAGTGCATTACTTATGCTCTTTAATAATTTAAATTTTTCTTTTTTAAAGTTAATGATGTGATTTTTTAAATTTTATATGGACGCTAATAAAGTGTGATATTTTCGAATTGTTTAGTTTAGTAAAATTATAAAATGTTTTTGTCCAGAGAAATTACGTGTAACGTAACTCTAGGAAAAAAAGGAAGTTTTACAAAATTTAGTCACAAATTGCAGAATAAATTGGGTTTGTTTAATACTGTTCCATGAGGTCATTGTTTATGATGTGCAGCTATGTTTTAAAATTGGAATTATAATGCTTATTTAATTTAGTTGTTGAATAAATATGTTCTGTTGGATATTCGAATGCTTTGCACACACGCAAAAATTATTTACAAGAGACCGAATTTCAAGGCACATATATAATCCGATCATTGCTTCTAAGCCTATGACTTGCAATAACACAGTGAAACTTAAAATTGGATGTAAATTTGTTTTTAAATTTCAGGAGAGGTAGCCTCATCAAATCGAGGAGAGATGACCACCTTTAATCAATTCTTCAAAACTATATGTAGTGAAGATTTTAAGTAAGTATAATAATATTTATATTAAATATGATATTAATGTTTATAATTATATTAATTGACATAATTGTTTAAAATTTAAGTACTATATATATACTGAAAAGAGAAAACGTAATAACCAACCCCTTAATAATTTGTTGGCCGAACTTTTATAAACAGTTTTAAACCACCTTGACATAGGTGCCTACAGTTCTTGATAGATGACAAAGGTCAAATTGTATTCGTTGTTCAAAAAGCAGTCATGAACTTGCGGGATATTCAGAAATGGTTATATTTAAGGTCTTGACTAATCATTGAATGACAATAGAAATGTTTTGTAGAATTAAGATCCGTCAAGTTTAGCGACTATAACATTAACTAATATTCATTATTTTGTTCCAAGAACTACTCGCACACAGTTAGAGTTACATGAAATGGAGTGTTGCCTTAAGCGTAGAATCAATTTATATTTCGAAAAATAGATAACATATAATGCTGAAAATGATCCACAATCTGATCATCATTGACTTTCTCCAAAAGTTTTTATCGCCTCAACTGGCCAATGAATGACCCGTTGCAAAAGGGGGAAAAACAGTTCGATTAGAAGTCGGTGTATTCAAACACTTCTATCAACGTATTGAAGGATGAATAGAGTTTCATCCTGGGAAGCACCTTTTATCCTATGTTCCATAGTCCACTCATGATGTTACCGGCCTAGCATAGAAGTGTTTTGTGACTATGTATAATCATCAGGGGTACATGAGTGGGACATTAGCCCTATAGTCTCACTTTTAACAGTGTCAGCTGAACTGTATTCTACGAAAGATTTCCCCTCGGAATTTTATTGTCTTGGGATGTGGATAGAGACAGTCTTTGGCGCAAATTTTGATTTAGCAAAACAGTGGGGTGGCATAGACGTCCTTTTCTTTTGATAAAGCTTGAGAGTCCAACGCCATTGCTTTAACGGACAGTTTCACTGATATTCATCTATCATTTGTAAAAGCATTACAGTTATACGTCCTGAACAATTATGAGATGTGAAATTTTGAAGTTACTCGTTTTGAATAGTCGGGCCACTGAATTCTTCTCTGTTTCAACGTAAGTTAAATAAGCAGCTTTTACTCTCACAAGTAGATGTAAGCTGGAAAATGACACCAAAAACTTCCTCGCTGCATTTAAATATCCTTACCGAGGTATTATGGGACTTCCATTTAAACCAAGCGAGTTCGTTGCAAAATATGTGGATGGTCATAATGTTTTGGCTCTTGAGTGTGTTTTAGTAGTAATATTATAACAGGGCTTTAACTTTTTCCCCCAGAAAATATTAAATACGTCGGAAACTTTCATTCCAGAAACATATAAAGTTAATGAATTAAATTAAAAACATTAAAAAGGTTAAAATAAAGCAGTGAAAAATAAAAAATAGGACTCTACTTGTAGCGAAGAAGATTAAATACACTTAAAATTATCAGCTAGACAATTTCCGAGGATTTGGATTTGGATCCATCTATAGGTGGTGAGATCAATATAGCACCACAACCAAAAACGTGACAATTATCTTTTTTGTTTGTTTTCGAATAGGTGAAATTATGACTATGAAAATTATTAGAAATGCTTCCCTCATCTTGATGTGTGTGTAATTTGAAGTATTTCCTTATTATTTAAATGAGAATGTTCTTTTAGAGTTCATTTTTGTTATTTTTAATTAAACTTATTTTAATGCTACACTGTATTTTTAAATTTTTGGCTAATATTGTAAAACAAATTATTAGCTTTAAACTGAAATGTTAAGAAAAAAATAGTGATGTCAGTGAAATTTGTATAGATTATGTTATGTTTTGACTTAGGCTATGTGTAATTTGTATCGATTATAAGGTTGTGATGACTGATGGGGGAAAAACATAGTTTTCTCTCCGTAAAAATGACATTTTTTTATCATGTTTGCACTGCATTTTTACTTTTTTGGAAGTAAAGAATAGAAAATTGACATAAATGACTGCCAGGAATTTCATTCCACAAATAAATATAAAATAATAAATAAACAAATTTTAAATTCTGTTTCATAAAAAGGGTATTATTCCAAACCTACTACAGTATGTCTTGATTACCAGGTATTTTAAACAATAGCACCGTTTATCAGAAAAATATGATACAACTCCTTACTTATCGCATTAGACAAATTACTATTATTTAGAATAATATGTGATATATGTAACAAATGGTATAAAAACATAAATACAATTTTCTCTTTACTTAAATTTTGGAAAAAACCACAAATGTTTTTATTTTTTTATTTTTTTAATCTATTTTTGGGGTTTATATTGATTTAATGTATTCTATCTCTAAGAATCAGTATACTGATTTAATTTGTAAAAAAAAAAAAAAAAAAAAATATGTGATAAAGTGAGCAAAATAAAATTTGAAATACAAATGTTACATATCGATTAAACCAGCAGAGAACTGAAAGTTTTCAATTTGAGAATAAAAAAGAAAATATATATTTATTTATATTATGAATACTGTAAGATAAAGAACTATGAAGAATAAAATTTTATCTGGTAAATGCATTTGAAAACATCTGTTACAACGATAATGGGATAAAATGTTGCTCGTTCGACAAAATTATTATAAAACTGAATGAATTTTCTGCATTTTTATATGAGAAGTTTGCAGCGTTCATAAAAATATTGCATGCAGCGCATTACAGATATTTCGTATTTTAAAAACTTGCAGTTTTAATTAGCATCATGGATAATACATTTTTAGAAAATAGTTACTTTCTCTGCATTTTTGAAGACTAAACTGTTCTGAAGGAGTGGTAATTTTACAAGTTTAGATTTAATGGCACCAATTTCCTTTAACAAATTGCAACTATTTAGCTAGATTTTATTCCTACTCAACTAAATATAATTTTTTTTTTTAAGTAGAATGAATAATCTTTAATAACATAATACCACAACTTACTTAATGGTAATTTTAAATAAATCATTAAAAAATGAAAAAAAAAGTATTTTGCTGCATTATAAAACAAAATTAAAGGTTATAGAAAAAAATGGTAAATGGTTTTTTTTATTATTTTTTATTTATAAGAAGGAAAAAATTATAAGAAAGACTATATTTATAAGAAATGCTCAGTTTAATTAAATGAAAAAATGATTTCAGCTGAGAAATTATTTTAATCAAATTCCGTTTTTGTCAAATAAAAAAGACAACATGTCAATATTTATTTTAAAAATAAACTAGTATTTTATATTAATATTAAAAAAGTTTGTATTTGTACGTTTAAATATTATCAATTCCTATACTTTTCCTTTTATGAATAAATAAAATCTGTTATGTGTTTGACTTTTGAATTCGTTTGAAATTTCTTATTCTTAGTATATATATTATATGTTTACTAAATATTATATATTTACAAAAATAAATACTAATGTTGACTGAGAAAAATGGATATTTTAATATAAACTATGTCATGGGGAAGTAAAAATTTAACGGTGCATTTAATCTGACATCAAAAATAAAGAAATAACATTGTTCTGCCAAATATTTCCACTAGCATCTATTACATACGATAAAGAAAATACATCGTTTCAAAATAATACTATATACTTCATAAAACTATACACAATGTTTCATATATTTGTCTGGTTTGTAAAACCATACCTTAAATGGCTGCATGCAGCTTTTAAAAGATGTTCCTATGCTATTTTTAAATTTAGAACCATAAATAAAATATCCTGAAAAAAAACTTTTCTTGCACTTTTTAATTTTATGGTCATTTCTATGAAAATTCAAATTAGTTTATTTTTATATTAATATTTACTGTTATTATGCTGGTTTTTTACTTTTATGTACAATATTAAATTTATACAAATTAGAAAGAGCTAATTTTAAAATTTACAACAGTTTTACTGTATCAAAAACAAATGACACTGGAAACATTCGTTTATTATAAATTCCTTCTACAATTTTTTTTCATTATAAATCCGTTACACAAGTTTATACAAAAAAGTTTGATTTAAGTACTAGTTTTAAAAGTTGTTGTTCTAATTTGTCCCAAATTCACTAATGTACAATACTTCAGATATAGGAATGTAGTCCGAAATTTTTGTGTGTTCTTGTAAATACTATGTTCTTTCGATTCTATAGGAAGTAATCTGTAAAACATTTCAGCAACGTAAATAAATTTCAAAAAATATGAAATTTTTTATTCTTATTAAAATATGCCTCAACTCCATGTCCCCTTAAACCATTATATATTGCAATATTTCTGCTTTGTCCTGTAAATTAATAACAAATATTCTTTGCATTGCATACTGTACGAAATGTATATTGAAGTACATTCCATAGATGCATATAAATTCCATTATGTTTAAAAGTGTATAGCATCATTACAATGCTATTTTCTTCCATTGGACAGTACATGTAACAAAATAATTCTGACTTTCCCTGTAATTAAATTCAGCATTCAATTTTTATAAAATGTAAAAAAAAAAAAAATCATCAAAAATATGAATTTATGTATTAAATTGCAAACCATTCGATTGTGTAGTTTTTGAGCATTTGTATGTGGACGGAATTGCCAAACGACAATTATAGGTGCTACATATTTTTTTATAATTATGAACGCACCTATAAAAGAAAAATGATAAATGATAAATTGAACAGTTATCTTCTACGTCTTCACTGGGAAAAACTCTCACTCAATAAATGTTTTATGTAATATTTACGTTGTTGACAATGCAACTATGAGTGGATCTAACCTACTTCGTAAGTACCTATAAGTATATACAAAGCTAGCGGATAAAACTGCAACAGTACGTTTTACATTAAACTGCTTGTGTTACGTGATGCTTTCGTTGTAAACTTGCATTGGTAGATTAGGATATCGCTTGAATAAAAAAATTTACAGTTAGTGATTAAATAATAAAAATCACATAATAGAACTGTAGATAAATGAAAATTAGATAGAATTTAATTGGGTATATGATCTATTAAACTTTCCAATATTAAAATTCCGGATCTTGTTTTATTCTGGTTATATTTTAACTTTTCAATAATATGCAGAAATTCCCTTTCAAATACCTATCTGATCTCTTTAATTATAATCCTTTATCAACGGTAAATATAATTGAATTTCCGTAGATACATAAAATAAAAAAAAATCGTTTTTCCAAATTGGTAAATTTCTATTTTGCGCGTACTGTTACTATTAAACTTAGTATGGTACAGTTTAAATGATATTAAACAAATATACATTTCGATATAGTCTACAAGCGAAAACCAAAATAAATCTGATATCGCGATTATTTATATTTCTGCATCTGAAAAAATGTTTGAATTTCTTTTAATTTGTGCTTATTTTGTCCTAAAATTAAATTTTAAACAATACTTTATTTTGTTTATTTCGGTTTTAAGTTAGAAAGAAGCATGATATGACTCTATTTTATACAAAAAATTGTTTTATATGCGTATAATGTTGAATTTTATAATGCGCACAGCATTTAATCATGCATTATTCAGATGAATTTTTAAATTTAGATTTACATATTAATTAAGTACATACCAACATTTATTTTTCTAGATAATCAGTTAAAGTTATATACTTCAGGCAGAAAGGAAAAAAAAAATCTTAATTGCATATTATCTGTGCTATGTTTGTTTTCAAAATAACAATGTTATTGTTTCAACAAACCCTAAGATACTGTGCCACATTGTGCCGAGTCCTGTGCCTAGTTAAACTTCAATTTATATATAGTTTATGCATAGTTGTATGACGTTCTATTGTGTGCTACATAAATATTCATCCACAGTGAGTGGAATTACATTAAAATAGGTTATATCTTAATCATTTAGCTGCTCACCAGTCTTTCGCATGTGTATTATGGTTAGACTTCTCAAGACACGTTTCGCAAATACTAATGAACCTATCTTCTACAGACAATTCACGACTCAATACGGGAAAGTGCTTACACAGCTAGATCAAATCAACTAACCAAAATGTGGACATGGGGAATTTTGAAGGCCCATATGCACATTTGGATACTGCGAATTCTTTCATAGTGTGAAATTTTAGTATGGTAGTACGAAAAGCCAGAATGTCCCTTATGAAACCATCACGTCGCTCAAGCCTATAAACATTTGACGAAGCCTATGTTATTAGTTTGATATTACATTCTACGGCTTGGAAATGGTATGGTACGTCCGCCAGATTCAAAGAGTTGTCTTTTCCTCCATAAAAATCAAGTCTGCAATGTCCCCTGAAGAAAAGATTACCGAATAAGGTGGGCAGATTATCTTGGTTTCAGACCGATTTATAATGACATAATAATAAATGGCGTGAAAGTTTAATGCTATAATTAGAAAATTTTGAGCAGATATACTTGTTATGGGAGTTTGTTTAAATTTAATTATCCGCCGAAATCTCCGATCTCGAGCGTGTTGCTTATCATTCACTGACATTGAAAGGACACATTTTCGCAATGGGCAAATATTAAATTTGTTCGAAGGACCTTGTACTCATACAGAGGGAGCAGATTTGCATCGCATTAGTACATTCTTAATCCATTTTTAGTATGTAGCTTTACGATTTGACTATTTTATGACTTCTCAAAATGCGTTTCGCAAATATTCATCCACAAAGAGTGCAGTTGAATAGAAAGGGCTTATCATCTCAACGTATTGTATACCAACAACTATATATATATATATATATATATATATATATATATATATATATATATATATATATATATATATATATATATATATATATATATATATATATATATTGTCACATTGAACGCAATATTATGTTATTTTTTTAACTAAAAGGAAAAAAATAAACTAATTAAAATAAGTAAGAAGTGTTCTAATTGCAAGAGAAATTTCACTAGAATAAAAATTAATAACATGGAACATTTAAACGTGGGAAGTAATGAAAATATTTAAACACGCTTATTCTTTTATTTTAAAGAAATGTTAATGGTTTTAAAATTACATACATTAATGTATTTAACATTTCAAATGTAAAAATAAAAAATAAATAAATAACTTAAAATATATTTCTAATAAGAAATTTATGTTTAAACATCATTTATTCTATTTGATCTTTATGAGAGGTTAGAGACATATTTATAATATTGGTTTACGTATATCTTTAAGTATTCCTCTCACGTTTTTCCGGAAAAAACTGCACGGTAAAAGTAAATTTAATAAATATAGTTAAATAGTGTGGAAAATATTATAGAGGAAATGTTCTTTTTTTTTCTTTTTCAAAGTGAACAAAATTCATACAAATTTCGTATCGCTACATAGCGAAAAATATTACCCCAAGCTTTTTTGTTGTTGTTGTTTATAGTTTGTTTTATGAATAAAAATTTCTAAACTCGCACTTTTGTTTCGCAGTATCAATTCATTTTTCCCTAATCGTACGAAGAATAATAATTTCACAACAATTTTTTCTTGAGATATAGAAATTACTAAATAAAATAAAACAAAACAATTCCTCTATAAAATGATTTTAATTATTCTGTTAAATATAGAATAATGTTTAACAAAAATAATTTTATTTTAGACAATGCTTTTATTTTTAATACGGATTATATGTCCTAGGAACGCCACATTGACATAAAGCAATAAATTATAAAATAATCAGTGAAACTGAATAAGTATAAATACAAATGCTCCATTGTTTGATTAATAAATACACAACAATAATATAACATTTTATTTTCACAGAAAATTGTGTAAAATACGACATATTATATGCGTTAAATATCGCAGACCTATTTCTTAAACTGATGAAATTAAAAGAAAATGTTTTAAATTATTTTAAATTAAAAGAATTTATTTTTAGTTCAAAGCTCATTATTTCATTTAGAAGAAAAATTTTAGAGTAAGATTTTTTTTTTTTAATTTTGCATAATAAATCTTAACAGGTAGTGTTTTATTGAACTCATAACTGCTGAAATATTCAATAAAGGTAATAATTAATTACGTCAATCTAAAATCGATGTCTGCAAGCTACATAGCGTTAAAGTAGCAGCCTAATCCGTATAAAATACAAAGCGTATACGAAGTTATTGTTAACTGATATTTAACGTAAAAGCACCTTGAAAAGTGACAACGCCTGGTAAAAGATGTTTGAATGCATATGAATTAAACAATGTTGTATATTAAACGAATTAAATAAGTTACGAATAAATTGTATTATTAAACAAATAATATGTATAGAATCAGTATTTAATTTCCTTTAAATCACAGCTCTCTTACGCCTTCGTTTTGCTAATGATTTTATTATTGTTCGCAATGCATCTGAGTTCAGAAACCGCTGAAGTAACCTGTAGAATAACTCTAACAAAATATTAAAGAATATTTCATACATTCCTATTAATCCTACGTCATGTAGCGTGGCACACATATAGGAGGATACTTCTTAAAATCATTGAATTTATTCACGAAGATAGACTCAATGATTTTCTGTCTCATTTTTTTTTCAAGAGATGACGAGAAACGACAAAATCAACCATAACCTTGTATTCCGTTTTTACGTATGATAGTGTTTGTTTAACACGGAGTTCCTTGTGTATTTCAAAGACACGCTATATTGTCAAAACAGCTAACAATATGAAACTAGTTATTCCTCAAATTATTTAATCCAAACAAGAGAAGCACTCAAAATAAGGGGTAAATTCGTTAGATGTCTAGAAGTTTTTAAAATAAGTTACAAGTATTTGTACCAAAATGTGACAGATTTTAGGCAGTTTCAGATTTGCATTTCCAAATAAAGAAATTTTGTCTTTTTTCGAACTCTCTGGTCTCTATTTACTGTGTTTTGTTCGTATTTGTAACATAATCTCACTGATCAACTTATCTCCAAGTGGTACTTAATTTGCTCTGGAGTTCGCAAAAAAGCAACTCCAATGCACCTTTACATTTCTTAATTCATCTTCTAAGATTCTTAAGAGTACTTAAGATTAATACTTAAGTTATTAATTTAAACGCACAAAAACCTTAAACAATGCTCAAATAAGCCGGGTATGTTATATTTTGCTGCTTGATATAAAGACTAGAATTTTTTCTGAAAATACTCTAACTCTAATTTCAAACTTTTCTTGTTCTTTTCGTTTATCGGTTCGTTTATCGTGTTCGTTATTCGCGCATGGGATTATCTAAAACTGTTTCCGTAACATTTTATATATGAACTTGGATCAAAACTGTTGAACACTTATTGTTTATACCGTAAAAATATATACTTGGGACATTCTTTTGTTCTTCCCTCTATAGTTTTTCTTTTGCATATGTACGAAAAGTTTTTATAAGAAAAGAAGAGAAAATTTAACATTTCAGTTATATTTGAAGCAGATTTTTTTTAAATAACAATCTTAAAAAATACATATGTAATTAACTTTTATTAATATACTTTGATAAATGCTTTAGCGGACTATTATTATAAGGAATAGGTAAATACCCTCTCTCTTTCCGTGGCTAACCAAAATGCAAGAGAAAAACAAAAACACAAACAAAAGAACAGATAAATGATCTTCTAATGTATTTTTAATCACCTTGTGTATTACGTTTTGAAAGGAAAAAAAAAATAAGTAACAATAAATATGAAGCTCTGAAATTTACATTAAGTATTCAAAGCCAGATAGAATATCAGTTGAAATACCCTTCTTAGTTGATATACTGATTTGGCGATACCGGCTACATGAGATTTTCCCATAAAAAGTATTAAATATAACAATAATATAAGTAATAAATATAATTAATAAGTATATAAATAACATTATACTTGTTAGAAAAAAAGACAGAGATTGAGAGTAATTTCGGTTATAACATAAGAATCTAAAACCACAAATCCTCTAAATTATCAATTTATCTATCCCTAACTTAAACATGAAAAATATACAAATCCTCAAAACATTTTATTGCAAAAGGTTTATGTTAAATAATTATGAAAATTTCTCAATCTTTTGTTCAGACTATACTGAAGATGTTTTGTAAACTCAGGTAAAAATAATTAGCTTTTAGATTAAATAAACATTAGTATTGCAATTTAGTTTTTTGCTTTAAAAGTAAATAACAATCAGCTAGGAAGAAATTACGTAAGTCAACATGCCTTTAAAAAAATTAACACATTAGTTTTTAAAAGGAAAAATTTGAACGTATACACATGTGGACGCAGATATACCGATGGGGTTAGAAATATCAAAAATCCGTGTTATTTCGTATGACTTTTTTTTCTTCTTCTTCTTCTACGAAAAAAAAAAAGAGAGAGAGGGAGACAGAGAGAGAATTTAATTTTTACAAATGATGATGTATAGCACGCGTGTTTTGTACATCGTCTGCTTATAAGAATAGATTTCTCTTTTTTTAGGAAAAGAATTGTACGCTGGAAGAGAATTGTACGCTTATTCTTTTTTACTACTATTTGTTTAACTTCTTTGTTATTTAATGATAGACAAAATAGTGTGACATTAAAAAAGACTATTATTACTTTAAAAAACTAATTTTAATTTGGAAACTATGCATTTATGTATTCAAAAAAGTAAGGGGTCATAGCTCGAGTTTTGCCAATGTGGCGATGCAATTTTTGTGTTTATTTCAGGAATAGATGAGGAATGTTTCCCTAGCTGGAATTTGTGTCATTTTGTATATAGATACGGGCGTTCTATAAACATACTGGGGCTGTATGTTAATAATTTTCCAAATTAGACCTATCAAAAAGTTGCAACTTATGCCATAAGTTTTTGCACCCTTTTTTATGAATTTTTGCATCTGGAAATATGGGTCTAAGGGCAATAATTAAAGTTACAGTCTATTGTTCCGATAATTATGACTCACCTTGTATACGTTTAAATTGACTGAAATCGAAACTAGTGAACTCATGTAACAATTTAATTCAAGATGCATTAATTTTATGTTTAGTTTAAATAAAATCAATTAAACTAATTATAATGGAAAATATATTACTCAATGCTAAAGCATAAAACAGGTTTTTTGTTTAATATATGCATTATTTTTTAATTAACTTCACATACATTAAATTAATTCTTACTTAATGCATATATAAATTTTAAATGAAATTAGATAAATGAAAGTAATACTTGTTTTATTTCTTAAAGATTTTTTTCGTTACTTAAAATGTTACGAAAAAACTTTTGGGGGTAATTTAATTAACTCTGTAGGAAGTTTTTTCCCTCAAAAGTTATTAAAATAATTAGAAAGCGAATATCAATTACTAGTTTATTTTCGAAGAATTAGTTTCATCTTAGAATAATTTATTAAAAATATTTAAGTTAAAGTGCAGTTTTAACTTCAACAATAATAATTAAAATGAATGCATGATAACATAGGTAAAGGTTTTTTCAACTAAAACAGGATAATTAAATGACTGGCTATATTTAATCGTATTACAGAACTATATCATCTGGTTATCTTCCCAGAAACATACAAAAATATGTTTCACATACTTCCCAGAAACATACAAAAATTATGACCATCAACATAAATTTTAAAGTCCTTACTTAATTGCAAAACCAATACCATTGAAATAATATACACAGAAAAAAATGCAAGTTTTGTTATTTGTTTTAAATTACAATATAGATTTCGCTCGTTTTATGCGAAAAATAATTTCTTTATAACGGAACTTGGAGGAAAGTATTTAAAATTTCAATTATTCTTTTAAATGATTTTTAAATTTAATCTAGAACCGCGGGACTTTTTGTATACGTAGAAGCACGGAACGGGTCAATTATTTGATCTTAGATATAAATGGACGCATATATGCACAAAAAATTTATTTAGTTAACTAAAATATTATATATTTTTTAAATAATCAATATTTCTTAAAATTTACATTACATTTTACATATAAATTCAGCAGCAATTACCTACATTTCAGAATATATACATATATATTACACAAAATTGCACTTTATGATGAACCTATACTGAACTTATTTTTTAAACGAAAAGTAAACTTAGACTTCATCAATATTAATAAAGTAGAATATTTTTTTCAAATAAACTGTAACGCCGATTTTTGTACAATATTGGTGATTCATAGGAAATATTTCCAATGTAACGCTAATATTCGTACAATATCGGGGTTTCAATGGCAATATTTCCAATGTATCGCCAACATTTGTACAATACTGAAGATTCATTGGAAATATTTCAAATGTAACGCCAATATTTGTACAATATTGGGAATTCATTTGAAAAATTTCCAATGAAATGCCAATATTTAGCGAGTGTTGGCGTTTTATTGGCAATCTTTCCAAATAATCAATATTGGCGAAACGTTGGACAAATATTGGTTTGCTATAAGGGTAACATTAAAAAATGTCATTTTTTGTCACATTAAAAAATCATATATTTTGTATTTCATTACTTAACAGGTACTACTATATTTCTCCAAAAAATGTCTTTTTTTAATTAAACAAGTTATTTCTTGGGAATTAACACCTTGGTGCTTTTTCTTTCTAGAATTAATACTAAATTCTTATTTTATTAATAAAAACATAAAAATTTATATAACATTGTATACATCTAATTAATGTAAATGATTGCAACATTTATAACTACTATAATTAATAATAACAAATAAAAACTTAAAAACATTCATTGCATTAAAAATTAATGCTTTGGAATTTTTAAATTATTAATTGTTATTCCGTATTTTTACACTTGGGGAAAAATCATAAAAAATGGATTTTTTATAAAACTATATTCTTTTATAAAGAAAAAAAAAAGATACAAACTGAATTTTGTACAAACAAACTGAATTTTTGACTTAAAGGTTTTAATTATATATATTTTTTTTCAATTTAAAAAATAACTTTGGCTTAAGAAGTGTTATTGTTTTACTGCATAATGATGGAATTGAATTACACACATTTCAAATGATACACTAAGCAATTAATTAATAACTTTGAAGTACCCAAATTCACAAATAGATGAGGATATCGAGTGATAGTTATTTGTATCTATTGAAAGCTTAAGAATTTGTGTTACAATGCGAATCTACTAGCATTATTTATTGAAAATGAAGATGGATTGTGTCTGAGTATTAGTTATTTATCTAGACATGCTGTCTCAGAAAATGCACCATGAAACGCTGAAGATATTTTTTAATACACAACTGCAGCATTGTAGATACCTTCAGGACATCATCTTTACACCAGTTGAACAGTTTTAGGTCTGTATATTTAGAATTTATAAAGCATATTCAATATTTTTAGTGTTATAATGCTACTTATTCACGGAATTCTGTATTTTTATTTCATAAAGCATACCAAACATTAAAATGAAATTCCAGTTTCATACAATTTTACTAGTATATTTTATATGAAATTAGCAATGAATAATGACAGCAATTTATGATTTATTGATATTATGTCAGTAAATGGAAAACCTCAGATTTGAAAAATCTTTGACTACGTGTGTGAATGTAACACTGCCAATTATGAATCATTGGTTTGGATTTAAAATGCATGATTTTTCAAATGGTTAATAATTCGACAGGCCTACAAAAAAAATTTTTTTGTTTGGTGCCTGAGATTTTACAACTGATTTTGGATATTTTTGGGACGCTGATTCCAAATATGCAATCAGTTTTTCTCTATCAGCTCTACTTTTTTAGATATGCAAAGCGAATTAAAGATTTTTAGAACTAAAGTGACCTTGAACACTTAAACTGACCTTATGATACATAGCCCTGTAACGACGCTCAAAGCGATTAGAAGGACGTTGAAATACCACAAGATCTTGAAAAAAACAAATTATCAAGCAAAACTGAGGATCTGCGCATGCTTATGATTTCGCGCCGCTCATCCATAAAGCCAAATGTAAAAAGCCTCCAAGAGATAAAGTTAGTTTCAGAGTTCGCTCCATGGAAACAAAACTGGCTTTCTTTGACTTTCTAAAGTTTTTCAACTTCCATGATATTTGTGTTTAAGGTAGAATTCGTATCAATTTAACGTAAAACTCGTAGTGTTGTAGATTGTTGTGTTTGCGTTGTAGAATGGAATTTAAATGAGTTCAAATAGAAAAAGTTGTATAAATCATCCAGATAAGTTTTGCTACATATGCGGAAAATAAAAGTTGAAAGAACACAGAAAATATCTTACTGACTTTGTACAGAGAGCTTATCTTGGATACTTTGGGGTTAGACTTGGCGATCAGGATAAAATTTGCGCACCGCAACAGGTCTGTAAAACTTGTACAGAACATTTATGACAGTGAGCTGACGGAAAAGAATAAGTTTCAAATTCGACTTACGAATGGTTTGGAGAGAACTCCAAAACCATTTCTATGACTATTATTTCTACCTAGCATTGGAATACTATTTAAATTAATCGAAACAATTGTAATAAGAAAACTTATCCTGATTTAGTGTCTTCAAGACCCCCACTTCCTCACTCAGAGGAACTACCGATCCCAACGTTTCATCAGCTACCAGAGTTTAGTGAGGATGAATATTGTCCTTCTGGTCATCTTTTAGATAGCTGTGATTATGAGGAGATGTCATCAATGCCTAAATTTTTCAACCAAGTTGATTTAAATGATTTCAAAAGAGATTTCAATGTTTTAAAATAAGCTTCTGAATTACTGGTTGGTTTGAAGATTAAAAGACAAAAATTTATTAGAACAAAGAGCCAAGCTTACATTTTATCACACAAGACAAAATTGTCTACTACCCTTCTTCTCTTAAAAAAAATCTTGTATTTTGTCATGAATTTAGAGGACTGTTAGAAAAATTGGTTCTTCCTAAATATTTTCCAGATGATTGTCCTTGGACAGCAAAGAAGTTACACAAAATACTATTGTTTTTATATTTTTGGGATAGCAGGGATAAAACACACCACTAGATTAGAAAAGAGAGTCCTAAGAAAGAAAACATGGATGTTGGAGAAAGGAACTTTAGTTGGGCGAAAGAAAATCATACTTTCTGCACTGCATATCAAGCTCTGTCCTATAAAGCAGTCTGTGTAAATTCTCCATAAGAACGGGTCATGATTTGCATTATAAGGTAAAAACACCCGAATTGAGTTATGAAGATATTAAATCAGGAATATTTAACGGACAACAAATAAGACAACTGATTAAGGATCCTGCTTTTGTAAATTTAACGAATGAGGCTGAATAAAAAGCCTGGACTTCTTTTGTGGCAGTTCACAAAAACATTCCGGGCAAATGCAAAGGAGAAATCTATGTAGAACTGGTAAATGAAAAGCATAATAGTTTTAAATCTCTTGGGTGTACTAGAAGCATTAAAGTGCACAATTTACATTGCGACTTAGAGCATTTTCTTGAAAATAAAGAAGGCACAAGTGATAAACAGCCCGAAAGATTTCACCACAATATTAAGACTATGGAGGACCGCTACCAAAAAAGGATGAGATATGCAGAGGGTTTCAGATTACAGTTTGAGTTTAAAAAGACACTGTTCTGGAATAGATTACAGAATGTCACGGAAAACAAGCTTCCAAAGCATTCAATGAGTATCAGTTTCACCAGTGACGTTTTTCTCTATTTTTGTGGGTAAAACTTTTTGTATAATATAATTAAAAAATTATTATTTGAATATGTGTATATCATAATAATAAAAACTAACATTTGTGTATTATAAAAAATAAAAATCCTGTATTTATTTTATTTTTACATACACTATTTAATACATGGATTTACCTTGAAATAATGAAACATATATTTCATAAAAAGTTGTTTATCTTAAAAAACTGAGCTGATAGAGAAAAACTAATGCCATATTTGAATTCAGGACATCAAATTCATATAAAATCAGCTAAAAATACCCCGGCACCAAAACAGCTGTTGACCAGTGTTCTTATTGTTCTATTTTTCTAACATTTTAAAGTTGTAAATAATTTTTTATTTTTTGACAACATTAAAATGTTTGCCATCAAGTTTTGACGGTTAATTAGAACTAATTTTGAAGTAGTTGTAAAATTCATTTATATAATACGAAGATGAATATAGATTTTCCGATATTTTCATAATATTTTCCTCACTTCCCCAATATATACACTCATAATATTTTCCAAAGTATTATACATTTCTCTTTGTTTCAATTCTTGTTCCCATGCATTTGCATTTTCTGTTTTTGGAAATTCTTCTTAACCATCTCTAATGCTTATAACCGTACTGATAAGAACTAAAAAGTGTGAAATAATGACTCTTGATATGCCCATTATGTGTTTCTGCGTACATATGTTAAGGTGTGTGTTTCATCTCTTTTATATTCAACTTTATGAGTTAGAATTTCTAATTCCAGAGCTGAATTAACCACAGTTGAATTCTGCTAAATTAATGAATGTTAGATTCATTCTTCCGCATCTTTAAGCCAGTTTAGAACTTGAAAATTGTGGTTCTATAAATAATTATATTTTTTTCTCTTCACTATCTCTCAGTTTGAAACATAATTCTCAAGCAAATAAAGTACTAAAAATGTCTAGTATATTTCGTGTAGACAGTGAAAGAAATTTGTGAACAGAAAGTCAAGGAAAGAGACAGTAAAAAATATATATACAAATAAAAGAAAGAAAGTTCCTAGTGATCAGTAACATCTATACGGAATATTCAGCAAAAATAAGAATAATGGATGTAAAAAATATTTTCTTAACTATGGCATTCAAGTAAAAACTTTGATTTAATTATTATTTTTTACAGATGTCACATCTTTTTTTCAGCCATTAAACCACGTAATGTACAGTGTTGCAAATATATGTACCATAAGACACTTGTTAATGAAATTCTTATGGTCTTCGAATTGAACAAAACTTCATTTTAAAATAAATTGCAAGATTACATTTTTTCCACTTCTATTTTAGAAGCATATTTACATAAAATAAACCGATGGTGTTTCTCTTAATATACAGGTTTTCAAATCATGTATTGGATTAGATGATAAAAGTGCTTACTTATACAAATAGAATTGTCTTTAAAAATTGTAAATATAATTTGTCTCAATCATATCCATATTTTTTTTTATTGTAGGCATATTTTATAAACTTAGTAATGATATTTTATTTACATTATTTTTTTTATATACTTTTTGTAGTTTATCTGAAAATCGTAAGATAATCTTCAGCTTATTTACTTATTTAATATTTTTGCTACAATGCACATTTAATATCAAGCATGATTTTGTACCTATTTAATTAACTATAGTAAAGCTTCAGTCAGTTTTCTCAAAACTAACATACAAATATTTATGGCAATTGCTGTGATAATACTGAAACCCATGTTAGGCTATATTGGTTATTTTGTAAAGAAATATTTTGATACCTAAGGAAAACTCCACTATGGATGTTTAAAATTTTAAATATTCAACTTCATATTGAGATAATACTATAACAACAGCTTCAGTTAATATAAATATTAGTATCCAAAAAAAAAAAAAAAAATACTTAAAATCTTTTTGTGATACTGCTGAAAAACCATAAATAATACTACTGAAAAAAATTGTACTGTTAGAAATACTTTTTGGTAGTGTAAATATTTTAGATACAATACTAAGAAATCATTAGAAAATTTACTGTATTAACTCTAGCACTGTTGCAAAGAACTTTCTGCACTGTTGCAAAGAAATTTCTGCACTGTTGCAAATAACTTTAGATGCAATATTAAATAATAATTTGTAGTTTTTCTCTCTGTACCTTAATAAAATAAATTTCTAATGATTTTTAGTACACTTACAATGGATTTTTTTTGTATATTTGCTAAGAATTTTTTGTGGATTTGTGAAGGTCAATACAATTACTACTTATTTTTAGGAATGCACACTAAGTATTTTGTCTACTTTATCAAAATATTTAACTTTATTAAGGGTATTTGATAAAGTATATAAAATACTTTGTGTGCATCACTAAAGAAAAATAGTACATATACTTAACGTCCTTCACAAATCCACAAAAAATTCTTGCGAATGTACAAAAAAATCCCTTGTAAGTGTACTAAAAATTATTAGCAAACTTACAAAACTTTTACATTTTACAAACTTTTACAAACATTTTTCAAAAACATTACAAACTTTTTTAGGAAATCGTTTTAGAAATCGATTGCACGTTTACTAAATAATCCGTGGTAAATTTAGCAAGAAGTATTTAGAAAACTTAATAAAATATCACTAGTAAGTATACTAAACAATATTTACTACATTTACAAAAACTGATTTGAGAAACTCACTTAAAAATTATAAGAAAATTTACTAAGCAATCCGTTATAAGTTTACAAAGAGTTTTTGGAAAACTAATTAAAAAATCTTTACTACATACTACAACATAATCAATAGTAAATTTACTAGATATTCTTTACTAAACTCCCTAAACGATCGTTAATGTGATTTTACTAAACAATATTTAGTAAATTTACAGAGGTTTCTTTGGAAATCTCCCTAAGAAATTATTAGTACGTTTACTAAACAATATTTAGTAACAGGTATTAAAGAAACATTGTAATTTTATGTGATTTTTTTTGTTGCGATTACATAAAATGCTCTAGGTATCCCAGTTTCCTAGAAAATTCTTAATAACCTTACAATTTTTTTTTTTTTTTTTTTTTTTTTTTTACAGTGCAGACATTTTGGAAGCAAAGATTTATTTTTTTTTAAGTATATGTTTAGTATAATATAAATATGACATTTTTGTTTAATATTGGTTAATACCAGCTTTACAATGCAAGAAACATAAACTCACAGCTGTATAAATTTATTTCTTTAAGACGTTAAATATTCGCAAAATTCAATTTAATTAAAACATTTATTGCAAAAAAGGCCGTTTTCAAACATTTTGATTGTAATTGAATGTCACGGCATACACCAAACACAAATAATATTTATCGTTTCACTAACAAGTGTTTCTCAATTTAACACAAGAGCATGATATTTATATCTTACTTACTAAAACACATAACTGATTATAGCTAAAGAAAATACGCTATAATGTAAGATTAACTTTTGTACTTCGTTTGTAATTTCGAATAAGTCGGAATTTGTGCATCAAACGTGGAAAAAGAAGCGTTTTCGTAATATAAATACTTTTATACTTAATCAGATCTTGGAGCAACAGTTATTGCACGTTTATGGAAAAATGTATGGATAAAAAAATATTACGATTATATGTATTAAACTCGGTAATACGGAAGCAGTAAGGCTTCATCTTAAAATGACGTAATAACCATGACAACCTGGAATGATTACATGTGCTGTAATATCATTAATTAATACATGTATGTCCGAATTTACTAGAATAACACCACGGAAAACTAGATTCTTTGTCTTATCGTTAAATTCATGACGTTTTACAGGATTTAATAGAATAATGTAAAATTCTATTAATATGTTTTATAATTTGTTTTGATTTTCATAAGTTTTTTAATTCACCAAAATTCTGCAAAAAATATAGACATTAAATTTGAAACCAGCTGGTTGGGTAATTTTTTGCTGTTGTATGCGGATAATAATACACTGAAAAAAAATGTAAAGTTACAAAGATTTTTCTTGTAATTTTATATTCCAAGAACTTTTCTTGTAACATTAACAGCAAAAACTCGTGTGAACTTCCTCGTATACATGAAATTTTGTTGTTGTCGTTTTATGAAAAGATCTTGGAATACAAGTTTACTAGAATAATACTTGGAATACAAGTTTACTAGTTCAGTAACTTTACAGATTTTTTTATAGTGTAGGAGGACTGTTGGACGGACCATTCAAAAATTTAGTTAGTGTGTATTTATATAAATATGAATGCATCAGAAATTATCTTCCCATAATTAATAATAAATTTTATAAGTACTTTGTTGACAAGTTAACATTTTGAAATTTATTTATTTAAGATTTTTATATTTACTATCATGTTGAAGTTTGTCTAATTCATTAATTTCTACAAGATTTCTAAGTTAATAATTTAACGAAGACTTTTACTTTATTAATATGTGTAAATGCTTCAATTTATTAACACATATAATATAAATATTTTTATATTATCTAAAATGAAATGTAAGGTAATTATCTAAAATCTAATATAAAAAGTAAGATTTCAGGAAATTCCTTTTTTTTATATTAGAAAAATAACTACGAAATGTTTCAACTGTACATTAATCACGAAATGATGGATGTAACAAATGGCAGCTATAATATATATTGGATTTATTTTGGAAACTTTTGAAATCAAATATAATTACCTTGCCAAGAAATATTTTAGAAAAAGTCGTAAATCTCTAACAATACACAGCCAGAAATTGGTAAACATAATATTTTATGAAAGAGAATTATCGAACTGTAACAATGTAGTAAATCTCTAAATTAAAATTAGAAAAAAATTGTTATTTGTTATGTTTATTGAAAATGAAGTCCATTTTTGCAGATAAGATTCAGTAAATATTCCATCTTAAAAATTAATTCATATAATTATGATTTATTCGGTAAATTAATACTCATTAATGTAATATTTTGTTGTTGACCTCGGTACAGAACTGGGAAATCTGAAGTATATCTGAATATATGTATTGGCTGAATTTCGCAACTTATTTTTCGTTCTCTCATACTTGCCAAAAAAACAAAAACGTTATAAAACTTTAAAACACAATAATAATTTGAAAGCAAATTGTGATAAAAATTTAAAACAAATTTTATTTAAAAGTGCATTTTAATATTATTGTTGTTTTTATTATTATTATTATTATTACGAAATCGCGAATCGAATGTCAATACATAATCATAAATGTATAGACATCCTCCCTTATTATTACATGCATATAATCAAAATGCAATTTTAAAGACAAAATACTAGGTTGAGAAAAAAATTATGAGAAATTTGATAAAATTGCGCTGCTGTGCGCAAAATAACAACAAAAACAACAAGAACTATTGTTCAAATAAAGACCAAGGCTACCTTGTCACAATAACAGGCTTCGCAATCGCTAAGTTTTCTTTGTCGGCAATACACGTGGTTAGAAACCATATGATTTTCCTATTTCAGCACCATCTAATGTGGGAAAGTGAAACAGTTTCCATTTTCTCCATTCAATTTGTATGTGGAGTATTACAATAGTATGAACCAGGTGGCGTTACTCATGGGACAAAGTCATATCATAAATAGCAACTATCAGGACAATTTTCACCTATAGACCTATAAAAGGCGAGGTCTGGTATTATGATAAGGTGGCTTTGATAAAGACACCGTACGCGACGACTTTCTACAAGATTTCAGATTTGCTTGAAGTTCCATGACTGCTCTTCGGAATTATAAAACTCTTGACACATGCTTCTTGAATTTGATTAACACCCTTAACTGGTTTATTCTTTTCCGTTCAATAAATAACAAGTTGGAAATTGCACGTGAACGTAGCAAATGAGGTGCGTTCGTACGATAACGAAGTTTTAAACATATTCAGATCTTGCTGATATAGAAGAGCGCACTTCGGATACAGTATAGTAGTCGAAATCTTTGTGTTTCTGTAAATATGCAGAAAGTAATTTTTATTACACCTCAGAAACGTATATCTTATTCATAAAATGTGAAATAGTTGAATATAATTAAAACACGCCCCCCAAACAATGTTGGATGGAGAGTAGTGGAATACTTTTGTGTTGCCCTGTAATTTAATAATAAAACTTCTTTGCATCACAGATTGTACAGAATGCATATTTTAGTATATATTTCATAGATTCATGCCAATTCTATTATGTTCGAATGAGTGTAACATCATAAAAATGCATTTGAATCTTTTTTCCCATTGACAGTAATGTAATGGAATACCTTTGATTGTCCCTGTAAATGATCTATGCATCCGACTTTCATAACATTTGAAATGACTCGATAAAATTACATAATAATTATATGTTTTAAATTTAAAACGATTAAAATGCATTTGAAATACTTTTCCGCATTGACCGTAATGTAACGGAATCATTTTGATTGTCCCTGTAATTGATCTATGCATCGCATTTTCATAAAATTTGAAATGACTCGACAAAATTATGTTATAATTATATATTTTAAATTTCAAAGGATTCGGTTGGGTAGTTTTTGCGTTGTTATATGCGGACGGACAGATAGACAGACAGGCGGACAGACAGACGGACAGACAGACGGACAGACGGACGGACTGAGCGACAACAATAGGTGCCACGTATTTACATAATTACGAACGCACTTAAAAATTGTAGACTCCCACCACTGTTATTTAAATAAAATTTTCATAAAATTTAGTATAAAAATTTCCGACTTTTAATAGTATGAAATTAAAAAAATAATAATAATAGTTGTGGCAAAAAGCTTTAAATAATGAAATAAGCAAATTCGTCTTGCCCGAACGCCGTTCGGGCAAACCAGTTAAGGAGTTAAAGAATCCAGGTCGGCGGCTCTCGAAAAGGTGTCGCATTGATCGAAAGAGTCCATAATCGGATGGAACTACGTATAAACCGAATTATCTGAACTCCTATAGATATACCACTAGTTCTCCTATATATAATACTTATCCTGGTAACTATTATATTAAAAAATTCTCAGTATTTTTTGCTCAATCTACTGCGCTGAGTCGCATCTTTTTAATAGCACGCAACACACTAAAAGGAAAATTTCTTAGTGTAATACAAGTTATTCAATTTGATAAATAATCGCCATTAATTTTCCAGCAGTTACATTTATTCCCAATAAAATTAAATATGGTATACTTAGTTTGAACATTCTTAACTATTGTAATTACAAACTATTAACTAGCTCGCTGATAAATTTGTAAACAGACAAGATAAAATAGACAAGATTTCTAATAGACAAGATAAGTAAATTCAAATGAGAGAAAATAACGTAATTGAATGTAAAGCTGGATAGATATCTTAAATAAGAGCTGTCACTTTCATAAGATGACAGTTTTCAAATAATCAAATATAGTTGTGCATATGAATCATTCATTTGCCTTAAATATACGGAGAACATCTAAAAGATTACACTACCCAACATCAAAATGTTTCGGGATAAAAAATAGTTTTTTTCGAAGTAACTTGTCTCGTAAAACACGAAAATCAACATAAAAAGTTGAAATTAGCTCTTGTTTTCAAGATAGGAACTTACTTCAGAACTCTCACTATGGCTGTTTTATGAGAAATCGAATGTTATTAGTTAGTACTCCTAATAGCTGTTATTCCCCTCAACTGCATTCTATGTGTAGAATCTTTTTGACGTTCTCCCCCCCCCCCCCCCCAAATATGGAAGCACCTGCCCTGGGATCAACTGTATTTTGAACCGGTAAACACGTCAGTAGAACAAAAAAAAGTGCACGATTCAAGTGACATTTTCTGCTATTCGCTTTAAAACTAAAGGTAAGCAATTTAATTATGTCAATTGTATCAGTCAAATCGACGATATCAATCACTCTATTTGACCTTTTGAAAAAGTTTCAAATCTTTAAAGCCACTTTGGAGTTTAAAATCTGTAAAAATTGCTGTTTTGAGGCTATATTCCAATTACAATTAGTGACATTTTGATCATAGCCTTGCAACTTGGTATCAGTTTTTCAAAAAAAATATGGGCTTTCAAGCACAAAAATAATAAAAATTATAATAAATTTGACAACTAAAATCGAATTGCGATTTAAAACCTATTTTTGAATACTTGTTACTTCAGAATTAATCACTCAAATTAAAATTTAAAATTTTCTGCTTTCTGATCAGAATTGGACGGAAGTGTGTTAACGCCATCAACAACTTTTGTTGCATCCAGAAGCTAACCGTTAAACATGTTGCAAATAGAGTTACTTCCATTACTTCTGTGTGAAGAAACCAGAATTAACCGAGAGCCCCACATGTTTGTTGTAACTCTTGCTCATTGAGATTGCGAGTGGCTGAATGCTAAGAAACGAACAATAAAGTTCACTGTACTCTCGATTTGGCATGAGCCAAAAAACCGCGTTAACAATTGTTATTTCTGCATGACGCCTGTCATGAACTGAGGTTGGACAAAAAAGAAGAAGGAATCGGTAGGGTATCCAAGTGACCCATCAGATATTCTACCCATTCTTTACTAGGATAAACTGCCAATTCCTTAACCACCTCAAAATTATGAGATTCAAGAGGATGATACGGTAGAAGGTGAAGTCACTAGACCTGGGGCTTCCAATGACCCAGATTTCAAGGCAGAAAATTTGAATCAGTCTTACAGACTAAATAAGATAGAATTGAATGATCTCGTAAGAGATCTTGACTTGACAAAGGAGAAATCAGAGCTTTTGGCATCAAAATTGAAGCAGTGGCATCTACTCGAACCAGTAAAGATCGAAGATCAGAAGTCAAGATCACAGAGTACAAGACACGTCACAAGAACTTTCTTCATTTCTTTGAGAAGAAAGAATGTGTTGTTGCTTGTACTGATGTTAATAATATGACGAATTCCATGAACATAACTCATGATCTACGGAAGTAGAGTTTATTTATAGACTCTTCCAAGCTTAGTGTGAAAGCAGTCTTAACTATGCAACGGCAACATTTTTCCTTCCATTTCCTTTGGACATTCCGTTCACATGTAGGAAACTTAAGGGAATGTGAAATTACTCCTCGAGCCAATCAAATACAAGGATCATAAATGGCAAATTTGTGGTGACTTGAAAGTAACTGCCTTACTACTGGGAATGCAATTAGGCTATACAAAGTACTGCTGCTTTCTGTGTTTGTGGCACAATCGAGATAGAATATCTCACTACATAAAAGACAAATGGCTTTAAAGAAATCTAAATAACGGGGTGAGAAATGTCCAAAATTAACCTCTAGTTAATCCAAAAGACATTCTCCTTCCTTCCCTGCAGATTAAGATAGGATTAATGAACTTCGTGAAAGCCATGAACAAGGATGGAGAGGCTTTCCTGT
Source organism: Maratus speculifer (assembly GCA_964019185.1). Classification (NCBI taxonomy): domain Eukaryota; kingdom Metazoa; phylum Arthropoda; class Arachnida; order Araneae; family Salticidae; genus Maratus; species Maratus speculifer. Next base: position 255,509,699 of record OZ025295.1, on the reverse strand, counting down.
ACTTTAGAGAAAAAATTGCAAGACTGAATGAATCAAAGGTTAAAGGGGGAATCATTGTGGGCCCTCAAATACGCATTATAATGAAGGAACTTGCTTTTGATAACGTTTTGGAAGAGAAAGTGAAAACAGCCTGGGAATCCTTCAAAGGTGTGGTATGAGGATTTCTAAGCAACAGAAAAGCCGAGAACTACCAACAGTTGGTGAAAGAACTCCGACAAAAGTACCATGAGCTTGGATGCAACATGTCTCTGAAATTTCATTTCCTCTAATCCTGATTTTTTCCCTAAAAATTGTGAATCTGTAAGCGATGAGCACAGTGAAAAGTTTCACAAAGACATCTCTGTAATGGAACGCTGATATCAGGATAGTTGGGAAGATTCAATGCTGGCCAACTACTGCTGGACTGTTGCAAGAGATGCTCCGGCGTTGACAAACAAGAGGCAATTCAAAAGGAAACGTTTGCAAGAATAGGCTAAAACCAACCACTACTTTCTGAAAAATGAACATTGTTTAATGAAATATCCCGATTGTATTGTAATTATTACATAGGAATATTTTTTCATCTTCACTATGCTTTTAAATCAATATGTGGGATGTTGTGTGTCTTTCTCGAGTGGGCCGTGTTGCATCTCTAAAAACAATTTCATTTAAATATTCATTTTTTTTTCAACCCCAAATTAGTAAGGATTGACTATCTAGAGCCAGGAAACTGACAAAAATATTTTTTTTGTTGGGTAGTATTATTAAAAATGCTGTAAATGGTATATACGGGAGTTTTCTTGTGAAGTTTTATATTATAAATGAAACAATTTGTTCAACACCATAATCCTTTAAAGGACAAGCAATTTGTGTTTATTTAATGCTAAAATCTCGTCTTAAATTAAAAAAAAAATTCTAAGTAACGAAAATCACATTTTTAGCATAATACCCTAAAGCTACAAAAATAACATGTATTAAAAGTTTTTATGGTGTAAATCTTAATAAAATTAAGATGGTGTATAATACATCCCACAATCCCTTAAGAGGTTAATAAGAGAAATATTATTTTTATTTTGTTGTTGTTGTTAACATGTCTTTGTCAATAGATTTCTATTACTGCTTTGTTGGTCGATATATATCTTAAATACATACATTGCACATGCATTGCACATACATACATTGATTTTATAATTGTGGCATTTTTCGATAAGAATATTCTTATTTGCATATAATGTATGAATGCCAATAAGCTTAAAGAAAGAGTCTGTTATAAAGAATCTGTTGAAAAATCATTTCAAACTATTTGTAATTTACATTAAAATTATCAATGCATATTTTACCCAAAGTCTGAGATTTCTACTGACTCTCCATCACATAGTAATTTAAAATAATTATATAAACTAAAAAAATCATATTATTAAATATTAAATGATTCCATGCGTTTCTCTGTTTATTAAACGATATGTTTTCATACATTAAATATCTATATAATTAACGAATTTAACCTTTATTTAGTACTTGTAGTTAAAAAAACACACATTTTCAAATTCATATTATTTATTTTATGTAAGTATTTGTAAACAATTTACGTTGTTAGATACATTAATATTTATTTTCTATCAAATGAATGAATGAGGAATAAATCGACTTGTTAAATTTAACATTTGTTACAACAGTTCAAATATATTTTTAGAAAATTTAAAATTATATATTCAACTAAAATTTATACTAAATATTGTATACAGTTATTTAATGAATGTATTTATTATTCAACTCTAATTTATTTTGGTGTAGACAATTATAGTTTTGTTTTATTCAGAGTCAAATTATCTTCAAAATATTATTGGAAGAGACAGTGTAAAAAATAAAAAAAAAAAAAAAATACTGATTCATGAAATTTTCAATTTTAAAAATAATGTTGTATATTATCGAACTTTGCATTTTATTCAATATTAATTTTCAAAACCGTTTTATAACGATTGCTTTATTATTCTTTTATAACTTTAAATATAATTTATATTTTCTAAATAGTTTAAGCAACGTCGGCTTTAATTTAATATACTATATAAGTTATGACTGCTATTTGTTATCGTTCATTTCTTTAAAAAAAGAAAAAAAGAAAAATTATCTTAATCATTGATGAAATAGTTTTCGATTTGTGTGAATTTTAAAATTAATATTCTGGAAACGAGAGAAAAAAACAGTTATAATTTGCTTGCATACAAAACTATGCAATATGGGATAATTTTACAATTTCAATTTGTTTTAACAGCATAAATGTTCTACATGCAATTGCCGTAGGCTAATTGAAAAACCCGACACGAATCCGACGCGAACCGGAAATTCTATCGGAATGCAACCTGATCCGAAAGAGACAAAACAATTCCCATCGACATGAGTCTCGATCAAAACCTGAAAACTGTTTTTAAAGTCATCCCCGAACTCAGAAAAATAATCATTGAGCTGTAGCCTGATCCAAACAGGACAAAGTAATTTCGGTCGATACGCAATCTGAACAGAACCTAAAAATTTAATTTGAAATCTATTCAAAATCCCCCCGAATCCACCAAAAAATATCTATCGAGCAGAAACATGATCTGAATCCCAAACGAGAATTTCAGAAATTTAAGAAACAAATTAATGAAAATAAGCAGACGTTTGGACAATGCGCAATAACTGGCATTTCTATTTATCAAACATATTGTAAATTCCCTTTTAAATTCAGGTTGAATGTTGATGGAAAGAATTTTGTCGTGTTCGGATTAGGTTGTGATACGATGGAATCATAATTATTTATTTTGGGGGAGACGAAATATTTACAATACTCTATTATTGGGGTTTTCAACTACAACCTTTAGGCAGCTGTTCTCTTCAAATCTCCGTACGCAACTGGCACTTGCGTATGAGACAACTGTCCATAAGGCCTGACGTTTTAACATGCATCTAACTCTCTCAGATTTCAGGAACTAAAGGGTTTTATGCAATTCAATTCCACTATATTTTTATCAAAACCGTACGTTTCCCAAGAACAAATACCCTTCCATACTTCTGCTGCTACCTCGATCTCATTCGGAGCATTTCTTTCTAATACTGCGTCTATGTTGCCTCAAACGTATGAGGAGGCACTCCTCTGCCAAAGGTCAAAAGTGGACGTAAAGTATTTTCGAAAGACGTGACCTTGACAAATTTCCAGTGTTCATAGTTATTCATTTTTTCAATAATTTTCCAGTATTCGCAGATATTCATTTTCCTAGTGTTTCTAATTCACAAAAAAAAACAAACATACACAATATGTTTAATGAAAAACAACATATGTATACCAATTAAAAACTAAATATATATTTTTTTGTAAATTGGGAATCTATAAAGAAGAAACAAAAATAGTATAATTCTGAAAGTATGTAATTTATGTTTTAATCAAATTTATATAAATTAAGTTTCAATAACTTTTGTATTACATTAATACAATTTGTAATAAGATATTTTGCTTTTAAGGAGGCTCAGGTGTTGAAAACTTTTCAAAAAAATCTATTTTTTATGATCTAATTTGATTATTCAATTAATTTTTAACTCAATGCCAAAAACCTCAAAAAAATATTTGCAATTTTAACGGAGTTATAAGTATTTATCGATCAACACTTTCAATAGCCGCACCCATATAATTACAATTTTAAGTCTCGTTTTCCCAAAACTTGATTTTTGACGACTAACACCAAGATTTAAAAAAAAAAAAAAAAAAAAAAAAAAAAAAAAAAAAAAAAAAAAAACTATTTGATGGAATAGTTTTTTTTTTGCATGCATATAACATCATTATCTATAGAATGAATTAATGTATTTTAGATAGTTTAATATTTTGAGTATTTTAATTAAAAAAAAGTTGTACTTTTTAGAGGTTTTTTAAATTTTCATGTTTGAGAGATTTTTTAATAATGCCTTTTTTTAAAGTGATAGTTACATCCTTAATTTATTCTATAGATAATTCCATCTAATAGTTTTTTTTAAATCTTGGTGTTAGTCTTCAAAAATCAAGTTTTGAGAAAACGCGATTTAAAGTTGAAATTATATGGGTGCGGCTATGAAAGTGTTCATACATAAATGCTTATAACTCTGTTAAAAATCCAAATATTTTTATGCGGTTTTTTGCATTGAGTTAAAAATTAAATAAATAATTAAACTAGATGATAAAAAAATATTTTTTAAAACGTTTTCAACACCTGAGCCCCCTTAAACTTATAATAAATACACTTTATCCTATGTTATCAAACATATTTCAAAATTTAATGTCTGATCAACTATATCGTATAATTTATCTAACATTTTAAAATTTTTAAGAGACATTTTGATAATGTTCAATTAGTTTTAAAATATATAATTAGAAATTCACATCGTAACATATTTAATTTATTCAATTAAAAATGAAATTTAGTACAGTATGTAATGGAGCTCTGTAACATGATAATATTAAGGACGAGTATACAATAAAATGCATTCAAATGAGAATATTACTGTAATTTAGTAAGGCCAAATTAACAAAATTTAAATTTACATTAAAATTCATATCTTTAAGCCACATTTTGCCCCTTGAGAATTCTTTTGAAAATGCTACACTAACATTCTTCAGCATTTCTTCAAAAGAATTCAAGTTAATTATATTCATTCGGCAAATGCGCTAAGTTACAAGCTTTTGTTTTACACTTATCATTTACGTGTATGCAAAATTTTACCGCAGAATGGGAAATCTTTAATTAAATTAATGTTCTCATTCGAAAAAAAATGATATTTTATATTAAATTTCAAAATATTGATACATATGTAATCATGCTTTTTAAATAAATGAAAATTATAATTTAATAAATATACATGAAAAGTCATTATACAAGTGTTCAAGGAATATTAGAAAAAAATTAGGGGAGATAAGGATTCAGATATGTACAGCAACTCATATTCGGAAGCATTTTCCTGGTAAGGTAGTGACGACGATAAAGGCAAGAAAGACAAGACATGATTAAGAAGCAAAATCATCTTTATTATCCTCAGTACAGCAGAAAAGTAAGGAAAAAGAACATTAAAGAGACAGCGATCGTCATCAAAGTATATGTTCGAAATTACGCTCCCGGGATGTGATGCATAGATAAGTATCTCCGTTGCATGGAAGATCTAGTGTTCTCTAGAAAATACCGCGAATGTTCCGAACTTTCCCAGTAGCTGCCATGATGTGTGCAATAATTTTCTTAATATATTTTTCATCGTTGATCCCCCCTTTAGCAGCGCGAAGATTATTAAACATGATTTCTTTTCCTGTTCGTATGTATTCTTTCCTGTTTTTTTGTGTCTTCACTTCTGCGTCAAGAAAATGTTTTTGACCATGAGTTGCTATATAATTATTTATGAGTAATATGTATATATATATATATAAATATAATATATACATATATATACATATATATATGAGTTGCTATATAATCATTGTTATGTCCCCTATATCCCCCTTAATGCTTGTCCAAATATTTCTAGGATTTATCTGCATGGTAACAAAAAAAAAATTATTTCCTTCCTACCAGCCTTACAAAATACAGAATGTAACCGAGTAACAAAATCTAGAGTAATATTAATTAATAATTCCGCAAGCAAAAAAATCGAAATATGTAAGTTTCTAAAATTTTTCCTTTGCTTATTTTGCTTTGTTGGATGCTTTCGTAGTGGGAGTCATGGCTTCCTGTGGATGATTTCCTGAAAGCATAAAAATCGGCGCCAAACGACCGTAGAATAAAATTAAAAAGCATGACATGATTTAGAGGTCAACTTCAAGAACGTATAGTAGTAACAAATGCATAAACTTACACACAGTGCCCGGTAAGCTCCATATTTCAAGTATGCGTAATAAACTGTTCATGAATTTTTAAAGGTAATACATTTATTGACACAAAATTAGATTAGAGAACGTACAATACTTATCGATCATGGTAAAGTAAGTATGAATAATTTACCCTCAAGTTTATCAGTTTAATGAGAATTAAGAACAACGCTTAAATTACCATTACCCTTGGTATATGATGGGTTTTTATTTTTGTGCTTTAACCAAGTAAAATAATTCATTTCATCTTCATACTGTCTGCTATAAATGTAAACCCCTGCATGCGTCTATGTAAAATAAAATTCCAAAATGTCTTGCATAACTAATTTCCATGAAGAGGATCTGAAGATTTACTAATAAGAAACGACAATAAAAACAAAACATAAATTTAATCTTTATGTATTTTTGTGCATTTTTTATCACATTAAAAATTCAGTACTGATATCAAATATGTTTCTTAATATATTAAACCGAGGGAGATCGCGCTAGCCACAGAACCACTTCATTCATTGAAAAACATCAGTCCCGTCAAAAATATTTATCTATAACACTAGTTTACAAATTTCAACTTTTTTTTGTATACCCCGAAAGAAATGTATGTAAATGTATTAGTCTACCTTCCTTAAACCTAAAAGTGTCAGCAGGAATATTCTATCACGTCACAGTTTCCTTTCTACAGTCAATTGTTTTTTAACTACTCAACGTGGTGACAACTGTTTAATGTTCATTTGCTCGCTTCAAAAGACAAATATTTTGTTTGGATTGAATTAAAATGTTGAGTAGAATGTCTAAACAAAGTTCTGATCGTTTTTGCTATGTTTGTGGGCAGTTTATGTTTTCAAAAAAAAGAAGACCCACTGTAGATTCGTTAAAAAGTGCATATCTTCATTTTTTTGGATTTCCTGTTGCAAACCAATATAAAAAGTGGGTGCCTCATGTGTTTTGCGAAAGCTGTAGAATTGTTTTACTCCAGTGGTCATCAGGAGAAAACGTACACCTTTCCATTTGGTTCACCAATGCTATGGAGAGAACCTAATAATCAAGAAATTGATGTTACATTTTTGTTAAGAAGACATTGGAATATAATACAAAAAATAAGGCGAATATTATAAATGCTGAAGTTCCGTCTGTTACTAAGCCCTATTTACATTCGTAAGATCTACCACGTCAAGTTTGTTCCGGTAATTCGAGTGTAAATATACCAGCAGATGACAATGAAAGTGATGTTGAATTCAAGTCGATTTCTAGTGATTCTGACGAATTCTCTCTTCAAGAAAAGACTTCACATTTAATTAATCAAGCCGAATTAAATGATCTTATAAATGATTTACAATTATCAAAGTCTAAAGCGGAGCTTCTTGGTTCTCGCCTACAACAATGGAATTTATTGACACTAAAACACAAAAGTTACGTTGTCTAGAAACAGAAGCAAAGTTTACTTAGAATTTTTTTTAAAAAGAAGGTGAATATTGTTATGGGATGTACAGATTGAAGTAAACATGTCATTAAAGATTCAATTCCTGCATCTTAGTTTTTTTCCTGGAAACTTAGGAAGTATGATTGACGAACAAGGGGAATGTTTTCAATTTAATTCAAAAAAAATTTATAGATTTTGAAGGGGATTCATCAGGTATTCTGGGATAAAAATACAGTTGAGTCTCTCTATAACGAAACTCCATACATCGAATTTTTCTACATAACGAATTTTTAGTAGAAACGGTCCCCTTTTCGCATGATTACATTAAAATCAGTCTCTATATAGCGAAATATCTATCTCCATATAACGAATTTTTTCATAAAATGGTCTTAATTTATTCAGTTTTAAAGCTTCCAAATCATATGGAATCAATTTTCCATCACCTATTTTTGATTTTTCGTCACAGCTGAGTTTTTTTATATTACTTCTCTCCTTGTTCTTTAAGTACAACGAATTCATCTCACCTCCCACACACCTTTCCACATCCTTCTCAAAACAGTGTCAATTGGATTGATAAACATGTAAGAGAGGAATCCAGGAGAGGCACATAAGAGAGGCCTTCAAATGGAGGAAAATGTTAAATACAATTTTTCATTCCTTGCTAAAATTTGAGCTTTTTTTGAGGGCGTAACAATTTTAAAATGAAAACAACAAAAAATACTGATTTCTTCGTCTGAAATTAATGCAAGTCTTCCTTATTTGATTTTCATTAAGCTTTTAAATAAATGTCTATTCCCTTTTTTGAAGCAGCTTAAATAGTTAAGAAATAAAATGTTAGGTTAATCTTTACTTTTAAACATTTCAAATTCTTAATTCAAAAGATCAAAAATAATATTTCTTCAAATTTCACACATTAAAACGATTTTTAACAGCATTCTCTATACATCGAATTTCTCTATATAACGAATTTTTTATTGGTACGTTGGATTTCGTTATATAGAGACACGACTGTATACTAGAGGATTACTGTTGGTCCATTATAAGAGAAACAGATCCAAATAACTGTAAAAAGAAGGCAAAAATTAGGCATTTTTGATTTTTTTATATTAATACTATAAGTATGTAATCCAGTTAAGTAAATAAATATTTCTTAAACCAGACGTGACAGAATTTTTTTATTATTTTTTCTGCACTGTTAAACATCTTGCAGCATTTTGTACAGTCATTTCACCGAAAACCCAGTAACATAACCGTAATTTAACTCTATCCTGACCATAAAATTGGTAATAATAAGTTCAGAATAACGTAAAAAGACGGTTGTTTTACTTTTTTTTTGTAGAAAACGGTCAAATGACTGGATAAAATGCTGCAGATTTTTAACAGTGTGGATAACTTTATCTAAATAAACAACAAATTAACAACTTTCAGCTGGTTTATAAAAACCGTGTAAATTAGTGTAATCTATCATCTTTTTCAGCATTCTCCTGTTGACACCTCGGTAAGTATAGTGTTATTTTAACTTGCCTTTTCATCTATCGCATTAAACAATCACTTCGTGAAATGTATGTGTCTCCCCGTGCTACCGTTAGTGTTTAAAGATTTTACATACAGTGCTACAACAGACATGTTTCTACATGCAATTTGGCTAAACAGTGTATTTTCTTCTTCTAATATTTTTCCGTTGTTTTGTATGCTTATCTTAATGAATTCATGCACTTATTGTTTGTAATGAAATGATTTTTTTCCAAGCTAGTATATTTTTTTTTGTATAAAACTGATTGGGATCCGGGCAACCTTCGGAATCTCCAATGTCACAGTTGAATGTGCGTTTTTAAACAAAAAATATTTCACAACTATATAAGCACACTTTCTTCATAAAGTAATGCACTTATTATTTATAATCGAATGATTTTTTATTTATTTATAGTACATTTTTTGTACAAAACTGATTGAGGTGATCCAATCAGCCCGCGCGGTCTCTTATTACAATTAGATGTGCGTCATCTGCTGAGCAAAATTACTTTATTTAATAATTAGTAAAAGTATTAAAGAAAAGTAAAAGTATTTAGTTATTAGTAAAAGATAATATTCAAATAATCCAGTTAAAAGTTTACAATGTTAATCCCTAAAAAAGTATTTTACACATTAAAATCGGAAATCCTATTCAACGAACAAAATAAACTAAGATTATGTATTTGAAGAAAAAAATATGTATGAAGAACTAAATATTGAAGCTTCAAAACGATTTTTTTTTTTGGTAGGATAGCCAGAAATTTATATTCTATTGTAAATGGATATATGTATCAAATATTGAATAAGATAGTACCTTCCAGCAATATTTATCTTTCAATGAAAAGAAGATTTTTTTTGTCGAATACTAAGAAGAATGATATGTATTTCAATTTCGGAATCTTATATTTTTGGGAAATCGCCTTTTGTGATTTTATGGTGATAAGTGATGTAAGTTTTGTACCTGACAAATTGGTTGATTATGCGAAAGCGATAACGTTATTTTGCTACACAAAAATCTAAAGTAATTGACTGAAAATTTTCCAAAAAGAAAACTTTACATAGTTTTAGTCCTTGAAATAGCCAAATGCGTTCAGATTCAGTGCGTAGATTTTGCTGTAACTCGTCCAAAAGCTGGCATTGCTATGCTACTTTTTACACGATTTCCGCAATAGTTATATCTCAAGAACTAATGGACGGATTTTTATAATCGTCAAATTCAGTTATTCAATAATACGTGTGAATGCTGTTTAGTTTATCGAGTAAATCATTTACAGGCAGAGAATCTGTTTTTTTTTCAATTATTTTGATGGTTCTGTCTCAAATACTAACCTCTGGTTTTTTCATCAAACTTCAGATTCAATTAGAACTTGATATAATTTTTACTGATTAGATTTTACATATACATACATAGATGACACATAATGAGAGACGCTTTATGCTTCCCTTTTTAGGAAATATTATCATGTGTGTGATAGAAGAAAATTGTTGAATTGCCACATCCGACTAGTCTATTAATGAAATATTTAAATGAAACAGTTTTATAAATTAAGAAAAATGTTTAATATTTTTGTATTAATTAATGTATTTCTACATATGAAATATATTTGAATTAAAATAATAATTAAAATAAAAATATTTGTTGTTGTTTATAAATGAAAAAATAACCTATATACCGGGTATCCCAAAAATGACTGATGGATTTTAAAATTCAATAACTTGCAAATGGTGACATTTATTTAAAAACTTTTTGCAGGAGGGTTATGTATATTATCAGGAGTTTTTTTACCGTAATTTTTTTTGTTCGAATTTCAAATAATAGGTGGCGCTGACGGCGATTGAAGGCCAGGTGATCAGTGCTGAGTGAAGCGTCAATCTGACCTTCAATTGCCGTCAGCGCCACCTATTGTTTGAAATTCGAACTAAAATAAAAATTACGGTAAAAGAACTTCTGACAATGTGCATAACCCTCCTGCAAAAATTTTTAAATAGCTGTCACCGTTTGCAAGTTATTGAATTTTAAAATCCATCAGTCATTTTTGGGACACCCGGTATACATATGAATATATTATATCATTTTATTATATGTTTTCTATTTCTCAAATAAATTTTTAATTTAAAAAATAACGGCTATAATTTTAAATAAGGATATTGGTAGATTATTTACATATCTAATTTAATCCTTGAAATATTTTTGTGTACTATTTTATAGAAATTTAAAATGAAAAAAAATGGAATGTATTTGCACTTAAAAATAGTAAATTATCTGAATTGAAAGTTATTATTTTATTTATTTCAACATTTTTAACCTCTTTGCAATTGACTATTAATGCAATATTAATAATTGTTATTGATAATAATTCTTCTTCTAATTCACTTTAGACAAATATTTTTATTTTATTTGCATTAGCTTGAATCTTAGACTTCAAAACACGTTATTTTGATTTGGAAATTGTAATTGTTTTTAGTATCATTAGTAAATTTGGAAAGAACGAAGGTTCTCATTTGTTGACCCGGAGACCGAAAAGGTTAACCCTTTCAAGGGCAGGTAATTGTGTTTCTGTCAGTGTTGCCAGATTGCCTAAAGTCGATTTCCCCAAAATTTCTGAAAATTTCCCCAAATCAGTGCTTTTATCCAAAAAAGTCCCCAACATAATTTCTACTCAAAAAGTAAAATTTCAATTTTCAAAATTCCACTATAAAATTTTTGTAAATATTTTAAACTCAAAATTTTTCCCCAAATCAAGCATTTTTTTGAAAAATTTCCCCATTTACAAAAAAAAAAAAACCTTTCTGTTAATTTTATCTACACTTATGCTAATAATTTTTTCGAGGTTTGAGCTATCTCGTATCAGTTGGGGTTTTGTAAAAATCTGAGATCGTGTTGGCATCATACGCTTCTATTTCACTTGATCTAAAAATTCATGTTGCGATAGTCCAAGACAGGTTGTAATTCATCTGTCATACACCTAAACAATAACATTGTAAACAATGAGCATGACCACAAGAATAATGATTGATAACTCTGATTTCTGACTTTTATTTTCGTTTCCCAAATTAAAATCAAATTCGAGACAGATTCTGTGTTTTCAGAAGACTAAAAGTAAACTTTACGTGAAATACTGAAAAAAATTCCCATGTTTTCCCCCAAAAATGTTGATAGTCCCCAAACATTTCTCCAAGAACTACTTGTCCCCAAAAAATTCCCCTGAAGGTTCAAAATTCCCCAAAATGGGGACAAAATCCCCAGTCTGGCAACACTGATTTCTGTAATGTCGAAATCTCACAAAAAATGTGATTGCAAAATAAGTAAGAACAATTTTACGACTTTTTTCGAAATTTACAAAAGTAAAATTTAATAAATTTTTTTCTGGTGCAAGTATTCATTAATCGAACGTGGTGTATATCACATCCTACCGAACCTCAACAGAATAAACGTGAGTAGAGTTAAATACTTATAATTACGAAAATTGAGATTGCTGGACTGAAAAATCAAGCACTATATAAAATAACAAAGTTTAACAAAATGCTCACGTTTTGATAGGATCCAAATTATGTTTACTTAAAACTATAATTTGACTAACCTTTAATAAAACTTTAGTTTAGCTCATGATTAATACTTAAAAAGTAAAAAGACATTTGCTACGTGTTGGAAGCAGATAACTTAGGATATAACTTAGGACATTCTTTTTTTTCCTTTGTTTTCTATCCAAAACATTAGACGGGTTAAATCTTAAAATAACAATAATAATAAATTAATAAATAAATAAATAAATATAAATATAATACTAATAAATAAATAAAAATGTAAGTCAATAAATAAAAAACTGAAAACAATGACAAAGAAACAGTTTGTTTGTTAAAATTAAAACTAACTTCTTCAAATATTATTAAGATTAGTATGTTAAAATAAGATGAGGCATAACTTTCAATTTGAGACATCGATGTCTAACTTGAGACAATGTCTCAATATTGGAATACTTTTCACTTCTGGCATTAAAACCACAATAGTAATTAATTCCTACAATAGTGTACAAAAGTAAAAACTTATTTATGTTAAAAAGATGACACCTCATCTAAAATGTACACTTTTACAGAAAATCCTAATTCTTAACAAGAGGAATTATTAACAAACCTCAATGTTTGAAAGGTAAAATTTACTGCTTTTGACTGACCAACAGAATGAGTATGAAAAGGGTGAGTGCTTTCGGGGTTACCTGCAAAAAATTATAGGGGTAATAAATGTATGAAACATATCATCGATCTATGAGATATACACCAACAATTAATCAAATCTTGTTTATATCAATGTTTAGCAGAATCAAAAGTTTTGTGAAATCCCGTGCATTAGTTCTTAAGACAGAGCTATTGCAATAATCAGGTATAATGCACTATGGCAGCTACCACCTGATGAGTGATTTACACTAAAACATACTCAGTACCATGTTATCTGACGTACTAACTAAATCTAAAGTTTTATGAAAATCCATGCAATAATTCAAGCGATATGTCTATTGAGAAAATGTGAAAAATGCGACATGGCTGCGCTATCTCTTGAGCACTATATACCAAAAACTAATAAAATTTAATTTGTTTCAGTTCTAAAAGAATCTAAAGTTTTGTAAAATGCCGTGCATTATTTGTTGAGATAGACCACCCAAAAATGTTTTGCCACATACAGACAGACTGACAGACTCAAAAACAGACATTTTGTAAAACATGTTTTCCGGGTTCTCTGAACCCTAAAACTTGTAAATCTGACAAAAACTGAAATTCGAAAAAATTTACGTATCCAATACTTTTTTTCTTGTAACGATAGAAGAAAGTAAAAATAAATATATCTGTTGACACAAAATTACTTTCTACAGTGAACAATTCTTATAAAACCTGGTAAAGTAAGTGTACATAATGCATTACAAAAATATAAACTAATTAAAAACTAAGAATAACCATTAAACTGGCAATAGCACTGGCGTATGGTTAATTTTGATTTCAATATTTTAACGAAACGGAATAATACAATTCATCTTCATATCGTCTACTATAAATGTACATCAATGTATACGTCTATAAGAAACCAAATTCCAAAATAGCTTGCATAGCTGTTTCAATACAGATTAGCCAAATATTTATTGATTAAAAAAGGCAAAAAAACTTAACATACTTCTAAGCTTTATGTATGTCTGTAGGTTTTTCCCATATTTAAAATTCTTAAAGGATCTTTAATTGTGTTTTAATATATTAAATTCCTCTTATTATTTATTTGAAAAAATATATAATCAAATATAAGATAATGTTATTGCATTCATCTAAATGAATAGCATTTTAAACCATAAATAAGTATATTACAAACTGAAATACGAAATCCTATTCAACGCACAAAGTCGTCAAAATTTAAGTATTTGCTGAATAAATAATGTGGTTGAAAAGCTAAAAGTTCAGTCTAAAAAAAGTTTTATATTTCTCACTCCATTTATCTTTTTTCCTGTATGATAGGTTAACAAAGTAAATTTGATGTTTTTCTGTAGTACAATGTTCAGTAGTCAGAAAGCAATATTCCATTTAAAATGTAAATATGTATCAAACATTGAATAAGATACCTCCGAGCAGTGTTTATCTATGAGCGAAAAGGTGGATTTTTTATGTCGAATACTAAGAAGAACGATATTTTACATTTCAATTTAGGATTCTAACAGTTTAGGAAAATTGCCTTTTGTGATTTTATTAAGGAAAGTGATGTAAGTTTTGTCATTGATAAATTGTCTCATTATAAAAAGGCAGCAGAATTATTTTGCTACATGATTCTAAAAAGGAAAAATTTTAGATATAATTTACGACACATTATAGAATACAATATATAAGATATTTAAATAAATTTAAATATAATTTATATCGCGTTTTATTACACACCGTCGAATATGCTTCATTATTATGTTCTTAAAAAATCGATAAATAAATAAAATAAAGGTGATGTGTGGTGATGCTATTAACACAAAACTTCTGCAATAATGTACATTGCTCATAAAACACGGTAAATTAACTATGCATAACTCGTTGTAAAGTTTATTTGTTAGTTGGGAACTAAACGTAACCATTAAACTTGCATCATCCGGGACGTACGGTAGATTTTTGCTACAATATTTAAACGAAAAGAATTAATTCAGTTCATCTTCATGCAGTTTACTATAAATGTACGTCTTATATGTGTCTATAATAAATGAAATTCCAAATTGTCTTTATAACTGGTTTCAATGAAGATGATATAAATATTTATTGATTCAAAAGAACAATCAAAACAAAACATATTTCTAAGATTTACTTATGTTTTTATCATATTTATGATTTATATATTTAAAATTTTAAATGAAGTTACATTTGGGTTTATAATATATTAAAACTCTTTGATTATTTATAAGAAAAAATATTGGGTTATATGGAAAATTCTGTGGTATTCATGCAAAGAAATTTTATAAAAATAATTAATGCTCTGAAAATTATAAATAAATTTATTACAAAATAAGTAAAAGAATTTTGTAAGCATGCACTATAAAAACGAATTTTTGTGGCAAAAATTCCGTTAAAAATGTGGCACTTGTAAAATCAAACATTATTAAAAAACCACAGATTTTTCAGAATTACCTAATATATAAGAAATATAACACAATATCAAAGCATTTAGCAAAAAAAAAAAAAAAAAAAAAAAAAAAAAAAAAACTACATTTAAAACTATAATTTAGTACTTTGCAAATAAATATTTAAAAACCTATTAAACGCACAAAGTCATCTAAATCTAAATTTATGTATTTGCTGAATAAATATTTTAAATGAAAAAATTAAAAATTCACGCTTCAAAATGATATGCTTGTAACTCCATTTATCATTTTTCCTGTATGATGTAAAGACAAAGTAAATTTCATGTTTTTCTATAGTACAATGTAAAGTAGCGTAAACTCATATTCCATAGAAATTGAAAATACGTATCAGATATTTAATAAGTTACCTCTATCTATTTTTATTTTTAAATGAAAAGATTTATTTTGCATGTCGAATTCGAAGAAGAACGATATTATATATATATAAATTTATATTTGAGTTTTAATGTATTAAAATCCTTTGATTAATTAAATATATATATATATAAGCAAGCATAAGTTAATATAAATACATTCATCTGAAAGAATAAAATTTTAGACCATAAGTAACTATTTTATAAATTAAAATTCGAAATCTTATTCAACGCATAAAGTCATCTAAATTTCTGTAATAGCTGAATATATTAAAAAAAGAAATGAAAAGTTCCAAAAAAATGTTTTTCTTTAGTATAACCTACTGGAGCCATAACCTGATATTTCATCAAAAAGATAATACGTATCAAGTAATGACTACGATACTTGTCAGTAAATTTTATCTTTGAATAAAAGAATGAACTTTTCATGTCGAATATTAAGAAAGATATAATACGTTTGAAGTTAAATTGTGTTGTATTATATTAAATCCATTTTATTAATTACTAGGAAAAATATACAAGCAGATGTAAGATAATACCAAATCTTTAAGCTGAAAGAATAGCATTTTAAACCATAGATAAATATTTTACAAATTAAAATTCAAAAATCTATTCAATGCACAAAGACATCTGAATTTATGCATTTGCTGAATAAATAATGTAAATGAAAAGCTAAAAGCTCAAAGCTTCAAAATGATACATTTGACACTCCATTTACCTATTTTCCGGTATGATGTGTTAACAAAGTAAATTTAACATTTTTTATAGTATAATGTAAAGTAACCAGAAACTCATATTCGATTGAAAATGAATATCCGTATCAGATGTTTAATAAGTTACCTCCAGCAAGTTTATCTTTGAATGAAAAGATGGATTTTGCATGTCCAGTATTAAGAAAATTATATTATACACTTTAATTTACATTTCTGTTTTATTATATTAAAATAATTTAATTAATTAATGGAAAATACGTATATAAATAAGTATAAGTTAATCTATATGAATTAAGCTGAAAAAATAAAATTTTAGACCATAAGTAAATATTTTACAAATTAAAATTCGAAATATTATTGAACGCTGAATGTCATCTAAATTTATGTACTTGCTAAATGAATAAATAAGTGAAATGAAAAGATTCATAATAATGTTTTTCAGTAGTATAACATACAGGAACCAGAAACGCATATTTCATTGAAAGGAAATACGTATCAAGTAATGAATATGGTACCTCTTAGCAATGTTTATCTTTGAATAAAAAGATGAATTTATTATGTAAAATATTAAGAAGAACGACTTTATACATTTCAAGTTATATTTGTGTTTTAATATATTAAATACATTTTGTTAATTATTAGAAAAATATATACAAGCGGATATAAGATAATACCAAAGTTTTAAACTGAAAGAATAACATTTTAAACCATAAATAAATGTATTACAAATTAAATTTCGAAAACCTTTTAAACACACAAAGTCATCTAAATTTATAAATTTGTCTAATAGTAATTGTAAATGAAATTGATATATTTGTTACTCCATTTATGTCTTTTCCTGTATCATGTGCTAACAAAGTAAATTTAATGTTTTTCTATAGTATAATGTAAAATAGCCAAAAACTCATGCTTTATTGAAAATGAATGTACGTATAAAATATCAAATAAGGTACCTTCAGCTATGTTTATCTTTGTATGAGAAGACTAATTTTTCAAGTCAAACACTAAGGAAAAAGATATTATGCATTAGAATTTCGTAATCTTATAGTTTAGGAAAATTGCCTTTTGTGATTTTACGATGGTGAGTTTTGTCATTAATAAATCTACTCATTATGCAAAATGCACCCACGTTATTTTGCCACATAAATTTAAAGTAGAAAACGTATAGATAGAATTTACCACGCATCTTCGTAGCTTGTAGATTCGTCCGCTCGTAAAATTATTAATGCTTATTTTCCAATAACAATTAAATATTGCACGAGGAGAAGAAATCGTAGTATGAAGTTGTACTATTTTGTTTCGTTGATTTCCTTGCTTTGTGTGAGTTTTTGTGACGATTGTTGAGTCTTTCTACATATTATAAGGGTCGTTCCTTGAAAAGTCAGAATCAGTTCCAAACCGTTACAGAATAAAAACGAAAGGTATAACATGCTTTCGAGGTCACCTGCAATAGCTTCTAGTAGTAACAAATGCCTAAAACTGGTAGTCACAAAATATTTGATGGACCAAGTATCCGCAATACACTGTAACTATAATTAAAAAAATAAATATGTCTTTTGCCACAAAATGGCTTTTTTCAATGAATAATGTTTATAAAATATGGTGAAGTCCATATCCATAAATTCGTCCTAAAGTCTATAAATGAATGGAATACTAATAGTATTATTTTTAACACAATCTTGCTGATTGGTAAAGTTATCATACGAAATGAATATTTCCAAACTGAGCGAAAATAAATAATAGTATATCTACGTATCCATCGTTCTATGGAGTTCCATTACCTGCGGCTTATTCTGCCGAGCTGTCTAAATGACAGACTAGATGTTATGGCCAATAAGGTTATCTGAACGAAAAATCCCAGCCGGTTATTGCCCGGTTAGCTTAACAGGTAAAGCATCGTCATTGTAAGCCAAGTATCCGGGTTCGATTCCCGGACTGGGCAATTTTTCGCTCAGTTTGGAAATATTCAATTCGTATAATACTAATAGTAACCATTAAACTAGCATTATTCTTGATGCATTATGGGGTTTTGCTTCTATATTTTAACGAAGTGAAATAATTCAATTCGTCTTCATAATCTATGCTATAACTACACATGGCTGCATACATCTAGAAAAAATCAAATTCGAAATTGTTTTACATAACTGAAATTAATGAAGATGATCAAAAAATTTACTAATTAGAAATGACAATCAAAACAAAAAATACTTCTAAGCATTAGGTTTTTATATTTAGAACTCGTAATGAAGCTTCATTTGCATTTTAATATATTAAATTTATTTGATTAATTATTAGAAATAATACATAATTAAATGTATGAAAATTATAGTGCATTCACCTAAAAGATTTAACATTTAAAATCATAAAAAAATTCAAAAAATAAAATTCGAAATCCTATTCAATGCACAAAGCAATCAAAATTTATGTTTTTGCGTCATAAACAATGTAAATGAAAAACTAACACTTCAAACTTCAAAAAGATATATTTGTCTCTCCATTTTTTGCTATTCCTATATGATATGTTGAGAAAGTAAATTTAAACCCTTTAGTACCAAGGAGCGCCGTCGCGCTGCTCTCGCTAGATGTGAAAAATGCCAGCATAGCGATAGCGATCTTTTTGACAGTTCACTTTTGGTGCGCGCAGTGTTTGGTGAAGTGCTATTTAAATTTATTTAATTTATTTTCGTTTAGAAACAGAAATACCAGAATGTAAGAAGTTTGCTAATTGCAAACGATAAACTGTGAATGAAAGACATTATTTTATTTCTGCATTTTCATCTGACGATAGAGCAGCGTGACGGCGCTACTTGGCACTTTTCAGAGCGGCGCGACCGCGCTCCTTGGCACTAAAAGGGTTAATGTTTTTAAAGTATAATGTACAGTAGCTAGAAAGGCATATTCCATTGAAAATGAAACTAAATATGAAATATTGCATGATACACTTGCCAGCAATATTTATCTTTGATTGATGGTGATTTTTTGATAAGATGAATTTTGCATGGTCATATACTAGATAACTATAGAAGAACGATGTTACACATTTGAATTTACATTTGTGTTTAAATATATTAAAATCATTTGATTAATTAAAAGAAAGAAATCATATATAAGCAAGTATAAGATAATATCAATGGTGCAATCATTTTGCTGAAAGAATAACATTTTAGACCATAAGTAAATATTTCACAAATTAAAATTCGAAATATTACTCAATGTACAAAGTAATCTAAATTTACGTATTTGCTGAATAAATAAATAAAAGAAATGAAATATTTCATAATAATGTTTTTCTGTAATTAACATACAAGAGCCAGAAACTCATTTTCCATTGAAAAGGAAATACGTATCAAGTATTGAATGCGACACCTGCCAGCAATGTTTATCTTTGAATGAAAAGATGATTTTTTTTATGATGAATACTAAGAAGAATGATATTATACATTTGATGTTGCATTTGTGTTTTAGCATATTAAATCCATTTTATTCGTTTTTATTTTATATACATACATACATACATATATATATATATATATATATATATATAAGCAGGTATAAGATAATACCAACGCTTTCAGCTGAAAGAATTAAATCATAAATGAATTTTAAAATATAAATGAATATTTTACATTGAGAATTGAAAATTCGATATTCTATTCAACGCACAAAATCCTCTAAATTTATGTATTTGCTGAATAAATAATGTAAATGAGAAGCTAAAAATTCAAGCTTCAAAAACATACATTTGTCAATCCATTTATCTCTTTTCCTGTACGATGTGTTAAAAAAGAAATTTCAATGTTTTTCTGTAGTATAAAGAATAGTAGTCAGAAACTCATATTCCATTGAAAATGAAAATACGTATGAGAAATTGAATAAGATACCTGGCAGCAACGTTAATCTTTGATGAAAAAATTTTGCATGTTAAATATCAAGAAGAACGATAATTGAATTTCGGAATCTTACATTTTAGTAAAACTACCTTTTGTGATTTTACGAAGGTAAGTAATGCAACTTTTGTCAATGATAAATCGGATCATAATGCGAAATGTTCCCATATTACTTTGATACATAAATGAAACTTAGAAAATTTATAAATCGCTTTTTCGACACCTTCGTAGTTCTTAGATTCATAGGCTCGTAGAATTATTAGTATTTTTTTTTCTTATAGCGGTTAAATATTCAACGAGAAGAAAAATCGAAATATGCAAATTGTATGAATCTGAATCTTTGCTTTGTGTGAATTTTTGGGATGCTTGTCTAGGCCTTATACCTTATCTATGGGCTTTTCCTTGAAAACATCCGAATCTGGGCAAAACTGTTACAGAATAAAAGTGAAAGGTATATCATGCTTTCGAGGCTACCTGCAAGAACTTATAATAGTAACAAATGTCTGAAACTGGTTAAGTAATGTTGAATTAATTACATGGTACAGTAAGTATCCATGTCTCTTCCCAAAGTTTATAAGTTAACTGAGAACTAAGCGAAACCATTAAACTAGCATTATACTTGGTGAATAGATGGGATTTTTTTCAATATTTTAACACTAGAACCACGGGACTTTCGGTATAACTAGAACCGCGGAGCGGGTCAATTTGACCCGAGATGGAAAAGGACATATACATTTGCCCAAATACTTCATTTGGTTAGATAAAAGATTATATTTTAGTATAATAATCAATATTTCTTAGTATTTACATTATATTTCATACAAAAAGTCAGCAGAAATTACCTATATTTCACAAAATACTAATTCAAAATTATATTGTATTAAGTATGATGAAAATATATTGAACAAATATTGATCATATATTTTAAGCATACATAAACTTCGACATAATAAACATTAAAAAAAAGTAGATAAACCCAAACAAATAAGTTTAGGTATAAAAATTAAGAATACACTTAATTATAAATAATATAAAAGTTATAAGTTACTAGTTTTACTGAAATATTTAATCCATTTTATTGTATGCATTGTTTGAAAAACATGGTAAACGACTTTTCATCCTCCCCCCAAAAAAAAAGTTTTTTTTTTTTTTTTTTTTTTTTTTTTTTTTTTTTTTTTTTTTTTTTGACGGTAAACAACAAACTGTTCTTAGTCGTTTTCAACTAAGCCTTGAATAAATTTTCTTATACTAATAAACAATAAACTTATGCAAATAGACATATACTAATTTTCTGGTTACAGATTTGCAAAAAAAACAAGCATTGATGAAGCTAAATACAAAATATTATAAATTGCATTCAATGTGCATTACTTGACATATGCACACTTCCTGTCATTTGGGAAACCGTAGCTACACTGAATTTAGTTGCACTGCAATAATCAAGTGCATTTAGAATTTTTTAGAATTACCTAAAGTTTCAATAATTAGACGTAGACTGCTCAGCAGAAAAACATTTTTTTTTCTCTGTAAAAAACAAGTTCTTATTGTTCTACCTTTTCTCCTTAGTAAAAGATTAGCTGATGTCTGAATGTATTAGAAGAATAGCCGCATGTAATTCCCATTTTGACATTTTTACAGATACCCGTATATCGCGTCTCAGGCATTTTACAATTTTTATAATGCCAGTTTTTTATCAACATCTGAAAGCAACTTGAACATGATACGATACTGAATTTACCTGGTTTTGGTAGACATGCACTAAGTAAACTTATTCACAGATTTTGAAAGAAATAAATGCATATTTACGCTTATGTTAGGTCCTTTTATATAGTTAGTCTTGCTGTTTTCTTGTCATTTTCTTTACTTCCAGGTGTGAATGCACAAGTTACTTATTTATTTTTCATATTTTCATGAGTGTAAAGATAAAATTTTGTCTCTTTTGTTCTAATTCTTAGTTCTTTTATTACATCCAATTTTTTATCGGTTAATTATTACAAACTTTTGTTCAATATTGATAAATTTTCATCCATATTCTAATAAAAAAGTCGAACAATCCTAAGAGTGTAGCATGCGTCGGCGGCACTTTCATTTTAATCATTACAATTTAATTTTCTATATTTACAGGCAGTTATTCATCCTCAATCATTAGCAATCGGAAATCATATCTATATTTTCAATAAATGCAGAATAAAAGCAACTTCAATACTACTTCTAAATATTTGTTGTAATTTTCCTCTGCAATCATCCTTTTTTACATCAGAAATATAAGATCGTGATTGAAAATTTTTACTATATCCCCTTCCAATTCTGCCTATTAGAGGAATTTAGGAGTGCGGCAAATATGCTTTCCCATTACTTCCGAAAAATGCATCTCTATTTCATCATTTATGCGTAAAAAACGTATTGTGGGTCAAATTGACCCGCTTCGCGGTTCTAGGTATCAGTGTTTGTAACTGAAAAACTATTTATAATATTTACTATTAAATACGAAAAGTTATTGTTTACCTTAAAATATTAAAAGTAAAAAAAGGAAATATTTTTTTCAATGACTAATTTTCGCGCGGCGAGAAATTAAACATCGATTCGGGTCAAATTGACCCGCTCCGCGGTTCTAGTGTTGGCGAAATGAAATAACTCAATTCAATTTCATATGTTTACTATAAATGTACATTACTGTATACGCATCTAAGCAATAAAATTCCAAAATTGAATAACTATTTTCATTGAAGAAGATCTAAATATTTATTGATTACAAAGGGCAATCAAAACAAAACATATTTCTAAGATTTATGAGTCTATCTAGTTTTTATCGTATTTAAAACTCTAAATGAAGCTACATTTGGGGTTTAATATATTAGATTTATTTTATTAATTATTGGAAAAATATATAAGCAAATAAAAGATGATATAAATACATTCAGCTAAATTAATAACTTTTAAAAAATTAAATATACATTTTAAAAATTAAAATATACATTTTAAAAATTAAAATTCGAAAATGTGTCACTCCATTTATTTTTTTTTCCTGTATGATGTTTTAGCAATGTAAATTTCATGTTTTTCTACTGTATAATATACGTTGGCTAGAAACTCATATTCCATTGAAAATGAAAATACGCATCAAATACTGAATAGGATATCTGTTACTAATGTTTATTTTTGAATGAAATGATGAATTTTCTATGTCGAATGCTAAAAAGAACGGTATTGTAAATTTTGATTTCAGAATTTTTCAATTTATGAAATGTGCCTTTTGTGATTTTACGAAGGTAAGTGATATAAGTTTTTGTCATTGATAAATCGGCTCATTATGGGAAATGCACCGGCAATATTTCGCTGCATAAATTTATAATAGAAAATTTATCGAGTTTATCACACATCTTTATAACTCGTACATTTGTTTAGTCGATGAATTGTTAATACTTATATACTTATTTTCTAACAACAATTAAATATTCAACAAGGAGAAGAAATCGAAATATGCTGATTTTACGAATTTGTTTCTTTTTTTTTAACTTGCGTTGTGTGATTTTATGTGACGTTTGTTGAGGCTTTCTGCTTTACCTAGCGGATGGTTGCTTGAAAACATCAGAATAAGGGCTAAACCGATACAGAATAAAAGTAAAAGTTATAATATGCTGTTGAGGTTATCCTCAAGTACTAATAGTAATAACAAATACATGAAACTGGTAATCATAAAAGAGTCGATGTACCAAGTGTCCAGGTCTGACTGTGTCTATACTTACACACACACACACACACACACACACACATATATATATATATATATATATCCGTTGACAAGAAATTGCTTTCTACACTGAATAATACTTATAAAACATAATAAAATAAGTATCAATAATGCAATATAAAGATTATAAGTTAATTGAGAACTAAGAGCAACCATTAAACTAGCATTATCCTTGGTGTATGGTGGGATTTGGTTTGAATGTTTTAATGAAATGAAATAATTCTTCTTCATACTGTCTACTATAAATGTATAACACTTTATACATCTATAAGATATCAAATACCAAAATGTCTTCCATAACTGGTTTAAATGAAATATATCTAAAAATGTACTGATTACAATGGGCAATCAAAACAAAACATACTTAGACGCTTTATCAGTGTTTCTAGGTTTTTACCATATTAAATACTGTTAATGAAGTTACATTTGTAAAGGTACATACACGTATTATAGAGACATGCGTACAATAAATACATTAAACCTAACTGAAGTTTAAAATTAGCCAGAGCCAGGAATTGAACCTGGGAGTGCAACATACCACATACCAGGATGTTGCTCTGTAATTGTACTTTTATAATTTGGGTGCAGCCATTATTTATGAGTGTATACGTGTTTTTTTCTTAAAGATAAATTTATGTTTAAATATATTTTTATTTGATTAATTATTAAAAAATATATATAAAGTATAAGATTATACCACTGCATTCACCTAAAAGAACAACAATTTAAACCATAAATAACTTTACAAATTAAAATTCGAAATCCTATTCCACACACAAAGTCACCTAAATTTATATATTTGCTGAATAAATAATGTAAATGAAAAGCTAAAAATTCAAGCTTCAAAACGATATACTTCTCACTCCATTTATCTGTGTTTTTGTACGATATGCTTAAAAAGTAAATTTAATGTTTTAATGCAGTAGTGCATACAGTAGCCAGAAACTCATATTCCATTGAAAATGAAAATACGTATCAAATATTGAATCAGATACCTGCCAGCAATGTTTATTTTTTGAATGAAAAGATGAATTTTTTATGTCGAATATTAAAAAGAACGATATTAGGCATTTGAAATTTGGAATGTTACGTTTTAGGAAAATTGCCTTTTTTCATTGTAAGAAGATAAGTAATGTAAGTTTTCATTGATAAATCGGCTCATTATGCAAAATGCATCGACGTTATTTTGTTATATAAGTCTAAAATAATCGATTGAAAATTTTTGAAATCCGGTTTTCAACAGATGTTTTCATTTTACGTATTAGAAATTCCAAAAAACAAGTTTTTTACAAAACATCTATCTGTGAGTCTGTCTGCATATGAAACAAACTTTGTGTGGGCATATTTTTTGATAATATTAACATAACCCAAATAAAAGTGTAAAATTCCAGAAAAAGTATTTTACACATTAAAATTAGAAATCCAATTCAACGAAAAAAAAAATAATCTAAATTTATATATATGTTAAAAAATAATGTAACTAAAGAGTTAAAAATTTGAGCGTCAAAACGATATATTTTTCACTCCATTTATATGTTTTCTTGTATGATACGTTAGCAAATTTAACTTAATGTTTTTCAGTAGAAAATTGTACAGTAGCCAATGATATATACACTGTAAAAAAAAAGGGTCGATCTACTAAAAAAAACTTTAGTGATCCTTGTAATTACTAAAAAATTTTTAGTAATCTTAGTCGATTACTAGATAATCTGTAAGCATTACTAGAAAAAAGTTAGTAATGGATAGAGTTAATAGTTTTACATTTTTTAATAGCTATTACTAAAACGCACTTGGTGTGGCCTTGATAGCATAGTGGTTATAGTAACGGACTCCAGGCTAAAAGGTCCCGGGTTCGATACCGGACATTGCCAAATACGTCCCGAATGTATGTAGTATAAGTACTCGTTAATAAAGGGGTTATGAAAATCCTGTAAGAGCAGGTAGCAATTTTTTGGTGCTGCCACTTATTGCGGTTTTGCCGAAAATCCATCGCTTCAGAAGTTTGGATATCAGCTAGAAGGAAGCTGCTGTCCTTCGGGCGCACGTAAAGGTTATTAAAAATAACTTTGGAGCTATTACTAAAATTTTCTTGGTGACTCATACTAAAAATTTTTAAGTAAGTTATACAAAAAATTCTTTTGTTCAGTTTACAAAAGAAATGCTTGTTTCACTTGCAAAAAAAAGTTTGTAATGGTTACTAAAAAATTCTGTGGAATACAAATTTACTAAAGAATTTTTAGTAACCTCTTGAATTTTTTTTTACAGTGTATTCCATTGTAAATGAAAATACGTATCAAATATTGAATTCGATACCTGCCAGCAATGTTTATCTGTGAATGAAAAGATGAATATTTCATGTGATATACTAAGAAGAACGATATTATACATTTGAGTTTTGGAATCTTACAACAAAAGAAAACTGCCTTTTGTGATTTTTTGAAGGTAAGTGATGTAAGTTTTGTCATTGATAAATATGCTCATTACGCGAAATGCATCGATGTTATTTTGCAACATAAATTTGAAAAGAAAAATTTTTAGTTCGAATTTATCACGCATCTTCGTAGCTCGCAGTACAATTTTTAATAGCCATTTTTAAATAAAAATTAAATGTTCCACAAGGAGATAAATTCGAAAAATATTAGTTGTATGAATTTGTTTTATTGTTTTTCTTTCTTTGTATGAATTTTGGTGACACACGTCGAGACTTTCTACCTTATCTAAGGTGTGTTGTTTTAAAACGAGACAATCATGGAAAAACCGTTACAGGATAAAGATGAAAGGCATAACATGCTTTCTAGGTTAACTGAAAAAGCTTATGATGTATAAATCTAGTAATCTCAAAATGACCAATGTGTAAATTGTCTGCAACACACTGTACCGATAGTAAAAAAATAAACGCGTCTTTTGATACAAAATTGTTTTCTAAAAAGAATAATGCTTATAAAATATCGCAATGTAAATATCCAGAACCCATCCTAAAGTGTATAAGTGAATTGAAAATTAAGTGTAACCATTAATGTAGCATTAGCTTCGTGTATAGCGTGTTTTTTCCAATATTTTAACGAAACGAAATAATTCAATTTATATTCATACTGTCTAACTATACATGTACATCACTATATAGGTCTGAAAGAAATCAAATTCCAAATTATATTCCATAACCTGTTTCAATGAAGATGATGTAAATATTTCCAAATTAGAATGAAAAACCAAAACAAAACATATTTCTAAGCTTTATGTATGTCTCTAGGTTTTTATCACATTTAAAACTCTTAATAAATTTACATTTGTGTGATAATATATTAATTCATTTGACTAATAATTCGAAAATATATATATATTAGAAAGTATAAAATAATATCAATGCAAGCTTCTAAATGAATATCCTTTGAAACCTTAAATCAATATTTTACAAAAATAAAAAAACCCTAGGCAACACAGAAATTCATCTGAATTCCTGTATTTTTTGAATAAATAATGTAAATGAAAAGCTAAAAACTCAAGCGCCAAAACGTTATATTTGTTACGCCATTTCTGTCATTTTCTGCATAAAGTGTTAGCGAAGTAAATTTAATGATTTTCTGTAGTATGATGTATAGTAGAAAGATAGTCACATTACACTGAATATGATATCCTGCATCAAATATTCAAGAAGCTACCGGCCAGCAATGTTTATTTTTGAATGAAAAGATGAATTTTTCAAGACAAATACAAAAAAAAAAATTATACATTGTTTTGGAATCTTACATCTTTTGAATAATGCCTTTTGTGATTTTACAAATATAAATGATATAAGTTTTGTCACTGATAGATCGGCTGATTATGCGAAATGCAACGACTTTATTTTGAGACATAACTTTAAACTAGAAAAATTTTAGTTCGAACTTGTCACACATCTTCGTAGCTCGCAGATTCCTTCGCTCGTACATTTTTTAATATCTATTATTTAATAACAATTAAATATTTCACGTTGAGAAGAAATCGATATATGCAAGTTGTACGAATTTGTTTCGTTGGTCTCCTTGCTTTGGGTGATTTTTTGGGTCGCTAGTCTAGACTTTCTACCGTATCTAGGGTTCGTTGCTTGAAAGCGTCAAAATCAGGGAAAAAATCGTTACAGAATAAGAGTGAAAGGTATATAGTGCTTTCGAAATTATCTGAATGAGCTTATAAGTAGTAACAAAAGTCTAAAACAGGTAATCCCAAACAGATTGATATACCAAATGTCCACAACATATTGTGTATTTAATTAAAAACATAAATATACGTTTTGACACAAAATTGCTTTCAACAATGAATAATTCTTATAAAACATGGTAAAGAAGTATCCATATTTCGTCCTAAAGTTTATAAGTTAATTGAACACTAAGAATGTCCATCAAACTAGCATTATCCTTGGTGTATTGTGGGATCAAACGCAATAATTCAATTCATCCTCATACACCCTGCTGTAAATTTATAAGATTGTAGACGTCCATAAGAAATCAAATTCCAAATGTCTAGCATAACTGATTTCAATAAAGATGTTCTAATGATTTATTGTTTAGAAAGGGCAATCCAAACAAAGCGTACTTCTAAGCTTTAGGTTTTTATTAAATTTAAAGCTTTTAATAATATAATTTTAATTGTGTTTTAATATATTAAATTTATTTGATTAGTTATTAGAAAAAATAGATAACATATTTTTAAATGAATATTTTACTAATTGAAATTCGAAATCCTATTCAATGCACGAAGTCATCTAAATTTATGTATTTGCTGAATAAACAATGTCAATGAAAAGCTAAAAGTTCAAGCTTCAAAACGATATATTTGTCATTCCATTTATTACTTTTCCCGTGTAATGTGTTAGCAAAATATATTTGTTATGTAATAATGAATGATAGCCAGAAACTCGTATTTTATTGAAAATGAAAATTCGTATCAAATATTGAATAAGATACCTGTCACTAATGTTTATCGTTGAATGAAATGATGAATTTTCCATGTCGAATAGTAAAAAGAACGATATTATACATTTGAATTTCGGAGTCTTGCATTTTAGGATAATGGCCTTTTGTGATTTTACAAAGGTAAGGGATGCAGGTGTTGTCATTGAAAAATTGAATCATTATGGAAAATGCACATATGTTATTTTGCCACATAAGTTTAATGTAGAAATTTTACACATCGAATTTATAATACATTATAGGATGTAACTCTTAAGATATTTACCTAAATATAATTTATATGATGCTTTTATTACAGTCCATCGCATATTCTTATTTGTTGTTGTTTTCGACAAAAGAATATTGGATTAAAAAATAAAATAAATGTTTATTTAACTGTGCTACAATAATTCTTAATTAATGCATTTCTTTCGTACAAGTAGAGAGTTTTTAAGATTTATTTTCGGATTGTTCAAATGAAAATAACGCGTTGATTAACACATGCTAATAAGTTCTACGAATAAATTATAATACAGCAAATATCTTGCAAGTTTAATCTTTAACTTATATAACTCAAATATACCAATAACTTATAATAAAACGAATAGCTTGCCAATTTAATCTTTAACTTATGTAACAAAAATATTCACAAAATTCTTGTACGCTATCTTACTGACCGATTAATTGAAAGATTGTTTAATGATTTTATTTTATTACTGGATACTTTTTAATCTGAATTTTATGTTAGTATTTATTAGTAGAATATTAGTATTATTAGTAGGTTATTAGAGTCTTAGTATTTATTATTAGGGATCTAAAGGAAACAAAAGAAATCAGTATCTAGAGTTTAACTGAAAATTGAAAGTTAATCTGTAAAAAATAATAATAAAAAAATACCCTTAGAACCTTTAAGAGAAATTATATGTAATAAATACATAAAAACCCTTTTTAAATCCAGATAAATCAAATCGGTTTTATTTTGTTACTCTAATAATGCAATGTAAACTCATCACTAAATTATTGAAATATTTTACACTAGTGTGCTTACTTTATTTAATTAAATAAAAAAATACATTCATTTCTGTCTTTAAAAAATGCATTCTTTGCATTATAAAGTCAAGCTATCATTGGTCTGACAGAAATTATGATATAATTACTGTGAAAAGGCCTGTTTGACCGTTTCATCAAAAGACCAATAAAAGGCGCAATTAACTCATAGGAAAATGGGATTTCTTAATTAAACTTTATGTAAAGAGCTGTTAAAAATAAATATTTACCTAAACAGAAATGTCTGGTGATAATACTAAAATTTTAAATAAAAGAAAATTTCAGTTCTGTTTGTAGTTAAACTGAAAGTTACAAGTCTTACTTATGTTATGAAATATAAAATCAGTTTAAAAATAAATTATTTATGCTACATGCTTTAAATATAAAGAAGCTTTAAATATAAAGAAAAATTTACATAAAGAAGTATTACTGAACACATAAATATTTAAGAAATTAGTTAAATGGAAAGACGTTTCTATAAATTTTCTAATTTATATTTCTTTAAATTTCTTCTTGTGGTGGTGCAACATTTTCTTTTCTATTACCCTATTTCACTATAGTCTTACAAAATAATTTTGCACTATTTTTTATTTATAATCATTAATTTTTCATTATGCACAATGTATAATAAAAAGATTTCCGAAACCACGTAATTAAGGGAGACTTGACCATCTGGCCAATCTTCCTTCACATGTATTGCTTCAAACCTTCAGCATAGCATTTCTCTATAGAAAAGCACATTAACCTAACTTACTGCCCTATCTACATGATTCAATTTATATCAATATTTTATCTGAAAAAGGCTTACAAAATACTTCTAAAAAGCACATATTTTTTTTGTAAATACCTAACATTTTTTTACACCTATTTCTATTATTTTCATGAAACATAGAGAGTTCCTTGAGCATTCTAGTAGACACTTCCTTTGTGTGACACTTTTGGGTAAAACTTTGAAATTATTTTAAATATGTAAACTGAAGGGTGGATCAAGCTTTCCATATGGTCAACATTCCTCAGTCTCCCCTATCTATAATTTTAAATTTAATCTAAATATCATTCATATCAGATGAGAGCATTTACTTTATTAAATATTTTTCTTTCACCAGTCAAATTTTGCGTACATGTAAATTACACGTGTGGAATAAAGGCTTGGAACTAACGCAACTTTTCTAATGAAACTAATTAACTTTAAGTCTTCTGAAGAAACACTGAATCATTTTAATGCAGAATTTTCAAAAGAATTCTCAAGGGGCAAAGTGTGCTCAGAGAGATATGAATTTAAATGTAAGTTTTAATTTTGTTAATTTTGAGATTACTACTTTAATTGTTCTTATTTGAATTCAGTTTATTATGACATCGTTCTTAAAATTAACATGTTTCATAGCTAATATACCTCATTAATTTCCTTTTTTAATTTTATAATACTTATTTTGCGATGTAAAATTCTATTAAAATATTTTAAAACAATTTGAGCGTTATGAAAATGCCTTTTAAAAATTCTCAAAGAAAAAAAAATTAAATGTTAGAAAATTTATACATGCGTTTGATCAGATATTAAATTCTGTTTCCTTTGTAATAATAGAGTAATTAAAATATAATTACTTACTTGTAGTTAAAAAACGAAACTATCTTATTATAAATTATGTTAATGTAGTATAAAACTTATTGATACTCAATTTAATATAAATTAATATTTAAAATGTAAATTAACAATATATTTTCTATAATATTTTTTTTTTCAATTTTCATAGATTTTATGATTAAAAAAATACTTTTGTTTATGTCTCATTGTTGTATATAATTTTATCATCCTATTTAATATTTTTTTTATTTAACAATATTTTTATTATAAGTTTCTTTCTTTTTTCTTTTTATTTCATTATCAATTGATAGTATTCTCTATAGCATCAGAGCAATACTTAAATGCTCGTGAATATTTTATAATGGAGATTTTAAGTAGTACACATATGCAGGATGGTACGAAATAAGATTATGTTCAACCGGCACTAGTGGATGTGTCAGGTCATGAGCTTCAATACCTTCATAGCATGCACGGTCACAGCGACGTCATAATGATGTCACTGTGAGTCATTTTGGTCACATCACATCTGTGACCAAAATGCCACCACTCACTGACGTCACATTGTGACTGAGAAGTGACTTTCTTAAAAATCTTTAGAAAATTACAAATATTCTTCAAAACATGTTATTTACTTTAAAAAATATGCTTCTGGCAATTTAAATATCGTCGCTTTTATCACAATTTTGTCACAATGTTAATGTCAAAGTAGTCACAAATGACACATATTTTCCACAAATTTGTCATACCGTGACTTCACAAAATCGTCACAATGTGACGTCACAAACGAGCACTAAAAGGCCCATAACAACTTCATAATTTTGTCACCGTGACTTCACATTGACGTCACGTGACGTCACATCGACAATCGATGGTCACAAAGTAACAATGTGACTTCGCAGTGATGTCACAATACCTTACGGGTAATTACATCGTAACTGGGAGTCGGGAAAATGATCGCGATGGTGCAATTGCATCGTGACCGTAGCGCAATGATAAAACGACATACTTTGTAAAATGATCTTTATTTTACATAACAATAATAATAATAATAATAATAATACAAGCTTGAAATACAAATGAAAAATGTTACAATCCATAACAGAACTCAAATTACGCAGCATTAGACCACCAAATAAGAATGGCGCTGAATGAAATCGCGAACACATTCCAATTGACACTTTATCGTGGCCACCGCGATCACCGAGCATAAACACCTCATAATATTTCTGGAAAAAAAAGACGTAATGTGCAAATTTTTAGCGTGTGTAATTAAAATTTTGATAATCTTCTAATTTTTCCAATGTAAATAAGTTGAATAATAATTATCAACATAAATAATTATCAGTCTTAAACATTTTCTTTTCTCATCACACTACTTTATTTGGATTCACTAGTAAAATTACATTAATTTTGATGCATGTTACATTATTAAATTTTCCTTCGCGATATCTCGGCTTATTTTTCTAAATTACTGGCATGTTCACTAATTTTCTGTTCTTTAAAAATATATATCAATCCAATGTAATTCCCTTTAAATTAATTTTTATGTTGCTCTTTAAATTGTACCATCAATTTTTATCATGTATATTATCTAGTTAGCTCACAGGCTATCAAAGCCAGAGAGCTTATGCACCCGTCCGTTCTGTATGGCGTTTGTGCGTACGTGCGTAACGCGATAACTCATGATAAATATATCCGATTCACTTGAAATTTTGGATATATTGTTGCAGCGTATATAGGGTTCTTTCGATCTTATGGTTAGACAACTTCAAACTCTTTTCTCTTAGAAAAGTAGAAAATAATTTATTTACAGATCTTCAGAACAACATAGTCTTCGAAACTCACAAATATTACTAGATATTCCAAAATAACTGTTCAAATCTATCGAACAAGTACAAATATAGGTCGCAGAGACTCTTTATACAATGACTCAACACTATATCACATTCAAAACAACGTAGATAAAACTCAATACATCAAGCAAACTTGCTTAGACAATCTCTAGTAGCTCACTCAATGCCTGACTGGTAAATAATAACCATAATAGCTCGCATCGGCTCTCCTATATATAGTCTCGCCGCATGCGGTGGAAATTTCTGCAACCTTCTAGAAAAATCCGGAAAACCACGGAACAACATTCAATGTATCAGTAGACCTAAGGGGGGGTTACCATGGAGAGGGAAGGGCTACCATCGCCAACAATCGCCAAGTTTGTTGCCAACTTGGCGATATATCGCCAAATTTGGCGACCAAAATTAGTCGCCAAAAGTGACGCAAACTTGGCGATATCTCTAATATTTCGCAAAGCTGCCATAGACATTCACTGAAAATAATAGACAAGTTTGCTTGATAACAGAGACAATGTAACTAAAACTAATATTAGTAAAGAAATGGAGCTTAATAAGATTATTTACATTATTTTACAGTACAAACACTAACTATTTACAAAATTCGTAACACTACACTCTCCTCAAAGACTGCACGTCCCGGGCATTGCAATCCTTGAGTTAGAAGAAAACACTTAAAATAAATAAACAAATAAATAAATAAATAAAAAGAATAATAAGATTTACATAAATAAGAACTAATTAATATTTACATATTTACAAAAAGTGACTTTCATGACCATGGTCTGAAATTCCAGTTTTAAATTTCTATTCACTTTGGCCAAAATAAGGGTCTAGCCGGTTATAGTGTACGACCTTGGGTTTGCGTGTGGCGATTTTTGTATGCGTACAACGACGTCATTCAGCCTGTTGACGACTGTGTAAGGACCGTCCCAGTTTCTTTGTAGTTTTGGCGACAGTCCCTTACGACGCACAGTGGGGCAAAATCCTGAAAAGCTGGCCAAAATATGAAAATGTTAATCAAATTGTACGAAAATTCGTATACAGGTGTTTTTGAAGATACTAAGTAAAAAAAAAAAAAAAAAATTGAAAAAAAAATGGCGGATACAATATGGCAGAATAAAAATTTAAATGTCTCGAAAGTTATTCAATTTATATGCAATTTCGTAAAATTTTCAGAATGCTAATTAGAATTCAAAAGTTAAATTTTTAAAATAAATAAATAAATAAAATTACAGATTAAGAGTAAAAACAATAAGATTTAAATAAAATTTAAAATTTCGAGGTAAACTTAAAAGGGAATTTTCAAAAAACCAAGACATATTTAAACGAAATTTAAGTACGTTAATGGAAAGTAAAACATTAGTCGATTTAATTTTTATATTATTAAAATAAAAAAGAAAATATATTCCAGAAATTAACCTTTAGAATCAACTGTAGTATAATAAAAAGATTCTTCAGAGGTCAAGGTGTCGAAATAGTTAGCAGAACTTGTTAGCGGTATTGGAAGATCCTGTCACTCTTAGGATCAATGATTTTAATTTCTTCTACGACAATTTACTTAAACTGGAAAGGAAAGAATCTGATGACATTAAAAGACGTAAAAATAGCTTTTTTTCCCGCTACTGCATCTTTGCGATAAATCTTCTCGGTGCCTTTTGATCAGTTTGTTGCATGATTCTTGAGTATCTTATGGCATTTAACAAATTGGCAGTGATGAAGATAATGTTATTTCTTTGTCATTAATAAGTACTTTGTGAACTGAAGTAAGCATATAGAACCAGGGATATAGTTCAAATCTACGAGCTATTTGTAAAGGAAATTTTTCGAAGTTTATCAAATAAATAACATGGCTACAAGAAATTACTTATGGCATAGAAGCGTTTAATCAAATATTCGTATATGCTCGTTTAGAAACAAATAGTTGCGTTTTCAAAGAATCGTTAAATTGTATTTCCATCATTTGTGTTTCCAAATCTGGGATGTAGTTTCTCGACGAGAAGTCTTGATTGTAAACGAAATATTTTTTGCATATTTTATTTTGCAGTTTCAGTGTTCTTCTTTTCATGCAGAGTACGAGCTTTTCATTTTTTCTATCCAGTTGTCTGCCAGGTGTAAGAACTCTCTAAACATCTTTGCATGTAACTTAGATATTCTGAATTCTAAATTATCTCAATCCACTTTTAATAAAAAATGTCAAATCGGTAAGATGCTGTTTTGATGCTGTCTGACATAGGTAGCAACGTTGAGTATTACATTAATTCGTTTTTAACGACTATTTCTTCTATATTAATGATTGTATTAAACGAAATAAGTTGATTCTGCTAGTATTTAATGCAATCCCATTCTTTCACAGTTGCTTCCGTATTTCTTGAAAAAGAAAAATGGATCTTGATTAGCCCGATAAAATGACTAAATTGCAGATCTCGATATTTTCAAATTGACGATTCATGAATTATTCTCAATATTTATGTATTCTAGTAGCACGGAAGAAAAGAAAAATGTATTAGACTTCCTGCCATCTTCATATGTAAATATTTGTTTAAATGTTCTCAGAATAGATGTGCCATCACATCCTCACTTGCAAATCAAATCCAAATTACTAATATAAGCGAAAGTGATATTCATAATGATTTTTACTCGCATTAATGAAATACGCTCAGTAGTTTGATCTAGCAAATATAGCCATTGACAAAATAATTCTTCTAATTATAATAGAACAAACAAAATTACTACCTATAAAGATAAGAAAATGTTATCTACCGGATCAGTAATAGAGAATTATTTTCATTTTTTCATTACTAAGCTTACTTATAAAATTAATGCAATCTTATGATTATAATATTTATTTACAATAAAATAGGAAATAAACTATTATAAAATTGAATAATTCAAAAATTTGAAAAATATTTATCAGCTAAATTATGTAAAAAGTAGTCAATTTCAAAATTTTTGAGGCGGCTGAAAAAGTGGCATTTTTACTTGCGGTTACTAAAATATGCGTGAAATGCAGAAAGGCAGTTTTAGGCAGCTGGTTTTTTATGAATCAGTAGACAATAGCCCAAGTTATTTTTTCCATTAAATTTCGTTGCGGAACACTGTGGAACATTTAAACTTTTTGATGTTTAAAAGCAAAAAAATAAAAAAAATTCTAATTTTTTTATTAAAAATGACAATGAATTTATTAGAATTTACGTGCTTAATATAAATTTTGTAATACATGCAAATAAAGTACATACTATCATAGTGTGAATCCATTTCAAATCATTAAAATCGGATAATATTATAAAATATAGCACGCATTTAGAGGAACTGTTGTTTTGCTGTTTTTGTTCGTTCTAAATGATACTCCTTCAAGCATCATTTTTGAAATGATGCTGCTTGTAAGGGCAAAGCAAAAATCTCTTTTTAAATACAGATTCTGACTCTCCAAATATTATTCTAGCCAACTGTACAATCGAAATTCCCTAAATCGTAACTTCATTTTTCGACTTTTGGCCAGCTTTTTGGGTTTTTGCCCCACTGTGCGACGTATGGGATACCACAACCAAACTTTGTCACCTTCGTTGAACTCTTGTCCAGTTGCCTTTATGTCGTACCGTGTCTTCATCTTTTCTGACGCCAGTCCGATTCGGTTCCTCGCTAGACAATGAACCTCCTCAATCCGTGCCTGGAGTCCATACATGTATTCTTCAGGCGACAAAGGAGCGTCAGGAAGACGGCCAAAAAAAGATCCGCAGGCAGACGAAGATCACGACCAAAGGGCATTTGAGAAGGGGAGTAACCAGTGGCCTCATGAGTGGCACTCCTGTAGGCAAGCAGGAAAAGAAGCAATTTCATGTCCCAGTCCTGTTGATCTTTAGACACAAGGAGGGAGAGGATATTAAGGATGGTACGATTGAACCGCTCCACCATGCCGTCCGATTGAGGATGTAGAGGAGTAGTTCGAGTTTTGTCCATGCCAAGTAGCCCACACATTTTCTTAAACACAACCGAATCAAAGTTTCTTCCTTGATCAGAATGGATTTGAAGAGGAACTCCTTATTTGGAAACCCAGTGTTGAACCAGTATGTCTGCTACGGTTACCGCCTCTTGATTAGGAATGGCGTAGGCATCAGGCCAGTTAGTGAAGTAGTTCATGACAACGAGGATGTACTTATTGCCATCAGGTGTTCTAGGAAGAAGACCCAGGATGTCTAGAGCAATTCGTTCGAAGGGAGCTCCTACATTATAACGTTGCAATCGTCCACGGGTGCACCTCTTTGGACCTTTACGTGCTACACAGGTGTCACAAGTTCGACACCACTTCTCCACATCACTGCAAACATTATTCCAGTAGAAACGCTCTCGAACCTTCTGCAGGGTCTTCATTACACCAAAATGACCTCCTGTGGGACTTCCATGCAGTTCTTGAAGGACCATTGAAATTCTCGACTTAGGGAGTAGTAGTTGCCATCTACATGTCTTTCCATCGTCAGACTTCCATTTTCGGTACAAGGTACCGTTCTTCAAATGTAGGGAATCCCAGAGAGCCCAATAACGTTTAGTCGTAGGGTGGTAAAGGGCCATGTCTTGCCAGCTGGGCTTCCTGTTGGACTCCTCTTTCAGCTCTAGAATTGGCTTAATTTCATAATCAGCAAGCTGTTCTCTACGCAGGCTCTCGTCACTCCACGGATCTTGCGATGATGTAGACCCAGTTGTAACTTGTCTTACTATATGCCCTTTGACATTAAATTTCTTCTCAAAACGGTCGCAGTATCTACAATTCTCTGAGCAGGGTCTTCTTGAGAGAGCATCTGCATTTCCATGTGATGAGCCTTTTCCATGGCGTATCTCCATATCGTACTCTTGAAGCTTTTGTATCCACCTGGCTATCTGGCCTTCAGGGTTCTTAAAATTCAACAGCCAAGTTAGAGAAGCATGATCACTTCGGATCAGGAATTTTCGACCGTAAAGATAATGATGAAAATGGTCTATGGCTTTCACTACAGCAAGAAGCTCTTTTCTTGTTACGCAGTAGTTTCGCTCTGCCTTTCATAAGCACTTGCTGAAATAAGCGATAACACGCTCCTGGCCGTCGATCTCCTGGGACAGTACAGCGCCAATGCTTTCGTTACTTGCGTCCGTATCAAGTATAAACTGTTTATCGATTTGAGGATATGACAGAATTGGAGTGGATGTTAAAGCCTCCTTAAGCTTTTCGAAAGCAGCGCACATTCCTGTGTCCACATAAATTTTTTATTGGCTTCTGTTAATTTATGAAGTAGTCTTTCAATCATCGAGAAGCCTTTGACAAATTTTCTGTAATAGGTGCATAATCCTAGAAAGCTCCGAAGCTGGTGAACATCTGCTGGACGATTCCAATTTTTCACAGCCGATATCTTCTCTGGATCAGTCCTAACTCCTTCCGCTGAAATGATGTGTCCGTGGTAGGAGACATTATTTCGAAACAAACTGCACTTAGAAGGGCTTAACTTCAAATTAGCTTCCTTTAATTTTTGTAGCACCCGCCTGAGGTTGTTTAGATGTTCATCAAAAGATTTTCCTATGATTATGATATCATCTAAATAAACAAGACATGCCTCATATGACAGCGCCCGGAGAACCGTTTCCATAAGGCGTTCAAAAGTTGCAGGTGCATTACATAGGCCAAAAGGCATTACCTTGAATTGCCATAATCCTTGTCCCGTTGTGAAGGCAGTCTTCTCGCGGTCGTCGGGATGGATCTCTACCTGCCAGGAACCACTCTTCATATCCAGAGTCGAGAACCAAGTGTTGCCCGCAAGTGTATCGTCAGTGTCGTCAATCCTTGGTAGAGGGTAATTATCCTTTTTGGTGACGTCATTCAGTCGGCGGTAGTCTACACAAAATATTGTAGAACCATCCTTCTTTCTTACTAACAAAATGGGAGACGCCCATGGACTTGTCGATGGTTCAATGACGTCATTTTCTTCCACATCCTTAATTAAATTTTGCACTTCTTCTTGCTTGGCAAAAGGTAATCGTCTAGGGTGTTGTTTAATAGGTCAGTGATCTCCAGTATCAATTCGGTGTTGTGCCATTTTGGTTCGTCCAAAGTCTTCAGATGTTTGGGAGAATAAACTTTGGAATTCCCTAATTAAATTTTCCGCAGCGTGCATCTGTTTTGGATCTAAGTCTGTATTTTGTAACAAATCCTTGACTAAATTATCTGAAGATTTCTCAGAGTGATTGGAATTTTGGCTTATGCACGTCACAGGAGCACATGATGCTATCACCTCTCCTTTTTTGATAGCCCTCTTCTTATCACTGATGTTAGAAATTCTGACTGGAATGGTCTTTTTCGAGAGGTCTACTACAGAAGAAGCCACCAATACTCCTGCTTGTGTACTATTGTCTTCTGGATAATCTATATGGCCAAATCGGTAATTAGTTTCAATTTCAATTACAGCAGGACCTAAAAATTCTGTTCTTGGATCTAGATGGATGTCTTCTTTGGCTATTACTATTTGTTTGCATTCAATTTCATTATTTAATCCAAAAAGGCTTATTTCTTCAAATTTAGAGAGCATTTTATTATTTTTGAAATTAAGTTTGATGCCAAACTTCTTCAGAAAATCTAGTCCGATTAAGCAAGGATCTGTTACGTCAGCCACATATGCCGTATGGTAATATTTCGTTCCTCCAAAGTTGATGGTTAAATTTGCCTTTCCATATATGTCTATCTTGTTGCCCGTCACAGTGTGCAGGGTAACGCATGGTGGAGTCCAGATGAGTTTACATTTCAATTTTCGAGCCAAATCTTCTCTTATTATTGTCACATTGGCTCCAGTATCGACAAACATACGGCACTGAATTCCGTTAATATAGCCTATCACATATAATTCATTATCACCGCCACTCATTTTTGATATCTGGAGGATCTTCAGGTGGGGCTTTTTATTTTCTGGCTTTTTATTCTCACGTTCGTGGATTTAGGGGCAATTTCTCCGGAGATGTCATGTATCACAGCATTCCCAGCACGTGAGATTCTGTCTTCTTGAGCTTGTTCTTCCGTATTTTAAAGCTTCAAGTTCTTGATTTATTTTCCTAATTTCTTTGAAGAAGTCGATCTCAGTGTCTGAGCTTTTGTTCACCGTTGCCTCCCGGACTGAATGACGATCTCTTCGGCTGGCTTGTGTAGCTGCTTCCAACTTTAAGGCATATAGTTATGCAGCCTTTAAATCCTGTACCATCTGCCATTCATACCGCTCTCTGCACTTCGGGATATTTTATTCCGTCTACAAAGTACTGCAGTGATAGCATTTCCCGTACATATGTTGGGCAATCGATGAATGCTAAATTTACCAGCCGTTCTATTTCTGAGGCAAACTCTTGAAGGGTTTCACTCGATTTTTGATGGCGGCTCTTCATTTGTATTGTCGTATAATCCTTCAAGAATTTTTCTCCGAATCTCATTTCAAGTGCACAACTTAGAGTCTCAAAATTGAGTTGCGTCATATCGGGCAATGTTTGCAGCACGTCGCGTCGTAGGCTTCTCCTCTCAAAGATGCTGCCAGTTGACAAGCTTTCACCTCGTCACTCCATTTGTTCGTTTCGGCTACAATGGTGAATTGGGTTTTGTAAACTTGCCAGGAACTCTTTCCGTCGTATGTCGACAGCTTAACTTGCACAGGAGAAGCAGGCGGATTCCTAAATTCTTCATAATTACTACTGCACGCTGAAAGCTTCTTCTCCATATCTTGTATTCTTTCCTCTATTTTACTCTCCATCTTCTTTTCAACATTGCTAACTTCATTCTGAATTTTCTCTTCTACTTCCTCTATTTTTCTTTCCATTTT
This sequence comes from Maratus speculifer, assembly GCA_964019185.1. Taxonomy (NCBI): domain Eukaryota; kingdom Metazoa; phylum Arthropoda; class Arachnida; order Araneae; family Salticidae; genus Maratus; species Maratus speculifer. Next base: position 255,468,359 of record OZ025295.1, on the reverse strand, counting down.
CTCTTCAACATTATTAACTTCAGTCTGAATTTTCTCTTCTACCGAATCTATTCTTCTCTCTACCGATAACTTTTCTTCCAAAGTTTTCTTCATTTCTTCTTGGCTTTTATTAACTTCCTCCTTTAATTCTTCCATTCTCTCTTGGCTTCTTTTCATTTCTTCAGTCACCTCTTCTTGGCCTGAATCAATTTTATTTGTCAACTGTTCCATTCTTTCTTCGTTTTTATTAATTTTTTCCGCCAACTGTTCTTGGCCTTTATTCATTTTATCAGCCAACTCTTCATGGCCTTTATTCATTTTATCCGCCAACTCTTCTTGGCCTTTATTCATTTTATCCGCCAACTCTTCTGGGCTTTATTCATTTTATCCGCCAAATCTTCTTGGCCTTTATCAATTTTATTGGTCAGCTCTGTTCTTAATCCGTTAATAGCTTCTAACAGTTCTTTCAGTTGTCCGTCCATTGTTCTTGTTTTCGCCATAAGATCCCGACTCCTGACACCAAATGTTGCAACGTATATAGGGTTCTTTCGATCTTATGGTTAGACAACTTCAAACTCTTTTCTCTTAGAAAAGTAGAAAATAATTTATTTACAGATCTTCAGAACAACATAGTCTTCAAAACTCACAAATATTACTATACATTCCAAAATAACTGTTCAAATCTATCGAACAAGTACAAATATAGGTCGCAGAGACTCTTTATACAATGTCTGAACACTATATCACATTCAAAACAACGTAGATAAAACTCAATACATCAAGCAAACTTGCTTAGACAATCTGTAGTAGCTCACTCAATGCCTGACTGGTAAATAATAACCATAACAGCTTGCATCGGCTCTCCTATATATAGTCTCGCCGCATGCGGTGGAACTTTCTACAACCTTCTAGAAAAATTCGGAAAACCACGGAAACACATTCAATGTATCAGTAGACCTAAGGGGGTTGGTACCATGGAGAGGGAAGGGCTACCATCGCCAACAATCGCCAAGTTTTTCGCCAACTTGACGATATATCGCCAAATTTGGCGACCAAAATTAGTCGCCAAAAGTGACGCCAATTTGGCGATATCTCTAATGTTTCGCAAAGCTGCCATAGACATTCACTGAAAATAATAGAGGAGTTTGCTTGATAACATAGACAATGTAACTAAAACTAATATTAGTAAAGAAATGGAGCTTTATAAGATTATTTACATTATTTTACAGTACAAACACTAACTATTTACAAAATTCGTAACAATATGTATATCCTGACAAGGCAATTCCCTGGGTAATTTTTGAATTTCTTTCAATATGTATTAGAGGGGAAACGGGGGCTAATCCCCGTCCCCTTAATTGGTATAAATGGGTTTTTCATGTAGAATTATCAATTTTCTTCGAAAATTTAGATATAGGACCATTCTGATATGGCATCTCCGTGATGTGATTAGTATTAGGCGCTCATTGCATAAGTATGAAGAAGGGGAATGGGACTAATTCTGCACCCCTAATGTATGTAAATGGGTTTTTAGGTGCGTTCGTAATTATGTAAATAAGTAACACCCATTGTTGTCGCTCACTCCGTCCGTCTGTCCGTGCGTCTGTCTGTCTGTCTGTCCGTCTGTCCGCATATAACAACGCAAAAACTACCCAACCGAATCGTTTGAAATTTAAAATACATAATTATAACATAATTTTGTCGAGTCATTTCAAATTTTATGAAAATTGGATGGATAGATCAATTACAGGGACAATCAAAAGGATTCCGTTACATTACGGTCAATAGGGAAAAAAATTTCAAATGCATTTTAATCATTTGAAATTTAAAACACATAATTATTGAGTAATTTTGTCGAGTCATTTCAAATTTTATGAAAATCGGATGGATAGATAAATTACAGGGACAATCAAAAGGATTCCGTTACATTACGGTCAATAGGGAAAAAAGTTTCAAATGCATTTTAATCGTTTGAAATTTAAAACACATACATATTGAGTAATTTTGTCGAGTCATTTCAAATGTTATGATAATCGGATGCATAGATCATTTACAGAGACAATCAAAAGTATTCCATTACATTACGGTCAATGGGGAAAAAGTTTCAAATGCATTTTAATGATGTTACACTCATTCGAACATAATAGAATTGGCATGAATCTATGAAATATATACTAAAATATGCATTCTGTATAATCTGTGATGCAAATAATTTTTATTATTAAATTACAGGGCCACACAAATGTATTCCACTATATAATGCTATATGGGGAAATGTTGTTTGGTACGTGTTTTAATTATATTCAACTATTTCACATTTTATGAATAAGATATACATTGCTGAGGTGTAATAAAAATTACTTCCTGCATATTTACAGAAACGTAAAGATTTCGACTACTATACTGTATCCGGAGTACGCTCTACTATATCAGCAAGATCTGAATATTTTTAAAACTTCGTTATCGTACAAACGCACCTCATTTGGTACGTTCACGTGCAATTTCCAACTTGTTTATTGAAATTTTAGACATAGGATCATTCTGTTGAGACCATTTCCATGATTTCATTTTCAAGTTCATTGGATAAGTCTAAGATAGGGTAATGAGAGTTTATCCCCATTAATATAGGTTAATGGGTTTTTCACGCAGAATTTACCGATTTGCTTCAAATTTTGTATATAGGTTCATTCTGATAAGGCTATTAACTGATTGGTTTTCGGAATTCATTGGAAAAGTATAAATGGGGAATCGGTGGGATTACCTCTGTTAATTTAGGTAAATGTTTTTTCTTGCAGAATTAACCGATTTGCTTCAAGTTTTGTATACAGGTTCATAGTGATAAGATGCTTCCCTAATAAACTGTGGAGATCTTTTGTTAAGTATAAAGGGGTACCCCATCCCTTAAATTGAATAAACGGATTCTTCTGCTGAATTATTCGTTGTGTTTTTAATTTTAGATGTAAGTACTTTCTGATAAGTCGAATCTCTGAATAGTTTCGGAAGTTTAATGATTAAGTATAAAAGACGGGATAATTCCTCTTAAATTATATAAATGGGTTTTTAAAGAATTTTGCGATTTGCTCTGCATTTTGGATTCAGATTTTTCATGTGATAAAGCATATCCCTGATTATTTTAAGTGTTTCCATGATTAAGTACAAAACTGAGAAATGAAGGGAGCTGCCACACCCCACTTAATTTTTTTAGAACGGAATTAAACCTTGAAAATATAAGGTTGTTATGTACAGATAGTATGCGTAGCCTGTGAGCTCATGCCATCGGTTTAACTGGGCAATATTATTTTTGGTTTAATATTATTTATTTAGTTTGTTATTATTCGAATGTTTTTAAATGTGCCAATTCTTTTTTAACTTTTTTTTGAAGTATTACGCGCTCTAGGATATTTCTTACTCCCGAAATTATTACGTGTGACTTTAGTATCCTTCACGATTAGAAAGGGCAAAGAGTCAAATTTGTTTTAAGGTTTTTTTTAGTTATTGGTATATGCTTACTAAGTGTAAGAAAACTTATTTAATCCAACCGGGAACATGGATTCATATAAATATCTTTAATAAATACACACACAATACACTGGTAATAGCTAAAAATAATAATTGCTTACTTTATTTAAAACATTTTTGCTGTTATACAATTAAAGTTAATTTATTTAAGTAGTGCCTGTGATATCAGTAAATATGTGCAATCGTTTCATATCACATTTATTGCTCTTTATAGATAATTAATATTTTCCTCCATGAAGTTAAAATTTAATATTAAATATCCCGATACATATGCACCGTTCTATTTTTTCTGTATATCTAAATATTAAAATAATATATTTTTCTGTTATGTATTACTTAAATTTTCCCAGATTACTACCTTTATTCCTTTCTCTTTAAAAGAAATAACGATATATTTCTATATATATGAACTTTTTATCATTATAATATAATTACATTATTTCCATTAATTTAACAACATTTTTGTTTAATATTTTTTAATAATTTAATATTTTAAGTAATAGTTATTTTTCATTAAATCGATAATTAAATATATGTATGTAATTTCTGATATTAATTTCTTTACAATATTCTGTTAACTGTAATGTCTTAACAGTAGCGAAATGAAATTGCAAATTCGATTTTATTTTCACTCATGTTGACGACCGTATAATGTAAGTTTTTTCTCTTAACTGATTCTATTATTATTGATTTAATCTATTGGTTATCTATTGTTACGAATTTTGAAAATAGTTAGTGTTTTTACTGTAAAATAATGTAAATAATCTTATTAAGCTCCATTTCTTTACTAATATTAGTTTTAGTTACATTGTCTCTGTTATCAAGCAAACTTGTCTATTATTTTCAGTGAATGTCTATGGCAGCCTTGCGAAATATTAGAGATATCGCTAAGTTGGCGTCACTTTTGGCGACTAATTTTGGTCGCCAAATTTGGCGATATATTGCTAAGTTGGCGACTGTTGTCGATGGTAACCCTTCCCTCTCTATGGTAACCCCCCTTAGGTCTACTGATACATTGAATGTTTTTCCTTGGTTTCTGGATTTTTCTAGAAGGTTGTAGAAATTTCAGGCGCATGCTACGTGCCTATATAAGGAGAGCATTGCGAGCTGTTGTGGTTATTATTTATCAGTCAATCATTGAGTGAGCTACGATTAAGCAAGCTTGCTTGAGTTTTATTTACGTTGTTTTGAATGTGATTTAGTGTTGAGACATTGTATAAAAAGTCTCTGGAACCTATATCTGCACTTGTACGATAGATTTGAACAATTATTTTTGAATATCTAGTAATATTTGTGAGTTTCGAAGACTCTGTTGTTCTGAAGATCTGCAAATAAATTATTTTCTACTTTTCTAAAAGACAAGAGTTTGAAGTTGTCTAACCATAAGATCAAAAGAACCCTATATACGCAACACGTTTTGGTGTCAGGAGTGAGGTCTTATGGCGAAAACAAGAGCAATGGACGGACAACTGAAAGTACTATTAGATGCTATCAATGGCATAAAAACAAAATTGACGAATAAAATTGACAAAGGACAAAAAGAGTTGTTGGAAGAGTTGACAAACAAAATTGATAAACGCCAAGAAGAGTTGGCGGAAAAATTTAATAAAGGACCAAGAAGAGTTGGCGGAAAAAATGAATAAAGGCCAAGAAAAGTTGGCGGAAAAAATGAATAAAGGCCAAGAAGAGTTGACAGAAAAGATTAATAAAGGCCAAGAAGAAATGAAGAAAACTTTAGAAGAAAAGTTCTCGTCGGTAGAGAGAAGAATAGGCTCAGTAGAAGAGAAAATAGAGGAAATAGAAGAGAAAATTCAGAATGAAGTTAGTAATGTTGAAGAGAAAATGGAAAGGAAAATGGCGGAAGTAGAAGAGAAAATTCAGAATGAAGTTAGTAACGTTGAAGAGAAAATAAGTGAAGTAGATGAAAAGCTAAATAAAAAAGTACAAAATCTTGAAGAAGCTTTCAGTGTCCAGTGGTAATTATGAAGAATTTAGGAATCCGCCTGCATCTCCTGTGCAAGTTATGCTGTCGACATACGACGGAAAGAGTTCTTGGCAAGTTTACAAAACCCAATTCACCATTGTAGCCGAAACGAACAAATGGGGTGACGAGGTGAAAGCTTGTCAACTGGCAGCATCTTTGAGAGAAGAAGCCGCCGACGTACTGCAAACATTGCCCGATATGACGCAACTCAATTTTGAGACTCTAAGTTGTGCACTAGAAATGAGATTCGGCGAAAAATTCTTCAAAGATTATGCGAGAATACAAATGAAGAGCCGCCATCAAAAATCGATTGAAACCCATTTAAGAGTTTGCCTCCGAAATAGAACGGCTGGCAAATTTAGAATTCATTGACTGCCCAACAAATGTACGGGAGATGCTCTCACTGCAGTACTTTGTAGACGGAATAAAAGATCCAGAAGTGCAGAGAGCGGTACAAATGGCAGATGTGCAGGATTTAAAAGGCTGCTTTACTATATGCCTTAAAGTTGGAAGCAGCTACACAAGCCAGTCAAAGAGATCATCATTCAGTCCGAGGGGCAACGGTGAACAAAAGCTCAGACACTGAGATCGACGTCTTGAAAGAAATTAGGAAAATTAATCAAGAGCTTGAAGCCTTAAAATATGGAAGAACAAGCTCAAGAAGAAAGAATCTCACGTGCTGGGGATGCGGTGATACAGGACATCTCCGAAGAAACTGCCCCAAAATCCACGAACGTGAGATGAATTCAAGACCAGAGAATAAAAAGCCCGACCTGAAGATCCTTCAAATATCGAAAATGACTGGGGGAGATAATGAATTATATTTGCTAGGCTTTATTAACGGAATTCAGTGCCGTATGATTGTTGATACGGGAGCCAATGTGACAATAATAAGAGAAGATTTGGCTCGGAAATTGAAATCTAAACTCATCTGGACTCCACCATGCATTAGCCTGCAAACTGGAGAGGCGACAAGATAGAAATATATGGTAAGGCAAATTTAACCATGAACTTTGGAGGAACGAAATATTACCATACGGCATATAACATAACAGATCCTTGCTTAATCGGATTAGATTTTCTGAAGAAGTTTGGCTTCAAACTTGATTTCAAAAATAACAAAATGCTCTCCAAATTTGAAGAAATAAGTCTTTTTGGATTAAATAACGAAACTGAATGTAAACAAATATTAATATCCAAAGAAGACATCAATCTAGATCCAAGAACAAAATTTTTAGTTCCTGCTGTAATTAAAAATGAAACTAATTATAAATTTGGCCATATAGATTATCCCGAAGACAATAGTACCCAAGCAGGAATATTGGTGGCTTCATCTGTAGTGGACCTCTCGAAAAAGACCATTCCAGTCAGAATTGCTAACATCAGTGTTAAGACGAGGACTATCAAGAAAGGAGAGGTGATAGCATCGTGTGCTCCTGTGACGTGCATAAGTCAAAATTCAAGTCATTCTGAGAAATCTTCAAATACTTTAGTCAAGGATTTGTTACTAAATACAGACTTAGATCCAAAACATATGGACGCTGCGGAAAATTTAATTAGGGAATTCCAAAGTTTATTCTTCCAAACATCTGAAGATTTTGGACGAACCAAAATGGCACAACACCGAATTGATATTGGAGATCACTCACCTATTAAACAACAGCCTAGACGATTACCTTTTGCCAAGCAAGAAGAGGTGCAAAATTTAATTAAGGATATGGAAGAAAATGACGTCATCGAACCATCGACAAGTCCATGGGCGTCTTCCATTGTATTAGTAAGAAAGAACGATGGTTCAACAAGATTTTGTGTAGACTACCGCCGACTGAATGACGTCACTAAAAAGGATAGTTACCTTCTACCAAGGATCGACACACTCTCGACACACTTGCGGGCAACACTTGGTTCTCGACTCTGGATCTGAAGAGTGGTTACTGGCAGGTAGGCATCCATCCGGACGACCGCGAGAACCTTTACAACGGGGCAAGGATTATGGCAGTACAAGGTAATGCCTTTTGGTCTGTGTAACGCACCTGCAACTTTCGAACGGCTTATGGAAACGGTTCTCCGGGGGCTATCATATGAATCATGTCTTGCTTATTTAGATGATATCATAATCATAGGAAAATCTTTTGATGAACATCTGAACAACCTCAGGCGTGTGCTACAAATATTGAAGGAAGCTAATTTGAAGTTAAGCCCTTCGAAGTGCAGCTTATTTCGCAATGAAGTCGCATACCTTGGACACATCATTTTGGCGGAAGGACTGATCCGGAGAAAATATCGTCTGTGAAAAATTGGAGTCGTCCAGCAGATATTCACCAGCTTCGGAGTTTTCTAGGATTATGCACCTATTACAGAAAATTTGTCAAAGGCTTTTCGATGATTGCAAGACCACTTCATAAATTAACATAAACCAATCAAAAATTTGTGTGGACAGAAGAATGTGATGCTGCTTTCGTAAAGCTTAAGGAGGCATTAACACCCACTTCAATTCTGCCATATCCTCAAATTGATAAACTATTTATACTTGATACGGATGCAAGTAACGAAAGCATTGGCGCTGTACTGTCCCAGGAAATCGACGGCCAGGAGCGTGTTATCGCCTATTTCAGCAAGTGCTTATCAAATGCGGAGCGAAACTACTGCGTAACGAGAAAAAAACTTCTTGCTGTAGTGAAAGCCATAAACCTTTATCATCACTATCTTTGCGGTCGAAAATTCCTGATCCGAACTGTTCATGCTTCTCTAACTTTGCTATTGAATTTTAAAAACCCTGAAGATCAGATAGCCAGGTGGATACAAAAGCTTCAAGAGTACGATATGGATATACGCCATCGAAAAGGCTCATCACATGGAAATGCAAATGCTCTCTCAAGAAGATCCTGCTCAGAGAATTGTAGATACTGCGACCGGGTTGAGAAGAAATTTAATGTCAAAGGTCCTACAGTAAGACAAGTTACAACTGGGTCTACATTATCGCAAGATCAGTGGAGTGATGAGAGCCTGCGTAAAGATCAACTTGCTGATCCTGAAATTAAGCCAATTCTAGAGCTGAAAGAGGAGTCCAACAGGAAGCCCAGCTGGCAAGACATGGCCCATTACCATCCTACGACTAAACGTTATTGGGCTCTCTGGGATTCCCTACATTTGAAGAACGGTATCTTGTACCGAAAATGGCAGTCTGACGATGGAAAGAGAAGTAAATGGCAACTACAACTCCCTATTTCGAGAATTTCTATGGTCCTTCAAGAACTTCATGGTAGTCCCAAAGGAGGTCATTTCGGTGTAATGAAGACCCTGCAGAAGGTTCGAGAACGTTTCTATTGGAATAATGTTGGCAGTGATGTGGAGAAGTGGTGTCGAACTTGTTACACCTGTGTAGCACGCAAAGGTCCAAAGAGGCGCACCCGTGGAAAATTGCAGTGTTATAATGTAGGAGCTCCTTTCGAACGAATTGCTCTAGACATCCTGGGTCCTCTTCCTAGAACATCTGATGTCAACAAGTACATCCTCGTTGTCATGGATTACTTCACCAAATTGCCTGAAGCCTACGCCATACGTTATCAAGAGGCGGTAACCGTAGCAGAGATACTGGTTCAACACTGGGTCTCCAGATACGGAGTTCCTCTTCAAATCCATTCCGATCAAGAAAGAAACTTTGATTCGGCTGTGTTTAAGGATATGTGCGGACTATTCGGCATTGACAAAACTCGAACTACACCTCTACATCCTCATTTGGACGGCATGGTGGAGCGGTTCAATCGTACAATCTTAAATAGCTTCTCCCTCCTGGTGTCTAAAGATCAACAGGACTGGGACAAGAAATTGCCTCTGTTCCTTCTTGCCAACAGGAGTGCCACTCATGAGGCCACTGGTTACTCCCCTTCTCAAATGCTCTTTGGTCATAATCTTCGTCTACCCGCGGATCTTTTGTTTGGCCGTCCTCCTGATGCTCCTTCATCGCCTCAGGAATATGTCGATGAACTCCAGGCGCGGATTGAGGAGATTCATTGTCTAGCGAGGAACCGAATCGGACTGGCATCAGAAAAGATGAAGACACGGTACGACATAAAGGCAACTGGACATGAGTTCAACGAAGGTGACAAAGTTTGGTTGTGGAATCCCATACGTCGTAAGGGAGTGTCGCCAAAATTACAAAGAAACTGGTACGGTCCTTACACAGTCGTTAACAGGCTGAATGATGTCGTCGTACGCATACAAAAATCGCCATACGCCAAACCCAAGGTCGTACATTATAACCGGTTATCCCCTTATTTTGGCCAAAGTGATTAGAAATTTAAAACTGGAATTTCAGACTATGGTCATGAAAGTCACTTTTTGTAAATATGTAAATAGTAATTAGTTCTTATTTATGTACTTCTTATTATTGTTATTATTATTTATTTATTATTTATTTATTTATTATTTATTTATTTATTTATTTATTTTAAGTGTTTTCCTCTATCTCAAGGATTGCACTGCCCGGGACGTGCAGTCTTTGAGGAGGGGGTAGTGTGACGAATTTTGTAAATAGTTAGTGTTTGTACTGTAAAATAATGTAAATAATCTTATTAAGCTCCATTTCTTTACTAATATTAGTTTTAGTTACATTGTCTCTGTTATCAAGCAAACATGTCTATTATTATTGCTTCCGTGTATTTTTCATTGTGTTAAATTTTGCATTTACGATTAATCGGGTAATTTCGAAATCATTGTTAGGTTTATCCTGATTTCTAATCAGAAATTAATCGTAATTATTGTGTCTATTTGGTATTATCCTTGACAACGAGCCAAATAACAGATTTCCAATACTTTTTAATTGTTCCAATATTGCCAACTCTTCTTGATTTGTTTTAGTTTATTATTTTATGGGTTATTCTATATTCATTATAGATGTTAATTAGAAGTAATGTATAATGGTTCTATATATATATATATATATTTATATATATTATTCACAGCTCTTCCATACAAACAATTATTTTTTCATTACACCTGCCTATGCATTTTACCTTTGTCAGTTTTTGATTCGAATATTTTCCAATAAGTACTCAAAATTTTCGTTAAACGAGCGGTAATGTAATAATATTCAGATGTACTTCTAAATTTCTGTTTTTTTTCAGTTTACCGAACCCGTTTAAATGCTATCCACAGCCTTCAAGTTAATTCTTACTTTTTCACGTACCAGCACTTAGTTAATTATCTTCTGGTACAAATTCCATCTAAATTTAAATGTTCTTCGGCAAGATCTCTGACTTAGCCAATACGTATCTCTCGCTGAAAACTTTAGGAATGAAAAATGAGAACTGTATCACTCTTTGCCATGGTGTAATTAAGTAATTTGATTTTGTGTCAGTGGGGTCACTCTGAAGACAACTATTTGTGTCTTTTCAATTATTCATTAAAGATTTATTTTTAAACTGCAAGTATTAGGTTAAATCTTCTGAATTAAACCTAAAGTGTTATTGCTTTCCACACGCTTTTGTGCTATATTACGACATTGAAATCATCAATTTTAATTAAGAGGTTTTAAGAGTCTTACTTTTTAACCTGGTGGGGTAATTTAGCAATATGGCGTACACAGTTAAATATAAATCTGTCAATTCACGGTGAAACTACCGGCAGCAAAGTAGCCGAACTTTTACCGTTCCGTTAGTAGGTTTTCCGTTGTGGGAAATACAAGAAGGAAAAACTCAGTTTGAAAAAGCAGTAACTTTTCGTTACAAAGTTTGATTTTTTATAATAATAATTTAATATAATTTTTAAAATTAATGAAACGATCAATCGTCAAAGAATTCGAAATTACCGAGCGATTTTAAGCTGCTATGTTATTTTACTTAAATAATATTACTATTATTATTTTGTAAAATTTTGTTCACGCCGTCCTCAGGATCAAACACGGGACATTTTGATAGCGTAACAATTCCTTACGAAATGAGCCAAAGCTGCAGATGCTTGATTGTACAAAGTATGTGTTTTATGAGTTAGTGGGGAAATCTGTTGTGCTTTTTAAAGATTTCCTTTGAAATATATTCCTTAGAATATTTGTAAACGGTTTATTTTATTTTATTTTAGACTGATGCATAATACTAATCATTTTTTAAATTCAATTTTAACTTTTGAAATAGTTTAAATTTAAAAAAATCACTGTTTAAAACCAACTTTTTTTTTTTTTCTTTTTTTATGAATGAATGAATGAATGAAAAATGTTTTTATCAACAATTGTTTTACAAAAAAAAGTATAGAAAATTATTTAAAATTGTTGTACACTATTTATTTATTTAGTTTTTTTTTTTTTTTTTTTTGCTAATAAATTAAAAGATTTTTTAATAACAAATAAGACAAAAATAAACAGAAAAACTGTAATTTAAAAGGGATTTTTTATTTTTTCATTATCCCATGGCACCAGTGAAACCGAAACCCACAATCTGCGCTCTCAGGCGATTGGCGGTGTGGTGCCTTGACCACTCAGCCATGGAGCCCCCCTACACAACGGAGTGTCTCCTTTTTTTTTTTATTTTTTTTTTTTCATCCGTTACGTTATTTTCAGGAAATATGGTGGGATTTTGTGATTTGTAACGGAAAATGCCCTTTTGTTGTGAAAAAGGACCTTTTCTGTGAAATTCAGGAAAAAAATGTTTTCGTGATTTTTTTTTTCAGTCTTTATGAAACATAATTGCATTAAAGAAACAATTTAGACAATTTTATGAATCTTCTATTTAAAATACTTTTTTTCTTGTGTTTTATATTGAAATTTTATTTCATTTTGTATGTCTAATTTCGATAAAAATAAATTAAATGTGTTCTTTAACTGAGCCGATCATTTTTTATTAATTAATAAAACAATGTGTATCGAAATTAGTAAATATCTTTATATTATATTAAACAATAACGTTTACATCAAATTTAGTATAATTATTACATTAATTATTTTAAATTGACAATTTTTCAATAAAAAATATTTTAATTAAATTTTAAAATTTAAGTTTTAACTTTAAGTAAATAAATATATAAATTGCTTTCAAATGACGCATAAGTTCAAGATACATTAAATTTATACTATTATCATTATTTTGGAGGGCTCTTCATTTAATAGTTTTGTTAAAACCTGGCGCACAGCAAATGAAAATTTAAAAACTATTTCCATTTTTTTTTCAAAACTAAACATTAAAAAATTTAAACTGTTAGTGTAGAGTATATAAAAAAAAATAAGCAAAATATATATAAATTTTTCTATATTAAAAATATTATGCATTTATGTTTTATAGGAAACGATAAAAAAATTAAATGTGACATGCTGTTAAAATGCACTACCGTGTGAAAAGTAAGACTCCTGAGATCACTTAATCCATTATCTACCAACGGTACTTATAAGTACCATTAAAATTTCTTATTAAAAAATTATATTAATACATAAGTTAATTTTAATATTATTTAGAATGAGTCACATAACCATTACTTTATTTTGTTTCAAAAAGCTTTATTGTTTACCCAAAACAAAAATATTTTTTAAAGGATGATTTATTTTGCCTTTGTATCTTTTCAGCTTTCTTGGCGCTGAAGGAAGGGTCTGGAGAGTTTTCAATTTGGAAATATTTCTATTTTATATTGTAAGAACATCATATTTGTACTTTTTTAACTTTAAAAAATACTAAAAAACAATTTAAAATAAAATATTTCAATGGGATTATAAATATTGCGCAAAATCCCTGTAAATTCAAATTTAATTAATCCTTCTAAATTTACTAATCCTTCTAAAAACCTTTTAACAAATGTATTAAATGATTAGATCTTTTTTTAATTTAATTTAACCAATTTACGTAAAATGCATTAGAACATAAAATTTTCATGAATTCTTAAATCGGAAGATAAGAGTTAAGCCGGCGAACTTACTGACTGAAAACGGTCCGGATGATAATGTTAAGTCTATGGGTAGGTGTTTTTTCAAATATCTCGCTCAACTTTTAATATTTTGATGCGATTTTTTTTGCATAGGATACCAGAGGACGATCCGCAACCGGCCTAGTTTTTAATTTTTGGATTTTGGTGTCAGATTCTCTTATAAAAAAATACTTTAACTTTCAGAACCGGTTATTAAACTGAAACTATCCTAATAGAAAATTAATGTAACCAAAATAAAAAAAAATAAAAAACTAGGCCGGTTTTGGATCTTCCTCAACTATCCTATGCCAAAAAAAAATCACGTCAAATTATTAAAATTTGAGTGAGATATTTGAAAAGAACGCCTACCCATAGACTTTGCATTATCACCCGGGTCTTTTTCAATAAGTAGTGTGGGCTCTTAAAGAAATGCAAAACGCATTTCAAACTTCTTATTAACAGAAGTTTTTAGAAAAATCATCGCAGTAAATAAAAGTCTCTATTCCCAGCATTGATCATCTTTACAGTGACGACCAACTAAAATTTGCTCAAGTGCAAATAGGACTTTTTATTCCTTCGAGATCAGCCACCGGCCTCGAAGTTATAAGAAATTATTTAAATCATATATATTTAAATCGAAATTCTTTGGAAAATAGTTTTTTTAATATACATTTGTAGTTGCTAAAAAACAACATTAATTTTCAGAACAAATTAATTTAAATCTTTCCAAAATTTAAAAAATAATGACAGTAAGTTTGAAAAAAATATTTAAAAAACAAAACATTGTGTTCAAAAATATTAAGTAATTTTAATTTCAATGCGTGCATCTACAAGGAAAAAAAATGGATGCAGAGAATTCTTCATTACATTTACAGAAAAGTAAAAATAAAATAAAATATTATAAAATGAAAAATTTTAACATACACAGTAAATAAAAAAAGACAAATTAAAAACTCCACAGATTAAAATTATTTCCTCTCGTCTCAATTAAATATTTAATTCTCTTTGCAATGCGTTCAAAAAATGTATTTGAGAACTGTTCTCGTTTAAAAACATTTCTGAAATATTTCATATTCATAAAAAGCGTTCAGATAAATATTGAATATTTAATTTCTTTGCATTTATTTGTGTGCGAAGGACTTTTACTATCATTATTATTATTTGAAAATAATTCATCTTATTTTAATTAAATCATCTCTAGTTAAAAAAAAAAAATTGATTTTATTAAGACCGATGCGCTTAAAAAATGGCGCAGTGTTTGTATTCACAGCGAGTTCATGCTTTATGATAATTGATAAAAATTAATATAAAGGAGAGCTATTTATATTGCACTTATTTTAAGTAGTAACTCACTTTTTTTATAAAATATGAAAATATATTTACATATTTCTTTCTCCTCAAAGAAATTTCGCTTAAATTAAGAAAACCTTTCTTATTTAGTCCTGAATAAGACATAATAGTTCCATCTACAATCTTAAAAACTCGCAATATTATAGTCGTTTAAAAAATTCATCAGGTTTTAAGGGATTAGAAAAACATTGAAAAGTGCGCAATTCAAAAAACAATGTTAGTTTAACAGTTCTAAGAAACGCGTAAAAAATCTATTTTTTGAGTTAGAATTTTGATTTTTTTTTCTTTTTTTGTGATGGTTAGCCTTATAATTTGCTAAGAAAATCACGTTCTAAAATTTCTCATTACAATTTATAAAAGTTTCATGTGGTTAGTACTGGTTTAAATGGGATAATTAAAAATCATTATAACTCGTAACATTATTTATCGGATTTCAATTTCTTTCCATTTAATTAAAGATGAAAATCTCATTTTAGTTTTGTTCCATGATTTTTGTTTTCAATAATTTTAAAACTATTAAAATCATTTAATTGAAAAAATAATAAAACTTTAAAAAAAATCATATTTTCAAAAGTAAATATTTCTTCAAATTTGCCGAAACAAAACTAATGTAAAAAAATAAAAAAATGACATGTTTCAAGTTCTTTTTTCTTTAAAAATTCTTAACATTTAATAATTTAAAGGCAAAAAATAGTGGCCGAAAATCATTATGCAGAAAACTGAAGTGTACTGTTTAAATGCGCGTCAGTTATTTAAAAGAATTCTTTTCCCAAGATGCAGATTAAGTGTCTTTTTTTAAATTTAGATCTGACAAATTCAGGCTTTTTATCGTTCTGGAGATTATGTTAAAAAATCTGTATTCTGGGTCCAGGCCGAGTCAGGACAGAGACGTTGCTTTTTTCTGAAGACTCGCAAGGCTGGGCCTAACGTACTTTTCATAAAGAAGTGAATTGTTTCCTTCTTCCTATGTGTACACTGGACGAAATTTTCAATCCAGTCTAAACAAAAACCCGTATTAAAATCACTGTCTCTGACTGACTTAATAAGTGCATAAAAAAAATAAAATTCGGCTCAATCAAAATTTTTACGAAAAACACATAAATTTTTAAATCTTAATTTTACATTAAAAAAAAACTTAAAAATTCATTTTTTAAAGAATAGTATAGTCAAAGGCTAAAAAAAATAAATACAATAAAACCCGTGAAAAAAAAAAATCTGCCTATGACGGAATTTTGTCTTGAACGGAAAATATATTGATCCATGCAAAATAAATACAATATTACCTGACAAAAAAAAAAAAAATAATAATAATAAGCTCCAATTACACCTCATAGGAAGGGCATCTGTCTATAACGTACTTTTTCTTTCCTATGTGATTCCGTCTTAGAAAGTTTTACTGCATAACATTTTTCAAAGTTTCCAACGCATGGGGTATGGATTAACGATATATAAGTGAAACATTTACATTTAGAGATTCATTGATATAATAAATATATTACAGCCTTTGGCACTTCTTTAATAAAAAAATTATAAATATAAAAAACGAAAAGCTGTTAAAGGAATTCTTGGTCAGAACTCCTCCATACGAAACAATTTTTTTCCCACACCGAAGTAAAAAACTGTAGAAATTTGCGGCTGAACCGGGATATGATTTAAACTATTTTCCAGACCGGTCCGGGTTATGATTTTAACATTGTTTCATGCCGGGCAGAATTTTTTCCTTTATGGGTCGGGTTAGGACCTGACCTAGATATATTGATCCATGCAGACCTCCAGTGCAGACTACCAACATATCTTGAAAACAAGTTTAGATTTAATTCAATACGCTGCTTTGTTATGTCCAAATGAGAGGCACTATCTTAAATCGACATTTAATAATAGATAATTTATAGACGATTCCACACTTCCTTTGAAAATTTGTGAAAAACTCTTCATTTACAGGCATGGTAAAGTGGTGTAGGTCACGAATTTTTTAGAATTTCGGATTTTAATATCTCTGTCAGGTTTTTAGATATTTAGATGAAATTGTTTTTGTTCAATTTAAGAATGTATAAGCAAAAAATTTCTTAATAGGAAATTTTGAACTATAAATGATAATATAAAAATTTAATTATATTATTATTTATAGGGCTGTATAAAAATTTAATTTTTGTATTTTTTCAAATAGACCCCCCCCTCCCCCATCGAATTGCAACTTATCTTATCAGAAATTTCACCTTTTTTATGAATTTTTGCATTTGGAAGTATGGGTCTAGGGGCATATTTAAGGAGATAGCCTATTGTTTCGATATTTATGACTCACCCTGTATATATATATATGTGTGTGTGTATAAGTTCTTATAAAATCTAAATTTTTCCTGTCTTTTAATAATATCATAGCATATTTATTATAAAAATCTAAAAAATAATTAATTTCTTAAAGCAACATCTTTCCTTAAACTCTTATACTTAATTTTATTATTTCATTGTTTCGTAATAACTTTTATTTACTTTAAAAAAAAATCTTCTTATTACCAACAATTCCTTTCAAAAAGACACCATAGTCGGATTGCATCACATATTTCTCCAAGTGATTGGAAGAGTTATTTTCTTTTTACCCCGCTTAAAATTTAGTATTGGTTAAAGACTCGTTTTTTATTGAGATCATTAGCAACAAAAATTGTTGCTGGAAAATCTTGCTTTCGTACACACTTTTCTATATAGCGTGATTAGTTTGATCTCAGAGGAAGATTTCTACGTTTTTTCAACTGTAAAGTAGAACACTGTCATCTGATGGATAATCGTTTTTAGTGAGTGAAATTCTATTGTGATTATGAGATTTTTCAGTTTTATTATGGCAGAATTTTACGTTTAGGTTGGAGTTTTAGTGGAATCATTTTCTATGCCATGTAACACGAACAAATATGTTTAAAAATGAATTGGTCTATATCTGATTTAAATTGAAAGTATTCCAAGGATTTGAAAATTGAGTTAAAAATATTCCACCGTGTGCCACATGACTGCAGATATTGCGATTGAGTGTTCTTGGTAAACTGCATATCAAGTCTTAGCCATTGCATATTGCATAGTTTAGAGCAGCATTTTTCACACACATATACATATATATACATATAGGGTGGTCATAAAAATCTTTGCCGATATCTAGAGCTCTAGCGGCAAGTCCGTTCAAACGATCGAAATGAAATTTCCGACATAGCTATTCAGAGGTATGAGCTTAAAATTCTGTGAACAGCAACAAAATGAAACTCACGGTTATGGTTATAGTTACAGAAACTCGAAATTTACCAGTGACAACACCCATTTTTTTCATCGCAAAATGCTCAGCGCGTGCAAAAACCCTAAAGTGCGTTGGAACCGTATGGTTATTGCAATAAACGTACGCGTTCTGCTCGCACAAAATCAGCTCTACCAACGCCCCCACCCCTCGAAAATAACACGACCAAGGCGCACGAAGAATATTTGAATATTACAGAGACAAAATACCAATCACGGAACAGATAGTTAGCGTAGAAAATGGATAAAAAGTAGGGTTTGAATGTTAGTTCTTCAGTCATAGCTTGCAAATGCCAACAAAATGACTTCGTTCGTGGTGAGTTGGTAAAACTATTTTCAAAATGAGATGAATGCTGCAAAAATCAGGCTCGTTTACCGTCGAAACCATCGCTAAATACGTTGCCTATACATTTCACAAGCTCTTCGTGATTTAGTAATGAAATTCGAAGAAAATGGCTGCACCTGTGTTAGTCTGCGATCCGGACGACCAACTGTTCCCGAGGATACTGTTACGGAAGTACATCACATTGTGACCAGATGACGCATCCAAATTCAAAAGGTGCATCTCGTGTATTTGATATACCAAAATCAATGGTCTTAAATTTACAGTGCTCTGAAATCCGCATGTTCTTTACCGCTATAAGTGCGCCCAGACATTGGAAGTGAGATACCATCAACAACATATAGACTTTCTTAATGAATTTCTTATCCAATATGATGGAGATAACGGTCGACCTTTTCGGATATTATGAACGGACAAGGCACATTTCACCTTAACTGGTAACGTCAATGGCCTCCGCGATCCCCCGATCTCACTCCTATTTCAGGTTCTGGGGATATCTAATTTCTAGAGTGTACATGTGCCATCCGCAATCTTTGCCGGATTTGAAAGATTCTATCAAACGTTCGGCTGTATTGTACACAGTCGCCACAATGCAATGTGTAATTGCCTGTGATGGCACCCATGTGAAAAAAATCATGTAATCAAAATAAAAGATTTCTCCGATCTGCTTTGCAATCAGAGATTAGTGTACTGACTCTGTGTCCTAGGCAAATTTACTCCTTGCGGTCCAGTCGTGTTTTTTTATGGGGTGTGTGTAGACGATTTGCTGAAGTTAGGGTAAGAATTTTTTAACAGAGCACAACAGAAAGGAAATAAACTGAATATAAATGAGACATTAACAGGTTCGATAGTAAAATTGCGAAAAAACCCCACTGTTTTACTGAGTCAAATCTTTATTGCTTGCATAGGAAGCAGAGAGAGATACATAAAATCATCGGAGACTGAGTCTCCTAGACAAAGTTTTTGAACTGGTTTAGTTCGTAGCAGGAGGCCAAGTGAAGTCGTTCAGAGACAACACACACAGTGTTGGTGCAGAATATAAAGTCGCCAAAATACGAAAAAATTGCTTATGCACAATGGAGGACACATATATAATCGCTGACAAAAACGCGCATCGGTATTCATTTTGAATGAGCACAAGGCAAAAGGGTTACTAGATTCCTGCGGTTACCACAAATTCAAGTTACACGTGCAGATAAAGTTGCCTAGCAACAGCAGAAAAAGTATGTTTATAACCATAAAATTGCTATCGTTATGTCTATCCAAGAGGCCCAAACAATGAGCGGCAACAGGTAATACGCAGATGTTACAATTCTTTTAGCATTTGCTCACGAGAAGAAAGAAGCATTAAGTGGTATATTTAATTGTATTACAATGTGAATGACCAAAAAAAAGCAATGGAAAAGCACATTAAATCTGTATTAGCTGACAGCTGGAAATTGTTTCAAACGGTTCATTAAATTCTGGAATATTTCTCACGATAATATTGGGAGGCTGAAACTAGAACGTTAAAGTATAATGGGCGGGAGAAATGAAAAAAACAATTTTAAAGGAATCTTTGAATTTAAAAGGGAACGGGGGTGCATGAAAAAGAATATATAACAAAATAACCGTTATAGGGGGGAAATTCGCAGAACAATTTTTGTGCGTGCATAACGTGTCCGCTTCTTGCTATACTCGTATGGTTGCAACGCTGTATAGTGTTTTCGTATGCGCTGAAAAAATGGGTGTTGCTATTGGAAATTTTCGAGTTTCTGTAACTATAACCGTAACCGTGAGCGCCATTTTGTTGCCGTTCAGAGATTCTTGAGCTCATACCTCTGATTAGCTATATCTGAAATTTCACCTCGATTGGTTGAACGGACTGGCCACTAGAGCTCCATATACCGGCGAAGTTTTTTTATGACCACCCTGTATAATTACTTTACATATTTAAATTTCAACCACTTATATAATTCCAGATGTAGAGTACTGTTTATAAAGTTTTAAAAACGGTAAAAAAAGAGTCGCATTTTTTTCAATGCAACATATATAGATAATACATTAAGTAAAGTTTAATATTACATATAATTAAATACGTTATTATTAAATACGTATGTTTCTAATAATCTCAACAAATTTAGATAACAAACATGGATAATATAATAAGTAAACCGTAATTGTACAAAAACACACATGTTTATAATAATCTACAGACATTTACAGGAATATTAATTATGTTCATTGTTACATTCTATGACCTTCTATAAATGATAAATCTTCACATAATTTCTATGAATATTTATCGTACGTTAGTTTAAAAAATATTTTACAAACATTTGAATGTTTAGTTTAATTGTAAAAAAAATTAAATTCAACATTAATTAAATATTTAATATCGTTTTATTTTTGTTTATTAACAAATTTATATAATTTACATTTAAATGCTACATTTATAATTTGTATAGAGTAGTTAATAACAAATTCAAAACGATATTAAATAATACTAAACTGCAATAGTGGGTCCATACAATACCCATTTCTTTGGTTGGCACCGCTTATTTTAACACTAAAAAATGGCTCTTTTCGTATACCTAAAAAGACAGATTTGATTGACCAAAAATAATACATTTTTAGTTATTTCTTTTATTGAAACAAGTTGTTTTTAACTTCATTATTAAATGAATAATATAACATTATATTATCCTTTTGCCGTTTAATATAAAATTTTAATTTTACTTAAAATAAATACAATATACCTAATCAATTATTTACTAAAATTGCCAATTAAAATAAAAACATAATTCAAAAGAATTTTTTTTATTTTGCTCAAATTTTTATTAATTTATTTTTAAAATGTGTAGATTTAAATACATAAATGTTACAAAATGACTTACATTATTCCTTTTTACAACCTTTACAAACACTCATCTTTATAATTTTTTAGTACAGAAGCATCAAACTGACTTTTTGCAATCACTACAAACGTTCATAATTTTATTTCTGCGTTGATTGATTTGGCTTGTTTGCGTTTGCTGCTCGAAATTATGGGTGCACTTATTTTTCGAGTTAAATCTGAAAACGGAGATGTCTTACAGGCGACATATTTTCTACGCAGTTCGTCAGCTTTATTCAAAATAAAATTATAATATTAATAAACAATTTATATTTACACCGATAGTCTCTTTATAATTCCCACAAGAATTTATGGCCAGATTTGAAATCTAAATTTTCATCTGATCCAGAGTCGGTTACAGATACAGCCCTCAATATTTTTAAAAATTCTCATTCTGACAGGTTACAGTTAACCACAGTTCCAATAATGAATATCCTTTACTAAAAATATAGATGATTTCGAACATAAAAAAATTCTTCGTGAACTGTAGGTATTTGTCAACACCCTTTTATTCTTCATATGCTATCAGTCTATTGAAACGACAGACATCTCATGCAAATATACGGTACATTCCATTTCTATTTCGGTCATACTTTGAATACAACATCTTTCGCCTTCATCGCCAAAAAAAAATGCCGTTGTTTGGCAGTAATCCCTCTATTGGCAACATTCAAATTTCATACTCGCAGTAAAATAAATGTAAACATAGAAGCGCAGAAAGATTTCGATGCGATATTGGCTGGAGAAAAACCTTTTGGTACGCGAAATCTGCCCTCCATTACGTGACGGAAGTGCAACATCCCGGCGTCAAAAAAAAAAAAAATAAAATAAAATAAAATAAAATAAAATAAAATAAAATAAAATAAAATAAAATAAATAAAAGAAAATAAAAAAATAAAAGATGGTCAATGTGGAGTCTAGTTATGAGAAATCTGTGATTGAAACATCTACGAAAAGTATCACATGGCAAACAGATGTTTTTAATACTATTTCCCCTTCCCTTCCCCTCCCCTCATGTACTTTCCTTTCCGTAAAATGATTTTAAAAAAAATTCAAAAAAAAATTATAACCAGCAAAATAATAATAATAATAATAATAATAATAATAATAATAATAATAAATAGTAATATTTAAAAAATGTACATTTAGATTTTATTTGTTCAGTGGTCAAAATGATCGAAATCTGTCTTTCTCTATATATACATATATATTTATGGTGCTCATAATATTGTGTAAAAGAATAAATTTTTTGTGCTACACTGTTAAAAATCTTGCAGCATTTTGTACAGTCATTTCACCGTTTTCTGAAAAACCAGTAACATAACCGTAATTTAACTCTATTCTGACCATAAAATTGGTAATAATAAGTTCAGATTAACGTAAAAAGACGGTTGTTTTACTTTTTTTGTAGAAAACGGTCAAATGGCGGGTTAAAAAACTGCAGATTTTTAACAGTGTACATAATCGTTATGAATAATTAAAATTGAAAAAAAAAACTTCGTAGAAATTGAAGAATATTTAGGGATAATACAAGCGTTCAAAATTTGTTTTCGTTCAGAATGACCGCTTCTGTCTTTCTAGTGTCAAATAGTTTATTTTACTTGTAAAATACCAAACAATACTCTCATTAAAATAAGACAGATGTCACATTTATTTATTAATGTTAATAAAAACAAATTCTTTTTGATGCATTATGCATCACCAGGGTTCGTCATTGCACCAAATTGCGACTAAATTCTTCATTTGGCGAGTAAACAAGCGATTAAATTCGCCAAATTGCAAGTGTTCGATTTCTGCTTTTTCTTTCTTTTCTTTTTCATTTGTAATTTTTCATAAACATGCATATACATACATACATATTTTAATATATACATATTTTTGATATATATGTAGGAGATGGTTGAAATTATATGAACAAAAATCGTTTTCGCAGTTGTAAAAACTTTTTTTAAAGATATTGAAAAAAAAGGGGGTATATTAAAGGATTAAAGATATTTTTTTCTTATGTCGAAGAATACATTTTGCTAATACTTTTTTCATTTTGCGAATGTTTTTTATTTTTAATTTGCCAAATTGCTAACATTGGTCAAAAGTCAGCGGTAACAATGTGCATCATCCGTTAAGAACAATTAAATTGCGATATGGTAATAAAAATATATATGAATATCCCTTAAAATAAGTGTATTAAAATTGTGTATTCCATTTACTTTGTTTTTGCAAGAGATTTCAAAATGCTAGCTCTGTCTTTCAAAAAAAAAAAAAAAAAAAAAAAAAAAACTGTTTGGACCCTGATTTTCTGTTTCATTCTGTATGTCTCTGGATTGTATACGAGCTCTTAAATGTGATATTTAAAGTATTTTTTTATTTTGTAAGTGTCAAAATGCTTTCTAAGAAAAAAAAAATCTTTCTATACCATTAATAAAAATTTATAAAAATAATTTTCAGTTAAGCATTTTTATTATAAAGTTAAAAAATCTTTAATATTTTGACAATATATTTACAGTTATTATTTTTTAATTTTTGAAGAAATTAAACTTTATAAAAGGAAATAATAAATTTTTATTAATAAAAAACAAATAATGACAACTTTTTTATTGCTTTGGTGTACTTTTACGCAAACTAAAATTTCTTATGCAAACATCATATTTTCTTAAAAAATAAAAAAATAAAAAGTCTTAAAAAAAACACATTTATCTTTCTAAAAAGTAGGATTACGATATTATAAAAACAGGGTAAACAGGAAATTAAAGTTCTGTAATAAAAGTTTAAAGGAATATGTAAACAGATAGTGTCATTACAAAAAAGTAAAAAAAAATGTGACATATAAACTTTTATAACATTTTTATAAAAATCCTCCATTTTCTTCATTTTACTACTTTGTGATTTATTTAAGATAACATCTTTTTTTCTTATATAAGAAGCTATTTCTTAATTTTAAAAGAGTTAAATTCTGTTTAACGATTTTCATTTAACATATGCTTAGTCTAGTGATGGACGATTTCAATATTTTAATCGATTTAATCGATACTATAAAATTTTTAATCGATCTCTCAGAAAATAATATCATGTACATTTTGCTTCAAAATATAAAGATAAAGTAGTCCGATGTGCCAATCCCAAATCTCATACATGCTAAAACTTTTAAATCCACTACTACAGTGTCAGCGTGAAATTTAAATGATAATTTATTACCATCATGAAGATTCAAAAAGTATAGGTTGAAGTATGAGCATTTTAAAAGAAAATATAAACATTGCATTTTCCAAACAAATCACGGAATTCCCGTCCACCCCCTCTTCGATGTCTGTAATCGAAATTTGTTGCAATTAAAGAGCACCAAAGCGACACGTGTTGTGCAGTATACACTCAAGCCTTATAAGAATCTATGTATGTGAAAGTTTAACAGAATATGAAGTTTGATTAAATTCCATACATAATTTCTGAGATGTAGATATAACTAATATCGTGAAAAATGCAGTATAGCAAAGCAGTTTTATATAACTTACACAAAAACCTAATCAGGAACAATATATGACAAATCTAACAGAATATTAAGTTTTATGAAATTCCGTTCATTAGTTCTAGGAAATTATAACATAGCAATGCTACCTGTTGAGCGATTTGCATCATAAGTAATCAACATCAATTTTATGAAAGTCTAGCTGAAACTAAAGTTTCAAGAGATTCGAAGCACTAGTTCTTGAGATAGAGCACTCACAAAATTTTTGTCAGAAAGAAGCAAATACACAGATTGAAAGACAGATAATTGATAAAAATAGTAAAATGTTTTATATTTAACGACATATTCGAATTTTGTAAGCATTAGGTTACTTTATTTAAATAATATCATACAAGCATAAAAAAACTTTTTTTTTCACCTTGAAAATAAAAAAAGCAACATATAATGTCTAGAATTATGTATGTATATATATATATACATATATATATGTAAACATGTATAATAAATTACATAGCCTCCCCCGTAATTCTTTAAAAAGTACCAGAATGCTATCGAAACGCACATGAACTCACCTCCCCCTGTTTTCTCATAAGTTAATGGGAATTACCTTCTTTCAGTAAAAAATTACTCTTAACAATGAGCCCCAATTTAAACAATTTAAAAAAAATAATAAATAAATAAATAACATATTTATATAAACTAGTATCCGTCAGGCCGAAATGTTGGAGCATAAGGAACCATAAAGATAAAATGCAATATTTGAAGAAATGCTTTGTTTTTATGAATACTTTTTAACAATATAAAAGTAAATTAGAATGAACAGTTGTCAAATCTTCATTTTAAAGCGTTTTATTCAGCAGTCAATTGCCCTTCCAGTCATTATTCCAGTCTTGTAAAAAGATTTAGTTTGATGACTGGTCCACAACATCCCACATTAATAATGATACTTTTCCAAATAAAACTAATGCGAAGAAGCAAGTTCTTCAAGGGGAATTAAGAATGGTGCATTTCAATTACATTGACCTGCAGTATTCGTCATAGACAGCAGACATGCGACGATGAATTTATTAGCTGTAGCTGCCGTAAAAAATACCACACTTCACACCTCTTCTTTGCTTGCTTTCATTTTTGATGATGAACGAACTTACTTTTCACTTGGGTCACCTGCAAAGAAAGAAAAACTGTAAGTACTTGTGAGCAATCGTTATACTTTTCTACCAACCCTTAAGAAGGAAGTATCGATTTGCTACAGTGTTGCCAAATTCGGTGAAAAAAGTATTTTTCAGTGCGTATTTCTTTTCATCTGACTATTTCTCATATAGAAAAATGAATTAGATAATTTTAGTGAGGCTAACTTTGTAGAAATATAGAAAAATCACATAATGCAAAGACAGCCGTTTGTCTTCTAAAAAAAGTGTATAGCAAGGAATTCTTCTGCATTTAAATGGGCAGAAAACATTATATTTATAGTCTTACGTTCTTCTTTCATGCCGAAGTGACAAGGAAAAGTGACGAAGTGACATTCTAAAGTATTCTGAATTTTAATCACTATCGAATGTTTAAAGATATAAACTTCAAATTTAGCATGGTAGATACATGAGGTGTAAATTGTTTCTCAGAAAAGTCAATAAAAGATTCCTAATGTAAACGGGTAAAATGACCGAAAAACATTTTAAGAATCTTCTAAAATACGATTTTTATCAAATCTTGTGAAATACCATATTAATTTGTAAAGAAAAGTTTGCAAATTGATAGTAACACTCTCAGCTGCAACTTAGAGTGTATTTATGTTAGTGCCAGAGGATTTTAAGATGTAAATGCTTACTAAGAAAGATTTCTAAACAATTAAAATCTTCGAACGAGTAATAAAATGAGCGTGAAAACATAAATGCATTAATTTTTTTTTTATTTAATTATATTCTATCATGCATAATTAGTTGCATGATTTTCCGTGATGGAAAATGGTTCTAGGTCGCCATAGTGATTACATCATATTTAAGATTATTTCATATTATTTCCGTATTTCTGAGTTTTATATATTATACATATAATCGTTGTAAATTTACCAATGATATGCAATTCTTAGTAAGACGCGACAACTATTGTACGAAGTGGCATCGAGTGGCTATAAATATATTGTAAAGTGATGCAATTTATTTCAGAACTTAAAAACAAAGTAAAAGAGACAAATTTTGCTAAAAAAAATAGCAGTTCATATCTATGTATATTGCATTACCAAATGCACCATTGAGTATGCATTGCTTTTTTTGCTTTATACAGAGTTTGTTTCTTTTATTCTCTTTGGATATGTTTAAATTCTAAAGTATATTTTGTATTACATGTTAAATAAAAATCGAGGAATAAATCAACATGCATAGTAATAATTTAATTAAAACACTGCCAATATAAATTATAATAAACAAAAAGATCATACAATATTTAACAAGTGGAATATTCTTCTGCTCCTTTAGGAATTCAGGACGTAAACATATTCTCTATCATAAATCTTCAGGTTCCCTTTTAATCCCGTTCTATCATTCTTGACAGTACCACTTACCTCATGGAATTTTTAGGATGATACGCATTCTTTCATCGTAATTGAATAATCGTTGCGGATAAGACACCATTTTGCCGTACATATTTTTATCGAAAAGAATGTTTCTGTGATAAATAAAGTAAATGGCATTAGTAAAGGAATATATTAAGTATTTTCAAGAAAAATTATCATTTCCCATTACAACTTTTTAAAATAATATGTTATACAGTTTTAAACATAAATCAATCAATATCAACAAAAATTTTCGTTACAACAAATTAGTTTTAAATTTTTTCGATTAGATAAATATGAATATAATTATATATATATATATATATATATGTGTGTGTGTGTGTGTGTGTGTGTGTGTGTGTATAACCTTTATACTATATTAATTTACTTTTAACAATATTCTGTACTCAGTTCAACTTCTTAAATTAAAATCTTGTTTCTAGATCTATCTATTAATCTTTATGGAAACGATATAAATTCTTTATTCGCCTTAAAAACATTTATTCCAATATGCGTAATTTAAAAAGATCTCTCTGAATTCAACGTATTCTTAATTAAACTTTATTTCTTAATATTCCAAATAAAACGCATTTTTTCCTGTTTTATCAACTCTTTTTAAGAAAGTTTTATTAAATTTATTCCAAAACCGTATATTTCAAAATATATCACTATTTTTATTTATTTATCTCAACCCCCCTTCAACGTTTGATATTTGTGCGTATCAATAAATTCATCTAATTTCTTTTTTTTCAAAATATCGTCTGCAAGATATCGATTTCAGTGTTCGATTATAAATTAGTTAAATAATTATTTCTTAAATTAAAAATTATCGTCTGAATGAAATTAATCTCGACGAATTACATGAATTCTGTTTACATGTTAAAATCATGGTTAAAGATTAGAGAAAGTTCTAGAAGCTGTTAATTATTGACTTGAGTGAAGAGGCCCTGAGATGAATGGAATCTTTTATTAGGTGTTTTAGGGTTTCAACGATTTAAAAGCTAAAAGATTTTTTTTGGAATATTGCTTTGGAAGGAAAGAGCATTTTCCGTCTGCATATGATTGCATTTAAATAAATCTTTGTAGCAGCAATTGTGGAAGTTAATGAAGTTTCTATGTTAATTATTTTACTTAATTTTTATCTCCCCTCGACTCATGTGACATAACACAGGGAAACCTGCAAATAAAATCAATGGCTCCTATCTCAAAAATTTCATATATATATATATATATATATATGTATATATTTATTTATAATGAACGAGTACCAGTACTCGTTATATCTCTATAACTACTCTCTGTTACTACGTAATAATTAACGTGTGAAATATTCTGTTGCTACATTAGGTATTCAGCACATAAACATATTCTCCATTATAAATCTTGAAGCAACCTTTTAATCCCATTTCATCATTCGTGAAAGTATCACTTACCTCATGGAATTTTAAAGATGATACGCATACTTTCACCGTAATTCAATAATCGTTACCGATAACACAATATTTTGCCTAACATATTTTTGTCGAAAAGAATGTTTCTGTTATAAATAAAGTAAATGGTTCCTGTAAAAGTATCTATTAAGTAATTGCAAGGACTGTTATTTGTTGGTCATTATAACATTATGATATTGTATTACATATTTAAAATTTAATTCAATGAATAGAAGCAAAAAAATTCGTACTCAACTAATTAGTTCTTAGCTTTTTCCATGCAATAGATATGAGTACACCTATATACATATATATATATATATAGAACCATTATACAATACTACCTTTATATATATATACATTTTATTTTAAATTATGAGCAGATGTCAGTACCTTATTATGTTGTTCACCTTTTTTACACGCAATTTAAAAACAGAGGAGATCATGATGCATAAAAAATCTATAACATCGACAAAAGCCTATGCTAAACGCAAGAAAACTTGAAAAATCGTAAAAAATCACATAGAAAATCACAGTTAAATTTGCACTAAAAACTGCATTGAAAATCGCTGAAATTAAAAAAATGAAAGCAAACAAAATTTAGTAAATTAGGCTAAAAGTTGGAAACCATCTTCGTTTTATCAGTGGCAAAAAATACCCCCCCCCCCCAAAAAAAAAATCGTTAAAAATTCAAAAAACATTGCATAAATTCTGAATAAAGTTTATTAAAAAGAAATTGAAATTTATTACATTGTGTTAAAAGGATGAAACCGCATTCCTTTTACTAATGTGGAAAAAATCGCCTCGAAACATAAAAAATACTAAAATTCGCCTAAAAAAATCGACAATAGGCCTTCGTTGGAAAACTTCATATATAAAGGCACCTTCCTCCCAAATCTTGTAACTCTAGGTACAGCGGTCTCTTCTGAACAGCGCTCACACACTCAGGAACTACTCACTTTTTTATTATAGATAACTGTGGGCATTTTAAATAATTCCTTTATTGCTTATACATTAATTTAATATTTTTCACCGTTTTTTTCCAAAATCAAAAAATAGACAAGACCATGATGCATAAAAAATCTAGAATATAGAAAAAACTGATAAAAAAATCTATGCTAAACGCACAAAACCTTCAAAAATGGCTAAAAGTCTCATTGATAAGTGCACAAAAAATCGCTGAAATTAAAATATGGTAGCAGACAAAATTTAGTAAATTAGTCAAAAAGTTTCAAACCATTTCCTTTATATCAGTGTCAAAAAGTTTTCCTATCCTTACTACAGAGTGAAGTGCTGTATAGATTTCTAAGAGTATTTCTACAATGTTATGTCTTCTGTGTCTTCTATTACTAGGACTTCCCTCAGAGGGATTAGTCTGAGCGATATTGAACAGAGTTTTAATAATAATATGCTAAAAAAAAAAAAAAAAAAATAGATGATATTTTTAATTGATTATATATTGTCACAAATTGAAATGACAAAAAATAGCAAAGTGAATGGTACAATTACAAAATATTACATAAAAAATTTCTATACACGGTTAAAAAAATGGGAAATCAAACTATACAAAACAGTCATGCATGGGTATAAAATTCGAAGTACGCAATACATTAAAAGTGATACAGGTAATAAAGCATTAAAATATCTTGTATCGGAGTTTGAACTATCTGAAATGACCTCAAGAATATACACACCAATTTTAGTATCTAGAAGTGGCGCAAATCATGATGGTTGAGTAGAATGAAGGAATTTTTTACATGGTGTGTGGTGCCCTTAAATAGTTAGAACAAAATAGTTAACATATATAATAATGTAATGTCTACATCTGTTTTATATGCATGCGATGATGTTTTCGATAAAAATTCAGGGTATTCTCTCTTTAAAAAATGATACATAAAAATCTCGAAAACGCCAACAAAGGAATACTATGTGTCCTTTCGAGTGTGTTCCAGATATTCTCAATCTGATTTAAATGGGTAGTGCATGCAGGCCACTATATACGTTGTTTTGTCTTCTTTTCAAACTCATTCTCATGAAATTGGGCTGTATTTCGCTTTAGCCTGCATAAAATAAAACGAATTGGCAATCATGAATATAGTAGAGAATTTACAAAGGTATACGCCGTATACTTTTTGGATTTTTTAAGAACCACTGTTCACCCGCTCTTTCTCAAAAATCTGCAGTATATACATTCTAGGGTATATTCTCTAACTTGAGCGTGTACTCTCTGGTTAGAGCGTATATTCTATTTTTTTAACAATTATTCCACTGTTGGCAATGTCTATAGTATAAGGTACGAACGAGATCTGAATATCTCGTCTGCATAAGCTTTGAGCCGTCAAGTGTCATCACAAGTGATTTACAAATCTGAACATATTTTTTCAGTATAACCTGCTGGCTCAAATACGCCAATGTGAACTCGATTATGCAGTTTTACCCGAAAAAGTTATTATTTAAAAGACCTGCTAGTGAAATTGAAAAAAATGACTCTGATAAAATCCCTAGATTAGTAAAACTGAAAAGTTAATATCCCTCCCATACTAATTTGCAATGGAATTCTTTTGTGGTAACGTGTAAATGAAAAAAAATATTTTTTTGCGCGCCATGTTCTACAAAATAGCATATATTATAGTGCTCTGAATGCATATCAATTTCATTATGTTTCTACGGGTTTAACATCATTAAGAAGTATTTGGACCTATTTCATCCCATCGGCCGTACTGTAACGGACTAATTTTGACTGTACCTGTATTCGAACTATTTATCGTATTTTATTAAAATTTGCAATAACTCAACAAATCTCGGCAACAAATAGATATTTAAAATTTCAAACGATTCGATAGGATAGTTTTTATGCTGTTATATGCGGACAGACAGACGGACGGATCAGACAACGACTATAGGTATTAAATATTTATATTAATTAGGGACACACCTAAAATAACAGTTGAATTTAAAAGCGCGTGCAGAAATCGAAAACGCATTTCCAGAAATTATTGCTCAAAGATGGTATTGTAACCGATTTTTTTTATGTGTCCCTGTAATTAGATTAACAGTGCTATGAATGTCCTGTTATAACGTAATCGTAATGAAATTCAGTGGTTTATATTAGTTTCACACATTTGCGATAGCGTAATTTCATTAAAATACTCTGCAAAGGATTTCCCCCAATAAACAATAATGTAATGAAATTTTTTGGGTGTCCCTGTAGATAAACTATTAATCCCAAATATTGCATATAGAATACCAAATATGCCTAGGGGACCTTAAATAAGATTTACCAATTGCATATAAATTGGTGTATATTTACGTATGTTAGAGCGTGGACAGACGGATAGACAAACTGAATGCATAAACACTTTTCAGCTGTGTTGGAAAGTGTAAAAAAAAGCAACTTCACAGACTGAAGATCGCAACCACATCAATTCATTTAATGCAAAAAGAAAAAAAAAAGCTCTTCAAAAAATTTAGAACAGGGTATGGTAAATTTTTTTATATAATTAGCGCCAAAATATCGTTATTTACATTGCATGGTAACCTGGCTATTCTTGTTCGTTTACTAATAAATTGTTTATTTTTTTTTTCTAAATTCATTTAATCTAGATTTAATCGTGCTTTTTTAATTGTTACTTCCTTTTTAAAATAATAGATATTAGTTTAAAAATGAGTTCGCCAAAATTGCGCCAAACCCGATGCGTATATGATATATCTGCCCTAATTTCAGGGTACTTTTCCAATACCTTCATCTTGGTGTGTTTATAAATCATGGTCCAGTTTGGACTTCAGAAATTGAGATATCAAATCTGATGATCGTTCATGTTTCTTTTTTCTCATGAATATGGCACAGATGTCATATTTATGTGTAAAAATATAAGCTACACATTAGCACGATTTTTCCCCCGCCAAATTGGTGAAAACTTTGTTTTTGAATATTGCTATAAGTATTTTACGATTTACGATTTATTGTGATATATACTTTTTATATTATATTTATTATTATGTTTATTATTTATAATTGTTTATTCATTGCTTCAAATATTTTTTTTTCTTGATTATTCCGTCGATCAAAAAAGTATCGCCAAATAATAAGATAAAATACCAATAAGGAATGATCGTGAATATCGCATTCAATCGCATTAAATACGATAAATATGTTTAAATTGTCATCAATGGATTTTTTTATCCCACTTTTTATTTGTATTTTTATCAATGTTTCGCTAATTTATTTCTTCTTTCGTTATTTAAAATAATAAATATGCCAATATGTATAATTTGGCGAAATTGATCAACGAGATAACCAAGTAGTACTAATATTTTTATTTAAATACGTATTTTATTTAAACACTGCAGAATTGTTTCCAATTTGCATGTGCGAAATATAAAATATGCTAATGGCGGTTATAAAGTGCTATTATAAAGAATATCGCAAAATCTCAAGTACTAAATTACAAAGAATTAAGGCTTTTTTCTTTTAAATTAAAAACAACAACAAAATTATTTTCTAATTTGTTTCTTAAAGTATAATTTATTGTACTTAAAAATTGTTTGGGTATTTTCCTTGCTCCATGTGCTTAAATTTGGAAATTTAATGAAAGCACCCAGCTGGTGAAAAGTGACGCACACCAAATTTCTGTGACGTATGCAAATAAATTGAGGTTTTTTATCAGTTTTTTTAATATAACTTTTAAACTATTTGGAACTAATTTTTCGTAGGTGGTGCATTCACCAGATTACCTTCATAGGTACCTACAGGTACAAACAGAATCAAAATCCGACAAGTACTTTTTGAGATTTGCTTGACGAAAGAATTTCTTTTGACTTTTAATATCATTACGTACTCTGAGTATAAGACTTCGCTTCGCTCAGACAATTACTTATTTTTGTGATTCCACTTTTGTGTGAGAAAGGTATACTAATGACCTGTAAGGAACGAAAATTTTGTTTAACAGTATCGCATATTTGTTAATGTTATTTTGAAAGCCAAAGGAAAATAAATTAAAAAAAAATATCTTATTGAGAGCTAATCATTTTTTAATGCAAACATAAATTTATTTAAATACCACGCAACAACATAAAACATCGAAATGACACAAAAAGGGAAATAACGGTGGATTTTTTTGTGACTAAATTTTATAATGTATGTCTATACAACAAACTAGCTATCTTCGCCCGCTACACTGGGTGGTTTCTCTAAAGGAATCTTCAATCAACGTCTAGTAAAGAAAAAAATCTTAATATCTGATCAAACATCCCTAATTGTTGACATGTTCGTATCTTACATTATCCTCTTCAAAATCGAGGTTGAGGACACACAATTTTATGTCTTTTACCTTGAATTTCCTGCTTCTACCTAAACCTGCTGTAAGAATATGGCGAGATATCTCAGAGGCGCTGGAGGTGTAGAATTTGAAATGATGATCAGATAACTTTCTAATGATGTATCACATGAGGAATGTAAGACAACTTTGGAAAATTGTCTCCCAGAGTTCAAATTATCAAGTCTTCTCGACATAAAACCTTCTTCTCTGTTTGAAATTTTCAAATATTATAACTAATATTTATCAGAGGGCCCCATAAAATGTAATAATGATAAAACGCTGCAATAAAAAATGGAAACTGTTCCGGGGGGGGGAGGTGTTCAAATTGGTGTGCGAGAAGAAAAGTTCATAATAAAAGAGTAGTCCAAGGGCTTTCGGATGATATGTCACATGACAGGTTCAAAAAAAGTTTGGAATTTCTTACACTTACATTAACCCCACGGGGGTGGAAATTTTAAAATCGCTCAAACATGGGTTAGATAATTTTTAATAGATTTATTTTCTGCCATTTCACCCTTCTACTTAAGACGACTGCTGAGATGTGCCAAATGTTCCAAATTGTTTGACCCCTCACTTTTAACCCCCTAAGGGAATCATTATCTAAAATTGCTCAAAAACGTGTTTAATTATTGTTTTAGTAGATTTATGTTTTGTAATTTCAAACTACTACCATAAACAGCTGCTGAGATATAGGAAGATATTTCAGAAATTTTAACCCTCCCTGTTTGCCAAATTTTCAAAAATCCCATCTTAGTGCACGTTTACATCATAAGAAGTATATTTTCCCCCAAATTCCATACTTCTGCGTTCAATTTACGGGTAATTTGGGTTGTGCGCTGATTATCAGTAAGTCAGAACAAACTATTTTATACTTATGTATAGATATGATTTTTTTTATTATTATTTTAAACTATTTAAAAATAACATTATTTATAAATACAAATTCATGCAATTCTTATTTAGGAATATTAATAGTTGATGAAACAGACAAGTGTAACAAAGAAATGATAAATTCCACTTTCTACAATGCATCTGCAGGAAATGCAAGTGCAAAAGAGATACAAAATTCATTTTATATCGCAATAAACAAAATAAGAATGAAATATTCGATTAGTGTTCAATACACTGCAAAAAATAATATAATAATATAATAAAGTAAATAAAATAAATTAATTAAAATAAATCTGTAAAGTACTGAACTTTTTCTAGAAAACTAAGATTCCTAGAAATTTTCATATAACTGTAGAAAAAAATGATGTAACTAATTCTGTTATACGCTATTTCGTTGTTATAATTACATGAAAAGGTCTAGAAATCCCGCTTTTCTAGAAAAAGTTTAGTAACTTTGCAGATTTTACTTTCCAGTGTATGAAAGGCACAATTTTAAGTTCAGAAATTGGATTCATGGAATCATACAATGGCACTAATTAGACTTCATTTGGCGAAAATTGACGTAAGTTTCAGATATTTTATTAAAATATTTAAAAATGTCTAACAGATTCAAGAAAAGATACATAAAGATCCCATCGAATATTTATAAAAAATCTTTTATCTGCTTTTGTTTCCATTTAAATCATTCAGAATTAAAGTTTTACAATTATTTTTATCAATTTGTATTATTTTAAAAAATAGTTTTTAAGGAAATGCTAAATCTTGAACAAATAGTTTGCAAATATAACTTTCATTTTATCGGTCGCTTCTTATAGTATATTTCTCATAATTAAGACAAAGCGTGCAGAAAATGTATAAGAAATTTAGAGATTATAAGAAAAATTATGTTACATAAATATATTTAAAAACTAAGACAAATCAACATTTTAACACATTGTTTTTTTTTTTTTTCCTGAATGAAACATTTTTTTGTTTAAAATGTGATTTAATATTATTTACAAAAGCATCATAAAAAACTAAAGTACATAAAATAGTTCATAGGATACCAAATACACTTATACAACTTATATAAGTTATATATAAGCACACTTATATAAGCACAATACTTTATTCCTGATATTTTTTTGTTCGTTTAAAAATATTATTTAATAATGTTTAATGTTTACAAAAGCATTATAAAAAACTGGAATATATAAAGTATTTCATAGGGTACCAAATACACTTATATAACAAAATTACGTTATAATAGCTAATTCCATGATAGATAAAGATTTTATACAATATATAAAAAAAAACCTTGTATCTGCATTTGTTTCCCTTTAAATCTTTCAGAATTGAAGTTCTACACTTATTTTTATCAGTCTGTAATATTTTAAAATATTCTTTTGAAGGAAATGCTAATTCTTGAAAAAATAGTTTACAAATATAACATTCAATTTATCGG
The DNA here is from genome assembly GCA_964019185.1 of Maratus speculifer. Classification (NCBI taxonomy): domain Eukaryota; kingdom Metazoa; phylum Arthropoda; class Arachnida; order Araneae; family Salticidae; genus Maratus; species Maratus speculifer. Next base: position 255,432,061 of record OZ025295.1, on the reverse strand, counting down.
CCGTTTCTTATAGTACATTTCTCACAATTAGGCCAAATCAAGTAGTAAATATATTAGTAACTTAGAGATTATAAGAAAAATTGGGTTACATTAATATATCGAAAAACTAAAACAAATCAACATTTTAACACGTTTTTTTTTTTTTTCTGAATGAAACTTTTTTTTTTTTTTTTGTTTAAAATGTGATTTAATATTATTTACAAAAGCATCATAAAAAACTAAAATACATAAAATAGTTCATAGGGTACCAAATACACTTATACAACTTATATAAGAAAATTAAGTTAAAATAGCTAATTCCATGTAATCCCCTTAAATAATATATATATATATATATATAAAGCACATTTTGTAAATATGAATTTTTCAAGATAGATCATAAAAATTTTTACTTATTTATACTTTAATTCACTATGAAAAAAAAAAAAAAAAAAAAAAAAAAAAAAAAACAATTAGCACAATTATTTTAACAGTTTTTTTTGTTTGAATGCCTTAGTTATAGTGCAAATAGATTGAAATCAGTGTAAATAAATGCTGTAAAAATGTAAATATATGCTGAAAATGAAAATATATGCTTTAATACAACATGAGTCATACCATGCAGCATATTAGCATAGCAGTATAATATATATATATATATATATAGTATATAACTATTACTATATATATAGTATATATATATAGTAATAGTTAAAATCTCATCGTTAGTGATGTTATTATTCTTATTAATTTATAATTGTGTGACAAGGGGTTAGATAACTTCTAAAATGATCTTGCTTCAGATAATTAGCTAAATACGATACAATTTTAAAAATATGTTCTAAAAATAACATCTTTCTTCAGGGAAAATATCCTTCAAAAGTCCTATCTTACCACTTATGCCTTGCAATCGAACGTTTAGTTTTTCTTAATTTAGCTTATCGAACTGCTTAAGTATAGACTTCGAACTGGAGTTGTTCATTTCACGAAATATACATTATTCTTTCGATACAATGCTATGTCAATGATTTTCAGAAATTTTGAAGGATATCTATTTATGATTTCTTGTATTTCACTATTCTGATGACAATGACTTTTCAGAACTTTTTGAAGAAGATTTTCTCTAGGAATTCTAATATTTAATTGTTATCATGTAGAATAGTTTTATTGTCATTGAATTGCGTGATTTTAAGATGATCTTCCGTTTTAACGACTTCTCAATTTTGTTTCATTTTATGTTAAAAATGAATGACTACTAAAGAAAATACTTATGAGTATTTCTTTTAATTCACCAAAAATGCTATAAAAAAGTTTTATTAATGATTTAATAATGTTTACTCATGCATTATAAAAAACTGAAATATATAAAATAGTTCATAGTGTACAAAATGCACTTATATAAGAAAATTACATTATAATAGCTAATTCCATGTAATTCCCTTAAATTATATATATATATATATATATATATATATATACACATATATGTAAAGCAAGTTTTGTGAATTTTAATTTTTAAAAGTAATTTACCGAAATTTTTACTAACGTTTTTACTTATTTATACTTAAATCCACTATGTAATTTAAAAAAATGTCAGCACAACGTTTGTAGCTATTTTTTTTATTTGAATGGCCTGAGTTATAATGAAAAAAGATTAAAATCAGAATATAAAAAAAACATATTTTGAAAAATTTAATACAACGTTGATCACACCATGTAACCCTTTTAGAATAGAAATATAATAATATTTTTTAATAATTATAAATAAACTGAGAATGCACATATCTCTGAAAATACTTTACCAGGGTTTAGTTAGTAATATTTCATAGTTAGAATCACAATCGTCAGTAATGTTATTATTCTTATTAATTTATAATTGTGTGTCAAGAGATTAGACATTTTCCAAAATGATCTTGAGCAGATAATTAGCAAAATATGAAAGTAGGATTTTTAAAATGTATTCTAAAAATAACATCTTTCTTCAGGGAAAATATCCTTCAGAACTTCTATCTTACCTTTTATGCCTTGCAATCGAACTTTTCCTTTTTCCTTAATTTAGCTTATCAAATTGCGTAAGGATAGACTTCAAACTAGAATGGTTTATTTCAAGAAATATGTATTAATCTTTTGATACAATGCTATGTCAATGATTTTTCAGAACTTTCGAAGGATATTTATCTATGATTTCTTGTATTTCACTGTTTTGATGACAATGACTTTTCAGAACTTTTTGAAGAAGATTTTGTCTGGGATTTCTAATATTTTTTTGTTATCATGTAGAACAGTTTTATTGTCATTGAATTGTGTTAATTTAAGAATAACTTGGGTTTTAGTTTGTTCTCAATTTTATTTTATTTAATGTATGAACAAATAGCAAAAAAATATTTATCAGGTTTTCTTTGAATTCTCCAAAAATTGCTATCGAGATAGCAGGAGCTTTAATTAATTAAAGCTACTAAATTTTATATTTAAATTCACTATATAATAATTAAAAAGTCAGCAGCAATTTTTTAAATTGTTTTTTATTTTAATGCCTAAATGATAGTGCAAAAACATTAAAATCAAGGTAAATAACATATGCTAAAAAATTTAATACAACATTAGTCATAACATGTAGCATTTTAGGATAGCAATATAAAACACACACACACACATATAAATATAGTTATAAATATACTGCGAGTACCCCATCTCTGACAATACTTCACTTGAGTTTAGTAATATATCATAGTTAGCATCTCAACCGTGAGTGATGTTATTATTCTTATTCATTTATAATTGTGTGTCAAGAGGTTAGATATTTTTCGAAATGATTTTGCATCAGATAATTAGCTAAATTTGAAAGTAGAATTTTTAAAGTATGTTCTAAAAATAAAATCTCTCTTCAGCTAAAATATTCTTCAAAAGTCCTATCTTCCCACTTATGCCTTGCAGTCGAACTTTTCCTTTTTTCTTAATTTAGCTTATCAAACTGCGTGAGGATAGACTTCAAACTGGAATTGTTTATTACAAGAAATATATATTAATCTTTCGAAACAATGCTATGTCAATGGTTTTTCAGAAATTTTGAAGGATATTTATCTATGATTTCTTGTATTTCTCTGTTCTGATGACAATGACTTTTCGGAACTTTTTGAAGAAGATTTTGTCTAGGATTTCTAATATTTCATTGTTATCATGTAGAATAGTTTCATTGTCATTGAATCGCGTTATTTTAAGAAGAGCTTGGGTTTTATTTTAATTTTGTTTCATTCTATGTTAAAAATGAACGAATATTAAAGAAAATGCTGTATTAAAGAAAATAACAGTTTATCTTTGAATTTTCCGAAAATTGCTATCGAGATAACAAGAGCTTTAATTAATTAAAGCTATTAAATTGTTTAAATTTAATTATAATTAAGCTTAGTAGTACTAATTATTGTTAAAATTAAAGATATTTTATTTCCTTTAATCTTGAGAAATTTTTTCTAATATTACCGTAAAATGCACTTCATATAAAAATTCACAACTAATTGTGTTAAAGAGATCTTGCACCTTTTAAACGTCACGAAAATCTTTCAATAAAACAGCGACAAAATTTTTCATAATTTGAATCGTTGTATCTTCAATTACTTTATGTATTGTGTTACATAAAAAGAACAATAACGCAGCTTTGGATCTTTCAGAATGTAAAAGCTTCAAAATGTTACGTATGAAAAAAGCATAAACATATATTCAACGTTATTACTTAAATTAATTAAAATTACATAAACGATCATTCCATGGTAACTTACGTTACATTTTGAAATATTTTTAGTAATTTTAGTAACATAGCACACACACACACACAAAAAAAAAAATTGACAGATTTTTGCCATGTACATATTTGACATGGTTTGCTAATTAAACTTATTCAAAGCCCAATTTAGATGAAAATTACCTAATTTCAATGTTATTTCTTAAGTTTTGGTAATATTACTTACTATGGTAACTGCCATTACCGAAAAATGAATGTAAGTTATCACATAAGGAGTAATTTTCATTATAATTTTATAGGTAATTTCCATTCAAATTGATTCTTAGATAGGTCTAATTGACAAGTTATTTTAATTTTACATTTGATTATCATTTAGTGTTATATTAGTAATATTACTGCAGTAAATTGTCCTAAATGTAACGTAAGTTATCATGTAATGAACCTAAAGTAAAAATAATTAATTAAATAAATAAATACATGCCTAATAAATCCAGTAATTTAAGGTTCAATCTGTGGCAGAAACGTCACAAAATTAAACGAATTTCGATGAGGACAACAAACTACATCCAAGAAGGTAAACATTTCAAGATGACGCATTAAATTTTAGCCATTTCAGGAAATGGGGCTGTCTTGGATTCGGGGCTGTCTAAATTAGCGGCCACGCGCGTCGTATTTATCTTTGAATGGCGCTCGTAGAAGGAAGAATGAATAAAAGTAATTGCCTACAACGATTTTTGCTAAAGAATTTCATTTTGATGTGATTTTACATTATATTTCAAACCTAAATTAAATAAAGATAATAAGTTGAAACTGGTGTTAATTAATTGAAGTGAAAAATCTTCTTTGAAACACCATAAAATAAATTAAATTGCGCAAGGCCTTTCAAAAGAGCTTAGTCTTTCTTCGTCATGCGCAAAAAAACTAACGATTATTACTTTATAATGGATAATAATAATAATAATAATAATAATAATAATAATAATAATAATAATAATTATTATTATTATTATTATTATTATTATTATTATTTTATTTGTGTGTGTGTGTATTTACTTTTAATATAATCTGATTTTTACTTAATATTTTCACTTCCATTTTTTCTTTTTTCTCCTTGTTAGCAGTTTCATTTTTCCTTCCCCTCCTTCATTTCCTTCGTTCGTTTTGATAATGCTCTTCCGTAATTGGCTGTTGCCTTCTACTTTTCTATTGGTTGATCCAAATTTTCTCCCTTTATTGCCTTTTCACTTGAGTCGTGCCGCTACATTCATAGTAGAAGCACGTGTTTTTTGCGCCTGACGAAGTAAGACTGTGTTCTTTCGAAAGACCTTGCGCAATTAAATTTATTTTTGGGTGTTTTAAACACTTTTTTTCACTTCCTACATTTTGAGAATTAATTTTTATAATTTATTAACAAAAAAACATTTTAATAGTAAAATAAAAAATATCGATCTACTAAAAAACTCATAGTAAAAGATATTCCAAGATTTAAATAGCCTTAAAGGAGAATCCCAGCTTTCTGTGCTAAAATCGGTTTATTTAAGGAAAAAGTGAAGTTTTATTTGAGCAAAATCGTCGCAAAAAAGATCGATTTTTGTGGTAAAATAGTACCAAAACAGTTAACTCTTATTAAAATATCATTTATGAAGGTTTTTAAGATGTAAATAATAAAAGTAAGCGTATTCATATACTTTAAATTTGTTTTCTCAAAACAAATTTTTCAGCGTTTTTAGATTTTTGAAATGCTTTTTGCGACGCAATTTTTTAACAATATTTATGAAATTGATAAGGAAGTGTCCTGCTATTTTTCCGAAAGAAATTATTTAAGCTTTTAAAAATTCATCTTTATTAAGATAGTCAAATTTGTTTTTTTACTTTTTAAAAGGCAAAATTTTATTGAAAATTGATATGGAATTCAGAAAAAAATTATTTAAAAATAATTACTATTCAAGAGATTTAAAAAGTCTTGTACAAATCTGCTTATAATAGAGTTTTAAGTTATAAAAATGCAAAAGAAAGAAAATATATCAAAAATTTAAACACGAGGAACATTTTAAAATTTCGTTTAACATTTTAATTTTTTAAAAAAAAATTAAAGAATTTAATAAATTTGAATTTTTTTTTTTAAATATGTTCTATATCCTTTTGTTGAAATGCATATATGCACAAAAGTTCATATTGGTATAATTAAAATTTATAAAATAATTTTTTTAACGTCACCGTCCCCTTAAACATGTTCTGCGAAATCATTAAAAAGTAAAACATTTTTTATCTTGATCGCTTCTTCACAACCTCTATTTATATGACTGACCATTCATTTCTCAGTATTAAATCATCAAATTCAGCGTTCTAGCACGTGACTTTTTAATTCGTTCGAATATTATCGATTAAAACATAAACTAAGAGAGAGATTACTTGATTATGGCTGATGAAGACGAAGATGAAATACAGCATCATTATTAGAAAACAATAAAATACATTATAAAAAATAAAATAAAATGGAAAAATTATACGCTTATCATATATTTCAAAACCCGATCCAACATATTCAGTTGCTGTAATAAAACTTTACTTTTTTTCAAGGGGAAATACGTCTAGGTTACGAAACTTATTCCAATACATTCAGGTATTGTAAGAAAACTTTATTATTATTGTTATTTTAGTGAAAGATGCATATACAATCAAATTAAAAATTGCCTAACGCATTTGAAAAATTTGTAGTCAAGTACTTTACGCTGTAAAAAAAAATAAAATAAAATAAAAATTCAAGAGGTTACTAAAAATTTTTTAATAAATTTGTATTCCACAGAATTTTTTAGTAACCATTACAAACTTTTTTTTTGCAAGTGAAACAAGCATTTCTTTTGTAAACTGAACAAAAGAATTTTTAGTATAACTAACTTAAAATTTTTTAGTATGAGCCACCAAGCAAATTTTAGTAATAGCTCCAAAATTATTTTTAATAACCATTACGTGCGCCCGAAGGGCAGGAGGTTCCTTCGAGCTGCATCCAGACTTCTGAAGCGGAAGATTTTAGGCAAAACTGCAATAGATGACAGCACCAAACTTTGCTAACTGCTCCGACAGGATTTTCATAATCCTTTTACTAACGAGTAATTACACTACATACATTCGGGGCGTATTTGACGGTGACCAGTATCGAACCCGGGACCTTTTAGTCTAGAGTGCGTTACTATAACCACTATGCTATCAAGGCAACACCAACAGAGTTTTAGTAATAGTTATTAAAAATATAAAACTATCAACTCTCTTCGTTGCTAACTTTTTCTAGTAATTCTTACAGATTTTCTTTTAACCGACTAAGATTACTAAAAATTTTTTTGTAATTACAAGAATCACTAAAGTTTTTTTAGTAGATCGACCATTTTTTTTTTACAGTGTAGTATAGTAGATTCTATAAAAATAAATGCACAGTAGATTCTATAGTATGCATTTTACAGCATATCTGAGATATAGTATACTGATTTAAATACATTTAAAATAGTGTAGTATATTTAAAATACCCCGAAAACAATTTTTTTCGCATAGGGCATCTGTAATGGAACTAATTTGAACACATTTGCACTTAACCTTCCGTCTACCAGACGGGTTCATTGGACCCGACAGCAATATTTCTGGTGTCAATGGTAAAATGAGAAATTGTCGATTGACACCGGAATTTATAAAGGACTTGTCTAGATATTACGAATTCCTTAATTTAAGCTTTCATTGTAAAAGCAAAATTATATTAAAATATTACTGGTGCCGTTTGCAAGTTTGGAATTAAAATTAGGTGTTCCCGTAGATAAATGGGTGTTTTGTCTGGTAGACGGAAGGTTAAATCGTTATCCTTCAAACGTCATTTAAAATACCGAATATGCTACCGTACACTCTAGTAATATCCACATAAAAAACAGGCAACATTTACGTAAGTTAGAACACAGGTGAGTAGAAAAATTGACGGAAAAAAACACTCGCAAAAATTTTAAATTTTAATTTAACTTTGAATCCTTATTATATGATTCACCAATACATACGAAATTTGAATCAATAATAAGTTTATCCCTCTTAGTCTTAGGAGGAATATCACGTTGGACTAAAAAAAAAAGTTTAAAATTACTACAAAGCATTTCCAAATATCTATAAATTCCAAATCCAAATATCTAAAAATCTATAAATCATCTATAATCTATAAATCTATATATCGATGTTTATTATATGCAGACACTTACTAAAAAGAACTTGAAGTAATATTAACACTTTTAAAAGCATTTAAATTAATGTAAAGAATATTATTCAATGTCTCTGATAGATGATATCAGAACTATTAAAATTATGCAGGGTAAAATAAAATAGCTTTCATGTTCGAGTACTGAAATGTTTTAAAGAGTTTATCATGTTTAATGTAAATTCATTTGGTTTATTAATTTTGTAAATCAGCTCAAATGTATCTTTTTACTTCATAATTAATTACATAATGCTGTAAGACAGTAAAAATTGGAAAAAATGTTTCAAATGATCAACAACAGTCAAAGCGAGCAATAAACCATTTTGAATTAGCGCATTCCTATTAATGAGTGAAATATATAGAATTAGAGAAAAAAGAAGATGTTGTTGAATTTCTAAAAGGGGTATGTTATAGAATCATATTTAGTTTTCTTAAATTATAATTTTTTTCTAAATTTTAATTAAAACTTACCTTTAATTAATTATTCATGTTATCTTAACTTTTATTCCGTTCCCACAATAACTTTCCTTCAAAAGAAAAAAAAAAGAAAACTTATTTAACATGTGCCTTTATCACTAAAACGGCTCTCAGATAAAAAAAAATCATTTAGATGATTATACACTCTCGCTAGAAATAATAAGAAAAGAATAAAGATTGACTTTGCTTTCGGTCTGTAAAAATATCTCTTTTCTCTGCATACTTTTTGAGTTTAACATTCCTCGTTAAATCATATTCTTGTATGTACATGCACTCTGTTTTATAATCCATAATATATTCTCAAAATAATGCTCCTAACGTACGATTTGGCATTCGAAATCTTTTTGGCTTATTTTTTAGGACTGCTATTTGTGGTTACCCTGCAATTAAATTCAAAATCCTCTTAATTCTTTAAGGTGTGAAGAAAATTTCGCCTGTATGATATCATTCGTTTTTTCACGTGCTCTTTTACCGGTTGTGTGGCGCCAATGTATAAATTATAGGATGATTTATGCTATTGGCTCGCCCTTGCTCAAGAAGATAGTCTTTGGAAAACTGGTTCTTTAAAACGTTCTCAGGCACCACCCTTAACTATTACTATATGAATTTTTTTAATTTTATACTTCTACTCTGAATAAATAAAATTCTTAAAAAATATTTATTTTTATAATTGATCACAGCCTACAATTATATAGCAATTATATTTTTAAAAAGAACTTAGTTCATATTAATCATCAAATATTTTAAAGTACAGAAAATTATTACAGGGGCTAATTTGCAACAATTTTCAATCCCGTGAAAACTTTTAAGACATATCTAGAACATCAAGTAAAATGACATTTCAAAATTATATTTTTTTCGGAAGAAAAATAAATAAATGAAGAATAATAGAAAACTAGAAAACCTTTCAACTTTATTTTTTTTTCCTGTGAAATGATAAAATGTTGTAAGAACAAATATTATAAAACTTTTACGGTTAAAAGAAAAACAGATGAAAAAGTGAAAGAAAATGAACAAAGAGAAGAAAGTAGAAGAAATAGAAAAACATATAAAAGAAAAATAAGGATAGCGAAAACAGTTTTCTTCAAATATTGTTGAGAGGGCGGTGATGGGGGCGGAAGAAACGTTAGTTGTAAAAGAAAAATTAAGAAAAGGAAGATTAAAATTTCTGACTGTTTGATTATTTTTCAATGAGTAAAGTGGATTTTTTCTAGGCAGTTTCAAGAAAAACTTTTTTTTTAGTTTTAAATGTCTATTTATATACCGAGTGTTTCAAAAAAGCTCAATGCGAAAAGAAAAAAAAAACGCGATAAAAAGAGGTTTATGAGTAAGAGATATTGTAGTTTTCAGCTAAATATTCAAAATTCTCAGGAATTTTTATCACACGTAAACAAAATATAATAAAGAGATAAATAAATAAAATAATAAAAAAAATTAACAAATTACAACCACTATTTTGAAAATGATTCTTTTTAACTAATAGTAAGATTTCAAAATTCCGGTAATAGACGAGACGGATCTGGGGCAAATAATCCTATGGAAAAACTCCTTATTGCTCACAAGACGAAATATTCAGATACAAACGGAAAAAAAAATACAAAATAAAGTAAAAAAAAATAACAAAATGAAGTTAAATTAATAATATAATGTACGGACATTCATTGCCTAAAGCGAAAAGCAAAATTTTTGAATTTTTCCCATTCAGTTAATCATCAAATGAGTAAAATCATAATTTTTATGATGATCCAAACGTGACTTACATAACAACAGTCAATTATTACGTGATTACGTGCGACATAATTAAACCTTAATATTCTTGGAACAACAAAATGCGGACAGAACAAGGATTCATATATGACGACCGCAGAAGCCAAGGGGTACAAGTGACAAAATGTCGATTTGGAGTAAATTGAGTTTAAAGATAATTGATGTTAAATTGGAACATCAATAACAATTGACTAAATTCAAATAGGAAACCTCTGCTTGTTGCATTCTAATCTTTGAACTCTCATTTCAATAACTGTTGAAAAAATAGAGTACAATTTTCTTTAAATGTATAATTAATCAATATTGTTTTTTCTTTTCGAAAAAAATGGTTTATCTATATAACTCAGCAAATAATAAGAAAATGACCTATATTTCATTACCTGAAATGAAAAAGCCTTTTTCCAGATACCCTGTGCACTTAACTCAATTTTTTCAATTTTGTCACTTATACCCTTTGGCTTCTGGGGTCCTCATATATCTCCGATATATCTCTTCCCGACAGAAAATGATTTAAAAAAAGTTCAGAGTAGCCACAATAGACTAATCTGTGACAAATAATCCTATAGAAATATTCCATATTGTTCAAACGACGAAAGATTCGGAACTAACAAGTTAGAGAAAACTAATTGTATACTTTTCCGGTACCCAAATCTGTGTTGAATGAGGAATATGACATTAATCAATGGAATTATCGGTAGTTATTGCCCTCTGCTGATTTTTATGAACTAATATCTTTTGTTTGTGTTATACAAAAACTTATCGCATTTTTATATGCAAACCGCATGCTTCTGAAACCCATAAGTACATCTTTTTCATTATTATTCAGACTACCAAATTTTTTAAACAAAACATCCGTTACAATGTGTTTAAATGTCTTTTTGATACACTGCGTCAAAAAAAACTTAATTTCAGAATTTTTCCATATTTGCTAATACAAAGAAAAAACTTATTACCCATTATCCTCCCCCATCCCGTTTAAATGTTATCGATTTTTTATTTACTTATTTATTTTTGGCGATTCATTGTGAGTTATGAGAAAGAAAAACGTTCTTTTAAATATGTATTTTAATTACCGCATATTTGGAAATCAACAGTGCTCCTAAAAGAATAGAAGCCATTGTGTTACAAATCACTTGAGAAATACTTTAGTCTATAAAATGATGCAAATTACTGAATAAAAAATATGTATCAGGGCCGTTTTTGTTAAGTATAAAAATAAATAAGTAATGATTCTAAAAATATTTAAATTTGATTTAATTTTTGTTAAATTTTTATGAAATTATACAAATTAACTTATAATTGAAATAAGCTAATTTGTCACACACATCTCTTTTTTTATTGAAAATAAAAATTAATATAATATATAATGACGTTTAATGTTTTATATGCGTCACTTTTGTTGCAAGTGAGCAATATCATTTTCACGATTATTTACTTCTTTTATATTGATGGTATTTTATATGCATCAGGTTTTTTCCTTTTATGCTATTTAATGGCTTTAAAATAGCAATATAAATAAACATATTCAAAAACACATTTACGTTGAAATAGCACATAATAAAGCATAAAATAAACTCATCTCGCAATAAGGACGTGCAAAACATAAAATTCACCATTGCATAAAATGTATTTCAATATTGCCTCATCTGTATTCTACAGCGAAGTTTTTTTTCCATTTATAGATTTCTACGTGAAATGTAAAAGAAACATCTTAAAATTTACCAAAGAAAACCAGTAGAGAACCAAAAAAATTCTCATTTATTTTTTCTTCAAAGAGTAAATGTATTTCACTTATTATTATTCTATGGAAGCATTAAGATAAAACAAAACCAAGAATATGAACTAATGTGCAGATAATGTTGCGTATTTCAGAAATTAATAACAACAAATTACTTCAATATACCTGGTTGTTAAAAAATAAATTTTAACAAACAACGATATACACTTCAATTTTACATGAATAAAAAATTAAATTAATTGGAAATAGCTCATATTTTTTTTCTTTCAAAATAATTTTTTAATAGTAATAAAAGAAACTTTTATAACAGCATATGTTTTATTTTCAAATTTCAAACCTGAATATAAAAAACAAAACGACAAAAATTAAAATTATGTTGGACGTTTCAGTTTATCTTTAAAATCATCATCAGGAGAAAATTTTGTTAAATAACAAATTGCAAGCATTATTTACCAAGTTATAATATCGAAGCTCAATTTAAAGTCTAATACTAATAATAATTTTCTTTTTCTTTTCGTGAATTTAATTTTTACACCTGAATTTAAAATATCGGAATAAATTACTCGTTCGTTAGAAAGCACTTGTTTAATTGTTACATACAACGTGAAATGCTTCTTTCTTATACACAGAGAGATTTTAAATTTGTACAAACTTTAAGGCTGGGTACAGGTCACAGTATCAATCATTTATTGTATAGCAATTCATGGGCACAAATGACGCGTTGAGGTACAAGTTCCAAGGGTCCAATTTGAACTTTTTATCTTATTTTTAAAAAATCCTTTTTTGAAATTTCCAAGTATAAAATCAAAAAATCCAAAATTTTTAAATAAAAAAGTACTCCATTTCAATTTATCCTCATGTATTTAACGTGTTTGGCAAAAATGCTAGGTTTTGTAGGTTTTTTTTTTTTTTTTTTTTTTTTTTTCGTTTTTATAGCAGAAATTTTCAAAGAAGTATTATTTCTTTATGCATTCATAAAATGCCTGCCTTAAATAAAGATAAGAATAGTATATGGATTTTCTGGGTATGAATGAGAAATTTTGAAATTTAAAAAAAGGGTCAAATTGGCCGCCTGGTGTTTGTACTTCAAAGTGTTACTTGCACCCATACATTCCTATTCAATAAATGATTGTTACAGTGCCCCGTACCTACTCTTAAAGTTTGAACGCAAATTTATAATTACCCTGTACATATCTTTTAATGTCTTAGAAATACATTGTAAAAAAAATAATAATAATAAAAAAAATCAAGAGGTTACTAAAAATTGTTTAGTAAATTTGTATTCCACAGAGTTTTTTAGTAACCATTACGAACTTTTTTTTGCAAGCGAAACAAGCATTTCTTTTGTAAACTGAACAAAAGAATTTTTTGTATAACTAACGAAAAAATTTTTAGTATGAGCCACCAAGCAAAGTTTAGTAATAACTCCAAAATTATTTTTAATAACCATTACGTCGGCACGTAATTACGTGAGCTTCCTTGGAGCTGCATCCAGACTTCTGGAGCGGAAGATTTTCGGCAATACCGGAATAAATGGCAGCACCAAACATTCCTACTGCTCCGTCAGGATATTCATAATCCCTTTATTAACAAGTACTTACACTGCATACATCCGGGGCGTATTTGGCAGTCGCCAGTATCGAACCCGGAGCCTTTTAGCCTGGAGTCCGTTACGATAACCACTATGCTATCAAGGCCACACCAAGTGAGTTTTAGTAATAGCTATTAAAAATATAAAATTATTAAATCTATTCGTTGCTAACTTTTTTCTAGTAATTCTTACAGATTTTCTTGTAACCGACTAAGATTACTAAAAATTTTTTAGTAATAACAAGGATCACTAAAGTTTTTTTAGTAGATCGACACTTTTTTTTACAGTGTATACTAAGTTGTATAAATCAATTGAAAATGTTAATCTCCATAATAATCTTCAAATTATTGTAAGTATATATATAAGTATTAGGTATTTGCTGTAAACAAGTTTGTATACATCGAATAAAATATTTTCGCTGTGGAACATATGTTTATATTTATTTTTTTTTTGTTGTTATAAAATCACAAATACGAAAATATCTATATTAATTTCTAATCTAATACGAAACTTTCTCTTATACAGGGTGTCCCTAAACAAATGGTATATACGCTAGGGGGGGATAGAACACATCAAGACGAGTAATAGTAAATAGGAAACCAAGGGTCCCAAACGTTTTCCAAAGGAGATAGCCGCCATTAAAGTTTGGGGTCCAAAATTTCAAATACACATAAAAAACGGAAAAATTGGTCGATTGATTTGTGGTTTTCACTAAAATTATTCTTTATGTTGGTATTTTCATGAAAATAAATTATAAAGATAAATTTCGAAAAATGCCGATAGAGACGCGCTTTAGACTTTGAAGTAATGAAAAACTATTTTTTGCCGTGATTTTTTGCATCTCATTAAATGGTTTCGTAAGCTTAGACTTAAACTTAAATTTTGAGCTCAAAATCTGGATAGTTGGAAGTGGTTAAGTAGCACAAACTTTACTGTGTTCAGATGGTTTAAATTCCAAATGATTAAAAAAAACGGAAAATTTGGTCGATTGATTTGCGGTTTTCACTAAAACTATTCTCTATGTCGGTATTTTATTGAAAATGAATTATAAAGATAAATTACAAAAAATGCCGATAGAGGGTGCTTTAAACTTTGGAGTAACGAACAACTACTTTTTACGTTATTTTTTACATCTGATTAAATGTTTTCGTAAACATAGACTTAAACTTAAATTTTGAGCTCAAAATCTGAATTGTTGGGAGTGGTTAAGTAGCACTAACTGAACTGTGTTCAGAGGGTTCAAATTTCAAATCATAATAAAAAAACGGAAAAATTGGTCGATTCGTTTGCGGTTTAAAATAAAACTATTCTTTAAGTCAGTATCTATTTGAAAATGAATTTCAAAAATAAATTTAAAAAAAATCCGTTAGAGGGCGCTTTAAACTTCAGAGTAACCAACAACAAATTTTAACCGTTATTTTTTGTATCTAATTAAATGCTTTCCAAAACTTGTTAAATGTTTTCCATATCTTAGATTTAAACTTAAATTTTGAACTCAAATTCTGAATCGTTGGCAGGGGTTAAGAAGCGCAAACTGAAGTGTGTTCAGGAGTTGAAATTTAACCCACCCCCCCTCGAACACAGTTCACTTTTGCGCTTCTTAAACACTCGCAACGACTCAGAATTTGATCTCAAAATTTAAATCTAAGCATTTGAAAGCAATTAATGAGGTTTTAAAAAATAACGATTAAAAATAATTGTACGCTACTCCAATGTCTAAGGCGCCCTCTATCGGCATTTTGTTAAATTTATCTTTAAAATTTATTTTCAAGAAAACATTGATTTAAAGAGTAGTTTTAGCAAAAACCGCAACCGAATCGACTAATTTTTTCGTTTTTTTTATAGTTTTCTGTTTCGTTTGAATTTTAAACCCTCTGAACACAGTTCAGTTTGCGCTACTTAAGCACTCCCAACAATTCAGATTTTGAGCTCAAAATATAAGTTTAAATCTAAGCCTACGAAACCATTTAATGAGATGTAAAAAATAACGGCAAAAAATAGTATTAGGATGGATTATTTCGTTAATCCAAAGTCTAAAGCGCCCTCTAGCGGCATTTTTTGAAATTTATCTTTATAATTCATTTTCAATAAAATACCGACATAAAGAATAGTTTTAGTGAAAACCGCAAATCAATCGACCAATTTTTCCGTTTTTTATAATCATTTGAAATTTAAACCTTCTGAACACAGTTAAGTTTGTGCTACATAACCGCTTCCAACTATTCAGATTTTGAGCTCAAAATTTAAGTTTAAGTCTAAGCTTACGAAACCATTTAATGAGATGCAAAAAATCACGGCAAAAAATATTTTTTCATTACTTCGAAGTCTAAAGCGCCCTCTATCGGCATTTTTCGAAATTTATCTTTATAATTTATTTTTAAGAAAATACCAACATAAAGAATAATTTTAGTGAAAACCGCAAATCAATCAACCAATTTTTCCGTTTTTTATGTGTATTTGAAATTTTGGACCCCAAACTTTAATGGCGGCTATCTCCTTTGGAAAACGTTTGGGACCCTTGGTTTCGTATTCACTATTACTCGTCTTGATGTGTTCTATCACCCCCTAGCGTATATACCATTTGTTTAGGGACACCCTGTATATATATATGTATATAGATAACCATTATTAATCCATTATAAATCATTACAAATTACAAACACCAATTGTGAACACATAAATAGTAATAGGAATTTATTGTAAATAAAATTACATATAAACAATCACATAAATTGGTGATCAAAAGTTTCCGCCCAACAAAATTTCTATAGTTAATCAGAAAGTATACCCATATGAATGTAAAATTGATACATTTGCATTTTACTGAAATAATTGTTAGGAACTTATACAGGGTTTATCTAAACTCTTGGGCAAAACTTTAAGAATTGATAGTACACATCAAGTCAAACAATATTAAATGGGAAACTTAGGGTCGAAAATTTATTCCAAAAGAGATAGGCGCCATTAAAGTGTCAGCTCCGAAAATTTCAATTGATTATGTTACAGGCCAAACCCGATTTTAGGCCAAACTAGATTGGCCTAGGCTAAACTGGTCTATCCTAACGCCCATCGGATAAACTAGTTTTTCCTAGACCAAACCGGTCTATCCTAACGCCCATTGGATAAACTAGTTTTTCCTATTCCAAACCGGTTTATCCTAATGCCCATCGGATAAACTAGTTTTTCCTAGGCCAAATTAGTCTATCCTAAAGCCAATAGGACAAACTAGATTTTCCTAGGACAAACTAGTTTGGCCTAACTCTTATAGGATAAACTAGTTTAGACTACTGTTTATTGGTCTAAATTAGTTTATCCTAGGCCAATCCAATTTGGCGTGTTTTTATTGAATCCAATGACCGCCTTAACGCCAACATTCATGTTTGTCCTAGGCTGATCTAGTTTATCCTAGGCCAATGTAGTTTTACGTGTTTTTAGCTGACGGGCGTCAAAGCCAGAGAAATAATGGGCTCACAGGTTCTGTATGTATGTATGTTCACATATATGTACGCATGTATGTATGTATGCACTTATGTATGTGTATAACGCTTTAACACTTTATAGAAATAATGTAATTTGACGCGTTTTTATTTTATCAGGCTACCAAAGCCTGAGAACTAATGTGCCCGTAGGTTCTGTTTCGTAAGTACGTAACGCAATAATTCTTGATAGAAATACTCGATTTCCATCAAATTTTCAATATAGGTTTATTCTTAGGAGGAGCTTTTCTGATTAATTTTGGGAGGTCATTGGAGAATAATAAGGGCGCGGGGGGGGGAGAACGAGCAGCTGATTCGCCCCTTCCCTTAATTTAAATAAAAGGGTTTCCTTGCATTATTAGCATATTTTATTCAAATTTTAGATATAGGAGAATTTTCTTGATTCGCCTCCATGATTAGTTGTGGGTCTTCATTGCTTAAGTGTAAAGGGAGGGGGGAATACGGGGTAAAGCCCCATAATTTATGTAAATTCTTTTCTCACCCAGAATTTACTGATTTGCTCCAAATTTTAGAAATCAGTTCATTCTGGTAAAGCGCTTCCCCAATTAGCTTTGGAGGTTAATTGAATAAGAACAACCGGAAGAACGAGGGGATCACGCCTAATTTTGGCAAATGTGCTTTTCATGCAGAATTAACCGATTTGCTGCAAATCTTGGATGTGTTCATTCTGATGAAGCGCTTCGCTGATTAATTTTGATGGTTCTTCGGTTAAATATAAGGAGGAAACTTACAATTTATTTCCTTCCTTAAATTAGGTAAATTGGTTATAATGCAGAATTATCCAATTTGCTTAAAATTTTAGACATGAATTCATTTGATCATGCGCTTCTTTAATTAATTTGTTTTTTTGCGTTTGATTAAGTATAATGGGGTAGTGGACATTTTATCGCCTTCCTTAAATTAGATAAATGGGTTTTATGCAGATTTATCCGATTTGCCGTAAATTTTGAATATAGTTCTTTTCTTTATAAGGCAAATCCCAGAATTGTTTTGCGGGTTTAATGATTAAGTATAAAGGGAGGAATGGGGGATTACATACCTTAAATCAGATGAATGGTTTTTTGAGCAGAATTATCTGATTTGCTTCAATTTTGGATAAATGTTTAATTTTTTAAAGCGTATCTGTTTTTGGGGTTCAACGGTTAAGTATAATTGGGGGAAATGGGAAAAAGTAATCCAACTTACTTTATTTTTCGAGGATGTTATTTAAAAAAATATAAGGCTGTAAAAACAATTAGTGTAAATAGCCTGTGAATGCAAAGCCATCAGTTTAATTGGGCAATATTCTCTTTAATATTGATCCCGACTACTGCTCCATAGCTAACCTTGTGCAAAGTGGTTTTGTCATCACCCTTATGTAACGTATTTTATTCGAAGTGTTGTAGAATACTGTCAGAGGTTTGCTCGGGCCAAAATTTCGAGGCCCGGGCCACGCCCTTCCCGAAGGAAAGTTATTTTGCCGTGACCTGGTGTAAAAATTAAAAGTTCAGCCCGAGCTCTGCCAAACAAAATAACCTACAAAAATCAGTGAAAAGAGACTCAGTCCAGCTCAATCTGGCCCTGTTTAATTTCTGCAAAAAAAATCATATTTTACTTAACGTACAATTAGGATGCCTTTAAAAAGTACTGCATACATATTTATTGGATAAATTTACAATGTATTTTTAAATTACGATGTGTTCACAGAATGGTAAATACACAATGTCTTATTGATTATTTAGATTCTTAAACCATTCAATATTCAAATAGGTATTGACTGAATAAATAATGTAATTTAGAACAAAAGAAAAAAAAGAGGAGAATTATAAACATCATAACAATTGTCATCATAATATCTGTTCAGTAAAAAGTAGATTTGTGAATATGTTTATCCGTCATTCCTTAAAGCTTTTCTCAAATCCAAAAGAACTACATCCTAACACATTTAAGAACTAATTCAGTTTCGGAAATGCGTAAGATTAGCAGGCATTCTCACTCAGAAAATATGTAATCGAATGGCGTTAACCTTTTTCTCATAAAAGCGATGTACCTTTGAGAAAATACTATTAAAGCTAAGTTTTTAATCTAATTTCCGATTACGACTTCACGGAAATGAAAAACTTAACACCGTGACAAGAATAGCTTATACATCAACAGGTAATTATTTTCTCAAAAATGGAAAACGCTGTCCGATAACAAATCATGTTTAGCTCCTATCTTTCTCGAATATACAATAATAATAATAATAACAATAAATGCAAGTCTGATAACAGTTGGCACGAGTCAAAATCAAATACCATGTCCAATGCATAATGTCTCTACGAAGGACATGTTAAATTTCTACATTGACGTTATAAACAATGACTCTTTACTAGGGTGGACCTTACATGCCATGATTTATTAAAATTATTATTTTTACAAGTCTCACCCCACTATTTTGTTCCTTTTGATACAAAAACATTATGTAAAAAGTTTAAGCAATAAATTCAAATATTTAGAGGTAGCTCAATTGACCTGAAATTTATAAAATTAGGAAAAATTTCAGAATATTAGCTACACACATAAGTAAGCACTTTAAATGTTTTAATGATTTAATTGTGACAATTTATTTAATTTACAGCATAGGTATTAGGTTTTCATGTTACATTAAAATTTTATTGCATTTGTGCAGGTTGAGAGAGACACATTTTTCTGTTATCTGAGTACATTTTACGATGATCTTCAACAACTTGTAAAAATTGTAGTTGCATTTCATAATGAGTTATGAATCCATTGTATTCTTGAATAAGTGCAACTGCACGTTCGGCATGGTCACTTACTACTTGTAGAGATTTTATTACCTCTTTTGCCTGTTTATAGTCTTCTCTTGACTCCCACAATTCAGGATCTACTGCAAGAAATCCATCTGGAAGTTCCAACAATTGAAACAAAATCATTGACTTAGCTGTGACAAAATCTTCCAATCTTTTATTCTTGAATGAATGTAGAGCAACACTGACTCGTTTGGAATAAATTTGAGCTTGTTTTTTAGAATTTGCTTCATTCTGTAATGCAATAACCATGCGTCTTTTAGTTAATAAACTCACACAGCTATCAAATAAAGCTAAACCAACAAGTCCTTCTGACAAATACCACAAATGATTAGCAAATATATGTGATGATGACTTGGAAACAGTTGAATGTATTGATGAGTAGTCAAGTAGTAATTTGAGCAACAACAGCTCATTATATGGGGCACATGAAGCTTGAGGTGCAGTGATCCAAGCTTTCAAGTATACACGGACTGTAAAAACACACATATCACGTATACCTTCTTCCTCTTTTACAGTCAATTTAAACTGAGCCTTGAACATCCAGATCTTGAGACAATATATTACTTTGGACATCCAACGGGCATGGTGCATTGCACCTGGTGACATAAATCTGATTCCCCTTTCTGGGACAGCATCTAGAAATATAATTAAGTGTTCTAAAAATTCCTTATAATCACCTCTTAGCTTTGTTTCTCTTTGCTCTTATAGGTACTTCTTTGCATAGTTGATAGTCTCTTGTTTAATATCTTCTACTAGATTTGCAACATCATCAAATAAAATTCCCGTTTCGTCTTTATCAATTAAGCTCCAATATTCCTGAAGGCATTTAAATAATGCAACTTCAGATGAAGATTTGACTCCCATGCATACTTCAAATACAGTACTAATTATCAGATCCATAATGTGATGTATGCAAGTAAATGATAAGAGCTCTTTTTTCAATTTATATTTTTAAAAACACATGCACCAGAATTATTACCAGTGTTTGAGCTGGTAGTATCAAAGCACATTGCACGTATACTATCTGCTATTTCCCAGTCTTCAATGCCTTCAAAGACTGCTATTTGCTTAAAAACTTTGTTTTAAATATTATTGTGCATAGTACTGCCATCTATGAATAAAAGTGTAAAGCTAAATGCATTTTAAAATATTTTAGAAGATGGAATTTATTTTCTATGACATAGCATGCGAGTATGCATATGTTTATCATTGCTCATACATTAGAAACTTCTACATCATTGAGCTACCTCCAGATATTGTTCAATTGAGCTAATATTTTACGAGAATTATTTTTCCATAAAAAGGAGAAAATTTAGAGAGTGAGAAGATTACATTTTGGAACTTGAAAAATAAGGTCCACCCTAATATATATATATATATATATATTTGCATCTCATTAAAATTTTTAGAAGCTTAGACATAAACTTAAATTTCAAATTTCAAATGATTATAAAAAATGCAAAAAATGGTCGATTCGTTTGTGGTTTTGGTTAAAACTATTCTTTATGTCAGTATTTCCTTTGAAAATAAACTTTGAAAATAACCCTTTGAAAATAACCAACAACTATTTTTAATCGTTATTTTTGAATCTAATTAAATGCTTGTAAAAGCTTAGACTTAAATTTTGAGTTCAAAATCAGAATCGTTGCGAGTAATTAAATAGCGCAAAATTAAACTGCGTTCTAGGGGTGGGGAGGGTCACATTTCAACTCCTGAAGACAGTTCAGTTTGCGATTCTCAACCCAACGATTAAGAATTTGAGCTCAAAATTTTGGACTAAGCTTTTGCAATCATTTAGATATAAAAAATAACGGTTAAAAATAGTTGTTGGTTACTCTAAAGTTTTAGGTGCCCTCTAACGAAATTTTTTTAAATTTATTTTCAAGGAAATACTGCCATAATGAATAGTTCTAGTGAACACGGCAAGCGAATCGACCAATTTTTCCGGTTTTTAGAATCACTTGGAATTTGAACCTCCCCACCTCCATTGAACACAATACGATTTGCGCTACTTAACTAATCCCCACGATTCAGATTTTCAGCTCAAAATGTAAGTTTATGAATAAGCTTCTAAAAAAATTAATGAGATGCAAAAAATAACGGTAAAAAATAGGTGTTCGTTACTTCAATGTCTAAAGCGGCCTTTATCGGCATTTTTTGAAATTTATTTTTATAATTTATTTTCAAGATATTACTGACATAAAGAATAGCTTTATTGAAAATCACAAATCACTTGACCAATTTTTCTGTTTTTATGATTATTTGAAATTTTGGACTCTAAACTTTAATGGCGGCTATCTCCTCCGGAAGACATTTGGGGCCCTTGGTTTCCCATTAACTATTGTTTGTCTTGATGTGTACTATCATCCTTTAAAGTTTTGCCCAAGAGTTTAGGTATTAACCGCCAAGGAAATCTCATGTCCTCAAAAATTTCCAGCCACCTTGTCCAGTTTAAAAAATAAAAAATTATAATGAAAAATAACAGTGATCAACAACATTTTCAATTAGTATTTTATCGCTATACCTTTAAGTAGTTTGCTTCTGTAACGTGAAATTTATTTAGCCAATGACTGAAAATTTTCTAGGTTTTTTTCCCACAGTTTTTCCAAATTTTTTCTGGTATTAGAATAGTTATAGTTTCGCATACATTAGACAAATTTATTCTGAAGGTTTTCTTTTGGATTCATACCGGGTGTTTAGGCTTACCATTTCAAAAACGCCTTAAGCTTTTGTTTGACGAGTTTGCATGTATTTTTTGGGTCGTTATGATGTTAAAACAAAGAGTTGTGACCACAATTTTTCCTCTAATAGGCAGAAGATATTCTAGCAAAATATTCTTATTTATTGTACCATTTATCTTGCCGCGGATTTCAAATAACAGACGGACATTTTTTGAAAACAATCTCCCTCCGGTACAACATATCTTTCGCATGATTCATTGTAAGAATAACATAAGTCGAATTATAGATTTTCTTGTTAGGTCATCGGACGTAGTGTCTGTCATCATTCCCAAAATGTTTGAACTTCAATTCATGGGAAACTGGTACTTTTTTCCAGTTTTACTTTACCAATCTTTGTGTTTTTTGGAAACACCTGTTGGTTACGTTTTCCTTTTTTTATTTTTTTTATTTATTTTTTTATTTTATTTTATTTATTTATTTTTTTTTTGTACTTAAGAAATGTATTTTAATACTGACTTTTGAATAAAGTTTTCTGTGACACCAGCATCTTGAACAGTAAATTAACTTTTTTTAGCAATATTTTCATTCCGCAAATCGCAGGGTATTACAATAAGATTTGTACGCAGGTCTCAACTTATTTTCGCCAGAGAATACTGTCCACACGGATAGGAATTTTCCGGGATTCCCTGGATCTCAGAAAGTTTTGAAGGCCATGAACATCGTTATACACCTTCACAATACATTTCCGATCAATAACTTTGCACAATCTTTCAAGAAGATTTGACCTTGAGCGACAAACTAATTGCTCATTTACGAACAATAGTTGCTCAACTTTACATTTTTGAATTTAAATTACGCTATTAACGTCTATTCATTTACAAACACGGGCAATAAACAATTTATTTATAGAAGAAAAAGCCTAAATAATTTCGAATGCCCGGAAACTTTTAACCATGCGAATTCACCCTTTTTGCATCAAGTATCTTCATTATCTCATCATCTATCAAAGATCTCATATTGAGAGGTCAGTTACATATTCCTATCTTTTGAATCAATTGCGCTTCTTCTTCGCTGAAATGTTTTGGTAAACAAATTGTAGAAAACAACTGCCCAGAACCTTGTGACCGTCACTAAATGTCTGTGAAGAAGATCCCCTTAACAAATATCACATGGATTTGAAAACATAGTAAACATATGAAAAATGGGAATTTGGGGAATCATAGCAGATGTGTCAGGTTCTCATTACCTTGATTACCACAAAACAAATGTGCAATTTTATCTTCGAACTAGCCATAAAATATAAAAGAATGTGGAATTAGGTCTAACACATCCAATAGAGACATAAATTAAAACGTTAAAAGCCCATTGAATTAAAAATAAATTTTGTTTAAAATGGATTTAAAGAAAAAAGGCGGGGGAATATTATTTATTACAGATCCAATCTTACTTTAATTGACACAGGATAAAAAAAAAGTATGAAAAAATATTTCCATATGTTGCCAAAAGAGCATAGTAGTATAGGTAGATATAAATTTATATATTTTTCATTTGCATGACTAATTAAATAATGACAGAAATTAATGGATAAGACTACTTATCCGAACTCGGAACAACAAACTTTTCCTGAAGCCCACCAATTATTTTTACCAGCAACATTGCAATGAAATATTTTTTTACTCCAGTGTTTCATGTGCTCTGGTATCATATCTGAAATTAGTTTATTCATTTTCTTTATAGGTACATATACGAATGAATCATTTAGTTTTAAATAGTGTCACATTTATCTTAATTAATAGTTACATCTAATTACTATTCCTTAGAACTAAATTTAATCATTTGTAATTACAAGAATGCGATTTTTAAATCTGAATATTAGTTTTGTGTACTCTTCTATCATTTTCCAGAAAAATTTAATCCATGATTAAATCGTCAGAGCTAGATGGATAGTCCCAGTTTCAAAAACGTCATCATATCAAAAGCTATTTACTTCGAAATAGTTATTTATTTTATTTATTTTTTGACTTACACAATATAAAGCTTTTAAATAGTCTTGTAGTGAATCATTTTTCTCTTACATCCACCAGATGTCAGTGGATCATTAAAAACCCTTACTTGTGTTTGTGACAACAGTGTTATTTAAAAACATTTAAAATGATCACTTTTTGGCAACAGCTAGCGGTTGTTGTTGCCGCAGACTTTCTCAGCGTTTACTTGTATTTTATCTTTTGCTTGATCTATCTGCCTGATCAACATGTAATTCAATCCAGCTAATATTTAATTACGCATCATTTTTTGTGCAACTCTGCTTTACCTCTTTGAGAGAATTATTAGAGGTTTGAATAAAATGTTAAGTGAGTTTTAAGTATCTATCAAAACTTAAGTCTCATTTCCCGTAATTTTTTTTAAATAAAATATTTATGCATGGTTCGTTCGGGTACCGTTATTTTCCAGGTGAAATACCAACATTTCTTTATAGAAAAATAAACACCGTTTAAAAGAGTGAAATTTCGTTTTATTTAATCAGGAATATTCTATAAGAAAATACTGGTACTAAAGAATTATCTGCACATAAAATTCCAGGAACCGTACGAACCATGTTATGGAAATACACATACCGAATATACATATAAACATTTTTCCACATACTTTAGAAAAAGAAAACAGTAATAGTCATTTCTTTCGCGACAATAATTTACTCTGTCACGACATATTCAATTCCATTAATTTCTCACATTTTTATACTAAAAATGGCAATTGTGGGGATTTCTCGAGCAGAAAAAAGCTTGTATTTGCATATTATTGGTAAACGTTTCGAAAAGAAATATTAATTCTCATTAAATGATAAAAGATAAGTTTTATATTGCAAAATTCTTGAAATCGTAAAATACGTCGTTATAATATTCTTAGTTTAAAATATTAAAAATGAATTTAAAATATTCTAAAAATATCGATACAAAAATGCATTTACATTTTTTCTTTTAATAATCATCTTTTATTATTTTTTAAACAAAGTATACTTTAAATATATTTATATAGGCAATTCCCAGAATTCAAATAAAATATCAAAAAAGGTTTTTTTTAATTTATGTTATTTAGAAAAAAATTTTTAGGAGGGGCATAGAAAAAAATATGCATGAAAAAAAAATGGATTTTATTACTGCAAAAAAGAAATTTAGTACAACAAACTAGATATTTTAAATTTCCAAACCATATCTTATCAGTACTGAGTTTATGATTGTGATTGTTACAATGTAACACAAGATTTAGTAATTTGTCATTTATTACATTTGAAAATATTTTTACTGTTGCGACTTCTTTCTAAAGTCTACAGTATGATAGTAGCATGCTTACATTTTTTAAAGTTGGAAAATGAATATTACATTCCAAGATATTCATTGCATTATAATTACTTTTATATAATATTTCTAAACGAAAAGAGAATTAAACCTGATGGGAATATGTAATGCAATCTCATCAACAAACGCTTAGTAAAACTAAACCCATATGCCAAAAAGAAATTGCAGCGTCAACTACCATTATCGCTCATCTAGAAATATTTTTATTGATGTAAGACCTTCGTGACTAAAAAAAGTGGGCGTGTTTTTTTCTTTTTTGTAACATATTTTAAAACTTGTGGTTAAGATTTCATTTGTTTTATTGCTAGTAGAAATAAAAGTATTTTTTATGGTTATTGTAATTTTTATTATTTAAATACAACATTATTTTTTTTCTTTTAAGCTAGAAAATTGCATAAAATTATTATTATTATTATTATTATTATTATTATTATTATTATTATTATTATTATTATTATTGGTGTAAAGTTATTCATATAAAAGGAATTATCTAAAAGGAACATCTTACGAAAGAAAGTTAAAGGAACATATTTATAAAAAAATATTAAATCTTTTAGATTTTTAAATCACAAGATATAAAGAAATACACCTTTTAAATATAAACATTTCAATAAACAATTTTATTTTATTTGTTTCAATAAAAGAAATGTTATAAAACAAATACTGACATGGTTCTTATAAGATGGAAATCTTATAAGAACCATAATCATAATCATAATCATAATTATAATTATGGTTCTTAAAAGATGGAATCGAACCATGTCAATATTTGTTTTTAATATTTCGTTATTCCTATCAAATAAAATAAAATTGTTTATTGGAACATAATTATTTATTTCTGTTAAAAAAACACTTAAAAACACTTTATAGATATTTATAATCAATATAATTAATAGATAATAGATAATTAAAAGATAATTAATAGAATTTAAAAGAAGTATCAGTATATATATATATATATATATATATATATATATATATGTATGTATGTATGTATGTATGTATGTATTTATATATGTGCGTTATTTAGGGAACATTTATTTTAAAGGGGGATTTTTTATCATAATTCAAATAGAATATTTTTGAATTCACTCATACGGGGAAAAACATAGGGAAATATTTAAGAAAAACACCGACTTTCAAACTGAAATAAGAAGAAAAATATCCATATATGCAGAAGAAAAAATAAAAGAAAAACATTTTTATTTTAGTGTTTTGACTTTTTGTTAAATTCATAAAAGAAATCTGAAAATGTGTACTGCTGGAAAACATCTATACAAATGTAAAAATTAAAATTAAAATTAAAATTAAAATTAGAAATAAAAAGTTTTAATTTCAATTTAATAGAACCTAGAGCATGAATCATCGACAATCAATATCACAGAAACCACATTAGATTATGTAGGGCAATTGAGCGATATGATGTGTTTATTTATTATCTATGAAACTAAAAAAAAATGATGGATACTCTGGATATTACATTAAAACATTTTTTATCAATACAAAAATTTCATACATTACATTTTAAAATCATATCTTATCAATACCCATGCCAAACTAAAGATGAATTAATATAATTATTTTATTACGATATAATGCAAGATTTAATAATTTAATTTTTATTTTATCAGAAAATATTTTTATTGGCGCAACTTCTTTTCTTAAAGAGCATAATACACACATACAACAATCTCATCAACAGACGTTTAGAAAAAGAAAATCAATATGACAAAAGTAAAATGCAACATCAGCTAACATTATCGGTCATGAAGAAAAAAGTTTGACTGATGTAAAGTTTTCGTGACAATAATAATAGGCGTTTTTTTTTAAATATTTTTAAACTTGTAATAAAGATTTTCTTTCTTTTATCGCTAGAAGAAATGAAATGTTTTTAATACTGTAAAAAATAATACCCTTTTGAAAAAAAAAAATCTCACAAAATTCTGAAAATTAAAATTTCAAATGGAAATAAATCCTCAAAAATTAAGGCAAAATAAAAAATAAAAGGAGTTTGAAACCGGTAACTTCTAATGTGTAAAATGAATAAAAGGCTGTGATAGTCTTATGTTCTTATGTAATTCTTCTGTCTTATAAAACTTTTTTTAATGGAAATATTTTACCAACTGTGACACTAAATATCTCTTAAAATAATTATCAGATTTAAAACTATTTCATGTTTATTAAGTATTTCTTTAATACCAACAATTTTTATATTATTGTATGCAGCAATTTTCGTATTATTTACGAACAAGCACTCATGGTCAGAAAATATCTATCGTGAGCAGCGGTGACACCATAAGTTCTGTTTATTTTATTTTATTTTAAACTATTTATGAAATAGTTGTTGCCCTCTGTAGAGAAATGGGAAATCTGAGATATATCTAAATCTTCTTATTGGTTGAACTTCGCAACTTATTCATCTTCTCATTGGTCCATCTTTAATGTCCAGAAATGGAATATCTTTGTTGCCACAATGCCAAAAATGTATAAAAAATTAAAAATTAAAATTAAAATAAAATAATAACCCAGAAACAGATTGGATAAAGATTTCAAATAAATCTCATTAAAAAGTGCATTTTTTCTCTACGCAATGATATCAAAATTTAAAATGTGCGATGTTTAGAAGTTTAAAAATTTGCAGTTCCGAAAATCGTTAAAACTTAAATTTCATTTAAGTTTTGCTTATGATGGGTCCAAGAATATTAGTGTTTAATCCATGCCGTACTTAATCTGAGGCGTTCAGAAATTAGTCTGATTAACTCCATCAAATAAAAATGTACATTTTAAACAGTTAAGGTTGTATATCTTAAAACAACCGTTTTTTATAGTTGGTCTAGGAACATTCATGTTCAGTCCATGACGTCTGTAATATATGGCTGTTATTACGTAAACCACGTTTTGATCATCATAAAAATTATGATGTTTATCATTACTTTATTTAAGTATATAATTCATACGTTTAAAATTTTAGTCTTTGAAAATATCATTTTCCAAATAGCCGTAGTATTTTGTTAAATTACATTTTATTTATTTACTTATTTATTTATTTTAAAAATAGGTAAATACATAAAGAAAATCTTAAAAACTACTCTGCCTGGAAAATCCACGTACTTGTGTAAACAAGTTGGAAATTGCACGTGAACGTAGCAAATGAGGTGCGTTCGTACGATAACGAAGTTTTAAAAATATTCAGATCTTGCTGAAATAGTAGAGCGTACGTCGGATACAGTATAGTAGTCGAAATCTTTGTGTTTCGGTAAATATGCAGGAAAAAAATTTTATTACACCTCAGCAACGTATATCTTTTTCATAAAATGTGAAAAAGTTGAAATAATTAAAACACACCCCAAACAATGTTTCCCCGTATAGCATTATGTAGTGGAATACCTTTGTGTGGCCCTGTAATTTAATAATAAAAATTATTTGCATCACAGATTGTATGGAATGCATATTTTAGTATATATTTCATAGATTCATGCCAATTCTATTATGTTCGAATGAGTGTAACATTATTAAAATGCATTCGAAACGCTTTCCACGTTGACCGTAATGTAACGGAATCCTTCTGATTGTCCCTGTAACTGATCTATGAATCTGATTTTCATAAAATTTGAAATGACTCGACAAAATTATGTTATAATTACGTATTCTAAATTTCAAACGATTCGGTTGGGTAGTTTTTGCGTTGTTATATGCGGACAGACCGACGGACAGACAGACAGACGGACGGACAGACGAACGGACTGAGTGATACCAATAGGTGCTACGTGTTTACCTAATTACGGACGCACCTAAAAAAGATATAATAAAAGTTTACATTTTATTTAATTGAACGTAAGAGAAGAAATATCGAAAGTCGGTATCACAGAAACCGAATTACATTACATAGAGCAATCGGATGATATTTTGTGCTTTATTGGTGATGAATGAATGCAAAAAATAAATAAAATAAGAAAATTGTGGGTAATATTTTAAAACACTCTTTTCAGCACAATAAACTAGAAACATTAATTTTCTAAATCTTACCTTATCAATACCTATGCAAACCTAAAGATGAATTAATTTCAATTTTTTTGTTACGTTATAATGTAAATTTAGTAATTTGTTATTTATTTTATTTCAAAAGATTTTTACTGGTAAAATTTCCTTTTAAAGACTTCAGTAACTATAGTAACACGCTTACATCTATATTATAAAGGCCAAACTTATCTCTGCGTAACGCATACGTCATTTTGAAAATGACAACACTTTCCTATGCAATTTCGATTTTGAAATTTTCGCTACAGAAAATTTTATACTTCTAAACATCGCACATTTAAAATTTTTACACCTTCGTATAGCGGAAAAATATACTTTTAAATACAATTTGTTTGAAAGCTGTATCTCAATTTGTTTTTGAGATATTAATTTTTTTAAAGCTTTTAGTACAAATTTTGTAATTGTGGCAACAGAATTACTCCATTTTTTCTGGAAATTAAAAAAAAAATAGAAATTAAAATGCGTATACTATGTCGAATATATCGTCAGTGAGCGTGTCAATTAATATTTTTTTTTTTCAATTCACATTTATACCAAACATAAGAGACTCAATTGATAACTTCGTAATAACCTATCTTCATTAAAATTTACTGATTACCTATGCAATTAAAGTTTAATTTAAAAAATTTTGACAACTGAGTTTTATAGAAAAAGTATTTTGTTAAGTTTAGCTTAAAAGCTTTTTTGTTTGGGAGTTAGACTTACCAATATAACATGCATTTTTTTACAGTACCAATTTTGGGATTTTTTTATAAATCAATGAAACATTATCTTCTTAAGCATTTTCTTTCGTCAAATTTTGACAAGTTCCACCTCGTTTCTTTAAAGACGGAAAATATATAATACATTCCAAGATATTCGTTGCATTGTAATTACTTTTATATAATATTCCTAAAAGAAAGGTGGATTAAACCTGACCAGAATTTGTAATGTAATCCTATCAACAAACGTTTAGAAAAACTAAACCAGCATGACGAAAGTAAAATGCAACGTTATCTATCATTATCGGTCATGTAGAAATAATTTTGATAGATGTAAGGCCTTCGTGACAAGAATAATGGGTGTGTTGTATTTTTGTAACTATTTTTAAACTTGTAATTAATATTTCTTTTCTTTTATCGCTAGAAGAAAGAAAAGGATTTTAATATGGAATAAAATTATAGACTTTTGAAAGAATAAAAAAAAAATCTCGAACTGCTGAAAATTCAAATTTCAAATGGAAATTTATCCTCAAAAATTAAGGCAAATTAAAAGATAAATGAATTTTGTACACCGGAAACTTTTAGTGTATAAAATGATCTAAAAGTGTATAAATTCTTAGTCCCTAATGCCTCTGCAACACAATTTACCTCTAAACTGGATGTAAAGTTGCCACGCAACTAGCTAGTCCACCGAGCTGATAACATTGTTTCATTGTATAGTTTTTGCCGCTATAATACTTTTTTAATGGAAAGATTTTGACCAGCTATGATACTAAAAATCTCTTAAAATAATTATTAAATTTAAATACTATATGCGTGTTTATCAAGCATTTCTATATAATATCATTGATAAAAATTAATAAATTATTAAAAATAATTTACCATTAAAAATTAATAACTCTAAAACGAATTTAGATACAGATTTCAAACAAGTTGCATTTCAAAGTATTTTTTTTTCTTTATACGAATATCAGGGCTCCCAAATGGTCCGCGAACTGAACACCAATATTTTTCGACAGTATTTGCGCTAGAATTGACTTCCAAAGTTTGTTTCTTGGAAATTTGCATGGAAAATATAAAAGGGAAATTTCTCGAACAAAATTCTGATGCTCAATTGGTGGACCATTTGGGATCCCTGGAAACTGTAAATATTATAAATGTGCAATATTTTGAAATAAAAAAAAAATACAGTACCGAAAATTGTTAAACTGAAATTTAATCTAATATTAATTTATGATTGGTCCAGAAATTTAACGTGACTCTAAATGTCCAGGCATATTAATATGACTCTATTATTACGTAAGCTATGATTTGATCATCATATAAATAATGTTATTATTGTATTATTACATATAAAAATCATTTATGTCTAAAATTATAGTATCTTTTTTTTTTTTTTTAAGTCGTCGTAATTTGTCATGTTATATTTTTTTT
This sequence comes from Maratus speculifer, assembly GCA_964019185.1. Taxonomy (NCBI): domain Eukaryota; kingdom Metazoa; phylum Arthropoda; class Arachnida; order Araneae; family Salticidae; genus Maratus; species Maratus speculifer. The sequence goes on along the minus strand of OZ025295.1, from coordinate 255,400,049 downwards.
CTTTATTTTGGAGGCGGGGAAAGGATGTAAGGTGATTTTTTTTAATATATATATAACTTGTAATTAAAATTCCTTTTGTTTTATCACTAGAAGAAATGAAAGTTTTCAATACTGTAATAAAGTAATATCTTTTAGAAAAAATATATAAAAAATATCACTAAAAATGTTGGAAATTCAAAATTTAAATAAAAAGAGATCCTCAAAAATGAAGACTAATTAAAAAATAAATGCAGTTTTTAATAAGGCTGTGGAGTCGGAGTCCAAGTCGTAGAGTCTGAGTCGGAGTCGGGCCTATTTTTGAGTAAAAGAGTCCGAGTCGGAGTCGTTGAAAAACAAGCCGACTCCGATTCAGACTCCGGCTTCTTTCGTTGGGTAGTTTGAAGTAAAATTAAACCAATGTAATTTTAAATTCATAAAATGAATTATTATTATTCTTAGCACTTCCCAACAAAGTTGAAAAGTACTTATGCATTCGGTTTGTAGGTTCGTCTGTCCACGTTCTGACTCCCGTAAATATACTTGGATTTTTATGCAATTGATAAAGCGTATTTAGAATCCACAAAACATTTTTTTTCTTGCATACGAAGTATGTAAGATTAATGGTTCATTTACAGGAACACTCAAAATAATTCTATTATATTATGGTATATGGAAAAGAATTATTTGGAGAGAATTTTAATGACATTATGCTATTTCAAATGTATTGAAACCGATATAAACCACTGAATTTCATTACAGTCACGTTAAAATAGAGCATTCATAGCATTTAAAAAAAAATAATTTACAGGTTACACAAAAGAAATCCGTTACAGTACTGTTTTTGGCAAAATAACTGTTGGAGAGTAAGTCTTAAAATTCGGTATGCGCTTTTAAATTTTATTAGTTTTTGCATATTATTCTTAATATGTTAATTCTATATCTCATATACAGGGCTGCCCAAATGTATTCGCATAAAATTTTTCTTATAAAAGGAAGTTGCTAAAGGGGAATTAAGAAAACAGATACACTACCTGGCCATTGATTATCGTTCACTTGCGATTTTACGCATTTTGTTAAATATCTAGAAAAATACATGAGGAATTATCCTGAAACTCTCAGTTTTTAAACATAATAGTTCAGTTCATACATTTCCGTGAAGATTTTTTCTCGAAACTTTATAGGAGACCGTCAATAAATAAAAAATAATTAATATCTTTTGGATAACCCTGTCAAAACTAATGTAGCGAAAGCGCCCAAACTTCAAATTATGATTAAGTGGCTTATTGTAATACACTGTGTTCATTTTTATGCCGATAGCATGTATACTCGTAGAAAATTTAAGATTTTTATAAAAATAGTCCCAAATATTTCCAACATTTTTGCTTATAATTAGCAGAGTTCTTGATATAAAATAATATTCTTTTCTTAAAATATGATAAACAACACCGCACATAATACCCTGTAATCAGAATTAAAAAATAATAAAAGTTGTATGAAAAATGAGTAGGTTTACTAAATATTTTTTTACTGCACATTAGGGCGGAGCGTAAAAAACTTTTTTTCGAAATTCTTTTCTCCCTAGCGCGGAAAAGTTGTCTAGTGGTATCAGTAATATAGTCACAAAATTTCAAAACAATCAATAAATATCTTCCGGTTCCACTTTTGGGTCGAAATATGCAATTTTAGCCAAAAATGTTGTAATTTTTCATATTTCAGTAATATTTTTAATTTTCAATCTTTTCTTCGCCCTAGTGCGGAAAAACTGAAAGAGTAAATAAGGAACACAAGTCCAAAATATTAAAGTAATTAAAAAGTATCTTCTGGTTCCACTTTGGGTTCTAAATATGGGAAATTTTTCGAAAATTATACAAATTTTCACATTTTAATCATTTTTTCTATTTTTCTATTATCTGTTCCCGCTGGCATGGAAATGTTCGTAGAATATGCAAGAAATATAAGTAAAAAACCTTAGAATAATAAATAAATATCTTCCGTCTTCCTTTTGGGAGTCTAAAAATGTCAAAGTAGTCTAAAAGTATGTAACTTTTCACATTTCAGAGATTTTTTTAATCAATATTCTCTTCTCGCTGGCGTGGAAAATTTGGAGTAAAAATTTAAAGTAATTAATAAATATATTTTGATTTGATTTTTATTAGTTAAGCTGGCAAATTCATCGTATTAAAGTATTCAAAAATCATAGAACATTCGAATTACAAGGGATCTGAGGGAAACTGTTGGTTTAATGTTCTGCTAGTGATAGGTTCGTAAAGAAGATATTCAATTTTAGCTTCTATATTTAATTGAAAAATAATACATCTGAAAGTGTTTACAAAATGTTAATTTTTAATATTGTGTTGAACTGATAGTGTGCATGGAAAATATTACACAAAAATATCACAATTAAGGTGCAGTGTTCACGGGATATGTCTCATCCCATTTTTTGGTATCCTACAGAATTAAGAACTGGCGTTCTACCAACTTATGAACATATAACGTACTTTTTTGTTGGTGAGAATTGAATTAAAATATAATTAAAAAACGGACCCACCTTTGGGGTGATAGCAGATTATGGGCTGAAATGGTTGAAACAATTTGGCAGGCTCCTCAGTTCCAACGATTTCTAGGCAAAGAATTATCCAAATGATTGGTTCATATAATGATAAATACAAAGAAGAAGACACAAAGAAGTTTGACGCTAAAGAGCAGACGAAATCGAAATTGAAAATTTTCTTATTGGAAGGGGGGGGGGGAAATGTCTATTTGAAAATTTTTCTTACATCAAATACATCAAGAGTACATCTCTAGAACGATGTAAATGCCCACGTGATATAAAAATTCCAGAATTGGAAGACAGTTTCTTAAGGATCTAAGAACTTCAAGGAAATTGTCGATAGAGCCTATTGATACATTCGGAAACACGGTTCACATCACGGAAACTTAGTAAATGAATGAGCAGGCTCGAAAAAGACTAAGAAATTTTCAGAAAATGGTATAAAAGGAAAGAAGCAATCACTACTGCTTCATTGAAGACTTAGAGTTATTTAAATCTTTTAGTCTTGTTGATGAACAACTGTGTCACGATCTTAGTGATAAAACTTTAGTGTCATTGCAGTCGAACATATTACCATAAATATATCACGAACAACCCGTCGTCCTGCCCTAGCCAGAACTTGAAACTTAATTCGAGTGTCCGACCGTGTTACAGTATCAGTAACAGGCACACTTCCAAAAGACTTACGAGTTGTGACACATGACGACATGACCAATGTTGTAGACAGGCATAACACAAGAAGAGAAAGAAAGAAATATCGTATGAAATGCCAAATTCAAGATTAGAGTTTCATATCCTCCAATACCTTGAAAAGATTGTATTTTAACAGTGGAAAAGATGAAACTTTAATTCGGAGGAATATTGAGAGAAGGCTCCATCAACAAAGAGTGCATGAAGAATACTTCACACTTATAGAAGAACCTGGCTGCGGTTATATAGGGCAAGTGTCACCAATAACCTCTTCTCTTATGTTTCTCATATGATTTTCCATACTTTCCGCTCCAGCAAAATAGAAAATTGATAAGAAAAAAAAAATCTCTGAAACGTGAAAATTTACATACTTTTTGGCTTCTTCGACATACTTAGACCCAAAAAGGAAGACGAAAGATATTTATTTATTATTTTAAAGTTTTTTACTTATGCTTTTTGCATATTCTTCGAACATTTCCATGCCAGCGAGAATAGAGAATCGAAAAATAAAAAAAATGACTATAATGTGAAAATTTGTATAATGTTCATCAAATTTCCCATATTTAGAACCCAAAGTGGAACCAGAAGATATTTTTTGATTACTCTAATACTTTGGACTTGTATTCCTTATGTACGTTTTCAGTTTTTCCACACTAGGGCAAAGAAAAAATTGAAAATTAAAAATATTACTGAAATTGAAAAATTACAACATTTTTGACTAAAGTTGCATATTTCGACCCAAAATTGGAACCGGAAGATATTTATTGATTGTTTTGAAATTTTGTGACTATATTACTGATACCACTAGACAACTTTTCCACGCTAGGGAGAAAAGAATTTCGAAAAAAAGTCTTTTACGCTCCGCCCTACTGCACATGCGTCAACGATATGAAAATTTCATTTGCATATTATATTAGCTAAATATATAGAGCAACTTTTGTAAAAGTCTCAAAATTATAGCTTTAAAATTCTGAAAATAATTGTCAAAAGAATAAGTTGGAAATCCGTTATTCCTAAAATGAAGCAAAAACAAGAGGGGTTGTATCCATATATTCATTGATTAGTGTCAATATAGAAAACACAATATGATACGTACTACTAAATTTGGATAAAAACCCTCATTTTTTTGCTTAATTTTGGGAACAACTGATTATATGTTTATTCTATAGACGATTACTTTCAGATTTTTAAAGCTATAATTTTGAGACTTTAACAAAAGTTGCGCTATACAATTAGCTAACATAATATATACAAATGAAATTTTGATATCGTTAACGCATGTTCAGTAAAATATTATTTAGTAAATCTATTCATTTTTCATACAATTTTTATTGTTTTTAAATTCTGATTACAGGGTATTATGTGCGATGTTTTTTGTCACATTTTCAGAAAATAATATTATTTTATATCAAGAACTCTGTAAATTATAAGCAAAAATCTTGGTAAATTTTGGGACTGTTTTTATAAAAATGTTAAATTTTCTACGAGTATACATGCTATCGACATAAACATGAACACAGTTTATTACAATAAACCACTTAATCATAATTTAAAGTTTGAGCGCTTTTGCTACATTGGTTTTGACAGGGCTATTTAAAAGATATTCATTATTTTTTATTTATTGACGGTCCCTATAAAGTTTCGGGAAAAAAATCTTCACGGAAATGTATGACCTGTAGTATTATGTTTATACACTGAGAGTTTCAGGACAATTCCTCATGTATTTTTCTAGATAATTAACAAAATGTGTGTGACGATAACACAGGCCTACAAAAAAAATTTTTTTTTTGGTGCCTGAGATTTTACAACTGATTTTGGATATTTTTGGGACGCTGATTCCAAATATGCAATAATTTTTTCTCTATCAGCTCTACTTTTTTAGATATGCCAAGCGAACTAAAGATTTTTTAGAACTAAAGTGACCTTGAACACTTAAACTGACCTTAAGATACATAGCCCTGTAACGACGCTCAAGGCGATTAGAAGGAAGTTGAAATACCACAAGATCTTGAAAAAAACAAATGCGCAAGCAAAACGGAGGATCTGTGCATGCTTATGATTTCGCGCCGCTCATCCATAAAGCCAAATGTAAAAGCCTCCAAGAGATAAGGTTACTTTCAGAGTTCGCTCTATGGAACAAAACTGTCTTTCTTTGACTTTTTAAAGTTTTTGAACTTCCATGATATTTGTGTTTAAGGTAGAATTCGTATCAATTTAACGTAAAACTCGTAGTGTTGTAGATTGTTGTGTTTGCGTTGTAGAATGGAATTTAAATGAGTTCAAGTAGAAAAAGTTGTATAAATCATCCAGATAAGTTTTGCTACATTGCGGAGAATAAAAGTTGAAAGAACACAGAAAATATGTTACTGACTTTGTAAAGAGAGCTTATCTTTGATACTTTGGGGTAAGATTTGTTGATCAAGATAAAATCTGCGCACCGCAACAGGTCTGTAAAACTTGTACAGAACATTTATGACAGTGAGCTGACGAAAAAGATTAAGTCTCAAATTCGGCTTACCAGTGGTTTGGAAAAAACTCCAAAACCATTTCTATGACTATTAGTTCTACATAGCACTGGAATACTATTTGAATTAATCGAAACAATTGTACTAAGAAAACTTATCCTGATTTAGTGTCTTCAAGACCCCCACTTCCTCACTCAGAGGAACTACCGATCCCAACGTTTCATCAGCTACCAGAGCTTAGTGAGGATGAATATTGTCCTTCTGATCATCTTTTAGATAGCTGTGAAGGTAACAGTGATTATGAGGAGATGTCATCAATGCCTAAATTTTTCAACCAGGTTGATTTAAATGATTTCAAAAAGATTTCAATGTTTTAAAAGAAGCTTCTGAATTGCTGGTTGGTTTCAATATTAAAAGACAAAAATTTATTAGAACAAAGAGCAAAACTTACATTTTATCACACAAGACAAAATTGTCTACTACCCTCTTCTCTTGAAAAAACAATTTTGTATTTTGTCATGAATTTAGAGGACTGTTAGGAAAATTGGTTCTTTCTAAATATTTTCCAGATGATTGTCCTTGGACAGCAAAGAAGTTACACAAAATACTATTGTTCTTATATTTTTGGGATAGCAGGGATAAAACATACCACTAGATTAGAAAAAAGCGCCCTAAGAAAGAAAACATGGATGATGGAGAAAGGAATGTCATTAATAACATTTTAGTTGGGCGAAAGAAAATCATACTTTCTGCACTGCATATCAAGCTCTGTCCTATGAAGCAGTATGTGTAAATTCTCCATAAGAACGGGTCATGATTTGCATATATGAGGTAAAAACACCCGAATTGAGTTATGAAGATATTAAAGCAGGAATATTTAACGGACAACAAATAAGACAACTGATTAAGGATCCTGCTTTCGTAAATTCAACGAATGAGGCTGAATAAAAAGCCTGGACTTCTTTTGTGGCAGTTCACAATAACATTCCGGGCAAATGCAAAGGAGAAATCTATGTAGAACTTTTAAATGAAAAGCATAATAGTTTTAAATCTCTTGGGTGTACTAGAAGCATTAAAGTGCACTATTTACATTGCGACTTAGAGCATTTTCTTGAAAATAAAGACGGCACAAGTGATAAACAGCCCGAAAGATTTCACCACAATATTAAGACTATGGAGGACCGCTACCATAAAAGATGAGATATGCAAAGGGTTTCAGATTACAGTTTGAGTTAAAAAAAATATTGTTCTAAAATATATTCCAGAATGTCACGGAAAAGAAGCTTCCGAAGCATTCATTGAGTATCAGTTTCATCAGTGACGTTTTTCTCTATTTTTGTGAGTAAAATATATTTGTATAATATAATATAAAAAATATTATTTGAATATGTGTATATCATAATAATAAAAACTAACATTTGTGTATTATAAAAAATAAAAATCCTGTATTTATTTTATTTTTACATACATTTTTAATACATGGATTTACCTAAAAATAATGAAACATATATTTCACAAAAAGTTGTTTATCTTAAAAAACTGAGCTGATAGAGAAAAACTAATGCCATATTTGAATTCAGGACATCAAATTCATATAAAATCAGCTAAAAATACCCCGGCACCAAAACAGCTGTTGACCAGTGTAATCAATGGCCAGGTAGTATATATGTATGTCAAATGAACTAAATTTTGGAATGGATGTTATTAATAGATCCATTTCTCTATATCATATACAGGGCTGCTAAAAAATTGAGATAATTTCCCAATTTTAGATGGGAACAGCTGAAATTCGATATTGAAATGCGTTATATATTTCCATATGTCAAAATGAGATATAACATTTTAATTTTTAAACGATGCATTTTTGTTACATCATACTGAATGTGTTGGAAAAAACATCATAATCTATGCTCGACGCCTGATATTTTCTTTCTTGTTTTTGGGGTTCCCTACTTATAAAGGGAAAATGGAATCATTATATAATAAATCCCGTGTCTGTCTACCCGTCTGTCACAGCCATTTTACTCATAAATAACGATACGTCGAAAGCTCAAATTAGGGGAAGAATGTAAAAACCACAGATTATTAAATTTTTAAAGATATATTTAGGTTGGCTGATTAAGCTACTTAGAGAAAAAATTCTTTCTTCGTATATCGAGTGAAGCATTGTGTGAAAGCTTTCGTTACGCTGAATTTAAAAATACATTTTTTTTAATTTTTGGTATTATATTTTCAAAAATATCCTCAAAAATACGATGTAAAAATGTTTCCCCTATCTAATTCCAGATCTACTGAAGCTAAAATTATGAAAAAAATTAAGATTATAGATATTACTTTAAATCTTACAGGAAAACTATAGTAATTATTGATGGGCGATTCTAGAAATTTAACAATCGATAAAAATCGTAATCGTAAAAAATCACAATGGATAAAGTCATCGATTAATTTTGAGAATCTACAATCGAGATGTTTTACAGCCGATTATTAAAATCTTTGTAATTGCATGTTTAAAAAGGATAATTTCTTAAATACATGGTAACTGAAAACAGATGTATTTAAAAAAACAACAAACCGAAAAGAGGCTATAATGGAACCACAATAGTAGAAAAGTCCTGCAACGGCGTTCCCTTGATGCAAAAAATTGAAAATTCTCAAATAGGTATGAAAAGGTAAAGGGAATTTAAATATATTTTTAAAAAATCGGGAATTAGTAGCAAAAACGCCAAAGAAAAAAATAATCAAACGCACCCTTGTTGCAAGAACATAAAGTAAAAGTACAGAAAATGTGATCAAAATCTTTTATTAATTTTGTACATCATTTGAGATAAATTCTACAATTTCCCCGTTGTTATTACTTTCTACTGGAATCCATTAAACGAATTCCGCTTAGGACAAAGTGGTGGAGGAGCAATGAAAGTGTATAATATGAATAAATGATCATAAGGCTTTTCGACAATATATCACTTGGCGGGTGTCGATTAAATTTAGAAAACAGCTACCGGATGGCAAAGTGGAGGGAGGAGCGCGCGAGGTGCATAAAATAAAATATAAGTCACAGAGATTTACAATGATATATCACGAAAGAAAAGTCAGTAGAAGATAGAAAAGGGTCTCCTTAAAATCCCAACAATTCCCTCCCCCCTTGTAAAATGCACCCTGCCCTCCCTCTTTATGAATTTTTCATATATTATAAAGTATATATCGTAAGTCTTCGTAAAAAAATCCGATCTAAAATGACAAATGCACAATTATTTCAAAGATATTCGAAAAGTGCCTCTATAAGTGGGCCAAATAGGGCAGCGAGGAGAAAAAGTCATAATATGATAGAGTGGTCCGAAAACTTTTCAGTAATATAGCATATGACGGGTCCATAAAAAGTTTGAAACTTACATTTCACTACTGCAGTACTTTTGCTTTCCCTAAGCAAACCCGGAGAGTTACATCAAAAACCATTTCTAAATGGTATTTACTCTCGAAACAGCTACGATTAAAAAATTCACCCCTTTCTCGCTACCCTCCCTCCTGAAATTTAACACCAGGAGGAGAAAGGTTCATAATATGAACCTCGGTTCGAAATCTTTCCTATGATGGCGGATCGAAAAAAAATTGAAATTTACACTTCACCCGTGACCATGGGTTTACATGATCTTCCCAGAATATACCAGAAATCTAGCTGCTCCCACCTTAAACTTTTTGTATTTGATAAATAATATTTACTGAAGCGCTCCATCAGAAAACCACATTTTTAAATGATACTTATTGATCAAAATAGCTACAAATTAAAACTTTCACCCCCTTTCCTCCTCCCTAAAAGAGAAAAGAAGCTAATAATATGAAAAAGTGGTCCGAAAACATTTCGATAATTTATCAAATTCCTAAAAAAATGTTTGAAATTTACTCCTGCTCCGCTGACTTACATTTTACCAAATATACACCTGGAAATCGCACAGACCTCGCCTCAAAATGTTCATAATCACATTTATTGATTAATAAATAATATTTATAAGAGCGCTCCATTCGAAAACTACATCTAAAATTATATTTGTTGTCTAAAAAGCTAAGATTTAAAAAATGCACCTCTTCCACTTCCCATATCTTCCCCCTCCCACGTGAAATACAATTCCAGAGGAGAAAACAAGGGCCACTTGTGACAGCGTTTCTGTCACATATTATCTTGTCTTCTCCCCTTTTTAGAAAATGAACAAGTAAAATCAAAACTTCAAAATTTTAACTGGAAATTACCTCCCCCCCTTAAATAAATACTTAAAGATAATATTCTTGCATTTAAGGTTTTAATGCTGTACTTTGTTATTTTCCTTTTTATAACTTTGTAGGTGAAATTAGTTCTTTTACAAACCCTCTTTCATATGATAAAAAAAACACCATTTCATTCCCACTCTTTGTTTTGGATTTTTATCACTTTGAGAAAGATCTGTTAATTCTTTTCTCGTCGCAATAAAAGTTAACCGAATGTCAGTCCTCCTTAGATCTGCACATTTCTGCATTCTTTCACATGTTAAATAGATGCAGCTGTGGTTTATAATACGTTTATCTGTTAACATTCTCATGCACTCAGCTAATCTTTAAAATCTCCCAGATGTCATGAATCATTTCGGCATGTAATTCTTTCAGTATCTGGAAGCACACGTGCGTATGCAATCGACACTCCTTAAAAACCACAGGACTTTAATATTACACCAACCCTAGCATTCTCGGTTACTAAGCATTTTTAACGGATTCGCATAACCTTGACGCTGTACATCTTCCCTGCTGCAGTCTCACTTCTACTCGGACCTTCAGCCATGTAACACACGTTAAAGGGGCGCTGTGCCCCTCTCCGGCTAATGCCGTGCCTGTGAGCAGACGATGTGATTTCCCGTATTGCTAGCGACTTAGCATTGTAAACATTCCATCGTTCATCTTCTAAATAAACATCTTATTCTGTCTACAATATGTCGGAGTGTTCTTCATCTTCTAAGCGCTCTCGATTTCTCTCCCTGGGTTCACTTATACGATCACTAGTATATGAATTACTGTTGCAGTGACCAGTGCTCCAACATAAAAAAAAACGAAAGAGCGCAAAGTGGAATACATGACTGTATTGGACTATTTCCTCTGAAATTACATCGTTACCCAGCCTTCAGATGATTCTACAGTGACACCCCCCATGCATTTGTGTTTGGAAAGACTCTAAAATTCGACTGTGCTTCCCCGGTAATGATTTCGTCGCTGCGAAAAACCTTTTTCCGTCTCCGAAGTGTTCAGCGCGGAGCTATGTTTCATCGGTCGTTCACCCCCCGGTTGCCTGTGAAGCTTCCGTCGGTAAATTTCTGCTTCTGAAAAAAAGAAATCGTCGGCTCTCCTCCCCGCTGTTCTGACGTTTACGGTCGTTCGACATTGTGTACTTTCGGCCTGTGAAATATGCAAAGAAATCATACAAAATTGTTGACCAGCCGTTCTAAAATTCTTCAATGTGTTTTAGTGCTCTGTGCTTGTGTTCCGTTGTGAACCAGTGGCGTAAGTGATCATTTCTGTTCGGTGGTGACATCTTCATGATTTTGGTTTAAATAGACAGCTTTTCAAGATATTTAAAAAAATAGATATCATAAAATTTTTATTTGTGAAATATGCTTTAAAAAAAAATCGTTTGTGAAATTCATCTAAATGTATTGTGGTGCTAATTATCGTCAGATTTGAAAACAATTTGTGGCAAAAGTGAACATAATTTTTAAAATGCAAAGAAGGTCGAAGTTTCATCAGGTCAAATTAGATTGCAAAAGATTTCAGCCTTTGGTATTGCCGTTTGCTTCTAAATTCTTCAAGTGTGTGTCAAATTTTTTGTACTATCAGTTCATCTCTTTAAAAGTTATTTTGTGCTTCAACATATTAGTTTTGTCTGAAAGAAGATGAGCTGCAACTTTTCTCATAAAAAAAGATGATAAAAATTGAGTGTCACAAGTCATCATCCTGTGCATATAATGAAAATAATAATAGTTAAAGTGTTCGGCGTTAAAAAAAAAAAAAAAAAAAAAAAAAAAAAAAAAAAAAAAAAAAAAAAAATGCTAACGCATATTTTATGAAGTGAACCCTTTACAGTTTTAAATATTTTAAAATTGCACATTATTTTGGTTTCAGTTTCATATTATACTATCTAGAAATTTACTTTTTAGTTATTATTCGGGATCCAATCTTAATGTGTTATTATTACAATGTTTATTTTAAATATTTTGTGTGTCAGCATGAACAGAGAAGATTTTTAATAAATCTAAAATAAGTAAAATCGAAAAGTTTAGTTATCATTGCATAAATTTTGCAATCTTCTCTTTTCACGCTTTATTTAGTAATTTTTGTGTTAGTGATATGCATGTACATTTTCCAATTATGATTCTGAAGTTAGTTATTTTTTTTTTTTTTGGTTTTTTTTTGTTTGTGTTTTTAGGTAATATTCCTATTCTACTCTTGGTGCATATATTTTGAGCTAGTCGCTCGACTTTGCACGTTACCTTTTATTTTAGGTACTGATAGTTTAGATTTTTTTTTTTAAAAAAGGGGCAACCCTTCTACTAAAATTTTTTTTGGCTTTTGCACAGTCACTTAAATTTTCCTTGAAATAACAAAATGGGGGATTTCAAAAATAAATAAATTAGAGAAAATGCAATTTTAGTACATTTATTTTCTGGGTTAAACTTAGTGTTAATTTAAATGGGTCAGAATTATAAACTTGATGTCCATGTTGAAATCATTCTGAGGTTTGGGGTACTTTTAATATGTATGGAGATTTTTTTTCTTCTTTTCATTATCCTCTATCCTTTTATAGTTCTGCATACTTTAAGTACTTCAAATTTTTGAGATTTTGTTTTCCTTGATCCACCTGATTAATAGACAAATGTCTGGATATTTGACAAAAATAATTCGTCTTCACTGGAGTTTTACTCCTTAGAAAAAAATGGGAGCTTCTCGCTTTCACATTTTACACATCTTAGATAATAAAAGTTACCCCCCCCCCCCCCCGTTGGCAAGTGAAAGCCCATTTTGTTTTTCTTAAACTAGTTATGCACATAAATGTAGATGTTGCATAAAGTAAAATTATAGGTTTCTCATGTGCTATTATTTGGAAACAATCATTTCTAACTGGACTTGTCTGGGCAAAATTCATTTTTTCCCTTTTTCTAATTACACCCTTAAATTTTTGCTTTTGATTTTTTTTTTTTTCAAAGTTTTTATCCTGTTATACTAGTTTTTGTTTAAAAAAAAAAAATATTTTAGCAGCTGTGTAATATGGCAACTAAAGAAAAAAAAACCCCACTTGAACTAAATGAACCTAGCTATACTTCTCCTTGGCTAGATTTCTTTCAAGACACCCTAAATAAATACACAGAAAGTATGTGTAAAGAGGCAGCTGCATTTGAAAATAAAATTTTAGCTAACAACTCCCCTTTTTTAGAAGACTTTGCAGATATCACTATGCAAATGAAGTGGAATTGTAACACGCTTAATGAATCATTCAATATCTTGAAAGTGGAGTTCTCTAACTTAAAACGTGACAATGATAACTTACAAATTGTTAATAAAAAACTTATTGAAAGGTTACATAATTTAACTAGTAAACAAACATCTACAACTTCAATCGAGACTACGCAGGGTGAGAAATTAAATAGCAGTAGTGGTAGTCTGTCCACAATAACAAGAGACAAAGCGACACAAACAGGTAATCATAATAGATACAAGGATAATTTGCAAAAGGACAGAAACGATGAACTAGCGACACTTACAAAATTCAGCGATTCTAATCAAAATTCTTTTTCAGCGTCTGAATGTAAAAAAATAAAACCTGTTCGAATTATTATTTTCAAGTTGCCAGAAGAATGTGGTATACCAGATATTTTACTGGGAGTGGGTGAGCTTTTGCATATTAATGAACCTGATATTCAATTTTCTAAGAAATATAAATTGCAACATGTCGATTCATACAATTGGGTTTTTGAGACATCTTCACACACAGCTAAAACATTAATAATGCAACACAAAATAAACATTAAGGGTAATGAATACTCTGTAGATGTATACATTAATGTCAAGCGATGCTTTTCATGCCAAATGTACAAACATGTTGCTAGACTATGTCCTAATAAAATCTCTTGTCCTGTATGTGCTCTCCCACATAGTGACACTCAATGTACAAATTCACCAAAATGCATAAACTGTATCAGAAATAATCAAGATAACAATACCAATTTTAAGATTTTTCATCCAGCATTTGCACAATCTTGCCCCTCTCTTAAAAGATTTATTAAACAGAAAAGAAAAAATATACAACTGCATCTATTTCAATAATGAGGTTTGCTCAAAAAAAAAAAAAAAAAAAAGACTTACATAATTTACAGCTTTTAGTTATTTTGCCAATAAGTCACATTAGTGTGAAGAAGTTTACTTTTACCTCAACAGTCTATTTGTTATTTTTGTAGTTATACATTATTAGTTTTTTTTATATACAAGTCAATTCACATTTTTTTTTTACACCATTCATGTTAAAATAAAAAAAAATAAATAAACAAAAATTAAAAATTGCTCCACACATGAGTGTACGGTTGGTGAGGATTCCTTTTTCATTTGACTGTTTAGCCGGCAAGCAGTTACCTGAGTAAGGTTTGGATGTATGGTTGAAACTTTCTGATGCGTGTCATTAGATTGTGTTCACACGGTTGTTTTTTTTTTTTTTTGAAGGTGTACACGTTAACATCACATTCTTTTTTATTTTTTACTCTGCGAACAAAACCTGTTTTTTTGTTTTACATAATTTTACACTCATTCATGCTGGTTTGTATGCTGATAGGAACATGCATTTTTTTTCTCTTTGGAAGTTTAAATTGTTATATATACACATTATTTACATCAATTATTTTAAAGATCTGTTTTTTGTTATGGCATAGAATGTATTAGTTCCTGGTACACATGAGAATTTTGTTCATAGAAAAAAACACAGGAGTTCATCGTACATTCTTAGTTCATTGATGTTACACTAGTTCATAGCTTTACTTTCCATTCGTGTTGTACATGGGGACTGGTTACATTCATTGTTGTTAAAACAAAACAAAAAAAAACCATTTTCTTCCTGGTCATTTTAGTTCACCGAATAAACAACTAAGTTCAAAGCATATTTACACGTTTGCTTATAGAAATTTTACACATTAGTTCAACGATTTTTCACATTCGTTCATAGAATATTTACATGTTTATTTACAGAAGTTTACACATTAGTTCATCGATTTTACACATAAGTTCATAGGGATGTTATACATGTTTTCACTCATGGTTTTACATTTTAGTTCATAGAGATGTACACTTTAGTTCGTTGAAGTTTTAATTATTGTTCATAGGTTGTTAACACATTAGTTCATTGAAAATACACATCTTTGTTCATAGAATATGTAACACATTAGTTCATAGAAAGTAAACCACATTTTACATGTTTCTTATTGCAATGTTAAAAAAAAATTCATCACACTTTTTTTTGTTAAACACTTGTCATTGGATTTAATTCACACATTCTGGGGCTTTGGCAGCTGCATTTTTGTCTTTGTTCATCGAGTTATACATTTATACACAGTGTTATCCTTACAAACCTAGAGCCATTTATTCCTATCAAAATTATGCCTTGAATCTTTGATTTGCATTCTTTTCTTCAAATCAGGCTGATAAAATTCATTTCTGTTTTAATTTCATTCCAGTAATATTCTTTTCATACACATAAGTTCTCAGCATGAAGATTTTTTTACAAGTATTTCATCATCTAATTTAAATTCTACATCTCATTGTTGGTAATGGCATGATTCTTCATGTCATTTTCACTTTATCAAAAAAAAAAAAAAAAAAAAAAAAAAAAAAAAAAACAGATAATTAATTTAAGTAACAACTTCTTCACATAACTTCTTTTCGTTTCACATTAAGGTTGTATTTTTTTTCAAAATTATTTCATTTTTCTTCAATTACATTTTACACTTCTGTTTGTTGTTGAGTAAGTTGTTTTTCTCAACTCATTTCATACACAGGTCTTTTCCTGAATTGAAAACTGAAAGCATCTTGTCAGAGGCAGTTTTGTTTGTAATAATAGTAAACACACCCCAGTTACACATAGAAAAGATTAGTCATTTCCTTTCAATAGATAATGAGTTACATTTTTTTACTTCAAATTGGTTAGTATAATGCTGATAGGTACAGTTAGTAACAACATAAATTACTTTTACCTTCTGATTTAGCTGCAGTTGTAGTTTAGAAATAATGAGAAGTTTTTCTGTATCACTCTAAATTGCCTTTTGTTGTTTTTTTTTTTCAATTATCCCCTTTCCTGAAGCTGGTTTCCGTTCAAAATTTGTGCCCTTAGGTTTCCAACTTCATTATGTTATCGAAAACTCTTGAATTGTTTTTCAATTCAATTTACAAATAAAGTTTTTTTTTTCGATTACTTGACGTGTGCTCCTTGGAAGATCATTATGATCTTGGGGGAGCAGGGACTCATATACCTTCGTGCTATGTGAGTCTCACAATTCCCTCCTCCTCTAGGGCTGAAGTCCTAAACTGAAGCCATAATACTTGTTTTATCAAATTAAAAAAAAATAAAACAAGATTTAGGGCCCCACCTGTCTATGGGCTTGCTCTGCATCCCTTTTTTTTTGAGGTCCTGTGCTGTGTGCACAAATATTTTATCTTTTTGTTTTACTTTTCGTTTATCAATGTTTATTCTATATATCCAGTACTTATTATATCATATATATATTTTAGTGTATCTTTTATTTGTGTGCTAAATATAATTCAATTTTTGCTTGCATTCACTGTGAAGTATTAAAAAGCTATTATTATATTTAAACTTCACATTTTTTTTTTAGTCATGACAAAAGCTGGTACCAGCACTTTCAAAATAAAATATTTTTTAAAGTCATCCGGATGCACATAAAAAAAAATTTATTTTAATTATTTGTCTTGGGACTGAAAGGACTAATGATTACCAAGACATGATGATGTTGAAAAGCACTTAAAGTCATGACGTTTATAAAGTGTGTAAAAAAAAAAAAAAGAAGTTTGCATGATGTAAACAATTTTTCAAAAAGCAAGCAATATACTATATGTATACAGTTTTATGTTTAAATGTATTTTTTTTACTTTCAATTTATGTACTTGGTGTTATGATTATGTATTTGGAGTAGAGAAGATGTGCGGCGCTTGCTGCTATAAAAAAAAAAAAAAAAAAAAAAAAAAAAAAAAAAAAAAAAAAAAAAAAAAAAAAGACCATTGGAAACATTGCTTTTTTTTTCCCGATGCTGGGAGTGAGATATGTGACAGCGTTTCTGTCACATATTATCTTGTCTTCTCCCCTTTTTAGAAAATGAACAAGCAAAATCAAAACTTCAAAATTTTAACTGGAAATTACCTCCCCCCCTTAAATAAATACTTAAAGTTAATATTCTTGCATTTAAGGTTTTAATGCTGTACTTTGTTATTTTCCTTTTTATAACTTTGTAGGTGAAATTAATTCTTTTACAAACCCTCTTTCATATGATAAAAAAAACACCATTTCATTCCCACTCTTTGTTTTGGATTTTTATCACTTTGAGAAAGATCTGTTAATTCTTTTCTCATCGCAATAAAAGTTAACCGAATGTCAGTCCTCCTTAGATCTGCACATTTCTGCATTCTTTCACATGTTAAATAGATGCAGCTGTGGTTTATAATACGTTTATCTGTTAACATTCTCATGCACTCAGCTAATCTTTAAAATCTCCCAGATGTCATGAATCATTTCGGCATGTAATTCTTTCAGTATCTGGAAGCACACGTGCGTATGCAATCGACACTCCTTAAAAACCACAGGACTTTAATATTACACCAACACTAGCATTCTCGGTTACTAAGCATTTTTAACGGATTCGCATAACCTTGACGCTGTACATCTTCCCTGCTGCAGTCTCACTTCTACTCGGACCTTCAGCCATGTAACACACGTTAAAGGGGCGCTGTGCCCCTCTCCGGCTAATGCCGTACCTGTGAGCAGACGATGTGATTTCCCGTATTGCTAGCGACTTAGCATTGTAAACATTCCATCGTTCATCTTCTAAATAAACATCTTATTCTGTCTACAATATGTTGGAGTGTTCTTCATCTTCTAAGCGCTCTCGATTTCTCTCCCTGGGTTCACTTATACGATCACTAGTATACCACTAGCGAGCGAATCGGCCATATGTTTATTAACGCCAACTTATACCAGTTCACCTGCAAATGACTCTTGATAAAAATTGAAAAGAATATGCAGAGCCATGCGAAAGGGGCGATCGTTCCGGGCACGGAAATTTAGGGGTCGCCAAATTTATACTACTAGTGTCATTTTTGACATGTCGCAAGAAAAATTTGGGGGTGGGACAGGGACTGCCAAACACAAACTTAGCCCCGGAAGCAGTTTTCTTTTCGCCATCCCCTCCGTGTATGGTATAAAAGCAATTGTCAACTGGAGTCACCGTAAAATATTTTACACAGTCGAAAGTTATCGAGATGTTCATACAATCAAGAAAATCGATAAAAATATCTCGCTATCGCCCATCACTAATAGTGATTACTATAAATTACATAGTTTTTGAGAGAAATACATTTATCTGTTACACACAAATTTCGATTAGTTTGCATTGAGGAAAAGTGTTGATGAGCGTTAGATGTACTTATCGTATCAGAAGTATAAAAGCGTTGTTGGTAATGATTTGGAAAAAAAAAAAAAAAAAAAAAAAAAAAAAAAAACGTTAATTAGGCGAGATATTAACCCTTAAAGACGGGGGCGGCGTATTATGCATACCATCAGCTTTTAAAGCCTAGATAACAACTTTTAATAATATACTTGTACAATGCGATACCTAGAATCAGTATAAAAGCAATAAGCAGTCATCCCAATTTATTTAGAATTAATAACACAAATAAGGGCTCGTGCACGTAAGAAATTGAAAAATATATACATATATACATATATAATTTTTAGTAGCAGGATTTTTTTAGGTATTATTTGCTTTATTTAATTGTGTATTCCAATCCAAATTGCTTATTTTCCGTTTTATTTTTAAATACATTTTTTTCTCAAACGCATGCAATTGACGAGTTCTCTTATTTAGAAACTACACAATGTTCCGTGCTTGTCGATTTTTTTATGAATGAAAAAAAAATTGTAAAAAAATGCCATGAAAGTGGGAGTTCTGAGGTGAATTTTCCGAAGCGAGAGATATGGGAAAGACGAAAAGAGTCACACTGAGAAAATCATTGTTTATAAATCAAACTCTAATGAAATGAGCGAAAAAGGAAATCACACGGCATCTTACACATCTCTTCAAAAATCACCTCAGAAAGTTTCATGTTTTCACTTTTAAAAATGAGTCTGAAAATGTATCATAAAAATTTGAGCTGTTGAGGGTGGAAATTTATTTTTATAGTTATTATATTATATAATATAAATAATATATAAATAATTTATATAATATAATAATAATATATATATATATATTATTTATATTATAAATATATATATATAATCTGGCATTCAAATATCTAATTTTTATTATAATTCCTTATGCATACGAACCCTTCATAAATACTATGGGGTTCGCAACTAGTTTGCATTGAAGAAACTCTTGTATATTTAAAAGTTATTTAAAAATCCACTTAGAAAAACACATCACAAAACAAAGCGGCTTTCCAAATTTGCGATCTTATTTCTACACAAGCTCATTTAGTGCAATTCGAAGTTTAAACTTTGAATAAGGGTTTTGTGTTTGTTACACTAGAAAAAGAATTGTTTCTTACTACTCTGAATTTAGTTTCCTGAAAAGCCAAATGAAGTTTAAATATGCACTAAATTTTAATCTCATTATTGAATTAAGTTCATTATAAATAGATAAGGATAAGAAAAAAAGTGTTATACAGAACAGCAATATTTGGAATTATTTAGAATTGATATCTCTTTAAACTTTTATGGCATATCCATTAATATTTTTCTAGTATTCCTGGTATTTCTTAATTTATAATATTTAACCATCGGTTTTTCCAAACAGAAAATTTTCTATACTTGAATCGCGAAAATGCTAAAATTAAATAAGATATACTTTACAGTAGAGCTCCCGATTATACGTTTATACGAGTATACGTATAATACGTATTATACGAAATACGTATTTGCTATACGTATAATTCGGCATCGGCAGTTATACGTATTACACGAAACAGCATATACGGTACATCGTATATTCGGATTTTACCCAAGCGGTTAAACGTATAAACGTTTAAACGTTTTTCATTCAATGTATGAAATTTGATGTTTCAATATTTTTTTGCGGATTAGAGACATTGAGAAATATCCGGTAGAGTATCCCCATCGCGATTCTTTGTTCAAAGAACTACGATGCGTTTACTTAACTACTACTTGTTATGCAGGTACTTAAAAAAATCTGAATACTTCCTCGGTTTAGGTTTTGTTTTTTTTTTCCAAAAAACTAAGTTATTTATTATAAAATGTCTTGCATTAGCTGTGGGTAGAATCAAACTAATCTTTGAAAAATCTGCGACGCAGTACTTAGTTTTTTATGTTTTCTTGTATCTTTAAAAGAAGAAAGTATTGGATTCGGGAATACTTTCCACGGGTTTACACATTTTAAGGGTAAGAGAGTCCGAAAAACATGTTTTTACAAAATATCTGCCTGTCAGTTCATGACTCTGTGACTTTGTCTGTCTGTATGTGACATGGATTTTGTGGGTTTTCTATCTCAAGACCTAATACACAGAATTAAGTAACGTATATGGGGGAGAATAAGGCACATGTGAAAATAGGGCATATGAGAACATTGCCATTTTTCACTAGTTATTATGTGTTTTTTTTTTCAAAAAATTATCAAAGATGGGAGCACCTATAGACATATGGAAAAAATTTTTGAAACGCTTCCACATTTTGTTTGTTCCCAGGAGCCAAAATACTGCTTACTGTACTTAACAGTAAAATCTCCAGCTTGATAAAAGAATAATTTTATTTATTCTTTTTTTCTTTATTTAACATATACCATGGATACTAATAAATATTTATGATATTTTTTGTTTTTAAAATTGAAAAATGCTAATGATTTGTCATTTTAACTCTTGTGGGAATATGGGACACTTATGAAGAGTCTATTTGGGGCAGATCTGAATATGTCATTAAATTGCCCAATAATCATTCAGTGATTCTATTCCTTTTAGTTAACTTCGTGAAAATAATGTCAGCTCCATTATCTATATTTTTATAGACATAGAAGACATTTCTATCATATAAAGTTGATTTTGTGTTATAGAAACTTCTGCAAACAAACTGTCAGCAAATACATAAAAAGCAACAAGCTCTTTACGTTCAATTGTAATTTAAATAAATTTCATGTTTTCTAAATTGCAATAAATGCTATACATTATTTTATTTAACAGTTTTCAATACTATTTTTTAAATGCAAAAAACTTTACGCTTAATGCAAAAAATATTACGTTTAACAACTTTGAATTTTTTTCTGTTTCATTTGTTGCAAACTTGTAGTATTATTTTACTTCCATTTCTAAAACAGCTATTTTATTTGCTGTTTTCAAAATAGATACATATATATTAAGAAGATAAAATTTTTAAACTTATAACAAACGCGAAATCTCCATTATTGACTCCATCTTTTCTTTTAAAACAAAAGAAATTAAATTTGGAGGAAGCTTATAAATGTAAAACATTTTTTTATCCTTAATTTACAGGCATATAAGGCAAATGTAGGAATGAGAATCTTTCGCCTTTTGGTAGTTTTCCTATAAATATTATCCAAATGCCCCCTCCCTAAAATCTCTCTCAAACAAAAAGCCCTAAGCAAAATTTAAATTCTTTAATTATTTTCTCAAGTTTACTTCTTTATTTTTTTGTTATATTGCAAAAATATTTTATCATTTATCGAAGTCCCCCCCCCCCAAATCTACTTATTTTTATTTTATAATATTTTGCTTAAACATATAACTCAGAAACTAAATAAATATACGTATATTTTTCTTTATGGTGAATTTAATAAATGATACAACTAATGATTAATTTAACATATGAAAAACATGATAAAAACACGTTAATTTTTTTTCCCTTGTGCTCACGTGTTTTCTTTATGTGTTTACAACTGCTCTTTCGTTGGGGCACATATGAACTTTTTTTTATTATTCAATAAACTATTAAAAAATGTAAGAAGAACTGTAAAGATAATAAAAAAAAAATACCATGCGTAAAAAAAAGTTCATTTTACTATATAGAGTAGTTTTGCTTATAGAAATTAACCCAGTTATGACAAAAAGCTATGTTTATGTGAACTGTTCACATGCATCCCAGTCTCCCCTATATATTCAATTATAGAAAGTAGAAATTGTTGCTGACTAGTTTTGTATGTAAATCGTTCAACAGGTGGCTCTACTTTGCTGTATTATATTTACGATTTCTGCAATAGCTCTATCTCTAGAATTAATGCACGGATTTTCATCAAACTACAGATTTAGTTAATGCTTGATATAAAGTGATTCTATGTATGTTTTGGTGAGAATGTCAAGATTAAAAAATGAAATTTCATTATGCATTAACAGAGTTAGAAAATATTAGCTCCATGAAAAGAATAGCATTTACGCTCGGGTGCAATCTTGAGTGTAAAACAATAGGTGAATAAAGAATTTTTAAATAATTAAAAAGAAAAAACTAAATTTAACAAGAATTCACAATAAATCTGAAACATTTATACTCTCATTCTCAAAAAGTGTTTAATTTGGCTGGTTATTTACAATGGATACAATTTGTATACATTACCTATTCAAAATGTAAAATAACGGGGTACTGAGCTCATTACCTTGAGATGAACAAAAAAATCTAAATAAATTCAAAGTACAATGTTGCAAAATACTTTTGCAATTCACGGTAATAACTCGCTATTTTGAAAATAGATATTTCACTGTTAGTGAAACGAGATTGGCCAATCAGGAGTCTGATATTTTGTGAAATTTTTCAAAATTGTTTTAAAAAGTATACGCTTTTCATAGCTTGATCTTGTATATATAAGACATACTATACGGATTCCTGTCGTAACGCCACCGATTTCCAAATTATTCTTCATTCAGTGACATAAGACTGATGAAGTCCAATATTTAAATTAGATACGATACGTGGAATATACGTATACATTAAGTATACGTATTCTAAAATGTATGTGACGATTTCAGGAGAACTCGAATTATTTCCACTGGTTAAACAGAAACACGCAGTCATGGCAAGCGAGGGAAAAAACAAAAATAATAAATAAATGTAGAAGATCCAATAATTAGTCATGGGCTGCTGTAAATTCATTTATTAAATTCGTGATAATGAGGAAGGAAACGCTCCTTGTTGCAAAAATTCCATCATTATTTCAGCGAGCTGTCCTCATCGAAGAAGCAACCCAAGAAATCTTCAGAATCTTCCTTTCATCTCGAGACTTCCCCCTTTTTTAACTGAAAAGAAAGTTCTGGAACATTCGGTAACCTCAAACCATCATTCTTTTATGTAAACAGAATTCTTGTCCAGTTACGAGGCTATTTTAAACAGACGATAAATTTATTTTAAAAAAAATATTATTTAACCAATTTATAATTGACTCCGAATTTTAAATATCTTAGGCAGACGATTTTTATACATGATTAATTTTAAGAGAAAAAGAAAAGAAATGAATTTATTAATATGCACATTATCGTTGACGGCGGAAAAATAAATAAATAGATAAAATAAAATAATGATATTTTTTGAAAGGTATGGTTTTGGAATAAATTTAATAAGAATTTCTTAAAAAGGGTTGATAAAAACATAGAAGAAATCAGTTTTATTTGGAATATTAAGAAATAAAGTTTTAATTAAGAATATTTTTAATTTAGAGCCATCTTTTTAAATTTACGCATACTGGAATAATGTTTTTTAAGGCAAATTAAGAATTTATATCGTCTGCACACAGATTAACAGATTAGATCTAGAAATAAGATTTTAATTTAATAATTTGAAGTAAGTACGGAATATTATTATAAGAAAATTAAGATAGTATAAAGGTTAGTTTTGGCGAAAAAAAAATTTAAATTTGTAATATTATCCCCCCTCCCCAAGACTTTGTATGAAATTGATAGTTAAATAAAACTACAAGTTCAGACAACAGAAATATAATAATTTAGAAAAGTTAAATTTTGGAATAAAACTGTCAAACTCAGGAAGCCAAGAGATGGAAGAAAAGAAAATTAACGCAATATAAAAAATATTAGCGATTAAAATAAAATAGTTAAGAGAAAATAATTCTGGAATTAAATTTAGGTAGGAGCATTTCCCTGAAAGAAATACAATAATGTTACAACATCACTTACCATTTGTAAGCGCATAGGAGATAATACATATAATAACAGTAAATAAGTTATGAATATTAATAAGCAAGAGATAAAAATATAATAAAAACAATAAAAGTTCGTTCTCATGGAAGTTTAAATAACTACAATGACTTAATGCATAGTTTATTTTAAAATAAGTCCTTTAAATGAAAAAAGTCTTTCAAGAATATATAAAAGAGTCTTTTTCAATGTCCAGTGAATACAGTCTCTTTAATTAAAAATCTTCAAACTTAGTTTAATCTTTGGTTTTAATGTTATGTTGGATCCAACATCTTTCAGTAATATATCAATTTTTCAATAATAAATAGCATCACTCTCAATATCAATAATAAATAATATAGAAAAATTTAAATAATAACAATAACAACAATAATAAGTAATAGTATAATAAGACTCCATATCCTAATATTTTTCAATAAGAGTATAATTAATACTAAACTTCATTATAGAAATCATAATAATAATAATAATAGTAAAACAAGAGTATAATCAAAAGAAAATATCACTATTTGTTTATTATTGAGAGGGAAAATATTGGTTGAGGATAAAAATAATTACATAGCAACTAAATAATTTTCTTATCTTCTAATAGCATAAGAAAGTATTTTTTGCTAGCCGAAAGTATAAATAAAAAAAATCATAATAATTCCAAAATCCAAATAAAATTAAATCTAACTATTTAGAAAATGGACTCTCAACCAGTATTTCCTTACAATAATTCCTCTCTGATACTCTTTTACAAAATTGTCAAATTTGGTTATAAGTTTTCAATGCCAAATGTAGAATAATGTTTCATCCACACATGGTTTATAAACTTTAATAATAAAATACAATAGGAATAAAAGGTGTCATTCTTAATTGAGAAATGGAAATAAAAAAAGTGTGCTTTTTTGAAAAACTTTTAATCTGTAGTTTTCACAATCACTGAAAATCACATATTATGTTATAGGTGTGAGTAGAATCATTAGATTTTATAACTATCATCATATAATATCTGCTGAATAAATAGAGTAATACTAATGTCAAATAAATGAGTAAATATAGTTAGACTTAAACACCCTTAAAATTAATTTATCAACATCAATTTGAAAGCTTTTACAATCAAAGTGTTCACCTTATGCCTGCATAAGGAGCCCAATTTAATCCCAAAAACTCCCAAAAACAAGTAATATTCTTGTAGCGCTCCAAGAACATACCCGCTGATGTTGAAAATTATGGTTTTTTTATGGTAAATGGGTTTAATGGTTTAATGGTATTTGGTAAATGGTTATGGTAAAAGTTTTTTTATGGTATTTTGTTATGGTTGTTTATGGTAAATTTAATCTATTGTCTTGACTTTAGTTTGATCTAGTGATTGTATCTGAGGTTTTGTTTGTTTTTTGGATTGCTCATGAAACAGTTTAAAATCTTCGGGTGAAAAATAGGGTCTTAATTTAGAAACATGCACAATAACGGAATTCTGTCCTGTCTCATAATTAAATTTATCTATTTCATAAGTTACATCAGAAAGTTTATTTATAATTTTATATGGTCCAGAGAAAGTAGGTTCTAATTTTCGAGTGTTAGGGTATTTAATTCTTCATAAATTACAGAGTCTTGTATTTTTAATGGGCATTCAACAAAATTTCGATCATAGAGTCTTTTACTTTTAAGGTGAAATTCATGAGTTCGCGCTTTCGCAATTTTGAGGGCTTTGTCTACTGATGTTGTATACATTTTAATTGCCTCACACAAAACCATTACCCCCCATTTTAAAAATCTGAATCAAAATTATCGTGAAAATTATAACTATATTTAGCTGCTAACTTTAACCAGAAATTTTATCTAATAAAAATAGAAATTGTAAATATCATAGTTATACCTTAACTTGTGATCAACTTTTTAATTCTATTATTTTATAAATCATAAACAGATTCAAAAATTTTAATTATAGGTAATTCCTTACTTAAAACCACAAAATTTACAAAAAAAAAATTAATCACATTTATCAGTCAAAATTCTAGCAACAGCCTTGCATTGTTCCATATTCCTACTGAATTTAAATAAATTATAAGAATCCGGGAACCAAAGCTCACTGTCACTAGAAATTCTAACAAATAAAGGAAAAAACATAAATGTTAATTTAATTTTCAGCTCAAATGTTTAGTTGTAGGAACATTATCATAAAAATATTGTATTCTGAGAATAGTTCTTGATAACAAACAATATCAATAAATTAGAAAATGTACCTTTTAAAAAATAACTTGAGCTTCTGAGTTCTTTTATACTTCATTATTATTACGAACTTATCTTTAAACGTGCATAAAAATATCATAATAATCTTAATAAGTAACAGTAAATATCTTAGAACATCATACTCCTCAATTAAATTTTTAAGAACAAGCATGTTTTCACTCCAACAAGTAATAATAATAATAGTAATAATAATAATAAGACTCATAACTAGATAAAAAGATAAATAAATAAAGCTCACAGAAAAATAAACAAACAAATAAATAAACCTTACAAACAAAGAACTATCTACACAAATACAGTAAAAAGGATACACATAATAATTAAATACATCTAAAAATAACTCACGGATAAGGAGAAATTTTCAAGCTGATCCTAGGGGAGACAGGAATAACGAAAATTATGAAAGTAAGTAGTAATCTGCGTTCAGTTGTCTCTAAAAGTTTTTTTTTTTTTTTTTTTTTTTTTTTTTTTTTTTTTTTTTTTCTTGTCATTATGACCATGATTATCTTGAGTCATCAGTTACACATAAACAGTAAAAAGGTGGAATATCAGGCCTCAGGAATTCACGAGATATTTAGAAGAAATCTTTCAAACCACTCGGACAGAAAGCTGTTTAACATTAAAATCTCCTCTGTTACATTCACTCGAGGAATCAAAAGGTAATGGCAATTCTTGCTTAATAACACTTTCAATCATGGCGGGAAAAATTTTCGGCGATTCATATTTTTGTCATCACTTCGTTTCAGTAGATTCATTAGATTCATTTACATAGCATTTTACTTCTTCAGTAGATTCATTTCAAAATCCGAAACAGGCACTAGCACAGGCATTACCTATCCTGTGCGACTTTTCGATTAGTTGTGACGATTTCAGGAGAACTCGAATTATTTCCACTGGTTAAACAGAAACACGCAGTCATGGCAAGCGAGGGAAAAAACAAAAATAATAAATAAATGTAGAAGATCCAATAATTAGTCATGGGCTGCTGTAAATTCATTTATTAAATTCGTGATAATGAGGAAGGAAACGCTCCTTGTTGCAAAAATTCCATCATTATTTCAGCGAGCTGTCCTCATCGAAGAAGCAACCCAAGAAATCTTCAGAATCTTCCTTTCATCTCGAGACTTCCCCCTTTTTTAACTGAAAAGAAAGTTCTGGAACATTCGGTAGCCTCAAACCATCATTCTTTTATGTAAACAGAATTCTTGTCCAGTTACGAGGCTATTTTAAACAGACGATAAATTTATTTTAAAAAAATATTATTTAACCAATTTATAATTGACTCCGAATTTTAAATATCTTAGGCAGACGATTTTTATACATGATTAATTTTAAGAGAAAAAGAAATGAAATGAATTTATTAATATGCACATTATCGTTGACGGCGGAAAAATAAATAAATAGATAAAATAAAATAATGATATTTTTTGAAAGGTATGGTTTTGGAATAAATTTAATAAGAATTTCTTAAAAAGGGTTGATAAAAACATAGAAGAAATCAGTTTTATTTGGAATATTAAGAAATAAAGTTTTAATTAAGAATATTTTTAATTTAGAGCCATCTTTTTAAATTTACGCATACTGGAATAATGTTTTTTAAGGCAAATTAAGAATTTATATCGTCTGCACACAGATTAACAGATTAGATCTAGAAATAAGATTTTAATTTAATAATTTGAAGTAAGTACGGAATATTATTATAAGAAAATTAAGATAGTATAAAGGTTAGTTTTGGCGAAAAAAAAATTTAAATTTGTAATATGTATGTTTAACTGATACGGCTTATACGTATCCGGATACGTTTAAACGTATATTCTAAAGTATTCGTATAGCAGAAATACGTATTATACGGATATACGTATATCGTTTAAACGTATAGCTGCTATACGTATCCTATCGCGAGCACTACTTTACAGTAAAAAATAGCTGATGGGAATAATGAAGAATTCTCAGAATTTTTAATGGCACGTATCCAGCCGCTTGTTTCCAAGTTGTTAAAAATAGGGGAAAGTTGGTTAAACCGGGTAGGTGGATAAAACAGGCAACCAGGCCTTATGGCTTTATTTGCGGCGGTATCTAGCCGAAAATTTTAAAAATACTTTTAGGCGAGCGGTACGCCAGCTTCCAGTAAAACGAAGTCGTGTAGACGACTTCTTGTTACATTTCGCAGTGGTTATTTTTTAAAGATTTCACGTGAAGATGTTAAAAATCTGACGTCTGCAATGTTACTTTACCAATCCTAAATACCAAAGGATTTAGATAAGGTAAGTATGAGGTATGATAGTCTATTATTTGCTCGTTATTTTAACATTTTGTATTGGTAACTACGAGTTATCTGAACAACGCTAAAGTAACATTTCAACAAAATGGCGTTTTTGTACAAAACCGGGATGCAGATGTTCGGACATAACAGGGAAGTTTCCAGTTTTGGACAACTCATTTATTTGCATGATCTAAATAGAATTAACTTGTCTATGCATTGTTTGACGATCTATAAGTATTTAAAAACTATGCAAAAATTATTATTTAATTTTTAAGTTGTTATACAGAAGATTTTGTCATTTCTCTTGCAACATCTATTCTTTTTTCGATCCCATAAAAATTAGAATTCGAATAAGAAGAAAAAGAAAGAATGGAAAAACAAGACAAGAAGAACTTAACCCTGAAGCGAAGCTTTCTATGATGAAAGAAAAGAAAAGTAGAAAAACTGATGTGAAAGAGAAAAATTCTAAGAAAAAGAAAGTTTAACATTTATCGAGGAAGAAGATGAAAGTGAAGCATACATCTTTTGCAACGGCTTACATGAACAATCTAAACCTAAGGAGAGTTGGATACAGTACCTTTATTGCAGAGGGTGGCCACATAAAGCATGCAGCAATGCAAATGAACAATATCGAAATATTATCTGCAATTTCTGTGCCTAACAATTGTAACTCTTAAAGCATAACTTAACTTATTTTAATTTTATGTAGATATTATAGAGATTCACATTCTATAAGTATAATATGTCAATTTTCATTTAATAAATAGTATTATTGCAAAATTAAAATGCGGTTTTAATTATTTTTTCTAGTTTCCCGTTTTATCCGACCTGGTCGGACCAGGACTTTTCACACTTCTAAAAAAAGTGTTGTTATGAACTCAATTTCTGTTATTCGAGACTGAATGACTACTTTTTTTTCTAAGAAATCAATTTATCATTTTAATACAAATTTTGATTGTTTTTTTCACATAGTGCACAATAATAAAAGGAAAAACATTAGAGTCCCGGTTTTATCCGACTTTCCCTTACATATGTTTATTGTACGAAACCTATTGAGCGCGAGTAACACTCGCACTTGACCGTTTATTTGGATTATATTAAACTACCCAAGTTAAAGATTCCCAATATACTGACTGAAGCACATTGTGGATGAAAATTGTTTTTAATTAAAAACTCTAGTAGATCTCGAATTATTTCCAAGCTAGTAAAATTTTCATCTTTATTTTTTAGCACTTTTCAAAAAAGTGAAAAAGTGCTTATGCATTCGGTTTGTCTGTCCTTCTGTCCTTTTTTCTACGCTCTAACTCTCGTAAATATACTTTGTTTTCATGTAAGTGACAAAAGTTATTTAGGGTCAAAAAAGCATGTTTGGAAGTATGTGCGATTAATGGTTTATTTACAGTTTATTTTATTACCATTCTGTTTATTAGAGGAAATTGCTGAATGGGAATTTCAAACTAAAATATATATGTATCTCTCAAATAAACTAAATTTTGGAATGCAGTGGTTAATACATGCAAATCATTTCTGTATATTATATACAGCGCTGCTAAAAAATTCGGATAATTTTCTGACTGTAGAGTGAAACAGTTGAAATTAGGTTTTGAAATATATTATATACATATTTCCATATCGTGAAATGAGAAGTATTGGTTTAATTTTTTAAACGATGCAGTTTTGTTACATTATTCTGAATATGTTGAAAAGTGCTTTATGATTTGTGCTTGACGCATGATTTTTTATTTCTTGTTATCTTTCCATCGAAATTTTTCTACTCTTATCTAGGGGACACGAATTAACATCAAAATGGTAACAATTTCCACTTTTCAAGTCTACAGACCCGAAATAGTAAATGTCTAATTTATTTTCGCCTTTACATTTCGATAGTTGGATTTTTCAGGTTTGCGGGACGTTAAGTTAAAAAAATAGTGAAATGAAAAAAAAATTTTTTTTTCAAAGCTCTAAGAAGTGAGTAGAAAAACGAAATAAAGAAAATTTTCGCCTTATTTTACTTGCGTTCCTTTACAATTTTAACCAACAGCAGCATTGGTATTTTAGCTAGGCAACAGACGGAGTCAGAGTCATAATCGGGCATTTTTCCCACCGTCACCTCAGCCCTGGTTTTCAAACCGGGAACATCTAAAGTATAAAATGATCTAAAAGTGTATAAATTCGTATGTTCTTATGTAATTCGTCTGTCCAATAAAACTTTTTAATGGAAAGATTTTACCAAGTATATTAAATATCTCTTAAAAGAATTATTAAATTTAAAAATTATATCTGTGTTTATCAAACATTTCTATGTAATAGCACTAATTTTTATAATTTTGCTTGCGAGTATTTTTTAATGTTTCTTAATATTTACAAAAAATCAATCATAGTTTTAAAAAAATCATTGTCAGCGACAATAACACCATTAGTCTTTTTTTTTTCTAAATTTTTTATTTATTAGAGAGGTATATAAATGAAATCTCAAAAATTACCCTGGAAAATTCACGTGCTTGTGCAAAAAGATAAATAAAATAAAATAATAAATAAATACATAATAAATAAATAAATAAAAGAAATCACATTTTTATTTAATTGAACGTAAGAGAGAAGAAACATTGAATATCAATATCACAGGAACTGAATTATATTACGCAAGCCAGTGGGACGATATGATATGTTTTATTCATGATGCATAAAAGCAAAAAAAAAAAAAAAATAAATAAATAAATAAAACTAGAATAAATAGAATAAAAAAAATTCTACATTATTTTAAAATTTTCATTTTTATACAATAAACTAAATACATTAAATTTCCAAACCATACCTTATCCAAACCTATGCAAACCTAAAGATGAATTTATTTCACTTTTTTGTTACGTTATAATGCAAAATTTAGTACTTTGTTATTCATTTTATTTGAAAATATTTTTTTCTAGCGCAACTTCCTTCTAATGTCTACGGGACTAGTAACACGCTTACATTTTTTCAAAGTCAGAAAATAAATAATGCATCCCAAGATATTCGTTGCATTGTAATTACTTTTATATAATATTTCTAAACTAAGGGAGATTAAAACCAGACCGAAATTTTTTACGCTATCCCATCGACAACAGTTTAGAAAAACGACACCAATATGACAAAAGTAAAATGTAACGACAGCTATAATTATGGGTAATGTAGAAATAATTTTGACCAATGTAAAATCTTCGTGAAGAGAATAATAAGCGTGTTTTTCATTTTTTTTTTCTTTGCAATGTATTGTTAAACTTATAATTAAGATTTCTTTTGTTTTATCGCTAGAAGAAATGAAAGGTTTTTATTAAAGTAATAATATCATACCCTTTTTGAAAAAACAATATAAAAAATATCGCTCGAAATGTTCAAAATTCGATTTATTAATGGATATAATCCTTAAAAGATAACAATTAAATTTGATCGAAAATACATTCAATGAATAGCTTTTAATGAATTCAAAATGTCAACGGAACATAAAAGATTACATGTAAATTTTAAAATTTTTTCTAACAAACGTTATTTTTGGTGAATGGTGAGTTTTTGTTTCAACATTTTTAACGAAATAAAACAATTTATAGAAGTATAGAAGTGTACCACTATTATAAATGATAAAGTAATTTATATTTTATATTTATAAACGTATAATGTATACACATACATAGCTGCCAATTTTTATGCATTTTTGAAACCACTAAAATTGTATAGAGATTTTCGGTTTGTTTAGTCGACGATTAAATAACACAATATATACCATAAAATTTTTGTGGCAGGAAAAATGCGTAAAAGTTGGCAGTTATGCGACATATATCAAATCAAATTCCAAAACGATTTGCATGAAAATTTCTAGCACCCTTTTTGGAAATTTTGATAGGTTGAAAGGGACAATAATAATTTAAAAAATAACCTTTAATTGAATCTCTTCGGTTTTATCATATTAAAATTAATTAATTTATGTATTATCATAATACACAAAATGTATTTTTTTTTTCTTTTTAGGAAAAAAAAAATATAAATCAATAAATGTTAATCACAATACATTCTGCTAAATGAATAAAGTATAAATCGATAAGTAAAAATTTACAAATAAATATTGGAAACCTTATGTATCAATAGATGTAATTTTATATATTTGCAGAATAAATAATGTGACTGAAAAGCCAAATGTTTAATTTTTAAATTCATATATTTGTTCCTTCTATCTCAATCTCTTTTTACATAATAGGTCACTAAAGTTATTAAATCAAATCTAGTTCTGCAAAGATATTTTCAATAGGTAGAAATTCATATTCCAATAAAGATGGAAAAAATTTCGATTATTGAAAACAATAAACTCTAACAATGTTTATAATTTATTGAAAAGATCAATTCTTCTTGTCAAATGCTAATAAGAACGGCATTGTATACTTGAATTTCGGAATGTTACAATTCATGAAAATTGTATTTTCTGATTTTACAAAGGTAATTCATGTCTGTGCAGACTTTGATAGATCGCTTTATTATACGAATTTAACCAATTTATTATGCTACATATGTCTAAAAGGGAATTATTTATAGACCTAATTTATCCAAAGTTAAGGGATAATATTTGTAAAATAAATCATTTGCAAGGATGTTAATATTCTTTTTATCACTTTCTTACACGTCGACATAAATTTTACAAATTTTTGTTCTTCAAAAGAAATATATATTATTATTATTTTAGTGTTAAATTAAAATCGCTGACCATCTTCTTAACTTTATATTTTTATTTTTCATATGCGTTATAAGTTACGTGATATGTAGTTTTTAGGATTCTGTTCTTATAAAGTGAAAACGGAACCATTATAAGATAACTCCTGTGTCTGTCTGTTTGTCCGTTACAGCTATTTTACT
This sequence comes from Maratus speculifer, assembly GCA_964019185.1. Classification (NCBI taxonomy): domain Eukaryota; kingdom Metazoa; phylum Arthropoda; class Arachnida; order Araneae; family Salticidae; genus Maratus; species Maratus speculifer. Next base: position 255,366,544 of record OZ025295.1, on the reverse strand, counting down.
CATAAACTATAAAACGTGGAAAGCTAAAATTGGGGGATATAATAAAAACTATTGACCCACATACTGACAGATTATTAAACATTTTAAAACATGTTTAGGGGGAGCCTAATTAAGTTACTTAAAAAAAGACGTTTTCTTTGTATATCGTGTGGGGTATCTTGCGAAAGCTTTTGTTACGCGAAGCAGAAAAAATATATTTCCTTTAATTTTAGGAATTATATTTCCAGCGATATCATGAAAAATATAGTTTAAAAATGTACCTCCCCTCCTACTAATTGCGAACCTAAGGAATTTAAAATATTAAGAAAAAAAATTAGAGCTGATAAATGTTATTTTATACCTTGCAGGAAAACTATAACAATTTCTCTAAATCGCATTGTTTTTCAAAAAAAGCCCATTTCTCTGTTACACACAAATTTTGATTTTTGGGACTGAGAAAAGGTGTTGAGGAACATTGGAAGTACTTCTAGCAGAAGAAATTTAAAAACATTGATGATAATATTTAAAAAAAATCGGCGGTATTTAGCCGAGATACTAACCCTTAAATCAGGGACAATTTGAACATAAACATTGACTAGTGCGACGTACTCTGCGCACCATCAGCTTTCAAAGCCTAGATAACAACTTTTAATAATATTTTTGTGTAAAGAATACCTAGAAGATGTATAAATAAAATAAACTTCATATTGTTGAAAACGTACTAATTTAATTAGAATTAATCACATAAAATCAAGTTTTGTACGCATAAGAAATTAAAATATATATATTCATTGTAGTACCAGGTTTTTTTTTTTAACCCGTTATCGGACAAACAATTTATTTTGTTAAAATTTTGAAAAGTTTCACTGTCACCATAATCAATAAATAAATTTATTTCAAAATTTAAAAAAAAAAAAATCTATTTTTGTCAGGTTACTATAAATACAAATCTCATCTCCAAAATTTCCGGTTCAAATCAATCAGTTTTTAATAAAATTTAAGTGGTAAATATATTACCATTGCATCGTTATTGCGTTGCGTTAAATCGTTTTTTTTTTGCATTAAGTATTGTTTTCATTTTTTAAAGCAAAGCACTCCTTACTTCAGATATAGCGGCAACTACGTAACGAAATTTGTGGTATTAAAATGACTTAAAAAAATCCTTATGCATACGAGCCCTTTTCAAATACTGTAATATTCCCGATTAGTTTGCATTGAGGAGATCTCTTATTACGACTCTTGTGCATTTAGAAGTAAATCAAAAACCTATCAAGAAAAAAAAGTCACGAAACAAAGAGAATTTAGAAATTTGCGAACTTGTTTCTGCACAAGCTCCTTTAGCTCAATGCCAAGTTTAAACATTGAACAACGGTTTTGCGTTAGCTACACTGGAAAAAGAAAGGTTATTACTACGAAAATGAATTGAATCGGTTTCAAGAAATTGATATATATTAATAAGGGTCACGAGATAATTACTACAGGCATCGAATCTCTCGATTATTTGCTGGTACAAATGAAATGTATTTGAAATGTTACTGTATGTCAAATATTGCGTATAAAGCGTAGTTTCGGAAAGCTTATTTTTAGTTGCTTTTTTTGTTTATCTAAATTTCCAACGTTTTACGACTAAATAAATTCAATGATAAAAAGCAGGACTACACAAGAAATTTTGTAAACATTAGTAAAAATTCTAAATTGCTAAAAGAATATTTTTTTTAAATTTAAGTTATATATTTTGTACTCCAGCTTCGTTTAGTACTCAAAGATATGCTTACGTAATCAAATACGGGTTTATGATAAAATTCGTAAAAAATGGCCGAATTTGTTTAGTACTGTTCATGTAATGTTTCGTTAATGTGTTTAAAAAAATGTGATTGCCGTTTTAAGTATGTTCTTGCCTAAATCCAAATTCAGCTTAACACTAGAACAGCCGGATTTTGGACTTACCTAAAACCACTTTTCGGGGTCAATTTGACCCCCATAAGAAATTCAAGCCATATCAAAAAAAAAAAAAAAAAAAAAAAAAAAAAAAAAAAAAATTCTTTTATAAATGATGCTTAAATTGCAAAATATAAAATTTTTTGAAGATTTTATAATTTTTCTTTTTTATTTATTTAGTTGTTAGAGTACGTCTATGCCCATTCTTATGTTTTTTTTTCTTTTTTTTTTTTGAAATGACGGTATATAAATGACAATATATAATTGAATATATTTTATTACACTATACCGCACAATATAGATAATTATCTATATAATAATATATATATCATAATATAATAATATTACACAAAAAAGTAATAAGAAAAGAAACAAAAGTTACAAATGCAAATAATACAAATAAGCCCACAATATGCTTCAAAGTAAGAAAATAAAGAAAATAAATCCTGAATAAGAATATAAATGTGTTCAAAATTTACTTAGACATCAGCTGAAAAACAGAAATTTGCGCGCTATACTGTGAAAGCAACACATTTACCATTTTTTTTAATTATAAAAAATTAGTTTCTGACATCCCTTACAGCATACATAAGTTTAATGTTTTCCCTTGCAATGTTAAAGGCACTTTTTTTGCTTAAAATACTATAATTGATCTATTAGATGGAGGTGGCAACATGATGCCAAATTTATGCAGGTTATTTGCCATGTATTGGATAAATCTGCATCTTGATTTACATGGCAACAAATGTTCAAAATTTTTTTAATTTCTTCTCCAGGATTACAATACAAAGAACAATTTGCAATCAGGTTGTATCAGGTTTCAGAAGCGAAAGTAACTTTATCTGTGGCAGGTGCTTTACCCTGTTACTTCGCACATCGAATCTGAGCAGTATACCGCATGATTTTACAGAAATGATTGCGCGACATTGTCTCTTTGACCATAAATGGTCTTCCATTTTTGTTCCATAAATCATCTGTACAAAGGTTTGACTAACCTAGTGGAAAACGGGAATTTAAGAGGGCAAAAAAAAGCATCGAGTTCTATCAGAGAAATATTCCAGTTGCTATCAATTACAAGCTGAGGAAGTGCTTCAGCAATTGTGCATGTTTGAACAGCATTGCTGCAATTACCACCAAAGGCCAGGCTGAAGTTATATTTGCCCCAATGTTACGACGAGCAAACTATGTTGTTCCACATGCAATTTTCACAATATTTCGAGCTGGTTTGCGATCTGTAGTGGAAGTAGGGCTGATAAGGCTCATAGAAATCCAAAGAATATCATTTAATCCTGTGTACTTTTCGCGACTGTTGCCAGCAGAAATTTTAGATATGTTATTGTATCGTCCTTGTCCACGTGAGCTTCCTGATCCGCAAGAAACAAGGGAAATCACTTTGGCAGAATTTTGCACGGCATCATTGTTTCTGCTTTCAGAATATAACGCATTCAGTAATTTTACATTACGCCAGCGCTGCTAGGATTCCTGCATATTTCATGATAGAATCGAAATGCTCAGAAGGACCCTCCTAACTGAAGGCGATCACGCAACAGAGAGAAGACTACTTCCATTCCCCCTTAAATCGCTATGCTTCATCCAAACAAAGCAAAACTGGAGTTTACTTTTTTGTTTTTAGTAATCGCAATAAGAAATGATATCGGGTAGAGGTAATCGGGAGGTATTGGGACTTTAAATTAGAGTTTAACTAGAAAATTTGTCATTTTTTCTTATGTGAGTCAAAATGACCTCTGTTGGCTGTTTTAGGTATTTCTATGATTATTTTCTTTAATAATTAATGTAGAAAGATGAAGAATTGTCACAGTAAGCTTGATAGTATTTTAGAAAAAGTAAAAAAAAAATATGAGCTGCGGCGCTCGCTTACATGTCGAAATAAAGCATTGGAAATTGGAAAAAAAGGTGAAATGACCCCAACGGCGCTTCTAGAGTTAATGTGGTATTAGTATAAGTGGTGTATGTAAAATAAGCATGCAATATAAAAAGTTGCTTAAAATAATTCAATTTTCCATCTATTGATGGGAATTGCAAAGGGTAAATTTTCAATTGGGTTATGCGTTTACTAAGTAAATAAAGTTTTAGCATAATGTGTAAAGCATATATATCAGTTTCTAAAAGATATACAGAGATGTAAAAAATATGCGTATCCTGAAATCTGGTTTTTAATTGTGCTATGCGTTTTCTAATTCGAAATGTGAGCATTATTTTTACCTTATTAAACGTTAAAATTTTGTTTAAAACATGTCCAAATTATCTGATTAAAAATAGGTAGAGTTTATTTAAATTAAAACATACTACATTATTATTTTTAAAATGTTGACTTGACATACATATGTCGTGCACACGATTATAAAAAATATATAATCGGTAAGTAGACATAATATCATTTATCGGTATTCTTAAAGTACCGTACTTTTACTTTAATCAAAAATTAAGTTTAAAAATAGATATTTTTCAAGCAATGAATTAATAAAATACAAAATTTAAAATAAAGTTTCAATAAAAATTTAACAAATTAAAAAAATTGATCAAGTAGTTATTTAAAATATATAGGGATTTTCCATACTTAAAAGATACAATATAACACGAAATATCAAGTTTCTATAACAGTACTTCGTTTTAAAAATATTATGTGCTAATATCAAAAATATCAGTTAAAAAAACAAAAGTAACGACAAATTATAAATTTAACTTTTCTTTAAACAGGTAATGCTCTACATATTTTATGCAAAAAGGGATTTTGATTGCAATATTGTCATATACTTTCGAAAAAGTTTCATTATTTTTTTGAAAATTGATATATAAAAACAACATTCTTTTTGGCTTTATAAATGATTTAACATTTCCCCGTAAGAGTGACATTATTTCTTATCTGAAAATGTTCAAAAGATTATTAAAAATATAATTTTAACAGTTTTTTCTTTCGAAAAGTTAAATCTAAAAAGAAAGAAAATCTTTAAGTTTAAAAGTAATTCAGTTAAAAGTAAATTTCTTACATAGTATTGAATTTTTGTATTATATATATTATAAATCACTGAAAGTGTTTATATCTTGTTTACTGATAAAATAATTTCATTTAAGAATTATTTATGGTGTTGAATTTCTTTAAAATGTTTCGTCTTAAATTCAATCTGTGATTCAACAAACATATTGATAGTAAAAAGGTATTTTAAGAATCTGAAATAATAATAAAATATATCTAGGATCCTTAATTTTTTTTTTGATAAAGTAATGCATTTTTCCTATTATGTATTGTAAACCAATGGAGTAGTTTATCTCGGAGACTGACAAAACATTTCATTGAAAAAAGTTTATTTTATTGAATTTCTTTAAAATATTTTGCCTTAAACTTATCTTATTCTACACTTCTACTAATTTATTGTTTATTTACTTTCTGACAACTCAACCGAAAGATTTCAAGAAATCCCTCATGAATGTTCATTAGAATCCACGACTCTATTTCGCTGAGTATAACAATTAAATGTAAAACTAAAAAATTAAATGACTGCAAAAATATTTTCCTTACTTAAAACTTCTGACAGTTAGATTCATAACAAGACTTAGTTTCAAGGTTTATTTTGAGACTCTTTTCACATTTATATAGATTGACGTTTATGTATTTCTATATCGATAGAAAGATATTTACTACTCATAAATAAAGATATGTACTTTATTACAAAACTAGCTGACTTCGACCGCTTTGCTGGTCAGTTTCTCTAAAGAAATCATGACTGAAATGAAATATAGCTAACAAAGTTTATATGAGAAAAAAAATCTAAAAAACTAATTATATATCCATAACAGTTGTCAAATTTAAAAAGTACGTGATTAAAAATAAATTATTATTGTTATTTTCAACGAGAAAACTTTTCGTAAATATACAATATTCTAATTATTATATTATTTATAATGAATATATAATTTTTTTTTTCTTTAAAAGTGTGAAAATGAAATAAAAATTCCGTCAATTCGCACAATTTTAATTTTTGCACTGCCGTGTAGGGGAAAAACGTACTTTAAAATGCAATTTGTTTGAATTATTTATTTCTTGTTTTTGAGTTATTAATTATATTGTATTTTTTAAATAATGTTTTGTCACCTTGGCAAGAAATTTATTCTATTTCTAAATATTAAACATGAACCAATCAGAAAATGAATAAAAACAGGACATTACTTCGATATGCTTCAGATTTTCCAAATTTTCTAATTCTGGATCGACAGAAAAAACCGTTTTCTAAATAGTTAATAAAAAAAATAAAGAAATATAGTACAAATTGTAAAACTGGAAGATCCTTCAAAAAAATTACAGAAGAAATATGCAAATAATCAAGGAATTATTCTTTTAAATAATAGTTTTCAAAATATTAAGAAATACTTGTGAATGGATGAAATAAAGTAACATGCAGAATGACAAAAAAAGTTTTAAATATCAGAAGACAAGGTTTTCGTGTTATTTGAATTTTTTGAAAAATAAAATATATTCATTTGGTATAAGATACTAATTTCACTTCTGTTAACATAAAGTAATTGAAAAAATATTGTGACGCTACACTATAAACTTGATGTTCTTTATAGAAAACTGTTTTATGTTATTTTGTATTAGAATTTCTTATTTATGAGATTTCAAAAATCAAAGCTGAATTTTAAGTTAAATACAGGGTTAATCTAAACTTTTCGACAAAAGCTCCCAAACATCATCCAAAGGAGATAGGTGACTTTAAAGTTTAGTGTAAAAAAGAACTATTTTTTTCCGTTACTTTTAATATCTCATTAAATTACATGTAAAATCTTGGACTTAAACTTTGAGCACAAAATCTGAATCGCTGAGGGTGGTTAAGTAACGCAAATTCACTGTATTCAAAAGAGGGGAACTCAAATTTTAACTCCTTGAACTCAGTTCAGTTATTTTCAAGATAATACTGACATAAAGAATATTTATAGTGAAAACTTCAAAAGAATTGACCAATTTTTTCATTTTTTTAAGTCATTTGGAATTTTGGACCCTAAGATTTAATGTCACCTACCTCTTTCAGATGTCGTTTGGGACCCTTAGTTTCCTAATATATTTGTAATCATGTGTATTATCCCACCTTAAAGTTTTTTTCAACAGCTTACATTCACCCTGTATATACAGAATACTTGAAAATACTGAAAGCTCTGTCGCTAGAAACATTATTTAATTACAGGTGTATGATTAAAAAAAAAACTTTTGCATAATAAAGAGTTTATTTGGGAACTACACGTTTTGTTCTTTGCATAAGTGCTACAAAAAAGAAACATACCGGATTTTTTGACGAAGTACTAATGAGTTTTATTGCATATTAATGAAAAAAAAATAGATTAAAATAAAATATTGGCAAAATCTCTTTTTTACAGTTAAAGATTGTATGAAATATAAATTAAACGATAACTACTAGAGAAAGGAGAAGACTACATTTTATATTAAATACACATATAACAGCAAATGTATAAAAGCAGTTTTTAATATTTTTAGAACCGCAAAAATTCTCAAAAGAGGCTAATTTGATCGGCTATTAAAGTATTGCGAAACATTGAACTTTTTTTACTGTGTTGTTTTTTAAAGTGGAAATCTCCTCATAATTGTATTTCCTTTAAATTCCTTCTGATTGGGGATATTTAATGTCTAATGAGCAGCAGCTATTAAACATCGACTGGCAATTTACATACTTGATTAAATTTACGTTGCCATTATTCTTCAACAAACATATTTATCGGTTTTACCTTTTCGATTTCCATTTATTGACTACCATATACTACCATATGTTACCTTATTTCATAATTTACTTTTGGAAACGGTTTATATTTATTTACTGTCTAGTAGGGGTTGCATTGCATCCATAAATATTCATATTTTTCCTTTTACAATGCGTTTTTAAGATTCATATATTTTTAGAAGATGTTAGTACCACATTTAAACAATTTAAGTATTTTTTATCTTACACATGTTACAGGCAGTAAAATTTAGTTGCGTCCGTAAGTCTAGTTTTAAGTGCGATTTTTTTTAATGTTATTTACAAAAGAGCAAAACACATTTAATTCCTTAAGTCTGACGAACGTTACTTTTACTGTATCGTTGGCATTTTGCCCTTTTCTTTTAATTAAAAGAAATTGGGAGGAAATTTTGAAAAAGAAGAAATTTTGTGAATGAATGTCTGTCATTAATTAAAGAAAACAATATTATAAGTAATTTCTGGTATGAATTCGAAATTTCAGCATGGGCAATACTGATTAAAGGGCAGTTTAGATTTTATTTTTTTTTGTTCTGATTGTTTGATTCCATCAGTTTCTTTATAGCACTGTAATTTACTTTATTCCCACATCATTTTATCTGGCGTGAAATAAAATAAATATTTCGAAATAAAATAACTTCTGGCAATTAAAAACCAAACATTTTAAATGTATAGCCGAAACATATAGGAAGTAACGATATAAATTTATGTAAATAATGAAAATGGTTGGAAAAATTTTTGAAATGGAAAAATAAGCAAAAAATTAAATTTTTTTAGTCTTTAAACTCTTATAATTATTTTGCTGTTGAATTTACTTTAAGCTTTTAATTAAATTTTTTTTTTTTTTTTTTTTTTTTTTTTTTTTTTTTTTTTTTTGAAGAAAAATTTGTTTGAAAAAAATGTTTATTTTTTTCACGAAAAGAAAAGTATTTTTTTTGTATGTATTTCTTTTTTTTAGTCTAAAATGTTATTTTCCCAAAAAAACCTGAGTTAAATTTTTAATCTCCCCCCTAAAATCTTAAACTCCCCTACGGTGGCGCAATGTAAGCCATTGGTATAATGGAATGTCCAGTAGCATTATAAATAAAAAAAATCTAAAAACAGATAACTTTAATTAGAATTAATCGCATAAACTCTGCGATATTTGCGACTAGTTTCCTTTGTAATGATCTTTCAATACACCTACCGTGTTTTAAAAGTTGAACCTATCTGAAAAAAAATGGTACGGACAAAAGCGGCGTTGTCGATTTCAAATTCACATTCGAAGCGCGCTTTTACACAATACTAAATTTAAACTTTGATCACGGGTTTTGTTTTAGCTACACTATCAAAAACAAAAGATTTTTACTATGATAAATTTAGTTTTCTGAAATGCCAAAGTTTCAATATACAGTACTTTTATTGTCAGTACTGAATTAAGTTCATCATTAAAAATACAGATTATGATTTCTTTTAATAACTTCGCTTATTTTTATAGTTATTATGTTATAGTGTACAGATTATTTTTAGTAATATAGTTTATAATTCATATGGTTCATGTGCGGAACCTCCTCAGCAAGAGCATTAATTGCACTAGACAGTTTATTATATAAGTATGATTTATATATATATATATATATATAGAAATTTAGAAATTAAAATTCCAAAAATCATTAAAATATGGCGCTGTAAGCCGAAGAACTCGATCTCTGCAAGCGATCTAAAAAAAGTAAAAATAACAAATCAATAAAAATGTGTCAATAAAATTAATGTCAATAAAAATTTTGCAACATACCCTCCCTTAGAATTTAATAAATGAAATTTAATTCAAAGTTTCTGGTAAAAATCTTGATTAAAATTAGGTGGGATATAATATATCCCAATGCCACCCTTCAAGAAGTCAATATATATATTTTTTTTTCTTTAAAGAAAATCTTCTTAAAAATGTTTTAGTTAATGAGGTTTTTATAGTTTTCTTTATTTCTTTTTAATTTACCTAAGTATAATTAATATAATCACTAACCTCACTTAATCAATCTAAAAATGAGGAAAATAACTTTTTCCAAAATTAAACAGAGCGTGCATTTAATTTTCCCTTTTTTTCAAATATTTTTTCAATAAACATCTTGTTTGCTTAAAAAAATGTTTAATAATTAGAAAAAAGATTTACTTAATCGTTTAAGCTTGGATGAATAAAAATCAAAAGTTAATATATAGAGACATTCATTTATGTGTGCAAAAATCTGCCGTTTTACAATCATTATATTGTATACGCGTCAAATTATTTTATGGTTTTTTAAATTGTTTCAGCTTTATTGAAAGAGATAATAAAATTATGCAATCACTTACTTTTTTATTTAAAAAAAGTCTTTGTTTAAATGATGTTATTTAAATTGTCTGCTAAATACAAATTAATTGTAGTGCAGAGAGAAAATTTAATATTAAAACAGGGAAAACTGACATATTAATAAAAAGAAATTTTATTTTTACTTTCAAAAAGCAAATGAAAGATGAGGAGAATTAAATTTTTCATTACATTTCGCGGCGCGACTGAGTTTTAACCCCCTTCTTGGCGCGCTTCCAAAATATCGCCCGGGATTTAAGTCCAGGAGACACTACGCAAAAGACATACCATCTTTTAAAAACAAAACCAGCCTTTTTTTAACTAAAAAAAGAAATCAATAATAGATTTTCTAAACAAATGCACTAAGCTATGAAGTCAAATAATGTTTTTTTATATATATATATAATATGAAACTAAATAACATTAAGATTCAAAGCATCTAAAGTACTAAAGAAAGGCCTAAAACACTTACTTTTAAATACAAAGCACGGTCTCTGCATTCAAAAAACAATAGAAATGTAGAAATACTTCCTTTTAAATACAAAACAAAGGTTTCTAATTAAAAAAAAATCTCTCGTATATTGCCCCCCAAAAAATTACTCACTCGATGTTACACTCTTCGAAATCCAACGGCCTGCCATTAGACACAAGATATTTAATTAATTTCAAGTCGCGAGACTTCAAACTTTTAAATGTTTCTCCTCTCTCGTTCAATAAGAAAACTAGAAAAGAAAGAACGAACGGAGCATGTGCAAGACGAGGAGCGGAACCTCTCCGAATCTCCATGGGTTGCCAAGAAGAGCAGCACCTAAACGGAAAAGAAAGCAAGGCATGGCGCAGTCATCTCGCGTCCAAAAAAAAAAAAAAAAAAAACGCTGCCAAGAAGTGGGTTAAAACTCAGTTTACCCCATTTCGCATTAAGTTATCGTCTGTAGTTGGATTGGCGAACATTTGAATTGGATTGAATATATATCTCAAATATTGCTAAAATATAATGGCTACGTAAATATTCATAATCTCCATTTGTATATTTTTAAATATCTTATAAAGTGTAATACAATAAATATACCATTGAATCTTAAAAAAACAGCTATAAAACAACCAAAAAGTATAAAGTTCTTTAGAGGGATTAGTATTTTAAAAATGCATAATAAATGTTACTTTCCTCTAATTCAGCATGCTCCGTTAGACAAACATGTACTGTAGAATTGTTTATAAGGGTCGAAAATACCGAAATATTTAAAATCGAAATTTAATAGCGCAGAATATTTGCTTTTTGAAATAAATAATAAATTCGTAAAATATTACACCGATTGATTCGTATCCTTTACAGCTTCAAAAGGGTTAATTTTCTTAAAAATCGATAAATTGCCGGTCAATTAATTTCGTACTATTTTTAATTTTTAAGTTCAAGTGTGGAATGATGACATGACGGAAGGCACTTTTCGATTACATACAATTTATTCTTTTGCCAATTCTTCTGTAGCTTATATAGGGTTCTTCTGATCTTATGGATGGTCAAGTTGAAAGTCTATATCACATTCAAAAACAGCGTAGATAAATTAAAATATTCAAGCAAACTTGCTTAAACAATCGTCTGGTATCTCACTCATTGACTGACTGATAAATAATAACCACCAGCTCGCATCACTCTCCTATATATAGGATCGCGGTATGCACTGGAAATTTCTACAAGCTTCTAGAAAAATCCAGAAAACCTCGAAATAACATTCGATGTATCAGTATACCTATGGGGGGGTTACCATCGCCAACAATAGAAAAGTTTGTCGCCAATGTAAGAAAAACTAATATTTACAAAATTCGTAATACTATTTATGAGTAGGATCCCGGTACTCCATCTTTCATCTGAGAGCACTTTAATGAAGATATATCACTGATTTGTGATATAGGCATTTCGTGAAATTATAGGATATGTAACCTTTAATACATGGTTTAGCAGCTTCTGGGCACTATGAAAATACGGTGGATATATTTTAATTTTGAAATAATCGTTGCAGTACGCTTTCAGGATGTTCACAGATAGTATGGCAAATTCGGAAGAGGAATCTGATCCAATGTACAGTCTAGAAATTTGATTAAGAATAGTCATGAACCTTGCTTGAAATATTGTTCCAGGACTTCGTCAAGAATAATCAGGTGAACCTATTGAATCAGTTTGCAATTTTTCAACTAAATTAATTGTTCAGTTGACAAATAAACTTTACCAATAGTTAGTATATCAGTTTTAACTGGCTTAAACTTTGCATTGGTAATGATAGGCAAATCGCAAGGATTTTACAAACTGATCACAATATGACGATAATTCGACGTCCATGTACCAAACTGTTCAAAAAGATGTCTTAGTAGAAGCTTACTGAATTTAGGCAAGGAAACTAATGATGTGGTTTTAATTCCTTCTCATAAAAACGTATAGCATCATCTTTGCTTCTTGTGTTACACGCAGTTCCATCAAGTCCGATTTGAATAATTTTTGTAATTACCATTTCCTTTTTTTCAGAAATAATACAATATCATTCTATATAGCAGTCCCTTTGTCAGGTGATGATGACAGCACCTAACAAAGGAACAAAAATATAGGAACTTGGTTTAAATATCAACCTGGTTCCTGGAATCCTGGTTCTTATTTGAATAGTATTCATTCTTCTTAAATAGTAATGATAACTCTGAAATATACATTCATTTGATAGAAGTTTCAAAGATTCTGATACTGGCTTTAGAAATTCTCATAAAGAAAATTTTAAAACATATCTTGGACATTTCTTTCTTGTCATACTCTCATATGTATTGTGGGTCAAAAGTGGGAAAAGATTGCTAGAATTTCCAACATTTTTACGTAGTCATCCTTCATACGTAGTCATTTTCCAATCATTTTGAAAATCGAAAAGAAAATTTTGACGGATTTACACGTTTCAGATACTGGAGATTCCGATAAATATAATTTTAGGAAAAAAAATATCTATCTGTCTGTCTGAGTGTCTCCAAACGATCTATTTCCCGAACAAATTGAGATAGAAACTTGATATTTGGTGTGTACTTAGTATATAATAATAAAATGAAGCCTATTTAATATCAATAACCTCTATTTTCCCCAACTATTTTTTTTCGGATACTCAAACTAGTCCTTCTGATGAAAGGTATATAACATTTTTTGATATTTTATTTTAAAGGAGTGAATGTAAAAGACAATAGAAAGGCACAAATTTTGCATAAAGAACAAAGTCGGTTGGATAATTAGTTGCCGAGAAATTGATGATCATATCTTCGTATTTCGATTTTTCATGAACCTTTATTCCATTCAAATTTCAATTCAAAGATGTATTTTAATTGGATATGAGGCATTTAATCCTATGCAATAAACTTTTAGTTAATATGAATCTTATTTTTGGAGCTATAAGGATGTTTTTTTACGCCATTCGGTACTATTTGAATAGTTAGACGATTTATATAATTTGTCGAAACTGGTTTATCAGCAATTCATTAATAGAATGCTACTGTTGTTAGAAATATTTAACTATATGTTTAAATTTTATTTTGGGATTTCTATGCATTTTATAAATAGATTGCCCATGTTTTATTTTCAGATTTTATATTATGCATATCCATGATGGGTAAGTTCTACGGTCGCCCCCAAAGATTAGTTTTTGCTCAGAGTTATTTTAAATGCAATTTTAAAAAGTTAAATAATTCTTAATATATAAAAGGAATTAGATTCCTAACTATGCAGTCATCACTTCTCTGTTACCAACGATACTGAAGCTTGCTTTCAAACTTCTTATAAAACGTTTTGATGAGAATTCTTCAATATTATATGTCATTTCGGAAGAAAATGGGGTGTGAGACTTTCATTTCTTTTATTCATAGTTATTTTAAGTACATTGTAAAAAAAAGACAAAATATTCTTACACTCTTAAAAAATCTTATATTAGTTTAAACTAAATGTAGATCTTCAATAGTTGCTACTATTAGATGGCGAAATCTTGTACCAACGTTTGTAGGTCCTGTTGAAGCATAGTTCCAATAGTTGGAGCGAGATTAAAACAGAAAGCTCCAAATATTGGTTCGAGATTTCACCATGTTATGTTCGCAGCTATTGAGCACAAAATTTAAACGGAATATTCAAAAAGAAGTAATATAGTTCAAATAATTACTATCCCTGCATAACAATTAGTCCATATAACATGTCAATTAGGTCACACATGGTCACAAGAGTCGCAGTCACTACGGCGAAACAAAAAATAGGAAATTCCATACGTCTCTTTTATGAGTCTCACATAACTACTATAAGTTACTCCATTGACAGGTGATTATGACTGCTGCTTTCTGGCGAGTCACAAGGTGTCTTTACAATGTCATTTCATTGAGACTCTCTTGTAATCTCTTATCTGGAGACTCAATTTCAAAGTCATTGTGAACGATTCATTATGATAAATTACCAAATAATGTCCCAATAAAGTCACATGGTGACTTTTCATCACTTTTCACAGTGGTTACTTTACAGTAGTCTCTCTGTGACCATTTGACAAAGTCTTGTGACAAAAAGTCACCTTTTGACTTTAATGGGACATTATTTGGTAGTTTATCATAATGCAACGTTCACAGTGACTTTGAAATCGAGTCTCCAGATAAGAGGTCACACGATAATCTCAATGAAACGACATTGTAAAGTCACCTAGCGACTCGCCACAAAGCAGCAGTCACAATGCCTTGTTAGTGGAGTCACGTATAGTAGTTATTTTAGACTCATAAAAGAGACGTATGGAATTTCCTTTTTTTTTTCGCCGTAGTGACTGTGACTGTTGTGACCATGTGCGACCTGAATGAGATGTTATATGGATTAGCTACTATGCAAGAAAATTAATTATTTTAATTACGCTGTAAAACATTTGTGGTAACGTTACTCAATAAAATTGGTGGCAGCTACAATTTATACTTCATTGAGTAATTTTTCACTTAAAACATGCATTATTATTTAAAACATGCATTATTGGTGTAACATTGCAATGTTACGCCGATTATATCGGTTAAAATACTCCACCGAATTGGAGGCAGCAAGGCTGCCACCAGTTTTATGGAGTAACGTTACACAAATGTTTTACAGTGTATATTGCTTCCTTTAGAATATTCGCGCGAAAATTATCGCTTGAAAATCCCTTGAAAATTAACATTTTTGGACTCGTCCTTAAATTTTGCACACCAGTGTATTTTAACTAGAAGAATATACAATCGTCACTATTTAGTTACTCCAAATTTCGAGCTGGTTTTATAACTTCTTATGAAACTTTTCATGAAAGGTCTCCATGATTACATTTCATGTGTGCTAAAAATGAGGAATTATGACTTCCATTTCTTTTATTTATAAGCACGTAAAATGTATTGAAAAAAAGGCATTTTTTTTTACTTTAAGAAAAATAAATAACTTCCTAAGGAAATACTACAGTCATCTATTCCAATTTATTAAAGATTCCGAAAAGCGAAATTTATTTTTAGAAACCTTCTTATTGATTTTAGAAGCAGTAACTGAAAACAATACTTTTAATGAAAATTTCAGTTCTTCATAAATACAATTATCTATTCGCATTTTCTTCAACATAAATAAGTAATTTGTTTTCCCGTTTTTTAGTAAAATCTCATTGAATAAATTATTGATAAAAAATTTAGTAAAATTAAGTTGATGAATTGAAAAGATTCTTTTTTCGTAAATATTGAAATAATCTTTCTATAGAATATACAACTGCGAACACGTGCAATATTATCTTAAAAACAAGCGAGGTTAGCGTAGCTGTCTTTTAATTCTTAGATTTTTTTGATTCTCTGATAAGATTTGTGTCACGCATTTTTTTTTTCTCGGAAAATCTGTATTTATTTCTAACATATGTCAAATATACTTTTCTATAAAAAATAAAATTTTATAATTTGTATCGTACAATTTAAAAACCTAACTTTGTGTTGACCTTTGTTTCATTTCTGCTTGAAATGTTGTAAAATCAATTGTAATTGCTTTCAAAATGTGAAAATATATTAGGCAGAGCATTTTTATTTCTAGAAGCACAATGGCCATGTAAAAATAAGTTTTTTCCAAAAAGAAAAAAAAAATGAAGGGAAAATACAGTAAACATTTTTCAAAGTATATTTTTGTTATCAAATTCTAAGCAGACAGTTTAGAGAAAATTTTCGATTATTTCTTGTTTAGTAAGTTTTTGATTCTCTTCATGCATAATGACAGTATTATTTATACAATCACACACCATTATTTTTTCATTTGTGAATAAATAGCGAAACCAGAATTTTCTGGTTTGCAAGTACTTCTGGCAGGTGCGATAGTATTTTTTTAGCAATATACAGGATTGGTTTTTGGTGTTCTTATTATTTTACATAGTACTGTATTTTGATGATTTTCTCTTCTAATATCTCACAACGTTTTACTTTAATCTTTTTATCATTTGAAAAGAAGAAAAAATTGATTATTTTTGTTGTGTTGTAGTTTAAACAGTTTTTAGCTCGCATGCTGTGAAAGCCTGAGAGTTCAATTACCCGCCCTTATTTCTGTATATATGTATATGCGTGCGTGCATAACGCGATCATAATAAAAATATCCGATTTTCTTGAAATTTTGGATATAGGTTTATCCTGATAAGGCGCTTCCCTAGTAAGTTTTGGTAGTTCCTTCTATAAGCATAAGAGGGAGACGTGAACGAATGCCACTCCCCTTAATTTATATGAATTATAAATCTATATAAATTTTATTTATTATTTTTATTATATTTATATAAATTTATATATAAATTATAAATTTATAAAATTAGTATTCCGAGTTCACTGAATAAGTATAATGAGGGGGAAGAGTGGGGGCTAATCCCACCTTCTTAGGATGGCATAGCTAAGGCCGTGGAAACCCTAGATTCAGTTTTTAAAGTTTTTAAATCTAAACATAACTCTTTTGCAGCAGCTTTTATTGACATGTGTAAAGCTTTTGATTCAGTAGCTTTTCTGGCGATTTATGCCGCTCTGGTTTTAATCGGAATTCCCGATTCTTTTATTAAATACATCAGGTTTCTTTATTCTCATGCTAGGACGTTTTTGTTATTCAATAGCCGCTATTCCAGTCCTGTCCATCCTAAGAGAGGGATGTTCCAAGGTGACCCACTCTCCTCAACCCTTTTTTTTTTGGCCGTTCTAGATTTCGTCTTGCGGTCTCTTGATGAGAATCTGGGGACCTCTCTTTTTGAAAATAAGAGGATTTGTTTCCTTGCCTACGCAGACGACGTTCTTCTCCTGGCGAGAGACGCCGTCTGTCTTCAGAAGTTATTAAATTTGTTTGTCAAGGCCTTGTGTTCGACTGGTTTGGTAATCAATGTAGGTAAAAGTTTCACTTTTACTTGGTTAGCGAATAATAAGAGGAAAAAAGTGGTTTTTGATGCCACCTCTAAGTTTTTTGTATATAATCAACCTCTAAAGGTTAAACCTTTTGACTCTTCTTTTAAGTACCTTGGGGTCCCTTATACTCCTCATGGGAGAATCTATGGAAATGTTGATGTCCATACTGATCTTTAAATTTTGAAGAAGTCACCGACCAAACCGCAACAGCGCATCTTCTTCCTCGGGACCATGTTGATTCCCCGGTACATGCATTCGCTTGTGCTGGGGAAGATACATTGTGGAAATCTGAGGAAGATTGATCTTAAGATTCTGCGCTTTGTCCGGGACGTTCTCCGTCTCCCTCATGACACCCCCAACAGTGCTATGTATACGAAAGTACGCGTGGGCGGATTGGGGTTGCCATGTCTCAGATGGGTCGTTCCGATGCTTCCCTACCATCGTTTGCGGTTTGGGAGGGATTGGCTTCGTAATCTTCTCCGTGCCCTTAACGGAGCCCTTCTTACTTCAAGAACTCGTATTGACACCCTTTTTAGGCATGATCTGCATGCACGTTGTGATGGACTCGGACTCGCACAGTCGGCTGGAGTCCCTGTTGCTCATTCCTGGGTTGGCGACGGAACTTCATTAATGAGCGGCTCAGATTATATATCGTCGATCAAAGTCCGATACAATTGTCTGTTCAGTCGCTCCCGTCGCACCAGAGGAAGGGACTTAATACGTAGCTGTTCCAGGGGCTGTGCGCAGCCCGAAACACTAACCCACATGCTGCAGATCTGTTACGCCACTCATGGGTTCCGTGTTAGGCGGCACGACGATCTTTGTTCATATATTAAGAGGTCGTTGGAACAAAAGAGACTCTCGGTCCATTCCGAACCTCACTTTAAATTTAAGGATTCAATTTTAAAGCCTGACTTGCTTGCTTACTCTAATACGAATGTTTTTGTTTTAGATGTACAAGTCATTAATGACCAGTTTGACCTTGACGTAGCACATGAGAACAAAGTTACTAAATACAAAGTCTTGCGACCGCAGCTCGATCCTTTGAGATCCGGAGGTGCCATTTTCACTTCTCTCACTGTCAAGTGGAGAGGTATTTTTTCTAAGGATAGTTTTTCTCTACTTACTGCCTGTCACCTTCTGCGACCACCTGATTTCGGGATATTGGCCGCAAGAGTCCTGCGCTGGGGCTACAGACTCTGGAAAATCCACCAGTCAATGACTTCCGTTGTCGGAACGTAGGATTGTCCAGCGACGCGGCGTGTGCCGTGACCCTCCTTGTGAGGTCTTCTGTTTTCTGTTCGAAAGACAGTTATTTCATGCAAATGTAACTTCATTGTATTTTCTGTTTCAATAAAAGTTATTTTTAGGCATGACGTGATTTTCATCTTTGTCAATGTAGTCTCCTTGCGCAAATGCATATTTCAGCATAGAAATGTTCTTAATTGATAAGAATTGATAGTGTCCCAGTGATTATTGTTTTTTGACATTGTTCCCAGTCACAAGATTCCTTATTATATTTGATTCGTTGACTAAATTAATATCACGGAAGTAATTTACAAAGATATTCGATGGACAGAAACGCATAAAATCCAGCTTTTGGGTGAGACTAATTAAATTTCAGCAGGCATATGCATCAGATTAATG
Organism: Maratus speculifer; assembly: GCA_964019185.1. Classification (NCBI taxonomy): domain Eukaryota; kingdom Metazoa; phylum Arthropoda; class Arachnida; order Araneae; family Salticidae; genus Maratus; species Maratus speculifer. Next base: position 255,347,500 of record OZ025295.1, on the reverse strand, counting down.
TATCCTTTTTTTTCTCAGAAACGCCGCAAGTAGTCCTGTAATATTAATGTAGATAAAATATTAACAAAAGTTACCATACCATCCTTTGAAATAGTCATTTCCCATAACTATGCACCGCTGTGATCTGCTATACATGTCCTGGGAAATTCGCAAGAAGTATTCTTTTGGGATTGAGTTCAAAAGCTTCGTCACGTTTTGTTGGATATCAGCAATATGGTCAAATCTCTTTCAAAGAGAGTTTGAGTGGTGAAAATAAGAAGAAAGCTGAAGGAATGAGATCTGGCGAGTATGGTGGATGTGCAGTTTGCACCATCCAACATGAATTTCTTTTTGTGTCTTGCAAAGCTTAAAACCAAACTTTAAACTGATCTTTTGTTAGTTCATTTTCCTGTTCTCAGTTAAGAACCAACACACTGAACAAGTACTTAGTAAAGCAAGTCTTGCACAGAGCCTAAACGACGCTCAACTGAAAAACGGTGGGGGAAGATGGTCAACACTTGTCTCTATGCAGGTGCTGCGTTTTGTTCGACAAGTGTTGCCAGATCCGTCGTTCTGAATTATTCATCGAACTTTTTTGTCAGAGGTAGTATTTCCTACATCATACATAAGAAGTACATTTTTTACTTATTCGTCTTTTTTCTCACTTACGACATTTTTGTAACACTTTTATTATACAGGATAACTTATCAAAAAACTTACCTATATTTAACCAAGTACGCAGATGGAGGTGTATTTTTGTAGGAAAACCATTTCTTTCTTGAAGACAGATAAAAATAGTGGGAAAGAAGACAATATTTATATAATTTCTTTTCCTATTTAGACGGTAAATGCGACTTTCAGCTAATTCTAATGTTTTTCAAATACATGACGAAAGACATTCTTTCGATTGAAGATGTTGCTAATGTAAGTCTTGAAGTTCAGAACTTCGAAAGAATTTTAAAGAGTCTGGTAACTTTAAACGAACTTCCCACTATTTTTAAAAAGGGAGAAAAAAAAGCTTAAAATTGAATAGTAACAGGCTTTGGTCAATCAACTGAAAAGTAGACCTGAGTAGCGTCAAACATGGTAGAGAACATTATCATCTGACTTAGTACGTTTTTATTTAAAAACAAAAACAATCAACATTTTCTCGGAGTTTAAAGTCAAAACGTATAATATTAGAAAATTTGAAAAAAAAAATCATAATTCCAAATAGTAATGTCATACTGAAATTGAGACTTCCGGTTTTATAAATATGGCATTAGAATAAAAGTAAAATAAACCTTATTTTTTATTAATATTATTAAATATATTAAGCAAATTTTTTTCTATTGTTCCAAAATGTACATAGCTAATTTCATGACATAACACATAATAGTTATACAATACAAAATAGCTAATTGCATAAATAAATATGGTTAATTAGTATTGAAAAACAACCCTAGAAAGTTCACAATTTAACAGGTCAATTATGATGAATAGTAAAATTCCTTGCAAAAGAATCAATAAACATGCCTAAAATCCAATTAGAATAAATGTTTAATGTTAGTAAAATTTCATATTATTAAAAGTTTATATCATAAAATTTCAATTATTTGTTAAAAAATAAAATAAAATAAAATAAAATAAAATTATAAGTTTATTTAAATTACTTCCTATACGTCGCTACGTATCTGCTTAGTTTAGAATTTAAATAAATGCTATTTTTAAAAATTTAAGCAATTCAACATAGACAAAGTAAAAACAATATAAATACATCTAATGTAAAATGATTAATTGTTTTTATGTGTTCAAAAGTGCTTCCATTTCATGAAAGAAATATAGTTTTTTTTTATTTTTCCCTTTTTCAGAGTAAGAAACTAAATTGCACTTTTGCAAAGAAAAAAGCAACATCGGAAAAGTAATTCGACACATAAACTTGAACTAAGACTTTTGACAAATCAATTTTCCCACACAATTCGAAAATTCGTTATTCTATGCTGCCTATTTTTTTCACATTTTTTTATAATGATACAAAAATGCGATATTTTCTATTTTTGAAATGTGCAACAAAATGAAAATAAATCATTTAAATTTTTTTTTTAAAGAAAATGCTTTTAGATTCTATTGATACATAAAATGAAACTGTTACACGTTTAGTTTACAGGTCCGTTTAAAGTAGATTTTTTTTTATTGAAACACAAAGTGGAATGAGTCATTAAAATCTTTGAAAGTATCTTATAAATTTCTTTTATGTGCTATGAGTTATTTTCAGGCAATTTAAAACAAACCAATCCTTATTTTTTTATCAACATAAAATTAATCATTACATCGATAATGTTACACTAAAAAGTAAGTCTGAATATCTAAAGAAATTTATTTATTTGTTAACAACCTTTATTTAGGCATTTATTTTTCATTTTTTGGAGTATTTACACGTTTCTAAAGTATTTATGATATTGTATAATTTCTTTGTCGTTTGTCTGTTAAAATATGACGTTAAATTTAATTAATTGGAAAAACTCCTTTTCCTCTTAAGAAAAAAAAAACATAGAAATATTTTGTGAAAGGCATGTCAGTATTACATGCTTCGGGTTCTATATTCGGATACATTCACTGTATGTTTTGGACAATGTACTGGGTCTGAAACCCTTTAATTTTTCCGATTCCGATAAAACTCTTTCAACTATTACGACCAAAAAAAAAAAAGAGCATTTAGTAATTAAAATACCAGAATCAGATATTTTAAGAACTTTTCTTCCTGGCCAGCTGAAAACTGCTTGAAAACAAACTAATGTGGATTAATAAGAACTTTTAAATCTTATCACATTAACGCTGAATTAGACATTTAATTTAGCATTCGGAAACGATATGTAAAGCACCTAACTCTTTCTATGGCTAAAGACATTTAATCCTTGACAACGGAGTTATTGTTTAATGAGAATCAGACGATCATTGCACTAACTATTTGAGAATTTCAAAATATAGATAATGATTTCATGAGTTTGTTATGTGTGTATTTTTGCAGTTTTGATTTGCCTATTTATCTGCTGTTGATTATCTTTCGAATGATGAATCAAAAGTTTAAAGTTTATTACTAAAAACAAATAATATCGAATTAAAAATGATATTAAAAAGTTCATGATATTTTAAGTGAGAACTTGCAATATTTACCTTTTTTTCAAATTTACTTTTTCATGAGCAAAAATATAGCTAGTTTTGAAAGAAAAAAACAAAGGAATTCTAATTTGCATCTATTAAAAATACATCCTCTTAAATTGGATGATTTTTTACTTCTAATAGTTTTGTTGAAATGGCTAATATTGAAGATAGTAGACCTCAGTGTAGCAGCTAAATATTGTCCTAAAATACCCCTACCAAAAAAGCTAGATTAACTGCTAAAACGTGTCCTGCAAATTATGTTGATAAACAAGTTGTTGCATTGAACAGGACTTTTTACTTATTCAACAAATAATGAAGAGCAGAAACATTTTTTGTTACAAATCGTAGCACAAAAAGAACTTTATGAAGTGCAATCGCCAAAATCACTTTGAAATACAGTAGATTAAAAATATGTTAATGTGAAAATAAATATATGATTGTTGGAAAACTTTTTTCTCCATTAGTTTTCTTTACCAATAGTAAGTTAATTGTATACATAAATTCACTTTTAGTGCATAGTTAAAATTGAAGGTTAAATCACACACACACACACATATATTTATATATATTGTTAATTATTAAAAGCACACACTACACAAAATAGTCCATATGCACTGTTTCTTTTAAAAAACTCTTTATTTATAAAAAATAAATTCACTAGCAGCTCACTGCTGCATATCGTCTGCACTTCTCTCAAACACAACTTTTGAAATGAAAGAAAAAAAAAAACAATTCACTTTTTTTCATTTTCTAAACACTGGCATTTTAATTAGAGGCAGCACGGTATCGTCTGCCTACATGGAACATACCGGCCCCCATTGACATGTTTCACATTCAATAATAACTCTTTTTTTTACTAAGTACACTAATTACACAAATAAATATAAAAGGTCACTATATATGTTACTTAAATATAAAATTGAAAGAAAAAAATATAACACACACACATATATATATATACATTTATCTCTTTTTTTAAGTACTATGGGTTTCAGGCATAGGTAAAATACATATTTTACTAATCGATCTTTTAAAAATCGAGTTTTTACCTGAACTACGCAAATTTTCTTATCATTACCGTAATGTACTGCAATAATTCTGCCTAAAGGCCACTTATTGCTTGATATATTTTATTCTACTAACAACACTAGATCTCCTATTTTTACTTTATCCTTTTCAAATCTCCACTTACCCCTCTGTTGTAATTCACTTAAATAATAATGATGCCATTTGCGCCAAAAAAGTTGTACAATTTTAGTTATTCTTTGCCATTTTTTGAGGCGATTTTCTTTTATATTGGTTAAATCAGGCTCAATAATGACATTTAATGGTCTGTTTATAAGAAAATGAGCTCGAGTTAGGACTCCAAAACCATCTGCATCATCTGATAATGAACTCAAAGGCCTCGAATTTAATGTTCTCTCTATTTGTATCATTACTGTAAGAAATTCCTCATAAGTGAGGTTAGCACCTCCCACAATTCTCTTAAAATGAAATTTAAAGGATTTTATTGCGGCCTCCCAAAGACCCCCGAAATTGGGTGATCTGGGGGGAATAAATTTCCACTCAATGCCTTCACTAGACAAATATGCTGCTAATTTCTCATCAGGTTTTCTTACTAACTCAAAAAGGACCCTAAGTGTTTTATCTGCCCAAATAATTTTTTTTTGCATTATCAGAATACAATTTGGCACATTTACTTCTGCGTGCTATGAATCTTTTTAGTGCCGCAATAAATGATTAGGAAGTTAAATCTGAAACAATTTCTATGTATATAGCCTTAAATAGAAAACAAACAAAAATACAGACATAAATTTTTTGTAAGATGGTTCTACGTGCATAACCAATATTGATCATAAATGGCCCACACAGATCAACACCCGAAATATTAAAGCAATAGTCTAATTGGACTCTATCCCTGGGCAAATGGCCCATCAATTGATTTGCATTAACTGGTTTAGCTTTAAAACATGGAATGCACTGATGAACCACCTTTCGACACATTGCACGACCATTTATTGGCGAAAATTTATCTCTTACTAAGGATAGTAAAGTTGACGCACCAACATGCAAATATTTCTTATGATAATAATTTATAAGAATTACAGTAAATTTATTACTCTTTGGTTAAATCGCTGGGTGCTTTTTTGAAAAATTTAAATCACTATTATCTAACCTGCCACCAACCCTTAAAATTCCAAATTCCTCTAAGTAAAAGTTGAGGCCTTTTAACTTGCTACTCGGACTTACCGATCCTTTAGTCTGAAGACTATGTATGTCTGGACTAAAGGTTTCATTTTGCACTAATTTAATTAAATATTTCTCTGCAAAGTCCAATTCATATATACTCAATGGTCCAATACTTTTATAAAGCGGGTTTCTTGTATTCATCACAAATCTGAAAATATAACTAAGAATACGCACAATCGTTAAATAATTATTACTATGATTAATCAAGTTATATACAAAACAATTCTCGGTAATGTTACAATTTATAACATTAAATTCATTAAAGAATTTAACATTAAATTTGAGCTCTTTATTGAACTCATCATTTGTTTTTGGTATGAATATTGTACGTTGAGGATAATCACTGTTTTGAAGAAATGAAGGTCCCTTCCACCACAATTCACAGTTTGCAAGTTTGTCAGGATCCATACCTCTGGAAAGTTTGTCATCAGGATTTTCTTCTGAGCAAATATGATGCCACTGTTCAACACTAGAGTTTACTTGTATGTTAACCACTCGATTTTGAACAAATTGCTTAAGGTCGATAGGTTCTTTTTGAATCCATGCTAACACAATTATTGAATCTGACCAAAGGAAAACATTAGTCACTATTACTTTCATGGATGATAATACTCTGTTTACCAGTTTGGTTAGCATCACTGCTGCACATAACTCCAGTCTTGGAATAGTTAGACTCTTTATCGGTATAACGCGCGGCTTGCTAGCGATTAAATTTACCATCACATTTCCTAAGGAATCACTAGATTTGCAATAAACTGCTGCCCCATAGCAACGTTCTGAGGCGTTTGCGAACCCGTGTATTTCTATAATTTCTGGGTTTTCGATTATAATACGCATACAAATTTTTATATTATTTACACATTTAAACGACATAAGAAATTGATGCCACTCGTGAAACGCTGATTCAGGAAGCTCGTCATCCCAGTCAATATTGATTCTCCACAATTTCTGCGTTAGTATTTTGGCTTTAGATATAATTGGACCAAGAAGTCCCAGTGGGTCAAATAGTCTCGCGATTGTTGACAATACTTCTCGCTTTGTGTAGGAATTGCTCAATTCCACCTTAACTCGAAAAGTGAAACAATCATCTCTTGGGTTCCACGAAACCCCTAACGTTTTAGTTTTAATTTAATTTTCAAATTTGTACCCTTCTTCATATGTCAGCGAAAGATTTTTATCACTTGTACACCACTTATGGAGTCTCATACCTTCTTTATGCATAATCGCTATGAGCTGCCGCTGCAACTCTTTGGCTTTTTCAAGCGTAGGTGCACCGCACAAAAAATCATCCATGTAAATATTTTCACAAAGAACCGATGCTGCCATAGGCTATTTATCTCCTTCATCAATCGATAGCTGGTTGAGAGTTTTCATTGCTACATAAGGCGCACTAACCGTACCGTATGTAACGGTCTGTAGTTCAAAAATTTTAGGCTCTTCCTCGAAATTATCGTTCCACAAAATTCTCTGCAATGCGTGCTGACTAGGATCAATATTGATCATTCGATACATCATTTGAATATCCGCAGTCAATGCATAAATATGCTCTCGAAAACTAACCATGATCGTAAATAAGTCATTCTGAATGACACCGCTATTATATTGCAATGAATTAAGTGATGAGCCATTTGTTGTTGCGGCAGAACAGTTAAATACAACTCTCAGTTTTGTGGTGGACTTTTCTGGTCTAAAAATACCATGATGTGGACCATAATACACAACGTTAAATTCCTCCACTTCTTTAATCTGTTTCATATGCCCAACATTTCATATTCATTTAAAAAATCTTTATACAATTTGAAGTATTTTTTTATTCCTTGATAAGCGAGTCCACAGCGATTTCAGTTTTTAAGAGCAAGCTCCCTAGATTGGCCTAAACACGAAGGATTTTCCTTTAAAGGCATTTTCACCACCTATCTCCCTTCCTCACTTCTCCCATGCGTACGCGCAAAATGCTGCTCACATGTCTCAAATTCCTTACTTTTTGATAACTGTACTTCGACGTTTTCAACTTCCCAAAACTTTTTTTAATGTTTGGTTTAAATCTTCCTCCCGAATTAGCCCACAATGAACTTTTACATTACTTTCCTGCTCTATGCATCCACTAGCCACATACCCAAATACGGTATTTTGCAAAAGTAAATTTGAACTCTGAGAATATATTTGTCCCGGTCTTAATAACTCATAAAATATTTCTGCCCCCAACAACATGTCAATTTTATCAGGGAAATTAAATCTATAATCTGCTAATATAGTTAAATCTGGTACTTCAGCATTTATGTTAACCACTTGTTGCGGAATTAAATCTGTAATTTTCCTTACTACTAGCATAGTCAATTCCCTTTCAAAATTTTTATCTCTATTCGCGATTTTTGTATTTACGCAGCCTTTTATTGTCATAGAAGTGTCATCCAAACATGAAATTAAAGTATTCGTTTTATTAATTCTAAGCTGCAATCGATTAGCACACTGTGAAGTAATCAAATAGGCTTGTGTACCGACATCTAGTAAGCATCTAACTTCTTGCCATTCCGAAAACTTATCTTAAATGAGGATACGCGCCGTACTTAATAAAACGGATTTTGTTTTATTTTTCACAAAACTAGAGGTGACAGTCTGACTCGGAGGGTAGAAAAATATGAGTTGAAGAGTATGAAATCTCGGGTTGTGAATTTTTTATTCCTGCAGCCGATTGAAACTCATGACTAACATTTTTATTTTGATTATTTAATTCCTTTTCTTCTCTAGGAAAATGTATTAGTTCAGAATGCGGTAGTTTTACATCTAGCACAATTTTTAGATTTACATTTCTGTGCGCAACAATTATAATTTAAACATTTGAAACATGCTTTATTTAATTTCACAACTTCTACTCTATCTTTAATGGACAGTTTTTTGAATTGTGGACAAGTATGTAAACCGTGATACTCATTAGATTTACACAAGACACATTTGACATTTTTTGTTTCCGAAAAAAATATATTTGAAGCGCTTCTTTGAGGCCGATTTTGAAATTTAATTCTCGCTATACGTTTATTTTCATTTATCGTATTTCTCGAATACACATTTGATTCACATTTAGATTTATTTTTAATCGACAAAAAAATATTGCATTCTCTTCCTAGTTGCTGTGGTTTAAAATATGACTCTGATTGTTTAATTGCGTTATGATTCATTAATTCGCGATCTAAAGAACTGAATATTTTATCTGAAACAATCAGATCGCATAATGATTTAAAACCATTTACCTCACGCAAATTACAGTAATACTGAAAAGTTGAACTCAGCCTAGCTGCAAATTGAACGTAACTTTCCGACGGTAATTTTTACGCACTCTTGAAATTGTTTAAACATTCTTGTGCAGTAGGTTGAAATTCCCTAAAGACTATATTTTTCAATTTATCATAACTAATCAACTCTTCCTGTGATAAATAGATCATTAAATTGCTCGCTTTTTCGCCGAGAATATTTAGCAGAATTTCGGCCATAAACTCTTCAGGTACATTTTTAAATCGAAACGCTTTCTCAAGAGATTGGAAAAAAATATTAAATGACTCAGCTCTCGATGGTAAAGGAATAGTTAAATTTTTAATACTTTTAATAAAACATTCCAAGTTATTGTTCCCTATTTCCGTTTCCGATTTTTCTGTTACGGACGGCAAATTTTCACGAGATTCTTTACGCAATTTGGCTGTTTCTAATCCTTTCTCTAACTGAGCTAGTTTAATTTTTTCAAATTCCAAATTTTGGGATGGTTTTTTACGAATATTTGCTAATTCTAACTCTTTTTCTACTTGCGCTAATTTAATTTTTTCTAATTCTAATTTTGTTTTCTCAGTTTCTTTTCGTGACTTATACTCCTCAACAACCGAATTAACGATGTTTTTTAATAACTGCTCATTTGAGTAACATTCACTATTCTCTATAATATTTCTTAAATCAATAATTTTATTACTTTCAGGAGCAGTTAAACCCAATTCCTCAATTTCAAGCTTAAGCTGGTATTTATTTAAATTATCAATAACAGACATAATTTAATCAAAATAAACTAGAAAATTGCTCTTACCTCACTCAAATCGCTGCGAAATTCCGACGTAGATTCATTATAACTCTTAAATTTATCTTCTTAGACACAATACTTCATTTGTTTGAGCAGAATATTATTCGACGAATCTCACAATGAAAGAACTCTTCATAGAACTCTTAATATCACATCAGCACATAGTTAATTCGAAGATTATTCTCTCACATTAATAATTATTTTCAGCTCCTTGCGAGACGGACCATGTTAATTATTAAAAGCACACACTACACAAAATATTCCATATGCACTGGTTCTTTTAAAAAACTCTTTATTTATAAAGAATAAATTCACTAGCAGCTCACTGCTGCATATCGTCTGCACTTCTCTCAAACACAACTTTTGGAATGAAAACAAAACAAAACAAAACAAAACAAAACAAAATCACTTCTTTTCATTTTTTCAACACTGACATTTTAATTAGAGGTAGCACGGTATCTTCTGCCTACATGGAACATATATATATATATATATATATATATATATATATATATATATATATATATATATATATATATATATATATATCAAGTAATTAAAGTGATTTCAATAATTAATGTATCTTTCCTCCAAGAACAAGGTCACAATTTATACAAAAACAGTTTCAAATAAAATATAAAAAAAATTCATAAATAAAAAAATACCAAGTGAACATTAATATTTTTTTAATGTAGCTAATAAAAATACCACATTTCCCATTATTTCGACCAATTTTACGTAAATTCAATGATTTTGGGATATGTTTTTAAGGTCTGTATTTATAAAATGCGTTTTATATTCACAGAACGAACATTTTTGGGAGGTCAAAATTCATAATTTTTAAAGATGATTTTTTGGGACACTTTGGCGTACAGTCAGTATACATATTTCATCTTTATTCCTTCATGGGTACCATTACCCGGTAAAAATGGGCAACAGGGGAACTCATGTAGGCTTGCCCCATAAAAACGAACTATTGGATCATTTTACATCACTGGATCTGTGTTCCATACGTTTTATTATTTTATTATCTTTTTAGCTTAACTGTTTAAATAACTGTACAATTTAATAATTTAACTGGGTAAATAACTTGAAAAAATTTATCTAAATCGACCATGTAAATTGACATATCAACTAAGGATTAGTATAAGGTAGAACATTGAACTGAATGAGTGTAAAAAAGCACCATATGGGAAATTATTATATTTATTTGCGCAAACAATATAAGAATATAGTACGTGTGCACTTTAGTAGAGTTACTAAGTATAAAAGCTAAATGGGCATTTGAAAAAAGTCAAGATAAACTCATGAATAAACGGGTATGAAAGCACTTAAAAATGCAGTTCTGCTTTTTATTTATCTCTATGAAATTACCGTACGTTCAATTTACGCAGAATGCAATTATGCTTCAGTGTCGAACAGAATTGTTTTTTTTTTCAGTTCCAATAATTTTCTAATAATGTCACATTGTCTTATGTATGTTTCTTCATCTGTATCATAAAATGTTAAAATATGGCATTTTTACTTAAGAAATTTGGTTTGATTTCTGCCAACATGCTTTTATAAAATTTTATTATATAATCTGAATTGGGTGTTTTATAATTGTGTTTATTGCAAGCGAAAATATAATATAAAAATTAATTTACGTAGTAAGCGTAACTCACAATCAATATTTGCAATGTTTGGGGTAACTGGATCCCAAATGATCGATTTACTCCTGATACATGTCCCAGTTATGTTCTTCAAAAGTTTCTGAGATAACTGGAACACCAACATCGACAATTGAAGCATGAGGTTAATATGCATAGATACCTAAGAATATCAATGTACTTATATATCTAGTTTATAAAAAAATGTTTGATTAGTAAAAAAACTTAACATATTTTTAAAGAAAGCCGGGGACGTTCAATTAAACCAACGTTGTTTCGGAAAAAAAAATGTATAATGAACTTTCTAGGAATTTAATGGTAGTATTTATCCTATCATTTTTACTTATTGTTTATTTTTTTATGTAAGGCACTGTATTAAGGTAAATTCTCATGTGTTTGATTTGATATTATAAATTTTCTGTATTTATGGCCAAAATTTCAATTTATTTTTTTCATACCTTTTGATGAAAAGTGGATTTCTTTTTTCGTACTTGGCTAAGTACTTTAATATATATATTTACAGGGTGATTCCAAATTTTTTTTACAACAAAAGAGGGGTCATGGGAGTCATCAAGACAAACAATATTGAATAGGAGACCAAGCGTCCCAAACGTTTTACAAAGGAGATAGCCGCTATTAATGTTTAGGGACCAAAATTTCAAATAAACATAAAAAACGGAAAAATCGGTCGATCGATTTGCGGTTTTCACTAAAATCATTCTTTATATTGGCATTTTCTTGAAATTAAATTATAAAAATAAATTTCAAAAAATGCCGATAGAGGGCGCTTTAGACTTTGGAGTAACAAACAACTATTTTTTGCCGGTATTTTATGCATCTCATTAAAGGTTTTCCTAAGCTTAGACTCAAACTTAAATTTTGAGCTCAAAATCTGAAAGTGGGAGTGGTTAAGTAGCACAAACTGAACTGTGTTCAGAGGGTTCAAATTTCAAATGATTATAAAAAAAAGGAAAAATTGTTCACTGACTTGCGGTTTTTACTAAAACTATTTTTTATGTCAGTATTTTCTTAAAAATAAATTATAAAGATAAATTTCAAAAAATGTCGATAGAGGGCGCTTTAGATTTTGGAGTAACGAACAACTATTTTTTGTCGTTATTTTTTGCATCTCATTAAAAGTTTTCGGAAGCTTAGACTTAAACTTAAATTTTGAGCTCAAAATCTGAATAGTAGGGAGTAGTTAAGTAGCACAAACTGAACTGTGTTTAAGGGGGGGGGGATGTTCAAATTTAAAATAATTATAGAAAATGGAAAAATTTGTCGATTTGTTTGCGGTTTAAAATAAAACTATTCTATAAGTCAGTATCTTCTTGAAAATAAATTTTAAAGATAAATTGAAAAAAAAAATCATTAGAGGGCGCCTTAAAGTTCAGAGTAACCAATAATTAATTTTAACCATTATTATTTTTTTTTTGTTCTAATTTAATTCTTGCAAAAACTTATTAAATGTTTTCGGAAGCTTAGATTTAAACTTAAATTTTGAGCTCAAAATCTGAATAATTAGGAGTAATTAAGTAGCACATATTGAAGTGTCTTCAGGAGTTGAAATTTAACCCTCCGCGCTCCACGAACACAATTCAATTTTTCGCTACTTAAACACACCTGACGATTCAGAATTTGAGCCTAAAATTTAAGTTTATGCATTTGAAAGAATTTAATGAGATCAAAAAGGAACAGTTGCAAATAGTAGTACGCTACACCAAAGTCTAAGGCGCCCTCTATCGGCATTTTGAGAAATTTATCTTTAAAATTTATTTTCAAGAAAATGCTCATTCAAAAATTAGTTTTAGCGAAAACCGCAAACGAATCGACCAATTTTTCCGTTTTTTATAGTCATTTGAATTTCGAACCCTCTGAACACAGTTCAGTTTGTGAAACTTAACCACTCCCACTTTCAGATTTTGAGCTCAAAATTTAAATTTATGTCTAAGCTTACGAAAGCATTTAATAAGATGCAAAAAATAACGCCAAAAAATAGTTGTTCGTTACTCCAAAATCTAAAGCGCCCTCTATCGGCAATTTTTGAAAATTATCTTTATAATTTATTTTTAAGAAAATACTGACATAAAGAATAGTTTTAGTGAAAATTGCAAATCAATGAACCAATTTTTCGTTTTTTATAATCATTTGAAATTTGAACCCTCTGAACACAGTTCAGTTTGCACTAACTTAACTACTCCCACTTTCAGATTTTCAGCTCAAAATTTAAGTTTGAGTCTAAGCTTACGAAAACATTTAATGAGATGCAAAAAATACCGGCAAAAAATAGTTGTTCGTTACTCCAAAGTCTAAAGCGCTCTCTATCGGCATTTTTTTTTTGAATTAATCTTTTTTATTTAATTTCAAGAAAATGCCAACATAAAAAATGATTTTAATGAAAACCGCAAATCAATCGACCGATTTTTCCGTTTTTTATGTTTATTTGAAATTTTGGTCCGTAAACTTTAATGGCGGCTATCTCCTTTGGAAAACGTTTTGGACCCTTGATCTCCTATTTATTATTGTTTGTCTTGATGTGTACTATAACCCCTCTTTTATTGTAAAAAAATTTAGAATCACCCTGTATATATATATATATATATATATATATATATATATGTTACAGGCTAAACCCGATTTCAGGCCAAACTAGATTGGCCTAGGCCAAACCAGTCTATCCTAACGCCCATCGGATAGACTAGTTTTTCCTAGGCCAAACCGGTCTATCCTAACGCCCATCGGATAAACTAGTTTTTCCTTGGCCAAACCGATTTATTCTAACGCTCATCGGATAAACTAGTTTTTCCTAGGCAAAACTAGTCTATCCTAAGGCCCATAGAACAAACTAATTTGGCCTAACTCTTATAGGATAAACTAGTTTAGCCTGCTATTTATTGGTCTGAACTAGTTTATCCTAGGCCGATCTAGTTTATCCTAGGCCAATTCATTTTGGCGTGATTTTATTGAATTAAATGGCCGAATCAACGCCAAAATTATAGTTTGTTCTAGGCTGATCTAGTTTATCCTTGGCCAATGTAATTTTACGTGTTTTTAGCTCTAGGGTGTCAAAGCATGAGAAATAATGGGCTCGCTGGCTCTGTATTTAGGAATGTACGCATGTATGTACGCATGTTTGTACATATCTACGTAACGCGATAACTCTTGATAGAAATATCCGATTTGCTTCAAATTTTGGAAGTTGTGTGAGTGAAACGTAGTTTCATTCTGATAAAGTACTTTTATGATTAGTTTTGGGAATCCATTGGATAAGCAAAACAGGAGGCGAGCGGTAGACTTAGTTCCAAATCGTTAATTTAGATAAATGGGTTTATTATGCAGAATTATCAGTTTTCATTTAAAATTCTAGATATAGGATGATTCTGACAAGGTGCCTCCGTGTTTAGTTGTGAAGGTTTATTTTTTCAGTGTAAAAAAAAGGCATTGTGAGTAACCCCCCCCATAATTCAGATAAATGGTTTTGACGCAGAATTTACAAATTTGCTTCAATATTTTAGATATAGGTTCTTTCTGAAAGGCGATTCCCTGAATATTTTTAGGGGTTTAATGGTAAAATTTGAAGGAAAAAATGAAGAATTATTATCTTATCTAGGAAAAACTAGTTTATCCTATGAGCATTTAGATAAACAGGTTTAGCACATGAAAACTTGTTTATTCAATTGGCTTTAAGATAAAATAGTTTGGCTTAGTCTAATTTAATTTGGTTCAAAATCCGGTTTGGCCGGTGAAATACATATCTTTCATTGGAACAAATATAAATGTGTGTCAAGAGTCTTTGCTTGTAACATCAATACAAATCATATATATTTTTTAAAACTATGTTCAAAATTTACGGCAAATCGGATAAATCTGCATGAAAAACCATTTATCTAATTTAAGAAAGGCGATAAATCATCCACTACCCCATTATATTCAACCAAATAAACCCAAATTAATTACAAAAGTGACTGATCAAAATGAATTTATCTCCAAAATTTTAAACAAATTGGATAATTCGTATTACAACTAATTTATCTAATTTAAGGAAAGAAGTAAATTGTACGCTTACCCGTTTATACTTAAACAAAGAACCACCAAAATGAATCAGTGAAGCGCTTCATCATAATAAACAAATTCAAGATTTGCAGCAAATCTGTTAATTCTGCATGAAAAACACATTTGGCAAAATTAGGCGGGAGCCCCTCATTCTTCCCTTTGCTCTTAACCAATATACCCCCAAAACTAATTAGGGAAGCACCTTACTAGAATGAATCGATTTAAAAAATTAAGCAAATCGGCAAATTCTGCGTGAAAAAGCATTTACATAAATTGTGGGGCATCACCCCTATCCCGTCCTACTTTTATACTTAAACAATGAATACTCACAACTAATCACGGAGGCGCCTCATCCGAATGCTCCTATATCTATTTTTTTTTTATAAAATATGCTAATAATGCTTGGAAACCCATTTATTTAAATTAAGGGAAGGGACGAATTAGCCTTTCAATCTTCCGCCCTCTTATTCTTCTCGTATGTCTTTTCAAAATTAATCAGAAAAGCTCCTCATAAGAATAAATATATAACGATGCAAATCGGGTATGTCTATCAAGAATTATTGCGTTACATACTTACGTATATACATAGATACAGAACCCACGATAACATTAGTCCTCAGACATTGGTAGCCTGATGAGATAATAACACGTCAAATTACATTACTTCTATCAAGAGATATACGTATACACGTAAGTACATACGTAAGTACACACATAAATACAGAACCTGCGAGCCCATTATTTCTCAGGCTTTGAGGACCTAGAGCTGAAAACGCACTAAAATTACATTGGCCTAGGATAAACTAGATCAGCCTAGGACAAACTAGAATTTTGGCGCTGAGGTGGTCTTTGAATTCAATAAAATCACGCGAAATTGAATTGGCCTAGGATAAACTAGATTGACCTAGGATAAAATAGTTCAGACCAATAAACAGCAGGCTAAACTAATTTATCCTATAAGAGTTTGCCCAAACTAGTTTGGCCTAGGAAAATCTAGTTTGTTCTATGGTCCTTAGGATAGACTAGTTTGGCCTAGGAAAAACTAGTTTATCCGATGGGCGTTAGGATAAACCGGTTTGGCCTAGGAAAAATTAGTTTATCCGATGGGCGTTAGGATAGACCGGTTTGGCCTAAAATCGGGTTTGGCCTGTAACATATATATAATACAGAATTTAATAGAACTTTTTTCTCTACAGTAGTAATTATTTTAATAAAAAAATTGTCTTATTTTTATTTTGGAGAAATGCATATTAATTAAAAGATATATAATATATTTTGTAAAAGAGGAAGAAATTTCAAAGAGTTAAAATATATATACGATGGTAATTCGGAAAGTAACCTCCGTTTATGAATTTTTAAAAAGTCTAATGAAAGGAAACATGTTTTATTACTCACGTACGAAAGACACGTTCTTCAGCTACTTCTCAACATAATTGCCATATTAATTAAAACAATTATCATAAAGGTAAATCAGCTTTGAAATTCTATCGTCACAAACTCCTGCCGCAGGCCTATTCAACTTCGATTATTTTTAAATTCATCTCGCACCACTCTTTCAATCCAAAGAATTTTAACATATTCTTTTATTCATACTGACAAATCACGAATTGCTCTCGTAATATTTTACTTGACCCACTATTTTTTAAAACATTTTTGGTAGTGCATTTAGCAGAAAATTATATAGAAAATTATGTTGAAACTCTTTGGATTGAAATAGTGGTGCGAATTGAATTTTAAAATAATCGCAGTTGTATAGGCCGGCGGCAGAAGTCTGCGACGATGGAATTTCAAAGCTGATTTACCGTTATGATAATTGTTTTAATTGATACGGCAATTATGTTGAGAAGCAGCTGAAGAACGTGTCTTTGATACGTAAATAATAAAACATGTTTCCTTTCATTAGTTTTTTTTAAATTCATAAACGGATGTTACTTTTCGAATTACCGTCGTAATTACATGTTGAAAATAGATTCTACCATTGCAGAATTCAATTTCGCCTCCGATTAAAAAAAAAAAAAAAAAAAAAAAAAAAAAAAAAAAAAAAAAAAAGATAGAATTCTTTTAAAAGGGCGACCCCGTTTAGAATGCAATGAACTAACTCCATTTTTCTTGTGTTTATCAATATAATAGCAAACAGAACGGCGTCGTGAAATGCCCAATTGATTAGCATTTTCTCTCTGAGACATTGGAATTGCGGAATAATGAAGAGATGCAATTTGACGTGCTACTTCTTCATTGACTAGATTCATCAAAAACGGATTTTTCTTTAGTTTAAACGCTTTTTTATAGACCCTGAGAAAAAGGAAATGCATTAAAATTGTATGAATATCTCGTTTTAACGGCCAGACTACGAAACTATTCGTTGGGGGCCACTGTAATACTTACCCATCATGGATATGCAGTATATAATATGTGAAAATAAAATATGTGAAAACTATTTATAAAATGCATTGCAACTCCAAAACAAAACTTAAACGTATAGTTAAATATTCTTAATATACCTAGTAATGCTCCATTAATGAATTGCTGATGAACCCATTTCGACAAATTATGTAAAATACCGAACTACACAAGTAGTACCGGATTGCGTAAAAGAAACATCGTTATAACTCCAAAAACGATAATCATATTAACTAACAGTTTACTGCGTCAGATTAAGCTTATCATTTCCAATTAAAACACATCTTTGAATTGAAATTACAAAAAAATACAGGGTCATGAAAAATCGAAAAATGTGGATTACAAATATATCGGCAACTATTAATCCGACCGACTTCGTTCTTGATGCAAAATTTGTGTTATTTTATCGCCTTTTACGTCCTTTCCTTAAAATAAAAAAAATTCGAAAATTTTTATGTACATTTCGCCAGAACAAATTTTTCGAGAGACCGAAAAAAACATAGTTCCGAATAATTGAGGTTACTGATATTAAATAGCCTTCGTCCTATTCTTACTTACTAAGTACATAGAAAATTTTAAGTCTCTATCTTCATTTGTTCGTGAGATAGATCGTTTACAGACAGATGGACGGCAATTTTTTCTTCTAAAAATATGTTTTTCGGAATCTCCAGTATCTGAAACGTGTAAATTCATATTTTTTTTTCGATTTTCAAAACGGTTGCAAGACGTACCCTATACTACGTATGACAGGTAAGTAAAAGTGGGCCACAATTTTTGACACTACACTTTTTAGCTTGTCTGAAAGAAATAGCATCGAAGGCTAAAAAAAAGGTTTTTAATAGTTTATCACAGAAAATACAGAACTATGACTCAGTTGCTACAGGTTAATTTAAAAAGTAGAGTTAATGATGCAATGTTGAGAATAGCTAAAACATAAAGGATGTCAGCGGCTTTTAGTAAAATAGCTTATGACGTAGTTACCTTGTGGGTTTAGTTACCCCACCATATCTTAAGCGCTGTCCATAGTATGATAATTGCTAATGTAGGTGCGATAGCACGTTTAAATTGTGTACCGTACATTATACATTGCGGTAGTATGAGAGGTGTTGCTAAATGCATTTTTCCGTAATCCTCCTTATCCATATGTATTTTAATTAGACTTAAAATACAGCTTATTAAATAAGGTATCCTGGGGTAATAACGCCACGTTTAGGTTCTACCAATTTTCACGGTTCAGTTTTAGTGTGTATTTTTCAAACAAATATATGATTTGATACAGCAACTCATTGACTATGTATATAAAAAAAATTAACAGATATGTATTCATAAAATGTAATGGCATGATTTCTTGACCCATGCTATTTGGCGTTATTACCCACCTATATGCGTAATAACGCCATGCAAACAAAACTATGAAATAAGATGGAATAATTGCATGTAGATTGCCCAATTCTAAAAATACAAACTCTACAAACTTAGAAATTGACAAATTGCATTCTAAGCTATTGAAAATGTTCAATTTTTTGCGATAGTGTAGTGGTGTGCGTGGGGGGGGGGAGGGCAGGATAAGGCAAAAGAATATCAGACCGTGAGCTTCTTTTTGCTTAAAAAGGACCGCTTAAATAGAATTATTAGAAACATTGCACAGTTTTAACTGTGTTTATTTTAATCAGTATTTAGGATGTAGCTCGGCCACTGTATAGGGAATCAACCGGGGTATTAATGCCAAGGATTGGCGTTATTACCCCATTATAGTTATTGCACTGTACATTTTAAATTACAAATTATCTCGAGAAGATATCCAAAATCTTCAACAACATTTTGAAAGTACATGAAATGTACTACAAATTTATGTAATTAACAAAGAATTTCAGGATAAAAAAAAAAATAGTCTTCACATCACAAAACGTATCTCGCAAATTTTAGATCAAGCGTTAATTTTAGTTGCTTGTAAAAACAATAAGACCTAAAAATGAAACAAATTAACTTGAAGCTGTTTTTTGCGATTTATATGACTCAAAACCCTTCTGCGCAGAGCACATGGGTGTCATTTACCAGATTATTTCATAATTATGCAAAATATTAGCACTTGGCGTTATTACCCCATACCACCTTACATTAACTTTTATGGCATAATTTTGTATTTTATTTAATGGTTATTGGCCTACTTTGATATTTTTTACTGTATTTTTACATATTTGAAACTAAATTCTATTTTACAACAGTATATTTGTTTTTTTCCCTTTACATAAGTGTTTAGTTTAATTAAAAAAAAAAAAAAAAAGAAAAAGAAAAGAAAGACTGAAAATAAAGCAGTAAAAATTAATAAATACTATGCATGTAAATACGTTTCAAGCACATATTGTGAACATTAAAAGTAATACAAACATTTTTATTTTCTTAGAAATTTGGGATGATGCAATTAGCTTCCTAAGAGACTGTATAAAGTGATTTAAAAACATTTCTCCTCTATTGCGTTCTTGAAGTAACATGCTTGTTAATTTCATTAAAATTTAAATACTCTGAAGTTTCAGCTTAAAAATTCCTATAGCAAATTTTAGGGAAACTTAGAATTTGTAATTAGTATCAATCCAGTAATAGTGTTAGTTAAATGCATTAATCTTTTGAATAAATATCAGATAATTCATAACAAGTGTAAAATAATAATAATAATAATAATGTCCGTTATTAAATGTAAAAATTCCTACGGTTTTATTTTGTATATATGCTCTGTTTCTATCTATTATAGTAAATCTATCAATATTTAAATGTCTATATGTATACATTTTGAGCTATTGATAAAGATAAGAATACGAATAAGTATATAAGTAGATATATATGGGGAATATCATAAACTGTGAAAGAGATTCAAACAGTTATAAGGTAGTTATACACTATTCATAAACTTTGTCGATGTATGCATGAATTTCGTTCTTCTAGGTTCATTTTTTACTTTTAATTTGTTGATAAAGAAAAGGGAAGAAAATAGGGTAAAAAGGTACAAAAATGGTCTAAAAATCAGTTAATTTTATGTATTGAAATAAATTATATGAAATTTACTAACAAATAATTAATTTTATTGTATGATCTTTTAATTAGAAATTTTCATGTTTTATAACGTTTGTATAATTTAAAAGTATGTACAGTCACGAAAAAAAATATACATCCCCTACTAACTCCTCAACTAATCAACCTTTACTTTCGGGCCCGGATAGCACCTGTCTAGCTTAACACGCATTCTCGGACAGGTGCTGACGAAGACCCCGTGTAAAGGTTAAAAAGAATGTTACTGGTACCAAACTATCGAAAATAAAGTTTACTTTCAAATGATGAATATAAGATTTGCATAGGGTGCCATCTACATAGTAAAACGAACCCTAAATTTCTTTTTTTCAGTAGCAGTACCCAATGGTAAAAACATAAAAGAACTCAACACTCTTCAGTTGGCCTAAAAACAAATTTTCATGCGATTCCTACCATAAATTTTCGAGAAAATAATTATTTTAAAACAAGCTTATTTTAGAGCTGTATTCAAATTTATGTTTGGTACTGGATTGCTGACTGACTAGGGAAGTGCAAAAAAAGTAAATCACCGATTTTGACGAAAGTGGTATCGTTGGAAAGATCTCATCGGGATCATTAAAATCTCAATTGAACTATCCGTCGCAAATCAGCCGATTTCTAGATATTCAATAATTTATGTCACGTAGCTATTGACACTTAATGTGGGAGCGCGAAAATTTTTTTTCTCGATTTTGATGAAAATGGTGTCGTTGCAAAGATATCATTGTGAGAAGTAAAAAACTCATTGAATTAACCATCTGAAATGAGCCGTTTTGGAGATACCGGACAATTAATGTCACTTAATGCAGTTTTCCAGCAGTGCGCAGTGCATTAGCAATGTGGCACAAATTGTCTGATATCTCGAAAACGTCTCATTTCCGATGGGTGATTCCATTGAGTTTTTTACTTCTCACGATCTTTTCAACGATACCACTTTCGTTAAAACGAGACAAAAAATTTTTGAGGTCCACCATTAAGTATGCACTAATTACGTGACATAAATTGTCGGATATCTCGAAAACGGCTGATTTGCGACGGATAGTTCCTTTGAATTTTTTACTGCTCACGATGAGATCTTTCCATCGATACCACTTTCGTCAAAATCGGTGACTTACACTTCTTGCACTTTCCTAGTGAGAGAGCACCGTTGTTGATCAAGGTATCTTAGGCGCCATTCAAGCAGACATTGAAGTCTGCTAGATTACAGCATAATATAAAACATTTCACCATACCTAATCACTTCTATAGTAGACTGATCCTTAAACTATCCTTTTGCCGTTTTTAAGCATTATTTAAAAATTACGTTGAAGAAAATTTTTAAGTTTTAGATTTCTAAAAAGTAGAACTTAGTCAATCTAAATCCACACAAAATATAGTCTGCAATTTACATATATATATTACAAATTTAAAATTTTTTCGCCAAAACTAACCTTTATACTATCTTAATTTTCTTATAATAATATTCCGTACTTACTTCAAATTATTAAATTAAAATCTTGTTTCTAAATCTAATCTGTTAATCCTTATGCAGACGATATAAATTCTTAATTTGCCTTAAAAAACATTATTCCAGTATGCGTAAATTTAAAAAGATGGCTCTAAATTAAAAATATTCTTAATTAAAACTTTATTTCTTAATATTCCAAATAAAACTTATTTCTTCTATGTTTTTATCAACCCTTTTTAAGACAGTCTTATTAAATTTATTCCAAACCCATACCTTTCAAAAAATATCATTATTTTATTTTATCTATTTATTTATTTTTCCGCCGTCAACGATAATTTGCATATTAATAAATTCATTTCTTTTCTTTTTCTCTTAAAATTAATCATGTATAAAAATCGTCTGCCTAAGATATTTAAAATTCTGAGTCAATTATAAATTGGTTAAATAATATTTTTTTTAAAATAAATTTATCGTCTGTTTAAAATAATCTCGTAGCTGGACAAGAATTCTGTTTACATAAAAAGAATGATGGTTTGAGGTTACCGAATGTTCCAGAACTTTCTTTTCAGTTTAAAAGGGGGAAGTCTCGAGATGAGAGAGAAGATTTCTGGGGTTGCTTCTTCGATGAGGACAGCTCGCTGAAATAATGATGGAATTTTTTGCAAAAGGAGCTTTTCCTTCCTCATTATTACGAATTTAATAAATGAATTTACAGCAGCCCATGACTAATTATTGGATCTTCTACATTTATTATTTTATTTTGTTTTTTCCCTCGCTTGCCATGACTGCGTGTTTCTTTTTGACCAGTGGAAATAATTCGAGTTCTCCTTAAATCGTCACAACTAATCGAAAAGTCGACAGGATTATTTATCTGTGCTGCCGTTTTTGGATATTTAAAGAAAATTGCGATGGAACGAAGAAAAGCATGCTATCGCCGAAGTTCGATTGAAGGACATTCTATATGGTATTTTCGGCTTGCTAATGAAATCTGCTGTGGAACGAAATGATGATAGCTTTGTGAACCGCCGATAATCGACTTCTCGTGAATGTTTTTGTGCCTAAATCGCCGTAATTTCTTACTTAATTAAAGTAAAAGAAATGCTCTTTCTAAAGAACTTCACAGCTATGCTTGGAAAGAATTAGTACTTGCTTCGAGTCTGATGTGGATTTCCTGACGCTTGATGTTGATCTGTGCGCACAAATTTTGATTGAGTATTCATGGTCATAGGAAAATTTTTGAAAATTAATTACTTCAAAGTGCTGAGTATGCGAAAGGTATTTGATGAGGAATTTAATGAAGAATGGATTTTATTGAAGATTTTTCGTGAACTGTAAGTTTATTTTATTAAATGTTTTGATTATTATTTCTATTCTATTTATGATTGATGGAAAGTATTTATTATTTATTTATTTATTTATTTATTTATTATTTTATTGATGAGAGTAATTTGAAGTTAATTTATTAATTTACTAATTTATTTATTATTTTATTATTTATTGTATGTTATGGATCTGATATAGTAATTTTGAAAAAATATGTAATTGATAGAAATTATTAACTTTGAAATTTATTGCGAATGATTTTACGATCAGGATTTAATAAAGAAAATAGAAGTGCTTCATTTATTCTAATTAGTAAGAATCAAAAAATTATGGAAGATCCTAAGTTCGTACCGTTTGACCCGAGTTCTGGAATGAACATTTTGTCGTGGTTAACTTATTTTGATACAACATGTGAAAAGGAGAAGAAAAATCTAGAATGGAAATTTAATTCTATTGCGCAATATCTGAAAGGGGAAGCACAAAAAATTTATATCAATGACTGTTTAAATTGTACGGATTATGAACAAATTAAGAAAATTTTGATAGAAAGATTCATTCAATTAGACATCCCGAGTTTTTCTGATTTTTCAAATCTGAAATTAGATAATTTAGACAATTTAGAAACTTATTTTCGTAAAAAAGTGGAAATTGGTAGGAAATTACATCTTAGTGAAAATATACTATTACAAGGTTTAACTGATGGTTTAAAACCAGAATTCAAAAACAATATTATTATAAATCCTCCTAGTAGTACCACAGAATGGTACCGGGTTGTCAAACAATTCGTGGAAGTTTCCACCCCACTAGTTTCAAACCAAGTAATAAATCAACCATCAGCTAGACAAAATTTTCAATCTTTTCAACCAACTAGGCCCTGGATTCAGCCAGTTAGGCCCAATAATACACCTAGGAATTGGATTCCCCAAAGGCAATCTCAGTTTCAAAGACCTAGAGTTTGTCAAAATAATTATATTCAAAATTCATACCCTTCAAGACCTTGTAGGATATGCACAAATAGGGGTGTCAGTAATGCTTTTCATTGGGAAAGAGAATGTATTTTTAGGAGTGAGTTGCCATCCTCTGATACTCTTCCAAGTAGCTCACAAAATAATTCTCATAATATTTGACTATTAATTGTGTATGGATGTACAAATAATTATAAATTATCATTCGTTGTAGATAGTTCTCTGTTTGTCAGGTTTATTTATTTGATTATTTATCTGTGAATCTTACTTACTTACCTATTTATGAGTATTATTATCATCATTATTATGTGTTGGAGATTGAAATATTTTTATTCTTAAGGATTTAATTGAGGAGTATGATGTTCTTAAGATATTTACTGTTACTTATTAAGACTATTATGATATTTCTATGCACGATTAAGGGCAAGTTTGTAATAATAAGGTATAACTATGATATTTACAATTTCTATTTTTATTAGATAAAATTTCTGGTTAATGTTAACAGCTAAATATAGTCACAATTTCACGATAATTTTGATTCAATTTTTTTTAAATGGTGGGTAATGGTTTTGTGTGAGGCAATTAAAATGTATACAACTCCAGTAGACAAAGCCCTCAAAATTGCGAAAGCGCGAACTCATGAATTTCACCTTAAAAGTAAAAGGCTCTATGATCGAAATTTTGTTGAATGCCCATTAAAAATACAAGACTCTGTAATTTATGAAGAATTTAAATACCCTAACACTCGAAAATTAGAACCTACTTTCTCTGGACCATATAAAATTATAAATAAACTTTCTGATGTAACTTATGAAATAGATAAATTTAATTATGAGACAGGACAGAATTCCGTTATTGTGCATGTTTCTAAATTAAGACCCTATTTTTCACCAGAAGATTTTAAACTGTTTCATGAGCAACCCAAAAAACAAACAAAACCTCAGATACAATCACAATCACTAGATCAAACTAAAGTCAAGACAATAGATTAAATTTTAATTCTTAGTCTTTAAATATTTTATCACCATAATTTTCAACATCAGCAGGTATGTTCTTGGAGGCCTACAAGAATATTACTTGTTTTTGGGAGTTTTTGGGGTTAAATTGGGCTCCTTATGCAGGCATGAGGTGAACACTTTGATTGTAAAAGCTTTCAAATTGATGTTGATAAATTAATTTTAAGGGTGTTTAAGTCTAACTATATTTACTCATGTATTTGACCTTAGTATTATTCTATTTATTCAGCAGATATTTATGTTATAACAGTTATAAAATCTAATGATTCTACTCAAACCTATAACATAATATGTGATTTTCAGTGATTGTGAAAACTACAGCTATTAAAAGTTTTTCAAAAAAGCACACTATTTTTATTTCCATTTCTCAATTAAGAATGACACCTTTTATTCCTATTTGTATTCTATTATTGAAGTTTATAAACCATGTGTAGATAAAACATTATTCTACATTTGACATTTGAGAACTTATAACCAAATTTGACAATTTTGTAAAAGAGTATCAGAGAGGAATTATTGTAAGGAAATACTGGTTGAGAGTCCATTTTCTAAATAGTTAGATTTAATTTATTTGGATTTTGGCATTATTATGATTTTTTTTTATTTATACTTTCGGCTAGCAAAAAATACTTTCTTATGCTATTAGAAGATAAGAAAATTATTTAGTTGCTATGTAATTATTTTTATCCTCAACCAGTTTTTTCCCTATCAATAATAAACAAATAGTGATATTTTCTTTTGATTATACTCTTGTTTTACTATTATTATTGTTATTATGATTTCTATAATGAAGTTTAGTATTAATTATACTCTTATTGAAAAATATTAGGATATGGAGTCTTATTATATTATTACTTATTATTGTTGTTATTGTCATTATTTAAATTTTTCTACATTATTTATTATTGATATTGAGAGTGATGCTATTTATTATTGAAAAATTGATATATTACTGAAAGATGTTGGATCCAACATAACATTAAAACCAAAGATTAAACTAGGTTTGAAGATTTTTAATTAAAGAGACTGTATTCAGAGAACATTGGAAAAGACTCTTTTATACATACTATTGAAAGACTTGTTTCATTTAAAGGACTTATTTAAAATAAACTATGCATTAAGTCATTGTAATTATTTAAACTTCCATGAGAACGAATTTTTATTGTTTTTATTATATTTTTATCTCTTGCTTATTAATATTCATAACTTATTTACTGTTATTATATGTATTATCTCCTATGCACTTACAAATGGTAAGTGATGTTGTAACATTATTGTATTTCTTTCAGGGAAATGCTCCTACCTAAATTTAATTCAGAATTATTTTCTCTTAACTATTTTATTTTAATCGCTAATTTTTTTTATATTGCGTTGATTTTCTTTTCTTCCATCTCTTGGCTTCCTGAGTTTGACAGTTTTATTCCAAAATTTAACTTTTCTAAATTATTATATTTCTGTTGTCTGAACTTGTAGTTTTATTTAACTATCAATTTCATACAAAGTCTTGGGGAGGGGGGATAATATTACAAATTTAAAATTTTTTCGCCAAAACTAACCTTTATACTATCTTAATTTTCTTATAATAATATTCCGTACTTACTTCAAATTATTAAATTAAAATCTTGTTTCTAAATCTAATCTGTTAATCCTTATGCAGACGATATAAATTCTTAATTTGCCTTAAAAAACATTATTCCAGTATGCGTAAATTTAAAAAGATGGCTCTAAATTAAAAATATTCTTAATTAAAACTTTATTTCTTAATATTCCAAATAAAACTTATTTCTTCTATGTTTTTATCAACCCTTTTTAAGACAGTCTTATTAAATTTATTCCAAACCCATACCTTTCAAAAAATATCATTATTTTATTTTATCTATTTATTTATTTTTCCGCCGTCAACGATAATTTGCATATTAATAAATTCATTTCTTTTCTTTTTCTCTTAAAATTAATCATGTATAACAATCGTCTGCCTAAGATATTTAAAATTCTGAGTCAATTATAAATTGGTTAAATAATATTTTTTTTAAAATAAATTTATCGTCTGTTTAAAATAATCTCGTAGCTGGACAAGAATTCTGTTTACATAAAAAGAATGATGGTTTGAGGTTACCGAATGTTCCAGAACTTTCTTTTCAGTTTAAAAGGGGGAAGTCTCGAGATGAGAGAGAAGATTTCTGGGGTTGCTTCTTCGATGAGGACAGCTCGCTGAAATAATGATGGAATTTTTTGCAAAAGGAGCTTTTCCTTCCTCATTATTACGAATTTAATAAATGAATTTACAGCAGCCCATGACTAATTATTGGATCTTCTACATTTATTATTTTATTTTGTTTTTTCCCTCGCTTGCCATGACTGCGTGTTTCTTTTTGACCAGTGGAAATAATTCGAGTTCTCCTTAAATCGTCACATATATATTTAATATTAATTTCATAATTATTATTAAAATGCAAAATCAATGCATTTATGTATTGGTATTTTAGTATAATTGCTACTTAAAAAAATCCCAAATTATGAGTATAAATTTAGGAGTTATTTTTAAAAATATACATATTAAAATGTAATTCAACATTAGAAGCACTAAACTTTCGATGATTATTAATTAAAAACTTAACTTTCAAATGACTTGAAATTTGGTGCTTATGCATATTTTTAACCAAAAATTTAAAATATCTTGTTAAAATTGGGTATTGCCATTAAAAAATAAAGTTTGAATACATTTTAATAAGTAGATGCCCTCTTAAGATATTTTTTTTTACATATCATTTAAAATTCGACTTTATCGCCAATCATTCGGTGCCAGTAACTGTCTTTTACGATAATTTGTTGAAAAAATAGTAAAAAGTTTTTTTTTTTTTTTTTTTTTTTTTTTTTTCACGACCGATTAATAAGAATGTACAACATAATATTCTCGAAAGATTAAATTTCAAATAAAAATTGATTTATTCTTCTTAATTTGAAAATAAACTTTTCGAAAATTTTTATTCTTTGATTTATACATAATTCTTGTGGAAACTTTTTCTTCGACAGCAGTAAGAAAAACTCTTTAAATTTGGTGATAAGTCTTTCCTGAGTGACAGGCTAAAAAATACCCCATTCGCTGCAACAAAGTTGCTGTTAAATGTCTCAACAAATGACGTGCCTTAGATGTTTCAGTTTAATATAAAAGCTATAAATTTAGAAACTTGGTATTTATCTCAGAAAAAGCGATTTCATCTTTTTATTTGCTTATTTAGCAAAGGATTACTTATGAGAGATTTTTTGATGAAGCTGTTTTTTAGAAAATAGACTGTACAATAGGGTGGGCCGAAAAAAACTTTTTTTCGATTTTCGATTATGGCGGGTGCGGAAAAGTGGCCACTGGTGGCACTCAGTTCATACAAAAAATTTGAGATTTTTTGAACATTTCCTTACCCTGCCGCAAACGGCTTGAAGTTTTGCAAAAATGTTCATTTTTGAACTTTTTCGAAAAAAATTAAAAAATGTTAAATTAAATTTATTTTGGTTGTATTTACTTGAAAAGGCATATTTAATGTACCAAATGTTTAAATAAGATCTGATCATGCATTATTTAATATCTATGTGTATTATAACTTAGGCTATTTTTATAGCTTTTTCGCGTATAATAGGCAAAAGTTGTATTTGTTTGAATCGATCGTTAGTTTCTGTATTATTTATGTCTCTTGCTCTTCTTTATATATTTTCTATGTGTCAAACGTCATATATTTGGGGAAAAGACAGCAGTATACTTCAAAAACAAATCTGGAAGGTGAGAAAGTGGTGAAGCAGGACTCTAAGCGCGCGCAATGATTCGTCGTAATACTCAGAGAGTGAAGGACGAAATAGTTGAGAGCCAAAATGCGATAAAGGATTCTTATTATTTATCCTTGCTCAGTTACCTGCGACATTTGTTCAGTGTTAACGTGAAACCCTTCTGTATTGATATGCAGTGCTTTTTGGGTCATTTAATGTGCCATTATAGTGTTTTGTGCGTTTTATTACAACGAGCTTAGAAATGGCTAGTATAAAGGGCCATGACAATGCAAAGACACGCGATAGCGTGAAAAGTAACTCTTTGGGGGCATCATGCATATTGAAAGAATTGCAATTGCCAACTTATGCTGATAATCATGCGCCACTATTACTGGTTGCTTCACCATGTAGAAGTTGTGACAGCAGAGGATACGAATCTCGTCATCGATAAAAACAAAGTCAGAAGAGAGAAATAGAAACTTGGAAAGAAGATACAGGCAGAAGAAGTTATTGAAAGAAGGAAAATTAAAAGCATATTTTTCGATGGTAGAAAGGATAAAAGTATATTCAGAGGAAGAAAAATAACAAGCAGCACCGTCGAGAGAAAGGAGAGGAACACATCACCGTGTTGTTTGAACATGGTTAGGAATACTTGTGTCACTTGATACCTCGTCAATTCAGAAAAGTCTAACTTGTGGTGACTTGGAAGATTGTATAATAATTTTGCTATTTCTTTTCCGTGACCGGAAAAGAAAGGTTCCTTCTTTCAATAACTTCTTCTGCCTGTATCTTCTTTCCAAGTTTCTATTTCTCTCTTCTGACTTTGTTTTTATCGATGACGAGATTCGTATTCTCTGCTGTCACAACTTCTACATGGTGAAGCAACCAGTATTAGTGACGCATGATTATCAGCATAAGTTGGCAATTGCGATTCTTTCAGTATGCATGATGCCCCCAAAGAGTTACTTTTCACGCTATCGCGTGTCTTTTCATTGTCATGGCTCTTTATACTAACCATTTCTAAGCTCGTTGTAATAAAACGCACAAAACACTATAATGGCACATTAAACGACCCAAAAAGCACTGTATATCACCACAAATGGGTTTCACTAAACACTGAACAAATGTCGCAGGTAATTTAGCAAGGATAAATAATAAGAATCCTTTATCGCATTTTGGCTCTCAACTATTTCGTCCTTCACTCCCTGAGTATTAGACGAGTCATTGCACTCGCTTAGAGTCCTGCTTCACCACTTTCTTACCTTCCAGATTTGTTTTTGAAGTATACTGCTGTCTTTTCCCCAAATACATGACGTTTGATACATAGAAAATATATAAAGAAGACCAAGGAACATAAATAATACAGAAACTAACGATCGATTCAAACAAATACAACTTTTGCCTATTATACGCGAAAAAACTATAAAAATAGCCTAAGTTATAATACACATAGATATTAAATAATGCATGATTAGATCTTATTTAAACATTTGGTACATTAAATATGCCTTTTCAAGTAAATACAACCAAAATAAATTTAATTTAACATTTTTTAATTTTTTTCGAAAAAAGTTCAAAAATCAGCATATTTGCAAAAATTCAAGCCGTTTGCGGCAGGGTAAGGAAATGTCCAAAAAATCTCAAATTTTTTGTATGAACTGAGTGCCACCAGTGGCCACTTTTCCGCACCCGCCAAAATCGAAAATCGAAAAAAAGTTTTTTTCGGCCCACCCTACTGTACAATAATAATATATACTGCATAATAGTCTCGAAAAGACTAAATTTCAAATAAAAATTGTTTTAATCTTTTTAAGTTGAAAATTAACTTAAAATTTTGAAAATTTTTATTTCTTAATTTATATATAATTCTTGTGGAAGCATTTACTTTGACAACAGTGAGAAAAATTCTTTAAATTTGGTTATAAGTGTTTCACAAGTGACAGTTAAAAAAAAAGTGACAGATATATATATATATATATATATATATTTATATATATTAAAAAAAAAAAAAACTATTTTCTGCTACAAACTTGTTGCTAAATGTATCAACGAATAACATGCCTTAGATGTTTCAGTTTAATATTAAAGCTATAAATTTAGAAACTTAGTTCTTAATTCAGAAAAAGCGATTTCATTTTTTTATTAGCTTATTTGGTTATTTAGCAAAGGATTACTTATTAGAGAGATTTTTTGATGAAGATATAGAAAATAGGTTTGTTTTTAAAACCTTATTATTATTATTATTGAGTTTATGGTTTTGTTTGTTGGAGAATAGTAAAACAAACGGAAACAGAAAATAAATGTATCAGATGAAACTTTTGACAGCCTAATCTAGTAGCAATTACTAACAAATGAGTAAGTGCGTTCGCAGATTGCACTGAAGATTTCGTTAAATTTGAGTTTTAAAACACTTTATCCTTAAATTAATAAATCAAAATTGCTAATTTATAATTATAAAAATCTTCTATTAATCTCAGAACCATTATTATTGCTTACTTTATGTATAATTCTTGCGGAAACTTTTTCCTTGACAGTCAGAAAAATTCTCGAAATTAGCTGATAAGTCTTTCCGGCCTAGTAAAGAAAAAGAAAGAAAAAAAAAACATTTGCTGCAACAAACTTGTTGCTAAATGTCTCAACGAATAACATGGTTTAGATGTTTCAGTTTAATATAAAATCTGTAAATTAAGAAAGAAATTTGATTCTGAAAAAGTGATTTCATCTTTTTTATTTGCTTATTTAGTTATTTAGGAAAGGATTATTTATGAGAGATTTTTGGATAGAACAGTTTTTATAGAAACTGGATTGTGCAATAATAATGTACTGCATAATATTCTCGAAAAGAATAAATTTGAAATAAAAATTGTGTATTCTTTTTAATTTGAAAATAAATATAAAATTTCGAAAATTATTATTCCTTAATTTATATATAATTCTTCAGGAAACTTTTTCTTCGACAGCAGTTAGAATTTTTTTTTTTAATTTGGTGATAAGTATTTACTGAGTGACAGGTTAAAAAAAAAAAACCTCATTCACTGTAACAAACTTGTTGCTAAATGCCCCAACGAATAACGTGTCTTAGATGTCTCAGTTTAATATAAAAGCTATAAATTTCGAAACTTGGTATTTAATTCAGAAAAAGTGATTTCATCTTTTTATTTGCTTATTTAGTTATTTAGCAAAAGATTACTTATGAGAATTTTTTTTTTTTTTTTTTTTTGATGAAGCCGTTTTTTTAATAAAAAATAGATTTGTTTTTAAAATCTTGTCATTAGTGTTATTGAGTTTATTGTTTTTTTTTGTTGTTGTTGTTGGAGAAAAGTAAAACAAACGGAAAGAAAAAATAAATACATCAGATGATCTTTTGACAGCCTGTTCCAGTAGCATGTGTAGCATCCAGTAAATGTGTAAGTGTGATCGCAGATTGCATTGAAAATTTCGTTAAATTTGAGTTTTAAAACACTTTATCCTAAAATTAATAAATCAAAATTGCTAATTTATAATTATTAAAATTTTCTATTAATGTCAGCACCATTATTATTCCTTAATTTATATATAATTTTTTCTCTTTGACTGCATCTCTTTGACATATATCTTTTTCTTTGACAGCAGTCAGAAAAATTCTTGAAATTTGCTGATAAGTCTTTCCGGAGTAGCAAGTGATGAAAAAAAAAATAAAATAAAAAACTATTTGCTGTAACAGGCTTGTTGCTAAATGTCTCAACGAATAACATGCCTTAGATGTTTTAGTTTAATATAAGAAGTATAAATTTAGAAATTTAGTATTTAATTCATAAAAAGCGGTTTCATCTTTTTATTTGCTTATATAGTTATTTAACAAAGGATTATTTATGAGAAATTTTTTGATAAAACCTTTTTATAGAAAATACCCTGTACAATATTAATCTACTACAAAATATTCTCGAAAAGACTAAATTTCAAATAAAAATTCTTTTATTCTTCTTAAATTGAAAATAAACTTAAAATTTCGAAAAATATTATTCCTTAATTTATATATAATTCTTGAGAAAACTTTTTCTTCGACAGCAGTCAGAAAAATTCTTTAAATTTTGTGATAAGTCTTTCCTGAGTGACAGGTTAAAAAAAAAGAAAAAAAAAACTATTTGCTGCAACAAACTTGTTGCGAAATGTCTCAATGCCTTAGATATTTCAGTTTAATATAAAAGCTATAAATTTAGAAACTTAGTATTTAATTCAAAAAAAGTGATTTCATCTTTTTATTTGCTTATTTAGTCATTTAGCAAAGGATTATTTATGAAAGATTTTTTAATGAAGCCGTTTTTTTTTTTTTTTTTTTTTATAGAAAATAGATTTGTTTTTAAAATTTTATTATTGTTGTTATTGAGTTTATTGTTGTGTTTGTTGGAGAATTGTTAAAGAAATTTCGAACAAAAAGTAAATATATCAGATGAACTTTTGATAGCCTATTCCAGTAGCATTTAAATTTAAATGTGTAAATGTGAACGCTAATTTCACTGAAGATTTCGTTAAATCTGTCTTTTAAAACACTTTATCCTTAAATTAATATGTGAAAATTGCTAATTTATATTTATAAAAATTTTATATTAACGTTAGCACCATTATATTTGTTATTGAAATAAATAACGTCTCTTTATATATCGTCCTTATACGTTATATGCTTAACCAATAAATGACAACACTAAAAAAGTTCAAAAGTATTTTATTTTCATATAATATCTGAAAATATTCCCAAATCACATTTTGAATTTTTTTATAATAATTTAAAATATTTTGAATTATTCCTTTATTTAATACAGCTATTTGAGAAACATATAAAAAATAGTAATAAGGGTAAAATTATTTTAAACGCAAAAATATATATATATATAAGTCATTTATGTAAATAACAATAAACGGAACATAATCCCTTAAAGTGGTGAAAAATGTGGATCTTTCTTTTTACTTAGTCTATTTTAATATGATAATGTCAAATTCATGCACCGCGTTTGAACTAAGAATTTTCTGTTTGCTAGTAAAATACTTTATCTCCAAGTTATGATGTCAATGCGCAAAACGTTTAAATTAAAGTTCTCATTTAATATTTAAAACGAGAAATTCACGGATGACTTCGGAAAAAATAATTTAATTAAAACAATAGACTTTTTCAAAAGATTATGGTTTGTGGTATAACACGAAGTGTACACAGCTGTAAATGTAAAAATTTTATTGCTCCTGACATTTTTTTTTTTTTTTTTTTTTTTTTTTTTTTTTTTTTTTTTTTTTTTGTACGGACTTTGTGATAGACAGACATACATGGAAGAGAGACGAATAAGGTTTCGTCAGATAAACGAAACCCTACAAATTAGTGTTTTATTATATTTTATGTTTAAATACATTTAATTCCAGCAAATACTTTAATTTGCTCGTTTTTCCTGTAAGAAATTGTTAAATGAGATATTCCTATTTCGAAAAAATATCTGTGAATATAATTGTAAAAACATAAACAGAAATTAACTGTTTAATTAACGAAATTTATTTTCTTAAAGCATTAATGAAAATTACAAAAGCATGTTTTTTTTTTTTTTTCAAATATAAAATCAAAATATGTACGTTTGTAATGACGTGAAGTATTCTAGATAGAAAAGATTATTAAAATGTGTATATTAAAATGATTTCATTCGCATTGTAATTTCCCGAATTGTATTCGAATTTCTAGAAAATTACTGTGTAATTAATACACTTATATTAAATAACTTGTACAATGCTTTAGACTGGTAATAAATTGACAAATTCAAGTATATTTAATGCAACTTAAAATACTGCATTTAAATTCCAGTTAAGATTCATTCCTCCTTAAATAAGTAAATATTCACAGAATTCGTCTATCTTTGGAAGATTTTTATCAATAGTGCACTCGATAGTTAAAACTTTAAAAAGAAATATTCTAATATTTTGTTGAACCACAATATATATCTATATATTAATTCAATAAAAATGATATAAATCTTGAATGCTTCTTATGAAGCAGAAAAAGACTTAAACATGCATGATGACGACAATTTCTAAAAGTAAATAGCAATAATAATTTTTATTAAACTGTAACTCATTGTCAACAGGAATTTTTACTGTATAATAACCACCATAAAATATCCCGTTGAATTTTTAAGTTGTAATGTATTAACTGTATATGCCATTAGCAGATTTTGTTTTAATGATCTAGCAGCAGAGACGAGCAGATATTTGTTTTGTGTTGCCAGTTTTAAAGTCGAGAGTCATAGCCTTGAAAAAGTCAAAAATGTATCATTAAACAGTCATTCACTCATGAGAAACGGGAACTCATTCGAGGACAGGAAGCAAATAAAAAATTATATCTAGAAAAGAATCGAAGCAAGATTTCATGAATAATGTTGTTTGAAACTTTAAATTTTTTTTCCAATGTGTTTTTAGAGTTTCATAATAAAGATAAAATATAAATTAAATTGAATAAGTTTGTTAAACCTCTTTTTAAGCAAGTTTTGTTTGCGTTTATATTATCTGTTTACCGAGAATTTCTATATAGATTACAATTGAGCACAAATTTACCAAGTCAATCTTTACGAATAAGAAATAAAACTTTTATATTACAATATTATATTTCAAAAAGCGCATTATAGGAAACCTCAATCACAATGAAATCGTTAAATTTTATTTTTGCATTCCAAATTAGCACATGCTATCCCCATATAATCATAGACAATATTAAGAAGATAAAGTTTCTCAATAAAGTCCAACTTTTAGCTAATTACTAAAGGATTACAAAGTACTCTACTAAAACATTAGGTTTATTTAGATAAATTTTTAGTTTAAAAATATATTTTTTTTCAGATTTGAGATTCGTTAAAAAAGAAAAAAGATATTAAGAAAAAGATTTGTGTTTGTATAGAACCTGATTTGCGACGTTCGATGCAATTGAGCATCCGAAACCAGTTGTTTTGTGATACATGTAACTATGAGAATATCAATTTACTTGAAATCAATTTAAAAATACTAAACCACAGGAGGTGAATATACTATTTCTGAAAGCAAAGAGTTACCTGTTGTATAAACTGAAAGCAACAATGTGTTTCGTAAAATTTCTTTTGATTAAAGTTTTTTTTTCATTTCTTTTGATTATGACTTCATTATAAAATAGTTAAAACTAAATATTTGATGTCCGTTTGAAGAAAAAAAACTAACCAGTTCAGAGGGCGAAGACCGCTATATTTCTTATCAAAATGTTCTTGTGTAACACTAATTTAGGATGTTGCATTTTCTCTATTGTAACATTCAAATTTTGATTGATAAGTTAAAAAATAATACAAATATAATTTATATAGTTACTACTAATATAACAAAATAACATTTTTGTCGGAAAACATCAATTATTTATAATAAACTGATTTTCATAATAATAAAAAATAAATTATATGGCTATCAGCTGATGTTGCAAGCATATTTTAAAAAGTTTATATTCGATGTGAAAAATAACAGTAGTGAGATTAAAAAAAATAAGTTGTAAAGTACAAAATTATTCGCGCAAACGATTGTTCAGTAAGTAACGATAAGAATTAATTACTGACCATTGAATTACAGACATATAGCTTTAAAAGTTGTTTGTGGGATTTTAAACCCGAAGGTATGGAACATAGAGTACACCACCGATGTCAAAATCACCCATGTATTTAAGTATTAATATATTGACTAAATAAAGAAAAATTTTCTTCGAAAATCCTTATTAACAATCCTTTTATATTTCTGCAAAAAGTAACTCCAGCTTTTCTGAATTCCCGAAAACCAAAATTTGCTTACAGAAGAAATATACAACAACCTCAAAAGATTGTGACCTAGGGTAAATCACTGTGTTTTTCAAGCAAAGCACTGTAACTTCGACTATTTCTGTTTTTTACATATATTTAGTTTCGTTAGAAAGGAAATAGTGAGGTGGTGATTAAACGTATTTTGTATTAAATTTCCTGATAATATCAGCAAAAATGTAATTACTAAAATTTTAGAAATTCTATTTTGGAATTCAACGTTACCAAATCTTTCAAACGATATCCTACACGACTTAAGACTTTTTTTTTTAACATAACTGCATTTACTTCCGTACATTTCCTTCTAAATATATCTGTACATGAGTAGAAATGTGTAAATATATCGGTCAATAGTCTTCATTACTTCAACCTTGAACGTTCTTTCCATGTTCAATATGTTATGAGTAAAATGGCTGTGAAAGACGGACATACAGAAAGACGGATCGATATATGAGTGATATTAAAATGGTTCAATTCTTACTTTTTTAAGTACAGAACCCTAAAGGAACGAACAAAAGTTAGTAAAAATCTTTTTTACTTAAATTTCAAATTGGAAAATCTTACATTAAAGCCACATTAGGATTGTTAGCCATGTTAGCCGTGTTATCTTATATTATAGCCACATTACATTATAGCATAACATACATAGCCATGGCATACCAAAATTAGTAAATCTATGTTTATCGAGAATGATAAAAAAGTTAGAACTCTTTTAGGCTGTTATAGGAACTGAAGCATTACAATTGTATCAAGAAAACGATGCACAAAAATAAAATGCCGGGTAAAAATCCTAAAGATAGGACAACATTTTCATGAATACAATTTATGTTGATTTTATTCATGTGGGATTTGTTTTGCGGAGTAATCGAGTTGTTTATCATTTGTAGTATACAGATATATATTCAATGATGGAAGAATAAATTTAAATTTTCTTACGTGTAGTCCTTGTGCTTTACTATTCTCTATTTTGTCTGAATAAAATATATTTTTAAACTTTTATTAAACTCGTGCAAAATGGAATTTACACTAAATAAAATAATGTATAGAAAAAATTGATTTCTCATGTTAACAACTTTTACTGAAAGGTTTTTGTTTGGAAAGAATATAAATAATCTTCAGAAAATATTTTTATGTTTGCGAGATAAGTTACATTTTTGGTGATGTGTATTATAGAACAGCTCAGTAAATATTTTATCGGCTTTATGCGAGTAAACGAGAATAAATACTTGCACAATTGAAATAAAAGATATAAATATTATTAGAAAAGGCTTTTAAGAACGCAAAAAATAAAATGGAATCATCATGAGGGGCTTCGTTAGAGAAATAAAAAAAATTATATTGATATATATTTCACCATAAATATATATAAATCATCTTTATAGACATTTGATAACTTATAATATCTTTATGATTTAAAAATAAAAAAAATAAATAAATTTTAAATGTATCATGCTTCTAAAAATTTGAGATAATTCATACTTGATTTTACATATTAATCACTTAAAACTGCATTTGAAATAATTGTATGCACCGTTTTTTTATTCCTAAATAGTTAATTTATTTAATTTTTTGTGAATTTTACATCAATTTTTATAAAGAAATTTGTAATAATGCTGGCGTCAAGTTTACTAGTGATATTTCCCTATTTTAACGATATTTTTTTGCATTGTAAATATAAAATACACTTGGAGTTAAAATTAACAGGGTTCTGCTGTATATCATTCTACAAGAACGTATTTTCGAAATATACCGACATCTTATTCGGATGAGAAAGTCTCCTCTGATATATTAAAATTCCAACAAGCGTTCAGAACTGGAAAAAATTTTAGTAAATCTTACTAGTTATGGTATTTATGCTAAAATAATATGACTTTATTAAAGAAAAATTCTTGCAAATAATGTTATTTATAAATATGAAAATGATATTACATCCTCAAACTAAACTAGTAATTTTAATATGAAAACCCAGATTCTTTTTTGATAGTTTTAATTAGTTGCTGTTTTAAGAAATCATAAATCAATAGTTATAGATATTTATATAAGTATCGCGCACGTTTTTCATGAAATGGCCCTTAAACGGGCAGGTTACGTAACTCTAGGATTTAAAATGTGGGGAATTTTATTTCCTTTGTTTTATAAACGGACAGCTTTTTTCAGTCTAAAATTTAAAATGTGAA
This sequence comes from Maratus speculifer, assembly GCA_964019185.1. Classification (NCBI taxonomy): domain Eukaryota; kingdom Metazoa; phylum Arthropoda; class Arachnida; order Araneae; family Salticidae; genus Maratus; species Maratus speculifer. The sequence goes on along the minus strand of OZ025295.1, from coordinate 255,308,407 downwards.
TATTTTTTAACCGATTGAAGTGTCATTCTATATCCCATGTTAAGCAGCTTTTCTACATAATACCGATTTTTTGTTGTTGTTGTTTAATGTGTATCCTCAAGATTGCAACAACCATGCTAATATAAAAACATGTTATTTTGTTTATTTTAATAGCTTATACATTGATGGATATAGTTTTATATACCTAAGTGTCATGTCCGGGGCAATTCGTCCATTTCTCTTTAATTGCACAATGGCACTATACTTTACATCTTAAAATACTAAGAGAGTGAAAAAAAATAGATTTTAAATTTTCCTGCAACTGTTCTTACAGTTTTCAGCAGACTGAAAAATCTAGCAAGAATCATAAGAATCGTACATTAAATCCAAATGTGAATCGTTTAATTATAGCTTTCTAAATTTCATGATATTGAAGTATTTCCGTTTATTAACAATCAATAGACAGACTCATCATAATTCGAATATTTTTAATTAATTCATATTGTTATTTATGAAATATATTTATAAATTAATACAAAATATAGATACGAACAAACATAAATTTTTACATCCAAAAACTGTTTAAAAAAAAAAAAAAAAAAAAAAAAAAAAACAGCGTTCCATTGTCAGATTTTGAAGTATGAAGAAGGTAGTTTCAGGTAGACGAAATATCTTTTACATCATAAAAACAGCATGATTATGGTATAATCAAACTGTTGTATAAAGCCTTCTCTTTGCATATTTTCTCAATTTTTACTTGTTAGGCTTTTAATATATTTTTCTATATTATCTCTTAATTATCAATATTCGAAAGATAAATTCATAATTCTAAAAAGATTAAAGAAAAGAGCATATATATATTTATACATATATATATATATATATGTGTGTGTGTGTGTGTGTGTAAAACCATTAATTGTATTGCAATATATGAATAATTTGAATTTAATAAAAAAACCGCATTGATATGGAGAAAAATTAATAAATAAATAAAATGAATACAAATAGAATTTCTAGAACCAAAGAAGAATTGCCAAGCCCCAAATACTTTGGAACTACAAATGGAGTGTGTTTCATCTTCGTATCAGCCATGAACATGCAAATTAATACTAATTCCGGGCTACCAACACACATAAAAAAATTAAATGAAGAAATAAATCGAAAACAAGGCACATCAAAATTACGAAATTGGATAGAAAAATGAAAATGGGAAAAATAAAAATCCAATTTTTAATATATATAGAAAACGTCTTCCACTTCAAGTATAAATTTCGAATTTCCCATAAGACGAGATATAATTTCTAAGTAAATGGGCCAAAATATTTTTTTTTAACTTTCATCTGTAGAAAAAATAGTCATAAATATCAATTTATTTGCTGTACATAAAAAAAAACATTCAGTCTTAATACAAACATTTATTAAATTAAAAAAATATATATTTATGTGCACTTTCTTCTTTTAAGAACATATATTTCATTTAAATTTAGTTAGATATTCTTTCTTATATAATATTGTAGCGTATAATGGGTTCTTTTGATCTTATGGTTAGACAACTTCAAACTCTTGCTTATAGAAAAGTAGAAAATAATTTATTTACAGACCTTCAGAACAACAGAGTCTTCGAAACTCACAAATATTACAAGATATTCCAAAATAACTGTTTAAATCTATCGAACAAGTACAAATATAGGTCGCAGAGACTCTTTATACAATGTCTCAACACTATATCACATTCAAAACAACGTAGATAAAACTCAATACATCAAGCAAACTTGCTTAAACCTAGAAGTTCACTCTATGACTGACTGGTAAATAATAACAACAGCTCGCATCGCTTCTCTTCTTATATAGGTTCGGAGCATGTGCTAGAAATTTCTAGAACCTACTCGAAAAAATCCACGGAACAACAAACAATGTATCAGTATATCTAAGGGGGGTTACCAGAGAGGAAAGGGTTACCATCGCCAACAATCGCCAAGTTTGTCGCCAACTTGGCGATATATCGCCAAATTTGGCGACCAAAATTAGTCGCCAAAAGTGACGCCAACTTGGCGATATCTTCATTATTTCGCCAATCTGCGTAGACATACAGTGAAAATAATGGACAAGTTTGCTTGATAACAGAGACAATGTAACAAAAACTAATATAAGTAAAGGAATGGAGCTTAATAAGATTATTTACATTATTTTACAGTACAAACACTAACTATTTACAAAATTCGTAACACTACCCCCTCCTCAAAGACTGCACGTCCCGGGCAGTGCAATCCTTGAGTTAGAGGAGAACACTTAAAATAAATAAACAAATAAATAAATAAATAAATAATAACAATAATAATAAAATTTACATAAATAAGAACTAATTACTATTTACATATTTACAAAAAGTGACTTTCATGACCATGGTCTAAAATTCTAGTTTTGAATTTCTAATCACTTTGGCCAAAATAAGGGGCTAGCCGGTTATAGTGTACGACATTGGGTTTGGCGTGTGGCGATTTTCGTATGCGTACGACGACGTCATTCAGCCTGTTGACGACTATGTAAGGACCGTCCCAGTTTCTTTGTAATTTTGGCGACAGTCCCTTACGACGTATCGGATTCCACAACCAAACTTTGTCACCTTCGTTGAACTCATGTCCTGTTGCCTTTGTGTCGTACCGTGTCTTCATCTTTTCCGTTGCCAGTCCGATTCGGTTCCTCGCTAGACGATGAATCTCCTCAATCCGCGCCTGGAGTTTATCGACATATTCCTCAGGCGATGAAGGAGCATCAGGAGGACGGCCAAACAAAAGATCAGCAGGCAGACGAAGATCACGACCAAAGAGCATTTGAGAAGGGGAGTAACTAGTGGCCTCATGAGTGGCACTCCTGTAGGCAAGCAGGAAAAGAGGCAATTTCTTGTCCCAGTCCTGTTGGTCTCTAGACACCAGGAGAGAGAGGCTATTTAGGATGGTACGATTGAAACGCTCCACCATGCCGTCCGATTGAGGATGTAGGGGTGTAGTTCGAGTTTTGTCCATGCCGAGTAGTCCACACATTTCCTTAAACACAGTCGAATCGAAGTTTCTTCCTTGATCGGAATGGATTTGAAGAGGAACTCCATATCTGGAAACCCAGTGTTGAACTAGTATGTCTGCTACTGTTACCGCCTCTTGATTAGGAATGGCATAGGCTTCAGGCCACTTAGTGAAGTAGTCCATGACAACGAGGATGTACTTATTGCGATCAGATGTTCTAGGAAGAGGACCCAGGATGTCTAGTGCAATTCGTTCGAAAGGAGCTCCTACATTATAACGCTGCAGTCGCCCACGGGTGCGCCTCTTTGGACCTTTACGTGCTACACAGGTGTCACAAGTTCGACACCACTTCTCTACATCACTGCGAACATTATTCCAGTAGAAACGCTCTCGAACCTTTTGCAGGGTCTTCATTACACCAAAATGACCTCCTGTGGGACTACCATGCAGTTCTTGAAGGACCATAGAAATTCTCGACTTAGGGAGTAGTAGTTGCCATCTACATGTCTTTCCATCGTCAGACTCCCATTTTCGGTACAAGATGCCGTTCTTCAAATGTAAGGAATCCCAGAGAGCCCAATAACGTTTAGTCGTAGGATGGTAATGGGCCATGTCTTGCCAGTTGGGCTTCCTGTTGGACTCCTCTTTCAGCTCTAGAATTGGCTTAATTTCAGGGTCAGCAAGTTGATCTTTACGCAGGCTCTCGTCACTCCACGGATCTTGCGATGATGTAGACCCAGTTGTAACTTGTCTTACTATAGGACCTTTGACATTAAATTTCTTCTCAGCCCGGTCGCAGTATCTACAATTCTCTGAGCAGGGTCTTCTTGAGAGAGCATCTGCATTTCCATGTGATGAGCCTTTTCGATGGCGTATCTCCATATCGTACTCTTGAAGCTTTTGTATCCACCTGGCTATCTGGCCTTCAGGGTTCTTAAAATTCAATAGCCAAGTTAGAGAAGCATGATCAGTTCGGATCAGGAACTTTCGACCGTAAAGATAGTGATGAAAGTGGTCTATGGCTTTCACTGCAGCAAGAAGCTCTTTTCTTGTTACGCAGTAGTTTCGCTCGGCCTTTGACAAGCACTTGCTGAAATAGGCGATAACACGCTCCTGGCCGTCGATTTCCTGGGACAGTACAGCGCCAATGCTTTCGTTGTTTGCATCCGTATCAAGTATAAACTGTTTATCGATTTGAGGATACGACAGAATTGGAGTGGATGTCAAGGCCTAATTAAGCTTTTCGAAAGCAGCGTCACATTCCTGTGTCCACATAAATTTTTGATTGGCTTCTGTTAATTTATGAAGTGGTCTTGCAATCATCGAGAAGCCTTTGACGAATTTTCTGTAATAGGTGCATAATCCTAGAAAACTTCGAAGCTGGTGAACATCTGCTGGACGATTCCAATTTTTCACGGCCGATATCTTCTCCGGATCAGTCCTACCTCCTTCCGCCGAAACGATGTGTCCAAGGTAGGCGACTTCATTGCGAAACAAACTGCACTTCGAAGGGATTAACTTCAAATTAGCTTCCTTTAATTTTTGTAGCACCCGCCTGAGGTTGTTCAGATGTTCATCAAAAGATTTTCCTATGATTATGATGTCATCTAAATAAACAAGACATGCTTCATACGACAGCCCCCGGAGAACCGTTTCCATAAGCCGTTCGAAAGTTGCAGGTGCGTTACATAGACCAAAAGGCATTACCTTGAATTGCCATAATCCTTGTCCCGTTGTGAAGGCAGTCTTCTTGCGGTCGTCGGGATGGATCTCTACCTGCCAGTAACCACTCTTCAGATCCAGAGTCGAGAACCAAGTGTTGCCCGCAAGTGTGTCGAGAGTGTCGTCGATCCTTGGTAGAGGGTAACTATCCTTTTTAGTGACGTCATTCAGTCGGCGGTAGTCTACACAAAATCTTGTTGAACCATCCTTCTTTCTTACTAATACAATGGGAGACGCCCATGGACTTGTCGATGGTTCGATGACGTCATTTTCTTCCATATGTTTAATTAAATTCTGCACCTCTTCTTGCTTGGCAAAAGGTAATCGTCTAGGGTGCTGTTTAATAGGAGAGTGATCTCCCGTGTCAATTCGGTGTTGTGCCATTTTAGTTCGTCCAAAGTCTTCAGATGTTTGGGAAAATAAACTTTGGAATTCTCTAATTAAATTTTCAGCAGCATCTCTCTGGTTTGGATCTAAGTCCGTATTTTGTAACAAATCCTTGACTAAATTATCTGAAGATTTCTGAGAGTGATTGGAATTTTGACTTACGCACGTCACTGGAGCACATGATGCTATCACCTCTCCTTTCTTGATAGTCCTCGTCTTATCACTGATGTTAGCAATTCTGACTGGAATGGTCTTTTTCGAGAGGTCTACTACAGAAGAAGCCACCAATACTCCTGCTTGTGTACTATTGTCTACTGGATAATCTATATGGCCAAATCGGTAATTAGTTTCATTTTTTATTTCAGCTGGAACTAAAAATTCTGTTCTTGGATCTAGATTAATGTCTTCTTTGGCTATTACTATTTGTTTACATTCAATTTCGTTATTTAATCCAAAAAGACTTATTTCTTCAAATTTTGAGATCATTTTGTTATTTTTGAAATCAAGTCTGAAGTCAAACTTCTTCAGAAAATCTAGTCCGATTAAGCAAGGATCTGTTATGTCAGCCACATATGCCGTATGGTAATATTTCGTTCCTCCAAAGTTGATAGTTAAATTGACCTTTCCATATATGCCAATCTTGTCGCCCGTCACAGTTTGCAGGGTAACGCATGGTGGAGTCCAGATGAGTTTACATTTCAATTTTCGAGCCAAATCTTCTCTTATTATTGTCACATTGGCTCCTGTATCGACAATCATACGGCACTGAATTCCGTTAATAAAGCCTATCACATATAATTCGTTATCACCGCCGCTCATTTTTGATATCTGGAGGATCTTCAGGTGGGGCTTTTCATTCTCTGGCAACCTCCGCCCCGCGAGATGGCCAAAATTTAGTTTCCCTGCTGACTGTTTGAATTTATCTCACGTTCGTGGATTTTGGGGCAATTTCTTCGGAGATGTCCTGTATCACCGCATCCCCAGCACGTGAGATTCTGTCTTCTTGAGCTTGTTCTTCTGTATTTCAAAGCTTCAAGCTCTTGATTTATTTTCCTAATTTCTTTCAAGATGTCGATTTCATTGTCTGAGCTTTTGTTCACCGTTGCCCCTCGGACTGAATGACGATCTCTTCGGCTGGCTTGTGTAGCTGCTTCCAACTTTAAGGCATATAGTAGTGCAGCCTTTAAATCCTGTACATCTGCCATTCGTACCGCTCTTTGCACTTCTGGATCTTTTATTCCGTCTACAAAATATTGCAGTGAGAGCATTTCCCGTACATTTGTTGGACAGTCACTGAATGCTAAATTTGCAAGTCGTTCAATTTCCGAGGCAAACTCTTGAAGGGTTTCACTCGATTTTTGATGGCGGCTCTTCATTTGTATTCTCGTATAATCCTTGAAGAATTTTTCGCCGAATCTCATTTCAAGTGCACAACTTAAAGTCTCAAAATTGAGTTGCGTCATATCGGGCAATGTTTGCAGCACGTCGGCGGCTTCTCCTCTTAAAGATGCTGCCAGTTGACAAGCTTTCACCTCGTCACTCCATTTGTTCGCTTCGGCTACAATGGTGAATTGGGTCTTGTAAACTTGCCAGGAACTCTTTCCGTCATATGTCGACAGCTTGATGTGCACGGGAGAAGCAGGCGGATTCCTAAATTCTTCATAATTACCACTGGACGCTGAAAGCTTCTTCTCGAGACCTTGTACTCTTTTATTTAGCTTTTCATCTATTTCAACTATTTTTCCTTCCATTTTCTCTTCAACATTTTTAACATCATTCTGAATTTTCTCTTCTACTTCCTCTATTTTCCTTTCCATTTTCTCTTCTACATTACTAACTTCTTTCTGAATTTTCTCTTCTACTTCCTCTATTCGTCTCTCTACCGACGAGAACTTTTCTTCTAAAGTTTTCTTCATTTCTTCTTGGCCTATATTAATCTTTTCGGTCACTTCTTCTTGGCATTTGTCAATTTTGTTTGTCAACTGTTCCATTCTTTCTTCGTTTTTATTCATTTTATCCGCCAACTCTTCTTGGCCTTTATTCATTTTATCCGCCAACTCTTCTTGGCCTTTATTCATCTTTTCCGCCAACTCCTCTTGGCCTTTATCAATTTTATTTGTCAACTGTTCCATTCTTTCTTCGTTTTTATTCATTTTGTCCGCCAACTCTTCTTGGCCTTTATTCATTTTATCCGCCAACTCTTCTTGGCCTTTATCAATTTTATTGGTCAGCTCTGTTCTTAATCCGTTAATAGCTTCTAACAGTTCTTTTAGTTGTACGTCCATTGTTCGTGTTTTCGCCATAAGATCCCGACTCCTGACACCAAAAATTGTAGCGTATAATGGGTTCTTTTGATCTTATGGTTAGACAACTTCAAACTCTTGCTTATAGAAAAGTAGAAAATAATTTATTTACAGACCTTCAGAACAACAGAGTCTTCGAAACTCACAAATATTACAAGATATTCCAAAATAACTGTTTAAATCTATCGAACAAGTACAAATATAGGTCGCAGAGACTCTTTATACAATGTTTCAACACTATATCACATTCAAAACAACGTAGATAAAACTCAATACATCAAGCAAACTTGCTTAAACCTAGAAGTTCACTCTATGACTGACTGGTAAATAATAACAACAGCTCGCATCGCTTCTCTTCTTATATAGGTTCGGAGCATGTGCTAGAAATTTCTAGAACCTACTCGAAAAAATCCACGGAACAACAAACAATGTATCAGTATATCTAAGGGGGGTTACTTGAGAGGAAAGGGTTACCATCGCCAACAATCGCCAAGTTTGTCGCCAACTTGGCGATATATCGCCAAATTTGGCGACCAAAATTAGTCGCCAAAAGTGACTCCAACTTGGCGATATCTTCATTATTTCGCCAATCTGCCGTAGACATACAGTGAAAATAATGGACAAGTTTGCTTGATAACAGAGACAATGTAACAAAAACTAATATAAGTAAAGGAATGGAGCTTAATAAGATTATTTACATTATTTTACAGTACAAACACTAACTATTTACAAAATTCGTAACAATATTATCTTTAACTATTCGCTAGTTTATTTTACACATTTATACATAAATTTTCTTTTCTGTGTATTCTGAGATCTCTTTTTATTAAAATATAGTTGTAAAGAAAAATGCCATATGTTTTACAAAAACATAGAGTTAAACATTTAATATTAAATTTATTTATTTAAAATGGCGTATCTAATGAAATACGCAGTGTTTTAAACAAGAGGATTAATTTTATTCACTATAATTATTTGCTTCTGTAAATATTTTGAAATATTTCGTATATAATTGAAATGTTATTATAGACAAGGAACAGGAATTAAATATTAAATGATAAAGAATTGAACTTTATTCTAAACTGATTTGGATATGCGATTTCAACAAATATTTAAGTAAACCGTTTTGTAATAAATAAGTAATTTTGTTTGCTAAATATATTATTCATGAAATGTAATTTTTCACTGCCCAATATTTTATAAAATTGATTTTTAGCTCACAGGCTATCATAGCCTGAGAGCTTATGTGCCCGTCCGTTCTGTATGTATGTACGTAACGCGATAACTCATGATAAAAATATCCGATCCACTTGAAATTTTGTATGTAGGTATATCCTGACAAGGCGCTTCCCTGATTAGATTTTGGAGTTCATTCGATATGTATAAGAGGGGGAACGGGGGGCTCATGCCCCCCGTTAGTTGATATAGATGGGATTTTCATGCAGAATTAAGTTTTCAAAATTTAGATTAGGATCATTCTGATGAGGCGATTCCGTGACTGTTATTAGGTGTTCATTGATTAAGTATAAATAGGGGGAACAGGGGTTCTAATGCCCCCCCCCGTTAGTTGATATAAATGGGATTTTCATGCAGAATTAAGTTTTCAAAATTTAGATTAGGATCATTCTGATGAGGCGATTCCGTGACTGTTATTAGGTGTTCATTGAATAAGTATAAATAGGGGGAACAGGGGTTTTTATGCCCCCCCCCCGTTAGTTGATATAAATGGGATTTTCATGCAGAATTAAGTTTTCGTTCAAAATTTAGATTAGGATCATTCTGATGAGGCGATTCAGTGACTGTTATTAGTTGTTCATTGAATAAGTATAAATAGGGGGAACAGGGGTTCTAATGCCCCCCCCCCCGTTAGTTGATATAAATGGGATTTTAATGCAGAATTAAGTTTTCGTTCAAAATTTAGATTAGGATCATTCTGATGAGGCGATTCAGTGACTGTTATTAGTTGTTCATTGAATAAGTATAAATAGGGGGAACAGGGGTTTTAATGCCCCCCCCCGTTAGTTGATATAAATGGGATTTTAATGCAGAATTAAGTTTTCGTTCAAAATTTAGATTAGGATCATTCTGATGAGGCGATTCAGTGACTGTTATTAGTTGTTCATTGAATAAGTATAAATAGGGGGAACAGGGGTTCTAATGCCCCCCCCCCCGTTAGTTGATATAAATGGGATTTTAATGCAGAATTAAGTTTTCGTTCAAAATTTAGATTAGGATCATTCTGATGAGGCGATTCAGTGACTGTTATTAGTTGTTCATTGAATAAGTATAAATAGGGGGAACAGGGGTTCTAATGCCCCCCCCCCCGTTAGTTGATATAAATGGGATTTTAATGCAGAATTAAGTTTTCGTTCAAAATTTAGATTAGGATCATTCTGATGAGGCGATTCCGTGACTGTTATTAGGTGTTCATTGAATAAGTATAAATAGGGGGAACAGGGGTTCTAATGCCCCCCCCCGTTAGTTGATATAAATGGGATTTTCATGCAGAATTAAGTTTTCGTTCAAAATTTAGATTAGGATCATTCTGATGAGGCGATTCCGTGACTGTTATTAGGTGTTCATTGAATAAGTATAAATAAGGGGAACAGGGGTTCTAATGCCCCCCCCCTTAATTTATATAAATGGGTTTTTCAAGCAGAATTTTCAGATTTTGTTCAAATCTCTGAATAGTTTTGGAAGTTTAATGGTTAAGTATAAAAGAGGGGGATAACTCTTTTTAAATTATATAAATGCTAAATGGGTTTTTATTAAGAATTATCTAATTTGCTCTGAATTTTGGATATAGATTTTTTATATGATAAAGCATGTCTTTGATAGTATAGGAGGTTCAATGATTAAGTATAAAAAAAGAGAAAAGGGGAGAGCTGTTTCCCCTTCTTAATTTTTTTTTTCGAACGGAATTAACCCTTGAAAATATAAAGCTTTAATGTGCAATTAGAATTTGTAGCCTGTGAGCTCAATGCCTTCAGTTTAACTGGGCAGTATTCTTTATTGAAATTAGTACTCATGACCACAAGGATTATTCTAATTAAAACCTAAAATCTAACATTAATTTTTAAATTCAACAAGTATTCGAAATTAATGATTTTTACGCAGATATGTAATTATTATTAATTTTATATTTGCAAACAAAATTTATTTTGTTTTAAAACTAATTCATTATTTTTTCTTAATTTTCTTTTATCGTTCTTACATATGTTTCAATTTAATCCACAAAAACACGCAATGTAACAAATTGCAATAATAAAAATAAACTAGAGCACAGATTTCACACAATATTCTACAAAATAACTGAGTTTACCATATGACGAATTACTTTTTCCTTAGAAAATATCAATACACGTAATTTTATCATTTAATTTGATAATGTGGAATTCAAATGATAATATTGCATACTTTCACAGGAAAATACTCGCAATTTCAATTTTTTTTTTTATTAGTGCACTTAGAAAAACAAATGTTAATTAATAAACAAAATCAAATAATTAACAAATAGATTAAAATTAGGCCTTATATAATGTAAAAAATGTATAACAAATATTTTTTCGTGTATGTTCTAAGACAGTAAAATGTATTAACCTTAAATGTTCATTCTTTATTAGTGCGTAAAAAAGTTTTTGAAGGTATTTATTATCACAAACGTTTTATGCTAAAGAGCATTTAACAAAATAGTTAAGACATTTGTGCCTGCATTTTTGTTATATATATATATATATATTAATATATATATATATATATATATATATATATATATAAATATATATATATTGTAAAATTACTTGAACATTTTGCAAAATGAAATGGTAAAATACTGAAAATATTATACTGTGATGATTTTGTATTTATTTTATAATGTAAACGTATTATATAGGAAAATGTGCGTAATATTTGTAATAGTGTAATATACGTAATTATATGTTTAATAAAATTTCACTTAAAGTAAACGTAGATAATATATGCTAAATAATTAGAGTTTTATGTACCACAACAAATATATATTTCATTATATTAATAACATTATTAATAATATTAATAATAAGCTAAAAATAATCATATTTGACGCTTAAGAACAGTTTTTCTTTTATATTCAAAAAGACTTATAACTGCATAAATATATTCCCCTAAATTGTTAATAAAAATATGTACATATTCTTGCTTAGCATCCCTAAAGCTATTATTTTATATTTGTTGTATTCGCTATTTATAACTCCGATAAGTATTTATGTTCTAAAAATAACAGTATTGCTTATACATTGGTCACGTGCCTAAATTTAATAGCAGAATATATCGACGATCATTTCGTTACTCACAATAATACATACATACATACATATATATATATATAAATTTTTATTCTGGTTATTTGAGAGATTTACGGATCGATTAATACGGTTATTTTATGAGATGCACAAATTTTTTTTTTCTAACAGTAAAGACATTTGAAAAGTCAGGAACGCCATTCCATCCAACGCAAAACCTGTACATCAATCTTGCGTTGTGTAGTATATTGTGTATTACGTCATGTACTTTACTAAAACAACGACCGAAAGAATGTAACACATTTTAGGATATAGATATGTGATTTACGAGTGTAAATCATGAAGATGGATTACATCATTGTTTAATTTGTGTTTTATTTATGTTATTTTACTATTTTATCTTTTGATTCACGGAGTTTTAATTCCTGTATGAAACTTTGTCAAGCAATGACTGTTAAATTATTCGTTTTCTTTGAAGTGCAAACAGGTTATCCATAGTTTATGATGCCGTATATTAGCAATATGATGGCTTAAAAAATACAGAAATTATTTCAAAAATTACAAAAGGGAAAAATAGAAACAGTTTTTATTCATATAAAAAATTGGAAACATACCTTTTCGGCATAAACCTTACTGGGAGACTATATATTATCCAATTAGTATTTGACATTCATATTACAAATTTATTTTTTTTCTTTCACCAAAATTAACACTATACTATTTTAATATCCTTTTTACAATATTCTGTAATTATTTCAACTTATAAAATTAAAATTCTCTTACTAGATCAAATTTATTAATCTTTTTAGAAACGATATAAATTCTTAATTCGCCTTAAAAAACTTTATTCCAATATACGTAAATTTAACAAATGGCTCTAAATTAAAAATATTCTTAATTAAACACTTTATTTATTAAAGTTCACAATAAAACTCATTTTTCCCTGTTTTTATCAATTATTTTTTAAGAAAGTCTTATTAAATTTATTTCAAAACCATACTTTTCAAAATTATCATTTTTTTCCTTTTTCTTTGCGTTTGGTATATATTGCGTATCAATAAATTCATTTCTTTTTTTAGTGTGTTAAATTATCGTCTGTAGAATTTCGAACTTTGATTTCGATTATAAATTAGTTAAATAATAATCTTTTAAAATAAAAAATTTCGCCTCGAACAGATTCGAGATTGCTGTGTCTATCCTCGACGCTAGACATTAATTTTTGTTTATATAGAAAATCATGGTTAGAGATTATGGAAAATTCTAGAAGCTTTTTATAATTTATTTAAGGGAGGAGGCCCAGAAAGGATGGATTATTCTTTCTTTTTCTTTTGATGATTTGGGTTAGACGACTTGTGGAAATAACGTTTTTATGATGGAATGTCACCACAAAGAGAGCATTTCCCGATCTATCTGAATGGATTTTAATAAACTATTTTGAAACAGAAAATTTGTAATTTAATGAAGCTTTTACGTTTATTATTTTACTTAATTTTTACCTCACCAGGATTCCTGTGAAATAATATGGGGAAATTTGAAAATAATATTAATGGTTCCTATCTCAAAATGCCACATTCATAAATGAAGATTTTCCAAAACGAATACTAACTTTATACATTTTACGATGATACAAAAGAAGATTTTACAAACAAAATTTCCATCACAGTTTTCCTTCCCGGATCAATATCCCCATATTGCACTGCGACCAGACGCCAATGTAAATATACATACATTAATTTTTTCTTTAACTCACGAAAATAACTTTATTTTTTGCCTTTTAGCCTGACTGGAAATTTATTATTATCAAATGAAGATTTAATACGTGCGTGTCACTTTGTATTTACCTTCATAATCCTTCATAATTTTTCTCTATTACATTTTGTTTGGTTATAAATTTAAAAATCAATATTTTGGTAGCACTATTTTTTATAATTATGTTTTCACAAGAGTTTTCCTTTTAAATCCTAAACCCATTAAAAATATTTCCTACGCATTAGTACAGCTATGGCCACTAAGGAATATCAATATGGTATTTCATAAATATAATTTTTTTCACGATAGATGAAGTAAAACCATCTTGAAAATCTTATTAAAAATAATTCATTGCTTTTATGTGTTCTAAATTGCTTGTCGTTTAGGCAAGAAATATATTTTTTACATTTCCTTTTTCTACAATAAGAAACTGAATTGTATTTTCAGAAAAAAAAATGGAAATCTAAAAAGTAAATCGACACGTAAACTTGAAGCAATTTTTCAGAAATCAATTTTTTGTACAAATCAAAAGTCTTTTATTGAATGTGACCAATTTTTTCATATATTTTATGAAAAGAAAAATTCCAACATTTATATTTTTGACATACACGACAAAAGGACTTATCCGTGTTTTGATGGTTATTTATGAAAGTTTATATGTAGAAAATAACTGTTAAACATACATTTCACAGATTATTTTTAAGGTAGGAAATTCTTTAAAAAAATGAGACTGAATATGGAATTTGCCAAAAAAATACCTAAAAGTAATTTCTGTTTATTTTATACGTCATCAGATATTTTCGGATATTTTAAACCAAACCAACATTTATTTAAGTTACTCTGTGGCAATAATTTGCATCACTATTTTAAAACAAATTAAGAGAATCACAAATATGTGTTAATATCTAAAGGAATTTCTTTATTAAATAACAGACTAATGTATTTTTTTTTCTTTTTTCAAGACATTCAGCATTATATCTAAAGCATCAATATGTAATATTCGGTATTTTTCACCTATCTCTGTATGTCCAATTATCCAAGTAAATTCATTTCCACATGCGATAAGCATTGTGATAGGCTTTTCTATCTTGTACTGTTTCAGCTCTATACAGAATGCAAATAATTTAATTGATCAAAACATCAGTACTATACACAACTATACAACGAACATTAAGTGTATATACGAGTATAAAATATCAAAATCATAAACATTTACATGCTATGTTTTATTCGTTTATCCTTTGTAATTCTACAAATGATCCATCGCGGTGTCAATACTTGTCTTATGTTTTTGAGTATTCACGTGGTTCAAATTTTATCCAGTGCTGTCACTGGTTTTGGATTCAAGAACGTTTTTCAAAAGTTACTGAAAATAATTCCGTTATAATGTTAGCCATGCATTTTATTTGGAAAGTGTGTAATTATTATGAAGGCAACGGATAAATACCTCTTCTAAAAGTCGAAATTGTGACTTCAAAAAAGTGTAAGAAAAATGTATAAAAAACACTATACCATATAACAACTAACAAGCAACACAGTTCAGCCCGTTAAATTTAAAATTGATATTTTGTATATAAATAAATATTGAAACTATAAAGCCAATTTTGACAAATTATTAACATTAAAAATTTCCAAACCGCTAGATTATCATCATTCAATACTGAAATCTAGCTATGAAAACCATACAAGTAAATATTTTTTTTTTCATTATGATTATATAATTTTAAATTATCTGCAGAATGATTTGTGTCATAATTCATAACATGTTTTGTTTATCAACAATTTTTTTCAGATCATTCTATTAATGATAAATATTTATTTAAGTACTGGCAATAGAATCATAACGCAGTCTAAATATATATTCAGGGACTGACAAAAGTTGAAAATTCTTAGGTGCCAGGAAAAAGTCTTAGTAGCCAGCTTGAAGAATTATTTCTCTAAGACATTAAAGCATTCACTGCAAAATGGAACACTGCCGACTCATAATCGTATTCGACTTCGTTATATATGTCATTTTGCAGTGAACAAATTTACTTTTTCTTAATAATAAAAAAAAATCAAACTGAGCAAAACTTTTGAGATAATATTAAGATAGGGTAACATCCCCAGTAATTGGCACATTGAGAATTTGTCTGTAAACTTACTTCAATTTTTATTACCAAGAAATAAAATATTTACTTGCAAATATTTTTTAATCAAAGAATGCATATCTGTGCATGTATTTTGCCCACAGAAAGCAAAAATTTTTGAAAAAGTATTTTTATAAAAATAAATTTACAAAAAGTTACTGTAGTCACCAGTAATTGGCACATACAGCACCAATGTATGACAACTTGCGGTCCAGTAATTGGATCATATTTATATTTAAGAAAACTTTATATTTTGCATTGAGTTTAATCGCTTTAAATGAATTTAATGTAGATGAAGATGCCATATTTCAGGTTTTTGAAAGAAAGAAATCAGCATATTAGTCTGAAATGTGAACGCTTTAAAAAATACAATATATTTATATTAATACCCAGTAATTGTCATGCTGTCCCCAGTAATTGTCATATAAAGCTTTAATGGATTCCAATTACTGATAATATTTCATATTTTCAAATAAAAACAACTGATAAACAAAATTAGTCAATAACTAACTTAGTGTACTGCAAAAATAAGTGGTTTAATCCCAAATCATGCGATTCCCTTGTGATTGGAATAGGTGCCAATTACTTGGAATTATCAAAATTGAAGCACCATTAATTGGCATATATCAGTAATTCAGAAATCCAAATATTTGTGTCAAAAATACTTTTACACAATTAAAGTAACCCTTTTTGAAATAAACAAAAATGTTGTCAATTAAAATTTAAAATATATTAGAAATCAGATATTAATGAATTGAAAAGCATGTCTTCCTTAAGCTAAAGGAAAAGCATTTGCAACAAAAATGGCTAATTTCATACAAGCCATAATTGTTCCTCTTTCCTAGGCACTATTGTCATCTAGTAGCATAAATCAAAATTATAATATTTAGCATAAATGAGCATATAACTGGTATATGTTCTTGCATTTTTAAAAGACTGGAAATGCATTATATTTTAGGACATGTTTGTAGGATGTGCCAATCATTGGTGCATGCCAATTACTGGGAATGTTACCCTAGTATTAAAAATATCTTACATTTTTTGTTAGATAAAAAATAAAAATAAATAAATCCATAAGTAGTTACAAAAGTTAGTCACCAAGAAGAACGTTTTACTCTCACGATCATCTTGGCGTCCGAGGTTTCTTGGACACTGTATCTATTTCATTAGATTTTTTTTTATTCCCTTGGCTTGGAAATCAGAGTTATTTGATTTAATTTCCGTCTTCATTCATGTAAAAATTTTGTTTCCAGCTGAAGTATTTTAAAACAAATTGAAAAAGAAACTGCAACAGCACACTGTTAAAACTAAAGGTTGCATGTGGCACTTTTATGGGTGAAATGCTTGTCCCGTCAGCGACACCTCTAAAGGAGCCAGAATCGCACCCTAAAGGTACCCTAGGGCACCCGATGGCACCTCATAGGGTGCCATGTGGGTGCCTTGGGGTGTCAGGGGGGCCTTAGGGCACCTCTAGGGGTGCAATTCCGGCTCCTTTAGGAGTGTCGCTGACGGGAAAAGCGTTTCACCCCTAAAAGTGCTATTTGCAACATTTAGTTTTAACAGTTGCATTATTGTTTGACTGTCTTGATTCTAGTTAAAATTTAGCATGATATAGTAATGTACCAAATCGTAAAATTTATTTTACAAACTATTTTTTTCCTTAACGATAGCATTTAGAAGTCTTATTTTCCCAAATACATATAATTTTAAAATCCTTTCACATTTCAATGAAATGAACTAAAATCTCTTATCCTGCATCATCATTAACTGGCACAAGTGATAACTTTCGTTATCGAGACATTACTTTAAGCATTACTTACAAGGTCCAATTATAATGCTACATTACTGTAGATTTTTTATTATGAATTAAATAAATTTATATAGAATATTTTTTTTTTGAAAAATTTGAGAAAACAGAAGGTGGAGCTGTGGTAATTTATGCATCTGAAAATTAGCATAAAATACGAGCAATAAATGAAAATGCACATTTTTTGTCTCGAATTTGCGTCGAATTCCTCGTCGGGAAAATGACTATGATGAATACAACATGCCATTTTATCCAAATTATTAATTTTGTCTATTTCTGATGTTTTCTTTCATGGTACAACACTAAATTTCCCCCTATCGACGGTGGTTGTAATTTTTGTTAGGTTGTTATTGTTCGAATATATTTTCCCATGGTTTTCATAGTCCACTCAAAAAACTTTTGTGTCATTCCACCTATTAGAACAAGCTACAGGCGGCTCTATATAGCGTCAGTAAAAAAAATTCCATGCATTTATTTTTAAATGTGTAATAAATTGTGTCTCTATTTGGAATGATAGGTGCCATCGGTGTATCTATTCATGGTTTATGTGAAGTCTGCACGAGGTATGTGCCTACCCTCAAAACGCTGTTTCTGGGTAAATTTTCATTATCAGTTTTATTAGTTTAAATTAAAGAAAAAAATTAGTATTTCAAAAAAAAGCCTTACTTTTGATTAAGCGATACGACGAAGCTAGTTATAGCGCAAAAAAGAAACCTTTATACATAAGTTTTTTTGCTATATTAAAATTTTATACTGCGATTACTGGAAAACTGCGTTTTTGTTTACGTTTACAAGAAATATAATTTCTGAGAACTTTTATAAGATAATGAAATAAAAATTGGTAAAAAGTTTTCGCTCATCTATGTGCATGTTATAAGGCAAAATGCAGCTTTGGTGTATGTATCAAGCGTTCTCTGCTTTACCGTGTACGCTACATTCTTGTCTATTAAAAATGATGTAATTTAAGGCCTTGCAAAATACATAACGATTACTTTATAATGCAAATATGAAACTGAAAACTTTACATTTTGTGGATTTAAAATTTTAGAGACTAAAGTAAATGCATTCCTATTAGGAACCTTTTAAAATCCAAGAAATGATTCATTTTACTATACGATGTTTTAATTATAGTTTTTTGCGCATAATACCGTATGCATAGATTGAAATTACTTTGACATTTTTTAAAAATGAAATTCCAATAAATTATTTTTTTATTCCTAAAAAAAAACAGCGTGGTCTAGAATTATATTTCTTTAATTTGTTGCATTTTCCTTCATAAGTTTTTCTTTGACAGAAGTCAAGAAAATTCTTTGCATTCAGTGACAGTTTGAGAAGAACAAACTTTTTGCCAATTGTCTCAAACAATAGCATGCTTAGATGTTTCAGGGTCATATGAAAACTGATAGTTTCTGAAATTTAGAAACATTGTATTTAATTTATTTTATACTTTTTTTTAATTACCTATTATACGAAGTATAAGGTAAATCTTGGAATCGTTTTGAAAATCGAAAAAAATGACGCATTTACACGTTTCAGATACAGGAGATTCCGAAAAAAATATTTTTAGGAAAAAAAATTACACGTCCGAGCGTTTGTGTCTGTCTGTCTGTCTGTGTATTTGCAAACGCCCATTCTCCCGAACAAATTGAGATATAGACTTGAAATTTTATAAGCACTTAGTATGTAAGAGTGGAACGAATCCTATTTAATACCAGTAACCTTGATTTTCTGGAACTATTTTTTATGGAGTCTCGAAAAATTCATTCTGATGAAAGGTATAAAAACATTTTTGATTTTCTTTTATTTTAAAAATTGGACGTAAAAGGCAATAAAATAACAAAAAAATTTCTCAAAGAAACAAGTCGAACAGATTATTAATTACGAGATTTTTTTAATCCTGTTTTCCGCATTCTTCGATTTTTCATGACCCTGCATTTCATTCATATTTCAATCCAAAAATACCTTTTGATTGGAAATTAGAAGTTTAATCCGACGTTGTAAACTATTAATTAATATGATTATTATGTTTGGTATTATAAGGATGTTTCTTTTACGAAAATTGGTACTAGTTGAGTCTTTTGGCATTTTATATAATTTGACGAATTTGGTTCAACATCAATTCATTAATAGAGCATTACTATGCATGTTAAAAATATTTAAACATAGGTTTAAATTTTGTTTTGGAATAGCAATGGATTTTATAAATAGCTTACAAATGTTATATTATGCATATACTATACATTATGGGTATGTATTACGATGGCCACCAAAGACTAGTTTTTTGTGTGCATTCAGTACTTAATTATTTGAAAGAGAGTTTTTATATAAATTAATAGAACATTTCTGTAAAATAAATTTAGCATATTCGTTAGAAATTTTCTATCAATTTGTATTCCCGAAAAAACAAATGGAGGTAGAGAAAATAAGACCTTATGATATGTAAGACTAGCATTTATGTAACATGGTAATCTTAATATTTCTATGCATATGCATTTTCGTCATTACAATACATCAATAAATTCATTTTATCATTTAAAATTGTTAATTTTTTCATTTATGTTTCAGAATATGTTTCAGTATGATGGTTAATATTTTAATATAAGCAACATTAGAAACTCGTAACCAGAAATTTATACTCTAATAACATGCAAAGATCATAGAATAACGAGTAGCTTTTAGACATATATTGTAAAAATAACTGCTGGCAGCAATGTTGCTAGCTGCTTTTGTTCTAATTTTTATAAAAATTATATGTAATTTTTTTTTTATTACATCTAATTTTACTGCATTTTTTACAGAAAAACTGCTGGCAAGATCGGTGAGCAATTAATTTAACGGATTTTTTTTTAACAGTGTACAATTCTAAAAGTTTTTCTAGAGGTATTGTATTCACTATTAGTCATTGGTAACATAGGTGTGATCATTATATATGTTTTTTTTATGTAGACGCAAATGAAACATATATTTATAATATTTTAAATGTTAGAAAATACTTTTGATTAATTGAAGTCTAATAAAAGAACAAACAGAATTCGGCAATTTTTATATTAATAAAAATATTGCTTTCTACAGCAATGTCTTTTCATAAATTTAATGGGATTTTCCCCAGGAATATATAATTTTTATGGTATTAATATATTGTCATTTAATAGACATTTATCTATAAATTGCACATAAATTGCATTTATTTATATCACTGCATATAAATCATGCTTGTTTTACTCATTCCTAATACTGGAGAGTTTTAAAAATATAGCGATAATATCTTTGGTCATCAAAATTTAGATGTTTTAATATTGTAAAAGAAAAAAAAAAGTTCTCAGATAAGTTTAAAAATTTGGTGCAAAAGCAGGATGAGATTTTTTATATATAAAGATCAATAGAAAAGATTTTATTACACTGTAACTTTTCGATGAATTGCACATTTCCCTAAAACAAACAACACAAAGTTTCTGTGATGTAGAATCACATTTAGTTTTCTTTAATTATATATTTTTCTAAATTTCAGTTAAAAAACTATCTTTAACGATTATTTTTTCTTAATGTTTTATTTTAACGTTCATTTCGTTCCGACAATAATTTTCCTGCAAAAAGAATGAAAGTTCGTGTCCGGGATAGCTCAGTTGGTAGAGCATTGGCGGCTTCAGCCAATACATCCGTGGTTCGAATCCTGGCCCGGACTTTTTTTACCCAGAATTGAAAAATGGAAAAAAATTACATCTGTTATAATTAATTTACCGATTGAATAATCGTGTTTAAAAATTAATCTAATGTAATTTCGTATGCAGCGATTTTTTGCAGTTCCATATATTGACCTTCGATTTATTCTGTTGAGCTGATCCAGAGTATCAGACCAGATAAAAGTGATCGTTGAGGTTAATTGGGTGAAATAGTCCTCCAGTGTTGGAGTCCGGGATAGCTCAGTTGGTAGAGCATTGGCGAATTCAGCCAATACATCCCTGGTTCGAATCCTGACCCGAACCTTTTTTCACCCAAAATTCAAAAATGGAAAAATTACATCTGCTATAATTAATTTACCGATTGAATAATCGTGTTCCAAAATTAATCTAATACAGTGTAATGCCTATATATTTCAACTTTCTTATATATTTCTAATGAATTTTAGAAGAATAGATAAAGCGACATACCACACTGTTTAGCTGTATTAAAAATATAAAATTAGTGTTGCCAAAGATATTATGTCAAATAAAAAGGGAAAATTTATTCGAGTGTTCTATTATTTCTAACTTCGGTTGGAGATTTACCAATCTAGATTGACAAATGTCGATTTTCAAAATTTTATCCCAGCGTAATTTATCTTTTCACAATTATAGTTTATCAATTATTACTTTATACTCTGCTTTCCGTTTGATATAATTATGCTTATATGATTTATAGACTAGTACAAGTTTTTTATTTTTAGTTGGGAATGACTCAATCTATCTCATTATATTTGTTTAATCTGTTATTAGAAGCAAAATAAAAGATACTGCTCAATTACGGACGTTTGCGAACATAATGTACACTTTGTTTATCTGAAATATGTACATAAATTTTGCACAAATTAATTGTTATTTCATATTTAATATCGTAAAAACTTTGCACCTAATTTCCATAATTTTAATATCGAAAAACGTTGTATGATAAAGGAAGATTAAACTCATATTTCGATATAATTAAAGATTTGATATTACCTTTTTGTACCATTTTAATTTTTCTGCAATTTTCCATCACATCCCAGAATTTGTTTTTTGCTTGGAAGACAAAATTTTTTTTTCTAAAATTTAAATTCAAATACCATTTTTCTTTTATCAAAGACCTCAGATATTTAGTTAATCATATAAATCGACTTTTTCACAATCATGCAACAGCAACAACATTTAAAATTTAATGAAAATGGGAACTTGGTTGGAAATGTTTTGCTTATAGAAGGAAATTAAAATGAAGCGCACATAAAGTTTTGTGGCATTAATAGTACATGGTGTGCTATTAATAGCATATGTTTTTCAATGGAGTATTTTTTTTTGGTTTTAGGAATACATTTGTTACTGTTTGCAAATATAGCAATGTTAGTATGTATCTTTGCATTTCCCATAGGACTTCATTAACGTTTAAACATTTAATAACAATAATAATAATAAATCTTTTCTTAAATATTATTGTATTGATTGCGATTCTTTTCATTTAAATATACATGTAACTCTTTTAATTTAAAATGATGGTTATTTTTTTTAAAACGAATCGTGTGTAATAAAGCGCAAAATGTACTAGAAAGTTGAAATATCAGTAAGATCTTGTTGTAATATATTTTCTAAATATCTATAAAAACTTTCCTTGCATTTTGTCATATGATTATAAATTAGATAGTATGCAAAACAACGACATTTGTTATGTGTCAGACAGTGAAATATTCCATTATCTCTAATTAATCTCTTTAGATAGCTAATTAAGTGTCATTAACGAAAGTTTTTAAAAAAATAAAAAATAAAATGGACTCGAAACGCCAATGGAAAATTCCATATTTCTAGGGAAAAAAAACTAGAACGTACAACAAAATTTATATGTATGTAATGTGAAAAATGGAAACAGGGAACTAAAACTGAAACTAACAAGTGTCAAAATTTGTTTCAGTTCTAATTAGATAATTCTTTCAATACTACCCATACCAAAATATACAGGATAAAAGATGGATGGATAAAAAGAATAAAAGATAAGCAGAACTTTAAGGGGTTATAGTACACTTAAAGACAAATAATATTAAATAGGAGACTAAGGGTCCCAGACGTATTCCCAAGGAGATAGGGGGCATTAAAGTTTAGGGTCCGAAATTTCAAATGATTATAAAAAATGGAAAAATTGGTCGATTCGTTTGCGGTTTTTGCAAAAAAATTTCTTTATGCCAGTATTTTCTTGAAATAAAATTTTAAAGTTCAATTTCAAAAAATGCCGATAGGGAGCACTTTAGACTTTGGAGTAACAAAAACTATTTTTTAACGTTATTTTTTGTATTTCTTTAAATGATTTCGAAAGCTTAGACTTAAACTTAAATTTTGATCTAAAAATCTGAGTCCTAACGAGTAGTTAAGTAGCGTAAACTGAAATTTGAAATTTGAAACCCTTCTCCCCCCAGAATAAAAATCAGTTATTCCCGATCTTTGTGTCGTAGATTAGGCTCTAACTACTGCCGCGTTTTGCTAAAATTATTCTTTATGTCAGTATTTTCTTGAAAATAAATTTTAAAGAAAATTTTCAAAAAATTCCGATAGAGGGCGCTTTAGACTTTGGAGTAACGAACAACTATTTTATACCGTTATTTTTTGTGTCTCATTAAATGCTTTCTAAAGCTTAGACTTAAATTTTCAGCCCAAAATCTGAATCGTTAGACGTGGTTAAGTTTCTGGGGAGAGGGGTTTGAAATTTCTACTCCTGAGCAAAGTTGAGTTTACCATGTCCACACATTGTGTGCTGTGATACGAGGTAAAAAGACACAAATTAGGATTATGTTACCAAAGCATATTTATTAACATGTAATTACAATAAATGTTGAAAATTGTGACCACCAGAGGTTATGCACGCAGAACAACGGCGAAGAATGGAACGGCGAACATTCGCGAAAGCATCAGGCTTTTCGACCACTTCCCCTACAGCGGCGGAAAGTCTGGCGACCAGTTCCTCGGGGGATTCAATGGGTGTCTCATACATAAGAGCCTTCAATTGTCCCCAAAAAAAGAAATCGAGGGGTGAAAGATCTGGCGAGCGAGCAGGCCAAGCAACAGGACCACCTCGACCAATCCATCTGTTCGGAAATGTGATGTCCAGATAGTTGCGGACGTCTCGTACGTAATGGGCTGGCGCTCCATCGTGCTGGAACCACATGACCCGCCGGATACGTGGAGGAACAACGTTTAACAGGTCTGGCAGCACATGTTGCAGAAATGTGAGGTATGTTTTACCGTTGAGGCGTTCAGGAAGAAGGTACGGTCCGATTAGGTGGTCTCCGAGGATTCCTGCCCAAACATTGATGGAAAAGCGTCTCTGATGAGCATGTGGATACGTAGCATGTGGATTGACATCCGCCCATACATGTGCATTGTGTGTGTTAAATGTACCTTGACGTGTGAAGGTACATTCATCGGTGAAAAGCACAGTTCGTCCAAAATGTGGATTTAGCGCGTTCTGCTGCAGAAACCAGCGGGCGAATTCAATACGATTTGGATTATCCCCTGGAGACAGTTTCTGGACTCGTTGCACATGAAACGGGAGCAAATGTTCATCCTTCAGTACCTTCCAAGTCATGGACTGTGAGGTATCCACCTGCCTAGCCACTGTTCGTGTACTTGTACTTGGCTGCGCCGCTACTACATCCAGAATGGCTTCTGCAACATCTACTGATTCGTCCTTTTTTGCACGACCTGCATTCGACCGGGAAGCGAGAAATGATCCCGTCTCACACAACGGTCTGTGCAAGCGCTCGAAAGTTTTGCGGTTAGGCAACCGCCTGTTGGGAAATCGCTCTCCATACATTCGTTGTGCCTCTGCACCATTTCCATCTGCCGCTCCGTAAATTAAATGCATCTCAGCCTTTTCCTTATTCGTGAAGGGCACCATCTTCCGATTCATTACTACAGCGACTTACACTTGACTCACCGTTCAGTGGTTTTTATGCCTGAATCGTGTCGAAATTTTGCATACGTGTTCTTCTTCTTCCCCATTTGACATTTGCATACTTTCTGTCTCCTTCTTCACCCGGTGACTAGCGTCAAGAATGGAGCTTTAACGTTTGCATGAGCGACGTTTCCAACTGTGCCAGTGCCTTTATGAGTGAATTCCGACTATGCAGTCCTTGACGAAAGTTGTATTTTTGCCTCGTATCACAGCACAGAATCGTTGGGCATGGTTAAGTAGTGCAAACTGAACTATGTTCAGAAGTTGAAATTTGAACCCCCTCCCCTCGCTACTGAACCACGCTCAGCGATTCAGATTTTGAGCTAAAAATTTAAGTTTAAGTCTAAGCTTTAGAAAGCATTTAATGAGACACAAAAAATAACGGTATAAAATAGTTGTTCGTTACTCCAAAGTCTAAAGCGCCCTCTATCGGAATTTTTTGAAAATTTTCTTTAAAATATATTTTCAAGAAAATACTGACATAAAGAATAATTTTAGCAAAACGCGGCAGTAGTTAGAGCCTAATCTACGACACAAAGATCGGGAATAACTGATTTTTGTTCTGGGGGGAGAAGGGTTTCAAATTTCAAATTTCAGTTTACGCTACTTAACTACTCGTTAGGACTCAGATTTTTAGATCAAAATTTAAGTTTAAGTCTAAGCTTTCGAAATTATTTAAAGAAATACAAAAAATAACGTTAAAAAATAGTTGTTTGTTACTCCAAAGTCTGAAGCACCCCCTATCGGCATTTTTTGAAATTGAACTTTAAAATTTTATTTCAAGAAAATACTGGCATAAAGAAAATTTTTTGCAAAAACCGCAAACGAATCGACCAACTTTTCCATTTTTTATAATCATTTGAAATTTCGGACCCTAAACTTTAATGCCCCCTATCTCCTTGGGAATACGTCTGGGACCCTTTGTCTCCTATTTAATATTATTTGTCTTTAAGTGTACTATAACCCCTTAAAGTTCTGCCCATCTTTTATGAATCACCCTGTATTTAGAAAATATATATTTACTGCTAACGAAATTTGACTTTATAAGAAATTGAAAATACCAGAATGTATAACACGAAAATGATACTCCAAAAGACAATGTTGTATCCTAAAGGAAAACAAGATATCCATGAATACAATTTATTGTGTTTTTATTAGTGCGGAATCTGTTTCGCGGATTTATCTGGATGTTTATTATTTGTAGTATAAGGATATTTATTCAAGGAGCAATTTGAATTTTTTTGTGAGTAGTTTTCGCGCTTCATTATTCTTTATTTGTTCAGTATCAAATATGCTTTTAAACTTTTCTAAAATGCCTATAAAGTGAACCCCCCCCCCCCCCAAAATTAAATTTATTAAAATGTGTTTCGAAGCCTAACATACTCTTAAAACATTTTCTTTCAAAGGAACTTAAATAAATTATTAAAATATTATTTTGTTTCGCTGCAGCAAAAATAGCAAAGCCTGGGATTTACTTATAGAAAAGTTATATTAATATTCCATCTATTTTGTTTAAATGTATAAAATAAGGTAAATGTATTTTGGAAATGAATGATACAAGTTGTTATTACAAATTATTTTAATATTCCAAATGATGATGCATAAATATTATAAAACGCTGTTTATGCATATTATAGAACATTTGCAGCAGCCAGAATGTGATACGCGTGTTGTATTTTATGAAGAATTCCCACTGGATGCATTTTACACCAGCAAATGCATTATTATATTAAAATGTGTCATAACCTTTTCCATGTCTGCAACCGTAAATAAATGAATCAACATCATTCTTCATAAAACATTTAACGTCTTGGCTTTACTACAGTGTGTAATTCTGAAGGAATGTATTTCTGCATTACACTAAAATACATACTTTTTTAACTTTTAAAAGTAATAAAATATGTTTAAAATGCATTTAGTATGGATGACATATTTTTACAATTTATACACGAAGCAAGTCTTTTTAAGGACTAAGATACAAAAATAAAAATAATAACCAACTTCTTTATGCGTAGAACTTCTTTATGGTTAAAATATGCTTTGTTACAATATATGGTATCATATTTGCTATAATACAAATGCTGAGTATTGTTTTTACTGTACTATTTTAGCTATCTTACTATCAAAAATATATATTTTTCTAGATTAATACCTTTTCTTGATTTGTCATATTTTTACATCCACAGAATAAAATTCTTCTGATACATTGAAATGTTTATAAATGCACAGCCCAGGTAAAAATCTCCTTAACTAATAGCAATTCTTGTATAAAACGAATTTATGAACTAATCCGAATATACCGTCTAAAAATTAATTCTATGCGTATATTATTCTTCATAGCGCATGCAGAGATTTTAAAATATACTACTGTTTTTAATACAAATATTAACTTCAACTTTCGACTATATTGTACTCAGAAAAATACCGCCTTCAAGTTCTTTTCTGAATTTTTAAACTAGAATTATAGATTTTGGAACTATATGATCAAAGTAAATAACTAAGCTAAATAGGCAAAATGATATGGAATTTCAAATCTTTTGTTTTATAGGTAAAAAAAAAGCATATTGAATCGTTTCAATAACTAGAAAATAGAGCTTGATTTCTGGAATGGATTCATTAACTGGAATTTTAGCTACTAAAACTATTCACTTACGTTTGCAAGTATTTGAAAAAAAAATTAAATAAACTTGAGATCGAGAATATGGGGAAATGCTATTGAATTCTAGCAGGAGACTCGAGAATTTTGTAGAAAGGGAACTAATATTTATAATGAAGACATGGAACGATTTTTTCCTACTGAGACAAAATACATTCTAGATGCCAGAACGATATTTGTTTCTCAGTGTGATGAATTGTTATTATAATTTTGTGATTTTTTCTTCCTTTTCAATAGTTGATGCATGATTAATAAAGACTAGCATTTTTATGACGTTCTCGGTTATGTTGATAATATCATATTGAAATGATTGTGTTCTTTCGTCATTTAAGGGGGGAAAAACAGACAGAAAACAACTTTGCAATTTTGCAATTATTTCGCGCAGTCACATCGTAAAATAGAAAGGCATTTTTTTCTCTCATTTGGATTGAAAAGAAAAAAATGGAGCCTAAAAAAACCTTGGATGCATTAATAGTGTTTTGCATAAAGTTAACATTTATTTATGACTAAATTACAAATAATATATAATGGTTCTCAGTTTTAATATTTATACCATTTATTTTGACGATGCAAATAAAATGTTTTCCACCAAATATTCTGTTCGGTACTTATTGTAAATTATAAATAAAATTTCATTTTCATTTAAAAATATATCATTCCTAAAATTAATACATTTTAACTCACGCTGTATAATATGTCAGAAAAATTCGTTCACTGTAAAGAAAAAAAAAATCCGTTAAATTTACATCAAAAACTGCTGGGTTAGCAATGTTGTCAGCAGTTTTTGCCATAAAAATTGCAGTAAAATTAGCTGTAATTCTTTAAAATATCTAATTTCATTGCAATTTTTGAGCAAAAAAATTCTAACAACACTGCTGCCAGTAGTTTTTGCCGTAAATTTAACGGACATTTTTTTCAGTGTTTAGTGAAAAAAAAAACTATGAAATCGCTTTAACATATTTTTATTAATTAAAAAATTACGAATTATTTGAATATTTTAATAAAAATTTTAAAATTTTTCTTAAGAATGGTGTTATAATAAAAATGAAATACATTGGAATGTTTCGGAACCGGCAAATAAGTTCCATAGTCATAATATTAATAAAACAAAATTTCAAAATATGTCTCGGTCAATAAAATGACACGCGACAATGAGATATAAATAACAAAAACACGTGCTCTATTGCAAAAAATTAAATTAAAATATAGACCATGATCTGAAACACAAATAAAAATAAAATTTTAAATTATTATTATTATTTTCAATTTCCATTTATGTTTTAGATCATGGTCTATATTTTAATTTAATTTTTTGCAATAGAGCGCGTGTTTTTGTTATTTATATCTCATTGTCGCGTGTCATTTGTATTGACTGAGAAATATTTTGAAATTTTGTTTCATTTATATTATGACTATGGAACTTATTTGACGGTACCGAAACATGTCAATGTATTTTATTTTTATTATAACACCTTTCTTAAGAAAAATTAAAATTTTTATTAAAATGTTTAAATAAAAAGTTAATGTTTTAAAATCTGATGATTTAAAAAATCAATTGGATTTAATTAACTTTTTATCATACGAATTATTTAATTTTAACAGAAAAATAAGAACAGATATTAACAAATATCAAAATATCAAACATAATTAAAATAGTCTTAATGTACATCTCGTGGGATAAGCAGTATAATTTGTGACAAAAATGTATGGATTGCTACGATATCTGTCTTTTAGGAGCGTTCGGGGAATCATTAAAACATCGCATTATTTTATTTTGGTCCACTGTGTAATATACAAAAATATGACATAAACTAGATTCTAATATGTACTAGATTTAAAATAAAGTACTATTTCTGTTAGGGGGAGGGAAACTTACTGCAAATATATTGTAAAGTAATGTATTATAAATTAAAGTAATAGTTATAATAACAAAGGAAATATATATTTTTAAAAATTAAAACGGGGTAATTTGAAGACAAAATATGTAATGTAATGTTTGTGTAACTCGAAATCGTAGATTTACATGCATCAAAAACAAAATAAATAAGTTACAAAATTTTTTTTACAAAAGTAAAACTAAAAGCATAGTTTTTACAATAGTTTTTACGAAAAAATTATTAAAAAATAGAGATTTGAATTCTAGACTTTTTTTGACCGAACGAATTAGCTGTTTCTTCCAATGAAATACATGGTTCATGCGATATAAGAGATCGATGCAATGCTTTTAAATTAGAATAAATATATAAAACATTGAATTGGGATTTAAAATTGCTTTAAATTATTTTTTCTAAGAGAACAATTTGGAAATTGTACGCAAAGTGCAGCATTGAGGTGCTTTTATACTATAACGAAGTTTTTAAATTATTCAGATCTTTGTGTTGAAGTAGACAGTATTTCGGATACAATATAGTACCCAAAAGATTTTGTATGTTTCTGTAAATACAATCTGCTTTCTATACTTAAAGTAACTTTTAATAAAACTCAGAAAAGCATATCGATTTCATAAAACAGAAATAGTGCAATATAATTAAAATGCGAGCCGAACAAAGTTTCCTTCTATGACATTATTTAATGGATTACTTTTGTTTTCCATGTAAATTAATAAAAAAATTTCTTTCCATCACAGATTTTTCGGAATGTACATTTCAGAATATACTGCATATGATTTTTCTTATTTTCGAAAGAGTGTTACATCATTAAGATACACTTGAAACCTTCTCTTCCCATCAGCCGTAATGTAGCGGAATAATTTTTTGTGTCCCAGTAATTAAAATATCCATCCATATGATATTCAGAAAATTTCAAATGAAACTAAAAAATGATGCAGAAATTATATGTTTTAAATTGCAAAAGATTCAGTTTGATATTTTTGCTCAGTTATATTCGGAATGACAGACGGACGGAGTGAACAATAACTATGTGTGCTATGCATTTACATAATTACGAAGGCACCTAAAAACGGTTCAGTCTTGTTTCATAAAATAAATGCATTACAATTACTGAAGAAATTCGCAAAAAAAATTTACCTATTAATTCTACCAGGTAACTTTTTGCTCCTTAAATATCATTTTTCACTTAGTACTTGAAAGTTTTTCATTAATTTTCGTTAACATTTATCACTCCCTCGCAGTAACATCTTAGAAGTAAATAAAACTATTATCTTTATAATAGATATAAATGAACATACACATTTGCGATAAAAAAAAGAAAATAAGGAAAACAAGATAACTGGTAATTTATTTGGTTTGTTCGGTTCTTTAAAACTGTTACTTAAAAAAAAAAAAAATAGATTTTAAAAAATTAAAATCCTTCTGATAAGTACACGTATGTCCATTATAAAAAATTTAATTTTTGTTTGTTTTTTTTAAATTTGAAAGAAAAATAAATAATTTAACACAATACTAAAATAACACAAATAACTCTCTTTTTTAATAGAGTTTATTAATATCCGTATTAATAATTTTTATTAAAAAGAGTGAAAACTATTCATTTAAACTGTTTTTAATTTTGAATTAAATTTATTTTAAAGGTATTTTTCGTAGTAAAAATATATCAGCGACCATTTTTCCAAGATCATTTTTCACTTAGTATATGAAATAATTTCATTAATTTTCGTTAACATTTATCACTCCCTCGCAGTAACATCTTAGAAGTAAATAAGCCTATTAACTTTATAACAGATATAAATGAAAATACACATTTGCGATAAAAAATAGAGAATAAGGAAAAAAAGCTAACTATAGCTAAATAGTTTGATAGTTTTTGCTCAGTTATATTCGGAATGACCGACGGACGGACTGAACGAGCATTTACATAATTACGAGAACAGAATTAAAAGAATGCTAACTATAGCTAAACAGTTTAATAGTTTTTGATACGTAGGATACGTGCGTGAATGGTTACGAGAAGAGAATGAGAAAAAATGCTAACTATAGCTAAACAGTTTGATAATTTTTGCTCAGTTATATTCGGAATGGCCGACGGACGGACTGAATGAGCATTTACATAATTACGAGAACAGAATAAGAAAAAAATCTAACTATAGCTAAGCAGTTGATAGTTTTTAGTACACAGAATACGTACGTGGATAGTTATGAGAAGAGAATGAGAATATATCTAAACAGTTTGATAGTTTTTGCTCAGTTGTATTCGGAATGACAGACGGACGGGTTGAACGAGCATTTACATAATTACGAACGCACCTAAAACGCTTCAGTCTTGTTCCATAAAATAAAAGTATTACAATTAATAAAGAAACCAACGAAAAAATTATGTATTAATCCCACCAGGTACTTTTTTGCTCGGTAAAGATCATTTTTCACTTAGTACTTGAAAGGTTTTCATTAATTTTCGTTAACATTTATCACTCCCTCGCAGTAACATCTTAGAAGTAAATAAGACTATTATCTTTATAACAGATATAAATGAGCATACACATTTGCGATAAAAAAAATAAAAATAAAGAAAAAAAATAACGGCTAACTGAAAATATATTTGGTTTGTTCGCGTCTCTAAAATTGTTACTTGAAAAATTTGTATTTTGTAGATTTTTTTAATTAAAATATTTGCACTTCGTATATGTATGTTCATTATAAAAAATTATATATATATATATATATATATATATATATATATATATATATATATTATTAATAAAAAAATAATTACAAAAATAAAAAATAATCCCCTTCTCCATCCAAAGAAATTGTAATTTAACAAATTACAAAGACTATTTGGAATATAATATTTGCAAAGACTATATTTTAGACATAAATCATTTCTATATTAAAAAACTAATAATAACATCATTTTTATGATGATCACAACGTAGCTTACGTAATAACGAGTCCTATTAATATGCCTAAACATTTAGAGTCACGTTAATATTTCTGGACCAATTATAAACAAAGATTAAACAAAATTTTAGTCTAACAATTTTCGTTTTGTAAATTTTTAAATTTTTAAACATTGCACATTTTTAATTTCTACACCGTCATATACAGAAAAAAAAATTACGTTTAAATGCAAATTGTTTGAAAATTGTATTTTAATTTATCATTGAGTTATTAATTTTTTTGTAGTTTTTAATACTTTTCTTTTGACATCGTGGCAACAGAAATATATCATTTCTATACATTAAGCATGGACCAATCAAAAAACAAATAAAATAAAAAAACAGGAGTATTCCATTTTTGGACATTAAACATAGACCAATCAGAAAACTAATAAAATGAAATAAGTTGCGGAATTCAACCAATTAAAACATTCAGATATACTTCAGATTTCCCAATTCTCTACCGAGGACAAAACTATTTTCCAAATAGTAATAACACAAATAACCCTTTTTAACAGAGTTTATTAAAATCCGTATTAATCATTTTTGTTAGTATGAATGAAAACTAATAATTAGAATTGTTATTAATTTTGAATTAAATTTCAAATTAAAGATATTTTTAGTAGTAAAAATATATCAGCAACTATTTTTTCAGAGAGTATTTTTTTAATTGTTGCAATATTTTATTGTAAAAATTTTCCAACATAAATCTAATAATAAATAAAAAGAATTTACTCAATTCAGTTTCTCTGGCAGTCCAGTAACTCTTGCGTACACATATATCACAAACCATTTATTTGATATAAGTTTTTCAGGGATTTACCAATTATATTCTGTATTTAACGTAAATAGTATAAAAAGTATAGTTGTAATATGACTTATAGAGAAAAATATTGTTATTAGTACTTTAATAATGTTACCTTTCTCTCCTATTCAATTTGATATACGTTACTGAAGCTCAGTAAATGACGTTAATTGTGACAAATGTGTTTTCCTATTGTTCATATACTTCTAAAAAAATTCTGGAATGTGCGAAGAAGTTGAAAAAATGAAATAAAAAAAAAACAGTTTTGAAGAAAATATTCTTTATATTAAACATAATAAATAGTTACAGACAATGAAAACGTTTAGTTTGTAATTATAAAATTGTAATATTTTGCTTTGCTAGTTTTGCGTATCTTTCCAGGGCTTTCACTGGTCGACCTTTTCAAAATGAGCAATATTTTTGAAATATACTCGTGGTAGGTGTCTGCAACAATTGCGAGAAAAATGCTCTTCATAGTATGTTTCTACGGAATTTATAAATAAGATTTTTCTTTAAATAAAAGTGATGTTCAAGAAACGGTCGGAGTAGGAGCCCTGCTTTTGCGGATCACAGATTAACGCATGCGCTTGAGCTTAAGTAGTTCCTTGGGAACAGTCTCCACATGTTGTTCAAAATAAACCCTAAATTGCTCTAAATGAGACGATGCTTCACAATGGGTAACTTTTGGTTGATCATCATTCATAAGGATTTTTTCGCCTGTATCATCTTCATATGTGCACAAAGAGATTATTTCGTCATTAGTTAGTCAGAACCATCATTTTTTCTGCTTTCAACCAATTGCTATTGTCGCTGATATCAACATCTGAGCGACCATTTTTTAACTTATCCAAAAAATCTTCAGGTGTAATTTTCTTTCATTTTTGCTTATTCCTCCTTCTCTTTCAAGTTGTTTATTTGAGAAATCATAATTTGCAAGCCATAAATTCTTCCAGGACTTTCGGAGATTCTTTTCTGTTTTATTCACTAAAGAAAAAACTTCAGATTTTTTTTTAAATTTAAATTACAACTATGAAATTAATTTGAGTTATGGGAATTTGCTAATCACTTTTCAAACGTGACAAAAACATCGCCCAGATCAATACGGATAACGGGGTCTGAATTAGCGGGGACTTACTGTATACTTGATTGCATAATTTTCATTTATAAATATAGTTAAAGCAATATACTTACTAAAAGGGTTTTTTTACATTTATTTTTAAATTAACTGTGTGTTTTTTGTTTGATACTCTAATGAACAGTAACAATTTTCTAAATATCAAATTTTAGGATAAACGTGTTGGTCTAGGGCAATCTAGTTTCGTCTAAAATCTGGTTTGGCCGGTAACATATACGTAATTATCTTGATTTCATAGGATAAAGTGGGTATAGGTTAATTTCACATTTCTTCTTGTAAAAGGTTCAGTAAAACAAACAAAAACAAACTAAGTACCATACATCATTAATCAAGACCATGTTTCGTGCGGCCACCGATTGTATTTTATGAACTGAATCGAGGTCACTTTATATTTTATTTATTGATAAGGCATTAGACATTCAGTAAATTCACAGTCATCGAATTCGACTTCATAACAGGAACACTTTCATCGTTGTCAGAAGATAACCATATTTAATTTCATCATCAAGTGAGTTGTTTTCAAATTGATCTTTTTTCTTTATTTTTACACATTTTACTTTCACCAAACTATCGTTCTTTGACCAATTCAAGTTTCCATTATTTTTTTATTCCCTCTCCATTTTTAATTTTTATAAACTCTATGCTTGTGATAATTGCAGCATTTTGCTTTCTTTTACTTGACTGCCTCATAATAAAGTAAGAGAGAGCAAAAAGTGTACACAGCTTAACAGTCTTTAGACTGTTGTGAAAGGGATATTTTATTTAGATTTTTATATGGTGACAATATTAATAGGTATACGTTTTTTCTTATTCACTCATGGTGATCTAACATCGTTATTTTGAATATTTTGATAAATAGCAGAATGCATTGACAATATGTTTATTTATATTTACGTTCTTGGTAATTTGTAGTCATGAATTTATTGAACCGAAAAACAAAAGTCTTCTTCGTGGCATCTGTCCCATAGAGGCGAGTATGATGCCGCACCACCACTTTGTGTCATGTGAATGGCGTGAAAGTAATGTAAGCACATGTATGTTATCAACGAGGATCTTATTTAGAGATATATATTGTTTTGGAATGAAATTTCTTTTTATTTCGGTTAAAATATGCGTAAGGATTTGTCATTGCAAACTTTGACATTTCTGAGAATATAGTGTTTGGCGTTCGCTAAGTGGGGAAAACTCTTGCCAAATGTTGGCCCCTCGTCAAAGTGAGCAGGGTCAAACGAAAGGAAGGAAACAGACTGGTGGTGAGGGTTTGAGGTTTTAAGAAATGATCAGGGAATTTTTCTGCGCGTATCATCCAGAAGAATAAAGTTAGCGTGATATCAAAATTTTAGCTTATAATGTAGAATTTTTATATGTTGGTGTATTGTGCCTGTGATTTTATGTTACTAAGAGGTGTATCTTACTTAAAATTATTATCCGTGTGATTTCGACGTCCTCCAAAAGTGTTTATCTAAGTAGGCCAAAGAAAAAACGATCGGGTGTGGAAGGAAATATTAGTGGCGTAAGTCGGTTGGAT
This sequence comes from Maratus speculifer, assembly GCA_964019185.1. Lineage (NCBI taxonomy): Eukaryota > Metazoa > Arthropoda > Arachnida > Araneae > Salticidae > Maratus > Maratus speculifer. The sequence goes on along the minus strand of OZ025295.1, from coordinate 255,272,408 downwards.
TAGTATATGTAATAAAACTATTACTATTAGAATATATTTAGCAACTTATCGCACCAGTATGATACATAAAAACTGGCATAAATACATAAATACTCACAATTAAGTAGGGGAAACGGATATAAGAAAGCTCCCAGCACAGAAGAATACTAAAAATATCTTAATTTGCTTTAGGGAGCGCTAGTATTGCCAATATAATCTCTCCGAAATATGTCCCTTCGAGGCGTCTGTCCACATTTTACTCAAGATTTTTGATAAAGCAATTCGAAAAATTTGGCTTTTTTCTATTATCATTTTTGGAACAACAGCTTCATTTTGCACGCTTCTATGTATAGTTAGATATAGAATTATGTTATTACTATTAGTTTAAAATCACGCTTTATCTTCATTCCCAATACGATCATAATTTTTGAAATAAACAACAGATTCTAATGAAACTATATTTGAATTGTTAAAACATGATAAAGTATACTTACTGATTTATGTAATGTAATAATTACCATTCGCAATTTGGAACTAATTGTGATTGCATCAACAGATTACTAATTTATTATTTTTCGCTATCTAATTAATAACATTTTTTAAATGAATAATTTAACAGAATATTTGATGTAACAAAGGAATAAGCAAAGTATGATGTGAAGAAACCATTAAACAAATTAAAAGTAATTTTATAATTTTAATAATTATAACTAGAAAATAATGCTTACGTAATACTACAATCAAAATAATTTTGAGAATTTGTGTTACACAGTAAACGAATTTTGCAACAAATCCATCAAATGGCAAGTTAATTGACAATTTAGATTTGGAGTCAAATTTTTTTCTTTAAGAATCTAAATTCAGTTTTTATATATTAAATGTTGAATATATATATACCGGGTGTCCCAAAAATGACTGATGGATTTTAAAATTCAATAACTTGCAAACGGTGACAACTATTTAAAAAAATTTTGCAGGAAGGTTATGTATAATGTCAGGAGTTTTTTTTACAGTAATTTGATTATTTTAGTTCGAATTTCAAACAATAGATGGCGCTGACGGCGACTGAAGGCAATGTGATCAGTGCTAAGTGAGGTCAGTTTCGGCGTCAACCTGGGCTTCAATTGCCGTCAGTGCCATCTATTGCTTGAAATTCGATCTAAAATAAAAAATTACGGTAAAAATAACTCCTGACATTATACATAAGCCTCCTGCAAAATATTTTAAATTGCTAAATATATATATAAAAATTTATATATATACATATATATATATATAAATTTACATACATATATATATATATATATATATATATATATATATTTATATATATATATATATATATATATATATATATATATATATATATATATATATATATATATATATATATATATATATATATATATATATGTGTGTAGGGGCTTTATATATAGGGGCTATGCTATAAAACTTATGTTTTTATCTTACTATTTTGTCTACCCTTTAACAAAACAATAAAAAAAATGTGAAACGTTATAAATTCAAAACCATTCTCGGTTGAAAATATAAAATAAACTTTAACTCAAGATAGCTTGAATAACTTCAGTCATTAATCTCCCAGCTACCTTTTAATCCCGCACATCAATCTTGACATTACCACTTATCTCAGAGAGGTTTTAAGATGATACAGATTTCTTCATCGTAATTGCGCAGCCAGTTTTAAAAACTCCTTTGTTTTATCTTACATTTTTTAACACTTAAAATGTGCTTCTGCTACAAATAAATTGAATTTTCAGGGAAAAGAAAATATTTTTAGGGAAAGTAATTTATTCTAAAGACAAATTTTAAGATAGATATTATATGTTTATGAATTTTATACTTAATATATTTCAAGTATAATATGTATATGAATGTTTATATTTTGGCCACACTTGGCGATCAGTTTGATCGCCCTTAAATGTAACGCTAAGAATTTTATGGTTGGTTGGTTGAATGGGGTTTTATGGCGCAAGGTCCCCAGTGGGACATGCTGCGCCAAATTAAGAATTTTATGAAGTTACTTTTATTCATGATTTAATTTATTTGTTCAATCATTTATCGAATCGGATGTTTCTGGTAAATACATCAAGAATTCAGTCTATTTATCTTAGTTTGAAGTTGGAGATAAATCGCCAAACAATATTACAGCCGCATTTTTTCGCATTTCGTTAATTTCATTTAAAATGTAAGTTAGGGGTGACCGGGGCAGGATGACGAATATCGTAATTTTCCCGTCTGCTACTAAATGACAGCTTAACTGGAAAAAAAATTATGTATGTCTCTCAAAATAAACATGGCTCTCCTATCGGTTGCTCATTAAACAATAGTATAGAGACGCTGAAATCGCCATTATGTGTTAGTTGTGAAGCTTTGATTGTTTACCACTGCCACGTTTTAACGTTTATGCATGTGTAAATAAGCTCCACTACAAATACCGATAACATATATCGTTACTCTTTAATATTTATGAGTAATGTAGTTTTAAATACTAACTGTTACCATGAATAAACATGAATTACTTGCCTTCCTTCATGGCAATGAAAACGGATATTTCTCAACAGGCATTCCGGGGCAAGATGACAAGTTTGTCATCTTGCTTTTCAAAGGATGGCGTTTTCAGATATCCTGCTTCTGACGAGGAACACTATTGTTACTCACCAATACAAGAATAGATCAGTGCTCTAAATGCCAAAATTGAGGAATGCACCAATGAAAATGACATTTTTATCTGCGATTATTGTTTAGCTGTACAACTAAACACTTCAATATTACGTTACAATGCATTATGCTTAGTTTAATACTTTGTAAAATGTAAAAACATACTTATCATTTTTTAATCCATGCTACACATTCAAAAAATAAAATACGTTCATTCTTTTTCAGTACTGTCATCTTGCCGCAAGACCAAAGTCATCATTTATTTATTAAATAAATTTATTAACAAATTGCAGTCCATGTACAAGTTTAATAGAATTATAGAACAATACTCACCAGGATTTTTCACATTAAAATCTGAAAATTATTTATCCATTTCTGAGCAGGTCTTTAAAATCGACAACATCAAAATTGTATATGCTATAATCAAAGCATGGCGCCAATTTTCTGTCGTTTCAAATTTCTTAAACTTAACCGTCTACGATTTTAAAAGGAAATAAATCTCCACAAACAGTTCTTGTTATATTTAAGATTTACAAATAAATAAAAAAATAAAACAAATATCCAATATGTTGTTTTCTTTAAGATTGTAGTATATACCCCTTCTGTTTTTTTGAAAAGTATGCAAATGATTTATTGCACATGTACACATTAAAACATAAAGTACTTTCACAAAACTATTATTAACTGCATATAATATTCGCTTATCAATAGATAAAAGTAGCTTTTATCTTATTTTTCATTAAATCTGTTGAAGTTTGTAACCCCCTTCGGAATTAAAAACATCGAAATGAAGCGTTACGCGTGAGATTAAGCAGTTCCAAGTGAAATCTTTCTACTCCCCTAGAAAACTATGAAACGTAATTTCACAGACCAATTCATTCTTAACCTTGATCATGAAAGGAACAACATAGGTCAAAAGTGATTCAGAAATCGAATCCTTTTTTTACCCTCATAGCATGCATCGTCACAGTGATGTCACAATGACGTCACTGTGAGTCACTTTGGTCACATCACATCTGTGACCAAAATGCCACCACTCAGTCACGTCACATTGTGACTGAGATGTGACTTTCTTAAAAATTTTTAGAAAATTACAAATATTCTTCAAAACATGTCATTTACTTTAAAAAACTTGTTTCTGCAATTTGAATATCGTCGCTTTTGTCACAGTTTAGTCACAATATTAATGTCAAAATAGTCACATGACACATTTTTCACAAATTGGTCACTCCGTGACTTCACAAAATGGTCACTCCGTGACTTCACAAAATGGTCACAGTGTGACGTTACAAAAAAGCTCTAAAACGGCCATAACGACTTCACATTTTAGTCACTGTGACTTCACTTCGACGTCACGTGAAGTCCCATCGACAATCGATGGTCACAAAGTCACAATGTGACTTCACAACGACGTCGATGTGACGTCACCATGCCTTACGGGTAAGAAAAGGTGTCATTGGTGTCAAATCTATCTCAGTGTGTATGCTTACGAGTTAAAATATACTGACACATAAATAATAGTCCCAATTGTCTTTCAAATTTACTTCCATATGTTCCAAAACTGTTTCTTCTTTCATTCCGCTGATGCTTTTAAGTTTGGCTATATCATAAAGAAATATATACATTGATGACCCATGCTCTTTAAAGAAAATTAACATGTAATATAAAGATAAAATTGTGCAATAATCTTCTCACGTATATTGGTACTGAATGTGCTACTTTTTTATTATATATTGCCAAAAAACTAGTATAATTAATATAAAATGAGTAATAGAAGTATTCCATAACATATAAGTTTACTGAATGTGCTCTTTAACTGTCATTTATTGCCTAAAAATCTAGTTGTATAGTTAATATAAAATCCGTAATGGTACTATACCATAAAATATAATTTTTTTCTACATCTATACTAATTCCGTACAATCATATATCCAGAAAAATGGGCACAAAGATTATTTCGAATGAATGAATGCATATTAAGTATTTTTAATAGTCTAAATAAACATGCTCCTATATTTAAAAAGAACAGAACACAACTAAACATTAATAAGCAGCATATATTAGTTTAATTGCTTATTTTTTTTATCGTAAAACACTTTACCCATTAAAATATGAAAAATCTCCTAATAAAGATTTTGAACAAAAATAAAATATATGTTATTATCAGAATTCAATATTTGAAGTACAGTTAGACATGAGGAGTTATTTTAAGAATAAACACACTCTGAAGAAACGACAGTTGCTGAAGCGTAACTGAGTAGTTGACATATTGAACAGATGATTCTATATTTAACAGATCCTTCGGCTAAAATAAGTAAGCTTTCTGGAATATCAGAAAGTGCATCTATATATTACAGAAATTGAAAATATTTATTAATGTTTAGCTATGTATATTGAAGAAAAAAAATGAATTCAATTTTGAATGTTATTTTAAAATATCACTTACTTTTGCATCTGTTTTTTTAGAAACAAAATAAATTACTTTAAAATGCATGTAATATAAGAAAATAATAAAAAATGAACTCGTTTCAGCTTTAAAATTTAATTCTTATTTTTCTTTAGAATTTATTAAAAAAAAAATGATAATTTTTTACAATTATTTATTGTTAAATTAAAAGTCTTATTTTAATATTAAAATTTGTGTTTTTTATAAGCATATTATTGAGTTCTTTGAGAGATGATTACTTGATGATTACTAGATGATTACTTTGAGAGATGATTACTTTTAAGTTCTTTGCAGAACTTAAAAGAAAAGAAAAACACTTGTTTTATTTTTTTTATTTTTTCCATTTATCCTTTATGTGTATCATTTTTTTTAATTTAGAAATTTTTTTCTAAAAAAAATAAAAGTTATTTGACATATTTTCCAATTCTAATGATTATTAAGACAGCTTATACTTTTTATGAACTTAATGAAAAACAAATTCTTACAAAAAGATAAAAACATTTTTAACCGATTTTATCTTTTATCATATTTATTATTTTTAAAACTCATTTTCATACATTTCAGTTAAAAATATATTTAAAGTAAAAAAAAAAGTACGAAAGATAAATTTTTAGATAAAGAGCATATACACCGAAAGAAGTATTTATTTGTTATAAAATATGTGTTTTTTTGTGCTTAAAGAAAACAAATGATTTAGTAATTTTTATGACTTTTATTAAAAATTTCGAGCGTGTTTTCATATAATATCCAGTTTCCAATGCTATCTCTTTAAAAAGTTTTTGTTACTTTTACCGTGACACTAAAAAATAAACAAAAGTATTTGTTTGTTCAAAATTTAAGAAAAAATTCACGAAGTTTTTTTTCTTTATTTATTTATGAAAATATTTTTTAATTTGTTAATATAACATAAGCAAGCTCTTGAGTATTTATATTTGTGTTTTATGTGTCTTATAAAATTAATTTTATACATGAGAAAATAAAGGAAATTTACTTTGGATAATATATTGGGAAATTTGCATTGCATCATAATATTATATTTATTTCTATGCATATTTTTACGTAGAAAAATCAAGAGAGGATGGAATCGTGTCAGGATAATAAGGTCGCTTGCTGGTGTTTAACGCGAGATGAGGCAACAGGAAATAACACCAGGTGAAGTTAGCTACACGTTACCGGCCATCGGAACACACTCGGGGGAACAGCAAAGGATCCTCCAGGAAGGATGTTAGATCCAAACTGCGGAATTGAGGAAGAAAGATTCAATTATAACTGAAAGTCCCTACGTAACGTCGTTTAAGAAAATATTTATATTAGAGACACTTTCCGACATACATATGTACTAAATGCTGCATTTTTGTAAATAAAAGTAGTGCTTCGTGTTATTAGTATTACATGTCAAAAGAAGAAAAATGAAAAATTGCAATGTTATTTTACTTTAAACTGTTAAAATAAAATTTTTTTAGCAGTTTCTTCATTATTTAAAATATATATATGTATATGACGGTCCAAATATTCATTTTCGGTGCAATATATAATTTTGAAGATTGAGTTAGGAAAAATATACATATATATTAATGTATTTATCCAAACATTTTTTGATAACTCAGTGTTTAAAATTAAAGGACGTACGGATGTGATGCCAAAAATATGTAGTTAAGAAAAACAAAATTCTCGTTCATTTTAATAAATAATTGCAAAAACGTCTTTTCCTAGAACTATTACACTATTCTCCTGTTACATTAAAAGATGTGACATAGCGTTTATTTTTTATGTTACATCCAAACTGCGCAATTGAGGGAGATAAATATTCAATTGTCACTAAATGCCTTAATGTAACGTTGTTGAAGAAAATATTATATTAGAGAAACTGTCAGACATACAGAGAAGGAATAACTTTAAAATTAAGCATTCATTTAAAGTCTACGAAATCGATTACAAGAAGATTGGTACTGTATGGCTACTGCACTGTTGCGTTAGATTTCGGAAAATAAAAAAGACTTTTATGAATTTTTTATCAGAACACTGACTGAGATGTGACTTTCTTTAAAAAAATTAGAAAATTACAAATATTCTTCAAAATATGTTATTTACTTTTAAAAAAGCATGTTTCTGGCAATTTAAATATCGTCGCTTTTGTCATAGTTTTGACACAATGTTAATATCAAAGGAGTCACAAATGATACATTTTTACAAATTTGTCACACCGTGACTTCACAAAGTGGTCACAATATGACGTCCCGAACGAGCTCTAAAACGGAAATAACGACTTCATATTTTAGTCATTGTGGCTTCACATCGACGTCATGGGATGAAACATCGACAATCGATGGTCACAAAGTCACAATGTGACTTCACAAAGACGTTGCAGTGATGCCACCATGCCTTACGGGATTAGTCAAGAGTTACAACACACAAGACAAACGTTATTGTTCGTACCAATACATTTTATCTTTAATCTATAAAAGAGATTTTTATGAGATATGTAATAGGAATATATCATTTTGATTCCTGATTAAAAAAAATAGGAATAATTGGTAAGAACAATAAACTTTATCCAATACCTATAATATTCGCATTAGTATAAATTAATTTTTCTAGAAATGGTAGTCAAACATATCTACCCTATCAAACTTTGTTTAACAGCTACAAATACCATATTCTGTGTAGTTAACTTTTATTTATTTTTTTTTTTCATACAGATAAAATTTAAAACTTGTAATAAATGGAAATATTTAAAGGGGAAAGATCTTATAATCTTACATTGTAAATTTGTTCAAAACAATTGTAAGTGTATTGTGATGTATTTGAACCAGAATGTAGAAAATTTAATTAATAAAACATTACCGAAACATGAGTGACTTTTTTTTAATGTTTAGATGTCTATTTTAATCAAATAAAAAAGTTATCAAGAGACATAATTATGATTAAGTGACATTTAAAAAAAGTATAGAATAAGCAGTTGAGATAAATAAACGCTTGAAATCATGTTTAATGTAAAATTTACTAAATGCTAGATTTCTTAAGTCATCAAAAAATATAATACCATGATAAATGAATTTTCTAACCTAAATAAAGTTAAATTACAGAATTTATAGCATTAAATATTTTTTATGGGAAATCAATATTAAAAAGTTTCTTAAACGACTGAATTCGATAACCCTTATCGGTAGATTTGAGTGTCAGAACTTTATTTAATGTGAATTATTTTAGGGTAACTCCAGCGATATTCCGAATACAGGTTTGCATATTTAAAAAACTAAAAAGATAAAAACTATAAATTTTTGACACGCTTAGGTATGCTGAGAAATTTACCAAGTTGAAGATGATCGACACTTGATTCGGATAAATTCGTACTTAAGTTTCCGTTTTCAAATTTAAAAAGTAAATTGTCTGCTAATGGTTGAGTACATCATCGTACAATTTATTATTTATACTATGTCATATTTGCTTGAGGTTTTTTTTTTTTTTTTTTTTTTTTTTTTTTTTTTTTTTTTTTTTTTTCAGAATCGGTTGCATAGTGCTCTTTTAAAATTTATTAAATACCTAAATGTTTCAACTGAATTTTTCGAATCTGGTCGTTTTTAGGTAGATTTCGTTTGAAATACTACCTATTGCTGTCGCTCATATGTGGGAAATTCAGAAATTCTTTTGTAGATCTGCGCCTATAATGACCTCTAGACACCAAAACTATCATCAGTAAAAAAAAGTTATATTTGTATATATATATGAACCAATTAACTATAAACAAGATACACGCAAGAAAAAACAGTCTGTTCTCATCAGAGGGAGGAGAGAAAAGTCTACTCCCCTTTTTTTTAAAAAATTTTAAATTATTGCAGGAAATATATACACTATATTGCCATTGATTATTGGACACTTGCAATTTTAGACATTTTACTAAATATCTAGAAAAATACATGAGGAATCATCTCGAAACTCTTAATATATAAATATAATAGTATACGTCATACATCTCCATGAAGATTTTTTACCGAAACTCCATAGGGGACCGTCAACAAATTAAAAAATAATGAATATCTTTTGAATAACCCTGTCAAAACTAATGTAGAAAAAGCGCTCAAACTCTAGATTATGATTGAATGCCTTATTTTAATACACTGTGTTCATTTTTATGCAAATAGCATGCATACTCGCAGAGTAATTAAGGTTTTTATAAAAATGGTCCCAAATTTTTCCAAGTTTTTCCCTTATAATTTTCAGAGTTCTTAATATAAAATAACATTTTTTTCAGAAAATATGACAAACAACATTGCACACAGTACCCTGTAATCAGAATTAAAAAATAATGAAAATTGTATACAAAATGAGTTGGTTTACTAAATAATTTTTTACTGCGCATGCGTCAACAATATCAAAATTTCATTTGCATATTATGTTAGCTATATGTATAGAGCAACTTTTGTGAAAGTCACAAAATCACAACTTGAAAATTCTGAAAATAATCGTCAATTGAATAAGTTGAAAATCCGTTATTCTGAAAATGAAGCAAAAACAAGAGGGGTTGTATCCATATATTCATTGATTAGTGTCAATATAGAATACACAATACGGGATGTTACGACTACTTTTGGATAAAATCCCTCATTTTTTTGCTTCATTTTGGAAAGAACGGATTTTGTCCTTCTTCTATAGACGATTACTTTCAGAATTTTCAAGCCATAATTTTGAGACTTTTACAAAAGTTGCTCTATACATTTAGCTAACATAATATGCAAATGAAATTTTGATATCTTTGACGCATGCGCAGTAAAAAATTATTTAGTAAACCTACTCATTTTTCATACAATTTTTATTATTTTTTAATTCTGATTACAGGGTAGTGTGTGCAATATTGTTTGTCATATTTTCTGAAAAAAATATTATTTTATATTAAGAACTCTGAAAATTATAAGGGAAAAACTTGGAAAAATTTGGGACCATTTTTATAAAAACCTTAATTACTCTGCGAGTATGCATGCTATTTGCATAAAAATGAACACAGTGTATTACAATAAGGCATTCAATCATAATCTAGAGTTTGAGCGTTTTTGCTACATTAGTTTTGACAGGGTTATTCAAAAGATATTCATTATTTTTTAATTTGTTGACGGTCCCCTATGGAGTTTCGGTAAAAAATCTTCACGGAGATGTATGATGTATACTATTATATTTATACACCAAGAGTTTCGAGATGATTACTCATGTATTTTTCTAGATATTTAGTAAAATGTCTAAAATCGCAAGTGTCCCATAATCAATGACAATATAGTATATATATATATATATGTATGTATATCTATATCGATCTATCTATCTATATCTATATAAATATATATATATATATATATATATATATCACTTTCTTCTGGACACGATAACTTCTACAATTCTACTCAAATCTACTCCAAACTGAAACATAAAATCAAGGGATATAAAATCTCGGTCGAGTTTTTTAATGAGCAAAGTCGGAGCAAGGGGATGGACATAGGGAGGGTTTTTCAAACCACCAAAAATTCTTAGTTAAAATAGATATCGAATCAGCTTACAGTTTATATTGATTATAGAAAATGGGCCAAAAGTTAATGCATAACAGATTTTTGATGAATTTAAAAATGGGCTCAAGGGGCGAATAAAACAAGGTTTTTGGGAGAAAAAAAAAAAAACATAACATCTCAAGTTATTAAATCCAATTAAATTTTTTATAAATGTTCCTAAAATTATCTAAAACTTTTGTTCTTACAAGTTTTTGATAGGACTATATCTTGCCGATGAAAAGAAAATTAAAACCGAAAAAAAAAATTGGTGAAAAACACAAAAATCCACAACTTCGTCAATTCTTAAATATCAAATCTAATTAAATTTATTTTACATCTTGACAATCTTATCTACAACTTTAATATTGACAAATTTTTCATAGGAACGATTATTTTAGCAAAAATAAATTAAACAAAAAAAGAAGTTGTCGAAAAAACCTCAAATCTAAACTGATAATATTCATTTTTAAATTCATTTGTGATTTTAAACGCATCCAAATTGCAAATCCTCTTATTTAAGAACTATATAATGTGCTATATTGGCCAGTTTTTTACTGAAGGCAGAACATATTTTAAAAAAAAAAAGCTGCCAAAAAAGGTATTTTCATCAGAATTTCCCGATTTGATTGTGATTCAAGCATTCGAACAAAGAATTGCTTTTTTTCTCACTAATTAGGTAGATTTCGTAAGAAATACTACCTATTGCAATAGCACCAGTTTATATCTATCTATCTATATATCTCACTTTTTTATGGACACGATAACTTCTATAATTCTTCACCAATCTCTACCAAACTCGTACATAAAATCAAACTGGATAAAATCTTGGCTAAATTCGTTAATGGGCAAAATCGGACCAAGGGGGTCGGAATAGGGGGCGTTTTTGTGAAAACAGAAAAAACGCCATAACGTCTTAATCAAAGTAGATATCGAATCGGTTTAAAGTTTATATTACTTCTTAAAAATGGGCCAAATGTATATGCATAACAGATTTCTGATAAATCTAGAAGTGGGCTCAAGGGGCGAAAAAAACAGGGATTTTGAGAGAAAAAAATTCATAACTTCGTCAATTTTCAAGATATCATGTCCAACTAATTTTTTTGTAAATGTTCTTAAAATTATCTAAAACTTTTGTATTTACAAGTTTTTGATAGGACCAACTTTTAACGACGAAAAAAATTAAAAACGAAAAGAAAAAGGGCGCTGAAAAAAGAAAAAAATCCATAACTCCGTCAATTACTCCGTCAATTTTTAAGATATCAAATCTGATTAAATTTCTTTTACATCTTCTCAAAAATATCTACAACTTTTATATTGACAAGTTTTTCATAGGACCAATTCGTATAGCAAAAAGAAATTAAACAAAAATAGGAGTTGGAGAAAAAACCTCAAATCCAAACTGCTTATATTCTGACTCATTTTTAAATTCATTTTTGATTTTAAACGCATCCAAATGGTAGATCCTCTTATTTAGAAACTGTATAAAGTGACGCATTGGTCAATTTTCTGATAAAGACAGAATATATTTCAAAAAAGTCTACCAAAAAGGGTATTTTGAATAGAATTTCCGAAAGTCATCGGGACTGAAAATTGAAGGAAGTATTCAAATAAGAAATTGCGTTTTTTTCTGACTCGTTTTTAAATCCATTTTTGTTCTCAAACGCATCCAATTTACAGATACTCTTTTTTAGGAACTATATACTGTGACGCATTGGCCAGTTTTTTGATAAAGATAGAATATATTTTTAAAAATGCTGTCAAAGTGAGTATTTCGCACAAAATTTTCCGAAGCAATTATGATTAAAGAATTAAGGATGTATTCAAACAACAAACCGGTTATTTTATGACTCATTTTTAAATTCATTTTTTTTCTCAAATGCATTCAACTGACAGTTTTTTGTTATTTAGGAACTGTATAATGTACTGTTTTGGTCGATTTTTTAATAAATTCAGAATCTATTTCAAAATATGGTGTAAAAATGGGAATTTGAGCTGAATTTTTCTTAAGATGATTCCGATAAAACCAGTTTTTGCAGAAAAATGAAATTAAAAAATTTTCTTAAACGGCCAAATGAAGTTATTAAACTGCGTTTATCTCTAATCATATATATATATATATTTTTTTTTTGGTTAGCACTCTTCGAAATCTACTTCCACCTATAGGCCCAGCCGACAGGGATTTTTTTTAAATCCATTTTTGCCTTCAAACACATCTAATTTACTGGTCCTCTGATTTATAAACTATATAATGTGATGTATTGGGAAATTTTTTGATAAATGCAAAATATATTTCAAAAAAGGTTGCCGAAATGGTTATGTTGATCACAATTTTTTGAAGTGATTATGATTGAAAAATCGAGGTGTTCAAATAACAAATTGCGTTTTTTCTGACTCATTTTTAAATTTAGTTTTGCTTTCAAACGCAAGCAATTCACAGGTTCCCTAATTTAAAAAATGTATAATGTGCCATATTGGTTAGTTTTTTGATAAAGGCTGAATATATTTTTTTAAAAAGCTGTCAATGTGGGTATGCCGCAGAAAATTTTCCGAATTGATCATGATTAATGAATCGAGGATGTATTCAAGTAACATATTGGTTATTTAATGACTAATTTTTAATTCAGTTTTGTTCTCAAACTCGTTAAATTGATAGTTATCTCTTATTTAGGATCTATATAATTTGCCCTATTGGTTGATTTTGTTAATAAAGAGATTTGAAATTTTTTAATTGTGAATATATTTCAAAATAAGTAGTCAATGTGGGCATTCGAGTCGAATTTTGCTTAAGTTATTCTGATAAAAGAAGTTCTTACAGATAAAAGAAATTAAAAAAAAATTCAAAAGCGGCCCGAAACTGGTTTTATCTCTAATCATATATTTTGCTGTTGCTGTTGTTGTTGTTGTTGAAATGAGGACTCTTCGAAATCTACCTCTGCCTATAAGCCAAGCCAAAAGGGTTTTTTTGTGGTATAGTATAGTATTTCAATCAAATAGAAACATCAGAAGTACTGTTTGTTTTATATCACGCAAACATACGCCTGCAAAACTGCATTACTTTTATTACAAAATGTGTTAGGAAAGTAAAATAAAGAAATATTTTAGCCTCCGATGCTATTTCTTTCAGACAAGCTAAAAAATGTCGTGTCATCATTCCTGAATTTTCTACTCAACCGATTTTGATAATTATTTTTTTTAAATGAAAGCTATTTATTTGTAGTTGTGCCCATTTTAGCTATTTTTTAATTTATTTCCACCTTTATATTTTATTTTTAATTTTAAATGCTTTTTACGATATTTCTTCAAAAATGGTGGCAACTCAGTTTAGCTTTTACTCATAACGATATTACATTTCAATATTTATTTTCATTATGGACACCGAGATTTTACTTTCAGATGACTTCAGTTAGTAAAAATAATGTCATAGAAAAAATGAAATTCGTTTTTTTTTTTTTTTTTTTTTTTTTTTTTTTTTTTTAAATAAAATTATTTTTTTTGTGAGGGCATATAAAATAAAAATTCTTGATTTCGCCGGCACTCAGATTACAATATTAACTGAAGATGTGCGATATTTGCATGCAAAATTGTAACTGGCAAACTTAACATTAAGTTTGGAAATATATTTATTATATATTGATTCAATAATGTAATTACTTTTGCTTTTTTTAAAACCAAATCAATCGGGTCTTTTAAATATTTCATTCGTCGAATTCGACGGGATTCCAATAGTTTTATTGTTAAAATACATTTCATTTTTCTCAGAGTTTAAAAAAAAGCATTTAAACTAAAGAAAAAATCCGTTTTTGATGATTCTAGTCAATGAAGAAGTAGCACGTCAAATTGTATATCTTTATTATTCCGCAATTCTAATGTCTCAGAGAGAAAATGCTAATCATTTGGGTATTTCACGCCGTTGTGTTTGCTATTATATTGATAAACACAAGAAAAATGAAGTAAGTTCATTGCATTCTAAACGGGGTCGCCCTTCTAAAAAATCTCATTCTCTCTCTCTATTTTTTTTTTTCTAATCGGAGGTGAAACTGAATTCTGCAATGGCAGGAATTACAATCAACTTGTTTTGACATTTTTTTCAAACTGCAAGTTTGAATCAATTTTTAAATTTCCATTTGAATATTTTAGTCCTGATATCCTAAGTGTATTTAATTTCTTAATAGAAAAAATATGAAAAAAATATAATGAAATTCATTTAGCAAAATAAATAATAGCTGAACGAGAAACAAAAATTAAAATTCCAAATTCTCTTTTATGAATTAATGTATATGATTTGTTTTATTTTACGAAATAAATAATATATATATAATATATAAAATGTTATGCAATGTCTGTTAAATGGTAATGTTCAATATGCTATTCCCATTACCTGTGCAGTATGTTATTGAGTTTTTATGTTCCATATGACTATTAAAATCTGTGATTAATAGATCAGATATTTTATCTTATAATTCGTTATACATTTTAAAATAATGCGCTTTTAAATCAATTTCAATAATTTCTTTTTGATGATGTGCACTAGACCGAAACTTACATTTTTACGGAAATATGAATACATTTTAAACAATGAAAATACTATCTGTTAGCCATGTTTATCATTGGCTGAGCAAATAAATTCTTATTGTTGAATACAATACAAGAATGCTTCTATATATTTGGAATTCAAAGGCTTACATTTTACGAAAATTGCACTTCTTGATTTTACGAACACAATTGAAGTAAGTTCTGTCTTTGATAAATTAGATCCATAAGGCGAAAAGAATTAACTTATTATGTTTCATGTATCTAAAGTAGAAGATATATTCATATCGTCTTTCATACGCTGGAAAATGCAATTTGTAAAGAATGATTTTCATAAATGGAAATCCCGCTTTTATCGAATTTTTATTGTAATGCATTAGCATCAATGTTACAATTTTTGATATTCCTTCTAAAATCCTTCTTAATCTCGGTACCGAAGATGTCAGATTTTTGAAATACTGTACTTCCATTCATCGTGTGATAGGAACGTAAAATAAAGCAGCAACTACATCAACAAAAAATTTTTAGATTTATACACTATCTACCAAAAAGTATTTGTACACTTTCAGTTTTTGACTTTTTGTGAAATATTTAAAAATATACTGGTCGGATTCTTCTGGAACTTCAGAAATATAAAGATTATGTTTCACTTTATATTTATTTATATTCATTTGTTAAGCGGGTAATTAGGGGGCCGGCAAAAAAAGAAAGAATAATAGAAATATTTGGGATCGCCCTGTACATGAAAATGCACGAAACGACTTATCGTTTTAGAATACAAATATATGAATACAGTAGAATATGTACACTAATTTTTGTGAGAATAGCATGTATATTTATGGCGATAGAGCGATTTTTTTGAAAAATTCAAAAAATTCTGGTATGTTTTTTGTTTATATCATGCTGGGTTTTTGACCAAATTTAACGCAAATTTCAGAAAAATTGGCAAAATGCAGTAGAAAAAATGTAGGGCAATTGGAATATAAATATATTAAATATTTTATGAAATATGAGTAGTTGTATAAAATAATTTTTATCTGCGCATGCGCGAACTAGAAAAACATTTTTTTTTACATCATTTAATAGTCAATTCTATGGAGTGACTTATAAAAAAAATCCAATCAAATATCGTGAAAATTCAAAAAGATATCATTATTTTAGTGAGATGTTTTTACTCTGCTCTCTAAAAACGGCTGAATCTTAAGGGATTCTCCACAAATTGATATTTTGTAATAACTGACTTTAAAAAAAAACTAGTATTGAATTAATACAATATCTAATACAATATTGCTGCTAATAAGTACTTGACAATTGTGATAGAAAAGAAAAAGAGCTTTATTCACATTCAGGGCCAAAAATAAGAGAGGGGGGGGGAGAAGGGCATGTGCTCCGGGCGCTGGGATGAAAGTGTTCCAAATGTATCTTTCGTTTGGCGATTTTTTTCATGGCTATGTTTAGCATAATATTGTTAAAATTATTATATCTGGGCTATGCTAAAGCATAAAAAAATCTAATGATGATGGCTTAAGGTCCCTGCCCTTACCCGCGAAGATGCTCACGAGCTAATGCTATTCCTATGGGGATGCATTTTTCTAACTCTTTTGCATTTGGACATTTTTAAATAATATGTTTTGCATTGGATAGCGGAAGTCCTTTTCAAGATCGCTCCGGGATTACTTTTTCAATTTTGGCGTAGATATTTTTATAATGTTTCTTTCACTTCCAAAAGCGGTTCTGAAAGTGAAACTAACTTTATAAAAAATATCTATGACTCAAATCGAAAAATTAGTCAAGGAGCGATTTTGAGAGGGACTTCCACAATCCAACGAAAAAAAAAAAAAATTGAAATTTTAAAATGCGAAAGAGTTATTAGAAAAATGCCTCCCCACAGGAATAGCATTAGCTCAGCAGTGTCTTCGTGGGCAGAGACAAGGGCCTTAAAGATCCTGTTGAAAGTAGAATTTTTTTGATTCGGTTTAAAGTATCAAATTGAAGTATTTTAATAAAGCAGAATACGTTATTTTATATTACATATTTTAAGTTTTAAAATACGTCGACTATTAATAAATTGGAGAAATTTTCTTTGTAAATATGCTTTGCGAAGGAGGGGGAAAGGGGTACCTTCAAAATCCACATTTGCCTCCTGAAAAAAAGACTGGTTTTGGCCCTGTTCACATTTAAAATTTGTAGATCCTCCTCGAGAGGCAATTACAGCTGTGACTCTCCTGGGCATGCTCTCAACTAGTCCTTGTATTACATTTAATGGTATTTTATTCCACTCTGTTTGCACAAGGCAGGTAAGCTCTTTTACTGATTTTGGGTGTGTGTCACCCGCCTTAATTCGACGATCCAACTCGTCCCAGAGGTTCTCTATTGGGTTCAGGTCTGGGCTCTGGGCAGGCCACTCGAGTCGATGCACTCCTTTATCAGCATACCAATCCATGCTGGACCTCGCTACATGGCAGCTTGCGTTGTCATCCTGGAAATAACATGGGTCCAATCCATAGTATTGCCACAACGTAGGAAGTACACTGTTGTCCAGTATATTACAGTAGGCATCGGCATTGAGCTTACCATGAATTGGGACCAAGGGTCCTAGTCCGAATCAGGAAAAACAACCCCAGAACATAATTCCCCCTCCGCCAAATTTAACTGTGGGCACAATACATTCTGGTAGGAGGCGTTCTCCAGGCAGACGCCAGACCCAGACCCTACCATCAGAACGGTAGAGGGTGAACCTTGATTCATCACTCCAGAGAACCTGTTTCCATTGCTGTACAGTCCATTGCTGG
Source organism: Maratus speculifer (assembly GCA_964019185.1). Classification (NCBI taxonomy): domain Eukaryota; kingdom Metazoa; phylum Arthropoda; class Arachnida; order Araneae; family Salticidae; genus Maratus; species Maratus speculifer. The sequence goes on along the minus strand of OZ025295.1, from coordinate 255,254,448 downwards.
CGTGTTTTGCACCAACTTAACCGAGCTGCGCGGTTGGACTTGGTGATTAAAGGCTTATGGGCGGCAGCACGGCCATAAAAATTAAACAGATGAGCTTCCTTACGGATGGTATTCATGGAAACAACACATCCTGAAGCTTGTTGAAATTCTTGGCGTATGTGTAACATTGGTTGGTTGCGGTTCTTCCGAATTTCTCTAGACAGAACCCGTCGGTCTGCCTACTCTGGCCACATTCTGACAATCACCATTCAGCTTCCATTTTCTAATCACATAAGCCACAGTTATTTTGGGGTAATTAAGCTCGCTAGATATGTCGATTAAAGATCGGCCATTTCGGTGGTACCCGATGATCACACCTTTCTCAAAATCAGACAGCTCTGTTCTTCTTGGCATCATGCATGCGATTGATGTCAGTGTTGTTTTCGACACCACATTTAACAGTGGAGAACTTGACGTATTTCAGGATCGCAGATATCGGCATTTGCATAATAGCCATTATCAATTATGTATCAATGGGTAGATTTGACACAAATGCTTCGATTTTTTATAATTATTTTTATCCTGAAATAGGTTCGTTCTGGTAATTATCTAAGAAAAGAAGTAAATCACCAGTAAAAAACGTAAATGGAGATTTGGCAATTTGCGTAAAATCTGACGTCATTCAACTGCTTTCAGAGATCAATTGAAAATCAGTTCACTCCTATCCACAATAACTTTCTGAATTTCCACGAAATTTGATCCGATTTTTTTATGGGTAGCTCCATAGAGTTGAATATTAAATTATGTAAAATGATAAATTTTATCTTTTCACGCATACGCTGATTAAAAAATATTTCATACAAATACTCATATTTTAGAAAACTTTTAATATATTTATATTTCAATAGCACCTTATTCTTTCTACTACATTTTGCGAATTTTTCTGAATGTGGCTTTATATTTGGTTGAAAATATTGCATGGCATAGAACATTTTAGAAAATATTTAATATATTTATATTTCAATGAATTTTGGTGAACTCCCCCCCCCCCCTCCTTTTCTTCTTTGCAAAGCATCTGCAAAAGTATTTGCAAATAAAAATTTTCTAATTTATTAATAGCCGACTTATTTTAAAACTTAAAATATGCAATACTGATTAAATTAGTCTGCTTTGTTTAAAAAAAATGATACCTTAAAATCGTGAAACCGAATCAAAACGAAAAAAAAATCTGCTTTATGCGGTATCTTTATGCCATCATCATTAGATTCTTCTATGCTTTGGTATAGGAGAAATGCTTTGAATGGGACGATTTTGACAATATCATGCTAAACATAGACATGGAAAAAATCGCCAAACAAAATGTACATTTGGGACACTTTCATCCTAGCGCCCAGGGCACATGCGCTTTTCCCCCAACCCTCTCTTAGTTTTGGCCCTGAATGTGAATAAAGCTCTTTTTCTTTTCTATCACAATTGTCAAGTACTTATTAGCAGCAATATTGTATTAGATATTGTATTAATTCAATGCTAGTTTTTTTAAAGTCAGTTATTAAAAAATGTCAATTTGTGGAGAATCCCTTAAGATTCAGCCGTTTTTAGAGAGCAGAGTAAAAACATCTCACTAAAATAATATCTTTTTGAATTTTCACGATATTTGATTGGATTTTTTTTATAAGTCACTCCATAGAATTGACTATTAAATGATGTAAAAAAAATGTTTTTCTAGTTCGCGCATGCACAGATAAAAATTATTTTATACAGCTACTCATATTTCATAAAATATTTAATATATTTATATTCCAATTGCGCTACATTTTTTCTACTGCATTTTGCCAATTTTTCTGAAATTTGCGTTAAATTTGGTCAAAAACCCAGCATGATATAAAAAAAAAACATACCAGAATTTTTTGTATTTTTTAAAAAAATCGCTCTATCGCCATAAATATACATGCTATTCTCACAAAAATTAGTGTACATATTCTACTGTATTCATATATTTGTATTGTAAAGCGATAAGTCGTTTCGTGCATTTTCATGTTCAGGGCGATCCCAAATATTTCTATTATTCTTTGTTTTTTTGCCGGCCCCCTAATTACCCGCTTAACAAATGAATGTAAATAAATATAAAGTGAAACATAATCTTTATATTTCTGAAGTTCCAGAAGAATCCGACCAGTATATTTTTAAATATTTGACAAAATGTCAAAAACTTAAAGTGTACAAATACTTTTTGGTAGATAGTGTAGTTAGATAAGCAAGTTTGACATTTAAAAAAAATAATAAATATCCATGAATCTGTTTGTAAAGATATCCTAACAGTATTTGATTACTTACAAGGAAGGTTTTTTCATACGGATATACTCAGAAAATTCTGAAAAAATTACAGAATGTTCTTCTCATCTGGATATATACGTTTGTAAAAAAAAATTTGGCGGAACCCCGTTAGAACGTTCGTAAAAAAAGTGAACATTTCTTTTATTTGGCGATTTATCATCGGTTGGCGACAAAATAAAGTTTCAAAAAACACTTTTTTATGTCAAATTCTTTTTGAGGTAAAAGTGTTTCATCTTGAACTTGTTTAAAGAAATTTTATTTATATAACGTTAGTTTTGTCAACTTTAGTTTGTTTTAACTATGTTTGTCATATTTGTCATAATGTATTTAAAAAAAATTAAATGAAAAATTTTACGAATTAAAACAAAATTTAAATTAATTAAAATTGTTTCAATCTCAAAATTCACTCCAATGTAATCGAGCTCTGTCGATACAATTTTGTTGCTATGGAAACAAAAAAATTTCCAATATTGAAATGCGTTATTGCAGAATTATTCATCTGGCCTTTATTTTGTTATAAGCATAAATATATGAAAAAACAATTTTTAATATGAAAGTATTAAGAAATTATTTTTAAAGTGATAACATTAAATAACTGCAGCAAAAGCAACAGAAATAGGTAACATATAATACTTCTATATGTCAAACTCTCTCATTATTGAAATTTATATTCATTAAATACCATTTCCACGTCAAAAATTTAACTGACAAGAAATTTTCAGGTGCATTAAAATCGTTTGCTTTTGGTGAGGGAAAATGCTGCTCGCCAAATCGCGTGACGATTTCATCTTTTCGCGCCAAATTATCAAAAATATTTTTTTTTTTTTTACTGAGTTTCTTCAGTAATTCCGCCGATAAATTTGACTGATCCTTTATAACATACATTAGTAGTTGAAACAGTACTTTTTTCAAAAAATTCTGAGTATGCCCAGTATGGAGACCTTCCTTGTTAGTAGAAAATTTATAAAAAATAAATATTATGAAATTTATTCAGCAAAATAAATAATGGTACAGCGACAAAAAATATGTTTTACAAGTTGGAATTCGAAATTCTTTTTATGAATACTGTTTTATTTGCTAAATAAGTAATATAATTGAAATTGCTAAAATTTGATCTTATATCGCTTAGATGGTTTATTCCATGTGCTCAATTGCAGTATGCTATTATTTTTTATGTTCAATATGGCTAAAATCTCTGCAAAATGGATCGGATAATTTATTTTCTATTCCATTATGTGTTTTATAATACTGTGGTTTTAAATGAAATTATAATATTTTATTTATTATGAAGTATATCGGACAGAAACTGATATTAAAAAAAAAAAGAAATTTTAAGTATTGAAAAAACTACGGTAGTCATGTTTATCACTGGCTGATAAATTCCTATTGCCAAATACTATTCAAGAATGCTTCTACATATCTGAAATTCAAAGACTTATATTTTTGGAAAATTGCACTTTTTGATTTTAACAACAATTGTAGTAAGTTTTTTTTTTCTTTTTTGATAAAAAAAAATCCATAAAGTGAAAAGAACCAACTTATTAAACTTCATATATCTAAAGACGAGAATGTTTGGATGTCGTTTATCACACGCTAAAGGATACAATTTGTAAAAAAAACCATTTTCCTAAAATGGAATTCCTGCTTTTATTGCGTTTTTATTAGAATGCAATAGCATGATTCCGTTTTTCAACTTTCAATTAAATTCATAGTTATTTTAGTTATTTTTCGATTTGTTTCACCTAAATATAATACTCTGAAAAAATAAATTCACACATTATCAGATTTTTATCTATTTATTTATTTATTTTGTTATACCGAAAATACCACTCAAAGTTTTTTTTATGTTTCATTTTCTCCTTTTCTTATATAATTATTACTTAATAATGAGTTAAATTATAGCTAAAGGTTCCATTACGAATATAGAACTACTTTTGGTATTTCTTGTTACTACTTCTGACATTCCTTCAAAAATCCGGCTTTGTGACGGTGCCGATGATGTCAGATTTAGGAAGTTATACAGTACTTCTAATACAACTCGGAACGTAAAATAAAACATTGTTTATACTAATAATCGTTTTTAGAATTAATCTGTTCTTAATACATCATTAACTGTATCTGATTGCTTAATAGAAAACTTTTAAAAATAAATATTATGAATTTTTTTTAGCAAACTAAATAATAGTATAGCAAAAAAAAAAAAAAAAAAGCTACATGTTTTTGAAATTGGAATTTTAAATTCGCTGTTTCAAATTAATCAAAATTTTCAATTTTATTTGCTAAATAAATAATTAAAGAAAATATCTAAAATTTTACGTAAAGTTGGTTAAATGGTTTGTGCTTTCAATTGTCTTTGCAATATGGTATTCAGTTTTTATATTCAATATGTCGGTTAAAATCACAGCTCAGTAGATCTGATAGTCAATTTTCAAATTTTTATGCGCTGTATAATAATGCACTTTTAAATCAATTTTAACATTTTCTTTATGATGATGTGTATTAGACCGAAATTGATATTTTACTGCACGTAAAAATATATTTAAAAAATTGGAAAGGCTACATTTCAACCATGTTTATCAATGATTGAACTTATAAATATTTATTGTCGAATATTAAACAAGAACACTTCTATATATGTGAAATTCAAAAGCTTAGATTTCGGGAAAATTGGATTTTTTTTTCTTTTTTTTTCTTTCTTTTTTTCTTTTTTTTACGAACACAACTGAAATAACTTTTGTCTTGGGTAAATAGATTCATAGGGCGAAAGAAGCCAATTTATTATGTTTCATACATCTAAAGCTGAAAATATATGAATATCGTTTATCAAACGCTCAATGATACAATTTGTAAGGTATCATTTCCATAAATATAAAAATCCCTCTTTTATTGGCTTTTTATTATAATGCGTTTGCATAGTGCTTCTTCTACGAATTAAATTGATTATTATTTTAATTATTTATCGAATTATTTTTTGATTTAAATAGATTGTCTTAAAAATAATTTCACTCTTTAAAAAACTTATTTATTTGTTTTTTTATTGTAACATATCAATTAAAATTTATTATATTTAATTTTTTTAATAATTAACATTTATTAATGAGTTAAATTATGGCCATTGTTTCCCTTGTGTACATAGAACTACTTTTGGTTTCCTTAGATAATACTTTTGATATTCCTTCAAAAATCCGGCTTAGTGTCGCTCTCAATGCCGCTGAATTTTTACATTTATACTGTACTTCCATTACATCATGTGCAAGGAAAGTAAAATGAAACAATGGCTATATGTGAATAAAAGTTTTTAGACAAAAGTTTTAGAGTCTGTTCGTCCTCATATCCTAAATGTGTTTCATTACTTAATAGAATTTTTTTCAAATAAATATTATGAAATTCAATTAGCAAAATAAATAATAGTATAACGGAAAAAAAATTGCAAATTCCATGTCTTTTTTATTTATTTTATTTTTATTTTTATTATTTTTTTTACGAATTATTTAATATGATCTCTTTTATTTTCTAAATAACTAACATTATTGAAATATCTAAAATTTGAGTAATCTTGGTGAAATTGTTTGTTCAATTTTCTATTTCAATTGTCTGTGCAGAATGTTATTTCATTCTTGTGATCAATAATCTCTGCTAAATTGATCGGATAATTTAATCTCTATTTTGCTACACGTTTTATAATAATGCGCTTTTAAATCAGTTTTAATATTTTATTTATGATGATGCGCATTAGAAAGGAACTCATAGTTTGTAACAAATATAAAGAAATTTTAAATGTTGAAAAGTCTACCTGTCAGCCATGTATATCACTGACTGAAAAAAAGAAATTATTGTTGTCCATTACTAAACAAGGAAGCTTCTATATACATTAAATTCAAAGGCTTGCATTTTAGGAAAATTGCATTGTTTGCTATTGCTAATACAACTGAAGAAAGTTCTGTCTTCGATAAATAGATCCATAAAGTGAAAAGGAACCAATTTATTAAATTTCATATATCTAAAGTAGAAAAGTATGGATTCGTGTATCACACACTAAATGATCTAGTTTGCAAAGTATCATTTTCATAAATAGAAATCCCGCTTTTATCGGCTTTTTATTATAATGCGACAGCATAATCCATTTTTTCTTCTTAGAATCAAATTGATAGTTATTTCTGTTATTTTTCAAATTATTATACATATATATATATTTTTTTTACCTAAGTGGGGCATCTTGTTTTTATTTAAAGCTTCATTTTTAATTACATTATCCATTGTAACAATGTATTTAACACTTGTATATGTAGTAATGTAAATTTGAAGGAACAAAAGGCAATATAACGCACTTTATTTACAGATATTGTAATAAAAAAATCTATTTAAAAAATACATTTATATATGCATAAAGCTATTTTTGTTTAATTACAAAAACTAATATTCTTTCCCCTTGCAACTACTGAACAAATATAAAATAATTATGTGAAATTGAAAAAACAGAAATATAGTTATTATTTTGTTTTCTTTTATACTCATTTTATTCAAATTAATTTCTTAATTGTAATTGGGAAATATGTGCATTTTGTAATTAATAAATATAATAATAATCTGAATTACATTTGTTAAAACTGTATATTTTACACATATATACAGATAACACAGTTGCTTGCAACAATTATATTTTTAATTATTTTACGTACGATTTTGCTATGCAAAATGTTGCTAGAAAGATCAACATAATTATTGATTTTTATCCTTTTACCTCTATAAGCTGACTTTACTTAGGTAGAGAAAGAAATAGTTTGTTACGCCTAATATTCCTCTATTAAAATGCATTGTTCATTTATCAAAAAATTACATTCAATAATTTAAAACAATTGATTAAATTCACGATCAAATACAGTTTAAAATGAAAATGACGGTAACAATTATGCACATTCATTTTATTGCATTATATCTGATTACTGATATGACATATTATAACGTTTTCAAAAATGCATTCTTAGACGCATCCTGATAAGTACTATTATATCCCCAGGGCGCGTTTTTTTACAAAAAACTCTGAATTTAATTTTATAAATTTTACAGTTAAATTAATACATTTTTATTAACATACAGATTGAAAATCCGTGTTTTACAAGTTTAATTTTATTTATAAATTTGTGTGCTGCTTTATAATTATTTATCACAATTATTGTAGAATGGAATAAGGTAATTTTGGATGTATATGTTATAAATACCAAGTTTAAAAATCGAGTGACTGTGTGGCCAATCAGGTTTTATAAAATTTAGAATAACCGATATATAAGTGATATTACGAGTTAAAATGTGTATTTTTTTTTTACTTCAAATATAAATGTTTATGCATTATAAATGCACAATATATATCAATATGCGTTTAATTGAGCCAGAGTGTGAATATTTAGTTTTATTCGCGAGTTTAGGACATTAATCAATAAGACAGTTGTAAAAAAAAATTTAATGAGAAACTGTAACATTAAAATATTTTATTGTATTGACTGTGCAATCGTATACAATCGTATTGAAATTTTTGTTAATAATTAACCTACTTGCATTTAAAAACATACACATATATACGCTGAAAAGATTTTATGAAATAAATTTAGACATCTATTTTTTTTTCAGTAAAGCTCTTTTGTCATTGAGCATTGTAAACTTTTAAAAAATGTATCCCGTAATCAGAAAATATATTTTTAGGGAAAAAAAATGCTTTATAGAATTTGTTTTAAATATTTCAACTTAAACTCGGACCTCACTTCAACTAACTTAATGCTTATTTACTTCATGACAGTTCAACCGAAAGTTTTCTAGAAATCTTTTAAGAATTTCGATTATTATTCCCAATATTACCCCCTCAGCGCATAACAGTTTTAACAGCAATTAAAGAGAAAACAAAAAAGTAAAATTGATTGCGTGACTATTTTCTTAACGGAAAACTTTCAGAGTCAGTTTTCTAATATGGGAGATCAAGATTTGAAGTATATACCTCGAGAATTCATGCATATTCATTATTATGTCTTTTTGACAAACTTTCATTTAATATTTAATTTTTTATTTAAAGATTTTTTTTTAAATTTTTTAAAAGCGTGGGTACTTTTTAATAAGATGTGCAAAAAATATTGTTTGACACACATGGAATGAATGCAAATTTAAATAAAATTAAACTGTATATAATCATATCTATTTATTTAAAAATGAAATATAATCTAAATGCTTGATGTCTAATTTCTTTTACAGCATCAATATGTTTGATAAATTAATATGCGTTTAATTGAGCTAGCGATTTTAGAATTAATGAAGAAATGAAGTACTATCATTAAATATAATAGAAAAATATAACTTTAAAATGTTTTACTGAAACTATTGAAAATTTTAATATTAGATAATTTAGCCGTTCTTAAAACATACATATTTACTGAAAAATTAAATATATATATATATTTAAATATCTATTTTTTTCACTAAAGTACTTATATCAATAAGTATTGTAAAATATTAAAGAGATGTATCTCAGGAAAAAGTTGGAAACTGGTGTTATACAATTGAAGACAAAAAAAACTTCTTGAAGCTCCATAAAATAAATAAAATAGTGCAAGGCCTTTCGATAGAACTTTGTCTATCTTCATCAGGTGCAAAAACACGTGCGTCTACAATGAATGAATGCGGCCGACTGACGTGAAAAGGCGGGAAAGGGAACAAGCTGAAGGAGCAGCCAGTGGGAAACTAGAAGGCAACAGCCAATCACGGAAGAGCATATACGAAACAAAGGATACAATGAAGGAAGGGAGGGAAAAAAGAAAATTGGTTACAAAGGGTAAAAATTAAAAGTAAGTAAAAATTAGTAAGTAAAAAGGCAGGTTATATTAAAAGTAAATACACACACTTAAAATAGTAAAAAAATAATAATAATAATGATAATTAGTATTAAAAATCTTTATAGTAATAAGAAAACATATATGTATATCTAAAAATTTATATACATGATTAATACGAAAAAAAAAATTATAAAGATACATACGTATAAATCTAAAAAAATTATATATATGATTAATAAAAAAAATAAATAAAATAAAAAGTAAATATTTATAAGGCAGTGCTGAAAACGTTTTTCGAAGCTATGGATAGCGTTTTAGAATCAGATTTATCATTAACAATAACTTTACGATTATGATAAATAGCTAAATTTTCAAGAAAATCTAACACATAGGTACTATTGGCATTAAAGATAGTTTTAGCAGTTTGAAAACTGAAACTATGGCCCAAGAGTGCTTAGCAACTAAATAAAAACTAAATATTTATTTTATGGTGTTTCAAGAAGTTCTTTTGTCTTCAAATGTATCTCGTAGACAGAAAGTATATTTTTTCAAGAAATAAAAATACTTTATTTTCTTTCAAAAATCTCATCTCAAACTCAGACCGCGCTTAAAATAACTGAATGCTTAATCACTTTGTAACTGTTCAACCAAAAATTTTCAAGAAATCTGGTTTGAACTTCGATTATTATCCCCAATTCTATCCCTCTCAGTGCATAACAGTTTTAACAGCAATTAAAGCGAAAATCAAAAAATATAATTAGTTGCGGGACCACAGTTTTCTAATATGGGAAATAAAATGTTTACTTAGTGAAGCTATGAATATTCGTTATTATCCCTTTCAACAATGTGTCGTTTAGTATTTATTTTATTTATTTTTATTATTTAAAGAAATTTGGTAAGTTTTTTTAGGAGAGGAAACTTTTTCGTCAAATATTTAATAAATCATATTTGAATTATATGTGACGGATGTAAACTTTAGGATAACCATAAATATTCATTTTAAAAGAGTGATATAGAATCTAGATACATGGAATCTAAATGCTTTAACAGTATCAATATGTTAGATAAATTAATATGCGTTCAACTTAGCCCGCGATGTAAGGAAATTATTCAAGAACTGAAGTACTATCATTAAGTTTAATATGAAAATATAATTCTAAAATGTTTTAATATTTAGAGAGTACAATCATAAACGTATTGATTTATTATTATTATTATTTAATTTACTCGTATTTAAAAGCATATACATAAATACCCTGAAAGCATTTTTCAGAAATATACTTAAACATCTAGAGGAAAGTACTTATGTCATTGAGTATTGTAAACCCATAAAAATGTATCTCGTAGACAGAAAATATATTTTCAGGAAATAAAAATACTTTATTGAATTTCTTTGAAATATTTCATCCTAAACTGAGGTTGCGCTTCAACTAGCTAAATGCCTCTTTACTTCACTTTTTTAGAAAGAGTATAAATTATAAACATCCCAATTGGATTTTTTATTATTAGTTAATTTACCAGTACTTCAAACATATATGTACACTTAACACATTTTTAGAAATACATTTAAAAAACTTTTCTTTCTTTAGTAAAACACTTATGTCATTGAGTAGTGTAAACCTTTAGAAAAATACAACTCTTAGACAGAAAATATATTTTTAGGAAATAAATATACTTTATTGAATTTCTTTACAATATTTCATCTTAATCTAAAACCGCGCTTCAACTAGCATAATGCTTATTTGCATCATCACAGTTCATCTGAAAGTTTTCTAGAAAACTGGTGGGGACTTCGAACCTTGTTCTCAATTCTATCCCCCTTAGCGCATAGCAATTTTAACAGCTATTAAAGCGAAAACGAAAAAATAAAATTGGTTGCGTGACAATTTTCTTAACGGAAAACTTTTGAGAGTTAGTTTTCTAATATGGGAAATCATGTGTTTACTTTGAGAATCTATGCATATTCGTTATTATCGCCTTTCAACAATCTGTTATTTAATATTTATTTTATTGAAAGATTTTTTTTTGAGGGAAGGATACATTTTTAGTCAAATATTTAAAAAATCATGCTTGAAATGAATGTGATAAGTGTAACTTAAGCTAAAATTAAGCTGTAAATAATCATAGCTATTTATTTTAAAAGAATGAAATAGAATCTAAATACTTCAAATCTAAGTACTTTTACAGTATCAGTCAGTTAGCTATATTAATATGCGTTTAACTGAGCCCGCAGTTTACGGACATTAATCAAGAACTGAAGTACTATCATTAAGTTTAATTGGAAAATATAATTTCAAAATGTTTTATCGGTTATAGAATACAATCATAAACAACTGTATTCAATTTTTTATTATTAGTTATTTTACTCGTATTTAAAATCCTATATAATCGCTAAAAATATTTTTAGAAATATATTTAAACATCTATAGTACAGAACTTATGTAATTGAGTATTGTAAACTTTTAAAAATATATCTCAAAGACCGAAAACATACTTTCAGAAAATAAAAAATCTTTATTGAATTTCTTTGAAATATTTCATCTTAAACTCAGATCGCGCTTCAACTAACTTAATGCTTATTTACTTCATGACACTTCAACCGAAAGTTTTCTTGAAATCTGGTTTGAACTTAGATTATTATTCCCAATATTACTCCCTCAGCGCATAACAGTTTTCACAGCAATTAAAGCGAAAACTAAATTGATTGCGTGACTATTTTCTTAACGGAAAACTTTTAAGAATCAGTTTTCTAATGTGGGAAATCATGTGTTTACTTTGAGAATCTGTGCATATTCGTTATTATCGCCTTTCAACAATCTGTTATTTAATATTTATTTCATTGAAAAATTTTTTTGAGGGAAGGATACGTTTTTAGTCAAATATTTAAAAAATCATGCTTGAAATGAATGAGATAAGTGTAACTTAAGGTTAAATTAAGCTGTAAAATCATAACTATTTATCTTAAAAGAATGAAATAGAATCTAAATACTTGAAATCTAAGTATCAGTCAGTTAGCTATATTAATATGCGTTTAACTGAGCCCGCAATTTACGGACATTAATCAAGAACTGAAGTGCTATCAATAAGTTTATTGGAAAATACAATTTAAAAATGTTTTATTGGTTAGAGAACACAATCATAAACACCTGCATTCAATTTTTTATTATTAGTTATTTTGCTCGTATTTAAAATCCTATATATTCGCTGAAAATATTTTTAGAAATATATTTAAACATCTATTGTACAGAACTTATGTAATTGAGTATTGTAAACCTTTAAAAAATCTATCTCAAAGACCGAAAACTTACTTTCAGAAAATAAAAAATACTTTATTGAATTTCTTTGAAATATTTCATCTTAAACTCAGATCGCGCTTCAACTAACTTGAAGCTTATTTACTTCATGACACTTCAACCGAAAGTTTTCTTGAAATCTGGTTTGAACTTAAATTATTATTCCCAATTCTATCCCCCTCAGCGCATAACAGTTTTCACAACAATTAAAGCGAAAACCAAATTGATTGCGTGAATATTTTCTTAACGGAAAACTTTTAAGAGTCAGTTTTCTAATGTGGGAAATCAAGTTTTGAAGTTTACTTTGAGAATCAATGCATATTCTTTATTATCGCCTTTAAACAATCTGACATTTAATATTTTTTTTCTATTTTTATTATTCAAAGAAATTTGGTAATTTTTTATAAGGAAATGATACTTTTTTGGCAGATTTTAAAAAATCATGCTTGACATATCTGTGGTAATTGTAACTTTAAATAAAATTAAGCTGTATATAATCATAGCTATTTTTTAAAAGAATGAAATGGAATTAAATCTAAAGAACTTATATAAGCTAACCTGTTAGCAGAAACAGCTAACATTTTTTTTCATTCAAACAGATTTAAGTTATATCAATTAGTTTTAGCATATTTTCTGTTCTCGTACCCAGCGTAAGTAAAAAAGAGGTCAAATTTGTTTTTTTTAAGTAATTTTTTAAATGCATTCTTTTTTTTTTTTTTTTTTTTTTTTTTTTTAAGACAGAATAACATATTCCGATAAAATTAATTCTCGAGCGAAGATTTTCTTTTTCATTTCATTTTTTATAGACAATAGGACTGCAATGAATAATAATCTTATTAATATTATTATTTTCTTCTACTCATAAATAAAATTACAAATATTTCATTCTTAAATGAGTATTTGTAGTATCCCAGACTCTTAAAACAATGGATTTGTCTTCTCAAGAAAAAGCTGTAATATATTCGATCGTGAATGGGTCCTTTTCCTTACGATTTGCTCATCTTGATTTAAGTTGCTTATTTAAATTACTCACCTTGATTTAAATTGCTTAAAAGCAACTCGTTCACTCGATTTATTTCGATTCATTTCAAGAAGCTGACTTTCAAATAGTGAGATGATTGGATTTCGACTCAACTTGAGTTATGCGACTGAATTTTAAGAGAGTAAAACTGGATATTCTTACTCAATAATAGCTTCGCCAACATCTGTAAAATCCTATTTCTGTAAATGTTTATTTAACTCTATACAGTATATTAATTTCTAAAATTTCTAGAGATAAAGTACGCTTAATTGTGGGCAGCTAGGGATTTCTTATCATGGTCATAGTTTTTTCATATATTAAGTAGTTGTCGTTTTAACTCACTTAGCTCAAAGCCTGAAAGCTTTTGTTCCCGCCGGTTGGGTATACACATACGTATGTAATGCGATAACTAAGGATACAAATTTTCGATTTGCTTTAAATTTTGTTTATAGACTTATTGTCATAAAGCACATCTTTGAATAGCTTTGAGAGTTTATTGGATAAAAATAAGGAAGAACAGAGGGATAAACCCCATAATTTTGATAAGTGGGTTTTTCATGTACAATTATCTGATTTCATTCAAATTTTATATATAAGATCTTTCTCATTCATGAATTCAGACTGACATAAAATGACAACGTTATAGTGGATTGCTGGCCATCAAGACTCAGCATATGGGGAATTAAATTTTTCTTGAAAAATTATATGATCTAATCAGAGCATCCTGCATCCCATTGCTGTTTACTAAAACGAGCTATCATCTTTGTATACATTATTACCAAAATCTTATAACCTGTTGCACGATTTCCGTACAACAGCCAGATGTAAAAATATATACATATTTTTCTTTTTATATTTTACTAAGCTATCCTAGACACATGTTTTCCGCAGTGTAACGAATAATAATAATATAAACCTTTTTTCGGCCAACTATAATGAGCAATGTCTCGACCAAGTTCGATGACCAGCTTCATCGGTCATCTAGTTTCAACTTGGATAATGCTGACTAATCTCGTGAAATTCTCATTCATATTCAGTACTGACAAACACTAGTGTTGAATCTTTTGTAATCAGATTCAACTAATTTGTGAGTTTAATTAATATACGCTGGCTTTTAAAAATAAGAAATATGAAAAGTGTGCCTCATTGTCACAGGGCATTGGTCGAAAGCACTTCTTCAAATCCAAATATCTTATTATTTCTCATTTGGGCTGTAGTACCTCTATAAAATGAATTTTCAAGTGCAAACGAAATCTAGGATGTTAAAATTATCCCTATTGTCAGCGAAGTATGTATTACTTTTAGTTCGTTTCCTAATGATACCATTTATAATTTAATCCTATTTTCTTGAGGCAAATACAAGACATTTTGCGTAAGCTAGCGCAAACAGATGTCCAATTTTTTTAAAGGAATTTTTAAACAGTACGTATGGGACCTGTATATTAACCGGCAGTATTTCACTATACTGTCATTTCGAACAATATAGAGAGTAATGCTTGGTAGAAACACTAATTAATTAAAAAACTTTTGAATATGAATTGGAATATACCGGGTGTCCCAAAAATGACTGATGGATTTTAAAATTCAATAACTTGCAAACGGTGACAGCTATTTAAAAATTTTTTGTTATATTTTTGTTTGATTATGTATAATGTCAGGAGTTTTTTATCGTAATTTTTTATTTTAGTTCGAATTTCAAACAATAGATGGCGCTGACGGCGATTCAAGGGAGATCGACGTCGAAACTAGACTCACTCAGCATTGATCACCTGGCCTTCAATCGCCGTCAGCGCACTCTATTATTTGAAATTCGAACTAAAATAAAAAATTACGGTAAAAAAAAAAAAAAAAAAAAAAAAAAAAAAAAAAAACTCCTGACATTATACATAACCCTTCTGCAAAATTTTTTTAAATAGCTGTCACCGTTTGCAAGTTATTGAATTTTACCATCAATCAGTCATTTTTGGGACACCCGGTAAATGCAGTATTAACCTAGCAGTAGTCGCGTGTCGGTGTTTTTACAGTCCAAATAAACTATTTTCCCCTAAATCATATCTTCCCAAAATTACAAGGAAGAATTACCATGTAGGTAACCTTAAATGTTCCTTCAGTAACAAGGCAGCTATGTTTTCGCTCTGGATATATTATATTTTAACACCCAAATTTGAAATTGGCGGAAAAGTCTATACAATGATCCGGAATGTCAGATTATTTTTACCTTTATACATATTCAAAATCTCTTGAATAAAATGTATAACTTAAATGAACTGCAAATTCATAACTTGCATTAATATGCAAGGTTCGAATATTAACCCTCATACCATGCATGGTCACATGACGTAACTGTGAGTCACTTTGATCACATCACATCTGTGACCAAAATGCCACCACTTAGTGACTTCAAATTGTGACTGAGATGTGACTTTCTTAAAAAACTTTAGAAAATTACAAAAATTCTTCAAAACAAATTATTTACTTTAAAAACATGTTTGTGACAATTTAAATATTGTCGCTTTTGTCACAGTTTCCTTACAATGTTAATGTCAAAGTAGTCACAAATGACACACTTTTCGCAAATTTGCCACACCGTGACTTCACAAAGTGTTCACAATGTGACATCACAAACGAGCTCTAAAACGGCCATAATGACCCCTAATAGCATGCATGGTCATAGTGACGTCACAGTGACGTCACTGTGAGTCACTTTGGTCACATCACATCTGTGACCAAAATGCCACCAATTAGTGACGTCACATTGTGACTGAGATGTGACTTTCTTAAAAATCTTTAGAAATTTATAAATATCCTTCGAAACATGTTATTTACTTTAAAAAACATGTTTCTGGCAATTTAAATATCGTCGCTTTTGTCACAGTTTCGTCTCAATGTTAATGTCAAATTAGTCACAAATGACACATTTTTCAGAAATTTGTCACAGTGTGACCACTTTGTGAAACGTCACAAAAGAGCTCTAAAACTGCCATAACGACTTCACATTTTAGTCACTGTGACTTCACTTCGACGTCACGTGACGTCAGATCGACAATCGATGGTCACAAAGTCACAATGTGACTTTACAACGACGTTGCAGTGACGTCATTATGCTTTACGGGACTTCACATTTTATTAACTGTGACTTCACATCGACGTCATGTGACGTCACATCGACGATCGATGGTCACAAAGTCACAATGTGACTTCACAACGACGTCGCAGTGACATCACTATGCCTTACGGGATTCATTTTCTGTATGCGGGGAGCTTGTTGTACAAAGACTCAGCACTCAGCGCGAGTAACATCTTTCTAAATAAAGACGCGACGACACTCGGGTTAAAGTTGTGATTTTCATATATGTCAGTAAATTATGTAGCACTAATAAAAAAAATATATACACTCTAGTTTAAAACCTACCTTGACATTAAAAGAAGATTTATATGTGGCGTTTTGTGAAGCACTCGCTAACTAAATGCAATAAATATATTACCAAATAAAGTTTCATAAGTTTATTTCCAACAACTATGAGATAATATCTTACAAAATATTCCATTTTTAAATTTTAGACATTAACATCAGGAATTGACAATGTAAAAAACTACATTATAGATAAGACGAGTTAAATTGAATTGTATGTACATATTCCTTTACAAAGAATGTAAGACGCCAGCCTTAATGTAAAATGAAGTAAACATTTAAAACCAATAGATTATTTTCAACAAATAGAAATAAAATACCTGACTTAAACACTAAAATACAATGTTTCTTTTGGTTCAAACGATAATAAAGTTTTAATGAGTATTATTTATATAAGGAAATATTAAAATAGCTGAGAGTTCAAAATATTCCTTCGGATGAAATATCATTTATTTATGTCATTTCCAATTATTTATACTCTGTTTGACATACAGCCTATGATAATTAATTAAACCTTTATTAAAACTTAATATGGAAACAAACATCTTTCAAAAAAATGTAAAATCAATCAGATTTTTTTTTTTTTTTTTTTTTTTTTTTTTTTGTAAATTTTTATGAGACAAATTTGATACTAAATGCTTGTTGATAACGTGAGAGATTTTATTTTATTTTATTTTATTTTGGAATCTTCTATACCAGTATATATTAGCGACTCTTAAATAAGAATATGCTTACATAACTTTTTAAAATACGATATTATGTTTAAAAAAAGAATAATTGGTTGCTAACAATTTATTTGCATGCAAAGTAATAACAGAATCACATTTAATTGATAAGAATCGAAGTTTAATTGTATTAACACTGTAATATGATGCTCCAATATTGTCACGAAATCGGAGTTTTTACTTAAGAAGTTCCGAGTTCACGCCAGATAAATTTTAAGACTTTATATATGGTGAATAATATTGGAAGTATGTATAGGATTTTCAACTGTGAATTGATAAATGTATCATAAATGTCTCAAGTGGCTGGAAAAATCTGAATAATTCTTTAAAATATGTGAAATAACTCATTGGAGCAAGTAATATTTATTTTTAATGCATAATAAAAACAAATTTAAACTACTGTGATCATAATGTATCCGGAATGCTCCATTTAAAATATGCCTGTAGCAGAAATCGTCTGCAAAATTTTTTCAAAACATTTTTCAAGGTCTGTTAACATCTATAGTAATAGACAGGAATTGTGTCATTCAATAGTCTGAAAATAAATTTATTTTAATTAAATAATATAGTTTTAAGCTTACGAAATAGCGAATATTTTTGTGCAAAGAACATTTATAAAATAATGTTTCTGCAATGGGTCTTTTTCTTACTAAACTTTTAAAATATTGTAAAGAGTTTTTAAATACCGCTGTTTATCGAAAACAAAGTTATTTCAAAAATTTAAAAACTTTAAACATGTTGGGAATCCGGAGATGACAGGCTATCTGGCAAAAAAAACCTATTCTATTAATGTTAAAGATATCAATCAGGTCCGAAAATTGGATCTTGAAGATAGTTTTCGAGGCACTATTGAACGGGAGACGGTTGTTGCTGTAACTGAGAGTTAGAAAGTTAGCGCACTAGTATTTGAGCTGGTTTATCGTCTGCTCGAAAATTAAAACAGAGTAAAAGATTGATGTAATGTCAATCGGTCTATTTTAATCTTTATCGGCGTCATTAACCTTTTACACACCAATGTTCCAAAAATGGAACATCAACTTCAAAATTCTGCAAAAAATATATTTTTATTCGTATTGCTTTGTAAAAATTAGTATTTATATATAAAGTATGGATTAATGTTTTGGCGTTGATATTTCATTGATAATATTAATCATGTCTAAGGGAAAAAATCGCAATTTAGGCCTTTCTTTAGACTTTCCATTTGGAAAAATTCACAAATTCATATAAAATTCAAAATTCAATAAATATTTTTATAACTAAGTTTGATCAAGTAAAAATAATCATTTTATTAGTAGAATACAAGTTTTTTTTAAAAAAAAAAGGCGGATTTATATTGTTTTTTTTAGATAAGAAATTCGCATGTTCCAAAAATGGAACATTGGCGTGTAAAGGTATATTTTTTAACATGATAAAGGTTGCAGTACATGTAACTATTGATTAATAGATTCCGAATACGAGGTGGTTTAGTAAGTGTCGACAAAAGATGTTTATGACTTTGATACACTTTCTTTTACCCCCACTCCACACCCTGCCCCTTACCCCCCCCCACTGTCTCTCTCACAAATTAGTTCTCCTGAAGTGGATTACTCACAACTGACGGGGTAAACATGCCTGTTTGTTGGAAGTTAGACATTGTTTATGATTCAAGCTAGAATGTGAGTTGACTTTAGAAAATAGCGTGATAAGGAATTTTTATTATTTTATTTTACTCTATGATTTCCTTCAGTTAGTTAGGACAAACGAGTTGTCTCTTTGAAATCCGATTCGAACAGTAGAAGAGGCACAAGATTTTTTTTATGAGTTATCAGATGATTCTGAAGAGGAATGCATTGGCATTTGTCAATTAAATTATATTATGCCATCAACACAAGGGCAATGTGCTGTATGCCAAAAGAGCACTACATAAAATGTTTGGAGCGTGAAAAAAGACTACATGCGAAATGCTTTCTTAACTACCATCGATAATAGATCAAATGTAGGACATAAAAATTAAAAACAATATACATATATATATATATGTATTTTAAAAGTTTTTGATCATTTTTTTTCTCTTTTATATTTTTAAGATTTTGATTTATTTGATTATTTTGCTGTGAATTGTAGTACAGAGATTTTTATTATTGTTATTATTTTCTTGTATCATTTTGTACATAATTCTTTTTTAACTTTGATAAATAATTGTAAAGCTGCTTTCATACAGTAATTACTATCCATCATGTATGTAATATTTTTTTTTAATAAGTGGGAAAGATTTTTTGTATAAGTTATATTTTACTATTGTTGCTGAAATACTTGTTGGAATCCTGAGTCAAACGAAAGCTAGGCAGGCGAAGCCCGGCTATTTACTTTCTTAACTTGTATTATTATTAACAAATGCTTATACATTACCTATAATCGTGAAAAAAATGTGCTCATAAATAAAGATTTTAATTGAAATGTCGTTAATCGTATTTTATGAAAACATGTGAAAAAACTGTTTCCCGCCAATATTCCATTTTTGGAACATGTTAGAAATCATACACAAAAATTTTTTTGGGGGAAAAAATTTACTCATAGTGCTTATGTTTGAATTTTAATAGGATTTTTGCCAATAAATAGTTTGTGCTACCTTTCGATCATAGTGCGGCGTTTAAAAGGTTAAATCAACTTTTTTAACGAGGGATACGTAAGTACAGCAGTATATATCTAGGTACGCAATATACATGGAGCTATACAAGGATGACCTATTATATTTAAAATAATATTATTAATGAAATACATTGTCTCATTTGCACAGAAAAGCCTTAAATAAAGCATCAATTTTAGCTACACGATACATACTCTTGAATAACATTGGTGTTATTCTGCGCTGAAAATGCGTGTACATTTTTTGCACACCACAGACGAAATCTGCGTATTATAACACTTTTAAGCATTTTGGATTGCTTTTGATCTATCAAAATTATTGCGAAAATTTAATCTAGAGCTCCGTTTTAATAATTACCACTCATCAAAATGTCGAACAATATTGGTGACACCTGGTTCGATTTTTGTATGTATTATAACTGATAAAAAAATAAACTGGTGGACATATAGAAATATTTGCTCTCAATAATTTATGTATAAGCTGTAGAAGGTCTCTGTGGTTTTAAATATTTTGTAAGAAAATGTAATATTTGTGATAGAACATTCGATAAGCTTTTTTAAAACTGAAGTAACAATTTCTACGAAGTATGTTTAAATACTATCAGATTTAGTTTATATTTTTCGTTTAATTTATGAGGCTTTTTTGTTGTTATTGTTTTTGTATTTTTAATAGATAAATCAAAATGTAATCTAAAATTCAAAATTAACAACATTAAAATACTACCTACGACGGTAACTACGACGGTAAAATACGACGGTAACTAATGATATTAAAAAGAATGAACATTTTATTTTTTAAATAGGAATTTTTATTCTCATTTTTTTAAAATATTTTTATAAAAAAGATTTTGGAATTCGTACTTATTTTTAAAAAGGCTTTTTATGCCTTTATACATTTCTAATGATTTTGAAATTTTAATGCGGTATATTTGATTTTTCTTCCATTAATAATAGCCAAAGAGAAAGGTATTGAATATCTTAAGTATAAAATGATTGAATGCTTTAATGGGAAGCAAATTGCTGTTTTGTCATGAAAGAAATGTAATTTTGAACTTTTCCTCTATCTCAATAAACGTGACTGAAATGTATTTGCAGAAACGGGTAAAAAGGAAATTGTAAAAAGGTAATTCGGCACATAAATTGAGGCATTTCTGACAAATCAATTTGGTCATGCATTTCTAAATCTAAAATATTTTACTGAATGCTACCTTTTTGCAAAATATTAAAATTATACTGACACTAACATTTTGGGCCACGATAATGCCTACCCATCATGAATATCCATAATATAAAATATGAAAAATCTCTATAAAATGCATTCGAATTCCAAAGTAAAATTTAAACGTATAGTAGTTACTGATTTTTAATACATAGTAATGCTCTGTTACAGAATTAAGTGTACTACTTGCTTATTATATCGACCAGTTATATAAAACATTATATAAAATGTTAAATTAATCTTAAATTATACAAAATGATATAACATTCATTTAAAAAAAAACGAAAAAAAAGTTAATTAGTTAAATAAAAATACAGTAATAAATATACAAATACGAGTCGGATTAAAAACATTTAATGACGTAACAAACACATGTAATTTGTTTAATGTCATGTGAATGTGACATTTATGAAAAACCATTACTGGCATTTAACCATTTGTCGATAGCATTGGATTCTAATTACGGATAAATATAATATGTTTGTTCGGAAGAATTTCTGTATGAACTAAACAAAACTGCTGGTTTAAAATATTTTGAAAAAAAATATTCATAAAGAAATCAATTAAAAATTTTAAAAAGCTTCTAACAGTTTCTACAAATTAATTCTGCAAAGTAATATCATGCTTTGTTAATCATTTTTTTTTCAATTTATATGTTATATATATATATATAATTAATGGACAAATCAAGAAATGAATTAAAACAAAATTAAAGATGTTCATATGCTTGACGGAACAAATGATATTAATAAGAATGAATATTTTATTTAAAATAGGCATTTTTCGCTTTTATAAATATCTAATGACTTTGAAATTTGAATGCGCTGTATTTGATATTTCTTCCATTAATAATAGTCGAGGGAAAAGTTATTGAATATCCTAAATATAAAATGATTGAATGCTTTTATGTGAAGTAAATTGCTGTCTTTTCTTGAAAGAAATGTAATTTTGAACTTTTTCTCCATCTCAGAAAACGTGACTGAAATGTATTTGCAGAAACGGGTAAAAAGGAAATTGTAAAAAAGTAATTCGACACTTAAATGGGGACATTTCTGACAAATCAATTTTGTCATGCATTTCTAAATCTAAAATACTTTACTGAATGCTACCTTGTTGCAAAATATTAAAATTATACTGACACTAAACTTTTGGGCCATGATAATGATCACCTATCATGGTTATTCATAATATAAAGTATTAAAACTCTCTGTAATATGCATTGCAATTCCAAAATAAAATTTAAACGTATAGTAGTTACTGATTTTTAATACATAGTAATGCTCCATTACAGAATTAAGGCTACTACTTGCTTATACTATCGACCAATTATATAACACGTTATATAAAACATTAAACTATTAAATTATAAAAAAAATATATAACATTCATTTTAAAAAACGAAAAAAAGTTAATTAGTTAAATAAAAATACAGTAATAAATATACAAATACGAGTCGGATTAAAAAACATTTAATGACGTAACAAACACATGTAATTTGTTTAATGTCATGTGAATGTGACATTACTGGCATTTAACCATTTGTTTATAGCATTGGATTGTATGTGCAGATAAATATAATATGTTTGTTCGAAAGAATTTCTGAATGAACTAAAAAAATGTCCTGGTTTAAAATATTTTGAAAAAATATAATAATAATATTCATAAAGAAATTGATTAACAATTTTAAAAAGCTTCTAACAGTTTCTACGAAGTAAATCTGCAAAGTAATATCATACTTTGTTAATAATTTTTTTTCAATTTATATGTTATATATGCTACAGGACAAACCCGATTTTAGGCCATACTAGATTGGCCTAGGCCAAACCGGTCTATCCTAACGGCCATCGGATAAACTAGTTTTTCCTAGGCCAAACTGGTCTATCCTAACACCCATCGGATAAACTAGTTTTTCCTAGGCCAAACCGGTTTATCCTAACGCCCATCGGACAAACTAGTTTTTCCTAGGCCAAACTAGTTTGGCCTAACTTTTATAGGATAAACTAGTTTAGCCTGCTGTTTATTGGTCTGAACTAGTTTATCCTAGGCCGATATAGATTATCCTAGGTCAATTCAATTTGGCGTGATTTTATTGAATTCAAAGACCGCCTCAGCGCCAACGATCTAGTTTGTCCTAGGCTGATCTAGTTTGTCCTAGGATGATCTAGTTTTTCCTAGGCCAATGTATTTTACGTGTTTTTAGCTCACAGGCGGCAAAGCCTGAGAAATAATGGGCTCGCAAGTTCTGTATGTACGCATGTATGTATATATGTATGTACGTACATATGTACGTAACACGATAACTCTTGATAGAAATAATGTAATTTGACGTTGACGTGTTATTATCTCATTAGACTACCAAAGCCTGAGAAATAATGTGCCCGTGGATTCTGTATCTATGTATGTACGTAAGTACGTAACGCAAAAAATTCTTGATAGAAATACCCGATTTGCATCAAACTTTCAATATAGGTTTATTCTTATGAGGAGTTTTTCTGTTTCATTTTGGGAGGTCATTGGAGAATAATAAGGTTGAGGGAGATCGAGAGGCTGATTCACCACTTCCCTTAAATCAAATAAATGGGTTTCCATGCATTATTAGCATATTTTATAATAAAAAAATTAGATATAGAAGCATTCTGATGAGGCGCCTCCATGATTAGTTGTAGATGTTCATTGTTTAAATATAAAGAGAGGGGTAAATATAAGTAACGCCCCATAATTTATGTAACTGCTTTTTTCAAGCAGAATTTGCTGATTTGCTTAAATTTTTGAAATAGATTCATTCTGGTAAGGTGCTTCCCTAATTAGTTTTGGAAGTTAATTGGTTAAGAACAAATGGAAGAAAGGGGGACTCCCGCCTATTTTTGCCAAATGGGTTTTTCATGCAGAATTAAACGATTTGCTGCAAATTTTCGATTTGTTCATTCTGAAGAAGCGCTTCACTGATTAATTTTGGTGGTTCTTTGGTTAAGTATAAAGGGGAAGCGTACAATTTATTTCCTTAAATTAGATAAATTAGATAAATTAGTTATAATACAGAATTATCCAATTTGCTTAAAATTTTGGACATGAATTCATTTTGATCAGACGCTTCTTTAATTAATTTTTCTTTTGGTTAAGTATAATGGCGTAGTGGACGATTTATTGCCTTCCTTAAATTAAATAAATGGGTTTTTAAGCAGATTTATCTGATTTGCCGATTAAATTTTGAATATAGTTTTTTCATAAGGCGAATCCCTGAATAGTTTTGAGGGTTTAATGATTAAGCATAAAAGGAGGAATGTAGGATTACCCTCTTTAAACCAGATTAATGGTTTTTGAGCAGAATTATCTGATTTGCTTCACATTTTGGATAATTGTTCAATTTTATAAAGCGTATCTGCAATTAGATTTGGGGTTCAATGGTTAAGTATAATTAGGGGAAATGGGAAAAAGTAATCTCCCTCACTTGTTTTTTCGAGGGTGATATTTTAAAAAAAATGTCTGTAATACACAATTAGTGTAAACAGCCTGTGAATGCAAAGCTATTACTTTAACAGGGCAATATTCTTTTGAATATTAATCCTGACTACTGCTCTCTAATCTTGTGCAAAGTGGTTTTGCTATCACCCCTGTATAATGTATTTTATTTGAAGGTTAGTAGATTACGGTTACAGGTTTGCACGGGCCGGAATTTCGAAGCCCGGTATAAAAATTAAAAGTTCAGCCCGAGCCCTGCCTGTAAAAAAAATAATTGAAAAGGGACTCAGTCCGGCTCGACCTGGCCCTACTCAATTTCTGCAAAAAATTCAGATTTTAATTCATATACATTTAAGATTCCTTTAAAGAATACTGCATACATATTTATGGATAAATTTACAATGTATTTTTAAATTACGACGCGTTCGCTAAATGGAAAATACACAATGTATTATTGATTATTTAGTTATTTATCCTTCAATATTCAAATAGGAATTCATTAAATAGTTAGAATAAAAGAAAAAAAGGAGTGTTATAAACATCATAACTATTGAATATGTTTAATAAAATGTAGATTTGTAAATATATTTTTTTATCATTCCTTAAGGGTTTTCTCAAATCCAAAAGAGCTACATCCTAACACATTTATTAATTGATTCCTTTTCGGAAATGCATAAGATTAACAGGCATTCTCACTCAGAAAATATGTAATCGAATGGCGTTAACCATTTTTTCATAAAAGCGATGTATCTTTGAGAAAATACTATTAAAGCTACGTTTTGAATCGAATTTCCAGTTGCGACTTTACGGGAAAAAAAACTTGACGCCATGACAAAAATAGCTATATTTCGACAGGTAATTAATTTTTCAAAAATGGAAAACGTTGTTCGATTCCAAATTATGTTCAGCTGCGATCTGGCTCGAATAATAATAATAATAATAATAATAATAATAATAATAATAATAATAATAATAATAATAATAATAATAATAATAATAATAAAAGCAAGCCTATCACAGCATGGCCTGAGCCTGCAGAAAGAAAAATAAAAATAAGCAAACACCATGTCCAATGTATCATGTCTCTACGGTGGACATGTTAAATTTCTGTATTGACGTTACAAGCAATGACTCTTGACACACATTTATGCTTATTCTAGTGAAATATATGTTTTTACCGGCCAATCTCAATTTTGAGCCAAATTATTATCCTAGACCAAACTATTTTATCCTAACGCAAATTGGATAAACTAGTATTCCAATGCCAAACTTATTTCTCTAAATGTGCATAGGATAAACTATAGTTTTTCCTATGAAAGTTAGTAATACTTCACTTTTTCTTTCATACTTAACCATTAAACTCCCCAAAACAATTCAGAGAAACCCTTATCAGAAAGAACATACATCCAAATTTGACGCAAATCCGTAAATTCTGCATCAAAACCATTTATCTAAATTATTGGGGGTTACCTACATTGCCCTTTATTTTACACTTAAACGATAAACATCTTCAACTAATCACGGAGGCATCTTGTCAGAATGATCCTATACCTAAAATTTTAAATGAAAACTGATAATTCTGCATGAAAAATTCAATGGGGTATTAGACAACATCCAAATAACAATGGGGTATTAGCCTCTCTTTCAGCCCCTCTTAATCTTATCCAATGAATTCCCAAAACTAATCAGAAAAGTACCTTATCAAAATGAAACTACTTCCAAAATTTTAAGCAAATCGAATATTTCTACCAAGAGTTATCGCATTACGTACATATGTACGTACCTACGTACAATCATGCGTACATACATGCGTACATACATAAATACAGAACCTGCGAGCTCATTATTTCTCGGGCTTTGACGCCTGTGAGCTAAAAACACGTAAAATTATATTGGCTTAGGATAAACTAGGTCAGCCTAGGACAAACTAGATCAGCCTAGGACAAACTAGAATGTTGGCGCTGAGGCGGTCAATGAATTCAATAAAATCACGTCAAATTGAATTGGCCTAGGATAATCTAGATCGGCCTAGGATAAACTAGTTCAGACCAATAAACAGCAGGCTAAACTAGTTTATCCTATAAGAGTTAGGCCAAACTAGTTTGGCCTAGGAAAAACTAGTTTGTCCTATGGGCCTTAGGATGGACTAGTTTGGCCTAGGAAAAACTAGTTTGTCCGATGGGCGTTAGGATAAACCAGTTTGGCCTAGGAAAACTAGTTTATCCGATGGGCGTTAGGATAGACCGGTTTGGCCTAGGAAAAAGTAGTTGATCCGATGGGCGTTAGGATAGAACGGTTTGGCCTAGGCAATTCTAGTTTGGCCTAGGCCATTCTAGTTTGGCCTAAAATCGGGTTTGGCTTGTAACATATATATGTTATATATATATAATTAATGGACAAATCAAGAAATGAATTAAAGCAAAATTAAAGATGTTCATATGCTTGACGGAACTAATGATATCAATAAGAATAAATATTTTATTTTTAAATAAAGACTTTTTAATTTTTAGTTTTTTTTTTACTTTTTTTTTTTAACATTTTTATAAAAAAGTTTATAAAATTCATACTTATTTAAAATAGGCATTTTACGCTTTTATACATTTCTAATGACTTTGAAATTTGAATTCGCTATATTTGATATATATTCTATTAATAATAGCCGAAGGAAAACGTATTGAATATCCTAAGTATAAAATGATTGAATGCTTTTATGTGAAGTAAATTGCTGTCTTTTCATGAAAGAAATGTAATTTTGAACTTTTCCTCTATCTCAGAAAACGTGACTGAAATGTATTTGTAGAAACGGGTAAAAAAGAAAATTGTAAAAAGTAATTTGACACATAAATGGGAATATTTCTGACAAATCAATTTTGTCATGCATTTCTAAATCTAATATACTTTACTGCTCTGTAAAAAAGGTCAGATGTTTCTTTATATCTAAAATTGTACGGCAATCAAAAACGAAAATATACAATATCCTAAGGTTTTGACACACCTAAAGTTTCGAAAACTGTTCCTTTACCTATAAAACTACCAAAAAACTATTTGTTTTGGAAATTTAAAGAAAAATTTATAATAATTATTTTTTATTAGCTGCTCGTCCTTTTCGGAAACATTTCTAAGTAGCTTTTACAATAAAATAATCACTTTTCTCAAATCAAAATATCACTTTTTTGGATGCGACCAATTTATACGAAAATATTGTGATAGTCAGAGGACATGTTTAATAGACAAACGTACAATTGTAACAGATTCAACATTAATATGAAAATTAATATTATTTTGCTACAATTGCATGCACAAAATCAGTTATGCAGCTGAAAATGTTTACTTGAGATTTGATAGAATCCGAAAAAGTTACATTTTGATTTAAGAAAAGTGATTATAGGACTGTAAAAGCTACTTAGAAAGGTATTAGAAAAGGACGGGCAGCTGATAAAAATTAATTTTTATAAATTCTTCTTTAAATTTCGAAAACAAATATTTTTCTGGGATTTTTAAAGGTAAAGGAGGGTTTTCGAAACCTTAGGCGTATTAAAAGTGGTTTCTATGTATTTTCGTTTTTGATTACAGTATATTTTATATATTCAGAAACATCTGACATTTTTTACAGTGTGAATGCTATTTTTTACAAAATATTAAAATTAAAGTAAAGCAGTCGTTAGAGGTGACCGTAATCCTTACTCAATATCAATATGTATGATATAAAATATGAAAACTATTTAAAAAATGCATTGCAATTATAAAATAAAATTAAATACATCGTTCTTAAAGATTTTTAATTTATACTAATGCTCGATTACTGAAGAGCGGGTACTACTTGATTTTTCTCTCGACCAGTTTTGACAAATTATATAAATCGCCAAACTACTTGTAAAGTATACAAACGGGCATAATTTTTATTTTCAACAACGAAATATCAAATAAATTAGTTAAAGTGAAATACAATAATAAAAAAGCGAATAAAACGACGGATTAAAAATCCTCTGATAGCATAACTGTTTTTTAAAATGGAAGTAATCTAACACTACACGTTTGTTACAAGTGAAATAGAAAAAAATGCAAAGTTGCTCCGCTTAATGCTTTTTGTACTAACTATGCATATAAATATTATTGAAAATTGTTATATAAAATAATACATTACTCTTATTGTATTTTAGAAAACGCTAAATATATTTAATTTACAATTAAACGTAAACGATATTGTTGCTTTTTTTCTATTTGCCGACAGATTTGCTTTTAGAAATCAATTTCAATACAAAATCAACTTTGTATAACGGAAATGTCTTCTATATTAGGAAAATTAGAGATATTAGAGCTGATATTATTTCTCACGAAGTTAACTGAGAGGACCATAATCACAGAATGACTATTGCGGAACTTACGGACAGTTCGTATCTGCCCCAACTAGACTGTTCCCAAGTGCCCCACATTCCCACTAGAGTTAAAATGACAAATCATTATCGTTTGTGAATTTTAGAAGAAAATATTTTTTATCAAAAATACTTAATTAGTATCCATAGTATATGTCACAGTTTTAAAATTTAAAAAAGTGAATAAACAAATAAAGTTATTCTCTTAGAAAAATGAAACTGAGGAAAGCTTTTTTTTTTTTTTACCATATGTCTACCGATGCTACCATTTTTGGCTTATTTTTTGAAAACAACAACAACAACATATAACTACTGAAAAGTGGCAACAATTACATATGCCCTATGTTCACAATGGTCCCAATCTCCAACCTCCCCTGTGCCTAATAAATTTTGACTTATAGTTCTGTGGAAAATTAACGAAAAAAAACATTAACTGTTCAATTTTTATTTCGTGTTGCGTCTCAAAGAAGAAATAAAAATATTTCGCCATGTGTGAATTATGGAACACATTCCGACACCATAAGATATAAAATAAAGCGTTTCAGAAAATAAAGCGTTTTAGCCCAAATTTAATTAATTAGAACACATATACCAGAGTTAAAATTTCAGCTCAGCTCTTTCTACCTATAAAAAACATATTAAAAATTATTTTGTACAGTCGTATCTATATAATACATATAGATTTTTATGCAAGACATACATTAAGCTGAAATTTAGTTTGCATAAAAACACCTTTAAATCTACTGAAATATTTATTCTCTATAAATATCGTCTATAAACGGCCATGAATAAAGTTTTTTGCATTACCATACACATGATTTGTGTTATATTTCATAAATATTTCTGAGAATACTATATGCAGTTTCGCTTTAAAATTAATAAATCAAATACAAGAAATTGAACGACCATTCGCAGTAATTTTCAGGATTCTTTTTTTTTTGTAAACTATTTTATATAGTGTATAACCTTTGTACGCATTACGTAAAATTTTAAAATTTTTCAAAATTAGAAAATTTCATGCCGTAACTTTTTTTGGCGATGGCAAATGCATGAACTTACTCTTTTTTTACCTTTGAAATTAATGATAAACATTTGCCATCATATTCTATAAAAAGGATGTTTGATTCCTCTCATCAGTTGACTCGAATTATATTTTGTTAGTACAGACTAAAATTATTAACATACGGCCTCAAGATGTTTCCTTCCTAAACCACAATATGTCGGAATGTATTTGAATTCCCTTGTTATATACTGTAAATACTAAAAATAATATATTTTATAGAAAGTGTCTTCTAGTGTATCTTAGTAATATTCACAAATTTCGTTACGTTATAAAATAGAAACATTGCTCAATGTACGGCAAATTGTTTACCTTTATTATTTTGTGTATAAGCTACATAAAACAAAACAGACTAATGAGATAAAAAAAAAAATTTCAAAGAAAGATATACTCATGAATTAATCCCAGATGTGGCCTTAACTCTTTTTTAAACTTCAAACAAACCCCCCAAATGCCTGAATAACGTATATAAATTGCATGAAAATCGGAAAATACTTACTCAAGTTAGATTTCGGACAAACGATTCTAATTCATAAACATTTTTTTAAACTATACTAAAAAGCGTTGCAAAAGGCCACTAAAATTATAAAGG
Source organism: Maratus speculifer (assembly GCA_964019185.1). NCBI lineage: Eukaryota > Metazoa > Arthropoda > Arachnida > Araneae > Salticidae > Maratus > Maratus speculifer. The sequence continues at coordinate 255,223,541 of OZ025295.1, read as the reverse complement.
CAATAGTTTTTACAATCTGTAGTATGTAGATTGCCCATGATCGTTTAAACTTTAAAGTATTTAATAACAGTCTTAATTCTTCGTTGAGTGGTATATATACATTTTTATAGAACAATGTAAAAAAAAAATACAAATCCGTTAAATTTATGGCTAAAACCACTAACAACATTGCTGCCAGTAGTTTCTGCCGTAAACATAATGGTATTTTTTACATTGTAGTGTAAACGACTATCCTAGAACGGTGGGTAGAATCGTGTTTTTTTTTTTTTTTTTTAAATTTAAATAATGGACAAAAATATTCATAAACTACTATTCAGTAACTGAGTATTTTGTTTAAAAATCATAAAAAGCCAGTAAATTGAATTGCCAGTAATTCAAATTCCAAACACTTTACATTTTAAAGTATACATTCCCTGTTGAACGGTGAATTTCTTTAAATTATGCGATGCTGAAATTTAAGTTTTTTAAAAAAAAGAAAAAAAAGAAAGGAAGGAAGGAAAAGCAAAAGTTCCCTTTTGCTTAATGATTCGTCAAAATATTTTTTTTTTCAAAATAATTTAAAATCAATCTTAGAACAAACAAACTAAAAAATATTTTAATCACATTCATACTAAAAAATAGGGTATTTCATGTTAGCTTGAAAATTCGCAAAATATTATCTTCATTGACATTATTCATGTTGCATTAATTTCACTTAAAAATATACATTTTTAACCCATTTTATTTAAAAAGCATGTCGGGAATTAAATAAAAATCATGAGCTCCTGACTTCCTAATTCAACCTCATATTTTAGAAGAATAATAAGGCTAAAATAAATTATGACTTGTGTTGTAGACAGTACACACATCAACACACATTGTCGTAATATATATATACTATGAAAAGGTTTCTATGATGATCCATTGTCAGATTTGATAATTTTTTAATTTCAATGTTTGAATAACGACATGATCACTTGATTTGAAATTTATATCAAGAAAAAAAAACAATTTTTAAAAATTTCTAACGTAGTTTGTCTAAAAATTTTCTGACAAACACTTTTCAAATTATTATTTATTTAGTAACTTCAAAATTATATTTTCCGAGATTAATCTATTGCAGCGATTAGCGAAAAAAACTATTCGTCTGCAAAATAAGTGTTGATTTATTATTATGAAAGAGAATAATGCAATATGAGTATTTTTTTATTATTAAAGAGGGTAATTATTTTTAGCATAATTCATCACACTCTGCATAATGAGATGCAACAATAATGGAGGAAACATTTTTTAGCATAATAGGATTGATTTATTTTCCTTATTTCCTTTAAGAAAAATAATTTAATTAAAATTATTCAAGTTCTATGTCTTACTTAATATGCTATAACTAATTACGCAACTGTAGTCATCGATAAGCTTTCCTATATCTCTATTAATATTTTAAAATTTTTGCCTTGCTCGTATCACAGTGAGCAAATTAAATGGCTATCTGTGTCCATCGTATGGATTCTAAAGGTGTGAAATTCCGTACACTAGTTCTTGAAATAGACTATTTTCTTCGATATCATGAAAAATGCAGCATAAAAGCAACATCTATTGAACAATTTACTTTAAAACAGATCAAGAATAATATTTATCACGTTGCACCTGAGTTTATATTTTGATGAGAATTTATGCTTTAGTTTGTGAGGTAGTTCAATTGCAAGAATCGTGAAAAAATCGGCATATCAGCGTCACCCAATAGACGTTTGACACTAGAATACAAATAGAATCAATTCACATAAAAGATTAACCGAATCTAAAGTTTTACGAAAATCCTTGCTATAAATCTTGAGCGATACAGCTTGTCAAAATAAAAAAGTAAAAGACTATAGCAGTGCAGCCTTTTGAGAAATTTACACAAAAAACGAATCAGCATTAATTTATATAAGGTACTGTCAGAATATATATCCTTTCATAAATTCAGAGCGTTAGTTGTTCCGATATAGCTCCCACAAAACGTATGTGCCATGCAGACAGGCAGAGTGACAGTCACAGATTTACAGAATAAAACCGTGTTTTTTTATTTATATTTTGAACTCTACAAAGTATTATATCCATCAAAAACCGGAAATAAAGATTTTTTACGAATCTAATACGAATTTAATACTTTCGTCTTGTAGAGATAATTGAAGTAAAAATAAAAAGAGAGAGATAATGTGCAATTTCTTTTCAGCATATGCAGAAAATTTACTTTAGTATTGTTTGGTCGAAAATTTATACAGTTATTTTAAAATTTCGTTAGAATCATAATAATCTTTAAAAAAAGTTTATTTACTTAAAAATCATTATCGTAATAAACATACAAAACCATAAGCAATATGGTTTACATGTTCTCAATACAAATAGGAGTTCAAATAAACATATTAAAACATTTTCTAAAACAAATAAATGTTAATAAATAAACAGAACGGAATTGAAAATTTAGAAAACTGATAAGTGGTAAGTGGAAATAGTGAAACATATTAGAGATAAATAAACATGAGTATTTCAATAGAAATATTAATTTTCTGACTAATAAATATTTATATTTGCTAAACCTTTTCCAACTGTTATTTGGGATACACACTTTTTTTTAAGGCGGAGAGTGTATTACAAATAATATTTATTTGTAAGCAAGTGGAAATTCAATAAATATTTATAATTGTATATTTTCGAACCAAATAATAGTTACATTTGTAAAAGCAACTTCATTTTATTTGATCCTATTTATTTATTCTTTGTTTGATTGCTTTTTATTTGTGAGAATATACTTTGTTAGTTCTTAAACAAAATTTCGGTTTTGCCAACTAAAGTTAAAATAAAGAGATTTTTCAAGAAGTCCTTAAATGTACCCCATCAAGAAATTCCCCATCATGGCATATATATTTTATTAGCTATTTTAAAAAATATCCATAATAACCAAATTGTGAATTAAACTAAATAAATAAATACTAATTTTTATGATTACTTACTAACTGTTAAATGGTAACAAATTCTGAAAATAGAACATTTTATCTCCGGTTTTTAAAATATCAGAAATTATTAATTTCATAATTAGTCTGAAGTAATTTTTACCTTCATATAATTTATTAACTACTAATTTCAAATATTAGTGTTGCAAAATTAAAAATAACTACAAAATAAATAATCCCAATAAAATAACTGGAGATTTACACCAAAAAATGTTACTCTTAAACGTGAAAATAAAAATCGCAAGTTTTCTGAACGGTGCACAAGTCATTGCAACGTCTAAAAATTATACAAGCATTAAAATAACGTTAAGATATTTGACTTTACGATCTTTTTCTTGGACCTTAATCATAAGAACGCTGAAGTTTTAATGTTCGTTCACATAAATTAATTTAAAATGGCCTGAAGAAAAATGTCTTTCCTTGGTTAAAACATCAGTTTATCAGTTATTAATAATTAGTAAATTATAAACATACATAATGATTTAAAAAATCTATGAAAATAAGTAAATATTTTTTTACAGGGTGTATCATAAATATGGAAACAATAGGCTATATCTTTTAATATTGCACATAGACCCATACTTCCAATTTCAAAAGGTCATAAAAAAGATGAATTTTTTGATAAGTTGCAACTCCATCAGGGTCTCTTTGGAAAAGCACGAAAATTATATTTTTATACAGCCCTCGTAGGGCAAAATTCCCAATTAAGAAATTATTACTTATACATTAATTTAACAAAAAAAAAAAATCCCCATATTTAAAAATTTAGATACTAAAATCCTAAATCTACTAAATTCTACTAAATTCCGTGACCTACACCACTTAACCTTACCTGTAAATGAAGAGTTTTTAACTCATTTTGAAAGCAAGTGAGGGATCGTCCACAAATTGTCCGTTATTACCAGTCAATTTAAGACAGTGCCACTTATTTGAATATAAAAAAACAGCGTAACGATTTAAAGCAAAACTTGTTTTCAAAATATGTTGGTAGTCTGCACTGAAGGTTTGCATGGGTAGAAATATCTAGGTCCAAATCGATCCACAGGGAAAAAAGGTCTGCCCTGCCTGGAAAAATGTTAAAATCATAGCCCGGATCAAATTCCTATATAGATTTTTTTTTTTTTTTTTTTTTTTTTTTTTACTTCGGTATGGTTAACAATTGTTTCATATGGAAGAGTTCAGCTTTTCGTTTTTCATATTTATCATTTTTTTTATGAAATAAGCGCCAAATTCTGTGATTTATTCATTTTATCGATGAATTTGTATTTATATGTAAATATTTCTCTTATATTTTAATATCATTAATCCATATTCCGCGGCTTCGCGACTTTAAAATATGTTATAAATAAAACCTTTTAAGACGGAATCCGTTAGGAAAGAAAAAAATACGTTATAAACAAATGCTCTACTTAGAAGGTGAAAATGAAGTTTATTTTTTTCTCAGGCATATGTTTGTTTTATATAGATCAATACAATTTTCGTTTAACACAGGATTCCGTTATAGGTAGATATTTTCACTGGTTTATTGTATTTAATTTTTTAGCCTCTGAATATACTATTCTTTAAAAAAATAAATTTTGAAGTTTTTTTTTTTAAATAAAGGCGATTTTCTAAACTATGTATTTTTCGTAAAAATTTTGATCGAGCCAAATTTTACTTATTTTATACACGTATTAGGCCAGTCAGTGCTTTTAATAAGCTTGTGTAGAGGTCCTGATTAAAAATTTCGTCCAGTGCAAACCTAGGATGAAGGAAGCATTCTCCTCCGGTATGAAAAATACGTTAGACCTGGCCTGGCGAGTCTTCAGAAAAAAGTAACGTCTTGGTCCAGACCCGGCCTGATCCCACAATACAGATTTTTTAACAGCCTCTCCAGGACGATAAAAAATCCTGAAGTTGTAAAAGCTAAATTTATTGATTATTTATATTAATTTTTTTTCGGAAAATTTGAAAGAAAATATTTACTTGAGAAAACTGGATTTTTTAAAAGTTATATCTTTTTTAATAAATATTTTTAATAGTTTTAATATTAATATTGAAAAAAAAAACAAGGAACAAAACTAAAACCAGATTTAAATCTTCAATTATAAGGAAAGAAATTGAAATCCGATAAATAATGCGTCGAGTTATAACTACTTTAATTTATCCCATTTAAACCAGCACTAACCATTTCAAATTTTTATAAATTTTATGAAAATTTTAGGATGTGATTTTCTCAGAAAATTGTGTGGCTAGCCGTCAGAAAAAAAAGAAAAATAATCAAAATTGTAACTCAAAAGATTTACACGTTTCCAAGACCTGTTGAAGTAAAACTGTTTCTTGAATTGCGCGCATTTCAATTTTTCTCTAATATCTTAAAACCTGATGAATTAGTTAAACGGCTGTAACGCCGCGAGTTTTGAGGATATGAAGATGTAATTTTTGTGTCTGGACTGGATTAAGGACTGGATGAGGAAAGTTTTCCAAATTTGAAATTGTATCCTACGGGGGCCGTATAAAAATTTAATTTTCGTATTTTTTCAAATAGCCCCCTATGAAGTTACACCTTATCAAGCAATACACCTGTTTTTAATGAATTTTTGGAATTGGAAGAATGGGTCTAGGAGCGATATATAAGGATAATAGAATATTGTTTCGATATTTATGACTCACCTTGTATAGGACGCTGTAATGCCTTATGTATATGTCGTAAGTAATTTTGGTCACAAATACTATAGCCAAATACTTTTTTCTTCGTTTATCATTTAGGGTGCAATATTATTTATTGTTAGTAGTAATAATTGTTAGTTAGTATATTGTTAGTAGTAATTGATACGTCTGTATTTATTATCTAAAAACTACGTATTTCAAAGCACATTATGTTATGATAGGTTGATATCATATATGTAGTTGTATAACATTACATGATAATTGTACCTTGAGTTACGAGTATTTAATCAACACAAATGATTGGAGCATTTCCCTTTTTTATAGTTTCTTTTTTTTTTTAAATATTTTTCAAATATTGTAATGTGACAAACAGCTGCAAAAATGAACTTTACAAATAAATAACCATTTTAGGTAACCATTATAGGTATATATAATTTTAGCCTTGTTAAATTTATGCAGTCTGAGTTAGATATAAGGTACAGTAACAACAACTTACATAAAAAAAACTCCTTTCACTTAAATTAACTTTTGTTTTACACATAGTGACTGCATTATAATTTCAAGTAAAGTTTCGAGCAAATTTCTTTGCGATTTATTGTAACAGTCGTTTATTATTTTATTTTGTTTAAAAAAATTTCATAATGTTCAATATAATTAATGAAATGATTTAACACATTTATAAATATGTCAAATTTATGAAAAACCGCTTTCGATAAAAAATAATATGAAATGAATGATTTCATTTTTCATCTGCTTTACTTTTTTTCAAATGTTATTTATTTCAAAGTAAAAAACTGTTAAAAAGAAAAATAAAAAAATATAAATTAGATAATAAGTATCCTTTTTTTTAACTTTATGGAAGTATTCACTTAAAAGAAGCATATTTCATGTGTAAAAAATGCATGAATCTAACAGTTTTTTATGAATAATGAATGTATTGAAAAATCTTTAATAGAAAAAAATCTTTTTTTTTTTCATCTAAACATTTAAATGAACGCCTAATTTATGAAATAATTCATGTATGAATTGACAAATTAAAGCAGTCAGGTTTTTAAAGAATACATTAAGCTAATGACATTTTTTAAATCAAATTTAAATTTTATTAACAATCTTGTAGTTTATTTTTTATATATTTTTTTTTAATGAAAAGACTTCTAATATATGAATATTTTTTTAATCTTTAAGGGTGTTCGGGACACATTTTATTTAATCCGTTAAATTTTTGTGATAGATCATTCGTATACAAAATGATAAAATGCTAAAAATTCTTTTTTTATTTTAAATTTTAAATTTATTAAAAAAGTGGGATAATTTTAAATAGTTATATTATTTGTAGTGTTTCAATTCCTTTATGTTTAAACAAAAAGAAATACCTCTATGTTAGTTTTCGCGGACCACTTTTGAATATGTTAATCAGAAAATATTTAAAATGATTAAATTATAAATTTGAAAAAAAAAAACATGTAACTTTTAATGAAAAAAAATGATATTTGCAAAAGTAAATACTTTTTGAAATTTGCAGAATCAAAATTAAAGTGAAAGAATGGATTTGGTTTGGTTTATTTTATGACGGTCGATTATCGACACGTGGGATATAGACACTAAAGGACGGGTGCCGTCCGTGGGGGTCTTTCTTCGAAAACCTCACCCGTATTTAAACAAGGAAATCCAAGGTTTGAAGAAAACTCCAAACGATTGGGCCGACGGACGTGGTTGGGATCGAATACAGCACCTGCCTTTTACCAGTTTCGCGAGCAGAACTTCTAGGCAACAACTTTAAACAATCGAATAAGACATGTTCCAAATTTAAAGCATTTATCTTTAGTTGTTCTTGAGTTATAACAATTTAAACCTGAAAAATGGTTTTAAAAAAATTATGAAGAAAAATGCATTTTCAAATCATTTCCATTAAAACCATTGCTTGTAAGCTAGATCTAAAAAACAAACCAAAACGAAAAATAGTAATATTTCGTCTTCTAATTAAGGCAGAAACATGATATAAATGTCATTTCAAGCATGAAAAGTAATGTTTGATGCAATAATTTTTTTATAGAAAATTTGAAAAGGTTTGTGTCCCGGAACCCTATTAAAGATCGTAATACTAATAATATATATTCTACATTAAAATATAAGAATTTATATTACAAAAAAAATATTTTGCTTCTAAGACGTTGTATAATAACAAAAACATTTAAATATATATTAAAACATTTTTATTTACATGTTTCAACTCAAAATTAATAGAGTCATCCTCAGAATGTAAATAGAAAAATAAAAATTACAAATACAATGAACGTGAAAATCGGAATAAATTTCGGAATAAAAATAAAAATAGGAATTCTCTTATGAATTATTTAAATAGTTCGCATATTTGTAACGATACACTGTCATTTCGCATCCGAAATATATGTATTGAATGGTTAGACAATTTATACGGTAATTATTTAACTAGACCAAGGACAATGTCAAATTAAAAAGCTCGTGATACGTTTAATTTATTTATTTTCAATAACTCTTTATTCCGATTTTCACGTTCATTGTATTTGTAATTTTTATTTTTCTATTTACATTCTGAGGATGACTCTATTAGTTTTGAGTTGAAACATGTAAATAAAAATGTTTTAATATATTTTAAATGTTTTTGTTATTATACAACGTCTTAGAAGCAAAATGTTTTTATAATATAAATTCTTGTATTTTTATGTAGAATATATATTATTAGTATTACGATTTAGTTATTAGTGGACGTAATCAAGACTTATTTAGTGTTATTTTTCACATTCATACCCATTAAAGATATTCGTGTCTCTCAATTGTATTCGAGTCTTCCAATTGTATAAATAATATATTAATATAGTGCCTAATTCATATAAAACATAAATTTTTACATAGATTAAAAATAATATAGATTACATGCCAATTCATTATTCTTACCAATTTTTCATAAATTATTTTGTAAATTTCTTGCATAAACATTTACGATTTTTTTTTCATTATCTTAGTATTATTAAACATACAAAGGTTTTTCCATTTAGATTCCTTGTCTGTGTAATAAAGCTAAAACAATAGACAGTATATTTGGATAGACTAGGAAGTTTATAATTATTATTGTATTTTACTTCTGAATATTTCTTACCAAAGATAGTTGATGGCAACATTTACGGATTTTTTTTCCATGTAGTAATAGTTTTTCGGTATATTACAGCATTCCATATAAAGTCGCGAATAAGAATAGTTGATTCCACACTAAATTACTATTTAATATTATCTCTACCACAACATAATCAAATATATTTTTTAAATTGCACTCTTAAAATATTTCAACAAATTCTGCTATCATAAGACCATTTTCATAGAAAAAAATTAGAACTTCGTAATTTAACTATATTCTGTCTACATAATTGTCTAAAATATTATCAGAATAGAGTTAAATGATACATATCCAACCATTAAAAATATCTATATATATCGTTCGGATGACGATAGTGTATTATAATAATTTATTTGTTATAATGTTTAGCATCATAACAATACAGTGTGGTCATAAAAAAAATTGCCGCTATATGGAGTTCTAGCGGCCAGTCCGTTCAACCGATCGTGGAGAAATTTCAGATATAGCTATTTAGAGGTATGAGCTCGAGATTCTCAAAACGGCAACAAATTGGCGCGCACGGTTACAGAAACTCGAAATTTTCCAATTGCTACGCCCATTTTTTTTCTTCGCAAAACGCTCAGCGCATGCGAAAAACCTAAAGAGCAATTGGAACCGTATGTGTATAGCAAGAAACGGACCCGTTAACACGCACTCACAAAAAACTGTTCTGCAAATCTCCCCCTCCCCATAAAGGACGCAAGGAGTAACGCGTACGTTTATTGCAATAACCATACTGTTCCAACGCTCTTTATGGTTTTCGCATGCGCTGAGCATTTTGCGATGAAAAAAATGGGTGTTGCGATTGGAAAATTTCGAGTTTCTGTATAGATTATTAACGTCTTATTTTTTAAATGTCACTCGAATGTCAATTTTTAGGTCCGGAAAACATTGAAAAAATAAAATATAGATAATGAGGAAAATTTAATATGATTTGTTTTAATATTCTTTAAGCAAACTTATTCATATTCTGGGTATATTGCAGTAATACGTATATAATACGTCATTACAAAAAAATGTATTTAGTATCTATAGTTAATTCTATAGATAATAATTTCTATTAGTTTCCGGATTATTAATTTACGGTTATTATTTCAGGGACAAATAAATTTTGCATCTTCGAAATTAAACTATATAATTTGGTATTAATTTTATTATTATTTGGCATTGTTTAATTAATACTACTAATAATAAATAATGTTAAATTTGTGTCATTCTCCCATTTCATATAGCATTTTAAATTCTGTTATAAAAGGAAATGGTAAATTTACAAACACTGTAAATTATTTACGTTAAATGTGAAATCATTTGATACTGACAGAATCACCAATCTAGAGACTACTTTTTTTTTTTTTTTTTTTTTTTTTTGAATCATGGTAAAACTTCAAAAAGAATGCAAGTTTTCACATTCTTATGGCAATAATGAGAAGTCAAAAAATATCCACATGCTCTCAAATTTATTTATATCATGATAATATCAAATTAATCTTTAGTAGTTAGAACGATTTATATATATCCATAATCATTCGAATATCATTTCACGATTCGATATCCGAATTGTGTTGACCTACAACTATACCAATCCGTGATTCGACATTTTACAAGTTCATGATGCAGATCATACAAGTTTGTGTTCAACCTTTTTTATGATTCTTTACACTAAATTTTGGTCAAAAGTCGAATCAAATTTTAATAACGTGTATATCATTTTTAGTTTATTTATGTTACAGGTCAAACCCGATTTTAGGCCAAACTAAATTGGCCTAGGCCAAACCGGTCTATCCTAACGCCCATCGGATAAACTAGTTTTTCCTAGGCCAAACCGGTCTGTCCTAACGCCCATCGGATAAACTAGTTTTTCCTAGGCCAAACCGGCTTATCCTAACGCCCATCGGATCAACTAGTTTTTCCTAGGCCAAATTAGTCTATCCTAAGGCCCATAGGACAAACTAGATTTTTCTAGGCCAAACTAGTTTGGCCTAACTCTTATAGGATAAACTAGTTTAGACTGTTGTTTATTGGTCTGAACTAATTTATCCTAGGCCAATTCAATTTGGCGGGATTTTATTGAATTCAATGACCGCCTCAACGCCAACATTCTTGTTTGTCCTAGGCTGATCTAGTTTATCCTAGGCCAATGTAGTTATACGTGTTTTTAGCTCACGAACATCAAAGCCAGAGAAATAATGGGCTCACTGATACTGTACGCATGTATGTACGTATGTACGTACGTCTGTGCGTAACGCGATAACTCTTGATAGAAATAATATATTTGACGTGTTTTTATCTCATCAGGCTACCAAAGCTGTAAGTACGTAACGCAATAATTTTTGATAGAAATACTCGATTTGCATCAAACTTTCAATGTAGATTTATTCTTATGAGGAGCTTTTCTGATTAATTTTGGGAAGTCATTAGAGAAGAATAAGGGGGGAGGACGAGAGGCTGATTCACCCCTTCCCTTAATTCAAATAAATGGGTTTCCATGCATTTTAGCATATTTTATTCAAATTTTAGATATAGGAGCATTCTCTTGAGGCGCCTCCATGATTAGTTGTGGGTGTTCATTGTTAAAGCATAAAGGGAGGGAGGAATAGGGGTAACGCCCCATAATTTATGTAAATGCTTTTTTCACGCAGAATTTACTGATTTGCTTCAATTTTAGAAATAAATTCATCCTGGTAAAGCGCTTCCCTAATTCGTTTTGGGGGTTAATTGAATAAGAACAACGGGAAGAACGGGAGAATCCCGCCTAATTGTGGCAAATGTGTTTTTCATGCAGAATTAACCGATTTGCTGCAGATCTTGGATTTGTTCATTTTAATAAAGCGCTTTACTGATTAATTTTGGTGGTTCTTCGGTTAAATATAAGGGGGAAACTTACAATTTATTTCCTTCCTAAAATTAGATAAATTGGTTATAATACAGAATTACCCAATTTGCTTAAAATTTTGGACATGAATTCATTTGATTAGGTGCTTCTTTAATTAGTTTGTTTTTTTCTTTTGGTTCAGTATAATGTGGTATTGGACCATTTATCACATTCCTTAAATTAGATAAATGGGTTTTTATGCAGATTTATCCGATTTGCCGTAAATTTTGAATATAGTTTTTTTTTTATAAGGCTGAATTGAAGGCCCTGAATTGTTTTGAGGGTTTAGTGTTTAAGTATAAAGGGAGGAGTAGGGGATTACCCTCGTTAAATCAGACGAATGGATTTTTGAGCAGCATTATCTGATTTGCTTCAAATTTTTTATAATTGTTTAATTTTATAAAGCGTATCTGTGATTAGTTTTGGGGGTTCAATGGTTACGTATAATTGGGGGAAATGGGAAAAAGTAATCTAACTTACTTCATTTTTCGAGGGTATTATTCTTTAAAAAAATAAGACCGTAATACACAATTAGTGTAAACAGCCTGTGAATGCAAAGCCGTCAATTTAATTGGGCAATATTATTTTTAATGTTGATCCCGACTACTGCTCCATAGCTAACCTTCTGCAAAGTGGTTTTGTCATCACCCTTATATAATGTATTTTATTCGAAGGGTTGTAGAATATTGTAAGAGGTTTGCACATGCCGGAATTTCAAGGCCCGAGCCCCGCCCTTCCCGAAGGAAAGTTATTTTGCCGTGATCCAGTGTAAAAATTAAAAATTCAGCCCGAGCCCTGCCTGTACAAAAATCAGTGAAAAGAGATTCAGTCCGGCTCAATCTGGCCCTACTCAATTTCTTCAAAAAATTGAGATTTTACTTAACATACAATTACGATTCCTTTAAAAAATACTGCATACATATTTATTGGATAAATTTACAATGTATTTTTAAATTACAATGCGTTCACCGAATGGTAAATACACAATGTATTATTGATTCTTTAGATTTTTAAACCTTTCAATATTCAAATAGGGATTCATTAAATTCATTAATGTAGTTTAGAATAAAAGAAAAAAAGGAGAGTTAAAAACATCTTAACTATTGAATCTGTTCAGTAAAAGTAGATTTGTGAATATGTTTTTTTGTCATTCCTTAAGGCTTTTCTGAAATCCAAAAGAGCTACATCCTAACACATTTAAGAACTAATTTATATTCGGAAATGCATAAGATTAACAGGCATTCTCACTCAGAAAATGTGTAATCCATTTTTTTTTTTTTTTTTTTTTTTTTTTTTTTTTTTTTTTTTTTTTATAAAAAAGATGTATCTTTGAGAAAATACTATTAAAGCTACATTTTGAATCTTATTTCCGCTTATGATTTTACGGAAAAGAAAAACTTGACGCCCTGACAAGAATAGCTTATATGTCGACAGGTAATTAATTTCTCAAAAATAGAAAAGGCTGTTCGATTCCAAATTATGTTCAGCTCCGATCTGGCTCGAATATGCATAAAATAAGTAAACACTATGCATGTCCAATGCATCATGTCTCTATGGTGGATATATTAAATTTCTGTATTGATGTTATAAGCAATGACTCTTTACACACAGTTACATTTATTCTTCAGAAAGACATGTTTTTTACCGGCCAAACCCAATTTCGAGACAAATTAGATTAGACTAAGCCAAATTATTTTATCCTAACGCCAATTGGATAAACTAGTTTTTCCTACTCCAAATTTGTTTATCAAAATGTTCATAGGATAAACTAGTTTTTCCTACGCAAGAGGGTAATTCTTCATTTTTCCCTTCATACTTAACCATTAAACCCCCAAAACTATTCAGGTAATCGCTTTATCAGAAAGAACCTATATCCAAAATTTGAAGCAAATCCGTAAATTCTGCGACAAATATCACTTATTTAAATTATGTTGTGTTACCTACATTGCCCTTTCTTTTAGACTTAAACAATAAACATCCACAACTAATCACGGAGGTGCCTTGTCATAATGATCCTATATCTAAAATTTTAAATGAAAACTGATAATTCTGCATGATAAATCCATTTCTCTAAATTAACGGTGGGAGATTAGCCTCCCGTTCACCCCCTTTATTCTTATCCAATGAATTTCCAAAATTAATCAGAAAAGTACCTTATCAGAATGAACGTACATTCAAATTTGAAGCAAATCGGATATCTCTATCAAGAGTTATCGCGTTACGCACATACGTACATACATGCGTACATACATGCGTACATACATACATACAGTACCAGTGAGCCCATTATTTCTCTGGCTTTTACGCCCGTAAGCTAAAAATACGTAAAACTACATTGGCCTAGGATAAACTAAATCAGACTAGGACAGACAAGAATGTTGGCGTTGAGGCGGTCATTGAATTCAATAAAATCACGCCAAATTGAATTGGCCTAGGATAAACTAGTTCAGACCAATAAACAGCAGTCTAAACTAGTTTATCCTAAAAGAGTTAGGCCAAACTAGTTTGGCTTAGGAAAATCTAGTTTGTCCTATGGGTCTTAGAATAGACTAGTTTGGCCTAGGAAAAACTAGTTGATCCGATGGACGTTAGGAGAGACCGGTTTGGCCTAGGAAAAACTAGTTTATCCGATGGGCGTTAGGACAGACCGGTTTGGCCTAGGAAAAAGTAGTTTATCCGATGGGCGTTAGGATAGACCGGTTTGGCCTAGGCCAATCTAGTTTGGCCTAATATCGGGTTTGGCCTGTAACATATACATTTTAATACACTAAAAGAAATATGAAATGGATGTGTGTACAATGAAATATTTTGTAGTGATTAAAAAAAATCACAGTACTTATTTCACAGATAGTGAAACTTCTAAGACAGGATATTATGCATTTTTTCCCCGCCGCTTGAGACTTTGTAATGGAAGTTTAGTTATATTTGATAAAGTAAATGATCAATTTTTCATCATTTTAAACAAATTAAATTCATTAAAATACATTTAAATTGGGGGTACACAACATTTCGGTCCTGCCACTTCGGTCCCGCCATTTCGGTCCCGAGACATTTTGGTCCGTGGCCATTTCGGTCCCGAGACAATTCGGTCCCAAGACATTTCGGTCCCGAAACAAATCGGTCCAAAGACAATTCAGTCCCTTACCATTTCGGTCCTTAGTCATTTCAGTTCCTTGCTATTTCTTCTCCAGCCGCCTTATAACTCTGATTCTAATTGTTTTGGGCCTGCCAAATGGTATAAGTTCAAAATTATTCGGACCTTTTTAAAAAATTTTTAATTCTCCTCCCCCTAACTTTTATAAAAAGTTGAATGTAAGAAATATATTTAAACTATTATAACTCGTGACAATTAAATCACAGCGAGCTGAAAAGTTCGTTTCGTTAAACAATGTGATATAAATTTAGGGAACATTGACTTTTGCTTTTAGTAGTATTATTATTAATCAAAATAAATATTTTGAAATTTTATTATTAATTATTAGTATCAGTATTTTGTATAAACTATATAAACTAAAATGTATTTTATATAAACTGCCATAAATATTTTTTCGGCTGTTCACGTACATTTTTTTTAGATTAACAAAAAAATGATTTTCAATTAGCATCAATTAAATAATAAAAAAAACTGCTTATTTTTCCTCCTCCCAATTAGTTTGATTATAAATGCCTTTAATAATTCAATTAGACAGTTATAAGTTATAATATATACATATTTCCTCAAATCACCCATCTACACCCTCTTCTTTGATAATTCCGAAATGAGACATATTTATTGAATAATTTTTTTTTTTTTTGCTTTTTCTTATTATTTTTATAATACAAAGTTGCATTTTATAAAATTGTTTTCATAAGTTACTTTCCATTATTAACATTGCGAAAGCAATAGTGATTTGGTAACTGAGCATGCTATGAAAAAAAATTTGTTTTTAAAAATTTGCTTCCGCCCCTTTTTTATTTCTTTTTTAAATAATAATAATATTGATTGATTGCATTTTTTAACAGTCTTCTCACGCCATGAAGACAATCATTGTGAGTTAATTTTATTCAAACAGGACCTATTTCATTCTAATAAGATGATTATTTTTTATTTTTATTTACATAAAATTTATATAATTATATTTTAAAATATAATAATATAAATATTATATATAAAATACAATATATAATTTAATAAAATTTACTAAAATGCAATATAATAATATTTTAAATAATTTTATTTTCAATTTTTAAGTGACAAAATTAAGCTTTTATTTATTTATTTATTTGTATTACCTTTTCGCTCTTACTTTCCCAGA
Source organism: Maratus speculifer (assembly GCA_964019185.1). Lineage (NCBI taxonomy): Eukaryota > Metazoa > Arthropoda > Arachnida > Araneae > Salticidae > Maratus > Maratus speculifer. Next base: position 255,207,602 of record OZ025295.1, on the reverse strand, counting down.
ATTTTATTTATTTATTTTTTTAGTTGTATTTTTAACTACACTAATTGTTTTAAATTTCTGTAGTTTTAAATATACAACAAATAAACAAGGAAAAGATAAATTTCAGTTTAGAACTACTAGGAAATATAATGATCTATTAAATATAAAATGGATTATGTATTGAGTTTATTTTAAAATAAAATTCATTATGTAAATTAATCATGTTACTAAAAATAAATATATTTAATAAAATATTAATTTGATTTTTATATTAAAATTACTAACTGCTTTGAGAATTAGGATTACCAATTATCATTAGGATTACCAATTATGATTAGGATTACCATGCAAAATTTGTGTGAATTATAATAGTTTGGATAAGAGTTATACGTGTGTGTGGTTTTCGGGCACTTATAATCACATTTTACTAAAATTGTATGCCCTTCAGTTTAAAAACTCTGCAATGTTCCTTATATAATTATGTCTTATTTTACAAAATTTCAGTTTGCAGGAGAAGGGACCGAAATGTCTTGGGGCCGAAATGGCTAGGGACCGAAATGTCTTGGGACCAAAACGGCTAGGGACCGAAATGTCTTGGGACGGAAATGACGGGACCGAAATGGCAGGACCGAAATGGCTTGACTGAAATGTCCTGCTTCCTTAAATTGGTGGTATTAAAACATTCTTTAATATCTATTATACCTTACTTAGAATATATGTAAAAAGTATACAGAGAAAATGAAAAGTTTGTCTCTCTGCTTATAGTGCAGATTTAAGATAAAACTTCACACAGTTGAAATTTCACCTTTAAAAAGCAGAGGAAATGTTTAATAGAAATATATTTTTTAAACTGGGAGAAAATTTTGAATTTTGAATTAAGTTTTAATTCTTAAGTTATAAGACACTTTTTAAAACAAAACATGTATTTCTTTCACAAAGTACATGTTTTTTATGTCTAAAACCATTATAAACATATTATGAAGAAAATGCCAGATTTATTGCCACTATGTGGGGAGTATGTAGTTAACAACCCTAGAACCAAGTATTAAAACCGTTCCACTGAGGCAACATTGCAGGTATGTACCTGATCATCGGTTAGAAAGAAAGAAATAACTAATGTGAAGCATTGAAAGTATTACAATTTATACTCAATGAAATATAAAACATAGGAAATGTTTCAATATTTTGTTTTTATTACGTTCCTACTTTGATATATGTTAATGATTAAACTTTAAACACAATTCTTTATTGGTCGAACTTGAAAATTTCTTAGAGTTTCATCAAAATTTTAACATTTTCAGCAGTCAAATTGTCTTTACATTATGAATACTGTACTGTAAGGTACGAAGATCGGTTGCTATTTACCTTATTATTAGAGCTCTAATTTCGATACTGGAACTGTGTTGTATGAACCTTAATCAATATCAGATAATCATTGGTTGTTTAATCTTTAAAAAGTATTTTGATCTGATTAGCCCTCGTTGCAAATAAAAACAGTGCTGACTGTATTGTTTAGAATTTTTCTAAGTTAATTATTAGTTACACGCCTAAATTTTACATTGCGAAGAACATGAAGCTTTGCTTTGTTCTAGTGGGACTGGTGGACTGTTAAGATTTTTTTTTTGGTATACCTGGGCTAAATACTTGTGGGTTTATAAATAAAAAAAAAGTTTCGTACATAATTTATAGAATTTGTTTGGGAAAAGACTCAACACAGGTGTTCCCAGACAAATTCCTCAATAATTCGTCAAACCTCTCTTTACGGATTGTACTCTTCTGGACCTACTGTTCATATATACTTTTTACGCTTTTCTTTTAATTACTTATTAAAATGCCAGAAAAAAATTAAGGCTTCTATCAAGATTTTTTTTTTTGCTTCTCGCTTTCCTTTAAGACACATTTCTAAGATAATAGAATTAACCATAACCAATGAAATCATTTAAATCCCCAAAGTTCCCTTAGCATCCCTAACGTACATTATGTATAAAGATACCATTATTGGCTCATGACAACAGTTTAATGTCATCCGTTAAAGTGATGTAAATAAAAAGTTGAAAACATATCTCTTTTTTTATTGTTATGACATTCCTTTAACGTTTTAAGAATTCATTATATGCTAATGTAAGTATATTGTCAAAGTTTTAACGCTAATTTTTTCTGTGTAGTTAATAATCTGGCATTTGCTCTAGTGCATGTGCATGTTATTGTATATGCATGAAAAGGTTCCTACTAATGATTCAGTAAATATCTTGTCAGCACACACACATGCACACACACTTACATAATCAAACAAAAACTAACAGTATGAGATTTGAAGTGTAACTAATAATTTGTCCCCCCCCCCCCACACCCACTGTATTTATCTTCTTATTTGAATAGTTATGTTTTTTCTTGTTTTAGGTTTTCGAATTAGCATTTTGTAAGAAAAGAATAATTTGTAATTTCTTTAAAATAAGTTTCTATTACAAAAAAGTGTACATATCATACTGTTGAATATAAATGAGTTATATTTTATGCATTTCCTCCAGTGATAGTAAATACCTATAACGTCAAAAAAAATTTTTTTCAATACATATTTATAAATAGAAGAAATAAATGATCAAGAAGAAAACATTTTTTTTTTTTTTGTAAATTATTATGAAGCGTGAATAATGTTAAAAATAATTAATGACATAAGCGGCTTTTTAATTTAATCAAAAGAAATAAATTCTTAACGAAGTTTTCATTAGTTCGATTTAAACTTAAAGATATTTAAAAATTGAAAGCAATAAAATTTTCGACTTTGAAGTAATCATTTATAGTTCTGATTGGAAAAATATTCCATTTAATGCAGCATATTAAACATGTAACGTTTCAAACTAAACATCATACTTGTGATGTTTAATAACAATTCGATATCATTTTTAAATATATTTTCTCAAAAGAATCCTTTTTTTACGTCCCACCAGGATGAAAGACTTTTACGGAACTTTTAATCATTTATCATAGGTTTTTGAAATACTGTTTTGGAAAATGCGTAGATTAAATAATGCTTTAACTGTGATAATGTTTAAGGATTCTAAACGACTTAAGTGGTCGCTCACCATCAGGAAATATCGTAATTTGGGTGAAATCTGGAGAAAAAATACCAAAGCTTTCACCGTAATATACTCCCTAAAGCCCCTACTATGTTCTTTTAAAACCAAACATTTTTATTTTTTTGTAAATTTAACAATATTTAGAGAAAAAATATAAAACATTTATAAATTTAATCAAACTTAGTTTTTGTTTATTTTAATACGTATCTAATAAGAGAAAAAAATAAAAAATAAAAAACTTGCAAATATTTTATAAGAATGTTTTAAGACACCAAATTTCAGTAAACACGATGAAACATTTATAAATATAACTCTTGCAATAGCAAATAAATATATAAATATACGTAAATATGTCCTTTTTTGCATACAAAAACGTTATTGATACATACATTTTGCCCACAAAGCAATTTTTCTCTAAAAACAATAGATTTTCTTTTGTTTGTGTAGGATTTGTTGTGTGGAATTATCTAGATGTTTATCATATATTGTGTAAAGCTATTTATTCGAGGGCTTAACGAAAAGTTTTGTAAGCATACTTCATGTATTATCCTTTTTTTTACTTATTCCAATATACTTTTCTTAAATGATTTTAACCTTGTAAATTGCAAATCTCATAATAAAAAATTAAAAAAAAATTAAAAATTTAACAATTATTATTACTTTTTTTATCTTGAGATATTTTGTTAAATTTTATGTTATTTAAAATGATGTAAATAAAAACCTGAAAACATTTCTCTTTTTTTTTATTTTTATGGCATTCCTTTAACGTTTCAAGAACTCATTATATGCTAATGTACGTATATTGTCAAAGTTTTAACACTAATTTTTTCTGGGCAGTTAATAATCTGGCATTTGCTCCAGTGCATGTACATCTTATTGTATATGCTTGAAAAGGTTCGTACTAACGATTTAGTAAATATAAATTTTTTAATTTATAATTTTAGCGCCATAAAGTCTTTGGATTTTGTCAATAAAATATTGATTTTAGAAAATAATTTCATTTATCGGAACATAGACACATTAAATTTCCAAACGTATTTAAAAACCCTTTAATAAAGGTAAGATGATCATTATTTTAAAACACAACATTTATGGTTAAAAACACTTATAATATTATTTTATAATCCTAAACCTACTTTATATAACATTAACATATACTAATAAAACTGTGCAGTTCAGGTTCAGAAAAAAATTGCTATACAAATTTCCTATTTAATTTGTACAAAATACTATGTGTCAATTATTAAAAAAAAAGTATTTTCTTAAAGAAAATTGTTATATCTCTTTCTTTCTCTCTCAACACAAACACATACACAAATATATATAATGTTTTTAATAATAAATCTTTAATTGTATTTTACGTTAATACTTAACGTATGAAATTACTATTATTATTTACTAATACTATTATAATGCATTATCATTAAGATACTGTTTCCATATTATTACTATTTGTCTTTAAAAATAAATAATTCTGAATAAAGCATTTAAAAAATAATTTCAAATGTAAAAAAGAAAAAAAATCGGTGTTTATAAAAGTGTTAATGATTAATAGATATAAAAATCTATTAGCTTTATTTTTTTTTTAGTTAATCTTGAATTATTTAAAGGTGATTGTAACTTCTAAATATGTTATGATTAATTTGGATTTTAATGACCGTATTCATTTTCTGTCATTAATTAACGTTAAAAAAATCTTTCACCAAATACCATTTTTAAACAAATATTTACTTATTTATATATTTTGTGCTCAAAATTAAAAAAAAAAGAAAAGGTAGAAACCTTTGACGCATTATCCATTGTATTTAGATATTCATAATAAAATAAATATTTTCACATTTTTTCTTTTTTTTATCAATGAATGCAAAACATAGATAAGATACAAATTAAAATACTGAAATTTTAACCGGTTTTACAAAAAATTTTTTCAAATTATCGTCAGATGCAGAAAGATGAAGACAGATGAAGAAAGTCAGTCGTATAGAAATAACTCAAATCATGTTATGCTAGATGGGATTTTCTTGTGAACGTATTATTCTTAAACCGCTTGGGCTCTATTTTTCCGAATTGGAAACAGCTGTTCTTAGATGTCTACTATAAATCTGATTTTACAGGTGAATGATCGGTTAATGCAGACAATATTCGGAAGAAAAAAAAGAGGAAGAATTTGTTTTTCGGAACCTTTTATTTTTAAAAACTGCTGCTTTTGCATATTGTATTTTCTTCTACAAAAGCAGCCAATTTAAAGTAAGCATTATCATTATCTTTTAACGTATTATTATTTTATTATTATTATTATTATTTATTTTTAACAGATAAATGAAAACAGATGGAAATGACAAGGATGACCTCCCAGGTATCCCGCTTTCACTTTAGAGAAAAAATGCAATCCCGGGAAGAGACTCAATTCCACTGCATGTGATTAGGTTAATTAACAAAGATTAATATTTACAATATTATTCAAAACTTATTTATGTAAAGAAACATAAATTCAGTTTAAACACTGTAAAAATATGTAAAATTACTAAACTTTTTCTAAGTAACTGGGATTCCTAGAACTTTTTTTTTTTTTTTTTTTTTTTTTTTTTTTTTTTTTTTTTTGCAACGATCACAGGAAAAAAATTATGTAACGGATTCCAATACATGAATTTTTGCTGTTACCGTCACATAAAAAGTTCTGGGAATCTTTTTGTGTAGTTTTGAGTTCTGAAACTCATGTACATACATACTTATGTACAACTTATGTACATACAATGGCAAGAATTGTACTATGTTCTATAGATACAATATCAATTATAACACTTTTTTTTATTTTAGAATTGAAAAATATTAAGAAGTTCATATACTGATAATTATAATTAAATAATTAAATAAATCAATAAAATAAAAAAAGCAGTAAAAATATTTACATTATGCACAAAACAGGAGTTCCTGTATGAAGTCAATTTGAGAACAAATAGTATACCCAATTATCTCAGAAGATAAATGATTTGGTTTGTTTTATTTTATGATGTCCCATTATAAACACTTGGTATGTAGGCCAGAAAGTATTGGGAATATCATACGTGGTGTTCTTTCTAAGGGAAACTACCCCGTGTTTGCGCAAAGAAATCAAAGGTTCGAAGAAAACCACAGAAAACTCCGATCGGTTAGGCCGGCGGACGCGATTGTGTTCGAACCCAGCACCTGCCGTCTACCAGTTTCGAGAGTAGAACCTCTTGGCCACTAGTAAGGCTAGAAGAAAGACGAAGACATAAAGAATTAGAAAAGATATGTAAATTAGAATTTCAAACTTCAGAAAGATATATCCAATATTTTACTTTCTAAACTTGACATTGTTCCTGTCCAGCTTTACTTTTCGAATTCTTCTTTGTATATTTCATTATTAAACTTACGGATGGGCGCTATTGTGTGAAGTTAAAAAATATATTCCTATCCCACTATTTTTACTTGTGACTATTATTGCACGTAACTTTTATGACCTAATGAATTATGCTGGCAACAGATGTTACGAAACCAGAAAGTTCTGTTTATGCTATATGTTTAATGGATAAACATTTGTTATTTGATAAAAAACATTTGGTCATTTAATAGATAAAAAATCTAGAAATATGAGTATATCCTGCCATTTTTTTTACAAATTTCCGCCGACTGAATGAATTTGTGACATTAGACATACATAAGCATTAAAATTAATATTTTTTCGAGTTCATCATGAATTATTTAAAGATACTTTTAACTTCAAAATATATTATTATTGATTAGAAATTTATTAAGATTATTCTCGTGTCATTAACTAATGTTGAAATATTCGTTCACCAGATACCATTTTAAGCTTGTATTTATATTTTTATGCATTTAATTATAGCACATAATTTATGAAAACAAAAAAAAAGAAAGTAGTAACTTTTAACACTTGATTCATTGTATGCAGGGTTCTTGCTGTCGCTCGCCAATGCGCAAAATTGCGACTAAATTCTTCATTTGGTGATTAAAGAAGCGATTAGATTCGCCAAATTTCTAGTCCTCAATGCTTGCTTTTTCTTTTTCCTTTTCGTTATTCATACATATGCATACATACATATTTTTAATATATATATATATATATAGTGTATAGTTGAAATTAGATTAATAAAAATCGTTGTCACAGTTATAGAAACTTGGGTTATTTTAGAACATACTGAAAAAAAAAGTACATTAAAGGATTAAAGTTTTTTTTGGTGCTGCACGGCGAATTTATTTTGCTAATATTTTTATCATTTGGCGAATGTTTTTGATTTTTAATTGGCCAAATTACTAACGTTAGTCAAATGTCAGCGAGAACACTTAATGTAGACATTCATAATAAAATAATGATTCTTATCTTTTTTTTTTCAGTAAATGTGAAAGTAAGACTATATAGAAATATAAATATTTAAATTTTATCGTATCTTGCAAAGAAATGCATCCAAATTTCATTTAGATGAAAAAAAAGCAACCCAATCACGTTATGCTATATGGCATTTTCTTAAGAACCTATTATTCTTAAACCGCTTGGGTGCTGTTTTCCGGTTAAGAAATATCTGTTCTTAGATGTCTACTTTAAATCTGGTTTTACAGATGAATGATCGCATAATGCACATATTATGTGAAAGAAAAAGTAGAGGGACAATTTGTTTTTTGGAACCCTTTGCTGTGTAAAACTATTATTTTTGCATATTGATTTTTTTTTATATAAAAACCGCTAATTTATTGTAATCATTTTTATTTTTAATAGATAAATTAACAGATTAAGAACTTGAAAAGATATTTAAATTTTAAGATATGACTTAAGAAAAAAGAGTCAAAATTTTTAATTCCTAAATTTGACAGTACTTCGCAATACTATTTGGAATCTTCTTGATACATTTTGTTATTAAGCGTCATGAATAAGAGCGATTGTTTGAAGTTGAAAGACATGTTGTTATCACTCTGTATTTACATGTGAATATTGGTGCAAACAACGTTTTTAACATAATTAATTATGCAGGCAACAGTTGTTAGGAAAAGACAAAATGCAGTTTTCTTCCAAAATTTGAAAGATTCGAAATTTCTTCCAAAGATTCTTATTTCTTGAAACAATTGATAAAAAGGTGCAACTTTTCATAAAATATCAAACCATACAAAAAATATTTATCTCATTATTGCCTTGATTTTTTTTCCAACACTTCTTTTCCTCGGTGGTTAAAAAGTAATCTGAAGTTAATAAGACATTTAGTAAAAAAATAATAACAAAATATAAATAAAAAATAACACGATAAATAAAATTAAGTACTTTTATAAAGGAAATCCTTTTTATAATTTTTTTTTATTGATCGAAAAAATTATCCAGGAAATTTAGAATACAATTCACAATGTTAATTTACTACAAAATATTTTAATATAAAAATATTTATACTATTTGCAGAAAAATTAATATGCTGTGGAAATATTTGTAATATACCAATGTTGGAATTTCTAAAAATTTTTGCAGATCTACAGGAAATCATGACCCCCTACAATTAAAAACTGCCACCAGTAAAAAAGTATCTCTCTCTCTCTCTCTCTCTCTCTCTCTCTATATATATATATATATATATATATATATATATATATATATATATATATCATCATCAACAACAACCGTTTTCGATCCACTGCTGGATGTAGGTCTCCCCCAGATTTTTCCAATGTTTTCTGTCTAGTGCTTTTGTCATCCAATTTACACCAGCCACTTTTCTAATTTCGTCACTCCATCTTACTTGTGGTCGTCTTCTTGGTCGTTTTACATCTCTGGGATACCACTGTAGTAAATTTGTGCTCCATCTATTGTCTTGTCTTCTTGCAATGTGCCCAGCCCATTTCCATTTTAGCTGTTTGATTCTTTCAAGGTTGTCAAAAACTTTTGTCTGATTTCTTATCTAGGTTATCCTCTTTCTGTCTTAAAGAGTTATGCCTAGCATAACTCTTTCCATACTTCTCTGTGTTGTTTGTAGTCTTTGTATCATGCGTTTTGTTAGTGTCCATGTTTCTGCTCCATAAGTTAATACAGGTAAAATACACTGATTAAACACTTTTCTTTTCAAACAAGGAGGCATATTACTCTTCAGAATAATACTGTTCTTCCCAAAAGCACTCCACCCATTTCTTATTCTTCTATTGATTTCATTCATGATACTATTACCCGATGATATTTCCTGTCCTAGGTACACATAACTTTGCACTTCTTTAATCCCAGTGTTCTTGTAGACAATTTTCTTTTTTGATGTAAATGAATTAAACATCACATTAGTCTTTTCTAAATTTATTTTTAATCCCACATTGATGCTAGCTTCTGCAAGATCTTTTAACATAATTTCCAATTCTTCAGGACTGTTACTGAAAATTACAATGTCGTCTGCGAACCAGACATGACTTAAATATTCCCCATTTATTCTGATCCCTTTGTTTTCCCAATCCAGCTTCTTGAAGATATTTTCTAAGACAGCATTAAAAAGCTTACAAAGTAATACACAAAATCGAAGGAGATAAAATCTCGGCTCAATTCGTTAATGAGCAAAATCGGACCAAGGGGGTCGAAACAGGGGGCATTTTTGTAAAAATTTAAAAAACCCATAACTTCTTAATGAAAATAGATATCGAATAAGTTTAAAGTTTATATTACTTCTAAATAATGGGTCCAAAGTTTATGTATGACAGTTTTTTGATAAAGTTAAATATTGGCTCAAGGAAAAAAAATAGAGTTTTTGGGAGGAAAAAAATCATAACTTTGTAAATTCTCAAGGTATCAAATCCAACTAAATTTTTTATAAATGTTTTCAAAATTATCTAAAACTTTTGTACCTACAAGTTTTTGATAGGACTAACTCTTACCGGCAAAAACAAATTAAAAACGAAAACAAAAAAAGGGGGGGGGGGTGTTGAAAAAAGAAAAAATCCATAACTTCGTCAATTTTTAATCTAATTATTAATCAAATCTAATTTAATTTATTTTACATCTTGTCAATAATATCTACAACTTTTATCTTGGCAAATTTTTTGAAAGATCAATTCTTATAGTAAAAATAAATTAAACAATAATAGGAGTTGAAGAAAAAACCTGAAATCTAAAAACAGCTTATATTCTTACTCATTTTCTCGCGTTCCAAGTGCCTGCGTTAGACGTTGCCTGTCGCACTGTAATAAAAATATCGTAAAAAATTGACTCATTTATTAAAGTCTATTTATTTTCTGACCATTGAGAATGCTTCGTGAACGCTAAGGAACAATCGCATTGCTCAGAAAAAAGATAGTACTGTCGCAGAGATTTGAGTTTTTTGAAAATTGCGAAATCTTAGCTGGGCCAATTTTCGCATCCTCCAAAATAAACGATCCATATCTGTACCTACCGATGTTAGAAAAAGGTATAGAAAAGCTGAAAATTCATGTTTAAAATAATCTTATATGTCAGAGCATAAGTATCTGCGTACCAGAGTGCTTGTCACGCTGGATGCAAAAAGTGATAAAAGTGCATTACTATGTGTGTGGATACAGTCTTCAGATTACATTCTGTTATCGGATTAGATGTCGGAACGATTTCAGATTTTCTTCTAATAGAACTTTTCGATATAAAAGTGATAGAATATGTTTATATTTAATTAGTTGAGATAAGTCTAGAAAATTAAAATAAGGAAAAATCTTGATAAACTTGCCATTAAATTGAAACTGTTTAACTTCTTGCACTTATATAATCAAACTCATCTAGGCAATTATTGGTTAAGTCCTAAAATAGAAATGTTTAGATTTTTTTGTATTTTTGAAAATATCGTCTGTCAATGAACAGCCTGAACATCGAATGTTTCCACTCCCATATAGAGGCAATCAAGTTCAAGTTGTAAGATGCAAACACCAACATACAAACACCAACATACAAACACCGCTCTTCAAATTCTGTAATAGCGTCTGTCAAAGAAATGTCTGGGCATCGAATGTTGTCACTCTCATATAGAAGAATTCAGTTTTAGTTTATGAGTTTCAAATCCCTTGTTTAATCATCACCGCTCATTTCCGATGTCATTACTGCCTTTATAGGAGTTCAATTGTTGCTGTTTATTTATTGAAGCAAACCACGATTTTTGCTAAAATATTTTTTTATAATTTTGACTGAAGATGAGAACTTTTAATTACACTGGAAAAACATTTTAGTATGCATTGATGTATGGAAAATTTTTTCTGTGTACTTGTATATGGAAGCACTTTGACGCGCTCTGATGTCTAAGGACATTTTACTTGGTGGATTTTCAGCTTTTCAAAACCCATTTCCGATGTCCCTAGAAATCTTAACGGACTTTAAGGTTTCATGAATGCTTAAACTTTTCGAAAGGCGAGATGTTCTCTGAACAAGTTAACACAGTTATTAACAGTTAAAAAACTAAAGGTTCACAATGATACTAACAGCCATTGTAAGTAGTTTTTTTAATCTGGTAATCAAAACAGTTATTACCAAACTGAATGCATCAGAATCCAGCAAAGTGTTTCCAATAGTCATTGCAATACAAAGAACCATCATACGTCAGTACACATAATTATTTATTACGGTATGAATAACTATGTAATAGGAGATGAGATATTTTTTTTCAAATATATATATATATATATATAACCGGCTTCAATAAACGCGCTAAGCATTGAATAATTAAAGAGATTAATAAAATAATTAAATAATTCTTTAAAATTCCTTAATGAAGAATCGTTATTCAATAACTATACACAGGATACCATGTGTCGGCATGAAAACAGTGAAATTTAATATATATTGAATTTATTTTTCCACCAAACATGGTTTTCGAGAAAATATTATTAAAAAGGATTAATATACATATTTTTGATTTAATTTATGAATATATACTTATAAAAAGTAACGAATTCTTTTTTTTCAAGTTGGTGCCAAACTATCGTAATTATAGTAAGATTTGTGGATACATTATACCTAGTACAATAAAGAAAATTCTAATGATCATTATCGATTGTAATTGTCCGGCACCGACTTAAAAAATAATTCATTAATTTTTATATGTATATGTTACAGGCCAAACTCGATTTTAGGCCAAACCAGCTTATCCTAACGCCCATGGGATAAAATAGTTTTTCCTAGGCCAAACCGATCTATTCTAACGCCCATCGGATAAACTTGTTTTTCCTAGGCAAAACCGGTTTATCCTAACGCCCATCGAATAATCTAGTTTTTCCTAGCCAAACTAGTCTATCCTAAGGCCCATAGCACAAATTAGCTTTTCCTAGACCAAACTAATTTGGCCTAACTCTTATAGGATAAACTAGTTTAGCCTGCTTTTATTGATCTGAACTAGTTTATCCTACGCCAATTCAATTTGGCGCGATTTAATTGAATTCAATGACCGCCTCAGCGCCAACATTCTAGTTTGCCCTAGGCTGATATAGTTTATCCTAAACCAATGTAATTTTATGTATTTTTAACTCACTGACGTCAAAGATTGAGAAATAATGGGCTCGCAGGTTCTGTATGTACGTACGTAGGCATGTATATGCGCATGTATGTACGTATGTACGTACGTATGCATGTAACGCGATAACTCTTGATAGAAAGATAGGTTTGTTTTAAATTTTGGATGTAAATTCATTCTCATAAGGCACTTTTCTGATTAATTTTGGGAATTTATTGGGTATGAATAAAAGGGGCGAAAGTTAGGCTTAATCCCACTGTTAATTTAAAGAAACGAATTTTTCATGCAGGATTATCAGTTTTCATTTAAAATTTTAGATATAGGATCATTCTGACAAGGCGCTTCCGTGATTAGTTGTGGATGTTTATTGTTTAATTGAAAAAGAAAGGGCAATGTAGGTAACCATCCATAATTTAAATAAATGATATTTGTCGCAGAATTTACGGATTTGCTTCAAATTTTGGATATAGGTTCTTTCTGATAAGGCAATTTTCTGAATAGTTTTAGAAATTTAATAGTTAAGTGTGAAGCGAAAAATGAAGGATTACCCTCTTACCTAGGAAAATCTAGTTTATCCTACGGGCATTTAGATAAAGAAGTTTGGAGTAGGAAAAACTAGTTTATCCAATTGGCGTTAGGATAAAATAGTTTGGCAAGGCTAATCTAATTTGGCTCAAAATCGGCTTTGGCCGGTAGAAAACTTATTTTTTACCAAAATAAGTATAAATATGTCTCCACCATAAAGATATGATGCATTGGACATGATGTTTGTTTCTTTTTTTTTCTGCAAACTCGTGCCGTGCTGAGATCAGACTTGCATTTATTATTATTATTATTGCAAATTCGAGCCAGATCGGAGTTGAACATAATTTGGAATCGAACAGCGTTTTCCATTTTTGAGAAACCTGTCGACATTTAAGCTATTCTTGCCACGGAGTTAAGTTTTTCTTTTCCATGAAGTCGATTGAAAACGAAGCTTTAATAGTATTTTCTCAAAGATACATTGCTTTTATAAAAAAAAAGTTTTTATGCGCATTATTATTTGAGTACCTATGAAATCCGGATAAGATACAAAATGCTCTCGGTCCCTTGACTCGTATCTTAAACGAGTTTCACTGTTATATAACTTTTTTTACTATTTATGTTTTTTTAAATAAGGAAAATGTAATTAACTCTTCTTCCCGGCACTGGCCGTTAGACCGTTTATATATATATATATATATATATATATATATATATATATAGGAACTCCAAACATTTTAGAGAATAAATGTGTTACTTCTTTTTCAGCCATTTCAATAATATGCCTAATTTTCGTTTTTTTTTCCTTGTTGCTTTATTATGCTTTATTATTTTTTGGTAAGAATTTGATTTACAAGGTGACACTTTTTTTCTTATTTTTTTCAAACTTGAAAAATTCAAAATTTTATAGTACTTAGCCTGTTTCAATAATCTAAATCATTGTTCCATGGCATTCGCAAATTTTGGAGTTTTTTCACCATCATTCCAGGTTTACATCATAACTTTCAATGTCAGGCATTATTGATATCATGATCATGACGGATTTTGAAGAAATCTCAAAAGTAGTAACTATAAATATTAAAAGTAGAACTGTAGAAATACATTCTTAAGTGTGTCATAATAACTCTTTTTTGTCATAATAAATAAAAGAGAAAATTAAATACATTAAAATAGTACTTTAATTGATATTTCCTGTATTACAGGAAAAAAATTCTAATAAAGAGCTAAATATTTTTTTTTTCGAAATCCCTTTCTGGCTTTCCCCTCTTACGGACACATCTTTACATTAGCTGATGACGAATAGATAATTTTTTAATATGAAACGTGTTCTCTGGATTTTTATATTTTTATAGTGATTTATGGAAAGCTGTATTATTTAAGGGGGCTCAGGGCTTCATCGATACGAAAAAACATGTAAACAGAGCTCTCGCTTCGAGTCCATATAAATACAAAAGTATTCAATGTAATTAATTTAAACTTTCTGATAATTTAAATATATGTTTGTAGTTTTATAAAATTGCAAAATGAAGTACTGCAATGTAATATAGTAAAAAATATAGCAAAATTTATATAACACAATTTTCGAAAAAAAAAATTATATGTTATATCACCAACACCAAGATATCTTAACGTCGAATTGACTAAAGAACCAATTTTTTTCTTTAAAATTATCAAGAAATTTTAATCTATAGAATGAATTAAGGATATAACAATCATTCAAAAAAAATTATTAAGAAAATCTCACTAAATTAAAAATTTAAAAAACCACTAAAAAATACAATTTTTTTTTTTCATTTAAAATACTCAAAATATATATTAATTCATTCAATGTATAATAATGTTATACGCATGCAAAAAAAATAATAAAATAAAATAAAATAAAAAATAAAAATTCATTCCATCAAATAGTTTTTTTTTTTTTAATCTTGGTGTTAGTAGTCAAAAATCAAGTTTTAAGAAAACGGGACTTAAAGTTGAAATTATATGGGTGCGGCTTTGAAAGTGATGATACATAAATTCTTAGGACTCTTTTAAAATGTATAATCAAAATAGATCATAAAATTGATTTTTTGAAAAGTTTTCAAGCCCTGAGCTCCCTTAATTAATTAATGTATTATTACGCGCCATCACTAAGCAAACCTGCTACTCCGAGAATTTTTATTTTCAAGAAATAATCGTCTCTGACAAATAATAAAATTAAAATAGTCTGAACATTCTTTTTTCTCTATTTTTCTTTCGATGTTGATTTTTTTAAATTATAAATAATTGACATTTTCATTCTCCTATAGTTCAAAAGTGACAAAGAAAAAAAAATAAGCCGGATTTCTCAATCCCGAATTTCTAAGCCAACATCTTAAAAAATTTTGTTTGTAAAGCCATTGAAATAAGCATGTCGCTATTAGAAATAATATAGTTTACAATTTATTAGTTACTTCTTTTAAATATATGTACTCTCTTTAAAGACACAAAATCTGGTTCGAAATTCATTAAACGGGCATTCAATTAACACACGTATTACGGAAGATTAATGTAAGGTAGGCACCTATGTATAAATAATCTAAATGTATATAAACTTATAATTTCAGAGCCATTGTAAAAAAAAAAAAAAAAGTCTATATTTTTAATAAAACCATGCGTAGTGTTCACACTGTGGTCAAAATCCTAACCATAACTAATTGTACCGTAACCATAACATGTCTGTAAACTAACTGAGAATTAACGATAACCTAATCGTAATTTAACATAACGTAAATGTAATCTCTAGCCTTTATCTTATCCTTATCCCTAATCTAACCATAACCTAACTGCAACTTAACTTTAACCTAAATGTAACTTAACCGTGATCTAACTGTAACCTAACCTAAAATTAAGTACCTAACCTAATAAAATAACCTAAGACTAACCGTAAACGTTATTGCAACCCATCGAGACAAAATTGCAATCCGAACCGAACTTAAAAAGTCCTTCCGGCAATGCCGGGAGGAAGAGGTAGCTTTCATATACTTATATATTTATTTATTTATTTTAAAGTAAGTTACATTGTTCAAAAATACTAAGCTCAAATTAGTGGTAATAATCTTATAAAATTAGTGATTTTATAAGATTGAATACGAGTTTTTGTCAAGACTGAATATTAATAGGAATTTTTAGAAATTAGTCATCTTTTATTCAACCTGGTTTTATTTTAAGCGATTTAGAGAGTCACCAAATTCCACGATATCATAAAGTGTATGCCATTTTAAAGCAACATGATGGATCGTTCAGATGAGACCGTTTCAAAATGTCAGCCATAAGCAAAATTCAAAGTGCTATAACTCAATCATTTTTTAAGATATAGACAAAATAAAACGTGTTCTGGAATCGTTGTTTTAATTTTTAACACGTGAAAGAAAAATATTTTTCAACTTTTAATTTTTTCGCATTTAATTTTAAATTTTAATTTTTTTTTAAATTTAAAATGGCCACCATTTTGAAACAAAATGGTGGATGATGCTGGCCAACAAACTCGGTCGAGACATTTTTATGTACTATGTACATACCAAGTTTCATTGAAATCGGTTCATAAATACGCGTGTTATCACGTGACAAAAATCAAATCGTTTCAAAATGTCAGCCATAAGAAAAATTCAAAGTGCTATAACTCAATCATTTTGTAAGATATAGACAAAATAAAAAGTGTTCTGGAATATTTGTTTTAAGTTCTACCACGTAAAAGAAAAATATTTTTCAATTTTTAATTTTTTCACATTTAATTTTAAATTTTTAAATTTTTAAAAAAATTTAAAATGGCCGCCATTTTGAGACAAAATGGCGGATGATGCTGACCAACGAACTCGGTCGAGACATTTGTATGTACTATGTACATACCAAGTTTCATTCAAATCGGTTCATAAATACGTTAGTTATCGCATGACAAAAATCAGATATATATATATATATATATATATATATGTCAACATTTGAACGGAGGGTGGTTTTGGGGTCTGGGGGTCATGATCGGTGAAAATGTACCAAAATTTTCCGGAAGTGCTTTCATCCGGACGGCTGCAATAGGTAGCTTTTTACTTTTTGTAATGAAAGCTATCTAAAATTCAATATGAAAAAATATTGGAATCTGATCCAATGCAAATTAGAACCGGACAAAAATATTCCAATGAACCATAACCCGATCCAATTACGACAAAATAATTTCTGTATACATGTTATTCTAGCCGAACATAAAAATTCAATTTGAAATACCCCGAAATAATGAACCGAGTCAATTCCGAAACAAAAAGAGTTATTCCAAATAACTGTAAACGGATCCGAACAGGACAAAATAATTTCCATGAGCGTAAACCCAATCCGAAACTAAAAATTTCATTCGAAAAAAATCTTAATTTAAAAAAAAAATGTTGTCTCATGGCGATCTTCATTGGTCTATTACGTCCGGATATTTTTTACAAAAAGCCATGTCTTACACAACATCATTTTAATAATCGTCTGGTTCAGAAATACATTAAATAGAAATAATTTGCTTTGCGATTTGATAATTTTTTATGGTGTATTAATCGTCTGCCGAATCGAACAATTGTACGCATTACAGCCATTTTATTTTCGTTTTAAAAGCAATTTAAAGCCATAAAATTTTTTATATTAAATAGAATACGTTTAAATTTAATCAATGATTAAAAACCAGGTGTCCCAAAAATGACTGATGGATTTTAAAATTCAACATCTTGCAAACGGTGACAGCTTTTTAAAAATTTTTTGCAGGAGGGTTATGTATAATGTCAGGAGATTTTTTTACCGTAATTTTTTATTTTAATTCGAACTTCAAACAATAGGTGGCACTGACGGAGATTGAAGGCCAGGTCGATGCTTCATTCAGCACTCATCACCAGTCTTTTAATCGCAGTCAGCGCCACCTATTGTTTGAAATTTGAACTAAAATAAGAAATTACGGTAAAAAAAATTCCTGACATTATACATAACCCTCCTGCAATTTTCTTTTAATAGCTGTCACTGTTTGCAAGTTACTGAATTTTAAAATCCATCAGTCATTTTGGGGATACCCGGTACATTCTAATGTACGAAGTGCCAACATTCTGACGTACAAAAGCTGTGATCAAAATCCTAAATTAAACGGGATGTTTGCCGGTCAATGAATTTTAAACGTCTTTGGAAAAGAACAGTCATTTTTAAACTGGGTTCTTTAATTTTGTCCCAGATTTTTAATAATTGCGTCAAAAGTTTTAAGCAACCAACCAAAAGCAAGCGAATGGAGAAAAAAGCGAAGCAAATGATTTTTTGATAAGAGTAGGTTTTGGATTTTAATTAATTACTCACTTAATAATTGGAATTTCGAAATTTCGAAGCTCAGGTACATCAGGAGAGATTTGGGGCTACTCTGAAAAAAAATTGAGCCTCGTAAATGCTGTAGATTTTGCTAACCATTGCAGACACACACACACGCAGACAGAGCAATTTGTTCTTGTATTAGTATAGATTATGACCACGGCTCTCTAACTTATATTTAGTAAAAATATCCCATTACTCTGAGAAGTAAGACAAAAAAGTAACTTTCTTCTACACGTTAAACAGACAGAGTAAGATCTGTTTAAAGCTGGAACATATTTTTGCTGCAAAATAGGGTAATTCCCAAATTGAATAGAAAATAAATAATCGTCAGACATAATAATAGTAGAGGATAAACTTAACATTGCAATATAAATTTGAAATCTAATTGTTATCTGACTACATACTAAAGTAAAATATGCAACACATATTAAAACTTAAGGTACAAAATAACCGATTCTATTTCTACCATATTTGCCACTTCAGATGGGAAACATAAACATTATCTTCTATGAATCATCAGTTTCTTATATATTAGAGTCATCTTGTGGCTTATTTAAAACTTAACAATTAATTTCTTCACTTGTAATTAACTGATAGGCTCCCTTATAACAGGACAATCACTCAGTTACAGTATGTTCAGTTGAGAATTACAGCCTGGCAAACATTAAATGAGCAGAAATATTAGCTGACTAGCTTCTCACTGTGAATATTTTCTTTTGTTATCCATATGATAAAGTTACATCGAAAAAGAGCACATCCATTATTCCAATGAAAAGGGGAGACATATTTTGATAATATTGCTTTCAAATGTAGTAGTAGTATGAATGTAGTAGTAGTACTTCTAATATAACTTATTGTTTTCAGGAAACGTGTTTTCGTATCTATTTTTTTTTAATTTGAGGTTGATTTTTGTAAGCCGAAAAGGTAGTCTAGTTTGAATTAGAAGGATTCTACTGCACTTACATGGTTGAAAGAGCAGTCCAACGATTTTTACGTAACAGGCGTTTTAAAAAAACATAAACAGGTGGGAAAAAATTATCAATGTAAATAAAGATTAGAGAGAGTGATAAATAAGCATTTAAAAGCTTCAAAAATTTTTCAAGCATGGTGGTATTCCCTTTTTTATTGCTTATTCTTGCTTATGGACTTATTTGCCCATATGTATATGTATAAAATACAGAGTAAGAAGTGTTTAAAAGAATTAAACAGAAAAGTGCAATAAAATTTAAACAAGAAATTAGAGTATATTTCAGAAATATTAATAAAGTTATCACAATATCCAAAATAATCACGTTAAAGCAGCAAATGTTAAACCATTAACCAACAAGAATAAAAATGAAAAAATAAATAAATATATTTAAATGGTTATTTCTCTACTTTCTCAAAAACCACAAACAACCACAGAATATACAAATATTTAAAGAAAGTTAACATTTTTATGACAACAAAAACATTTATTTTTATTTAATGGTACATGAAATAATAAAATAAAAAGAATTACACAAATATACTTTTTGTCATTAATTGATGCATAAATATTTATGTTAGAAAATTGTTTTATTAAAAAGAAAAAAAAATAAGATATGGATGTTTGAAGTTGTGTACACTTGAATGAATTTTAGGAAACAGGAATGACATTAATAAATTATTTTCTTCAAACAAATGCACTCCAAGTTCAGAGAGCTCAATACATTTATTTAAAAAAATCATTGAAAATTATTTTCTTTAAATGTCATTAACAAATCTTCTCTCATTTTTCAAAATAGTAAATAAAAAAGAAAACATGTGCAAGGATTTATTTATGGTAATTAAAAGAAAACTTAATGGGTTTAGAAAATTTATAAGAATAAAAATGATAAATTTGCGCTTTTTTTAGTAACATCTTTTGTTTTATGACAAAGATTTTAAGTAAAGATGTAATTCTCTAAATAGAATGCAGATAATTTATACACTATATTGCCATTGATTACTGGACACTTGCGATTTTAGACATTTTACTAAATATCTAGAAAAATACATGAGGAATCATCTCGAAATTCTTAGTGTATAAATATAATTGTATACGCCATACATCGCTATGAAGATTTTTTACCGAAACTTCATAGGGAACCGTCAACAAATTTAAAAATAATGAATATCTTTTGAATAACCCTGTCAAAACTAATGTAGCAAAAGTGCTCAAACTCTAGATTATGATTGAATGCCTTATTTTAATACACTGTGTTCATTTTTATGCAAATAGCATGCATACTCGCAGAGTAATTAAGGTTTTTATAAAAATGGTTCCAAATTTTTCCAAGTTTTTTCCTTATTATTTTCAGAGTTCTTAATATAAAATAATATTTTTTTCAGAAAATAGGACAAACAATATTGCAGACAGTACCCTGTAATCAGAATTAAAAAATAATAAAAATTGTATGAAAAATGAGTAGGTTTACTAAAAAATGTTTTACTGCGCATGCGTCAAAGGTATGAAAATTTCATTTGCATATTATGTTAGCTAAATGTATAGAGCATTTTTTGTAAAAGTCTCAAAATCATAGCTTGAAAATTCTGAAAGTAATCGTCTATAGAAAAAGGACAAAATCCGTTGTTTCCAAAATGAAGCAAAAAAATGAGGGATTTTATCCAAATGTAGTAGTACATCCCGTATTGTGTATTCTATATTGACACTAATCAATGAATATATGGATACAACCCCTCTTGTATTTGCTTCATTTTGAGAATAACGGATTTTCAACTAATTCAATTGACGATTATTTTCAGAATTTTCAAGTTATGATTTTGTGACTTTCACAAAAGTTGCTCTATACATTTAACTAACATAATATGCAAATGAAATTTTGATATCGTTGACGCATGCGCAGTAAAAAATTATTTAGTAAACCTACTCATTTTCTACAAAATTTTCATTATTTTTTAATTCTGATTACAAGGTACTGTGTGCAATGTTGTTTGTTATATTTTCTGAAAAAAAAATATTATTTTATATTAAGAACTCTGAAAATTATAAGGAAAAAACTTGGAAAAATTTGGGACCATTTCTATAAAAACCTTAATTACTCTGCGAGTATGCATGCTATTTGCATAAAAATGAACAAGGCGTATTACAATAAGGCATTCAATCATAATCTAGAGTTTGAACGCTTTTGCTACATTAGTTTTGACAGGGTTATTCAAAAGATATTCATTTTTTTTAATTTGTTGACGGTCCCCTATGGCGTTTCGGTAAAAAATATTAACGGCGATGTATGGCGTATACTATTATATTTATACACTAAGAGTTTCGAGATGATTCCTCATGTATTTTTCTAGATATTTAGTAAAATGTCTAAAATCGCAAGTGTCCAATAATCAATGGCAATATAGTGTATTTAGCTATAGTATTACTATTTAGAAAAAGATAAATAAATATATACTATCTTTGCGTTAATTAATTATATAAATTTCTTTGACAATTTAGAAACATTTTTTTCGATTCTTCCATGCAGAATTATCGTTTGTATCATTGTATCAGCCTATTTTATGCAGCCAAGTGAATATAGAAGAAATAGATCAGAGATAAAAGTGCGATTCATGCCTCTATTACTGGATACGTTTTAGATAGATTTCGCAAGATATACTAATCTATTGCATTCTAACCAAATTTGGAAATTTTGAAGCATTTTTGCAGATTGACACCGATTATGACACCTAGAACCCAAAACACCCTCAATTAAAACATTTTTTTTCTTTATATATATATATATATATATATATATGTGTGTGCATATACGTGGCACATTTTTACAGACATTATGTAATATGTTTCAATTACAAATAAAAAAATAACATCAGAAAATCTTACAGACTATGATTAAATTCTTAGATCTAAAAAACCTTACTAAACGCATACTAATAATTGTCAATTTTTTTATGCATAAAATATATATACTTTCAATTGTTTCTTAGCTCGTGAACGCAGGAATTTACTACTATCAGAAAAATTTCTTGTTCAGAATTGAGAATAAAAACTCAAGAAAGTAAAGGAATTATGTTAGAGCTATGAGTAAAATTACGAAAACTTCGGAAATAATACCAGAAAATTACATAAAATTCAAATCTGAAAAAGTGAAATACAGATAATTGATTCAAGAAGCAAAATCTGCAGCTTTGAAAAGTTTTTGTCGAAACACAAAAGAGCCTTACGACAAGTTGAAAAAAGATCGCTTTTCAAGAGTTTCTATAGGCAGGAGACTTATGCACTTTCAAATTCAGTCCATCAAATTCAAACAAGACAAACATTTTTTTCAAGATGTAACAGTCGAAATACTTGAACCATCACGCGAAATCCAATCATATATATATTCAAACCAATCTGAACAATACCAAAAATTTTATTACAGGAAATAAAACAAGCAATCTTTGCCTTCACCAAAAACAAAGCTCCTGGTCCAAATGGAATAAACCACGTAATACTCAGAAATCTATTCAAGACGCAGCCAGAATTATTGAGGGAAATGTACAACTCATTATTAAATCTGAAATATTTTCCTGGAGATTGGAAAATCGGTGAAGCTGTTTTCTTTCTAAAACCAGGCAAACCAGCAGATGAAGCGGCATCTTATTGATCGATAACCCTACTTTCAGTATTTGGAAAGCTCTACGAAAAAATACTTCTAAAAAGAATAAATTAACATATGCGTACAACAAATAAAACCTTTGCTTCCCAGCATGACTTCCAGGAAAATAGATCAACGGAAACACAAGAAGTTATATCTCAAATAGATTTAAGCAAGAACGTTGTTAAAACACACATACACACACAAATAACGCCTGCATTCAAATCATAAAGGTATACATAAATAATAAACAGATATACAAACAATAAATACAAGACACCCAAGTGGATGGAAAAATTACATTGTTGTCCAGTTTTAATTTGCTTTTGATTATGTTTCGTGCATTTATTAGTATGCTTTCGACAGAGAAACAGGGGGTAGGGAAGCGTATGTTACACTTACACACTTCTCGTACAAGCCGCCTACAGATCTTGACTCACTAATTGAACTTTTCATTAGTGATTTTCAATAGGCTGAATTTGTTAGTATGCTTTCGACAGAGAAACAGGGGGTAGGGAAGCGTATGTTACACTTACACACTTCTCATACAAGCCGCCTACAGATCTTGACTCACTAATTGAACTTTTCATTAGTGATTTTCAAATGGAAATTTTTAATATACAGTGGGAAAAAGAATGTTTCGTTATTACATCAATCTTTAAAAAGTAAATGTTAAAAATCCTCATTAAATATTCAGTTTTGTTCAAGATAATAATTAAGGAGATTATTAACTGACATTTTAAAATTGTTATCATTTTATACAAATATCGCTACATACGTGGATAAAGAATGTATAGATAAACATACTATATAAGTTTTCACGTTTAATATTTTGTATCATTTGCAATTTTCATTTATTAATTAATATATATTACGTAACGCTCCTTTTCAAAGTAAAATAAAATGCCTTTTAATTTTTTAAAGGCAAATTTTGTAAAAAAAATATATAAATTTAGTGTTAGGATATCTTTTAAGGCTGCGATAACACTCTTATGTTCGCATAAAAGAATATAGCATTAATGAGAGGAGTAATTGTGTCAGATGTGAAAAGAATCATTAGGAATTCTTCTCGTTTCTGTCTTTAATTACTACTACTTGAATAAGTACATTCAATGTTGAAAAGGATTAGAGGATATCCGATTGTCTCAAGTACGAACTAATTAGTATTAAAAGATCTTTAATTAATTTTATTACTTGTAATTTGAATAAAACAAAAAACATAAATGTAAAAACACGCAAAATGTTACGCATAACTAAAAAAATTCAGTTTCATTGAAAAAAAATCTAAATATATTAGTCAAGACCAATTTGAATGCATGTTTCGTAAATATTAAAAATAATAAAATAATAAGGATAAAAAAAAGAAAAAGTGTCTTATTTATTTGGATATTGCCTGTAGCTAACAATGCTATTGACACATCAAACATCTAATAAGTAACAAAATATTTGTAAACTAGCCACCCTGGCGACCAGTTTGGTTTCCAGATTTTAGGATTTGGCAATTGACTTTTTCTGTAAAAGTACAATACCAGACATTCTGGTATTTCCACTATTATTCAATTAATATAACATTAATCCATTAAATTCAACTACTCTCATAATAAACTAAACTAAAAACATTCCAAAACACTGGTCGTCAAGGCAACGAAACTGGTTGCCACTTAGCATCATATAAATACATCGCTCGCTCGCAGGCGAGAAATAAACGTCACTTTCATCGGAGGAGATGACGCAACATCCTCCCCCCCCCCCCCGATAAATTAATTCATCAAATTTTAATGCAAACAATAGTGAACAATAATAAGGTAAATATAGTTAACAAATGCAATTATTTTACTTACTCAGAGAAATCATAAAATATTAATTAAAGTTCCAATTTATAAATCAGTTGTATGGGTCTTTTATAAACCCTGATGCTGTCTTCAACATTACACTTCTAACCTTTTCATCTCGTCCCTTGAAAAGTTCAGTGATTTTAGCTAATTTCCATAAATGTCTTGGGATCTTGTCGTCACCTACTAAAACTACATCATTTACATTAAATTCACAATTTTCACTTATGGGATGTACATTATGTATACCTTTTAGTTGGAGCAGATATTCTCCCTTCCAACGTTTCCAAAATTGGTTCAACAATTTTTCTCTATACAAATATCTTTTCAATAAAAATCTTTTTCAGCTGGAGAAGATCTGCTTCTTGTGACGACCAGCCTGGTGGTGAGGTAAAGATGTTATCCTTTCCCCGATTAAAAATGTGATGGGATGAGAGGTGATGGTTCTGAAGCATCGTTATACACATACGTAATGGGCCGAGAATTTAAAATTGCCTCAATTTCGGTCAGAATAGTTTGTAATTCTTCAAATGATAATAAAGCCCTCCCTAATATTTTTCCTTAATATAATTTTAGTCATCTTAACCATCCTCTCCCAATAACCACCCCACTAAGCTGCTCTTTGAACAATATGTATAAATTTTATGCCCCTTTTTCCAAAGTAATTTTGGACATTTGGATCTGCAACGTTCGCGTAGAGTGTTTTTAGTTCATTTTCAGCTGCCTTGAATGTTTTGGCATTATCGCAGTTAACAGTTCTGCATACCCCTCTTCGAGAGACAAATCTTCTGAACGCCATCAAGAATTGTTCAGTGTGAAGGCTACTAACGATTTCCAAAAGGATGGCGCGAGTAACAGAACATGTGAAAAGTGCAATGTACACTTTGTCTTTGTCTTTAACATATAAAGGCCCTGCGAAGTCGATACCAGTAACTTCAAACGGTTTCGATTCATGGATTCTATTAAGTGGTAATGGAGCTATCACTTGATTGCCAGGTTTAGCTTTAAATATTTTACAAATAAGACACTTATTTAGACAAGATGTCACCATATGGCGACCTCTAAGGATCCAATAATTTTCACGTATCTGAGTCAGTGTGTCTGAAACTCAGGAGTGCAACAGATTTTCATGTTCTCTTATAATTAAAAGTTCGGTAAATCTTCCTTTGCCGGGTAATAATTTAGGATGTTAGGATGTTTTTCATAAAATTGAAAATTTGATTGCTGCAATCTACCACCCAGGCAGATTATTCCACTTTCAGTCAAAAAAGGATTTAAAGAATACAGTCTTGAGTCGGTTTTGATGGATCTCTCTGCCTTATGAAGACAATATTCATGTTTAAACTCGGTCTGTTGAATATATCGTACCCAATATTCTTCAGCATTGAACAGTTCCGTTGTTGTTAATACTCCTGTGAAATTTTCATTTTTCCTTTTGCAATTATGGACAAATCGAAAAATGTGTGCTGTAATTCTTAAAATCTTATTTAAGTTACTATATCTGTTCAGATTCAATAACAGTTCAGTCAATTCTACGAATGCCTTCAGCACAAGATAATTTTTTCTCCTTTCCTTTTCAAAATCTGGAATGTCGTTGTGACCAATGTAGTTGCCTTCAAAACTATTCATATCAATTTCATGAAGCCAAGAAGGATCCTTCCACCAAATCTCGTCATCAATTAAAGATCGAGCACTTACACCACGCGTCAGTTTATCCGCTGGATTTGACTTTCCATCACGAAAAAATTTCCAATTCAAGGGATTTGTCTTTTCTTGAATTTCTATAATTCGGTTGCATATGAATTGTTTATAGTCATCGGCTTTACCCTTGATCCAGTACAAACATATTTCCGAATCAGTCCAAAAAAAGATGTTATTTTCAGGTACTGTCGGAAAGGTAGATCGTAGATATGATGATAGTCTTGCCGAAATCAAAGTTCCCAATAATTCGAGTCTAGGCAACGTTATTTTCTTGAGCGAGATTTAGAAATGATAAAACTAGTCAGTGTTTTCCCTTGACAATGGCATTTAAAATATGCAACAGAACCGTACGCTTTAGGACTAGCGTCCGAAAATATGTGAATTTCGATTTTTTCTATTTGTAATTCATCGAAATATGGGCTAGGTATTTCAAGTGGCCTCAAATCCGGTATTTCATGTAGGTATTCCTTGAAATGTACTTCCAAATCTAATGAAATATTTTCGTCCCATTTAATACCCTTTTGCCACAACGTTTGCATTAATAGTTTAATTCGTATTGTGAAAGGATTTATTAGACCTATAGGGTCGAATAGCATACCACATACGCTCAATACCTGGCGTTTTGTTGCTGGCGTATTCGTTATTTTCAATAAAGGACTCAATTCAATTTTAAGAGTGTCAGAATTATTTTTCCAAATTAAACCCAAAATCTTTAAGGACACATTAGAATCAACAGGATCTTCACGACATTCTAGATTGTTGGTTTTCCATTGTTCAGTTAAATTTGGCGAATTAGAAGTCCATCGTCTTAAATTCATGTTGGCTGCTTTTTAAATAGATACGGCATCTTTAGTTACCGTAATGGCTTCTTCTACAGTGTCCGTCCCATTATTTAGGTCGTCGACATATAGTTCTTTCAGAATATTATATGCCTTTGGATTTGAAGTTTTATATTTCTTCAAATGCAGTCTAATGGTACTGCTCAAAAGGAATGGACTACATTTAACACCGAAGGCTGCTCTGGCGAATCATAGAATTCTGACATCATGGCCGAAGAAATCAAGATCTGCCCCACCCTTATACCATAAAAACTGTAAAAATTTCCTATCTTCCTCTACAATACCGACCTCAAGAAAAGCTCTTTGTATGTCCGCGCAAAAAGCAATTCGATGATAGCGAAATTTTAAAATAATTTTAAGTAAATCTGGATTAAGATTGGGACCACTATCTAAACAATCGTTAAGAGATTGTTCATGTTTATCCTTGGAAGACACATCGTATACAATCCTAAATTTAGTACTTTCTTTAGATTCGCGCACTACTGCATGGTGATTCATAAAATATCCCTTATCTTTATCAAGTTCGGAATGACATTCAACTTGTTCAATTATACCCTCTTTTAGGTGTTCCTCAATAATATTCTTGTACGTAATGTACAAATTAGGATCGCGACGAAAGTTATTGCATAGGCTCATCAAACGCCGTTCTGCAATCTCATAATTACTTTTAAGTTCCTTAGAATTTTCCTTCCACAACAGCCTAGTTTGTGATGGAAAAGATTCTTTCTCACCATTAAAAAACTTATTTGTTTCCAAAGCACTCGCCAGATGGAAGCACCATGAAACTCTTGTCCTGAAACCAAGAAAAGAACTCTCTAAAAACTTTCTTTGACGTCACATTTTTTCTGCGAAGCTACTCTCACTCGAAAATGATTCTAAGCTGGTGATGTTTACATTTTCCTAAAACTGAAAAATTCGGAAGCAAAAATTCTCAGCTCCGATAATATTTCTTTTGAAAAGAACTTTAAGATTTAAACATTTAAATTCTACTTATTTTGTGTTTACGTAAATTGTGATGTGAATTTTTCTATTTGTGTAATTAAAGAAGTCATCTTTCCCAAAACGGAAGTGAACAAATTATTCGTTCCATAATACACAGTAATAAAATAATAATATATTATTATTCCAGTAACTTCTAAGCAGGCCTAAAGAAGAAGAAAGTTATTATGTCCGAAGAAGATTCCTAGAAAGGTAGGCCTGAACTTATATACTTTCTTTTATTGAAATATCAAATTTAACTGAAACAGAACTCACCCTATAGATTATGAGACTGAGATGTTCTTATATATATATATAAGTAAAAGAGCTTGCCCATGATTCTATTATTTGAAAGTATTAAACTATAAACAGTCTTTTGAAAATATATATGATAATTGAATAAACGATTGAATTAATATAATTGAATAACGATTGAATTGATGTTGATTTGAATTAATATAATGGCTACCAGTAATATAGCCCTCATTGAAAAGCTGAACGATCAAAATTATAGTATCTGGTCATTTAAGATTGAAAATCTTCTCCAAAAGGAGAATGTGTTCTCAGTAATCAAAGATCCTCCACCGGATCCTGTCACTGCACAATGGAATAAAGATAATATTAAAGCGAAATCTATTATTAATCTGTGTATAGAAGATTCGCAAATAATTCATGTGAAACATCTAGTAAATGCTAAAGATATTTGGGAGGCTTTGAAAAATGTTCATTTAAGAAGTACTCTTTCTTCCAAACTTTTACTTTTAAGAAAATTATATTCTCAAAAACTGAGTGAGGGGGGAGACATGATATCCCATATCAATAATATTTTATCCATCAAAGATAAATTATTTGCTATTTGCGAGGAAATCCCTGACTCGCATATATGTGCCCTCTTGCTTTGCTCCCTGCCTAGATCTTATGACCCAATGGTTACCGCGTTAGAAGCCAGCGAGACGGATCTAACTTTAAATTACTTAAAAAATAAATTGATCGATGAATATAAACATAGATGTGAAAACAGA
Source organism: Maratus speculifer (assembly GCA_964019185.1). Lineage (NCBI taxonomy): Eukaryota > Metazoa > Arthropoda > Arachnida > Araneae > Salticidae > Maratus > Maratus speculifer. Next base: position 255,178,253 of record OZ025295.1, on the reverse strand, counting down.
GACGCGAGTTCAAATTCGCGAGATTCGGCTTACAAAGCAATAAATAAACCTGAGAATCGTGAAGCTGTTTCAAGCTCACGCGACTCAGCATATAAGGTAGTAAATAAAAATGCTTGAAATAAGAAATTTTGCACGTTTTGCAAACGAGACAACCATGTACGCGAAAGATGTTATCATTTAAAGAATAAAATGCAAAATGATAACCCTAGAAATAATCCGAATCGAAATAAGTTTTATAATAATTCAAACTCTTTCAGAAATAATTCGGGAAATTACAAAGGTAATCAAGGTAATGTAAGGGATACTTCCAACCTCTGTTTTAAAGGTAATGTTGACGCAGAAATAGGTACGAATAACTTTTCTACCTCAACGAATTCGGAAGAAAACATTTATAAGTTCTCCGAACAAAATTATCCCGCGTGCGATTTAATGTCTGCTAATAGCGCACAAGAACTTAATGTAAATAAATTCGTTATCGATTCCGGCTGCACAAGACATGTAGCATTCGCAAAAGAAAATTTCATAAACTTTAAAACCGGAAATTTTGGTAGAATAATGATAGCGGATGGAAATAAACTAGATTCACATGGTATGGGTGATATTAAACTTTGTACAAATTCACCACATCAAATTATACTTAAAGATGTTCTTTATTGTCCTGAATTACAAAGTAACTTATTATCGGTTAAGAGAGCAACAGAAAACGACTTTAAAGTCATTTTTGAAAAAGATTCTTGTAAATTTGTTAAAGACAATAACATAGTTTTAACAGCGGAGTTAAATAATAATCTATATGAAATTTGTCCTAAAGATGAGTACGGATATGCTGTCAAAACACAAATGTTTTGTGATAATCCGAATTGTATTACAACTTGGCATAAACGCCTAGGACACAAAAATTTTGAATCAATCAAATATCTTGTGAATCATAAGTTAGCGGATGGTATAACTTTAAATAAGTGTAAACATGATAATATATGTACTAAATGAATCGAAGGGAAAATGTCACAATTACCTTATCCAAAGGTAGCATCAAATGGATCTAACGAAGTCCTTTCACTAATCCATAGTGATATCTGCGGTCCCATGAATACGGAAACATTCTCAGGTAAAAGGTACTTTATTACTTTCATTGATGATTTTAGCAGGTTTACTATGGTTTATTTACTTTCACACAAATCGGAAGCCCTAGAAAAATTTAAAGATTTCTCCGCACTAGTAAAAAATAAATTTGGTAAACAAATATAAGCCTTTAGATCGGATAATGCAGGGGAATATCTTGGGGAAAATTTTGAAGATTATTTAACCCTTAACGGTATCGAACGCCAATTAAGTGTACCATTTTGCTCACCTCAAAATGGTGTTGCTGAAAGAAAAAACCGTACCCTTGTAGAAATGGCGCGCACAATGCTGTCAGACGCAAATCTACCAAAACAATTTTGGGGTGAAGCAATTCTCACTGCCACTTATTTAACAAATAGGCTGCCAACCAAAGCAAACAATAACATAACCCCATTTGAACTTTGGAATAATCGTAAACCAAATTTGTCACACATAAAAACATTTGGTTGCAAGGCATACGCCTATGTAGAAAAATCTAAAAGGGCTAAATTCGATGAGAAAGCCATTGAAGGCATTTTCTTGGGATATGACCAAAGGAGCAAGGGATATAGAATATACATAGGGGATAATAGAGTAAAGATATCTAGATCAGTAAAATTTCTAGAAAACGTAAAAGATGATACTAAACAAGACCAAAATAATATTTCGACCCCAACAGAAGTTGCACAAATTGAATTAGATGGTGATAAACATGACGCGGACGCAGTTCCACATCAGAGTCAAATACAGCTTAGAAGATCGGGAAGAGAAAACAGGGAAGTACCTCCCGATAGGTATGGAATTAGCGCAAACATGTGTCAGGTTGAGGAACCCAAAACTTGGGAAGATATAGAAAATATGAAAGACCCAAAAATTAAAAATAATTGGCTAGCAGCTACAGATGAGGAATTCAATTCACTTATGCAAAATAAAACTTGGGAATTAGTCGACCCACCTCCGGGAAAACATATTATAGGTTGGAAATGGACTTTTAAAACAAAACGCAATGCACGCGGAGAAATTGAACGCTACAAGGCGAGACTTGTTGAGAAGGGTTAGTCGCAAAAATTCGGGTGCGATTATGATGAAACTTTTGCCCCTGTCGTAGCACACACCGCAATAAGAAGTTTCCTAAACGCTGCTGTATATAAAAATTTAGATATAACTCATTTAGATGTAAAAACAGCATTTTTGCACGGAAACTTAGACGAGGAGGTATTCATGACACAACCCGAGGGATATATAGTAGAAGATCAAAAGGAAAAGGTGTGTAAACTGAATAAGGCTATTTACGGGCTAAAACAGGCTGCTAGAGCCTGGGATCTAAATATTAGTCAAACACTCAAAAACATGGGATTTAATCAGTGCACATCAGATTTATGCTTGTTCAAACGAAATAAAAACGGAAACTTGTCTTATATTATAGTATATGTCGACGACATTTTAGTAGCAGGAAAGAAAAGGGATACCGAAGAGATATACAAAGAGTTATCAAGGGAATATGAAATAAAATCGTTAGGTAAAGTATCGCATTATTTGGGGATAAATATCAAACAAACAGAAGATGGAAGTCTAATGTTAGATCAAGAAAATAAAATTGACGAAATTGTTAGGAAATTTAACTTAGTAAATTCTAAACCAACTTATACTCCCATGAATACGGATTATTTTAATTTAGATGCTGATAGTAAACTAATGAGTAATAATACCCTTTATCGACAAGCAGTGGGGTCACTCTTATATATCTCCACCATCACTAGACCGGATATATATGCCTGTGTGAACATATTAGGTAAAAGAAATGAAAAACCTAGAGAAGTAGATTGGTTAGCAGTTGAAAAGGTTATTCGATACTTAAAAACGACCAAAGATCTCAAACTACTAATTGATAAAAATAAAGAGCCCGTCTTAACAGCATATTGTGATGCTGATTGGGCATCAGATAAAAGTGACCGGAAGTCCACTACCGGCAATATCTTCAAATTGGGCAACAACTTGTTAAGCTGGACAAGCAGAAAACAGTCCAGTGTCGCACTCTCCTCTACTGAGGCAGAATACATTTCTGTCTCAAACACCTGTCAAGAAATGGAGTGGTTACTCGCATTATTAACAGATTTGGACCTACCACAAACCTTACCGATTTCGATCTATGAAGATAATATTCCATGCATAAAAATCTCAAAGAATGAAAAACATTTATCGAGAAGCAAGCATGTAAGTGTCAAATACTACAACGTAAAGACTATGATAGAAAACGGAACAATGTGTCTACACTATTGCCCTTCAAAGCAAATGATTGCTGATATCATGACCAAACCCCTTGCGAAACCTCAGTTTGAAACTTTGAGATCTCAGCTGCAACTGAGGCTAGCACTTTGAAAACAAAAGTGGGGGTGATGGAAAAGATTCTTTCTCACCATTAAAAAACTTATTTGTTTCCAAAGCACTTGCCAGATGGAAGCACCATGAAACTCTTGTCCTGAAACCAAGAAAAGAACTCTCTAAAAACTCTCTTTGACGTCACATTTTTCTGAGAAGCTACTCTCACTCGAAAATGATTCTAAGCTGGTGATGTTTACATTTTCCTAAAACTGAAAAATTCGGAAGCAAAAATTCTCAGCTCCGATAATATTTCTTTTTAAAAGAACTTTAAGATTTAAACATTTAAGTTCTACTTATTTTGTGTTTACGTAAATTGTGCTGTGAATTTTTCTATTTGTGTAATTAAAGAAGTCATCTTTCCCAATACGGAAGTGAAAAAATTATTTGTTCCATAATACACAGTAATAAAATAATAATATATTATTATTCCAGTAACTTCTAAGCAGGCCTAAAGAAGAAGAAAGTTATTATGTCCGAAGAAGATTCCTAGAAAGGTAGGCCTGAACTTATATACTTTCTTTTTATTGAAATATCAAATTAAACTGAAACAGAACTCACCCTATAGTTTGATATCTGTTATTTTTATATAAGGTATTTTGTTCAAATTTATTGATAATGTCTAAATCTGATCGCGACCTTTCCTTATCTGGTTTTATTCCTATTGCCTCCAATTCCCATAAATTTTTAACTCTCTCATATTCTAACTCTTCCCTCATAACAATCGCATGATTTACCAAAATATCTCTAGATTTCGAATTTCCTCCTCTACCTTGAACTACAAATCCGAACAAACTCTCTGTTGCAACTAAACATCTACTTAATCTAACAATTTTATTACACAAAACTTCCCATATAAAGTCTTAACCGATCAAAATGTGTATATCTTTACTAGTTGCATTATCAGATAATTTAATTCCTTGACGTAGTGCAAGATTCTTAACCCATTGAGAAGGAATTTCAATTTTTCCATGCGTAATCTTATCAATTACCACGGCTTGTATTTTTATGCATTTATGAGAATCTGTTATATTTTCCAAATCAATGTCCACTATATCATAACACTGAATTGATTTAGTTTGTTCATTCGCAAAGGAATGAATTCGAAATGTTTCTCTTTTCCTGATCTTTAAACCTAACGAATCCACAATCCGTTTTTCATCAAAAGTCCGATTCGATCCCCCATCTAACAAAACACGAACAATTTTAGATTTTTTGTTTCCCTTTGCTATTGCACTGAGTGTCTGCAACAAAACAGGAGAACATTCTTTTCTTTCCCTTTTATTTTTGAAATTTCTGGTGGAGGCTAATGACGTCACAATATCTGGCGTCGAGTCAGAATTTTGATCATCCGAATTATTTTTAACGGAGGACAGCGATTTGTCGCAAATTAATTCATTGTGACGCAATTTACAAATTTTGCATAATTGATTCCTTTTAAAACAAAATTTAGCGATGTGTTTTCGTTTAAGGCAAATAAAACAACGACCATTACTTTTAAGAGAATTTTTTCTTTCATTTATTGTCAGAGGACAGTTTATACTTGCGTGATTCTTATCCAGATAAAAAATGCAAGTTTCATTCGAAGCAGTCGTTAAGACAGCAGCTGAAGAAAGCCTTGAGTTATCATTTCTTTTCTGATTCAAATAATATTTACCTTCACTGTTTTGAATTATTTCCTTATTACGGAAGGTTGATTCATTTACATTCCCACCCTTAGAATTAGCTAACAATAATGATGTTTTCCGACATTCCACCTCCTTCCTCAAAAATTCCGTTAAATTCTTAATATCAAATAATTCACTCGTTTCCCCGATTCCTGTTATAACTCAAACTTAAATCTTCGGGAATTTTCTGTAAAATTACCGGACATAACAAGTTACTGTATGTTTCAGTTGCAACATCAAGTGATTGTAGTGATCGGATCTGTACTTCAATCGCGTCATACATTTTTCTTAACCCTACTACATTTGAAGAATTCCTCACAGGTTCCGTAAGCAATAGCTTGTTCATATGGGAACTAATTATTAAATCCGATCTCCCAAATCTACTTTTCAATAATTGAATTCATGAATCATAATTTTCATTCTTTAGCAAAAACCCAGAAACAGCACTTAATGCTAATCCACCTAAATACGTCTTTAAATAAGTGAATTTCTCGATTTTACTCAATGAGTCGTTGTTATGAACAGCAATCTCATATGAGTTCCAAAAATCTAGCCACTGACTACAGTCCCCATAAAACTTAACTATATTCAATTTTGGCAATTTAAGTGTTCTGGTTTCGTTATGCAAGATCGCGTGTGAAAGGTCACTGTTATATATCACTGGCTTATCCTTAGAGGCAGTATCATTAAATTTAATGACGTTTTCTTTTATAAAACGCGTCATTCTACCTCGATATTTAACAATCTTTTCTATATAATCTTCACAACACGAAACTTCATTTTCAACCTCTTTAATATCCGTGAGCTCAAAAATTTCTTTATCTAGCTCTTTTAGTTCCGAAAATTTTTCATTTATTTGTCCCTGACAATCATTAATTTCTTCTATTTTCAAAGAAATTACCATATCATTATTCTTCAAAATAGATTCAATTTTAGAAATTCGTTTCGTTGTACTCCCTCGAACGGAAGTACGTTTCTTTTTTTATTTTTTCCAGATCCATATTCAAAACGATATAATAAAAAATTTCCTAGTATAATATCATTAAATATTTCCAAACGAAACTAAATTTCAATAATCATCTATTCTCAATCCGAGATTAAAATAATTAATTTATCAATTTCGGAACTAAAACAATAAATTTCATAACGAAACCAAAACATTCTATTTATTTATTTTCAAACAAAATTCCATGCAAATTTATAAATTACTAATCAAATTGGTCCTACTCAATCTTGTGGCCACGACTTCTAAACCCGTCGGATTCGCCACATAAATTCTTTAAGGGGGTAGTAAGGTTAATTCGAGGAAAAAAAAGCATATTTTCTATCATTATTTGTAAGGATACAAATAATATTTATTTATTTGTATAGTTATAGTATAATTATATGTCATTTAAAGAGTATTCTGTGAAATTTTCATTAAGAAATATTAAAAAATAAGCCGATGACAGCGAATCTTCGAAGACGTCCCAAAAAAAAGTTGATTCGCGGTGAACCGCATAACTCATGACTGGATCAACTGAAATTAAAAAACCAAATTGATTTAATTAGTTGATAAGTTTCCTCGGGGAACGCTGTTGAGTTTCTTTTATTATTATTGATTTTTCAATTTTTTACAAGGCTCGGAAGTCAAAATACTGATTTTTCATCAAAAAAATCTGATATTTTGTTTTTTAAAAGTAAGTTAAAATTTAAAAAAAAAAAAAAAAAAAAAAAACTCGACAGCGTTACCTCGTAATTTATATAAAGAAAGAGTGAGTAAAATTTTAAAAAGATCGGTTCAGTAGATTTTGAGCTACGGAGTTCACCGGCTTCGAAAAAGCGAAGTGTTAGAAAAACACATTTAAAGTTTCACAGACGTTTTTGTCGAAATAGATATTTGTAAATTACTGCTTTGTTCATATACTTACACAGAATCATCAATGCACCGTGTACACACGTGTACGTGTACCTTCGGAAAGGTCCATTTTTTTGGCAGTATGCCAGGACAGGCCTTTGAAACCTGGTCAAGCAGTAGCAGCTACTTGGTAGCTGATTGTTGCGGCCACATTCCTCAGTGTGAAATCGGAGGGCGGAGACTTACAAGTGTATATCTCCGTCAGTTTTACTTCAATTGCTTTCAAATTTTCACAGAATAATCTTAAGATGTGCATTAATATAAAATAAAAATTAAAAAATGCAAAAAAAGAAAAAAAAAATACCTTACTACCCCCTTAAAAGATTCCAGAAAAAAAATATATTCATATTCCATGGAGCGTGAAAATCGTCTTCATAAACAGCTATATTTCTAGCATACACATCATGTCTTGGGGCACCATGAAGAGAAAATTATATCCATATCAGAAGGTTTTCTTGTTTCACAATAAATTTATTCAAATGTGATGAAATATTTACAAATATGTTCAATACCAGACATTCTGGTATTTCCACTATTATTCAATTAATATAACTTTAATCCATATAATAAACTAAACTAAAAACATTCCAAAACACTGGTCGTCAAGGCAACGAAACTAGTTGCCACTTAGCATCATATAAATACATCGCTCGCACGCAGGCGAGAAATAAACGTCACTTTCATCGGAGGATATTTCGCAACACACGTCGAAGAAAAAAACATCGCCAAATTATAAGATTAAATTCCAATAATCGATGATCGTGAATGTCGCATTCAATGTCATTAAAAATGGTACACCTGTTCAAAATTCTATTAAGTTATTTTTATTTCGACTTTGTATTTTTATTAATATTTTACTAATTATTTGTTTTTTCGTTATTTAAAATGAAAATTATATCAATGTGAATAATTTGGCTTTGAGTTTGGCGATTTGTACAATTTGGCGAATTGATTGACGGGAAAATCAAGTAGCACCCACTTTGCTTTAATCACATCTATTTTCATGAAAGTTATTCCAAAAAAAAGTTTGTTGTACGATTTGATAGTTTGTAACCTATCCAGATTATAAAAAAATATTATCACTAATGACTTATTTACATTTCACTTCGTCAAGAAAACATTTTGAAAGTTGAATTGTATATTATTTCGTCTAGCAGAATGAAACTGAAGTTTGATTGGATTACATGCTCGAATCATTTTTTCATGGCAAGATTGATGGTTGGAGAACTTGCTATGTGAAATATTATCTCCATAAGTTATTTTTTTTTCAATCATTGGAGAATGAATCTTTTTTTGTTTACTTTGGTGGAAAAAAGATTTTGGGAAGTTAATTTATATTTCACTGAAGTAATGTCGAAATATACATGTACATCAATGTAATTCATCTTTCAAATATTATTTTTTTTCAATCGATCTGTATAAAAATATAACTTTTATACAGCTTTACCCAGAAAAATTTAACTTTTTCAAAAAAATGTATAACCGACTCCAAAAAAAGCGCTAAAAAGAATTAAATAATTCTATAAAATTCTCTAATGACAAATCGTTATCCAATAACCACACATTGACTATCATGCACCGGTATAAAACGGTTAAATTTAATATATAGAATTTAATATCCACCAAACATAGGTTTTCCAGAGAATATTTTTTACAAGAGATTAATTTACATATTTTTGATTTAATTTTTGAATATATACATATAAAAAGTAAGGAATTACTTTTTGAAGTTGGTGCCAAACAATCATAGTCGATAATGATTTCCCCATTTTATTTATGGCACTAGACATAATATATCCAAAATTCGTACTATATTTAAGATTGTTTGGCACCAACTTCAAAAAGTAATTCCTTACTTTTTATATGTATATATTCAAAAATTAAATCAAAAATATGTAAATTAATCTCTTGTAAAAAATATTCTCTGGAAAACCTATGTTTGGTGGATATTAAATTCTATATATTAAATTTAACCGTTTTATACCGGTGCATGATAGTCAATGTGTGGTTATTGGATAACGATTTGTCATTAGAGAATTTTATAGAATTATTTAATTCTTTTTAGCGCTTTTTTTGGAGTCGGTTATACATTTTTTTGAAAAAGTTAAATTTATTTTGCTACTTTTTAGTTATTTATACCGTAATACATAATTATGTGTACTGACATATGATGGCTCTTTGCAACGCATTACTAATGAACGCACTTTGCTGAATTCTGATGTATTCACTTTACTTGTCACTGTTTGATTGTCAACTTTTCAAAAGACACTTACAATATCGATTAGTATCGTTGTGAATCTTTAGGTTTTCTGGATGTGGTAACTTCTTCAGATCTGGCACGACGAAAAGCTACCGCATTCATGAAATCTTAAAGTCAACATCTAATCGTACGGACATCGGAAGTGGTTATCGAAAGGTGACAATGCTTCAAGTAAAGTGTCCTTACATATAAGCGCGCGGCAAAGCGCTTCTATATATGAGTAAACAGCAAAATGACTCCATGTATCAATGAATAGTAAAATGCTTTTTTAGTGTAGTCAAAAGTACTCCCCCTTCAGTCAGAAAAAGCAAAAAGAAAGATTTTAACAAAAATCGCTCTGTGATTCAATAGGTAAACAACAAAAATCTAATTCCTATAAATGGAGTAAAGGAATCGGAAATGATTCAACGAGGAATCCGAAAATCATAACCTGTACTTGGCTGCCTCTATAAGAACGTGACAGCATTCGATGCCCAAATAATTTTTTATTTGACGCTTTTGTTCCAACTAAAAATTTGAAACTCACGCCATCGCTTTTATGGAAAATGATTATTTCAGCCTATCATGGAGCATTCTCATGGGTCAAAAGACAAATATTTTATAAAAGCGGGGGAGTGACGATGCAGCAAAAGGGTAAAATTTTTTACAGTGTACATATGAGATATTCCATAAAAGGGATGGAATGATGAAGCAGCAAAAGTTAAATTTTTAACAATGTATCGCAATGTTAGGCATTTTCTATTATAAAATTTGATGATGATTTCCTGTTAGAATTCGATTGTACGCCGAATGATCCTTTATTTCTACACAGACATAAATACATAGTCCATATTATTTTACAAATTCGTGGACATACAAGGACAAGATAGCACAAGGAAATATTACGACACAAGAAAAGTACAACCGGGAGCTACATATAAAGAGTGTGTGCAACGGAGCCAGTGGGATTCGAACCCACAATCTCCTACGCTCTCAAGAGATTAGCAGCGTGGTGTCTTAACCACTCGGCCACAAGGACCCCCTTGATGACTCATTTTTGTCCAGAATCTTTTCAATCAATCGTATACTGTGCTCCATGTGTCGTCATATTCACATTGAGGAATCCTACATGAACAAAATCCGAAATCATTCTGGTGTCTAATCCAGTAACCAAATCTGAATCTAAAGTTAATTTTGCTACACATATCTATGCACTTTATTTTGCATTGATATCTAGAGATAATTTTTTCCTCTGGAGCAAAATATAAAGTAAAAGGTTTTCATCTTTTCAACAACTTAAGGATGTCGATTGGTATCGATGTCTATTTTCGCTTTAGTGGATGCGAGAACTTGTCCATTTAAGCTTTAACATTTCGGAAATTTATCGCATCCAGCAAACTTTAAGGCCGCACACTAGGCACAGAAAAAGACCCGGATGATAATGTGAAGTCTATGGGGGGCGTTCTTTTCAAATATCTCATTCAAATTTTAAAGTTTTTACGTGATTTTTTTTGCATAGGATAGCTGAGAATATTCCACAACCGACCTAGTTTTTACTTTTTCAATTTTGGTTTAAGATTTTTTAAAAAAATTATTTTAAATTTCAAAACCGATTTAAACGGTTCTGAAATTGAAACTATCATTATATAAAACATACATAAGCAAAATCAAAGAAGTAAAAACTAGGCCGGTTGTAGATCATCCTCGTCTATCCTATGTAAAAAAAAAATCATGGTAATATATTAAAAGATATTTGAAAAGACTACACCATAGTCTTTACACTAAATCCGGGTCTTTTTCGGATACTAGTGTAGTGCCTTAAGGTCCACATTGAAATCTGCAGACTTCGTAAATGGCCATTGAAAAGCTGACAATCCATCAGTATACGTTAAAATTATTGTGAAAAATTACCTTTGTTTTTAAAGACTATCTATTTTCTGACTAATGAGAGCGATCTAAAAACGTCTATGGAGCGTTTTCATTGGTCAGAAAATAGATAGTCTTTAAAAATAGAGGTATTTTTTTAAGATATTTTAAACAGGGTACACTGTTAAAAATTTGACCCTTTTGCTGCATCGTCCCTCCACCGCTAATATAGAAAACGGTTACTTCAGCCTATTATGGAGCATTCTCATGGATCAAAAGTGAAATATTCTATAAAAGCGGGGTAGTGACGATGCAGCAAAAGGGTCAGATTTTTTACAGTTTGAAGTACGCGTACACAATCAGAGCGCGTCAAGTTACTTCTATGATTCAATGCATAGCAAAGTAATTCGAAATGTTCGTCTATATGAAAGTAGCAATATTTGAAATTAAGAATGTTCTTTCATAAACGCGGTTTTCCAAAGTACAGAAAATTTAAGAATTTTTATTCCAGAACTTGGCGGTAGTCGCCTGAACGAGTTTGTTTTATGGATGAAAGAAGTTAACTGGCTTAACTTTAATGGTAAGCTTATCAAAATTTTTCGTCATTTATATTTGTCCAAATGTAAATCTAGCACATAGCAATGTACTTTAATTACTTTGTGAATCCGGCATAACAAGCACCCTGATACACAGACATTCTTGCTTTAACGTGTAAGGCTCTTTAGAGATGAATTTTTGCTTTTCGATATCTAATTCTCATGTCTGGATCGATGTGGATCTTTCACTTTGGTGGATACGAGAATTGTTCCAGCTAAGATTTCGTACTTTGAAAAAAACTAGCATCTCTTCAACAGTGGTTAGGATCCAGAAGGATTATTCGCTGTTAAGCAAAACAAGAATGACCAATCATAAGCCTTCATTTTTGAGAACTTTTCATTGTTCGAAGGAGAGAGTCTTGAATACATGGAGTGAAAATCTGCTATCGACACTGTAAAAAATTTGACCCTTTTGCTGCAACGTTACTCCATCGCTTTTATAGAATTTCTTTGTTTTGACAAATGAGAATGCTCCATAATAGAGCGAAGTAATCGTTTCCTATAAAAGCGATTGAGTGACGATGCAGCAAAAAGGTTCATTTTTTTACAATGGAAGCAGTGCTAAAAATTTGTATCCTTTAAATATGCAACGATGCTACTGAATTTCAAAGTGTCGATCACAGCGACATCTGCGGCATTTTCGTGATACATTATCTAGACTAGCAATAATTCTTGCATTTTTAGAAAATGTCCTGCAGATATCTCTTCTATCTTTAAATTTCATTAGCATTGTTGCACATTTAAAGAATAGAACATTCTAGCGCTTTTTTTAATGTTCGTATTCACCACCTACCTCAACCTAGAAAACCTCGGTTGACTGCTCATATGAAATTCACAATAACATTTGATTGGACATTATCAAGAAGACATCCAATCAGGATTAGAGGTGAACACTTTTTGAGCATTCGTCCGAGGTTTTCGGTATAACTTGGGGTTGAAGCAGTAGGTGAATAAGAGCGTTAGTGTTACAGAGGGCGTGTTCAGCACAACTTACCAGTTACTTACCGACCATTTACCGATTGTAGACAAGTACGAAATGAAAATCAAAGCGAAGTGTGAACGTCAACTGCAATTCAACAGAATAGTTCTTATTGATGCCACAATTTGCTTTCGTAATGCCCTATAATCGGTCGGTAACATTGGTTACTTTTGTAAGTTGCTCTGAAAAGGACTTAGTTAGCCGATTTCCACACTATATCCCCTAGATGCTATATTTCCGGCTTCTTGCATAAGAGAAATTGTCCGGAATCCAGGTAGAATTTGCGCTGTTATCGAAACCAGATTAACGAATCAGAAGCCTGAATTTTAGCAAATTTTTCAATGTTTTAAATAAATTTTCTTGTTAATAAATCGCGTTTCGCAAACAGCGCAAAATTTATGTGAATCCTAGCCCTCGTCCAGTTAGGATTTTACACTTTGAACACTGTTAAAAATTTGAAAATTTTACTTTATCGTCTATCCATTGCTTTTATAGAAAATGATTACTTCATTGTAGTATGGTGAATTCTCATTGGTCAAAATAGAGATATTAAATAAAAGCGGTGGAGTAACGATGCAGCAAAAACTTCCAACTTTTAACAGTGAAAAGATCGTGTGTCTATGTAAGTGTAACATAAAAGCATGCAAAAGGAACACTTCTAATTGGTCGATTGCTTCAAAATGAATTTGAAATTTAAAGTTTTTATTTTTAAAAAAGTTCTAATTATCAGATTTTTATGAAATTCGAATGGGACCACATGGGCCTCATATACTTTCAAACAAAAAAAGAATTATCAAAATAGGTTCATATTTGCAAAAGTTATGCGTGAACAACAAATACATACAGGTCGAAATCATAACCTCCTCTTTGAAGTCGGTTAAAAATAAATGTGATTAAAACTGGCCGCTTGGCCAATGAAAAGCGAAGTGGTCATCATGGCAAACTGTATATGAAAGCCAAATGTGCTTATGATAACAATAATCTGTACAATAACGTCGCGGCTTATCACCTGCTCTGCGCTGCCTAACATGAAATTGGTTGCATAGTATATAAAAAATGAAGTGGGTAAGCCCGGTCTGATCTTGCTGACAGTCACATGACTTAGGCTATTATTATATAGATGATAGAAATATATTTTTCTAAAGTATGTGATGAAAATAAATAATTTCAGTAACTGTTTTCAAAAAAGTGTTTTCAGAGAATCATGTAACACCTTCGTCATATTTTAAAGAAAGTAGGTAACTGCAAACGCACATTGCACCAATGGTTTCCTTTAATATTTCTTTTTTTTTTAATTATCCATTTTTTAATAAATACAAATTGTTAATTTATAAGTATTAAATAATTAAATAGATAGCAGCGCCAATACAATTAATTTTAAAATAATTATAAAAATACATTTTTTATTTTAAGCAAAATTAAAATGTCCAAATCAAATTATTTAAATAAAAATAAAAATTCTTATTTATTTCAAAACTTCAGAATTAAAAAAAACATTGGAGACATAAATATATTTTAGATTTCTAAAAGAAAAATATAAATGTTTAATCAAAATTTATAATACTGAAAAATTGATAAATCACAGTAGTTTTTAAAATAGATCAAAAATTTAATTAAAAAATATATAAACATGAGATGAATGAAATCCTAATAATGTAAACCTTTAAACTAACAATAATAATAGAAAAATATATATTTAGTTTAATCCGTATTAATTTAAAAATTTGAACTTTCACTTGAATAAAACCTCATTTTGAATTTTTAAATACAATAAAATATTTACATTGACATATTTGAAATCAGAATTTTTTAATATACATTAAAATATTTGAATTCAAAAATTTGATTTTTTGTTTTAATCTTAAATTAAATTTAGAAAAAAACTTAAAAGAAAAAATATCGAAGCTTAAAATTTTTTATTTATTTTTATTTCATAAAGACTTTAAAGCCCTTTAAATTCTGTTTATCAGGTTCTAAATATCGGCTGAAATGTCTTTGTATAAAAGGATTGTAGCAAAAGGTGAAAGTTTATTACTATAACGTGTGATGTTGCTTTTGACATAAAGGTTTATTCGCTGGAAAATGGAATTTGTTTCCCAATAAACTAAAATAAAATCCATAGGTCTGTATTTTTTGCTTTCAAAGAAAGTAAATATCAGTAGCTTTTCTTTTGATTGAAAAATGTGTAAAATATAACATAGCTTTTTGTAGCAAACAAACAGAGATTTTTTGTAATCGGATTTCATACATATAGGATATATTTCGCTGCAGTTTATGTTTTAATGCATGATCATTCTTATTTTACTAGGTGATCTCATAGACCAATACTAAGGAATGTATCATGTTATTTTTATTCATATATGCATATATATAATTCAATTTACTTCCTCAATCTTTCTTTAAATCAGAAGATTATGAAAGAGGAGTCAAGAACTTTTAATTTTTGTGTTAGATAATGGTGACATTTATGCTGATAAATTGCCAAAAATTGTTCCGATCTCATCTTTTTTCGCATTTAATTAAAAATATGGATTCTTTCACTCATTTCATTTTAAAAAATTGATTTGATTGAAAATTGCAAAATTTTCATTTAAAATTCACAGCATTCACATATTTTTTTTATTTATTTTATCTTTTAAACGAAATGAAATGAAAAATATGAAATAATGTCATTAACCATAACATTTAATTTCTACTTCAAAGCACTGTTTTAATATACATCGCTAAAAAATGCTAAATGTCGAGTTAAAATTCTACTGGGGACATTTGAAACCCGAATAATATAAAAATATCAAGCATTCTTTGTGATCGGGGCATATTTTATGAAATTTTATTCAAAAAATTAATTTTGATTTTGAGATAAAAATGGTCATTTTGTTAATGAAAAGCAGTGGAAGTTGTTTAGGATAGTCACATGACTTGGATTATTAGAATATAAATATAATGATTGCGATAAACCAATATTTAGCGACTTATCATCTGCGTCTGCCCAAGATAAAAGTACCAAAATGGTCTGTTGGCATAGAAAAAGTGAAGCGGTTATTTATGAAAATCACATGTCATAGGCTTTAATTATACGGATGTAAGAGAATATTTGTTGATATTTTACGCGATTTATCTGTCCAAATACGAGCAATTGTATGAGCATTGTAAAATTGTTTACTGTATTCTGTGATAAGACAAAGATTGCTGTTAGGAAATAATTTGATCAACAATGTTGTTTTTTGAACCACAATGATTTTGTGGTAATTAATAACCAGTACTAGTAAGTTTTCTAGTCAAGTAATCAGACTAGCAGTAAAATTGAACCATTTAAACTTTAAAGTTGATATAAAATGTATTTTAAATCAGAAACCTTAAAAATTAAAGAATGAAATTTAAAAAAGGAAGTGAAACAATTGGCATTCCTATTTTTTTTTCTTTGGAGACTAGTGAAGAATTTACGTTACATTGTTAAAGATATCAGTAGCATATAAACTGTAAACGGGTTGGTCATGAGGATTTAAAGTCAAGATATGTGTTTTGGAAGACAATAAAATAATTTCAAAAGAACCGATAAAAATCTTAAAAAAAAACAATTGAAAGATTTTTTTATGATTTTAATACTTTGAGCAGTATAAAGTGATCGTTCGACAATTTAAAAACAAAATAATTATAATAAAAAATAAAAAATATCATTAAGTAAAAAAAATAAAAATAAACAACTAAAATCAATAAAACAATTTTTGAAAAAAAATAAAAGTTATTCTATTGCATTATTTTTTTATAATTTTTATTAAACGATTATTATTTAAATGGGCTATTGGATGAGTTGGAAATAATCTCAGCTATTACTGACTAATAAAAACAGCAAATAGTCATTATGAAATTGATTTGCTCGCTTGGATAATTTCGAATTAATTAAATGCTATTCTATTTATTTTTTTCGTTGCCCATTTATATACATAAAATTTAGGTGCTAACTAAATTCTTATAATAATTTTAAAACCATTTCAATAAACAGCGTTGCTACACGCGACTATTCTTATATTTTGATCGCACTAAAATTTTTCTAACATAAATTTTGAAGCATATTGCTCGTGCAAATGCTGTAAAAGTGCATTTTAATGATTTCTATTTTGAGAGAATGGAGCCAGTGACAAGTAAGAACTGGTCACAATCACTAGTCTTGAATAAATTTTGGGGACAAAGTCATGCCAATATCTTCTGTTCTGCGTGTTATTACGTAATGTCTGAAAACCTTGTAATGAAAGAATGCATTTTTTTTTTCAATCAACAGCAAAAAAAAAGCAACAAAATGAAAATGAAACCGACATTTAAAATATTTTCGTATAGCGAGAAACCAAAAAAATGGCGATAAGTAAGAATTAAAATAATAACTTTGCAAAAACTATTATAAAATAAAAAACAATGGTGGATGCAATTCGAGCTAAGAATAATATCAGATCATCATCATCAGAGGCAGACACGAGTCTGTAATGGGACAAAATGAAAAAGAACTAAAGATAGAGGACTGAAACTGCCAAGAGAGTGACAAAGGGCGCTTGTTAAAACTAGCCAATGTAGAAGATGAAAGTGTTGCCAAAATAAAAGAATGATAATGTGGGGAAGAAATAAAAGAAATAAAGGAAATTAAAACAAAATAAAACTAGTAAAATAAAATATTGTACACACACACACACACACACACACACACACACACATATATATATATATATATATAAGCATTAAGAAAAGCTACAAATGACGAAGGGTTGGAATTACAAAAGTAATTTTCAGGCTGGATAGAGGGAGAGAGATGATGACAGATCATTAATCATGAAAGATCGAGATTATCAAGATTTTTACAAATAAAATAAGCTTTATGAAATTTAAGTGAGAGGGAGAGGTGGAGTAAGAAATAATTTTCAGCTTGAGAAATTGAAAGAATGACTGGAAGCTTAATAGTGAGAAGCAATCAAGAATTTAGAGATTTCTCGATTTTTAATATACTTCTGATGTCCTTCAAATCTGAGTTTTGGTTAAATTAAATTTCGTTTGACCAATATAGCCTAAGTTACAAACGCAAGGAATAAAATTAATATTTCACGGTTTTCCGTAGGAATGAGATCTTCCAAATAAGATAATTTAGTTTTATTTACAGATTACTTTCAAAATCCAAACTGAAGCGAGAACGGATTTTAATAATTTTAAAATAGAGACGAGAATAACCTAGCAGTACTGCAGAGCTAAAATTAGGGTTATTAATCTTAATCAGAAATTCTGGTTCAAATAATTCTTTTCTGAAAATCTAATATTTAAAATTTAAAGAAAATATTCTTTTTATTTTGCTTTGAGTTTTTGTTATGAAATGTAATACAAAATATCCCACATAATATACAAAAAAAAATAAAAATCAAGTAATTTAATTGTTAATATAACCATTACTTAATCTCCCTGAATTTTTCAAAAAAATATTTATACATGGATAATAATTCATAAATCTATAAGTCAAAATCTTTTATTACTACAGCCAATTTGAACTTTAAGCAATCCACATTTTACAAGAAAAATTTCGGTGACAGACGGACAGAAAGGCGCAAGACTAATCTTATAATGGTACCGCTTTCACTGTACAACCTATTCAGAACCAATGGTTTTAATTTTGCACATTTTAAAACTTCAGTTAAGAACTAAGAACGACTAAAAGCGAAAAAAAATTGAAATTCATTTTTTGCACGTAACATTTTATGATACTTAGGAAATAAAAAAAAAACACATTATTTTGACAATATCTCTTAAATTTTTTATATTTATTTAATTTTTTTTTGCATTAAAAAGACAATCAGAAAATAAAATAATCATATATTTAAAAAGTTTTAATTACTCTCTGGCCTCTACAAATGCTATCTTGACGCACAGAAAAATTATTTACCTTTGCATTATTGTACATTTCGTACATTTTTGCTGCGAGCCATTTTAATATAAACCACATCTCTCTAAAAAAGCGCTATAAGAAGCAAATTTCTATTTTGCGTAGTTCTGATATCATTATTCCACATTCACACCAATTTATCTATTTTTAACATTACTTATTTACGTGAAAATTGTTAAGATGTATATCCTATAGGATTCATCGGGTCTAAAAAGATTAAGTACACATTACACTTAAATCGTCAAAATGAATTTAAACTATTTTTTAAAGATATGCTTCATCCAAATCAAAAATTAAGAGAATATTGCAGTGGTGTCTGCAGGATCATACAACAGCGGAAAGCTGAATTGAGGCTTCTTAAACACATTAAAATAAGCATGTTAATGTCTCAAAATGAGAGAATTCAAATTCAAACATTGTCTGTAGTTTAACATAAACTAGCAGGAGTGACCGAGCTAAGCTCTGTCAAAATTAATTTTGTGTTCAACTGGATATAGTGTTATCACTGTATCATTCACTCTGTATTATAACTGTAAAACATGTTATTCATAATAGTAGTATTTTCAAAAACAATCAATAAGAAAACTATGTTTGTATGCACATGTTCATAAATTTTACTTTATTTTAAAATTTACAACGAAAGGATATCGATCCAAATCAGTTTTTTTCCTCAACTCTGATTGGTTTTAACATGCATCTCGAATCCTATTAAGAATGTATAAAAAATTTCTTCACATTCTGAAAGAAAATATATTTTTGCCAGATATAGCCAAATTTGGAGACATTTTTTAATTTGGCGACAAATATGTATTTTAGCTTTCGTAATCTTAATAGTCAATTTTTTGGCGAAATATCGCCAATATTTTGTCAAATATCGCCAACTTATTGACCGTTGCCATATTCGCGTAACTCTAACCCGTATTACCCAAAATGACCCACGAATCAAATTTGATCAAACATGTAACTTGGCTCAATGGTCTTCAGGTAATTAAAACAATAGGATGTACAATTGAATCAAAATCGTTTAAGCCATTTCTTATTTAAAATTAGCTTCACAGCGTTCAGCAATAAAGCGAAATGACCCACTGATATAATTTTGTTTAACGTACGACTCAGCCCGATAGTCTTCTCGTGACAAAAAACGTTTTGTTACAAAATTTAGGTAAAATTGATTGAGTCGTTATTATATATAATTAGAATGACCCTAACCCATAATGACCCAAAATGATCCACTAATCGAATTTTCGCGAGCATGTGTCATAGCCCAATGGTTTTCTATTTCCCGAAAATGATATAATACAAAGTATAATCAAAATGGTACGAGACATTTTCTACATAAAATTAGCATGACCCATCATGACCACAAATTACCCTTATAATCGAAATCTCTCGAACATGTGACTTAGCCCATTAGTTTTCTCGTGTCTAAAAATTGTTACATACAATATTTCGTTAAAATCGATCCAGCTACACTACCAGCTAACTATTTTAACTAATAATTAATAATTTAACTAAACTTTAACTAATCTTCAAATATGAATAGCTTGACCCAGACCTTTTTTGACTCTTTATGACCCATTATTTGAAATTTTTCGAACGTGTGACCTAGCCCAATGATTTACTAGAGCCAAAAAATGTTATATACAAAATTTCGTTAAAATCGATCCACCTGTTCTTTAAATATAGCTTGACATGATCTATTATGACCCATCATGACTCACAAATGACCCTTATAGTCGAAACTTCTCAAACATGTGAGCCCATTAGTTTTCTCATGTCAAAAAACTGTTACATACAAAATTTCGTTAAAATGGATCACACCGTTCTTTAAATATAAATAGCTTGACTCAGACCCTTAATAACACAATATAACCAATCAAAATTTTTTCTCGAACATCTAACCTAGCCCATGTTAGCCCATTAATTTTCTCGTGTCTAAAAAATGTTACATTCAAAATTTCGTTAAAATCGATCCAGCCGTTCTTTAAATATAAATAGCTTGACCCAGACCTTTTTTCCTTTATGACCCATTAATTGAAATTTCTTGAACGTGTGACCTAGCCCAATGATTTTCTCGTGCCAAAAACTTTATATACAAAATTTCGTTAAAATCGATCCACCTGTTCTTCAGATATAGCTTGACATGATCCATTATGACCCATCATGACCCACAAATGACCCTTATAGTCGAAATCTCTCAAACATGTGATTTAGACCATTAGTTTTCTCATGTCAAAAAACTGTTACACACAAAAATTCGTTATAATTGATCACGCTGTTCTTTAAATATAAATAGCTTGATTCAGACCCTTAATAACCCAATATGATCCATTAAAATTTTTTCTCGAACATGTAACCTAGTCCAATGTTTTTATCGTGCCCGTAGACCATGGAATGCAATTTTTAATCAAAATTGCGAGAAAAAATCTCTAGATAAAAATAGCATCACCCATAATAAAACCCAAAAATGATCCACTAACCGAATTTTCTCGAACATGTTACCTAACCCAATGGTCTTCTTGTAATCCAAAACGATAAAATATATAATTTGGTCAAAATCGTTAGAGCCGTTTTTTAGATAAAAATGGCTTGACCCATAATGACCCAAAAATGATCCACTAATAGATGGTCTTCTTGTGCTCAGAAATGGTAAAATCCAAATTTTTTGCGAAAATCGTTGGAGCCGTTTTTGAGATAATATTTACACACACACAATTTTTGCTCGCATTATAGTATTAAGAAAAATATATTTTTAAAATATGTTTAATTTTTTTCGAAAATTCATTACGATTGTCCCATGATACGTGTGAGACATGCTTTCCTACCTATTTTTGCTTTAATAATGTTATTGTATTTTTAATTTAAAATAATTTTTTTAATGTGGAAATCTAGAGTTTTTTTTATCAATTTTAATGCACAGTTTATACTTTAACAAAGTTTAAGTCATATAAAAAATTCTGTAAGTATCGCACGCCTGACATTTTGCTAGCCTTTCATGAAATGAATCTTAAATGAATAAATTATTTTAACCTAAGATTTTAAATGTGGAAATTTTATTTATTTCGTTTAATCATTTGGAAGATGGTTGTTTCTGTCTTTCGAGATTAGAAATATCTGAAATCTTGTGATGTCCGGAACTTTTTTTTTCGTTTTCTGATTGGTCCATGTTTAATGTCTCGAAATGGAATACTTCTGTTGCCAAAATGACAAAAAAAAAGTTTAAAAATATATAAAAAATAAAAAACTCAAAAATAAATTGAGATATTGTTTTCAAACAAATTGCATTACAATGTACTTTTTCTCCTATAATTGTGCAAAAAATGAAAATATGCGTTGTTTAGAAGTTTAAAAATTAGTAGTACTGAAAATTGTAAAAGAGAAATTTTATTTAAAGTTTGTGGATGAATGGTCCCGAATATTAATATTTGATCCATGGCGTATGTAATAAAGTATTCTGTTATTACGTAAGCCACGTTTTGATCATCATAAACTGATGCTGATTTTTTTTTTTTTATAGAATAATTTATAAATCAAAAATTTTAGTCTCTGAAAATACCCTTTTATTAAATTGTCGTTGCAATTTTTAAAATTTCATTATTATTATAATTATTGCTTTTATTTTAAATCTTGAAACTTGTTAAAATCTAGAACTTAAAATGTGTAGATTAAAAAAAATTAATAAAACGTCATTCCATGTAACGTCTGGGACAGCTTTTTCTACATCTACTGCCTGCTTAAACAATATTATTCTATTAAAACATAAAAGTTTCTTTTAATTTGAAAGCATAGTTTTGTATTTTAGCAACTTATAAGTTATTAAACATACAGTGTCTCACTAAAGTGATGCGATTGTGTTTTATAAAAGGAAACTGCAATAAAATAAATAAAGAAACATGTGCAAAAATTTTTTGGGTGTGTTTCATATTTAAATTTAATAACAATTATTACATAACATACATTTTGTCAAAATATTAAAATATTAATTTAGTAAAAATACAATTGTTCAGAACGGAGCAAAAAATGGCTCACATAAGTGATGGGACACTTACTTTTCCATCAAATATTTATCCAAAAATTTTACTTTTTAAAAGGTTTTAATATTTTGTTGGATTTCCTTTTACTTTTAAAATATGATTTAATCTTTTTGGGATGGATTCGACTAATTTTTTTGTGATTTCTGGAGTGATTTTACCCCATTCTTCTTGAAACACCGATTTTAGTTGTTGTTTTGAAGAAATGGTGCGTTTGCGAATTCTTGATTCCAATTCTTGCCAAATATTCTCTATGGGATTTAAGTCTGGAGATTGTGGTGGTATTTTTATTATTTCAGGACAGTTATATAGCAGCCAGAGTCTAACGTTCAGAGCAGTGTGCTTGGGGTCATTCTCCTGGTAGAATTTAAAATCGTTATGAAGGTTCAATTTTCGTGCTGAAGTTTCAAATTTTGCTTTAAAATATCAATATACTTGTACTGATCCATTATACTGTCAATAAAAACAAGATTACCCACTCCAGTGGACGACATACACCCCCATACCATAAATCCTCCTCCACTATGTTTTACTGTTGGTACCAAGTTCTGTTTGCGAAATTCTTCCCTGGGTTTTCTCCACACCAAGATTCTACCGCCAGAACCAAATATATTAAATTTACTCTCATCAGCAAATATAACTTTATTCCAGTAATCAGAATTCTTATTTATGTTGGTTTTTGCGAAAGCTAGTCTGAGTTTTCTATTCTTTTCACTTACGAAGAATTTTTTCCTGGCTACTCTACCGTGATATCCAGCAGATCGAATTACCCTCCTTATAGTCTCAGGATTAACAATTATTACATATAATGCTTGTAAATCAGCAACAACTTTTAAAGCAATATTTATTGGATTTTTTTTAATATTTCGAACGATAATTCGTTTTATTCCATTGGATAGCTTTGATGGTCGGCCAGGTCTTCTTTTATCCTGAATCATATGATTCTTTTTATAACGCTTAATGATATTGAAAACTGTTGAACGACTCAAGTTAGCTATTTCAGCAGTTTTTCTAATAGATTTTCCACGTTCAATATGCAAATTAATAACTAATTTTCGTATTTCAGGCGAAGTTTCTTTTCGTTTAGCATTCATGGCTACACAGAGCTAAAAAACACAAAAATTCCAAAACAAACTGGAGAGGAATACTGCAGACGATTTTATAAATTATTGCCAATTGCTTTTAAGAAAAAATAAAACCCCCAAAAATATTTTTATTGCTTATTTAAGACGATTTTTGTTGCATATATAATGCTGTCCCGTCACTTATGTGAGCTATTTTTTGCTCCGTTCTAAACATTTGTATTTTTATTAAATTAATATTTTAATATTTTGACAAAATGTACGTTATGTAATAATCTTTACTAAATTTAATTATGAAGCACACCCACAAAAAAAAATGTGTACATGTTTTTTTAATTTATTTGATTAGTTTCCTTTTGTAAAGCACAAGTGTCCCATCACTTACGTGAGACACTGTACATATTTACACAAGAGTCACGTGGGGAATATTTTGTATTTTGCTCATTCAATGTCCGCTAATTTTTTCGAGTAGAGGTTAGCTGTGTATTTATTCGTGTATATTTAAATATTATATTATTTAATTTTGATTAAGCATTAAACGAATACTCTTACAAGAAATTTTCAAATAACATAAAATATTTTTTTTTGAAACGTCACACTTATTTGTTATTGAATAAGTAGTTTAAATTTTTTGTCGAAAAATATAATTTTTTATCTGACCAAAGTTATACCAAAGCGTAATCTTTAAAGAAGTAGGGGAGAGTGGGGATACTTGAGCATAGGGGATACTTGAGCCACCCCTATTATCTCTGCAGTTAGTTAATTTTTCTTTCTAAAACTGCCAATATGTTAACACATTTATAGTTCTGAACATGTAAAAAAGAAATCACACATCTTGGTACCATTTTGAAAGTATAGTGATCAATAGTTGTCTTTTCCCTATCTGAAGTAAATTTTTGGGTACATGTTTTTTTTGTTTTTTTGTAATCAAAGTTTTGTTTAAAGTTGCAACTATATACATAATTTTAATAAGCATAATTTCAATTGTATTTTGAATCTAAAATAGTTCTAATAGCTGCATGCTTTATTTAGTAAAACTGTGGGAAACAAAACTAGTGGTAGTGGGGATACTTGAGCCAGTGAGAGTGGGGATACTTGAGCCATGTCTCAACCCTCCCCACTAGAAATTAAACATAGGAGAAACAAACAAAAAATAAAATTCCTTCCTTATATTCACTAATAGATTTTTTTCTGGATAAAAGAGAGAATAATTTTTCATTTTATTTTATTTTTCTTAAAAAAATAACGACTTAAAAATGTTTAAAAATGTATATTTTTTAGATGAAAATATCCATTTTAATTTTCATTTTGACGAGCAAAATAGCCTGTCTAGATAAATGTAAACATAGTTTTCAATTTAACTTTTATTAAATTAAAATAACTTTTTAAAACTGTTTTACAGGCTGTAATCTCTAATACTTTAATTAGTTAGGTCCAACATATTAAAATATTTATTTTTTAATATAACATATTAAGATTAATATCTTATATTGAAATCGTAACCTCTGTTGCTGTAATTTTTTTTAACTAAGAAAATTGAAGAAAAATTGGTAAAAAGAGCTCACAAAAAACAAGAAAAGCAACAAAAATCCCAGTTCAAACTTACCTGCATGGAGCCAAAGAGGAAGACAAAATCTTTTCCTGTGAAATCAAAAAAGTGTTTGAAATAGTAGAATGATACATCTGGCTTAAATTCCGACAGCTACTAAATTAAAAGCATGAGTTCGACATTATCATTAGAGGAAAATTCTGCCAATGATGGTGATGATGTGAAAAGAAAATCTTCTATTGATGGTTGGTTACTAATAAAATATGCCAGAAAGAAAACTAAAAATATTTGTTGGATAAGCACTTAATATTTTGAAAATGAAATTTGCCCGAAGAATAGCAGATTCCAAATTTAAATGACTCTGAACTGAGGGTGTTTCTACCGTCGTTATAACTCAAGTTGAAATTATCATTTGACAACCAGTTCTAACGACAAAAAATGATCGTATTACTAACTTTGTTTTCTCAATTGGTTTGGAAGGACTTTATGTTTCATAATTTATCATTCTGTAAAATGTTTGTGCAAAAATAAAGCGAAAAAAATTACTTTTGTAGGTATTTTTCCGTAGTGGCTCAAGTATCCCTTTACCATGGCTCAAGTATCCCTCCCATGGGGATACTTGAGCCATCATGTAAAACAAAAAATAAACATTTTTTATACATAGAAAAATAGTTCAAAACTAATTGAAAGTGGTTTTCAGTTGAAGAAAAAATATCAAATTTTCATTTTCAATATTTTATTTTATTATAAGAAATTATAAAAAATTTAAAAAAATTAAAATTCAAAAAATGGCTCAAGTATCCCCATCTTCCCCTATACAGCTTATAATGTAATTAAATTACTTACAAGATCTGTCGCAGCTGAACAGTATTTTGCGATGCCAGAAGCAATTAATAAAAATATCTAGGCTGGATGGAATTGCATGTAAATTATCTCAACATCGTAATTTCTGGAATTATCCTTATAGCTATCTGATACAATTTCCCATTATATAAACAATTAAGAAATCATTCAAAAATTGGCTAGTGTTACAAATGGATATATTTTCTAAGTTCCAATGTTTTATTATGAATATTTAGCAAAATGTATGTAGGTTTTAAATATTCATTTTTGAAAACATTGAATATCTGAAAGAATTTATTAGGATCAAGGGATAAAGTACACTAAAAATGAAAATGCCAGAGATTATGATTAATATAACACCAAAATACTGTTTGATTTTCATATTTTTGTCGAAAAACTTATTTAGGAAATAGTTACAATGTATAAAAATAAATGCAAATACAGATATAACAAGTGAGCCAAAATTTCGTTAAAACTTTAAATTTTTTTTATAAAGGAAGATGCTATAAAAAAGAGTGTGATTTACAAGAAAGGATTCGTAAAATAATTGATTTTTATTCTTTGTTTTAATAGTAAAAAGTTTTAACATAAAAAGTTACTTGTTGATGATTCTGACATGCAAAGATTCAGTAGAATTTTAGATGTCCTCCTTGTAAAAAATTAAATTTATTTTTTTAAAACTGTTTTTAAACATTATTATCCTTTTTATTTAAATGTATTTTGAATATTTTTAAAATAATATTTTTTTTGTTAATTTTCAGTTATTTTTTTCATGTTATATTTTATTAAAGTGTCTTACATTTTCAAATCAATTCAACATTTAACATGCATAGTATTGTTCAAAACGAAAATCGAATACATTATATAGTATAGTGAGTAGAATATTATTTTCTTGATATTGTTTTAATTTTAATTAATGAGTTTAAAATGTATTAAAAATACCCTCGTGTGGATTCATGCAAAATATTTTCTATTACGCGCAATTTTTGTATTCAGAAAAATATAACAACTCGGTCACATTAAACTGAGTAAAAATTATTTAGAAAAATATATACTTTGTGGATTTCAATAAATTAAAATTAAAAATTAAGGTATACCCAGACGCAAGTTTTGCTTAGCGCTATATGTAAAGTTAAGCAGTAAAAAATAAAAGTTACTAATGTAAAAGTAGAAGTTACTAATGTATTTCCTAATTTAATGCACTAATGTATTAAACTTCTCAAATTTATATTAATTGTTCGCTATAACACAATACAAGAGTTTCATTTGCAATATATATTATATTGTCATTTAAATTTATAAGCCAATATAGCAAAAGCAGCATCTTATAATGTATTCTAAAAATTAAAATATACAGTACACATGGCTACGTTTCTTAAACAGACTTCTTAAAAATAAAATGTCAACTGACACGAAAGCTTCATACACTTTATTGCGATCTGACAAAGTAAATTCTGAGAAATAATATTTTGGCTTATTTAAAAAATTCGAATTTAATATTTGTCAAAAAGTTTGATAAACTATTTTCGTTTCACTATCATGTACTTACATCAGATAAAAACGTTTATTTTTTCTGATTTAATGAATTCCCTTTGAATCTCACGGTTAAAAAGTATTTTAGTAAAAAGCGAAAAAAATAATCATGTTCTTAACATGTGATAAACAGAGACTGATAAAGTTAAAACGTCTTAGGCGCAAGGAAAAATCCCAAAGAGCCAGAATGAAAAATCATTTGTTTTATATTAACGGATTCACTGCAAAATGTAACATTATGTACATATAATTGTGATCGGTTATTTTTGAATGACAATTGACTAGAAAATAAAAATAACTAAATTGCTAAATGGTATGCAAAATGTTGCAAAATTTAAAAACTATACAAACTTTAATATAAATTTAAGAAATTGAAAGTCTTAATCTTCCTCTGAGATCCTCATTCATAAAATATTGTTATACTGCTCCCAAAAAGATCAAAACCGTCTTTAAATTCAAAAGTTCATTATTTTTAACAAAACTTTGAGTTTCTTAAATTTACTTTAATATTTGTGTAGTTTTCAAATTTTGCAACATTTTGTACATCATTTAGTAATCATGTTATTTATATGTTCAAGCCTATTTGTACCATTTCTTATTGTAAATGTCCAGCTGTTTCATAATTTTTGAGTGATATGTCTCATTTGTCAGTGAAAATGAGAATGTCTATTTAATACAAAAATCAAACTGAGAAAATTTTTTACTATAATACCGTTTTTATATAATAAAAATTTAATAAAAATAAACTATTATGTTAAATATTGAAATAGGAGACAAATTAACATATTTACCTTTAATTCTCAATAATAAATTATATGCATAAATCAATTATACCTATGAAATTTTAATTTGAAATATCATTTGCCGATTGAATTTTCAGGAAAAATATCATGTCAAGTACTGTTTTTTGCTTGAAGGACTGTCATGGTGTATTGTCTTCCAATACAAGTAAACGTGCTGTTAAAAATAAATATTTTCACACATGGATTTTTTTTTTGTTGCTGTTGTTTAAAGAGAAATATTTTAAATCCAATGGCAAATGTTTAGTTGCCTTAGGTTAGTCGTACCCAGGTGATAGGTATTGTGTGAAGTATGACAAACACTTCCAAACTAACATGAGTGGGAAATAATGCCACAAAAATTAAGCATAAATGAAAACGTGTCAGATGTAGCAATTCCGAACATTTATTCTGTCTCATACATGTTAACATATTAAAATTCGTTATCACTGTGCCAAATTTACATGGATATATACCCACAATAGGAATTCTAATGATATGAAATTCCGTGAATTAGTTATTGAGGTATTATTATCGCTAAAATAACATGAATCATACAAAATGCAGCACGGTTGCACCATTTGTTTGGTGATTTAGACAACTTATGTCAACATTTAACAGAACCTGAATTTTGATGTAAATTCATGCATTAATTCTTGAGATTGGGCTACGGTGAGAATCGTGAAAATTTCAGAATAGCAGTGCGTCCTTTAGAACAATTTACGCCAAAATATAAATAACAATCGAAATCAGAAAGGAGGTGGGTCAATAAGGGCCATTTTTCGCCCATCAGCACCTAAACGTGACATACATTTTTTTCATTAGTATACCTTATAACAAGAAAATAATAATATCTTGGATAAAAGTTTAATATTTGATGAAAAAATAATATATATATTTAAGTAAATATTGTGCGTTTTAATGAGCATAAACACAATTGTCATTAGTTTTAATCCGTATAATCAAAAGTAAAAACAACAATAAGTGTAAAAATGAGATAAATGGAGCTTACCAAGATTATTATTTCAATACATGAAAATCGGAAATAATAAATAACAAATAATAATAGTAATAAAAATAATAGAGTTTCAGACTTTTTGGGCAATATCTTTTAGATTATTTTCGTTATCGATTGCTTCGCCAGAATCATTAATAGACCATCCAGCGGCCGCATCTTGTACAGTATATGAACACATTCGATATTTGGTTTTTTATTTTGATTGAGCAATTACTGTAGTATTGTAAGCCAGAAACCATAATATGAAAAAAACATGCACCCACCACTCTACGACACTTTGGCGTACTTTACACTGATAGTACTATTATGTTATAATGTTTCGCTGTGTTTCTATCCAAATATTACAGTTTTTAGAAATTGTGCTCTGAAAAATCAAATTTGGGTTACGAGAGGTGTCCCTTAGCATCATCTGTTGAAAACTCATGCTGCTTAATTAAGAATCTTGGCATTTCATGTTCAATATCAATTTCGTGCAGAAGTTCCAAACAATCCCGGTAAAATCTATCAATACTCTCAACATCATTTGGCTTCAGCCACTCTCTTATTATTATATGAATATTTCTTTTATTTGTTTGTAAGTATGTTAGCGTAATTGTTATTTGTTTCCGCGAAGTAAGGAACGAAGACATCCAAAATGTAATTTGAAGTAATGACGAATTCCATATGCTTAACAAAACGTCTTCCTTTGAAGAAGGAATGTTTCTGAAAGAAATACTTCACACTCTTCTGGATATAAACGTACGTGCTATCGAAAGCAGTCATCACAGTATCATTATTGTCATCCTTAATAAACAATCTTCCTGCTGAAGGCCTCGTATATTTTTCAATAACTTGTGTTCTGGTGATGTGTTTCATTCTACAGAGTTCTTGAACAACGTTCTCAATCAAAGCCTGGTTTTCATATTTTACAGAAGATATTATTATTTTTCTTATATTAAATAATGTAGACAGAACACAATGATAGAGGCCAGTTTTAAGTTTTACAAGTAACATTGCAAAGAAAGTACGAGATGACCTCTTTATTGAGGAACGTATTTTGGTCTTTAGAAATTTAAAAATATCGTTAAAATCAGACGAAAATATACCCATGAGAATATAATAACAGATTTCGGAAAAGTGTCCCGGTGTATAAAAATCGAGGCCTTCTTTGCTACATTTCTGATATTGGTTTAAATATTTTCATGCATCACATTTCATACATCGATATATTCTCATTTACAGGACTTAAATCTTGCAGAGTCAATTTACCGATCAAGTAATATGAGTTTTACAGCATCGTTTTCGCGACAAAATATAGACATAAGTTTCTATAAGGGCTTGAGTTTCAATAGCTTTTGCTACAATAACGAGGCAGTTCTTACCTTTACATACTATACAACAAGTGTTAAAATTGTGAAAATGAGATATTGATAAATATATAATAGGTTTCTCATTTGTAGTCTCATCGACAGTAATCGTTGATGCACAATCTCTTATTGTTACATCAAAAGAAGAAATAGAATTATTTAGAGAATGGAGAGCACAAAATACATATTATTTGTATTTAGAACACTATTTAGAACCACTCTGTAAATCTCAGTTATTCGAACATCTAAGTATCAATATAATTTTTCTGTTAGAACAGATACGAAAAGCTTTCTGCGAGACTTTACAATTATGAAATTGGTATCCAAGCATTATTTATTAGTAATTTCTTTAATAAATATTTACAAAAATAATTTTAGAAAGGACCATTGACGTGTGAACAACGTTAATACTTTTTAAGTACGGCAAAAGAAGTCTGAACGCGCTCCGACAGTAGTGCATTTGATTCTCTCACATGATACATTTTTTTTCTTTACAGGTAGAAGCGCACACTGAACCCAAATAAAATAATGCTCATATAAAAGCTTATAAAGTGTAGAATCAGTGCATGTCATAATTAATGATGTTCATCGAGCGCCTCTTAGTAAAAAATTAATTCAAAAACGCAAAAAACGTCAAAAATGCAGAAAAAAGCCAAAACACTCTACTTTCGGGCTATAATTTCCATGACTTACTATTTTATTTATCACCTAAAACTTATATTAAAGAAAAATACATATCTTTAACCATACAAATCCACAGAACAATAATCTGAATTCGAAACATTTTTTTCCGGGTATATGATGGGCGAAAAATAGCCCCTATTGACCCACCTCCTTTTTATGAAACTCCGTGCATTATTTCTAGAGATAGATTTATGAGAAAAAAAGCAATAAACAAGAGTCATCTGATGACATATTGACACCAAAAGATAGAGGGTGATTTGTCTCTATTTGTCAACATTTTAAATTTTGATAGCGACTCTTTAAAAAAACCTAGATATACAAAATATAATTATCATTAAATATAATGATCAAATCTTGAGAAATGCCAATAAACAAAGATTTAAATGTCAAACGATTTTTATTTCATATTCAAGACGTCGTCTAACGTACTTTTGTGTACTCTGTAAAAAAAAAAATCTGCAAAGTTACTAAACTTTTTCTAGGAAACTAGGATTCCTAGAACTTTTCCTGTAATGGAAACAGCAAACATTCAAGTTTCAGATTCGGTTACATGAAATATTCATGTTATCGTAATATGAAAAGTTCTTGGAATCCCAGTTTCCTAGAAAAAGTTTAGTAACTTTACAGATTTTTTTTACAGTGTACGTCTTTCTACAATGTTTATCACAGCATATACTTTCACTAAATAACTTTTGCTGATATCTTTAACATGCAAATAGAGACACAAGATGTAATAATATTTAGGCACAAATTTAATTTTCAATCAGGATTATCACACTTATTTGAAAATGTCATGTATACATGAGTCTACACTGTAAAAAAAATCTGTAAGGGTATTAAACATTTTCTAGGAAAATGGGATTTCAAGAACTTTTTCTGTAACGGTAACAACAAAAATTCAAGTTTCAGAATCGGTTACATAAATTTTTCCTGTTATCGTTACATGAAAAGTTCTTGGAATCCTAGTTTCCTAGAAAATACTTAGTACCTTTACAGATTTTTTTACTGTGTAATAAAGTCTGTTCTACTTAAAAAAGAAAAAAAATCATTGAAGTTTTTTATTTCAATAGATTATTTTTAACAGTGTAAAAAATGATATACATCTCTGTTAATTTGTTGATTTTAAATCCAAATGATGATTAAAAAAAATCGTTTTCAGATAGTTTATCAATATTTTGATGTCTGTTTTTGTTAAAAATAAGTATCCATAAAAATAGAACTTTAAACATAAATATTACTTTGTCCGATCTAAATTTTAAATTTAATATTTTAGAATGCAGTACAAATGTTTGGAATGTTTAAATTTCCTTCACTGTTCTTATTTAACAAAGGAATGAAAATCCATCCAGCTCTGTTTATTATACTATATAAAAAGGTTACAACACTTCTGAAAATGCTTTTACATAAATGTATTGGAAAAAAGAAGAAACTTTATTACTATAATGCTGAGATGTTGCTTTTGAAATATCGGTTTATTTATGGGAAATGGATTTTGTTCCTTAGTAAACAAAATTTCGAGACCTGAAATATTTTTTTCTTACGGAGCAAGTGGCATTATATCCGGAGCTTCAGTGTTGTAAAGAGTATAATGTAAATGCAACTTACATATTTAGAAAGAGAGAAATGTTTTGTAGTACGATTTTATGCGAACTAGATGGATTTTCAGGATAAATATTGTTTTAATGAATAAACATTTCTCCTTTTGTACACTGTAAAAAAAAATTGTGAAGGTACTAAACATTTTCTAGGAAACTGGGATTCCAAGAACCTTTCATGTAACGATAACAGGAAAAATTCATGTAATCGATTCTGAAACTTGAATTTTTGCTGTTATCTTTACAGGAAAGGTCTTGGAATCCCAGTTTCCTAGAAAAGGTTTAGTACCTTTGCAGATTTTTTTACATTGTATGCGTTAAAATTTAATACGATTCGATAAGATTTAAGGGGATAAATTATATTTGAAAACCGTCTATTCAATTTTGAATAATACTGTAATGTGTGTGAAAATTATTGAATAATACTGTAATATATTAAAAATTGAATTAAATTAAAAACAAAATTTATGCAGGATATTCTGTTTTGCTAAAATTTAATAAAAAAATTAACTTTTTAACAATTTTCACTACTTTTTAGAATATGACTCATTTTTGCTTCGATTTTTCCCACATTCATTAGTATATCTACACTGGTGTCCAAAAAATAAGCATAATTGGTAATTAAGTAATTATTTTTAAGTAATGAAAGAAATATAAATCGAAATGTGGTGAAACTCCAGGTGTGTAAACAAAATAGTACGCGTCATATATTTTCACGAAGAGTTTTCCCCGAAATCAAACAGGGGACCGTCAACAAATTGAAAAAGAACGAAGATCTTTTCGATAACCCTGTCAAAACTAATATAGCAAAAGTTTTCAAACTGCACATTATGATTAATTGGCTTATTGTAATGTACTGTGTTTATTTTTATAAGGATAGCATGTACACTCGTAGAGAAATTAAGGTTTTTATAAAAAACAGTCGTAATTTTTTCCAAGTTTTTTGCTTATAATTTGCAGAGGTCTTATTATAAAATAATGTTATTTTCTGAAAATATGACAAACATCATTGTACACAATACCCTGCCATCAGAATATAAAAATAATAAAAATTGTATGAAAAATGAGTATGTTTAGTAAATAATTTTTCATTGCGCATGCGTCAACGATATCAAAATGTCATTTGCATATTGTGTTAGCTAAATGTATAGAGCAACTTCTGTAAAAGTTTCAAAAACATAGCTTGAAAATTCTGAAAATGGTCGCCTATAGAATCAACTCAAAATCCGTTATTCCTAAAGGAAGCAAAAAAATCAGGGATTTTACCTAAATATAGTTGTACGTGCAATATTGTGTAGGCACTAAACAATGGAATATGGATACAGCCCCACATCTTTTTGCTTCATTTAGGGAATAAAGAATTTTGATCTCATTCTATCAACTATAATTTTCAGAATTTTTGAGCTATGTTTTTGAGACTTTCACAAAATTTGTTCTATACATTTAACTAACATAATATGCAAATGAAATTTTAATAGCGTTCACGCAAGCGCAGTAAAAAATTATTTAGTAAACCTGCTCATTTGTCATACAATTTTTATTATTTTTTAATTCTGATGACAGAGTATTGTGTACAATGATGTTTGTCATTTTTTCAAAAAAGAACATTATTTTATATTAAGAACTCTGCAAATTATAAGCAAAAAACTTAGGACTGTTTTTATAAAAACCTTAATTTCTCTACGAGTATACATGCTATCCTTGTAAAAATTAACACAGTACATTACAAGAATCCCATTAATCATAATGTGCAGTTTGAACGCTTTTGCTACATTAGTTTTGACAGGGTTATCCAAAAGATCTTCGTTCTTTTTCAATTTGTTGACGGTCCCCTATTCGATTTCGGGGAAAACTCTTCGCTAAAATATGTGACGCGTACAATTTTGTTTACACACCTGGAGTTTCAGCACATTCCGATTCATATTTCTTTCATTACTGACAAATAATTACTTAATTACCAATTATGCTTAGCTTTTAGACACCAGTATATATATGTAAGTGAAGAAATTTCAGTCTGCTTGCCTGTCTGCCTGAATGTGTATAACACTAAAATTATAATACCCAGTTCTCACCACCAGAGTCATAACATGTGATCATTTTTTCATGTTTAGCTAACACCGGAATGTGCACTTCGCCGCGTATTTTAAATTTCCCTTTAGATTTTTTTTAAAATTAAAAATTATATACATATCAAAGAATATTTCATATGGTGTCTGAATTTTACGGTTGAATGCTAGCAACAAACTACGCACGTTTTTGTTAATTTTTCTGTTTTGATGATTTTGTTTTATCTGATAGATTTGCAATAGATTTACAAAATCCATCCATGGCACTATAAAAATCACCAAATTAGGTAATTACCCTTTTATGTTTTCTTAGAATTTGTTGATATGTGCACGTCATGCGTGTGCTCAGAAGGTTTTGCATGGAGTAGGTCTCATTGAAGAAAGGAATTTTAAAACAATTCAATTATAGCATTATTCTTGTTGTTCAAAAGAGCTAAAATCAACGACTATATTTCTTTATCCTTCCAAAACATGGTTTTCGTAACAGAAATACATACCTGTGTTCACTCAGGTAAAATTTAAAATGTTCTAAAATTATAAATATTTTCCAGATAAACTTTTATTTTATTTTCTATTTTAGTATGAATGGATTTAGTATGAATTTCTTTCAAAACATCTATGGTCCCGGGTAACGCCGGCCGGAAAGCTAGTACTAGCGCACGGGTTTTTAGTGGTATGAGATTTTACATTTGACATATGTTTTTCGCTTGTATCGTAAAATAGAAGGAAATTCACAAACACTCAATTTAAATATTTTAAAGAAAATAACTATACTCTTGAATGTTAAACCTATGTAAACAAAGATAATGACAAACAAGCCTTAGTATCAATCGAACCGGCAAGTTATAAAAATATGAACATGGATAAAAATCAGTTCATTTGCATGGGAATTGCTCTAGATCTATTAAAAAATTTACATTGTCATTTAGGTAAAAATAAGACCCCAAAATTTTCACAATTAAAGAAACTTTCAGTTAATATATAAAAGGGAATATTGTTAATTGACCTATTTCAAAGTAGTTTGTCTCCTTAACTGTGTAAATGTGTTTAATAGTTTTTGAATGTGGAATGCCCATTTTAGTCCGTGCAATTATAAAGTCCAGATACCTTTTCCACGATAGTAATTATTGTTTGAACATTACGAGCATTGTAGAAAAAAATATACCTGTATCAACTTATATAAATTATGAAATAAATTGCATTATTGGAACTTTAATGTTTAAATGCAATAACATTTTAAACTGAATATCGAAGCGATGGTATAAATTGAAAGAGATGCATTGATGTACTTCTTTTGTGAGGTGAGGGAGGAAATATAATGGAGAAATTTGATAACTTATTTCAGAGTTTCGCTGTTCTCTCTGGAGAATTATCTTAAAATCAGAAGTTGACAGCTGAGGTTAAATGGTGAGACAGCTGGGGGTACATGGAAATAATGCCAGTAATGGCGAAAATCGCAAAAATGGTGAGCAAAGTCACAAAATTATTAGAGATGGTAATATGGATTTATTACATTATTGTGATAAGAAGATTAATAATTATAAAATAATAATAAATATATTTGCGTTATATAGTTGATAGGTGGTGAATGTAATACAAAAGCCAATCGCACGCAATCTTAAGTCATCGAGCACAAGAAAAATTCTTTTATTTTATAAAAGAGTAATAATAGGGGAAGATAATCATCCATGTCTGCGGGAAGCGAAGTGGTGCATAAGCTAAAAAAGAATACCACTAGTGGTTCACTCGTACGATGTACATTACTTTTGTTAGAATTAAAAATATGAAAACATGAAAAATTGGGCACAGGAAAACATAAAGCTAAGTCTACGAATCAAACACTAGTGGTATTCCTTTTTGGCTTATGCAGCACTTTGCTTCCGGCAGAAATGTATGATTAGATTCCCCTATTACTACTCTTTCATAAAATAAAGGGATTTTTCTTGTGTTCAATGACTCAGAGTTTTGTGAGGTCGGCTCTTGGACTAAAGGGAGAGTGTCTATGAGAAATGGAGGTAATCCTAAATAAGAAGCCTAATAAAGAGGTACTCCGAAATAAAAGAGAAGCACTGCTTTAGAACTGCACGAGAAATAAACAATATATGCACGAAATATTTAAACGGGTTCTTACTCTTCAAGATTTTCTTTGTTACAAAGTCAAAATTGACGTAAATGAAACTAGATTATCAAAAAAGAAACTTTTAGGTTAAAGGTGTTTTTATCAACACTTATATACAATAATATTATATTAATTCATTGTAAAATTTTAAAGTATGATAATTATTGCGTTTGTGTAAAAATGATATTAGATTTGCAAAAGAAAAACTCTTTTCATTGTCTATTTGTATATTATGAATATATTCTAATAAGTATTTTATTATATTAAAAAAAATAGTCCGAAGAATTTTCTTAAAAGAAAATTTCAATAATATAGGCGGTACATAGTTTGATTTTTAAAACAAATTTAAATTAGTTAAAAATAATAAAAGAAAACTACATTTAAAAATATAAATTTGCTCAAATTGACTTAAAATATCCATTCATATTTTCCAAACTGTATAAAACTTAAGTGAATAAAAAATGTAAAAAAGCAAGACGATAAAGTTGCATCTCATATTTTGTAATATTACTGAATTTCTCATAGAATGAAGTACGCAAATTTGAGAAATGAGAATTGTATGAAGTTTTGAAGAAAAAATGTAGAAAATTTATTTTGTTGCATATTTTTTAAACATAAAATTAAAAAAAAAATTAACTCTCTGATGATGAGTTACTTATAAACGCCTTTTGTGGATTACTTTATGCGAACTGAATGTTAAAATAAAAATTGAATTCTAAAGAAATGTTTTTACAGTCTCAATTTAAATAATTTTTATAATTTTATGTGGATATGAATACAGTGGTTATAATTACAAAACGAATCACGCCATTCATTAATGTCACATTCATAATTTTAATTAAAGAAAAAAGCATAGTCTTGCATGGTTAGAGACACTGTCGATTCAAAAGAATGAGATCTTTTCTGACAAACAGACTCACTTTTATCTGATAAATCAAATGGCGTGTAAAAGGCTTTTGCATAAATCTAATTTTTTTTTTTCTTCATACCATTAACCATGAACAAATTATTGAGTTTTTGTATAATCATACAAAAAGTTTCGTTTTAAAAATGATTAAAATTATTTAACAAAATTACACCTTATTAATATAGTAATTCTAATTGCTTAAAAAGATGTAATGAAGATTTTAAAAACAGACAACTAGTTTTATTTTATTGGTATATTAAGAAAGCAGTCAATGGAATTTCTTTTTTAGCCCTGTAAATCATCTGTAAATGCTTCACACTTCTTCAACATCGAATAGTAATCTATATTAAATCTCATTAATATATAAAAAATCCAAGCAAATTCGTGTATATTTAAGCAAGTTATGATACAGATAGCCCGATAAAAAGCGGGAAAAACACATAGAATTAACTTTACACTATATTGGACAATATTTATAAATTAAACATTAAGTGTAATTAATTATTAATAGTATTAATTAATTAAATAAACACGAGGATTCAATATAATTTAAACAAACTTTAACTTTTAATATATATATTAAATTGCTTCTTTTTATATCTTCAAGTCAACACAATTTCAATAGAAAATTTAAAGTTTTTTCATTACAATTTCAATCACATTTTAAATTTTTAAACGTAATAAAAATTCTAGCAACATTTTTTCTGTATACTTTAAATTTTTGAACAATCTATTTTTCTGTGTATTGAAAATATCTCAAAAGATTTAAAATACATTTTGAAAACAATTTTTAAAGAGCCACTGTTGAAGATTTATTTTTCTCAAGGTATTTCCCTGAGCATTCAATTACAATGAAATATAATACATAAAAGGTACTATATAGAAGTATTATTTGTAAATATATTTGAAGTTATGATTTTTATCCCACATACAAAGAAATAAATTTTTCATAAGGGATTTTAATTTATTTTTCTGATAGTAAGATTATATTTCTATTTTCAAATTTAAAAATCTGTAAAATGGAGAATATATATGTGCATGATTCGTTTATTTTACTTATAAACTAAAATATTCTAAAATAGTTCATATTTTATTTTTATAAGTGGAGTTAAATTAATAAAAAAATTACTGAATACAAATTTAAAATGTTATCTCCTTTATAATTTTCCCCTATTCATCCATTTTTTAATTTTTAATAATCAAAAGGGTAAGTTAAATAAAAAATAATTAACGTGCGCATAGTTGTTTTTCAATAAATCACTTGTTTTTAAATATCTGGTGTTTCTTATGTTTAATTAATTTTATATGTATTGAATATCATTTATATATAAAAATATAAGCAAATCCGAGTATATTTAAGCAAGTTACGATACATACAGACTGATAAAAAATAGGAAAAACACATTAATTTCATTAAAATTTTAATAAATTTTGACAGTATTTATATTTAAACATTACGTCACGTGAGAATAATAAGGTTCTATCTGTGTTCTGGAAAAAAATGACTTACTGATATAGAAATTTACTGTTTGTATCTATGAAGTCATTTCTGAATTAAAATGACGCCATATTATGATTGGAAGGTGATATGTAAATTATATGTAACATAATTTTGATGCAAAAATTTCTCGTAGATATAAATAGAACCTATCTATATAGATAAGACCATTTTTTTCAAAAACACAGATGAAACTTTAATATTCTCAGGTGACGATTAGTTATTCAGTTTATTAATTATTTAAAATATATACAATGATCAAATAGAGCTTAAACAAACTTTATCTTTCAATTAATCCATAAAATTGCTTCTCATTCACTCTAAAAAATAAATATGTAAATTAGACAAATTTATATATGTGTGTGTAAATTCCTAAAATTACACACTTGACATGAAAATTACCCACTTTTTGCAAAGTTTTACCTGTTTTTATGTGTATTTTAGCTTATAAAACTGTCAATTTTGTTACCACTTGAAAAACACAAATAAGAGGATAAATGCTAAAAAAGGACTAAATTTACAAAAATTTGTATGTTATTGTAATTTTTACATAATGGTATATACATAGGCAAGTGTGTAAATTTCTAAAATCACCCACTTGTAAAAAAAAAAAAATACACTTTTCCTTCTAAAAATACATATAGGGTGGTCATAAAAAATCTAGAGCCAATATATAGAGCTCTAACAACTAGTCCGTTCAACCGATCGAGGTGAAATTTCAGATATAGCTATTCAGAGGTATGTGCTCGAGATTTGTTGAACGGCAACAAAAGGGCGCTCACAGTTACGGTTATAGTTACAGAAACTCGAAAATGTCCAATAGCAACACCCATTTTTTTTCATCACAAAATGCTCAGCGCATGCGAAAACCCTAAAGAGCGTTAGAACCGTGTGTATCGCAAAGAACGGACACGTTATGCACGCACAAAAAAACTGTTCTGCGAATCCCCCCCTCCTATAAAAAAACACGATTGGGGCGCACGGAGGAAATTTGCGTATTACACAGAGTCAGTACACTAATCTCTGATTACAACACAAATCGGAGAAAAGAAAGCTTTTTTTATTACACATTTTCCCCATATGTGCCATCACAGACAATTACACATTACATGGTGGGGACTGTAGACAATACAGCCGAACGTTATTTCGAATGAGGGATGTTTGCAATCTCACGTTGGATAGAATCTTTCAAATCCGGCAAAGTTTGCGGATTGCACGTGTACATCCTACATTTTAGATATTCCTAGAACCTGAAATTCATAGGAGTGAAGTCGAGGGATCGTGGCATTGACGTTACCAGTTAAGGTGAAATGTGCATCGTCTGTTCAAAATATGCGAAGAGGTCGATCGTTATCTCCATCATATTGGATAAGAAATTCATTAACAAAGTCTAGATGTTGTTGATGGTCTCTCACTTCCAACATCTGGGCGCGCTGGTACCGGTAAGGAAACATGCGGATTACAGAGCACAGCAATTTTAAGACCATTGATTTCGATATATCAAAAACACGAGATGCATCTTTTGTAGTTTGCATGTGTCCTCCGGTCACCATGTTATGCACTTTCATAACAGTATCCCCAGGAACAGTTGGTCATCCGAATTGCGGACTATCACAGATGCAGCCAGTTTCTTCGAATATCATTACTAAATCACGAAGAGCATATGAAATGCATAGGCCACGTATTTGGCGATAGATTCGACGGTAAAAGTGCCAGGTTTTCGCAGAATTCATCTCATTTTGATAATAGTTTTACCAACTCACCAAGAATAAAGTCATTTTATTGGCATCTGCGAGCTCCGACTGAAGAATTAACGTTCCCACTTTTTGCCCGTTTTCTACGCTGAC
This sequence comes from Maratus speculifer, assembly GCA_964019185.1. Taxonomy (NCBI): domain Eukaryota; kingdom Metazoa; phylum Arthropoda; class Arachnida; order Araneae; family Salticidae; genus Maratus; species Maratus speculifer. Next base: position 255,136,718 of record OZ025295.1, on the reverse strand, counting down.
TATCTGGCAAAGGACGTTCATTGATTGGTATTTTGTCTCTGTCATATTCAAATTTTCTTCGTGAGCCTTGGTCGTGTATTTTTGGAGGCCGTTCGTAGAGCTGATTTTGTGCGAGTATAACGCGTCCGTTTATTGCAAAAACAATACCGTACCAACGCCGTTTTTGTTTTCGCAAGTACTGAGCATTTTGCGATGAAAAAAAATGGTTGTTGCCATTGGATAATTTTGAGTTTCTGAAACTATAACGTAACCGTGAGCGTCATTTTGTTCCTGTTCACAGAATCTCGAGCTCATACCTCTGAATAGCTATATCTTAAATTTCACTTCGATCGCTTGAAAGGACCGACCGCTAGAGCTTCATATATTGGCAAAGTTTTTTATGAGCACCCTGTATTTTAATGTCTGTTTAGTTTGTGGCATTAAGTTTGCAAGTTGTTATCAGTTCATAAACTCAGAAAAATGTGTAAATGGAGATAAAACCCGAAATTACACTATTTACTGTGTTACAAAAATTATAAATGCGTGAATTTTAAAGTAGACATTACGAAAGGGATGAAAGGCTTACATATTATTCAGAGATACACTTTTTATTTCAGTAATCCCATTCCATAAATAACATGATGTCATTGCATTGCGGTAACAGCATTTTTAAATAATAAACAAATATATTTATTTTTTTTAAGATACTCTAGTCACCTCTCTCACACTCCCCGTTTCAGCAGCAAGTGAACATTTAAAAGAAGTTTAAAAAATTTAATCTCGACAGATGTAACAATACATGTAACGTAAAATTTTATTCATTTAATTAGTTAATTTTAATTACTTTTTCCGAATTACTTTTGAAATTTGTACATCAAATATAAGAATGCTTGATTTTATAATTCTAGTTTTTGATTTAAACGTAATTTTATCGTAATTACATTTTTAGAGTGTCTTTGCTTCAGTAAAAACAATTGCAAAAGAAAAATGAAAATTTTTCATTGCTATTTCAATCGGATTTCAAAATAATAATCATAATAAAAGTCCAATCAACATTTTTTACTGTATCTTTAACGTCTGTGAACAAGCTTTTCTTCTGTGTATTTAAAATATCTCAAAATATTTAAAATCCATTTTGGAAAACAATTTATAAAGAGCTATTGTATAACAATTTATTTTTTATTTTTTCAAAACATTTCCGCGAGCATTCAATTTCAATGAAATGTAGAACATAAATGTACTTTATAAAAGTAATATCTGTAAATAGATTTGAAGTTACGATTTTAATTCTACATGCAAATAAATAGTCTTTTCATAAGGGACATTAATGTAATTTTCCGATACTAAGAATATATTTTCATTTACAAATTTGAATACAGCTAAAAAGGGCAGTATATATCTGAATCTTTTTTTCATAAACTTTTTTCATAAAATATTCTAAAATCGTTTATATTTTATTTTAATAAATGGAAATAAATTATTAAAAACGTAATTGATTACAAATTTAAAATGATAATTCCTTTATACGTATTCTCTGTGTTATTTATTCCATCTCTCTTTTTGAATAGTAAAAAAGTAAGTTGAATGTAAAATAATTAAAGTGTACATATTTTTTTCATTAAATTACATGTTTTTAAATATCCTAGTGTTTCTTATGCATAAATAATTTCATGAGTATAAAATCTCATTATTATATGTAAAAATATAAGGAAATCCGTGTTTATATAAGAAAGTTACAACACACAGAGCCTGATAAAAAATAGGAAACACAAACGAAATTCGTTAAAGCTTTAATTTATGTCGGACAATATCTATAATCTAAACATTAGTAATTTTCTGTATTAAATATTTAAACTATCTACACCCGTAAGACATGGTGACGTCACTGCAACGTCGTTGTGAAGTCACATTGTGACTTTGTGACTATCGATTGTCGATGTGACGTCACGTGACGTCGATGTGAAGTCACAGTGACTAAAATGTGAAGTCGTTATGGCCGTTTTAGAGCTTTTTTGTGACGTCACATTGTGACCACTTTGCGACGTCACAATGTGACCAATTTGTGAAAAGTGTGTCATTTGTGACTACTTTGACATTAACATTGTGACGAACTGTGAAAAATTTTTTAGAAAGTCACATCTTAGTCACATTGTGACGTCACTGAGTGGTGGCATTTTCGTCATCGATGTGATGTGACCAAAGTGACTCACAGTGACGTCATTATGACGTCACTGTGAACATGCATGCTATGAGGGCAATGATTAAATATAGTTTTAAACGCAATTTAACTTTCAATGCATCCTTAAAATTGCTTCTCCTCATATTTTCAAGTAAATACATTTTCAATAAAAAATGTAAAGTTCTTTTTATAGCAATTTCAATGATAATTTTCAAATGATAATCATAATAAATGTCTAAGATGCATTTTGTCTGTATCCTTTAAGTTTCTGAACATGTCATTCTTCTATGTGTGAAAAATATCTCAAAAGATTTAAAATACTATTTGAAAAACAATTTTTAAAGACCCATTGTTTACAGATTTATTTTTCTCAAAACGTTTTCCCAAGCAAACAATGTCAATGAAATATAATACATAAAATATACTTCATAGAACTAATATTTTGTATTTATGATTTTTATCCCATATACAAATCAACAGACTTTTTATAAGATACTTTAATTTATTTTTCTGATAGTAAGATTACATTTTTATTTACAAACTTAAATATAACTAAGATGGGCTATTTAAAGCATACACGATGATTAAATAAAATTTAAACAAATTTTCATTTTCAGTTTTTCCGTAAAATTTTTTCGCTTTATATGTTCAACTCAACACAACTTCAATAGAAAAAAATAAAGCTTTTTCATTGCAATTTCAATCGGATTTTAAAATAATAATCATAATAAAAGTGTAAGCAGCATTTCTAAGCATCCTTAAAATTCCTGGGCATGTTATTACTTCTATGTGATGAAAGTATCTAAAATGATTTAAAATACATTTTGAAAAACATTTATTTTAAATCACTGCATACAGATTTAATATTCTCAGAGCATTTCCCCGAGGACTCAATTTCTATGAAATATAATACATAAAAGGTACTTTATAGAAGTAATATTTGTAAATATATTTGAAGTTATTATTTTTATCCCACATACAAACAAATAAATTTTTCACTGAGGACTCTAATTTATTTTTTGATTGTAAGGTTTCATTTTCATTCACAAATTTAAGTATCACGAAAGTGAGTAATATATATAATACGATTCTTTTATTTCTAACAAATTAAAATATTCTGAAATATTTTTTTTAAAATAAATGTAAATAAGTTATTAAGAAAAAAACTTAATGCAAATTTAATATAATATTTCCTTTATACATTTACATTCTACTATTTATCCCATGTCTCATTTAAAATAGTTCTAAGAAAAACAAGTTAAATAAAAAGGAAATAAAGCGTAATTATATGTTTTTTCAATAAATCACATATTTTTTAATTAGTGCTTCTTGTGATTAATTAATTGCATGTGTATTAAATCTCATAAGTATATTAAAAATACAAGCAAATTCGTGTATATTTTAGAAAGTTATGATACACATCGTCTTATAAAAAAAGGGAGAGACACACTAAATTCGTTAAAACTTTAAATAATATTGGACAGTATTTCTAAATTCAGTATTAGTTATCCAGCAAATTAATTAATTAAAGTATATACGATTATTAAATATAATATTCAACAAACTTTAACTTTCAGCATATGCATAAAATTGTTTCTCAATACATCTTCAGTAAACACAATTTCGATAGAAACAAGTTAGAAAAATCATGCGTTAAGCATAGATTATGAAGTACTTTCCAACACTTCTAGAAATAGTTCACAAAACTTCGTTATCCAGGGAAATAACTTATTATTGTTCATATCCAAATATGTATTCCAATACTTTTGAAATGCCCTGTATTTGATCTGTCGGTTAGTATATGGACTATATATTGGTAAATTTAGTTTAGCAAGAAAAACGCCTAACTGGTTGAAATTTTCCTTTCAACAATTTATACTAATAGATGGAAACATACTTGAATACATTTGTTTAACCCTGTAAAATATATAGTACCTTTAATACATAAAAAGTATTTTGCTAAAGTTTAGTTTAAAAATGAATTCGCTTTAAACTACTTAAATCAAATTTCCAGAAATTGTCATCTAAAGGCGCCCATTTATGCAGTTTTTTGGGTGAGCCTGTATATCATTTTATCTATATTTTACAAATATTTCTTTAAAAACTGAATGCAGTTCATCATTAAATAGTATAACATATTTAATAACCACCTTTAAGTAAATTACGCTCATATTCGGTAAGTTTTTCGAGATCTTTTGTGTAACCCTGTATATCTAAATGGTGTAACAAATTGTATTTATATAACCCATATAATATGCATACATCTAGTGAAACTTAAAAATGCACTTCATTCATCTAACAGCGATCTTCCATAATATACTGTACTTCGGATAGAATATACCATTTCTAATCTTTTGTGTGTCCCTGTAAATGCTATGCACCAGTGCATAATGCATGTGTTTTATGCATGAAATAACTCTTATTAATTCTCAGCTTTGATTATATATGAAATAATTTACCATAATTAAAATATGAGGCAAACAATCCCCCACTTTATTATTTTGTATTTGAATTCTTTTGTATGGCCCTGTAAATGAAGATTAACTAGTCCTTTTCGCTGCATACTTTACAAAATGCATATTTTAGTGTACTTTGGTGATGCATGAAAATTTGAAGATGTTTCACAGGGTTCAAATTCATTTGAAACGATTTTTCCGCATAGGCCGTAATGTAATGGAAAAAATTTGACTGTCCCTGTAAATAAACTTATCATGGCAGAAGCTTCATTTTCAATTGAGTTCGTGCTAAGGTAAATTTCATTAACGTCGAAAAATTTTATGATAATCCGAGTATATTTACGAGAGTTAGAGCACGAACAGATGGCCAGACGGCCAGACAAACCGAATGCATAAGCGCTTTTTAACTTTGTTGGAAAGTGCTAAAAAAGAAAGTTTTTTTCATTGTGATTTCAATCGGATTTTTAAAATGATAACCATAATAAAAGTCTAAGCAGCATTTTTTCTGTATCTTTTAAGTTTCAGTACAAGCTATTCTTCTCTGTACTGAAAATATCTAAAAAGACTTAAAAGACATTTTGAAAAAGAATTTTTAAAAATCAATGTATACAGATTTATTTTTCTCAGAACTTTTCCCCGGGCATTCAATTTCAATGAAATATAATACATAAAAGGTACTTTATAGAAGTATTATTTATAAATATATTTTAAATTGAGGTATCTTTATCCCACATACAATGAAAATAACTTTTCATAAGTGACTTTAATTTATTTTTCTGAGAGTAAGATTAAGTTTCCTTTCTTTTTTACGTTAATAAATTGTAATATTTAAAAAAATAACAATTGAATTCAAATTTTAAATGATATCTCTTTTATATTCTTCCTGTCCCCAATTTATCCCATATTTCATTTTGAATAGTTAAAAAAAAATTAAATGAAAAATAATTAGAGTATGATTTTTTTTCATAAAATAAGTTTTTTTTTCAACAAATACCTAGTGTTTCATATGTTTAATTAATTTCATGTATTAGAAAAGTTATTTTCATGAATATGTACAGTCATTATAGAAACACGTGCCTAATTAAGTTTTTTTTTTAGTAGAATGCATATTTTTGTCTTGAAATATCTAAACAACCTGATTTTACAGAATACGCATGTTAAATTATATCATTTATGTCATCAAGATGCTCAAAAATATAAACTTTGTTTAACTTTCTTACAAATTTACAGCGGCGGTCAAATGCCTCCAGCCAGCGCAAATTTTTCAGTTAATTTGAAAATATAATCATATGAGGAGGAATCTCAAAGTGATACACATGCATTTTATTGACATAATGTTTAGGATCTTGTTTATGAAATAACAAATAAATATAAATTAATTTAATTGACAAAATTAAGTACAAAGGAAAATACATGTTCTTAAAAGTCACCGACCATCTTGTCAAGTTAGGAAAGAATGGTATAATAATAGAAAATAAACTGGAATAACAACATATACATTTAGTATTTTATCACCATAACATTACCAATATGTACTGCTGGCGCAGCTAATTGGTAACAAATCAATCTCGATTGATTATAATGTATGGTAAGTTTTCCCCAATGATCTTGTAAATTTCGTGACAAATTCGCTGCATTGGAATATTTATAATTTTGTACACGTTTTTCAAGCTTGTTTCAAGGATTTTCTATTGAATTCATAACGGGTGTTTTGGTTGACCTTTTCAAGAAGCAAAATTGTTATAGTGCGAAAACGCTGCTTCGCGAGTTTGTTTATATTTTTTAGGGTCAATATCATGCTGAAACATACAGTTGCGACCACAATTTTTCTCCAATAAGGAATCAAATGATTTTGCAAGATATCCTTATAGATTGAACTATTCATCTTGCGAGGAATTTCACCTAATGGATCGACAATTTTCCCAGAAAATATTCTCCATAGCATTATTCGTCTTTCGCCAAACTTTATTGTAGGAATAATACATTCCGAACCATATGTTTTGTTTTAAAATTGTCAACCGTAGTTTCTGCCATCAGTCCTAAAGAAGCAGATTTTTTTTTTTTTTTTTTTTTTTTTTTTTTTTTTTTTTACCTGACAAGAGTTTGAGTCCCCTGACAAACAAAATCAAAAAACTTTTTTTTTTTATGAACGGTTTTTTAGCAACGACTTTTCCATAAAGTTTTACATGACGTAAGCGTCTTGACTCACACTAAAAATCGTTTTTTAAGGTGTCCTGGTCCAAGTCCAATTTCTGAAGACCATGATAAACTTTATTTTTTTAGATATATCGTTCACAATAAATTTTTTCCAATCGAAAACTTTGCTGTAATTTAAGGAAAGGATTGCCTCTTTAGCTACAAACAAATCACTCATAAACCAAGAATAGTTGTTGAACCTTTAATTTTCTTTTTAACCCGCGAGTAGTCGCGACTTTTTTCACAACGTCATTAGTCGCGCTAGGTCTTTTCGCCGCTGGCCCCCCGCATACCAAATATGTAAAAAAAAAGAAACATTTTTCATCTAATATACGAAGATAACCTTTCAATTAATATATAAATTCGCAGTTTTCTTAATTTATGCATTTTATTCAAGAGATCTGGAGTAATTAGAAAAGTAAAAATGAACTGACATTAGAGATTGTTACGTAGACATTTTAGCCAATTTGAATTTTCTTTCTAAAAATGTACCTGAAAGAAAAATAGAGGTTTCCTGTTACTTCACTAAGGTGGTCGAGAAACATTCAAAGACAGGTACCTGGTAGATCTCCGCTGTATTTGTAATGTGATACAAGTTAGCAGAAGATAAGTTATACGGGCGGCGAAAAGACCGACCCGCGACTACTGACGGGTTAATTTTAACAATGTTACCCACCCTCATTAGATCATAAACATGGCCAAAAAGACATTCCACCCATAAAATATAACAAATGACGAACGGCCGAAAATTTTTGCTCACGAAAATTATCCGTTCATCCCCTTTGCATCAAATGTCTTCAATATCCAATCAAAATAATATTTTAGCAGAGGTTATTTACATATTCCTACTTTTGGGACAATTGCGTATCTTCTTCACTGGAACCTTCTATCAAATAAATTAACAAAGCTAACTGGCCGAATATTTTTGACCGACATTGTATATAGCGTCTTATGTATAAAGCATGCAATTTTAAGTGTATAATCATGCAAGAATATACCTTGTTCTTGTTTATACACAAAAAATAACTTAGATTTCTTGTTCATTAGATTCCTGACAGTATAAGAATATTTCAAACAAAATAAAATACATCTTGAAATTTTCCTGTGTAATGTTTTCATAAATTAAAGTCATCATATTAATTCGAGTGAGACTTTACAGTTAAATGTATTTCAAAATCGAAATCGCCAATCGAATAATGAATAAAAACTGCGTTTTTATTTGTTTTTCAAATAGTCTAATTTTAGTCAACATTTTTTATCATCAATTTTAAATTTTAAAACTTAAATAATTATAAGTTTGAAAACTTACACAATACTTAGCATTATCTTATCACATCGCTTCAGCGCAAGAAATTATTAAGCATTAATTTCGAAAGAAATGAAATGTTTCTATTTTTAATTTGCTGAAATATATTGCTTTTTCTATAATACTTTATTAAATATAATATATTCTTTTAATTAAAAGCATTTTAGAAATGTTTGATTAAATAGTAAATGTTAATGAATTCAACATTCCAATTAAACATAAATAAAAGAAATGAACATTTAATTAAAATCCGAAGATTTCTGATCAAATATGTATGAACTTCCGTTTAAAATGTTGCAATTTTTTTTCAACTGAGTTCTGTTTTTAGAAGAAGCTAGACTAATTATTTGTTAAAATGGCAATTGATTAAATAAGAAAATCGGTACATTCTTTTTGCATTTCTTTTCAGATAATTAAAAGATAATTAAATATATAAAGACAGACAATTTTCTTTCCCTTTTTTTATTGTAAGAAGAAATCTCATATATTTTATTGAAATAAAGTTGGTTGTTTGTGTTTATGCCATATAATTATTTACACGAGGAAGATACCCCTAGGGGGGATCTATACTTTACAACATAGTTTAAAATGTTTAAGAATTTGGTTTGTCTGTCCGTACTATAACGTGCTTAAATTTAGTTTGATTGCTCATTAATTAATGTTTGTCTGTAATTGATATGTAATCGTATCATATCTTGTACCCATGGATTTTTGCATAAGAATTTAACAGCTATTGCATCTAAATCTGAATATTTACAAAAATATTTATAGTACGAACGCACCTTATTTGCCACGTTTTACGTGCAATTCCCAACTCGTTTAAATAGTCTAAATTTATTTTAATTGAAAAAAATTTAATCAAATTTAAGATTAAAATTTTATGTAATTTTAAATTTTAAAACTTACACAATACTTAGTCTACACTGTAAAAAAAAATCTGTGAAGGTACTAAACATTTTCTAGGAAACTGGGATTCCAAGAACTTTTCATGTAACGATAACAGGAAAAATTAATGTAATCGATTCTGAAACTTGAATTTTTGCTGTTACCGTTACAGGAAAAGTTCTTGGAATCCCAGTTTCCTAGATAAAGTGTAGATACCTTTGCAGATTTTTTTACAGTGTAGTAGATAGCATCAAAACAAGAAATTAATAAGCATTAACTTCAAAAGGAAAGAAATATTTGCATTTTTAATTTCATGAAATATCGATTTTTCTATAATACTTTGTTAAATGCAAAATGAAATTTAATTAAAAGCTTTTTTTTAAGTTTGATTAAATAACGTTTGTTAATGAATTGAAATTTCCAATTAAACATAAATAAAAGAAAATAAACATTTAATTAAAATCCGACCATTCCGGATGAAATATGTATGAACTTTCGGGTAACATGCTGCAATTTTCTTTTTCAAATAAGTTGTATTTTTTAAGGTTATTGAGAAGAAGCTAGATTAATTAATTTTTAAAATTAATTTCAATTGATTAAATGAAAAAAAAAAGTTACTTTCTTTTTTTCATTTCTCTTCGGGTAATTAAGACTGTAGTAACAAACTGTATTTTTTTAAAAGTGAGAAGTGAAATCTCATGCACTGTAAAAAAAAAATCTGTAAAGGTACTAAACATTTTCTAGGAAACTGGGATTCCAAGAAATTTTCATGTAACGGTAACAGGAAAAATCCATGTAATCGATTCTAAAACTTGAATTTTTGCTGTTACCGTTACAGGAAAAGTTCTTGGAATCTCAGTTTCCTAGAAAATGTTTAGTACCTTCACAGAATTTTTTTTACAGTGTGTATTTTATAGATGCAAGTTTAAGATAAATTTAATAACTTATTCATATGTCCGTTTAATTATTCGTGCAAACTTTATCATCGAATTTTTAGGTGCGTTCGTAATTATATATGTACGTTCAGTATGTCCATCCGTCTGTTCGTTCCTCCATCCACATATAACAGAGCAAAAACTACACAGATGAATCATTTCAAATTTTAAATATATAATTGCCGCATAAATTTGTCAAGTCGTTACATTGTGGAGACTATATTTCATGATAATCAGATGTATAATTGAATTACAAGGACTATAAAAAGTATTGCGTTACATTAGTACCAAAAGGGAAAAAAATAGCTTGAAGTGTATTTTAATAATACACTTTTTCGAACATAATACAATTCATATGATATATATTATTGATATACTATATCAAGTATTTGCTAAAATATACAATTTGTAAATCGTGTAGAGCAAAGAATATTTGTTATTAATTTACAGGGCCACACAAAGTGTTACAGTATGAAATGATAATGGAAAAATATTGTTTGGGGCGCGATGCATTTCACTGCAGATTATTTGCCAATTGCTGAAAAATACTATTTCATGACGATCATGTGTCATACAGATTCTATTAAATTTTATTAAATTCATAAATATCCATTTTCAATTATTATATTCTTCAAATATTTGGGTATGAAAGAGAAATAAATTACATTTATACTTATTATTAATCACAAATGCCTTAACTTGTCATATTATCTTCGGTAAGAAAGACACTTGTACGGTAAGATTGACGAGCATGTAATGACCCTTGAAAGACTTTTCATGCTTACTTTAATGACTTCAATCTTTATCCATGTATTATTAATTCCGTATATACTTACTAATATCTTTATCTGCTCTTACAATAAGCCTTAACCCTTTCAAGCACACTGTGCCCGGTATGGAATACCTAATTTTCATTCCAAACTTGCAAACCGCACCAATAATGCTTTATTAAAATTTTGCTTTTACAGTAAATGCTGAAATTAAGGTGTCAATCGATTATTTCTCTTTTTACTACAGATTTTTCCCGTGCCGGAAAGGGTTAAGTAAGTAGTTCATTATGAATAATTCAACCATTTTTTTGACGATGTAATGCTTTTGATACAGACTCACTATTTCGGATTCTCTAACCACTCGTCAAGAAAGAGCAATCATATTTCTAGATTGCACGTTGAAAAAAAGATTTTCCCATTTTGTATATTTCATTAATTTTAATAAATATGTTTAAAAATAATTATTCTGGTAACAGTTTTTAATAAATAAAATTTTAAAATCCAGCATCATGTCAAAGTTTATATTTTCATAGTACACTCGTTATTGTAACAGGTTTGATATACAAATGTTTCGACATATCTTTATGATTTATCTGTTTAAATTATTTAAAACCGTTTAAATCCGTTTTTATTTACGATGGAAAAAGGCCAAAAATTATCTCTATTGTTTAAAAATTATTTACAGAATTCAATAATTGAAAGAAATACATACATATCACATAAAATTTCTTCTAAATGATTATTTGTGCATGAAACATACTATACGGCCAAAATGAGTATAGTGAATAAGTAGTTTAAACAGGACATTAATTAATGGTATAAAACGACTTTTAAATATTTAAAAATACATACGGTCAGGTCATACGGTCATAACAATTACGGCCATAACTAATATCAACTTATACACGAGAATCAGTTTTCTTATGTGCACATCTAAGCATAGTTGTGGCATTATATTTGTTTCCCCTGCTAGTTCAAATAGATCGTCTTCGAGTTAAACCTAATTTGATGTACTTATAGACGTGTCTATAGTAACTCTGTTAAAGCATCTAAATAGAAACGGTCTGCAGCAATACATCAAATAGTAACATAATACTTACTGAAAATATTAAAATACAAACAAATGTCTCATCAAAAACAGTCATATTTTTTTGTGGAATAATATTTATTTACAAATGGTTATTTTGATGTTACAATGCTTTTGTTGTGCGAAATGTGTGTCATAGAGTGTAAATATATGTTACAGGCCAAACCCAATTTTAGGCCAAATAAGTTTTTCCTAGGCCAAACTAGTCTATCCGAACTCCCATCGGATAAACTTGTTTTTCCTACACTGTAAAAAAAAGGGTCGATCTACTAAAAAAACTTTAGTGATTCTTGTAATTACTAAAAAATTTTTAATAATCTGAGTCGGTTACAAAAAAATCTGTAAGAATTACTAGAAAAAAGTTAGCAACAAATAGAGTTAATAGTATTATATTTTTAATAACTCTTACTAAAACTTTGTTGGTGTGGCCTTGATAGCATAGTGGTTATAGTAACGGACTCCAGGCTCAAAGGTCCCAGGTTCAAAACTTGCTACCGCCAAATACGCCCCCGAATGTATGTAGTGTCTCGTTAATAAAGGGACTATGAAAATCCTGTCGGAGCGGTTAGGAATGTTTGGTGCTGCCATCTATTGCGGTTTTGCCGAAAGTCTTCCGCTTCAGAAGTCCGAAGGCAGTTCCTGCCTTTCGGGCGTAAGTAATGGTTATTAAAAATAATTTTAGAGCTATTACTAAAATTTGCTTGGTGGCTCATACTAAAAATTTTTAAGTTAGTTATACAAAAAATTCTTTTTTCAGTTTACAAAAGAAATGCTTGTTTCACTTGCAAAAAAAAAGTTTGTAATGGTTACTAAAAAATTCTGTGGAATACAAATTTACTAAGAAATTTTTAGTAACCTCTTGAATTTTTTTTTACAGTGTAGACCAAACTTGTCTATCCGAATGCCCATCGGATAAACTGGATTTTCCTAGGCCAAACTAGCCTATCCGAAAGCCCATCGGATACACTAGATTTTCCTAGGCCGAACTAGTTAAGCCGAACGGTCATTAGGATGAACTAGTTTAGTCTGCTATTTATTAATCTAAATTGGATTATCGTAGAACGATCTAGTTTCTCCTAGGCCAATTGAATTTGGCGTATTTTTATTGATCCCAAAGACCGCTTCGGCACCAATCTTTTGGTTTAGCCTAATTAAATCGAGTTTATCTTAGGACAATCTAGTTTATCCTAGGCCATTTCAATTTGATGTACAGTAATTGATGCCAACCACTGTTTGGCACGCTCACAAAAAAAAAGAAAGAATTATTTCAATATCAAACTTAATTTCTTAAAAATTAATCAAGTTTAAGCTCATTTAAGCTCATATTCAAAATATTTCAATCGAATCTGCTCAGATCAAACGCATCTATTGAAATAAGCGAAGTTTACTTAAAATTCATTCTTTTATTTATTTTACTTTATTCTGATATTTTGCATGAAAAATTGACTTAACTAAATTAAGGAGGGAGGAGTGCGGATTAGCCTTTTGTTCCCCGCCCCTTATTCTTATCCAATGAACTCCTGAAACTAATCAGGGAAGTTCGTTATCAGGATAAATCTATGTCCAAAATTTGAATCAAATTGGATATCTCTATCAGGAGTTATCACATTACGTACATAAGTACCTACATATGTACATACGTAAGTACAAACATACGTACATGATTATATACAAGCACACAGATAATCTTCAAGCACATCAGCTCTAAGGCTTTGATAGTCTGTGAACCAAAATTGCGTCAAATTGCATCGGCCTAGATTAATTAGATCAAAATTATAAAGTTGGCGCCGTGGTAGTCTTTAGATTCAATAAAATCACGCCAAATTGATTTGGCCTAGGACAGTCTAGATCAGCCTAGGATAAACTAGTTCAAACCAATGAGTAGTAGGTTAAACTACTTTATCCTAATCACCGTTTGCCAAATTAGTTTGGGCTAGGAAAATTTAGTTTATCCGATAGACGTTCGGATAGACTAGTTTGGTCTAGGAAAAACTAGCTTATCCAATGGGCGTTAGGATAGACTAGTTTGGTCTAGTCCGGATAATCTAGTTTAGCCTAAAATCGGTTTTGGTCTGTATCATATATATATATTATCTTACACTGTAAGAAAATAAATTATATATATATATATATATATATATAGCTCATGTGCGCTGTAGGATCTCCTTCGTGTTTCTTCTGAGTCATTTCTGAGGACAACTATAGGATTATATCGGAAGAACTCGGAGAAACTTCAAAGTCACATAATGAACATAAGACTCCATTCGTAATTAGGATTTTTAGGCATAATGTCGATTGCAGAAAGAATTATTATGAAAAATTAACTATGTTTAGTTTAATATTTCTTAGTTTTTAAAATATTCTCCTAAACAAAATGCACTATTCAATTCTTATAAATAAGTATTTTTATTCTTATTTTATATTCTTATAAATAAATGTGCGTAATTATGAAATTAGACACAGTTCACAAGCCTGATAAGGATCTCACTGCACATAAAGTCTCAATAAAGTAAATTTACAATACAGAGCACTGATTTTTGATATGCGTTCCTTCCATTGGATTTGAACAATGGGCCTTTCAGTCACTTGTGGCATATTTCACCACATTTTACGCCAGCTAGATGCTATCAGGAGGTAATTTGCCTTACCTGATATTGGTCGTGATATTAATAAGACTTTCTCACAGACGAAAGAATTCTTCCATTGATAAATAACACTTATTTTTATTTATTTATTCTTAATCAAAATTCTGGAAATTTAAGAACATTGCTATTGTAAGTATTAAAAGGCACATTACGTGCTCAGTATATAATATAGATATTTAAAATTATCTTCAATTTATATCTATAAAAAATCAGCGTACAAATATTCCATCACGAATTGTTAAAAATGGCTTGAGATCAAAGGTTCCATGAAATTTTATAATTGAAACAATTTCAATCGAAAATTGATTTTTTTCATTTTTAGTTTTTGAAAATTTAAACAGATTATATTGCTAATATGCAAGTAATATATAATAAATTTTTAATAAATTACGTATTTATAATAATATTTATTATGTCTTTTAATTGAAAGTATTTTAAAAGTATTAATTAAAGAAAAATAAATATATGTTATCAATTTTAAAGCGACATAGAAACAAATAATGTACATTTATACTGAAAAATCAATTATTGATATAGATATTCATTACGTATGTAATTTAAATCAATATGGAATGTATTGTTACTTAATTAAAAGAAATAGCATACATATATAACTATTTAAGATAAATTTTCATAGATCAGAAAAAATAAAATAAAAGTATTAACAAAAGATTACTTCTAACATATAAGATTATTCTTGAGAGAATCAGAAAACTAGTTTTGCATTCAAAAAAGATATACTTCTTATCATTAATCTGTGTAAATTGAATATGTACAAAAACGTTAATATCTAGTGAAATCTAGTAAACTTTTAAACAACTATCACAATGATTTAGTAAAATCATTGTGTTTTGTTATCATAGAAAATAAAAGTTAGTATTTAGGCAATTTACTGTAATATATGTAGTGATACAATACTTAATACTAAAAATTAAATAAAATGTTGTATAACAGCCTATTTTACTAAAATTCAATACAAAAGTTTAACTTTTAAAAACTTTGTACTGTTTTCAAAATTATCATTATTTTTGCTTCGATTTTTTCCACATTCATTAATATAAAATACATAAAATTTTGCATGGATTTCTAGATGCATGGAAATAGATTTAACAGGATTTTCTTTCTTTCGTGTACATTAAAAAATGAAGAAAATTCAACAAACTCTTTAATTAAATAAATTTTTAAAAATAATTATACATATGAATGTTAAAACCATGCTTAAACATATTAAACAGACCATGGAGAATAAGTAAAAAAATCAAACCTTTATCTAAATTAGCAAGAAAGTCTTAATATTTTTCGAACAAGCAAGTTATAAAAATGTGAACTGAGAGAAAACATAGTTTGAAGTTTTCATTAGTACGGGTAATTGAGCTAGATCTATTAACAAAATGTACAATATATCTCGAGATTATTATCGTATAGGTATAAATTAGGTGTCAAAATATTTATAACTAAAGAAACTTCGAGTTAATATTTAAAAAAATCAATATCTTGTCTAATTTCTAGGTACTCTGTCCCCTTAAGTAACAGTTTTTATATAAGATGCGTTATGACACACGCATGCTGCTTTTAGATCAGTTTGGGATTTTACGTGTTTTTCATCTAATTTAATAATGCATCATTAAATTAAAAACACCAAAAAATAATTTTTATACGATAAAAATTTAAGAGTAAAATATCCATATTTTATGTAAGCCTCGATTAAATCACAATGTTCAATATTAATCACTGTGTAAATTTAATATACCTTGGAAATTTATTCTAATGTAAATATATTTATTTCGTTACATATATATATATTAGAAAAATAGAAGTAGTTAAGCGAATTTTAATTAATAACACCATAGTTATAAAATATAGCTTTGCGGCTAAAGAGCAATGATAATTTTTAAAGAAATACATTGTGTTAGATACTTCCCATGATGTATTTAAGTCCTTTCTTTGCAATTCCCTGCAACCCCATTTAATAAAATTAGGTGTTACAATTAACAAATTATATATATGCATATATGTGTCTGTATACAATAATATATTTAAAAAGGTTGTTAACTGAAATGTTACTTGCATGAATTTTAAAAGATCATAAATGTGTGTAAGAGTTGATATTAATTTCACGTTTTGCAGTGTAAAAGTGACAAAAAAAAAATTCTAAAATCTTAGAAAATGTGCAGTGACTTAATAATATTACCACAGATTACATACAAAAACCTTAAAATTTAATATACGTTTCGCTATTTACTTATTACTGATTTCATTTGTACAGCTATTTGTATTTCTTAAGTATAAAATGTGCTATGAAGAAACTTAAAACTAACTAAAAATCTTGAAATATTTTGAATTGAAATAACTTCTAAAAAAAGGGAGAAAATTCTTTTCTTTTACAAATATAGATGACATACTCACATGCAGAGTATTGCTGAATATATGTTAAAGGCGAATGCCTCGATGCATCAATGAAATACACAGTAAAATATTTATAGAAATCTCACGACAGTTCAAATTTATTCACTTGAGATATCGAATAACTTTCATGTTTGTGAATGATGCAAACAGATTTTTTTTTTTTTTTAAATAGAAATTCAATTTTAGAAATGCTTGTGATCTAACTTTTTCAAAACTATTTTCGATGTGACTGCAAAGCAATATTCGAAAAATTTAATTTAAGATATGTGAATTTCTTCTAAACTGTATACTTTTTTTAATTCTAAAAAAGAATTCATATAATTAAAATATCTTCTGGTAACATCAAAACGAAATATGAACAGTGGAGTGGTTTGTGTAAAAATAATGAATCAAGTTTTGATGATAAAATGTAATAACGTAAGTATAAATGCGATACTCATCAAACATGAAGAATATAGCTAAATATATGTTAAAGGCGAACGCCTTGAAGCGTCAATGAAATATACAGTAAAATATTTGTAGAAATCTCACGATAGTCAAAATTCATGTACTTGAGACATCGAATAACTTTCACGTTTTGTAATCAAACAAATGATTTTTGAAATAAAAATTCAATTTTTGAAATGTTTGTGATGTATCTTTTTCGAAATTATTATCGGAGTCACAGTAAAGTAATATGCCGCAATTTTCATTTAAGCGATGACCACTACATGAATTCTTTAAAGTGTATACTTTTGAAATAAAAAAACGGGATTCAGATAACTAAAATACCGACTGAAAACATCTCGAACGAAAAATTAACTTTAAAGTGGTTTGTAAAAAAAATACTGAATTTAAATTTTAGCTTAAATTTCTCGTAATAAAACGCAAATTTGTAAGTGAAATGATATATGAATAGATAATCTGCAAAATACTTAGACAATATTAAGCGCTACAACATTTATATGAATAATATTAAAATACATGCGAGAAAATTTAAAAAAAATGTTTTTTTTTAAATGTAAGGGTCTTTTGTAATAAAAAATTAAAGGAAATAATTTATTTGTTACTTGCATTTGAAAGGCTCACTATGAAGTTTATTCTCAATATAATCGTCGTATCAATTAAAACATCTATCACAACGTAAAGCAGCTTAATCATTCCATTTGCATAAATTTTTTTCGTCGGCCTATTCAACATTGGGATTTTAAAAAATTTTCAAAATAGAGTTTTTCAACACACATTTTGATATCATGTTTAAGAGAAATATACTGCATTTTTTAAAAATAATTGATCTAGTAGAAAATAAAAGTAGACATTTATGGCAGCAATAGGCGATTTCTTCATGTTCTATTGGCACCATTATACGATCGTGATCGGTATCGTACAACACAAAACACTTCTTAGCACTAGCAGAATCGTATCTAGAAATTTGTTTTATGTGCAATGAAATGAGAATTATCAATATATATTAAAAATAAATTGCAAGGAATACAGATTTCCACACAGAACAAAGTAAATGAAATTGCTTTGTGCATCCATACAAATACTACTAACAATATCTTTTAAAGCGAACATTTTTGTATTGAATCTTGTTAATTAGAAATTATGTTATAATTATACATGTGACGATTTAAAGTTAGGGGGGGCGAAACAGCATCGCCAGGTTTTCCTTTCTCCGCACAGAAGTCATGGCCAGCGAGAAAAAAACAAAATAAATAAATGTAGAAAGTCAAAATAAACACTCCTTCGCTGCTGCAAGTTCGTTTTATTAAACGGTAGCTATAATCTAGGAAAAAGCTCCTGTTGCAGACGATATTTTACCGAAACATCCAAAAAATATTCCATGCTTTACTACATCAAGTCGTACTCATTCAAGAGCGCACCCTAAAATCCTTCTTCTCATCTCTCTTACCACCTCTCGAGCTTCCTCTTTTAAAACTAAAAAGAAAATTCTAGAACATTCTGTAACCTCAAACCATGATTCTTTATTCAATAGAACCATTAGAAGGATCCTTAATAAATATAAAATCGACTTTGCGTGCCACTATTTTGATGATATTATAATTTTCTCTTCCTCTTTAGAAGAACATTTAAACCATTTAACTCACATTTTTGACATTTGCAAACAAGAAAACATTAAACTTAAACTTTCTAAATGTAAATTAGGCCAAAATAAAAACAATTTCTTAGGTTATGAAATCACTAATGGAACTATAACACCAGCAAATGCCACGATTGAAACCATCAAAAATTTAAAACCTCTTTAAAATGTGAAAGAGTTACAACGATTTCTAGGTTCCATTAATGTTTACCATAAATTCATAAATAAATATGCTGAAATTAGATATCCTCTAAATCGATTACTTAAAAAAGATACAATATGGTCCTGGCAATATGGTCTAAGCAAGATCAGAGGAAAAAATATGCTGACCGTAGACGGAAACCGGGACATAGTTTTGTTCCAGGAGATAAGGTTTGGGTTGACTTACATCCAGTAGGTAAAGCCTCTAATAATAAAACGTCGAAATTCATGCCAAAACGTGATGGACCTTACATCATTTTAACTCAAAAATCACCCACCACTTTTGTCATAGCAAGTATGGACAGTCCTAATGATCCACTTGCTACATGTCACACTTCAGCTTTAAAACTATGTAATGACTCTGAGATAGTGCCTGTCGCACCCATTAGGAAACGTGGTAGGCCACCAAAGAAAGTTACTGGTTCCACACTGGGACGTTCGCGGAACCAGAGGGGAAGGCTGTAACAGGATGGCTGCCTTCCCTAAGTTATAGAATCTATAATTGCTATTGCCACCTTCGGCAAAATATCCTGAGATATTTTGCCTTCACTTTTTAAAACGACATGAAATAAAGTGAGGTAATTTAGTTTTCAGTTAAGATGTAAGATTGGGATGTGTGTTCGATATACATCTCTCTTAGCGATGTTCTTTGTGCTAAGTAATTTTTATGAATATTCAATTGATTGCGTTGCGCTCGTCTTGCAATTTATATATAATTATTATTATTATTACATATATATTATTATATTATTATATATATTATTATATTATTATTATATATAATTATATACAATATATTTATAATAAATATATTGTATATAATGTGATATGTGTTGTGTCGTCTACAATAAAATGTGACTGTAACATCTCTGTTCTATATTTTAAGTACCGAATAACATCCCACACTTCAAAATTTTTATTTAAATGAAAAAAATTCTATTCTGTAAATTTATTATAAATAAAGAATATTTGTTCAGTAGACCTCATTGGCTTTTTAACCTTTAATTAGCTATTCATAAGAATATAAACGTTAACCTTTATTATACATAGAAAAATTAAGAAAAAATGTAATAAGTAATTTGTATCAACAAAAATTTGAAAATGTAATTAACTGTTGTCATAATAGAGGTACCTTAACATAAAGTTCTTAAGAGTATTTTTGCAAATTTTCTTAACATTACAATAATATTTTTTCGAGTTACGTTGATTTTCTATAAAACAAAATGTTAAAAATATCATTTTGAGCAAAAAATCTAATTGAAAACCAGACTTTAACCATTACATGAAAAATCTAATTTTTCAGTTAAGTATACAGTTCACCATCTATGCTATTTGCAACACGCATTGCTTCTTTTTTATAGTTTTTAAATTATGTCTTTGTTAAAGTGCAAATATTTACAGTCATTTCGGTAGAAACATGCCAATTTTAATAATAAAAAAAAAAAAGAAAAGAAAGAAACATGCGGCTGTCTAATACATGTCGGTAACTCAAGTACTCAGCAAGATTGAAAAAATTAAACTGTTTGAAAAAATTATAAATAATTCATAATTTATTATTAAATGAAACATCGAAAAGTCTTATTTATTGCCGAGAATTGAAGTTTTAAGATAGGCAGACATCTTAAAACTATATTTAACATTTGCGATTATAAATATATTTTTTAATAATGTATAGTCTATGGCACAAACTGCAAGAGTACTTTAATTAAATGAATTTACTCTCCTTAATTTTTTTTTCAATTTAAATATAAATCTGCCGTTGCTTTTATTTATGTTAATTGCTTCGTTAAAGGCGAAAAGAAAACGAAAAATTTTAATACATTCATTCAGTAAAATAGATTATTTTCAATAATATTTTAACCAGGATTAAACATATTATGGTAATATTTTCTCCTATTTATATTTTATTCAGATAAATAAATATATGAAATCCAATTATATTTCGCTTTATTTAACTTCAGTTTTTTTCGCTTCATTTATCTTACTTTGATATAAAAATTGCAAGTTTAAATTTGTAAAAGTTATGTTCTGTAAAAAATTTCAATTATCTATAATGAGCATTGATATTTAGAGATAAAAGTGTTTTATTTTATAAGGGTGGGTTTGTTTTTAGATTAAGAACGTTATTCCAATAAATGAACCATAAAATGCATAAATATAAATTCCATTTTTTTTTTTTTTTTGAATGATCTCTGCTTCTTTTCGTCACTTAGTTTTGTGTATTCACATTATTATAGCTTTTTTTTGTATTTTGTAATGTAGATTTAAAAGAAAACACATTCAATTTCTTTATAGATAATCATTTTAATCAATATATTTAATTTTTTTGTGAATGTACTTAACTGAAAGTAGATTTTGTACTTTTTTATTTTATATATTAATAAGAAATGAAAAAATCATGCATCAAGTATAGGTTATGAGAAACATTCCAAAGTTTATCAGAGTAATGTAACCAAATTGCATTGTTTAAAAAGTTAAAGTACTAAATACGTAATTCAACAATACGGAAACACACCTTTTTTATGTAGTAATTAAATTTTTGTAAAATTAAACAACGTATATCAGTTTCATTATAATTGTAATAGTTTTACATTATTAAAATATGCCACAAATTATGTTCCTTCCTACCATTATGTAACGAATGTAAATATGTATGTTGTAATTCCATTATGTAATGAAATTATTTTGTGCTACCATGTCAATGAATAATAAATATTTATCGTGCGGTGTATTATACAAAATGTATATTTTACTTCCCTTTCATAAATGCATATAAATTTCATTATTTTTCAATAGATGCAACATCATTAAAAATAACTTGAAACTAATTTATCCTATCGGACATAATGTAATGGAATACCTTTGAATGTCCCTATATTTTAACTACATATCCGATTTTACTAGAATTGAAATGACTCACCAAAATTCTGCAACAAATTTACACAGATTTTGTGCTGTTATCTGCCAACAGATACACAAGCGGACGGACCAGATGGCGATTATATGTTCTAAGTATTTATATAATTGCGAACTCATCTAAAAAGTGTTAAATTTAAAAGCTCTTGCAAAAATTGGAATAATATTTCCAGCTATTGCTACTTAAAGGCAGTATTGTAACCGATTTATTTTGTGTGTCCCTGTAAAGAGATTTAAAATAATTTGTCTTTACGTAATCGTAGTTCAGTGACTTATGTCAGTTTCAATAAATTTTCAATAGCGTATTGTCATTAAAATTCTCTGCATTTGATTTTATCCTAGACCATAATATAATGGAAATATTTGGATGCCTCTGTAAATGATATATGACTTCCACATACTTCATATGCAGTACCAAACATACATAATTTACCCTAAATAAGGTTTGCCAGAGTCGTGAAAATCGGAGTGTATTTAAGGCAGTTAGAGGAGAACAGACGGACAGAGAAACCGAATGTATAAACACTTTTCAACTTTGTTGAAAATTTTTAAAAAGTGTAAAGTTAAGTGTCATTCTGGAGATTTTTTATTGTTTTTTAGTAAATAAGATCAGTTTCCACCTTTTCTTGTTTTTAAAAGTTTTTTATTTAATATTTTTAGTAAAAACTAATAACAATATTAAATTATTATAATATTTAAAGCAAAGAAATGCAAAAAAGTTGTAAGAATGGAAGATGAAACAAACACCTATTATGAAAGATATAAAAAATCCATAATAGAGGGAGAAATGACATGAAATAATGTTTCATCTGTTACACTGTTACAAATGTTTCTAAGAAATTACAGAAAATCTACTGGTTATCCATCTAAAGTTTTATTTAAAAATAAAGGATTAAAAAAAAAACAGAGATTTTCTTAAATAACGGAAGAATTATACAGTAAATTTACAATAGATTCTGTAAATCAACATCGTTAAAAATTACAAGACTTTGAGTTTTAATTTCGAAATCAGTAAATCACATAATCTTTAGTGAACCCGAAAAAAATTAAATCTTTGGAGTACTTTTGAACACCTATATATTATTTACTCTATTACACAAATTGTTTCAAGCCATCCATCGTGGGGTTTTAAATCTTCTCAGTTCTTTAAAATCTTGGCAGTGGAAAAAAACTCTACACTGTAAAAAATTTGAAAAACTACAAAAAATTTTCTAGTAGAATTTTTTTTCGAAGAACTTTTTTATGCAATGGCAAGTATAAAAAATCATGTAACAGATACAGATTTGCACTTTGAAAAAAAAAATAATAATTAAGGTTATTACTAAGAAATATTTTGGGTAGTCGTATTCCCAGAACTTTTTAAGTTACGGTAACAAGGATTAAAGCTAAAATTTTAGTAAAATTACCAAAATTGTAGTAAATTCTTTTGTAAAGTGCAGATTTCTATAGTTTACTACTTTTGTAGAGTGACATCATTTTCGTTTACAGTATACAGATAAAATTTTAGTATGCATAATAGATTTCTGTAAATTCAGATTATTAAGCTAACAGTTTTTTATTACAGTTTATTAATTGAGCTATAGGAGATTTTTTATCGTGTTCAAAATATGCCTTTTATGGTTCATCGGGAAAAATCGATAAAATCCCCACTAACACCGATGAGTTTATTTTCCCCTTCCTAGATTAGTCTAATAAAAATAAATAAAAAAATTAGTATACAAACTTTTGACTAAATTTTATATTTTTATATTAAAAAAAATTGCAATATAATTTTCCAAGTGTTTATTTTGAAACATAAGATTTAACAAAAATAAAAATATCTTTAACTAAAGTCGAAATGCTTCCAGGGATTTAAACAAAATATAAATAAAATGTATGTAAAATTAGGACCGTGAATCTGGACCGAATGTATTTTATCGAGAACGTAAGCTCTGTGTTCTCCCAAACGTTTGGGAGAACACAGAGCTTACGTGAAACATTGTGAAATAAAACGTTCCGCTATCGCTAACCACTGTTGGTCCAATAGTCACAATTTCAAATTTTCCGAAGCCTCATTAATACAATATTGTTCATCAATTTATGATTTAGACTTTTGGGAAGCTTTTCATGTATGGAAAAACTCTAATAATTTAGTTAATGACATGTCCACTACACCTAGATTATCTGAGGTTTGGTTCTCATTCCTGTAATTTCACTCCCCCTCCCCCCTCCATTTCTCCTTTACTTGGACTCTTCCAGCAGGAAGAGACATCTCATTGGTCTCCTTTGGAAAGCGCGTGTCAGTTTACTTTTACTGTTGCTTTGTGACGCTTCTTGGTCAGTTCGCCTTAGCAGGGAGCTGCGATGCACGTTTATATTTTTATTTAATAATGTGACTTGTATTTTACATTTTACACGTATTTTAGCACTGATGATAGGACTTTAGAAGTCCCGAAACAGCTATATGCTTTTTAACATCAATTACTTTTATTTAATTTTTGCTTTTTACCGTTGTTTCTTTATTTATTCATACATAAGCACAAAGTACAATCCTCCCCCCTTTCTTACTGTTGAATGTACAATTATAAGTATCGAAGTCTATCGCAGCTTATTTGACAGTTATTTTTATATTGCGTTTATTTTCAATTTGTCGTGTCACAAGCTATTTGATGCCATTTGACCATGTGCTTCTGATACTAATCGAAAACACAATGCTTTCCTTCTGTGTATGTAAAAGGATTAGAGAGCTAACACAGCGTAACATATATTTTACGATAACCCTGTTGACTTATATATTAGAGTACTTATACATTGCACCTTATGTAGAAGAGATGTACTTTTAACAATTGTAGATTTGGAAAATTATACATTACCACGTCAAGTTCTCGTACTGAAAAATATTGTAGATTCAGATTCTTAATTTTCATTAAACGTTGATACTGAAATAGTTTTTCAAATAAATTAAATTAGATTCTGAATGTCAAGAATTTTATAAGTGTAAGCCAGCAATCAACTATGCTTTTAGTTTGCAAAGTATGTTAATGTTTATTGACAAAGTTTATTTGATAAATTATGAATCTTGAAATAGAAGAAAGTTTTGGGATTACCACATCCGACTACTTTTAATTTGGATAATTGACATTCCTTTCAGGTATCAAAATATATTTAGGAAAAGTCTTTTACAAATCTCTTTATTCGCCATTGTTATTTTTTATAAAAAATATTTTCTTAATTTGATATCTTATGTTTAATTATTTTTTTATTAATATTGAATAAGTGTATAAATATGAGACTAAATTATCTTTTTTATGGGGAAAATCTTTAAATATTCAGTTGAGGTCTGTAAAATTCACTCTTTTTTAGTCACAATGGTACTTTTTTTCTTAATAATATTTAATAAAAAAACAATTTCAATACAACGAAAACACACAATTAATGCGAATTAAAAAATTTGAAAAAAATATATGTACAGTATTACTTGCTCATATTAGATATAAAGTTCTCTTCATCACAAAATAAATGAATAACATAACAATTTTCATTAATATATACAAAGATATATTTATAAAATCCATTCACAAGAAATGTAATGTAAATCAGCATTTCTATTCAGAGAGTTCATCCACGAAAATATTACTGCAAATCAGCTACGTAAAATAAATTCTTATAAATCTTTTCAGATGTATTAGAAAGTGATTAATGCTAATTAGTAAAATTAACTTATATTATTTATGTTCATTTCGGCAAAATCTAATTTTTACAAGCACATACTTATATGCTGGTACAAAAAGTAACGTTATGTGTATTTTGTAAATTCTATTTTCAAACATAAATCTCATAAAAATCCGAATATGAATATTGATATTATCAATAATTTATAAATAATCCATTTGCACACTACAATTTTCTGCGTATTTGTGATGATAGTTTATTCTGAAGTCAGCATAATTATCGGCCTGATAGATTCACTAAAGTTAATATCATTAGTAAACTAAATATACTCCAGATAGCAGGCTCTATTTTAAGTACGTTGCTTTAATTAAGCTCAGTAGTTATCAGAAATCTATGTTATGAACTGCCTAATGACAGCCGCTAAAAGAATCAATAGCGCTTATATGAAAGAATTCAGCTTTAAAGCAAAGTTAACCTAAAATATGTAAATTTTGAACGCTAGATTACGTTAATGATACTTAAACAACATAAAATGGAATTTGCAGAAACGCGTAATTTTCAATAAATCACTATTATATAAAAAAAAATCTTTGAATATTTAAAAACGTGTAGATATCTTTTTAATACTATTTATTACAGAGGGATACATAATGTGAGCGGATATTTAAAATTTAAGAAAATTAGTATATATTAATTTAAGACCAAAAATGAAATAACGAAGTTTTGAAACACTTACGGAAGTTATAAAACTATTTTAAAAGTAAATTTTAAATATTTCTGAATATTTTAATATTTATTTTTTTATAAGTTAGGCATTTAGTATAATATATATTTTTTGCATATTTCAAAATATGTCATTTAATTTACGCCGATACGTAGTATTAATAAGTAGTAATAAGAATACAAAACACTGTGTAGTTTAAATTTTTAAGTTTATGTTGTTGTAGCTGCATAAATTTCAGACAAAACGTAACAGCAAACATTGTACGAGATTTCGGTATACATGTAATGAGTAAGAGAAGATTTATGATGCATGAAACACTCAGACATGAAGAAAACATTTTTAGTGCACAGCACAATAGGTTAAATAACTGATAATGATTGGGGCAATGGAGGATTATTTATTCATATATCTGTGCTGTTTTGGTGTCTCATGGATCCGTGCGTAGAGAATGTGTTGATAATTTGACCCTTTTGGAAATTTTCGATTTTCTTAGTTTAATTATTAAGGCTAAATTCAATTTCTTTGTTTTATTAAAACCCGCATCATCTAATTTGTCATTCGTAATTTTTTCAAGGTTATTTTAATTTTATTATATTTCATTTTATTTTTAAGAAATAATATTATGGTCAGAGATACAACACATAATTTTACATTTGATCCTTGATTGTTTTACCTTTGACTAGGCAATTAGGTTAAAAAAAATCATGTGTTAGCAAAAATTATTTTATTCAGTATCATTGTTTCTTATATTTAAGCTATAGCTTTATTTTTTTTTCAGCTTCAGCAGTTAGATTTTCTAGCGTATACATCAGGATACGAGACTCCTCTTTATGATAGGTAACCTAGATCCATTTGACATTTTCCATGAGGTCTCACAGGGTTAATGGTAGATGACAATAGATTTGAAACGCTACATTGAGGAATTATGTAATCAGTTTGAGCTGCGGCACACGTTGATGGTTCAGCAAAATCGGTTTAATGAGACATCAGTCGGTGTGTTACAGTAGTTCATCATCAGAGTTAAAAATTCATCATCAGAGAAAACGTCTTCATTAAAAGGCTCAAAACCTGTGACTATAAAACCTTTCACAATACAGCTTTTAACTACAACTTTAGAATGTACTAAGCTCACAAGTTCAGCAGCGTACATTGTAAGTGGCTTCCGAAGGTCTCCTTCAGACCTATTACTATAGACTCTTTTTACTATTCCCTATTTAGATTGATTACAAAATATTTTAAAAGCACCATAAACATCCGTTTCAAGCAGTTGTATTTTATGGCTAGTGTGTAAATAAATACTGCCACAAGTGGCTGTTTTTATATTCTATTCGCACTACTATTTCTAAGAAATATGTTTTGTAATATATTTCTCTTGCAAATGTCATCAAAGTAGATGTAGAACATTTGTGTATTGAAAAAATGGTGCGAAAAACAAGTTAAAAATGTCAGCTGTTCCAAGCCCTCATGGATGAAACGTTATTATGGCTAAACCAATTATTTTTATAGCAAAATGAAATTATCACTTACAAAACAGAATTTCAGTGCTAGATAATTTTTTTATATGTTAAAAAAAGTTTGGAATATTGTGTCATTTTTCCAGTTTCAAGTGTTCGCAGCCTTCATTCGTCCAACAGGAGCTTGATAAAGCATTAATGTTTAAATTTTGACTTGGATATACACAAATAAAAGGTTTGATGCTGTTTCAAGACATACTAACAGCAATAATAATAGGGATAGTTGTTCCTCTTTTAATCGACATTTTCCGTCAAAATTTATTTCTTAGTGTTCTGTTGTTTAAAGGTAAAAATGGAACAATTATGCGATTACTCTTGTGACTGCTTGCAACAGCCAATTTACCCGTAAATTATAGAACGTGCAAACTTTTAGGAACGTGCAAACTTTTAAAAATTTTTTAGGGGAGGGGATAATAAAGACGATAAACCCAAAAATTACTAAATTAATAAGCATTCACAAATACATTTAGAGAAATACAGAAGGGCTAATTAATTTATTTTAAAAAGAATATTTTCTTTATATATCGTATGAAATCTTTAATATCGCTAAAAACATACAGTTTTTTCCCTTTAATTTTAGATATTATATTTCCAAAAATATATCAGAAAATGTAGTGCAATAATATGTTCCGAATCTACCGAAAGTAAATTTATGAAAGAATAAGAGGAATTAGGCAGTAGTTTAAATCTTGCAGGAAAACTGTAGCAGTTATACTAGGTAACATAGTGTATGAGAAAATCGCATTTTTTTCGCTGTAAATAAATTTATATTTGAAGGCATTCAGAAAATGTTTTGAGAAGATCGGGACCTACAACAGCAAACGTATAAAAGCAGTGTTGATATTAATATCGAGATATTAACCCTAAAAGACGCAGACGGTTTTGACATAGATAATGACAAGTGCTGCGTACTCTATGTACCATCGGATTTTAAATCCTAGCTATAAAGCCTAGATAGAAACTTTTAATAATAAACTTGTGTGACGCAATGCCCAATATGTGTAGAAAAGTAAAA
Source organism: Maratus speculifer (assembly GCA_964019185.1). Lineage (NCBI taxonomy): Eukaryota > Metazoa > Arthropoda > Arachnida > Araneae > Salticidae > Maratus > Maratus speculifer. The sequence continues at coordinate 255,107,770 of OZ025295.1, read as the reverse complement.
ATTGTTAAATTCTTATATAAGACTAATTTAATTTGTATAAATCACATATCACTATTCAATTAAACTATTTCATTAATACTATTAAACATTACTATTAAACCATAAATGACATTCGATAAATACGCCAACAGTGCTTATAAATGTTGATTACAGAAATATCTAGAAGAATGAAGCTCAGATAAAGGCGGCGTTTCAAAGCTTGTGACATCATTTCGAATAGAGCTTAGCACATATCCAAGTTTAATTAAAAATTTTGTTTTAGAAATACAGTAAAAAGAAAAGAGCATTGATACGCTGAATTTAGTTTTATTAATTGAAAAATAAAATATGTGTATGCCTTTTTTATTTTCAGAAACAAATTAACTTCATGAAAAAAAAAATCAGTAAATGATTAAGAAATAGCTATACAGCCTAGACTATATCAAATAGCAGTATTTAAGTTAGTTTAGGTTTTATTTGTCTTTGCAATTTTATGGTATACTTAATCATACTTTTCTAGTAATACAGTTATACCCAACCCTACGTTGTAAAGTGTTTCACAAAGTTTTTTTTTTTAATAACATTGTTAAATATTTATATATTTGTTGTAAGGAGGCCTCTAAGCGAGTGAAGATATTTAAAATTAAGACATTAGAATAAACAAAAAATATAAGGAGATTCTCCCTTAATAAAAAAAATATCAAGCAGATACTTATAAATCCTTTACAAAACTTAAGATTCATCATATATGTATGTAAATTCATAAATATTAATGTGTTATTCAGGTGGAATATTAGTTTGCTCTACTCTATGTATTTCAAAACAAAGCTAATTTTTTAATTACATTTTTTTACTTAATATTTTAGAATGCATAAACATGCTTTTACTTTTATTTTGTGCCATATTTAATCATTCACAGCGCAATGTTTGATATGATTCAAATGGAAAACTAACAAAAGATTATGCGTACGGCTCAAATCACTAAACATTTATTAACACTAACGGAACAATTTAGTAAAATTTCATTTGCTACTAAGTTATCTCGTCCACCAAAAAATTATCGCCAAACGATAAGATTAAATGCCAATAATGGATGACCGTGAATGTCACATTCGATGGCATTAAATACGATTCACGTGTTTAAAATTCCATCAAGTGATTTTTATTTTATTTTATTTTTTTATTTTTATTTTTATTTTTTTATTTTTTTGCCGAAACGTCAGTGAAGGCTTACTTTGGAGACACGAAATTTTTTTTGTGTCTGCCTGTCAGTCAGTCAGTCTGTCAGTTTGTCTGTTCCGCGATAACTGACGTAAAAAAGCATTCGATTGACTTGAAATTAAGTGGGTATGTTAGTGAGGCACTGGGATTAAGCTGTATAGTTTTTTTTTTGTTAGATTTGATTCATTCATTCGAAAAATATAGAATATTTCATTTTCCACAATAATGCTTTTCTATGGCAAAGCCAATGATTTTCAATTTATTTTTTTTCTTGACAGAAAATGACTCATTTGATTAATGGAATTCAATGATAAATGGATACTGAAATTTACCGGTTAATTTATCTGAATTGTTTTGAAAATTTGTCTCGCATTTGTCAGACTTTTTAAATTATTTCTGTAAATTTTGGAGATTTTTTATAAATGTGTTCCTATAATATAGACTAATTTGTTTTAGAGACTTATTTATTTTAAATGTACATTATTTCATTTTCTTTATTTTCTCATATTGGTTGTTAAGCAACCATTCATCCTAATTCTTATCCATAATTTGAAAGCGTGTTCGAAAATTTAAATGAACTCAACATTAAAACTGATGAATTAATTAATGTATTTGTATCTTTGCGTATAAATATAACATAGCCCAGAAAACAACATAGGTTATGTTTTATTAATTTTATTCAAATATTTTCATTAATAATTCAAAATTTCATTCTTTTTCATACACAATCAATAGAGACATTTTAGATACAATTTGACCAATTTCCTTTATCGTTGCCAAAAAAACATTAAAATCTGCAATAATTACTTTTCAATGGCAGTAAGTTTCAATTGAGCAATCTCCATTCGAGGAATTAAACTAAAAAAACAAATAAATAAATATGACGTCAGAATTAAAATAAAAATAGATATAGTACTTTTTGTTAAATATTAAATACGGATATTTGTTTCGTTAATAAGAATTGTTCTGACAAAAATGGGAACATAATTAGAAGTAAAAGAAATAAAAAAGAATTATATTTTTGACAGACAATTCACTTGGTAAAATATGATGTCATAATTGAAATAAAACAGGTATTTTATAGCAGTTGTTAGAAATACAAGAAATATGGATATCAATAACTCATGAAAAATGACGTCATTGCCGAAATTTCAGTGAAGGCTTACTTTGATGAATCGAAATTTATTGTTCATAAAATTGTTTGAAATTTATTGTTTATTCCGTCTGTCTGTTCCGTGATAACTGCTGCAAAATACAATCAAACTTTTGTTTTCGGGAAAAAATTTTAAAACTCTAGATTACTAATTTTACACTTTAAACAGTTCCTTATGCATCAGGTTTAGGTGTTTGTGGTTGGCAGGCATGTAGAAGTATGAGGTTAATGAAAAATGCTTGTCCAAACTGTTATTTATACTTATAAATCAAAATGTATAAAGAAATGCAAGATATACGATAACCATTAGCACATCTAATAGAAAGTTGAAAATTTAAATTTAATAAGACTACGGGGTGTTCAGGGGGACGGAGCCCCCCTGAAGAAATCTACTATGTTATAATAAAAACAAAAATAATAGATCATGAAAATTTCAGAATTTCCTAACATAACTATAATTTTAATTTAACGGATTTGATGGCTGAAAACTTCTTATTCTTATTTTATTCTTATAAATAACTACGTAATTTGAATATTGTAAATTACAGTTTCCAGAAAGTTGAATTTTGCCCAAAGTGTGTTTAAAAAAATGACGCGCAAAGCTGACGTTAAGGCTCCTGATCTGCAGATTTACTAGTTATTAATATTCCACTAATTATTATTTTTTTTCGTTACTTAAAATAAAAATCATGTCAACACGTATAATTTGGCTATTAGTTTGGCGATTTGTATAATTTGGCAAAATTGGTCGACGGGATAACAGAGTAGTACCATTAATTTATAGTAAACTTCTAAAGCTATAAGAATATTTCGAACAAATGTATTCAAAATATGTCAGATTTTTTTTTCTCAAGTACATGTAACATAGTAATTAAATTAAAATTTTAGAAGAATATGGCAATGATAAAATATTAAATTTGTTAAGGAAAATTAATCGAGTATTATAGCGAAAAAAATGAAAAAAGATCACTGCATGTTTTTATTTATTCCTTAATATTTAATAATGTATTTCAAATAATTCTATGAAAAGGATATTTCAGAGCTAAATTGCGTAGTATTTTAAATAAGAATCATAAAATACCTTTAGAATGTCTATTAGATTTTCATAAAATGAGAAATTAATAAGTAATTAAGGATTAAAATCTTTGTATACTTCTTAATTTTCTGAATTATTGCTTTTTTGTGTTATTTTGCTAAGTATACATGCAAATTTAATTAGATCACATAAAAGAAATTGTTCATTAAAAATGACAAATAATGAATTCGACAATTGGTTTAAAAGTAAACAAAGGAAAAACAGCATTTAATTAAAATTAGACTTTTCTGATTAAATATTCACGAACTTTGAAAAAAAAATTATTTTATTTACTTCTTAAAAATAAGTTAATTTTTCTGGTTACTATTTGCAATATGTAAAATAAATAGTTCGTTAAAATTACGTTTGATTAAAGTAGAATTTCTTTCTTTGTTTTCAGATTCTTCATTTCGTTAATTAAATATTCAGAAATATTTCTTTATATGGAAAACGGAATTTTTTAAATAATTGATAAGATTAATTAAGATTAATTTAATCCCTTCACCGCATTTATTAAAATATATAAATTCCATTTTTTTTCTCTGAACATTTAATTCAGATTTTTTTTAATTCTTTTGTTTTACTTAGTTGCATTCTAATATTAAATTTCTGAATCTTAAATTTCTAATAATTTCTCTAATATTAAATTTCTAATAAATAATTTCTAATAATTTCCCTAATATTAAATTTCTAATAAAGGGCTGAATATTAATTCAGCCCTTTAAATAAATCCCTTTTGCGTCTATAAAGTTTATTGTTTTTATTAACAATCGTATTTTTAATCCAGAGATACTATCTAATATAAATCTATTTAGAACAAAAATAAATCAGTCGTTGGGGGGGGGGGGGGCACCGTAATATTACCCGTCATGAATATGCATGATATAAAAAACGAAAATAAATCATGCGTAAACTATTTATCAAATGCATCGTAATTTTAAAATAAAATTTAAACTTATATTAATGTATTTTTAACACATAGTAATGTTCTGTTAAAGAATTGTGGGTGCACCAATTTCGACTAATTATATAAAAAGCCAAACTACTGAAATAGTATCGAATTGCGGAAAAGAAACATCCTTATAACTCCGAAATTGATAATCATATTAACTAATACTTTACTGCGTCGGATTAAACGTTTTATAGCAAATAATACTATATCTTTGAATTGAAACTTAAATGAAATAAAGTATCTAGACAAATCAAAGAGTTTAGAAAATAGGATTACAAATATCTCGTTAACTAATTATACGATCGACTTCCTTCTTTATGCAAGGTTTTTGTCATTTTATTATCTTTTACATCCACTCCTTAAAACTAAAAAAAAAATCGAAAATTTTTATATAACATTAATTCAAAGGAATTGAATAATAAATAATTATGCAAGTATTCGGCGTAGCAAATATAATTTTAGTGTTAAATCTAGATATTTTTTCCCCGGTAAGGACTTCATGATGTGAATTTTCATCTATTGTGTGTTGGGGGGAGGGGGCCGACATTGAACAGCCCGGTTAGTTGTCGTCATTCACCGGTGACTGTCGGAATAAAATGCGATATGAAAATTTTAAGTAATTTCAGGATGGTATGGTAAATGTTATAAGTGTTCCTTTCAAAAATATTAATAAGTTTGAATAAAACAAAGTAATCCTAAAAAAGGTTGTCTTTCTCAGATATAACAAAAGGTGGCAACTGCTTCAACTAAATTTCGAGCCATTCCTCTAACAAACAGTGTCGTATTTTATTTCCCAGCATAGTTTACAATACTCTCGCAAATTTAAAGACTTCTACAGTTTTTTTTTTTTTTTTGGGGGGGGGGTTACTGGTGGCGGAATAGGGGGTAACGGGAGTCTTATTTTGCGGCCTAAATAGAAAGACAGACAAAACATATTTGTCACTCAATGTGTTAATTATATAATAATAAATAAATACATATAAATTATTGTATAGAACAATTACTTTATTTATAAGTATTAATATAACAATTTTGAGAGATGCTAAATTATGTATTCTAGTAAAAAATTTTATTATTATTTATTTTATTCATATTTGGTTAAATGCAAACGAAAATCAATTTGTTACATAAAATACATCTGAGTTTTGATTTAAATAATAATCTTCTTCAATATCATTATTCGACATTTTTTTAAAGAGTCACATACAAGTTTTTTATAGCGATTTAATTTTTTGTCTTTTACGAGATTGTCCTAATTAATTTAATCCAGTTAATTATTGTAAAAGAAAATTCTAATCTAAACGTGGAAAAAAGACATTCATTTAGCTTCAGGTTAGGTGTTTTTTTTTCTCTTAACCAATCTCACCTTTAATACATTAACATGCTAATTATCAAAGAAAAAAAATACAGAATTTTGTGAAAGAAGTGAAACTTTCACAGTGTAAAAAATTTACCCTTTTTTTGTATAATGAAAGATAAAAATCTTTTTTTTTAAATCTTAATTAAAGGTGATCGTTTCTTATAGCTGTAAATCTTTTAGAGAGATTTATTTAAGAGTTTTTACTATACTTGTCATTGATTATCAATAGAAATTATTCAATTACTGAAACTAGCCGTATTTTTTGGCGTGAAAAGCATCTTTCAAAAAAAATTATGTTATAAATTTTGTTAAAAAAAGGGAGGCAATTGTGCTGCAAAATAATAACACTAATTTTATTAAAATACCCTTCGTAAAATATAAAGCTTTTATTTTGTGAAACATTGAAATATTATAATATTATCTCACATTAATAAAAATATAACTCGAATGAAATGTATTTTAATGACATATTTGTTTTATTATTAATATATAGGTGGCTGTATATATCGCATGATGAACTGAAAATGACCTTCATCAACGAACTTTAATCACTTTAGTAATATGTTTTGCATAATACACCTTTTATAGGGTGAGTCACAAATATCGAAACAATAAGCCATCTCCTTAAATAATGTCCCTAGACCCATACTTCCAATTCCAAAAATTCATAAAAAAAGATGAAATTTTTGATGAGATAAGTTGCAACTCCATGAGAGTTCTATTTGAAAAAAATACGAAAATTCAATTTTTATATGCTTCTCATAGAGCAAAATACCCATTTAGGAAATTATTCCTTATCCATTCCTAAATTGAACCATAACAACAAAAAAAAAATCATCTCCATATCTACACATCACAGAGATATTAAAATCCAAAATTCTCTAAAATTCATGACTTACACCACTTAACCATGCCTGTAAAGGAAGCGTTTTTCACTCATTTTGAATGCATGTGACCAATCGTCCATAAATTATCCGGTATTAAATGTAGATTTAAGACAATGCCTCTTATTTGGATATAAAAAAGCAGCGCATTGATTTAAAGCTAAACTTAATTTAAAAATATATTAATAATCTGCACTGAAGGTTTGCAAGGATCGAAATATCTAGGTCCGGTCCCAAACCGACCCACAGGGGAAAAAGTTCGGACTGGCCTGGAAAAATGTTAAAATCATAACACGGACCGGCCTGGAAAAAAAAGTTTAAATCATAGACCGGCTGAGCTGTGGATTTCTACATAGTTTCTTACTTCGTTGTGGTTAGAAATTGATTCGTGTGGAGAAATTCTGACGAAAAATATTTATTATAGTTTTTTGTTTTTTATATTTATACTTTTTATTATTAAAGAAGCGCCAAAGGCTATGATATATGTAATTTTTTCACTTATATTATAAGATCATTAATCCGTATCCCATGTGTTGGAGACTTTGAAAGATGTTATACAGTAAAACCTTTTAAGACGGAATCACATAGCAAAGAAAAAGTACATTATAGACAAATCCCTTACCAGGAGGTGTAAATGGAGTTTTTTTCCCTCAGGTGTAATATTTGTTTTACATGGATCAACACATTTTCCGTTTAATACAAAATTCCCTCATGAGCAGGTTTTTTCACTTATTTTAATATATTTAAATTTTTAAGCTTTAAACATAGTATTCTTTAAAAAATAATTTTAAAGGGGTTTTTTTTTTTTTTGTAAACTAAAAGCATTTTAAAATCTGTGTGTTTTTCGTAAAAATTTTGATTGAACGAAATTTTACTTATTTTATGCACGTATTAGGTCAGTCAGAGACATTGACTTTCATACTGAATGTTCGAGTCCGGGATTGAAAATTTCCTTCAATGGAGACCTAGGAAGAAAGAAGCAGTCCCCTCCGGTATAAAAAAAATACGTTAATCAGGGCCAGGCGATTCTTCAGAAAAAAAGTAACATCTCGGTCCTGGCCCGCTTGGACCCAAAATACAGATTTTTTACCAGCCTCTCTAGGACGGTAAAAAGCCTGAAGTTGTGAGAGCTAAATTTATAAAAAAATGACTTAATCTATATCTTAGAAAAAGCATTGTTTTGACGGACATTTAAACAGTACACTTCGTTTTTCTGCATAATGAGATTTTACTCCAAAATTTCTCCTCTTTAAATTATTAAAAGTTAAGAATTGTTAAAGAAAAAAAGTGCAAAATTGAAATATGTCATTTTTGATTATTTAACATTAAGTTTGTTTTGGCTGATTTGAAAAAAAAAATATTTAGATTTGAAAATATGATTTTTCTTAATTTATGTAATTTTTTTTCAATAAAAAATTTAATAAAGTTATATTATTTTTTGAATAAATATTTTTAACAATTTTGAAATTAATATTAAAATACAAAGAGCCAGGAACAAAACTAAATCAGATTTTCATCTTTAATTAAATGGAAAGAAATTGAAATCTAATGAAAAATTTTCGAGTTATGACGATTTTACATTATCCCATTTAAGCCAGTACGAATCATACGAAATTACTAATTTTATAAAAAAAATAGAATGCGATTTTTTTAGAAAGTCTTGTGGCTAACCATCACAAAAAAGAAAAAAATCAAAATTCTATCTGAAAAGAAATCATTCAAATGGCTATAACTCTGCGAGTTTTGAAGATATGAAGATGCAATTTTATTGTCTTGTTCAGGACTGGATAAGGATAGTTTTTCTAATTGGGATTTTTATCCTACGGGGGCCGTATAAAAATTTAATTTTCGTATTTTTTCAAATAGACCCCCGTGGAGTCTCGACTTATGAAAAATTTCAACCTTTTTTATGAATTTTTGTAAGTGGAAGTATGATTCTAGAGGCAGAATTTAAGGAGATAGCCTATTGTTTCGATATTTACGACTCACCATGTATTATACTTTTAATATACTTAGGAAAATTTGTTTTAAAATAAAACTCAAAAAAATTCTCATAGATTTGTTCCAGTTATCCAACCATATTTATTGAATGATAATAAAATATATTTCCAGCATATTGCCTATGCGTAAATTTTAATTTTAAATTGAGAAAAGCCCCAAAATAATGCGTTTTAGATATAAATAACAGTAAAATTTAGAATTTTAGCACTTTTTTTAATCGCCTAAACATTTCTTGTTATTAAGTAACATGTAAATAAGCAATTAAAGCATTCATAATAAATACTTTCAAGTGTCTTTTTTTTCTTTATTTATACAGGTGATGTTACTACCATGAAAATAACGTCTTTCGTAAATTTTTCTGCGAATTCTTATACAGGGTGTCCCCTCTCAACGGTGGCCAATGGCTAATTTCTAAACCGTTGGTCATAGACATATAGTTCCAATTGCAAAAATGCTTTAAAAAAGGCAAAGAATTGTTTTTTAAGCGATTTTCGTCAAAACTGTTTTACTAAAAAATTACGAAAATTAAATTTTTATACGGTTCCCCGGTCCTATAAGTGATATTTAGTAAAAAATTTTCAACACTCTAGCAAGTAATACAGAAAAGGTCCCATTCATGTAACATTAAAATTGACCGAGTTATGAAACTTTAAATTTCATGACTTAAACCATTTTTCTATAGCTGAAAAAGGATGAGTTCGACGCAGCTTTAAGGGAACGTACACTAAGTGCATAAAGTATTATAAAGGGAGTTGATTTACAACGCTGTTCAAAGGCTACTTCCTAAACTATTTCTCACAGACATATAGTTCCAATTACAAAATGTTTTAAATGAGCGATTTAACTGAAGGCGCTGTCACCGTATAAGTTTTACGGTAGTGTTAATTATAATTAATTAACTTCTAGATTGGTTATTAAAATAACTGAAGACATGAATTTCAAAATTCTTTTTATCGAAAAAATCAAATTTTGGGAAATAACGAAAAAACTTTAAATGCATCTATTGGTTTTCATTATAAATTTAGAGATTGCATTGTTACAATAGTGGAGGTTTGTATAGACTGATAGAGAAATCAGAAAGCGATAAGTCGAGTTCTGAAATTCATATCCTCAATCGTACTTTTACGTATGTTTTATTTTGTAAGCAAATGCAGCTGATTCTTTTCGTGATTTTATTTTAAAAAGGTATGTTATTTTGATAAACTTTTATTTTATTCATAGTTTTCGTATGTAAATTTTCCTAGTTCAAAACTTATATTCAAATTTTAACTCACTTCCAAATATCTGATTGAGGTTCAATTCCCATACTTATTTAAACCCGATGACAATATAATATTAATACGATTTTAGGTGCGTTCCATTTATTTATTTTATAAGACTACATCAAATTTTATTAGGTTGAGTAATCTAATAGAGCTTTAAATATGTATCATTTCGTAACGATTTGTGACTGTTGCTTTTCATAGTTTAATTTAACAAAATTCCTGTTATTTTTTTACTTATATTTTTAGCACAAATTGCATATTTTACTTTAACATGTAAATGCCAACATAAATTCAGAAACAACATTGTAATTTTTTTTTTTTTACTCTCAATGTTTAAAGTTAAATTTTCTATCTGATGCTTATTTTTATTTCCAGTAAATTTGTGACTGACCCCTATTTTGCAGCAAAAAATATGCTTCAACTTTGAACAGCTATAACTCGGTCAATTTTGATCGCAGAGGAATGGGACTTTTTTTGTCTTACTTGTTAGAGTAGTGGTAAAAATTTCCTAAATATCACTTGTAGGACCGGGGGACCGTATAAAAATTTAATTTTCGTAATTTTTTAGTAAAACATTTTTTTGACCTAAATCACTTAAAAAATAATTCTTTACCTTTTTTAAAGCATTTTTGCAATTGGAACTATATGTCTATGACCAACGGTTTAGAAATTAGCCATTGGCCACCGTTGAGAGGGGACACCCTGTATATTTTCATAACTTAAATTTTATGTAATTTTGAATAGATGTAGGTAAAATCTTTTTTACTATAATCATCAAAACGCATTCTCATATTAGTTACTAATAAATACGAATTGTTAGTGACATCAATCATATTGATTGTGGAAGATTCATTTAAATTCAGAGATTCATTGATTCATTGAGAAGAAGTATACATTTAAATATCTGCAAAACTTAATGCTATTCTATTAGCCACTTAAATGACAAACATTTCTGAAAAAAAAAACTGTGAAATAATGTCTATTTATTTTATCATTTTACAGAATTTTTAATCTTTTATTACCCTTTTTTCAAAAAAGAAATTCTAGATTCATTGAAACAGGAAATGCTCGGAATAAAAAATGCAAAATTTTAAATAAAATTTATTGGTAAGAGTAATAATTGATTATTGAAATATGGATGCTCGTATGTGGTACGGAGAAGGACCGTATTACCGTAACATGTTGAGCGTATGACGTAAAGGCAAATCGGGGAAGCGGTTAATGTATTTTTTTTATTTAATAGTTCAATATATATATATTTAGAAATATTTCAGAAAAAAGTTAGTATTATCTTAAATTTTGTTACCCACATTATATTTTGAGTCGAAATGCAATGAAAAAAGATGTGATATGAATTTTCAAGTTACAAATTTTTCATTTAATCTGTCTCACCGGGAAACAATTCCTCCCAAAAGCAATATCTATCTTGTTTCTTAAATTATTTTTTTTTAAATATACTCCAAGCATTTAATTTTTATTAATATAGGAATTTCAAAAGAAAATTTCTCCCGTCATCTTTAACATTTGTTTAGATTTATATTTATATGAACTTTGTAAATCAGCGAAATTTTACGCACTATTATAATTTCTACTTAAAATATTTCTAGTAAAGTATAGTTTCTAGTACAGTCCTTTTTCTGTTAAAATAAAGTACAGTTATATGATAGTATAAAGCATTGGCTCACTTGGGAGTTAATCCTTTGATAACAGCTATTTAATGCTTTTATTGCATGTTTTGTTATTGTTTCACAGTCTTTGTGAATTTAACAAAAGTTCATCCTTTAAAATCTTTAGATTTTCATGTTTGGGTGTTTGGAAGATCGTTATCTTTAATCAGTTCTTTCACCACACATTAAAAATTTAGATAAAGATAGCAAAATTTAATAGTTTTTTTATATTCATCTGTTAGGAAAATAATATTTTGTTGGTTACTGATACACATTGTAATATTTTTTTTTTAATTTAAATTCTACATACACTCCTGAAAAAAATATATAAATTTAGAAATTTTTTAATTTGTTTAAATTGCAATGTAAATATGCTTACCTATAAATTAATAAAACAAAGATGAATTTTTATATTAATTCTTCTAAATCTGATATAACTCATAAATAAAATTGAGCAAATAATTTAAGTAAGAAAATATATACCTTTCAAAAGACAATAACATTATGTAATAACTCGACAAAATTATATACTCAAAGTTGTGAATTTCTATATTCTGATGGGTTTTTTTTATCTAAATAAATGCATTTTATGACAAGAAACAAAATTTAAAAAAAATTACCATTGTTAATAATGCAAATTATATTCATCCATATTTTCAGTTATCTCCATGGTTTTATTTTAAAAAATATTTTATTATCTGCCTTTGAACTACTTTTTTAATATTTTTGATTATTTTTAATGCATTTTCTTTATAGTGTGTCGTTACATATTATTTATACAACAGTGAAAATCAACAAATTTTCCATTAGTTCGAGAAAGTGTTATCACAAATGTACAAAAATGATAAAATTGTGGCAATCAGTTCTTCTGGAGAAACCAAACGCCACCGACCCAGTGGCGTGGTTGGTAGCGGCAGCTGCTCCCACACCGCTGGTCCTTGGTTCGAGTCCAGCTAGCGGCATAGGTGTCTGTGTTGTCCCTGTGATGTGTATTAAATGTATGTACTGGATTTTCTGTAATAATAAAGTGTTCTGTATTTTTTTCTGTGTATTCTGGATCAATCGAGGCAACAGCCATTGTAGCTATAGGCGTCAAAGCACTGTTCACTCTAACTCAAACCAAACGCCATATTGCTTTATTAATTAAATGTTCAGAAGGAGCAGTAAAAAAATGATTTAAAGAAACCATCAGCGTATGTAAGGGAAAAAAAACGTAGTAGTCCCCGTCCCAAAGGTAGCAGATATTAATCAAAGATCCATCTTAGGAACACCATCCAGTAATAGAGCTCTATCTAGACGAATTGTAAATGCTAGCTAAATGTAATCTCTCGAACTTTTAGACAAATTATTCAACGGGCCCCGAACTTGAAATGGGAGAAAATGAGAGTAAGCCAAAACTTAAGCCCCATCACATGAAAGCCAAATTTATTTTGCACAACAATTGACTTCATGGATAACAGGGTGGAGCAAAGTCATCTAGTTAGATTTTAAAATAGTTTAATTTAGGCGATCCAGATGATTTAATATACTACTTGCACGATATCATAAAAAACGCATATTTTTAGTCGAAAATTTTCTGGAAGATCCGTGATGATATGGGCAGGTTTTTCTCAGAATGGTAAAACTGCTCTAGTTTCTCTTAACGGTAAAACAAAATGCAGGAGACTAGCAGTTAATGAAGAATATAATATGTTGCCTTATGGACCGTTGATCGCTGGAGTAAACTGGAGTAAGTTTTCTTTTTTTCAGCAAGTTAATTTAGCAATACACGCAGCAAAATGTACAAAAGAGCAGCTTGAGCGCATGTATGAAAATTTCATGACATGGTCCCCCATTGAAGATGGTTGGGGTTAGATGATTCGAATAGGCTATCATGATGGACGTCAAAATATAGATGAATTAAAGGTGGTTATACATTTAGCATGGAATCAGTAGTCTACAAAAGAGTTTGAAAATTTTGCTGCAGTTCTGCTGAATCGCATCTGCGAAAATATTCAGAAAAATGGTAGTCTAACTCATCTTTTAATGTATGCATTAATACTATTCACCAGAATTCAAATTATGTTTTTTTCTTACATTCGATATTTTTATATTTTCAGTTTAGACTAGTGTTATATTAATATTACACACCTTTTTGAGAATAAGTTATATAAAAATGCATCGATATATTAAAATGTATTGATCCTTAATGAGTCTATTTATTAGTTTCGTATCCCAAAATGTATTTATTTATGAGAAAAATTCTACAATATAGAAATTCATATTTTGTGTTGATTATTTTATCCAAGTCTCTCATAATGATATTTTTTTAAGATATATACATTCTTGTTTAAATTATTTGCTTAATTTCTTTTATGAGTTGGGTGTATCTTTATAAATAATCATCATTATTTTAATAAAGTAAAGCTAAGATTATTTTTGCTATGATTTAAGCAAATTTAAGTAAATTTTCTAAATTTATAATTTTGTTCAGAAATATATATAAAGAGGTACGTTAGATTTAACTAAATATTTAGGTTTTGATATTCATTTTATCGATTTATTTTTATTTTATCGATTTTATTACATTTATTTCCGAATCAAATACATTCTCTGATCAAAATTGTAATTTTTAGATTTAAATTATTAATGTCCAGGCAGTTCATCATTAGAATATAATACATAGAATAAAATAACATTAAATTCTTTAACCCTGCTGTTCTGTTCGCATTTACTATAAGTATGTAGTGTTCGGGTCAATGTGACCCGATTTGGAATATTACCTTTTCTAGCAGTAAATAAAAATAAATATTTTAGAAAGAATTAAAAAAAATAGTAAAATAAGCTTAAATATATATCAAATAATACAAAACACCAGTAAAATAACTTAAAAATGTTTGAATACTTACTTTTAGTTACAATTTGGACAAAAATAGCTTACGTGAAATTTGCAAGTGTGTTTTTTGCAATTTTAACATAATATATTAGTTTTGTTGTCGTTGGTTTATGGGCAGAACTTGCATCTTGCACGTTTAGTGCACAATTAAGTGTTCTCATCTGATTCCGAGAGTACGTTTGCACTTTTACTACGCATTCTCTTCACAATTTTGACCGAATCTTCGCTTCTGGGAAGATGCTGTCTTACTTCAATGCGTGGAAAAATTAGAGATTTCCTCAATTCTTCTAAAAAGAGCCTTTGTTTGGTTAATTCATTTTCATTCCATTTGCTATTTATTGAAATCCACAGAATAAATGCATTGTAAGAAGATGTATCAAGCATATTATAGAATACTATCATAGGCCAGCGATTTGTTTTCTCTTACAAGTGTATGTACTCAAAAGTTGATCAAGACTATCCACCGCCACCTTAGTTGCATTATAATCTAATATAATTTGTGGTTTTTTGTCAGGTCTGTCGCTAATTTCATTTTCATGATGGAAAGTGCTCATAAGAATAATATTTTTGTTCTTTTGATGAGCTTTGTTTAGCATTTTCTCAGGAAGTTCGGGATTATTTTTTCTAATGATGCCAAGCATAGTCATTTTCCTCTTTAGAAGAAGTTTTCCCAAGTTAAAGGATGTTAAAAAGTTATCACATGTAACATTGTTCCCTGAATACGCATAAGTAAGGTCACTCACTACCCGCATACCCTGACTTTTCTCTGGCTTTGATCCTTGATTTTTTCCAGTATAAATTTGTGCATTCTGTACATACGAAGTTTTGCTATCACATAAAGTCCATATTTTTATCCCATACTTGGAGGGTTTACTAGTTATATATTGTTTGAAAGGGCATCGTCCACGAAATCCTACTAATTGTTCATCTACAGTAACATTTTCACTTGGATTATACAATTTAGGTTGAATTTCTATCCACTTTTCCCAAATATCTCGAACAGCAACTAATTTATCTACATACCTTCTTTCTTGCCGGGTAGATTTATTGTCAAAACGAATAACTCGATATCATATGAAAGGTTTCGAGGGACATTGTAGCACGAAATATATTTCTGCCTGTTTCTTGATTCCACAAACTTTTTGTTGATCCTCCATATGATTTGTACACACCGGCTAATTACAAAAATCCGATGTATGCTTGAAAAGTTTCAGTATTAATATCTTTACACTCCTTTTCATACACTTTTCTTCCTTCTATATTAGAATTTTTATGATTTCGTTCTCGATTGTAGAATTGAATACCGTCGCAATGCGCTTTTTATGTCAGTTATCCTTGTCGTTGCATATCTTGTGACACCTGGAGTAGTGTTTATAATATTAGCAGACATTAATCGACCAGAATGAAGAAGGGAATTAAATTTCCATACTATTTCACGATTATTAGACTGAATACTCTGCATATTGTGCGTCTTTTGAATATCAATATCAAAATCGTTGTCAGAACTTTCACTTTCAGTTTCCTCTCTTGTATGATTTTCATACTCAGACGCATTTTCCTCTTCGCTGTCAGAGGCTTCTATTAATTTAGCAATATGTGCGTCGCTCAAATTTCTACGATTCGCCATTTTTTCACTAATACTCAGAGATACAATTGTTCTTCAGATTATTAGAAATTGAAATACAGCAAGAAAAAAGAAACGCTACTAACAGGTGTACTTTTTTCCTTTTGCCAATGATATCAACATTTGACTTTGCTCTCCTGTCACGTGATCTAACACCTGTGCCAACGAAATAGATTTCGAAATAGATACGTTGCAGTAATTATTTTTATTGAATGATTCCAAACAAAATTAAAAGTGCATGATAAAATTACTTTTTAACTCGGGTCAATATGACCCGAACAGTACATTAGGACTAAGTTAAAAAATATCTCTTGGAAATATAAATAAACGTAAATACTTCTAGGAATATATAGTTATATTACTAATAAACAAAGTCAAAAAGTTTCATGGAAATATCTCTGCGCTAATTTTTTTTATAAGTGAACAATAAAATTTTCGGGTCAAATAGACCCGAACAGAACAGCAGGGTTAAAAAAAACATATATTTATTAATAACCTTTCATTTTTCAGTCTATGGTATTTTTTATACTAGTATTACTTTATTCTGTAGTGATTGTTTTTTAGTTTACTGGTTGAAATTATGATGATTATAATGCATTTATACTGCAACAGAACTGCCAAAAACGTTTACTTTTATACACAAAATGTGTATTATATTTAACTTTCACTTGTTGACAAAAAGTCTGCAAAATAGTTTTGTTTTTAAACAGGGGTTTGTGATACAATATATGACCTTGGCAGCCGTGAAACACAGGTTTTTCACTTTTACTTGTGGAATGAACCAAGTTAAAGATGTATTTACTAAAACCAATGAAATTTTTACACAAGTTTTATTAAAAAAAATATTTCGTATTAAAATTTGTTTATAAACCTGTTTAATTGGCATTTTAGATGCGTTCGTAATAATGTAAATGCGTAGCACCTATAGCCGTTGTTCAGTCTGTCTATCTGTCTGTAGACTGTGAGAATATAACAATGCAGACACTACTCAACCGAATCTAAAATGCTTAATTATTGAATATTTTTAACTACTCATTTCAAATGTTATGAAAATTGGGTAAATATTTTAAATACAGGGACAATCAAACGTATTTCGTTACACTAAAGAAAATGAAAAAAAAAATAGTTTCAAGTGTCTTTCACTAGTGTTACAATCTTTTGAACATAATGAAATTGTTTTGCATGTGTGGTGTATATAGTAAATACACATTGCGTAGAATCTCTTATGTAAGGAATATTTTTTATTAAATTGCAGGACCATACAAAGCAATTCCATTACATAATGGTATAGCGGGAAACATTGTTTGAGTGCTTTTATTATTCTAATTCATATTTTATGAAATTGATGTTAGTTTCTGAGGTGTACTACAAGTTACTTCCGCTATAATAGAAGACAAAGAATATTTACACAGGCTCACAAAAGATTTCGAATACTAATATATCCGAAGTACTGTATACTATTATATCAAGATTTGAGAATTTAAAAACAAATCCTTTACAGTAAAGGTGCACAAAATTTGCTACGTTTGATGTGAAAGTTCCGACTTATTTGAACTGTGTGCATATCATAGATAGCAATTTCTGATGCTGACCAATTATTAGCAGTATGAAATGGCGACGTGTTTGATTAAATTGACCTAAATTGATCATTTTTTACATCGTTATACAACATATGGATCTCAATATCACTGTTACACAGCCAGACGATAGAAAAAAATGCACTTGCATTAACTTAACTGTATGTCACAGTGATGTAACCGATACAGACTATATTCGTTCTATGAATATTTATGTATCGCCAGTCTAGGATTTCATATAATCTAGTATTTAAAAATATATATATAATTCATAATAGAAATTAAACAAGTTGGAAATTGCACGTAAAGCGTAGCAAATGAGGTGCATTCGTTGATAACAAAGTTTTAAAATATTCAGATCTTGCTGATATAGTAGAGCGTACTTTGGATACAGTATAGTGGTCGGAATCTTTGTGTTCCTGTAAATATGCAGGGAGTAATTTTTATCATACTTCATTAACGTATATCTTATTCATAAAATGTGAAGTAGTTTAATTAAAACACCCCCCAAACAATGTTTCCCCGTATAACATTATTTAGTGGAATACATTTGTGTGGCAATGTAATTTAATAATAAATATTCTTTGCGTCACAGATTGTACAAAATGTATTTTTAGTACATATTTCATAGATTCATGTCAATTCTGTTATATTCAAATGAATGTAACACCATTAAAATGCATTTGAAACTTTTTTCCCCATTGACCGTAATGTAACTGAATACTTTTGATTGTCCCTGTAATTGATCAATGCATCCGATTTTCATAAAATTTGAAATAACTCGACAAAATTATGTAATAAATATACGTTTTAAATTTCAAACGATTAAAATGCATTTGAAACTTTTTTCCCCATTGACCGTAATGTAACGGAATCCTTTTGATTGTCCCTGTAATTGATCTATCCATCCGATTTTCATAAAATTTGAAATAACTCGACAAAATTATGTAATAAATATACGTTTTAAATTTCAAACGATTAAAATGCATTTGGAACTTTTTTCCCCATTGACCGTAATGTAACGGAATCCTTTTGATTGTCCCTGTAATTGATCAATGCATCCGATTTTCATAACATTTGAAATGACTCGACAAAATTATGTAATAAATATACGTTTTAAATTTCAAACGATTAAAATGCATTTGAAACGTTTTTCCCCATTGACCATAATGTAACGGAATCCTTTTGATTGTCCCTGTAATTGATCTATCCATCCGATTTTCATAAAATTTGAAATAACTCGACAAAATTATGTAATAAATATACGTTTTAAATTTCAAACGATTAAAATGCATTTGGAACTTTTTTCCCCATTGACCGTAATGTAACGGAATCCTTTTGATTGTCCCTGTAATTGATCTATCCATCCGATTTTCATAAAATTTGAAATGACTCGACAAAATTATGTAATAATTATGTATTTTAAATTTCAAACGATTCGGTTGGGTAGTTTTTGCGTTGTTATATGCGGACGGACAGACAGACAGACAGACAGACGGACAGACAGACAGACGGACGGACGGACTGAGCGACAACAATAGGTGCTACGTATTTACATAATTACGAACGCACCTAAAAACTATCAAAAATGGTTCGAGATACCTCCTTTACCATTTCCGGCCCAGTGTGTCTACTCCCGGGCACACCTAATTTTAATTCCAAATTTGAAAACGACACCAAGAATATTTTAAACAAATTTCGGTTTTAGAATGAAGGCGTAAATTTAGGAATTCTTAATTTTATAAAAACCGTTTTAAAATTCCGGTGTCAATCAATAATTCCTTATTTTATGAGCAGAATTTGCCTGCGCCAGAAAGGATTAATATCACATATATGACAAATATGTACAATATGATAACCATTATGATGAAGCCATCAGAAAACATTTCTTTTAATTGTTAAAATATATTGATCTCAATATCACTGTTACGCAGAAAAATGAAGAAGAAGAATGCACTTTCATTAACTTAACTCTGTGTCACAGTGATGTAACCTTTACAGACTATATTCGTTCTATGAATACTTATGTCTCGTCAATTTGGGATTTCATATCATCTAATATTGAAAAGAAATATAAAATCCATGCAAGAAATTAAACAAGTATCAAAAATGGTTAGAGATACCTCCATAATATCACCGTCATACATATATGTTCCTTTGTTTAATAGAACAAAAACATTCTAAAAAATTTAAAAAAATACACTTAAGACCGAAAATTATCGTTACGTGTCCGGATGCTTTCGATTTTTTTATGGTTTGCTGAATATCTACCGATTTTCTTGATGAATGTTTATTGAAATTATAGGGTTTAAAGAGCAAGTTTCACTTCTAATTTTTGAGATATAGTAGAGAGAGTGATTAGGGGGCTTTAACATCTTCAGACAGGTTTTATTATTGTACATTTTAAATTTTCAATTATGGATTTATGTTAACAAACTGATAACTAAAAAACACTGAACCGCGAAAAAAATATAATTAATGTTTTGTTCATAAAATTTGACGATGCATAGCAGCTCAAAAGGCATTTTTTGACAACTTCTTAGGTTTTATTTTATTTTAATTTTTTGCATTGAAAAACATATAATGAATATATATTTAATAATATACTATGACTAATGGATTCTACAAATGGTATCTTATCGCACAGTAAAATATTTTACATTTTCAGGTTTATACAGTTCTGCTGCAAGCCTTTTCTATGTAACACGCAGCTCTCTAAAATTGCGTTAAAAGAAACAAATTGATATTTTTTAGACTCCATTCACACTAATTTATCTTTTTTAACATTATTTATATCCGTTAAACAAAATTATAAAGATGAGTATCTTGTAAAATACGTAAAGTCTGGAGAGGATATCTAATTCAAAAATGTAAAATTTGCGATTATCTGTGAGAATGAACAATCTCAAAACTAGCTGATAATGTATTACAGACTATGTGGATCCAATGTGTCTATGCGTTCAATTTTGTTTGCATATGTGTACACATAAAATACATTGTCATAAAACTTTAAAGCTTATGTGGAAAATTGAAAAGCTACAAAATTGTGATGAAAAAAGTTTTATTTATTTCTAGAAATGGGTGCTACTAATGTCTATGTCTCACTCAATTAGTTTGACGGATTTCATTACAATAGATACCAATATATAGCTATGCCGTAGTTGTAAAATAAACCCAATCACCATTTGTTTATCTTAAAACATACATAAAAAAACTGTTTTTGAATATCCGGGCCTTATTTTTTGAAACAAAAGTATTTCTGATATCTCAATTGATATAGTAAATCACTAATCTAATAGACAATGTAAAAGACAGACATACTTCCCTATATTTCAAATCCGCATTTCAAAAGTATTGGAGGACTTTTTCTCTATTTTATTCTTACATACTAAATGAAATTACAAAATAATAATAATAATAGTAATAAAATAAAATAAACTTTACGAAAAGTAACATGCATAGAGAAATATTCATAATAATTAACAAGTAATGTACTGGGTGGTGCACAAAATATTCTTTTTAAATTAAAAGAATCGACAAAGTATTGATGATGGACTAATATATGTATATTTTTTATGATATAAACATAATTCAAAATTTTCAGTTGTTTAATCATGTCGTTTAAAACAAGATATCAAGAAGTTAGTGGCCATTTTTCTGCATGCGCTGATCTGGCAAATTTCTTCAATTCCCAAGTTCACAATCCAATATTCGCATTGAAAATCATTCATTTTCTTACCAATTAATAAACTTTTAGTTTCCATGTTAAAAAATGCACTCAAAGCCTGCCACGATTAAAAGTGCGTTTTTCTAGTCATGCTACCTCAAATCAGCATGAATGCTGATTACCTTTTTCCATCTCCTTATTCTACATTAGGTTATAAAACAAAAAATTGTGTTTTAAATGAATCCATTCTTCACTTCTATAAACCCTATCATTTACAATACCCCTTCAAAAAGTGGAAATAAATAAATAAACAAATATAAATAAATAAATAAATAAAAGGAAACTTTCTATTCAACACAACGTGTTAACACTCAATAGCATAGATGCGAATATCTCTTAACTATTCCGGAGTCTAACCAAATATGTATTAAACCGGTAAGGATATAAGGAAATGTCTATTTTTAGGTGCGTTCGTAATTATGTAAATATGTAGCATCTATAATAGTCGTCCGTCCGTCCGTCCTCATTAAACAACTCAAAAACTACCCAACCGAATCGTTTGAAATTTAAAAAAATATAATTTTTACATACATTTGTCGAGTCATTTCACATTTTATGAAAATTGGATGCATAGATCAATTACAGGGACAATAAAAAGTATTCTGTTACATTACGGTCAATGAAAAAATGTTTTATTTGTGTTACACAAATTCAAATTAAATAGAATACATGAACGTATGAAGCATATATATATATATATAGTAAAATATACATTTTATATAATCTATGATGCAAAGTAAATTTATTATTAAGTTACAGGGCAACACAAAATATTCAACTACATAATGCTATACGAGAAAAAACTGTTTGGGCTGCGTGTTAATTATATTAAACTATTTCATATTTTATGAATGAGATAAACGTTGCTGAGGTGTAATAAAAGTTTCTTCCTATACATTTACAGGAACACAAACAAGATTTCGACCACTATATATATATGAAGTACTGTCTCCTATGACAGCAAGATCTGAATATTTTTATAACTTCGTTACGGTACAAACGCACCTCATTTGTTACGCTTCACATGCAATTTCCAACTTGCTTATAATGTAATTATTAGGTTTTAATTTAATATTATTTCTAGTTATAAAATTATTTAATCTAATTTCTAGTTGCTTGTCTTGATCAAGACTCCTGAATAATTAAGAGATGTCAGCATAAATAGGCGGAAAATGAACTCCATCTTAACTAAGCTAAAACTCCATCTAAATCTCTATCATCTTTACTCCATCTAAATAAGCTTTCTAAGTTTAAATAATAAAATATGTCTTTCATTGCGATAAAAATGTAGCAAGATTTTTTTTCCGTATTTTATTCTTTATCTCCAAGATTAATTTTCTTTAGTGATTTCTCGTCAGTTTTTTAGTAAGTTAATTAACTCTCTTCTGTATTAAATGTGAGATTGATTACGAAAAGAAAAACAAAAATTTGGAAAACAATGTAATCTACACATAGCTGAATACATTTCTTTTTTTTCAGAATAGTTTAACATTTTCTTTTAGTTTAATTAAATGAATAAAATTAAATGAGATAATATTTTTAACCTAGTAAATTAATAATCTTTTGTATAAAGTGTATAATAAGAATAAAATTAATCTGTTCTTATTTTTTTTACCTTTCATATGACTTTATTTACTTTATTTGAAAACGCAAAATAAATAAATAAATATATAAATAAATAAAAATAAATAAAAATAAATAAATAAATAAATAAATGCTCAAAATTTTTAATGAAGTTTTGAAATAAAAACAATTTGATATTTACAACGAGTAATATACTTGTTTATATAAATAATATAAATGATTTTTTAACAAATTTTTTAAATTTAATATTGCTAATTGTGTTTTTGTATTAATTGAAAGAAGAATAAATGAAATAGTATTCGAACAAATATATTGATATGAGTGATTGAACAATAATAATCTGACTTTCCTAATACGTTCTGTAAATTTTCTACGTATTACAATATTGAATAAATGATGTCATTTATGAAATTAATTTTTCTGGTAGTGGCAGTTCAATTATATTGGACGTTAACTTTGACTTAAAAAATCCGTAAAATTTAGTATTTGCAACTGAAAATAAGCTATATTTTGATGAGAATAGAAAGATTCCTACACTAATGTAATAGTAATCACCAGAAATCAAAAAATAAACTTATGTAAAAGATTTAATGCAAATAAATGAGCCCGGCAGCATTCCTCCCAATAAAAGTCGATATGAAGAACCTAAGCCATCCCAGCTATGAATGCTACATTTTTGCAATTTTAAAAATGTGACTAGCAATCTGATACATATATATACACACACACATATGTATTTATTTATATAAACAGTACAATATGCTATCTACCGCCGATCATTAATTTTACAATTATTGGTCGTAGGCATATAGTTTCAATTACAAAAACGTTTCAAATCAGGTAGACATCCAAGTTGTGGAATTGTTTAAAGTAAAAAGTAAATTGCACAAATATTACGAAATTAAAAGTCACTAAATTGTATATGTTCCTTCAATCCATATAGTTATATTTACACATATCATAACAAATATAACACAAAACATTCCACATTTGTACGACAAATTGAAACAGTTATTAAATTTAAAAGTTTGGGATTTTAGCACATTATTTTGTCTTTCATTGATAAAACAGTTATAAAATTAATTAAGTAAGCTGAGATCGAAAAAAGGTGGAATGTCATTTATAATGCGAAACCATATTTAGGCGATATCGCGAAAGAGAGGGAGAGTTATTTCATCTAAATATTTTTGCTGACTGTTACGGGTGGCTATCAAAGAGAAGATTAAAATATAGAAATTAAGCAGAAAAAGAAATAGCAATTTATTATGTCAAAAAACTATCTATTATAAAAAATCAATAAACAAGCTACTTGAAATACTGCTCAAAATGTACGAGTAAGAGTACTGACAAACCAACACATGACCATTCAAGAAAAAAAAAATCACAGACATTTTTACCTATACACTAATGTCTTTATGAATTAAATATTTACTGTATTAAATATTAAAGGTAGATTTCAGTATTCGATTTAAATTTAAAATAGACATTAACATTTAATATATTAATGAAACCCTTGCTAATTCTTCCTATTCGTTCAGTAAACTTAATTTCAATGACTAAAATAAAATTCATCTCACAGTAAATTGAATCGCTTTTTAAAATGATAATGGTTATAATAATCCGAAAACGTTTGTTCCATTGCATAGACATTTTTAATTATGTCGTTTTTCAGCATATTGAAAGTATCTCAAAAGAGGAGTTTTTTTAAAACATTTTTAAAGAACTGTTCCATTGTATACAAATTTATTTTATTTTATTTTTCAACGTCAATCTGAGCATTCTTCTTTCAGGAAATATGATACATAAAAGAGCACTATTAAGAAAAAAATAAAATAAAACATATTTCAATTCAAGCTTTGTACATGATTTAAACATATAGTATTTAAAAAGGAGTTAATTTTAAAAATTAAGATTATATTTTTAGTTACTAATTCACATGATTCTAAAATTTCCAATATATTTTTCATCTAACTTCATTCTACTTTTTTTTATTAAACCAAATATCGTTTCTTCGTTTATTTCCTTTAATATTTATACGTATAAATTTGCACTATGAATATTTAAAATAAATTTAAAATTCAAAAGATTTTCTCATATATAACATTCATTTATAGAATTTCATATTATCTCGTTCTTTTAATAGTTTAGAATTAAATAATTTGACAGCGTATAAAATAGTACACATTGTTTTTATATATTTGGATGCTTATTGAAATTTTTTTTATTTAGGAAAGTGTTATTTTTTTATATTTGTGTTCATGATAATCCTATTAATTTAAAGTTTTCGAAGGATGTTTTAAAATTTCAAAAATATTTGGTTTTGCTTTTTTTTTCTTAAAAAGTACTTAATGAGACATATATTTTAGAAAAACTTAACCTATTTGTTTTTCGTTTTAGCAAATAAATAAAGAAAAATAAAAAAATAATTACAAAAAATAACATAAACAGTTATTAAATCTTTTAGATATTTAAAACAAGGTATTAAGCTATACACCTTTTACATATAAACATTTCATTTTTTTTACTTGATAGGTGTAACGATAAAATAAAAAGAAATATTGACATGTTTCGATTCCATGTTATAAAAACCATAATCGTAAAAAAAAAAAAAAAAAAAAAAAAAAAAAAAAAAAAAAACGAATTGTTTCACGGTCAGTGCAAAGAGCTCGCGACAATGAGATGTAACTTATAAACCACACGAACTTTTGTAAAAATAATAAATTAAAAATAGACCATGATCAAAATTAATTATCAACTTGGTTCATCCAAATCAAGCACTCAAGAAGAATTTATTTATAAACTCTAACCATAACTTATGAATGTTGAAAGAAAAATTATCATTGCAAATAAAATTTTTACGTGTATAAATTTCAATAGACTCCCTTATAAAGAATTTACGACAAAAATTTCATATGAAATATAATTTGCTTTCATTAAACAGAATTTTTATCTCTCCATTTAAATATAATGCAGATAAAGCAGTGTTAGTACGACTAAACTTTATATCAGATTCTAGTTTCCCCCCAGTTTTGCCTATGTAATATTTTAAGTCACCTTTTTCTGTAATATAAGGAATATAACACATATATATCATATCATAATCACCTGCATATATATGTCTGCATGGAATAGCATAAACACCTCCAAGACCATCGTGTTCTATAGGGTCAAATTGTTTATTAAGTAAACACTTTAATTTTGGTGGAGGTGTCGCAATTAATTCCATATCAAACTTTTTTTATTTAAATTTTAACTTCTCAAAACAGCCTTTTGAATAAGGAAATGAAACTCTCTTAAATTTAGTAGTACCTCCCACATCATTTAAAATTTCAATTAATGCTTATTTATTAGGCATATAATAAAAATTAAAATTGTTTATAGATTAGTTTATAAAGAAAAAAATAGTTGCGTAATTTGTGATCTATGGGTACGTTGAAAATAGTGGGGGCAATAAAATGTGCAAGTAAGATAAAATTATATAAAATACAAAAATGAAACACGCCTTAAATCTTTATCAAATTCATCGAATTTTAAAAATAAAATTTAAACGTATATTTATGTAATTTTAACACACACTAATGCTCTGTTAATGAATTATGGATGAACCATTTTCGACAAATTACATAAAACACCAAACTACACAAGTAGTACCGAATTTCGTAAAAGAAACATCCTTATAACTCCAAAAATGATAATCTTTTTAGCAAATTCTTTACTTCGTCGGATTAAGCGTTTTATATCAAATAATAATACATCTTTGAATTGAAACTTGAATGAAACACAGGATTGGGAAAATCGAAAAGTTTGGAAAAAATGATTACAGATATCTGCGTAACTAATTATCCGATCCATTTCTTTCTTTAATCAAAGTTTGTACCATTTTATTGTACTTTACATCTACTCTTAAAATAAAATTAAAAAAAATCGATTTTTTATACCATTAATTAGAACGAATACCTCGAGAGTTCGAAAACAATAGTTCCGGATAATCGAAATTATTGGCATTGAATAGGATTCTTTTTTACATGTTAAGTACGCACCAAATTTCAAGTCTCTAACTCAATTTGTTGGTGAGTTGAAGCATTTTCAGACACACAGATAGAAAGTCGGCAATTTTGTTTCTAAAAATATATTTTTCGGGATCTCCAGGGTTCTGAAACCTGTAAATCCGTCAACAAAAAATTCGATTTTTAAAAAGTGTGCAAAATTTACCCTTTTCTACGTATGTTGGGAAAGTAAAAAAGGTGAGATATAGCTCCCTAGAACAAATACGGATGGCCGTTGCCTAGAACCTGACGCTACCCTGAGGTATTTCTGTTGAAATCGCACAGTTTAGCATTGAAAAAATTGCCTTGCTCAATCGTAACATGTCTACAAAACGACGGATAAACAGTTCATCTCTCCGTCTATAAACACTCTATTTTTCATAAATATAATTATATTGTAACAAATTAAGTTTCAATTATCAATTAACCAACTTTGCTACTGCAGGGTTTACCATTTTTTATGGAACTCCGGTGGTCTACAGAAAAAAAACTAGACATTTCCTTTTTTTTCGGTTTCATAAATAATAAATATAAATATAAATATAAACAAAAACTTCTTTATACTAAATCTTGTAAAAAATTTTTTGTAAAAATGGAATTTCAAGGAATTGAATTACATATATTTTAGACAAATATCCGCCGTAGCAAAAATAATTTTAGTGTTAAATCTAGATACTTTGTTTCCTGGTAGACACTTCATGAGTTCCTACAATGGGGATGTGAAATTTCATGTGCGTGTGTTGGGGGGGGGGCTGACACTAAATTCCCGTTTAGTCGTCGTCATTCACTGGTGACTGTCAGAATAAAATACGATATTAAATTTTAAAAAGTTACATTCAAAATAAATTTTAAGTAATTTCAGGAACGTATGGTGAATGTTATAAGTATTTCTGAGCAAAACAAAGCAGTCATAAAAATATTTGTTTTTTGCAGATATCACAAAATATGGCGAATTGCTTAGTTAATTTCATAGGCATTTGTGTCGCGTTTTCATCGCAGCATTGTTTACAATACCCTCGTAAATTAAAAAAAAATTACATTTTTTGTGTGTGTGTGTGTTTGTATGTGTGTATGTAACGGGAATCTTATCTCACAGTCCAAACGGAAAGACAGACAAAATAGACTTGGCACGAAACGTGTTATTTATAGTATAATAAGAAAATGCATATAAATGATTGTATGGCATAATTACTTTATTTATAATAATAAACAAAATAACTTTGAATGATGTTAAATTATATATTCTACTATAACATTTTATTATTATTTATTTTATTCAGATTTGTTTTAATGCAAACGAAAATCAATTTGTTACATAAAATACATCTGCGTTTTTAATTTAAGTAAAAAGCGTGTTCAATGTCATTATTTGATCTTTTTCTTTTAAAGAATCACATTAAACTTTCATATGGCAATTTAATTTTTTTTCTTTTACGAGATTGTCCTAATTAATTTAATTCAGTTAATTATTGTAAAAGAAAATTCTAAACTAAACGTGGAAAAAATTCATTCATCTAGCTTCAGGTAAGATGGATTTTTTTTTCTCTTAACCAATCTCACCTTTAAAAAATTAACATGCTAATTATCAAAGAAAAAAAATTATACAATTTTGTTAAAGAAGTGAAACTATCAGAATATAAAAAAAAATCAGTAAAAACTCTCCCCTTTTTTGTATAATGATTTTTTTTTTATTAAAAGTGATCGATTCTTATAGCTGTAAGTCTTTTAGAGAGATTTATTTAAGAGTTCTTACTATACTTGTCAGTGATTATCATCACTAAGAAAGATGGACTGTGAAATATGAATACAATATTATTACTTTTATAAAAAAAAAACAACTCCAAAGAAATTACCATATATAGGAAATATTATTAAAATTTCAACAAAATATTTACTTTGGCATTTGGATTTAGAAAGGGTAAGTCATTTTTTTACATGTGCAGACACTTGCGTTACAATTACTTTTACAATTTCAATATCAATTTTTTTTTTATACCTAAGTTGGAATTTCTACGTGTTGGAATCTTCAACTTCCTAAACTAGTTTTGTTTTGAACATTTTAAACTGACTAAATTTGGAGCTCGCAACTGAAATAACATAATAATTATAGACTTTGCATGCAAAACAATTAAAAATGTCGAAAAATAAATATAAATGAGCATCTCGAAAGTTATGACCTCTTTCATCTAAAATAAACAATAAACTTATATCAACATGTTGTTGCTCGCAGACTAAATCAAAATTGTGGAATCACATTTGCTGTCATACTTACAATAATGAAGCGTCATAAGTACAATAATTTTCACAATAATGAGGCGCTCACCTGGAATAAATAAATGCATTCGTAAAGAAAATCTCAAGCTAAATGATTTAAATTTTATTAAATTGACCGAATGTAATTCCTAACTATTAATAACCGGTTAATTTGATGAATTTTTATAATTTAATAATACTAACCGGCTTATTTGGATAATTATTAATAATAACAGATTAACCAAATTGACCTTATTATATATGTTAATTTTCCAAAGTTTCTATTTTTTAAGCTTATTTGAAAGGGAAAAGGTGTAAAATAGAAAATATTGCTTTAGACCGAAGAAATAAAAGTAAACTGGAAAGAAAGAAATAATTTCAGATACAGATACATATAAATATATATATACTTATTCACATGCATATTTCGAGAAGAAAACAAATCAGAATTATCCGGCAAATGCTTCTTGTAAAAAAAGAAGATGGGCTTGTATTCCGCGGTTAAAAAAGGGAATATTAGAATTCAAAACAGATTTAATTCTTGAAAACTATTTTCTGTAGCATAGTGATATGAAAATACTTTAAGAACCTATTCCTGAAACTCACGTTCATTAACGAGGCATGTAAAAGCAATCGAAGCCAAAATATATTCCCTAATAATGCTCTTGAACTTTAGAAAATCGCAACTCAAAATGCAATAATATTCTGTTTCAATACTTCTAAGGAGAGATGCAATGCAATAGACTAAGCCCATATGACTTCTATATCAGAAATTGTATCTTTTATATCTTAGAAAATCCTGTTTTAGAGAACACGTAGAATGATTTATTTTAATTTAAATTATTTGCAGTGTAAGGTAACACTCGAGGTTATCATAAAATAATATTTACATTATATTAAACATTGTTATAAAAAGCAAATATTAAATATCAATGACTAAACACATTAGTATGATTAGATTAAATTAATTTGCATTTCTATAGTACTCCACATTTTAATGGCAGAATAGTCATCCTTCCGACAAAATTAATTGTAATTCATGACAATCAACAAAAATATGATAAAAAATAAGTAACTTAAATACATTTGGAAAGAAACAAAAGTAAATTATATTATAAAAAAATTCTAAGTAATTAAAAAATATTAGCTATTAAAAAGTAATTATATCTATGGGTCATTTCATGATAACTTATGTTACATAATAGGACAATTTATAGCAGTATTTTTAGTAACATAATACTAAAAATATTCAAATGTAAAATCAATATGATTTGTCAATAAAACCTATCTAAGGGTCTATTTGGTTGAAAATTACCTAAAAAATGATAATTAAAATCACACTTTAAATGATAGCTTATATTCTCTTTTCAGTAATAGCAGTTACCATAGTAAATAAAACTAATTCAAATTGAAGAAGTAACATTAAAATTAGGCAATTTTCGTTTAATAGGGCTTTGAATAAGTTTAAATAGCAAACCATGTCAAATTTTTATTTTGAATATTTTATTTTATTTTATTTTATTTTTTGGTGCGTGTTATATTACTAAAATTACAAAAAATAGTTCAAAATGTAACGTAAATTACTATGCAATGACCCTATATTTTTTGTACATGTTTAAAAAATTCTATAAAAACACTGAAAAAAACTTCATTCTCTTTAAATGTATACTTTCTCTAGGTTAAATGAATTTCATCAAGTTTCTCGGTCATCACATTACCGCATTTCCCTTATATTATGTATAATTCCCTGTGGAGATTTTGCTTTATTTTAACATATTTTAATCTTTGTTAAAAATTAATTTGAACTACACACTTATAAAATTATTTTTAAATTTTATTAAAAATATTAACCCTCTAAGCGTTTGTCCCATAATATTCCGTACACTAAGCTCCAGGTTTCACTGCAATATAAGCAATGTTTAAGATATTATAATTCTATAAATTTAATGAATTTTCAAAGTATTGAAGAATTATTAAGACTCTCAAGGTTTACATCTATATTTTTATAAAGATTTTTTCTGTAATATTCAAAGAATCATATTTTATTTGCATTGAAAACAAAATACAGAGAAAACAACATTACAATTTTACCCATTTGCAAGACGCTTGGAGGGTTAAAATAAAATCAGCTTAAATAGAGTTTGTTTCATTTTTCATTTATTATTATTTTTAATTAGAATAATTTAGAAAGAGATTAAATCATCTCCTTGGTTTTAGTGGGGATTTTCCTCCGCTGAATCATAAAATCCCCTTTTTGAACATAACAACAAACGTTGGCATAAATCATTAAGTCGGTGTTCTTCCTCTGTGAAGAGGTATCGGGATCAAATTCCAGGATGGCTAGAGACAAACTGTGTGAAAAATAAATGATACGGTAGTTTTAAATGACTCAAAAATTCAAATGATTTCAAGCTTATTGAAGATTGAGTAATTTGCTGATTTTTAAAACGAAATTAAATTATCATCATTAAAAATAAATTTACAAAGACTTGTGAATTTTTAACGATGTCAATTTACAGTGTCTATTTCAGATTTACTGAATAATATCTCTGTTATTTAATAGAATCGCAGTTTTTTCTAATTCTTTATAACTTTACATAAAACTTAAGATAGTGAATTACCGGTTAAGTCTCTGCAATTTCATAGGAAATATACTAGTATAGAGTGTCGTATAAAAAAATCTCTGGAATCATATTATAGACTTAGGTTTAAATATTAATACATAAGATCGACATAAATCTTTTTTAATTCTGTATTTTTATGCTTAACCCTTTCCGGCACATTGTGCCCGGTCTGGGATACCCAAATTTAATTCAAACTTGCAACCGACGGCAGTAATATTTTAGTAGAATTTTGCTTTTATGATAAAAAGCTTAAATTAAGGAATTCAAGATATCTAAAATTTGGTTTGTGAATTCCGGTGTCAGTCGATAATTTCTCATTTTAGTAACAGCTTTTGCCCGTGCCGGAAAAGGGTTAAAGAACCACACCTGAAGACTTTTAAAAATGTAGATCAAGAAATATGAATATAAAAGTTTTGGAACTTCAAATATTAAATTTATTTGTAGTCATTGACATGCTTATCACAATGAAGGGAGTATTTTGAATAATTCTAGTTATACTTTTATTTGTAAACCATATTTTGTATCCACATTTTGATGCTTGTAGAACTGGTTCGAACACTTCAAGCATCGGCTAAAACACTTTCGCGAAAGATTTTTATGTTCAAATAACGAACACATATTTGATTAACAAAAATCGCACGAAAGAAAGTAAAGAAGCACGGTAACTCTGTATTTCACATTTGTTAACCAAACTATATATAAAAATAGATATTAATTATTTAAAATATATTTTGAAACTTCACTTTCATTTAAAAAATTACTTATATTAAGTTCAAATTTCCATATTATTTGAAAAATAAATCACCTGTGATAATACTTTTTAATATATATAGAAAGTTTTTACATTTTTTACCTTATTAACAAAAGAAAAGAAAACTTCTTAGTTTTTGGCATCTAAACACGCTGTTCCGCAATTTTAAATTCCATCTTTTGTAGTGAGATAATTAAAACAATCCTTCTTGTTTCCTGAGCGATATTTTAAAACCTTCCTGATACATGTTTTCTCTCTTCTTCCCACGGAATCTGCATTGAATATTTCAAAGCATCTTTATACATATATATCTGAGAAACATATGCTACAGAAGTTCCATCTTATAAATTTAATGCATTATTTAAAGTTTACTTCAGGCCCGATTCATTTATATATGCGTCAAGAATTTGTAACATCGCACTAAGATTAAAATATTCATTATTTCGAACAGAAATTTCCGTATAAGTATGCAATTTCTGTTTTTGATTCAGGAAAGAAATTGATTCTGAAATATACTTATTTAAATTTACATAAATGTTTTGTAAAAGCTGAAAGTATTTTAACATATTTTTTAAATAATATATTTGAATTTTTATATATGTAATTTTATTTCTGCTGCCGGGTATTACTTTTACGGTAATATTTTATTTCTTTAAATAATGTCCAACATGCGTAAAAACATTGCTTTTTATATCATCAAACATTTAGAATTATATATTTTTCATATAAAAAAAAAAAACATAAAAACCTCTTCCTCTTTAAATAGAGGACAGAGTTATCATTCGACTTCCGAATCTCGTATCTGCAATGTAAAAAAGAAAAAAATGCTAAATTTACGACACAGCAATTGTTATGTTTTGTTGTGAACATGGAACGGGCACCAGGAATAGTATGCTATGTTCAGTGCGGGGGAACGTTTTCTAACGACGTTCCGAAACAAGAAATTAAAGTGTGTGATCGTTTTAGTGGTACACTGCATTGATTTGGGAGCAAACGACCACAAGACATGAAGCAAAATAGATCAGCAACTTTTGAATCATTTGCAGGAAAATATAATTGAAAAATAAAAATAGAGCTTACCTGCATAAACTTGAATGAGAAAGTGAGCAGATACACACAGAAGAATAAGTTCATAACATTTTTTCGGCAAAGAACTTTTATTTATTTATTTCCTTTTTTTATGAAGATAAATGATTATAATTATTGGATGATATTATAGCTTTTAGAAAAAACATGACTCTCTTATTTTTAGAGCCGGGCATGGAAGACACATTTGACTTTCACAAAAATTTATAAATAATAGAAGAACTCATTTTTAAAATGAGTATAATTTTTCTTCATTTCTCTTGGAGAATAAGGGGCAACAAATTAACTTACGCAAATAAAAGAAGAAGTGTTTCTTCCTATGTTGAGCATACACTGTACCGCTAACGGACATTTTAAGTGAGCGACGTTCCAACACTTATAAAAAGAAAACGTTCCTTCAGGAGAACACAGCACTTTCTAAAACCGAAAAATATTCCTTTATACGAAACTATCTTCTTTTTTGAAATCATAAGATGCTTCCTTCATAGACGAACAAAACCCAAAAATATCTCCACAAAGGGACACAAATCTTTCCCTGTCCCCTAAATAATTCCATTTTTTCGCACTTAAAAAATGCTGAACGTTAGTCGTAAAAAATCGAACAAACCACTTCTATTGTGATACCACACATCACTTTTGCAGGCGTATATTACCGTACATCTGCCGACGTCTGCTCTGCACTAACTCGACACCGCTTCCCTTCTCTTCTGCTCTCTTCTGACAAAACCACAGCGGCCGCTCCGGAAAGAAGGCAGGGGTTGCCATAAAATTAAAAGTACGCCAACTGGCAGGGCAAAAGGAAGTAGCGCATCGCTACGAATAGGGAAACTGTATTTTAAGAATAAACTTTTATATCACCAGAAAGATGCGGAGCCAAAACTAGATAACAGGACGCACGAACTTTTAAATTACGTAACAGATTAATAGTACCTGATTGGACAATGGGAGGGGTCACAAAACGGAAGAAGACACCCCATCGAACATTCTAGAAAAGACGGGAAACCTCCAAAACCGGAAGGAACAAAATTTC
Source organism: Maratus speculifer (assembly GCA_964019185.1). Classification (NCBI taxonomy): domain Eukaryota; kingdom Metazoa; phylum Arthropoda; class Arachnida; order Araneae; family Salticidae; genus Maratus; species Maratus speculifer. Next base: position 255,073,036 of record OZ025295.1, on the reverse strand, counting down.
AAACTGATTTTAACATTTGAAATCAACAACAAGTTAGGTAATAAAAAGGACTTTACAGGGAAAATTAAAAAAAGCGAGAATTAAGATAACTTTTAGAATGTGAAATATATAATAAATGAATAAATATTAAAACAAAAATAGACGATAACTTAAATTAAATAAAAATATGGCAGTGGTTAAGAGTAACCACAACATATTACCCCGGCTTCCCCAAGAGAAAATATTGGTGAGATGTACAAATTAAATAATTTTTACATCGAAACAATATTTTCAAAATAATGCACAATGAACATATAAAACAGTCATAAATATAAATAAACTAATAAAAAATATCAATAATTGTCTTGCATGTCATTCAATAATAATAGAACAAAATTACTATCATAGTTATAGTTCAAATAATAATGCACAATACACTGGCAAACATTTAAAATAACTGTTTGTTCACAAAAAAGAACATATCTTGTTTCAAAAAAAGGTTTATAATAGTCTATGTACTTAGAGACAATGTTCACAGTCTTTAGATGAGAGTCTCTTGATTGTCGTGTAATTGTAAGTACAATAATATAAATTTACCAGCATATATAAAAATTGTTGCGTATAATAAGAATATACATATATCGTCAGCATATTAAAAAGAAAAAGAATTTGTAATAATGTGCATATAAGTAAATAATATTAAAATTCACAAATCAATAATCATATTACATTCAATAAATTCAATTTTTCAGAATTCAATGTATACCAATGGTCAAGGAAGAATATTTAGATTTTCAAAATATATATATATATATCCATATACATACAATACCTTCCAATGTGTCAACATATCTTAACTGAATAGATTTAATGTCATATAATTCAACAATATCTTCAAAGTAAATATAAGTTGGAAATCAACAAGAACATTTTCAAAGTAATAAAGGTAAATACCAAAGAGAGAATATTTGAACTCTCAGAAGAAAATGCTATTCTGCAATAATACCACTTACAAAATTATCAAAAAGAGCAAAGAGACGATATTTACACTCTCATAAAAGTATTTAAATAAATATATCAATCCAGTACATAACTTGAAAAATGTCACTTTACAAAAATTATCACATAAAATATTTATAATATGTTGAATATCTGTTGAACATGTTTAATACAAATATTCAAATTCTTGTAAATAACATGTGATCATGTTTTATCTGTAAAATAAAAAATATTTTCTTTTCTATATACCAGTAATGACTTAAACAAAAAATATCTTTGGATCCAAAGTATATACTTATATATATATATATATATAAACCTGTTTCTTTGAATAATTTAACACTTAGATACACAGAGATAACTATACTCAATCATCATTTCATTTTTTTTTTTTTTTTTTTTTTAAATCAAAAATTCAAGTAGAAGCAATTAGCATGCACAATTTTATCATTATTTTTTTTTGAAATGTTAAAAAGGTTAGATGTTAGAGCATGTATAAATTGTCAATAGATAAAAAGTAACATTTCACTTATTATAATAGACACAATAGGGAAATTTTTTTGACATGAGTACTCATGTTTTACATTATATCAATAACAATTTATTTGTTTATTTATTTTAGAATAAACAATTATCAAAATAATTCAATGAATGACATATTTTCAAATTATTATTTCAAAAAATAATATTTCTCATTATTTACCAACTATTGAATTTGTAGGCTTTGAAAACTTAAAAGTACCAATACACTCTACATATGAGATGAAGCATAAACAAAAAAATTTAAGAATGGTTGTGAAGAAAATATTTCAATGAAAAAGAGTGAAAAGAAACAAATTTAAAAAGTACATACTTTCATAGGATGACAATTTCATTGTCTCAAGGAGAAGATGACTTTAAGAAAAAAATTACACAAATGCTACCTGCAGCTTTGGTAGAAGAAAACAAAAAAAAAAATAAATAAAATATTCAAACATCATCTCTTACAATCCAAGACAGGTAGCATGCCTCAGATTCTGCAACAACGCTAAAGTCCTCCTGAAAAAGAAATGAAGATTAGTTTATGATTTATAATGTTTATGGGTGCGAGACCGAAGATCATAATGATCTTTATATTGAGTGGATTTATTTAGAAGAGCAGCGGGAGTTTTATCACCAGATGCCTGTGAACGCACTGAATTATACGAATGTGAAGATGTTTGTTGGCACTCCGAAGAAGTAGGAATTTGAGGAGATGTATTACAGGCAGAATCACAATTAGAAATTTGAACAGGAACATGTTGTTGTACAGGAGAAGAAGATGCACTATCAACAGCTGGTTGATTATCTGTTGCACCTTGAGAAGAATCCGAAGGATACTGCAATGCTTCATCTCTTTTTTGAAGTTTCAAGATTCTGTTAGTATGTATCAAGATTGGTGATGCTTGATTATTATTGCAATCTTGAATTTGAATAAGTACAGGTGAAATTATTTTCTTTACCATGTAAGGGCCTTGTACTTTTTTTTTAAACACACTGGGAAATTTTACATAAACAATATCATTAACTTTGATATTAGCAAATTTTAACTTTTCCCTTGATTTTTGGTATACCTTTTGTCTAGAAGACTCGTTATTTTTGTAAGCTTGATAGTATATCTTTTCAATAACATCCATTAATTTGTGAATTTCATAAGCTGTGTTAATAATTTTCCAGGAAGATTGGGTTTTATAATTGGCATAAATATCATTTACTTCTCTTCCAAAATGAAGAAGATTTGGAGTGAATTTTGTAGCTGGATGAGGCGTAGCATTGTATATGAAATGGTGGATTTTTAAAGCATTTGGTACATCAAATCCTTGGGAAGCCATTGTATTCACAGATGATTTTATTTCAGTATTACATCGCTCACTTAATCCGTTAGCCTGGGAATGGGCTACAGAACTGTGTTCCATTTTTATGCCAAGCTTTTTATTGAAATAAGAAATGATATCACTAGTGAACTGAGAGCCATGATTAGTAAGTGTTAATTCGGGCTTTCCATGAGTAGAAATGTAATGTAATAGACCTTTAGTAACAGATTCAGCGCTAATGTTATTCAAGGCATATAATTCTAAATGACGAGAAAAATGATCGATTACTGTCATCACACATTGGCGATTTCTCAATGGGCCAAGTAAATCCATCGAAACTTTTTGATTCGGAGCTGTAGGTAGTGGTGCTGGTAAATATGGAGCGGTATTTTTTTATGATTTTTGTTTACTAAACAAATTTCACAAGAGTTGACATAATTAATGGCATCAGAAACAAGGGTTTTCCAGGTAAATCTTTTCTTTAAATTAACAATAGTTTTATGAATTCCAGTATGAGTAATATGAGCAATTCTTAAAGCTTTTGCTCTAAGTGACGAAGGTAAAACTGCTTTATGTAGCTCAATATCTTCTGAAGAAAAATGTCCATTGTGACAAAGTAAATCATTATTTGGATTTATATAATAGCCATTTAAACTTTTAGATTTTTTGTTAGCTGTAAGATCTTCATAAATTTTCTTAATTTTAGGGTCTTTTTGTTGTTCAGAAAATATGGTTTGATCAAAAATTTCTAATAATGGGTCTTCATTATTATCATTATTTGGAGGTGGATAGTCATTTTGAAGATGACAGGTGTGGTGTGCTTTGCAAATTAAACCACATGGAAAGTGAGCAATTTCATTATGTAAATCATTTTGATCATCAACAATTGGTAGTGGTTCTTGCCTAGAAATAAGATCTGGATTAGTATGGAGATCTTCAGTATGAATGTGAGGGGTTCTGCTTAGAAAATCAGCTAACACATTCTCTTTGCCCGGTATATGCAGGAATGTGTATGAATATTCAGATAGTTCTAACATCCAACGAGTAGTGATGTCAGCAGGTGATGTTGCTTTTTTGTAATTATTAAGGGGTTTAGCATCTGATAAGAGAATGAAGGGTCGACCAAAAATGTAATATTTGAAAGCTGTTACTCCTTTATAAATGGCATAAAGTTCCAGTTGGATAGCTGGATACTGTTTTTCAGACTGAGATAAAGTTTCGGAATAATATGAAATCGGTCGCAGTTCACCGTCAAATTTATGCATAAGAACAGCTGAGATTGCTGTCTTTGATGCATCAGTATTAACATAGAAAGTCTCATTCCAATTTGGGAAATTTAGCATAGGTTTTTGAAAGAAAATTTCTTGCAATTTATTAAATGCATTTTCTTGTTCAGATTTCCAACAAAACATATTTTTAGGTTTGGTAACTTCAATAACAGGAGTAATCAATTTAGAAAAATTAGGTATAATTGACCTATAAAATGAACATAGTCCAGTGAAACCTTTTGTCTGTCTCTTGGTTTTAGGCTTTGGGAAGGAAGTGATTTTTACAATATTAATTGTAATAGGAAGAATTTTATGATCTGTGATTTGGAAGCCTAAAAAGTTAATACTAATTTTCATGAATGAACATTTTTCAGGAGAAAGAGTGATGTTATTAGCAATGAGAGTGTCTAAGAGCTTTGTGAGTTTCGTAACCATCTCTTCAAAGGAATTAGCGCCAACCACAATGTCATCTTGGTATGCATAACACGAGTCAATTTCAGATAATTGAATAACTGAATCAATTAATTGTTGAAAAGTGCTCGCAGCTGTCTTCAAGCCAAAAACGAGACGAAGATAGGTAAAAATTCCCCATGGAGTAGTAAAACTGAGTTTGTCTTGCATTTCTTTAGGTACTGCAATCTGCCAGTATGCAGACGGCAAATCAAGAGTAGTATAATATTTAAATTTTGATAACTGTACTAATAGATTTTAAATTCTAGGAAGAGGATATGATGATGGTATGATGATGGAGTTTAGCAATCTTAAATCTAGGACCAAACGATATTTCGAAGGTTTCGACATGTCAGTTCTTTTCTTTTTAACAAGAAGCATAGGACAAGCCCAGGATGAATTTGATCTTTCAATAATACCTGCATTTAACATTTGATTAATTTGGTCAAGAGCTTCTTGCTCGAGTGCCTGTGGCACAAGAAAAGGTAGGGTTTTTACAGGATGAGAGTTCAACATTGAAAACTGGGGATTCACTAAGTCTGTATGACCTAAAGTATCCAAAGATTTAGAAAAAGCAAGAGCTATACTGCACAATAATTTTGTTAAAGAGTCACTTTCATGAGGGAGTAAGTGTTTTAGGTCAAAATCATTTGGTGAAAGTTCTTGAACACGTTTTCTCTTAATTTCTTCAGATGGTAAAATTAAATTACAATATTCATTTTCAAAATCTAAATCAAAAGAGTATTCCTCAATATCCTTCTCATCTACATTAATGCATTCACCAATAATTGAATTTTTATTTAAATGAATGTCCAGTTTTGATATATTCTGACATACAACCAAAAATAAATTATTTTGAATTGAAGACATAGAATGCAGTGATTCATGTAAAACAAGACCTTTATTTTTTAAAGCAGGCTTAAAAATAAAATATTCAGATGGAGAGTTCAAGTATTTGACATGTAAATAAACAAAAGAATTGGGAGGGATTAATTCTCTATTAACTGTTTGTACCATGTTGGAATTCACCAAAATTTTATTACCATCATTCAAATTAGTATGCTTTTCACCAATATAACTAATATCATTAGCACTTTCAGATGTGAAATTTTTGTCAGCCATATCATTATTAGTAGACAAATAGTTTACAACATTACCATAATCAGTTGGAAAATAGTTAGGAAAATAAGTAAAATTACCATTAATATAGGGATTATGATAATTCATAGCAGTATTAGCAACATTATTTATAAATAAATCACTATTTTGAAAATTATAGTTGTAAGGATAGGTTGCATAATTATTGACTAATTGTAAATTGCTGTCACCAGAATTTCCATACACATTATCACTATAAGTACCATTACTTAGATTATTTGATATAGAATTTTCATAACAAGGTCTTTTGTGTGCATCAAAAGAATACGGCACATTTATATTATCATAAGAACACTCAGAATTCATATAATAGCTAGAAGGAGATTCATTATGACTGTGAAAAGGGATGTGTTTATCTTTAATTAATATAGACTTAAAAGTTGGAGAAATTGTTATGGAATGCTTATTAATAAATTCAAACCCAAGTATGGCTTGAAAATTGACATTCTTTATATCAGTAAGATAAAAGACATGATGGAAAAAGTATTTGTCATTTTTAAATGAAATTTCAATACATCCTTTAAAGAAAACTTTAGAATTTACAGTAGATACTGAAACATTTCTAGACAAAACTTTGTAATGAATTTTAGATTTAATGCTGTTAAAGCATTCTTGATCCAAAAGAGATAAAGTTGAGCCTGTGTCGATAAGAGTAGATATTTCATTACGTTGTACATGGCAATGAATAAGAATTATCAAAGGAACTATAAATGATGTGTCGTTCTTGTACACATTCATCAATTTCAGAAGGATGATTCGATGCCAAAGAATTATGAGAACAGCAAGACTTATTAAATTTAGGATGCACTAGGGATGTTTGTACAGCAATGGTTGACAATAATTTGGTTGAAGAACTTTTGGCAATGTGACGCTTGTTTTTCTCGTCACAACAATGTACTGACCCTGAAGAACGGGAGAGAGGGCGGTCGGTTAAACCAATCTCCCCTATTTGTTTAAATGATAGATCTTATCATTTTTATTTTTTGAAAAAGAAGTAGAGTTTTTCTTTCTGTGAGAATCAGATGAAAAGTTCGATGTATAACTTTATTTAGGTGTGTTGAGAATCCTTTTAAATTTATAACATGTGTCCATACGGTGATTGAAACGTCCACAAAATGCACATTGAATGATATTTTGTTTGGGGTAGGAATCCGTATAATTTTTCTTGTGAGAAAATCTGTCGAATCTAGGTTGAAAAAAAGGTTTATTTTGACGAGATTTTAGTTGACGAGAGTTTGTTTTATATTTATCCGTAATATTTTGTTTGACAGGTGAAGGTGAATTAACTCTACGTTTTCTCTTAACATTATTAAAAGTGTATGATTTTTCATTGTTTGTTTCAGATGGTGAGAATGCATTACGTGAATTTTCAAAAATTCTATCCCTTGTACGTCTTACAGGAGTTTGTTGGACGATATTCACAGGAAAAGTAGAGTTTTCATTAGTACTATCCATACAATAAATTTGATCAAAATCTTTATGAGAATTTCGAGAAGGTGGAGAGTCATAAATTTCTTGTAGAAAGTGTGCTCGTTCAAGAGCTAAATCAAATGTGGAAATATTTTCTTCTGATTTGTTTAGGCAAAGCCTGAAGAAAATGAGTGAATTTTAGAGAGTCTAGAGCAGCTGGATCCAATTTGGGATAGGCAAGCCGAAGTTGTTTATCCAGGCGGAAAGAAAAATTTTTAACAGATTCATTGGATTCTAATTTTAAATTTTGTAGAGATTGGAGTGAGTTAACTTTTCTTTTGGGCATAAAATAGTCTATAAACACTTTTTGAATGGCTTGAAAGTTAGCATTCTTGAATTGAGACTGTGTTTCAAGAAAGAAGGTTAAAGAGCTGCCCTCTAGTTTGATTTAAAGAGAGCAAAAAGTTCTTTATCTGAAAAATTATTTAATTCTTGTAAGTCCGATAATTGATCGAAAAAAAATTCTACAGTTTGTGGATTTCCATCAAAAGGTTGAATCGCAATATTTAATTTGGATTTGGGAGGCATGATGAGAAAAATTGAAATAAACTCTCACTAAATGTGACAATACTATGTTATAAATTAGTTACATGAAAAAATATGAATTTAATTTGATATATATTTTAAAATAATGACGAACTTCATTTATGTTATACATCATTTTTATATGTTAACAAAAATATAGCAAGAACAAAAAGAAAGAAGAAGTTGCCAACTTATTTTTCTGAGCATCAGATCAAGAAAAACAGTCCCTAATATTTCTTTTTAGTTTCTAATCTCCCAAGTTTGGAAGAGAAAAAAATATTAGATTTCAGAATGTTTATGTAAACAGGATAACACATGTTCTCAAACTTGTTAAAACAAGATAAACTATTTACTTTAAAGTAATGAGTTCTATAACAATTATATAACATCTGTTCTCAAATTTATGAAAACAAAAATGGTAAATTATGTGAAATTGATTACTTGTATAAGCAAGTTTCAACACAAAACACGATAAATAAATTAAAAATGTAAGCATTGCATGATGAGAACATATTCACTTTTAAATTCTGAAAGTTGAGAACATTTTTACTTATATATTATTATTATTATTATTATTTATCACTTCAATATAATAAAGAAAATATATGTTGAAAAAATGTCATGTCGAATGGTTTCGACAAGATCACGGCACCAGGAATAATAAGTGGAGTTTAGTTGTGAACATGGAACGGGCACCAGGAATAGTATGTTATGTTCAGTGGGGGGGGGGGGGAACGTTTTCTAACGACGTTCCGAAACAAGAAATTAAAGTGTGTGATCGTTTTAGTGGTACACTGCATTGATTTGGCCGCAAACGACCACAAGACATGAAGCAAAATAGATCAATAACTTTTGAATCATTTGCAGGAAAATATAATAGAAAAATAAAAATAGAGCTTACCTGCATAAACTTGAATGAGAAAGTGAGCAGATACACACAGAAGAATAAGTTCATAACATTTTTTGGCGAAGAACTTTTATTTATTTATTTCCTTTTTTTTATGAAGATAAATGATTATAATTCTTGGATGATATTATAGCTTTTAGAAAAAAACATGACTCTCTTATTTTTAGAGCCGGGCATGGAAGACACATTTGACTTTCACAAAAATTTATAAATAATAGAAGAACTCATTTTTAAAATGAGTATAACTTTTCTTCATTTCTCTTGGAGAATAAGGGGCAACAAATTAACTTACGCAAATAAAAGAAGAAGAGTTCCTTCCTATGTTGAGCATACACGGTACCGTTAACGGACATTTTAAGTGAGCGACGTTCCAACACTTATAAAAAGAAAACGTTCCTTCAGGAGAACACAGCATTTTCTAAAATCGAAAAATATTCCTTTATACGAAATTATCTTCTTTTTTGAAATCATAAGATGCTTCCTTCATAGACGAACAAAACCCAAAAATATCTCCACAAAGGGATACAAATCTTTCCCTATCCCCTAAATAATTCCATTTTTTCGGACTTAAAAAATGCTGAACGTTAGTCGTAAAAAATCGAACAAACCACTTCTATTGTGATACCACACATCACTTTTGCAGGCGTATATTACCGTACATCTGCCGACGTCTGCTCTGCACTAACTCGAAACCGCTTCCCTTCTCTTCTGCTCTCTTCTGACGAAACCACAGCGGCCGCTCCGGAAAGAAGGCAGGGGTTGCCATAAAATAAAAAATACGCCAACTGGCAGGGCAAAAATAAGTAGCGCATCACTACGAATAGGGAAACTGTACTTTAAGAATAAACTTTTATATCACCAGAAAGATGCGGAGCCAAAACTGGATAACAGGACGCACGAACTATTAAATTACGTAACAGAAGAATAGTACCTGATTGGACAATCGGAGAAGTCATAAAACGGAAGATGACACCCATCGAACATTTTAGAAAAGACGGAAACCTCCAAAACCGGAAGCAACAAAATTTCAAACTGATTTCAACATTTGAAATCAACAACAAGTTAGGTAATAAAAAGGACTTTACAGGGGAAATTAAAAAAGCGAGAACTAAGATAATTTTTAGAATGCGAAATATATAATAAATGAATAAATTTAAAACAAAAATAGACGATAACTTAAATTAAATAAAAATATGGCAGTGGTTAAGAGTAACCACAACAGCAATGTTGCCAGAAGTTTTTGTCGTGAAATTTGCATTCAAATTTAGTGCCATAAACATTTCATAAAATAAATGTTTGTGATGCGTGTTTCTTTTCCTGATTACACGTTTGAACTTTTTTGTTGGAATTGTAATTTCTTATTTACTAAATTCTTGTTGAATCTAAAGCATTGCATGTAAATCTTCTATTATGTCAAATATGCATATTCAGGTTTTTAAATTTCATAATTATATGTGGTAACTTTGATCTATAAAAAACAGACAATGTACCTTCAGAAAGTTTTCATGCACACAATTTTAATGATAAACTGTGTTTTCTATGATTATCTAATTCGGACAATCATGTACATGGATTACGGATTTTGAGAAAACAAAAGATAAGTCATATTACTTGCATATTATTTTATTTCTAAATTTACTTTATTATTTTTCCGGTGAGACTATTCAAACATAATTTTCACTGGCAGAAAATAGGTTGTAACTTATTTATTCCATTTTATTGCTATCCATTGTTTAGCTTCTCTGTTAAGCATTTTATTTTCGCGTTGCATAATACCGTCAAAGATTTTCATGAGCATTTTCTTCTAATATTATGTATCATAGGAAAATTTCACTCCATCAAGTTTTATTACTATTTCTACTACTATTTTCAAATATATTTTATACATATTGCATATTTTTTCAATAATTATTGCTTAGAAAAATAACAAATGAAAAGAATATTTCTTAATATTTAATTGTATCTTTTCATGATTTGTTACTACTAAACTGATACGATATACTTACCAGAAAACAAATATGTTAAATTTACGGCAAGAACTGCTGCGACAATGTGGCTAGGGGCTTTTTCCTTAAAAATTGCAATAAAATTAGATGTAATAAAAAAAGTACATCTACTTTTACTGCAATTTTTACGGCAGAAACTTCTGGCAACAATGCTGTCAACAGTTTTGCTGTAAATTTAACAAATATTTTACAGTGTAATAAAAAGTATTTTTACTTTATTTTGCATTCAGTTACGCAAATTAAGTAGGTATCATACTTTAATTTCCACAAACTCCTATGATGCCAAATAGCGTATATTTGGAAACGGTGTTATTATTGAAAAATGTTTTAAATTAAACTCATACTACTTGCACCACCTTTTTATACGTATAACATGGAATTTGAGAAAGACAGGCTATGGGAAAGCAATAGGGTCTGATGCATTTAATTTGTCTAATAACTCTCTGGATCTGAAAAAAAAATATTTTGTTTACATACATTGCCAGATCGGAATAATATGTTACATATATTTTCCCCTTTGTGCACTTGGGCTTTATTTTCTCCAATACTTCTTCAATACCATTTATTAAGCAATCGATTTAATAGGTGTAAAATGTGACTTTTATAAAAATATTCGTTTATTACATTGTTTTCAAACTTTAAGAAATTTTTTTAAGTTAATACATTTCAATATATACTATATTTTTAAGGATGTTTAAATGAACTTTTACAAATAGAAGCTATTGAAAGAAGTTTTTACTTTCTTAGCACTTAATTAATGACTAATATGTCCATTATTATAGATTTGCTGATTTTTATAAGCATTCGCATACTTAAATTCATGAATTCATAAACTTAGAACATTAGCATTTGACTTTAACTCTTCAGTTCCACCATAGTTATTAAAACATTCCGAGTTTTTTTTATGTTTTGTTTTGAAAAATTATGTACAAAATTTATATGTTAATACATTTTATAACACAAAGTTATGTATTTTTCAATATGTTTAAGGGAACGTAAGAAAGAGAAACTGTTGAAAGGAATTTTTAATTCCTTTGTACTTAATGACTAGTATGTCCGTTATTATATACTCGTTGATTTTTATAGGCATTTGCATACTTAAATTCATGGTTTCATAAAATAGAACATTAGTATTTAACTTTAACTTTTCAGTTCACCCATAGTTATTTAAATATTCCGACTATTTCTGTTTAAAAATTACATAAAGATTTCATAAGTAAATACATTTTGTTAAACACAGTTATGTATTTTTAAAGATGTTTAAGGGAAGTTAAGAAAGAGAAACAATTGAAAAGAATGTTTAATATCTTTGCACTTAATGACTAGTATGTCCGTTATTATATATTTGTTGATTTTTATAGACATTTGCATACATGGATTCATAAAAATAGAACATTAGTATTTAACTTTACCTTTGTTATTCCACAGAAATTATTGATATATCCCGAGGTTTTTTTTTATGTTTTGTTTTGAAACATTACGTACAAAATTTATAAGTTAATACATTTTATAACACAAAGTTATGTATTTTTCAATATGTTTAAGGGAACGTAAAAAAGAGAAACTGTTGAAAGGAATTTTTAATTCCTTTGCATTTAATGACTAGTATATCCGTTATTATATATTTGTTGTTTTTATAGGCATTTGCATACTTAAATTCATGAATTCATAGACATAGAACATTAGTATTTAACTTTTCAGTTCACCCATAGTTATTGAAATATTCCGAATATTTTTTTTAAGATTACGTAAAAATTTCATAAGTTAATACATTTTGTTAAACACAGATACGTATTTTTAACAATGTTTAAGAGAACTTTTAGAAAGAAAAGCTATTGAAAGGGATTTTTACTTTCTTTGCACTTAATTAAGGACTAGTATGTCCGTTATTAAATATTTGTTGATTTGTATAAGCATTTGAATGCTTAAATTTATGAATTCCTAAAAAAAGAACGTTAGTATTTAACTTTAGCTATTTAATTCCACCATAATTATTGAAATATTCCGAGTATTTTTTATTGTTTTTTTTTAAACATTACGTAAAAATTTTATAAATTAATGCATTTTGTTACACGCAATTATGTATTGTTAAAGATGTTTAAAGAAACTTTTAGAAAGAGAAGCTATTGGAAGGAATCTTTTCACTTAATTAATGACTTGTATGTTCGTTATTATAAATTTGCTGATTTTTTATAGGCATTTGCATATTTTAAATCACGAATTAACAAAAATAGAACATTAGTATTTAAATTTATCTTTTGAATTCCACCATAAATATCATATTATAAGGATATATTCATTTTTTAATTTAAACATTTTTATCATTCCTAGTAAAATTTAATTCTGTGAAAAATATAATTTCAAATCTATCTTTAATTGCTTTAAAATTTAATTTTAAAATAACTTATATCACATACAATACTATTCAATTAATTAAATATTCTAATTTCGCTAATTATAATTAGAGAATCTTAAAATAATTTTCCAAAAAAAATGAAATAACTTTCTGAATTTTCTTAAAGGCAATAAGTTCATTCAAGAGCATCTGAGAAACACTGGGAATATTCTAAAACGGTGGTGTTGCATATTTTAAGCAATCTCAAGCGCAAAATATACTTCAAGATACTGATTTCAATGTAGCTTTTTATTCTGTTAATTTGAATATTTAAATGTACATTAAACTTCTCATTTAAATGAACTTGATTTTATTAGCGTAATTTAAAAGGGTAGAATCGGGTAGGTATAAAAGGATTTTTCATTCGCAAAAAATTATGTTTGTAGGTTTCTTATTTTATTACTTTTCCATTTTTGATATTTGACAACAAATAGCAGTAAAATCTAAATATATATATATATTTTATTTGTGTTTTTGACAGAATAATCTTCAATTTACGTTCCGAGAATTTTTAGTTGGATACAATGATGCGATGTCAAAATTGCATTTTACCCAAGCTATACATATGGGTTGGGTAAGGAATACTTTTGTAACATGCTGGACATTCTCGTTTTCCATTCGTCTTGGCAGGTGTAAAAAAAAATAAGTTACAGATTTTGCGCCAAAGAACTACATGATAAATAATTATAGTAATAATAGCATGTTTAAACTCGTGAAACTTTGAAAATAATTTGCCTAAACTCTTATTATTAATTAAAGGTGTTGAACTACATCATCTTTGTCGATTTGATATGGATTGACCCTTTAACATTTTTATGTTAGAATTATTGTGCTTAAACTGTGTATGAGAAAGTTCATTAGAAATATGTAAGTGAGATTTCCCATAATTAAATACGATTTTTCAAATATTTTTTAAGTGGTTAAATTTAAAGAATCAGTTTCAAATAAATTCCCCCTTTATCTCTATGGTTAATATTTAAAGCTTTATGGTTTGATTCCTTACTACAGGATGGGGGAAAATAAAATTTGCCCGAAGAACACAGTACTGGTGTTTATCAGGGTTTTTTACTGGTTTTTTTTCCTGACCATTAGACATCCTGTTCTTTCCCTTTTCATTGGCTACACTTAAACTGACACACCTCTCACTAAGATCTGAAGTGATTTCAATCAAATGGAGTTTGCTTCAGACATTTATGTCCGATCGTATATACTCATCTTGGTCACTTTTATTTGCCCCACCCTGGATTAAATATCTAGATCGCTCTTTATTTCCATGCATTTCGTCCGACTGAGATCTGAAAACATCTGCGGTTTTTATCCAGCGGCAGCGTGTCTCTTAATTCATGAGGCATACTGCCAGGGACGGTTTAGTACACACAACGGAACAATTTTGGTATAAAATTGTGGGTTCGGAAATGAAAAGTTTTGAAAAGAACAAGAAGTGCGAAAAAAATGAAAATGAGCATTTTATTGACATAATAATTACCGTTAATTCGCAGATATGACATCTAGCAATTGTTTGGTGTATCTTTTAGAAGATTTCAAATCTTTCACGAAAATTTGTAGCAAGGATTGAAAATCTCAAAATAAAGTCCTAATCAAAGGCAACTAGGTGAGACATTTTTATTCTGTGGAGTTTGTAAATATGTAGTATTCGATTTTTTCTTATTAGGTGATCCTAAACTGATATTGTACCTAATTCCATCCTTTTCCTGTTTTTTAATAACCTTTCGCGACATCTAAATACTTCTGATACGGAAATGGGATGATTTGTTTCTAAACCAGTTTTTGCATTTGGTTTCATATCTAGAGTCCGTTTTCTATTATGGTTTTGATTTTTTTTTCTTTTTAAGTAAAAATAATTTTGCCCAAAAAAACCATAAAACGTTTAAATGTTGCAGTGTCACATGATTCAGCAGATAGGATAGATTCTAATACTTATATGGAATTTTTTACGATTTTGCCGGTTGGTAATTATGTCATGATATGAACATGGCGTTGTCCAATTTTTGTTAATTAGATGCAAAAACCCTTAAACCTTTTATGCCAGACTTCTGTTAACCCCATGCAAATGTTAAATTTAATTTATTCAAACTACAATCGTGATATAACGAAACGAAATGCAGGATTAAAATCCGCTTAAAATTTTAATATAAAAAAAGTTTTGTCAATTTTGGGGTACTACTTTTAAATTCAAAGATATGTAAACATTACATAACTGAAAATATGAACGTAAGAATAAATAAATTAGAAGAAGATAGATACATCTGAAGAATATGCAAACTGTAACACTAATCTGAATCAAATAATATGTAATATGACAGATACTTTAAAGTACTACAACAAAGTTCCAACAAATTTTGAAAGTGTTTATGCATTCGGTTTTTTGGCCGTCTGTCTACTCTCTAACTTTCTTAAATATATTCGTAATTTTATGCAATTGATAAAGCTTATTCAGGATCACCATAGCATTCTTTGTATTAAATTTGAAATACGTACAATTAATGGTTCATTTACAGGGACGATTAGAAAAATCGGATTGCATCATGGTGTATGGGAAAAAATCGTTCGGAAAGTATTTTAATGACATTACGCTATTTCAAATGTATTGAAACTCATATAAATCACTGAATTTCACAAAGATCACGTTAAAATATAGCATGCATAGAATTTTTATTAATTTATAGGGACACATAGAATAAATCGGTTACAATACTGTCTTTGTAATAATTGCTGGAGAGTACATTTTAAAATTTGATATGCTTTTATAAATTTAATTAGTTTTTTCTTTTTTGCATATTACTTTTTATGTATAAATTCTATACTTCGTATACAGGGCTGAGCAAATCGTCGAAATGTATTCGCATGTCATTCTCTTTATTAGAGAAAATTATTGAAGGTGAATTTTCAACAGAAACATATGTATCTCTTAAATGAACTAAATTTTCGAATATATATTTTTGATAGATACAAACATCTGTATCATAGAGCTGCAGAGCTGTTCAAAAATTGAGAGAATTTTACAATAGTAGATGACAACAAATGAAATTCTATTTTCAAATGCTCTATACATTTACATGTGAAGAAATAAGACGTAATATTTACATTTTTAAACAATGTAGTTTTTTTACATTATTCTCAATGTGTTGGAAAAATGATTCATAATCTATGCTTGACGCATGAATTTTTCATTCTTGTTTCTCTTAACGATGGTTTAAAAATTCAAAGTGTAAGATGTTAAGAAGTTTAAAAGTATACAGTAAATAATATCGGTATTTAAGCGTAGAATGATTCATCTGCTTCGTTTTATGGGTGGCTTATGTAATGGAACTGTATACAGTAAAACCCAGATAATTCGGATTAATTGGGAACAGACCCAATCCGAATTATCGAAAATCCGGATTATCCGGAGAATTAGAAAAAAATGAAATAAAATAAAACATACTTACAGAAAATCACCTTTATGTTTTACTTATTGATTACTTACATACAGTAAAAATGTTTACTTTGTACTAAAAAAGTATAATTTTTTGCTGTGCCTGTTTTCTATACCTTTTGCGAGCCGTACGGCCACGCATCCGATTGAGCATAAGTAGCTTGTTGGGTGTAGTTTAAATAAGAGTTTAAATAAGAAAGTCTAAATTATTCTTCCGTAAAGATTTCAGGAAGAAGCTTTTTTTATTCAGAATACGACGATGAAACAAGTTAATGTTATGGAAATTAGCCAAATCGCTTCTCAAACTTGAAAAAAGAAATGACCAAACCGATCCGGATCATCCGGAGATCCGGATTAACGGGGTCCGAATTAGCGGGGTTCTACTGTATTTATATTTTATTCACGACGCTTTAATTGACTTCCCGAGAGAAATAGAATATCGGGCTCAGAATTTTTTTAAATGATTCATTTGATAGCTCTATTAAAAACAGTTAATTAAGTTATTATTTTTATGCGTATTATTAACAAGTTATAAATTCCACAAGAAGCGTAGTAAATAAGGTGCTTTCGTACTTTAAAGAAAGTTTGAAGATATTCAGATATTTATTTAATATGATACTGTACTTCGGATGCATACGGAATCTTTTGTGTGTCTCTGTAAATACTATATACTTTCTATTAAACAATTTGAAGTAAACCTCAGCAAAATATATAAATTTCATAAAATGTGAAATAGCTTAATATTATTAAAACATGACCCAACCAATGTTTCCCTCTATACCATTATATAATAAAATAGTTTTGTGTAGTCCTGTAAATTAATAATAAATATTCTTTGCACCACATATTGTGAAGAATGTATATTTTAGTATATACTTCATAGATGCATCACAGTTTTGATATGTTCGAAAGAGTGTAACACCATTAAAATGCACTTTAAACTATTTTCCCCATTGGCTGTAATATAGCTGAGTACCGTTTGACTGTCCCTGTATTTAAACTATGTATCCGATTTTCATGAAAAATTAAATGACTCGATAAATTTTTGCATCAATTACATATTTTAAATTTCAAAGATTTAGTTGGGTAGATTTTGCCGTGTTATATGGGGGCAGACGAACGGGCTGAACGGCGACTATAGTTGCTACGTTTTTACATAATTTCGAACGCAACAAAAAACGATTATTACTTTATACGGTTATTAATTTTAGTTAATACGGTTATTACATTTACTTAATAATTTACTGCATCTCCTAATTAAAAGATACAACTTTTTTTTTTTGAATTAACTTACAAATTACAGATATTACCTAAAGAGGCATATGTATAAAATATACCACAGAAATCGTCTTACTAGTAATTTGGAATCATTCGGTTTATTTAAAAAAATCAATCGTTTCATAAAATAAATATTTTATGTAAATTCACTTTCATCATTGAAGTGATTTGCATCTTCCTCTATAACTATTACTGATTATTTTTTTCAAAATATTTAGTATATCAAAAAGTACTTGGCAATATTTTTTATCCTTATATTACAAAATAAGTTCCACATTACAAAAATGCATTCTGAATATAACTGCTGAAAATATCCCATTCACAAAAAAAGAAAAAAAAATCGGAAAAATCACCTCTAACCATGTTTACTTATTTATTCTCTTAGCTTCAAAAAAGGCTTTATAAGGAATATTATGACCTTTTTTATGCATTTTCCAAAGAAAGCTTTGCAACAGAGATGGAAAATAAAAAAAGAACTGAAATGGGATGAAAATCAGATAGGAAGAAAAAGATTTTTTAGATGTATTTTTAAAGAAAATAAAGTATTTCATCCAAGAAATGGTTCATTTTTTTTCATTTCTAGACCTACTGCTGTACTTCCTTCTTTAAGTAAAAAATATATGTAAAAACCAAATTAAACAATTATGCTTATTAATTTTGTAAAATTTCATTAACTTTATAGTCTGATTACTTTAGTTTAATTATGTGTTAAAAAGTACACATAATCGGGAAAAAATATGTTGTAAACAACCATTAATACAGTCGTGTGCAAAAGCTTAACAAGGAGAAGACCAACTTTGTTAATCACAGATATTGATTATTTTAATACATGTTATAGGGAAGAGCCCTCTTAGCCTTAGGTAGAATAGGTTTTATACATTGCTGTTTAGTTCTTGAGAAACAGGTTGGGGTTCTTACGTAATGAACAACTGGCATACCTTACTTTAAAAAGAAAGGTTGTACATGGTCGTAGATCAGTCGGATAAGCAGTAACGAAACATCCGGCTATTCTGCGTTCGAAGTCAAGAAGCACTCCTTTTGTTTTCCTCATTTTAGATGCGTTCGTTGTCGTTCAGTCCGTCCGTCTGTCCGTCCGTCTGTCTGTCCGTCTATCTGTCCGCCCGTCCGCATATAACAACGCAAAAACTACCCAACTGAATCGTTTGAAATTTAAAATACATAATTATTACATAAAATTGTCGAGTCATTTCAAATTTTATGGAAATCGGATGCATAGATCAATTACAGGGACAATCAAAAGGATTCCGTTACGGTCAATGGGGAAAAATTTTCAAATGCATTTTAATCGCTTGAAATTTTAAATACATAATTATTACATAATTTTGTCGACTTATTTCAAATTTTATCAAAATCGGATGCATAGTACAATTATAGGGACAATCAAATGTATTCCGTTACATTACGGATAATGGGGGAAAATGTTTCAAATGCATTTTAATGGTGTTACACTCATTCGAAAGTAATAAAATGCATCTATAAAGTACATATTATAATATACATTTTGCGTAATCTGTGGTGCAAAGAATATTTGATATTGATTTACAAGGCCACGCAAAAGTATTCCATTGCATAATGTTATAGGGATAACATTGTTTGGTGCGCATTTTAATTGTAATTATTTACAGTTTTACGAGATTGATATATGAGAGTGATATTTTAAAAACTTCGTTACCGTACGAAAGCACCTCATTTGCTACGCCTCACGTGCAATTTCCAACTTGTTTTGTTTTATAAATATACTTGTAAACATAATTTAATAATCTCATTTTCAATCACGTTTTAAAATAATGTTTTTAAAATTATATACAGAAATAAAATTATACATGCATTCCAGAAAGCTGGTGATTTGAATCTACTTAAAACTCACAATTCTTGAAGAATATATAATGCACATATAATGATTTAATAGAAAAAGCCTTCTCCTTATACTCAAAAAACGCTTTTTCTATTCCTTGATGGTTTTTTCATCTTATATTTTCTGGTTCACTTTGCCATTGTAAATAATTAAATAAATGGGCAATTTTGTAATTTTCCTGCATTATATGATATTCAACGAAATATTATTTAAGTTGAATGTTTTTTCTCACTCTGAACTTATTTAAAAAAAAAAAGATGTTTAATTATTGAAAGGTACTGCAATGAATCAAAAGATAAAAAATATTTTTTTTCATCGCGGAAACTATTCGTGCAAAGAAAAAAAAATGCCTGAAAAGTAAATATATTCAAGACAGTATTTTTCAAGACAGTATTTTACATTTAGTATATTTTTTGCTTCACAGAATAAAATCATAATAAAGTGACATTTTTTTTTGTAACACTGCATTAAACAAAAACTGTTTATTTGTAAGTTATGCATATTTCTTTTTGTGCATTACAAAAAAAATGATTCAATAAAAATACCTATCTACTTTTTTTAATTTTTTTACACAATATTTCTACACATTTAATCGAACAATTTAAAAGAATGCTAATCAAGCAGAAGTATTTCGTCATAAACCTGTCGTTAAGTGTTTGTTTATTGTCATTGTGACAGTACATATTTCATAAAATTAGAAACTCCTAAAAAAATAAATTAATAAAAAATACCTATCGATGTATGTATATCGATATTATGAAATTGTTTTTTACTTTATATTAAATAGTCAATTTGGATTAATAAAACTCCCATAACTTTTTTTATATGTGAAGATTTAGTTTTAAGTTATCGTTTATTCATTTACTTTTTCTTGAGTTCCTCTATTCTTTAAATGAATTTTTGCAAAAATAAAATATCAAGCAATTTTCAAAATTATATGCTGTTCTAAACAACTCATAAATTGCATTAAATATACTTGTAAACATAATTTTATAATCTCATTTTCAATTAAAAATTATAATGTATATCAGTTCTATTTTTTACTAATTTACTTTTTTCTGTAACTAAATAGTTGTATGAAACATCATAAATAAATTCAAAATATTATTGTTATATTTTAATCTTTTTAAAAATGCATTTCATATATGTATATTAATGCAATGATATTGAACAAATGCGTCAATTCGTGATGTTAAAGAAGCGTCATTCAAGTATTGATTTAACAAGTGAACTTAATTCGATGATAAAATTGCCCTGTTTATAAATATATGGCATCACAACAAATTTTGGAATTTTTATTATTAAATAACACAATGTTTTTTTTTCTGTCCTTTAACGATGAGAAATAATAGTTTAAGATAAAAAATGCTAAATTTATGTTTAAATATGCTAACATTGTAGTAAATATACGATATTAAGATTTTTAATAATTATGATTAAATTATAAATTTTGAAGCAGAAATGGCGAAAAACAAACATAGCGCAACAGAGAATCGATTTTGGATCCACTGCTTAGCGGGCAAACTTTATACCAGCTGAGCCATGATCAACCGTGACCTTTTTTTTTCAAATTTAGTATTTAAACTGTGTCAAAAATTAGACCCCCCCCCCCTGTTTCCCAAGAACTAAGAGGCGTTGTGTAAAATCCATTTAACCTGAGGTTGAGAGGTATCTATCCTGCGACATATATTATAATAATCAAAATCTGTAATTATCATAGTTGGTCCTCTCCTTGTATGGCCAGCAGCATAATTTTGTTATTTTAACAGAAAGCACCATTAACACCGAATATTAAGCCATCATATCTATCAATTGTGTCAGACCCCTTTTTCTAGTATGAATAACTAACCCCATCTCATTTCTTGCCAGCTGTTTTGTGAATCAACAGTAGGTGGTGGTGTTTTTCAAATACTTGTACATTGCAAAACAAAATCCGTTAAATTTACGGCAAAAACTCATGACAGCAATGTTGCCAGCAGTTTTTGCCGCTATTTACATCAAATTTTATTACATTTTTTACGCAATTGCTGTTAGCAGATTTTGCCGTAAATTTAGCGGATATTTTTTACAATGTAATGTGTAAAAAAGCCGTCACTTTCATTTGCAAAAAGGACACAATTGTTTGCCCTGTAAAAAAGTAACTTTTTTAATGTGAAATGTTTCAGAAGATACCATATACAACACTATTGTTTCTCAAGCTGCCATTAAATTTTATATTTTGGTCAGCCAAGAAAAACATTGTGATCATTATGATAATGTAATTCGAAGGAAGGTACACTCTCAAAAAAAACTTCCGTCTTTTCACAGAAAAAGTACTGGCAGCACTGCTGCCAGAAATTGTCTGTACATTGACGATTTTCCGTTTTTTTTTCTCCGTCAAAAGAGGAAAAATATCCGTCACTTGAAAAAAGTTTAGAAAAAATCAATGCGGAAGAGATGGGGATCGAACTCACGAACCCAGGATTACAATGTCAACGCTCATCCTCAGCGCCACGATTGAACATGAAGATTTTGCTTTAGAATAGAAACGTTCATTTCATGTGGGTGTGGTTTGGTGTATTTCGTTAAAAAGCTTTTAATTTTGCAGTTAATCTCGGAAAGATTTCATCTTTAATAAAACTGTAACTGGATTTTTTTTTTTTTTTTTTTTTTTTTTTTTTTTAACGTTTAGTATTAATATAGTATAAAAATGTGAATTTTAAATATATTACGTAGATTGTCAAAGAAAAAACATGGATGTTTTATTTTTATTCGATAAGATTTTTTTTTAATAATATCAATTTTTTTGCATTTTATTTTTTAAATGTCTTCACTTAAAGTATATTTTATATGCGAATATTTATCATAGAAATAACTTAGTATATTGAACTTTATTCAACTTATCCAACTTTGAATAACAGATTGTGAGAATTTTTGAACGAATAAAGAAAGTAATTGTTATTTATTTTTAAATTCGAAAACATTTTTGTCTTTTAAAATTAAATTAGACATTTTAATCGATAGAATATTTTTGTTTTTCATTTTAAAAATAAATTCGAATTTATTACTAACAGACCCAATGCGCATGCGTGCTAGATATAAACGGAATCGTTTCCTCATTTTTCGACTTTCGGAATGAACTCACAGAACAAATACGTTTTCTGGGAAAACAGAAGTTATTTGTGAAAAAATAACGATAATTTAGTGTATATTGACGAATTTTTCTGACAGTGTAATGCGATTTCCAATAGCCACCTGCTAAAAGATTAGACATATATTGGTTGCAAAGGGCACCTACGTCCGTTTTAAGATTATTTCAACACTTTTGATCAAAGATTTTGATTTATAATTTAAAAAAAAAATTATTGGTGGTGTTAAACGTTTGCACACGACATAATATAAAGTAAAATTCCTTTAATGAAATTAATGTAGTTTGTAGAGAAAAAGACTCTAGATATTAATAAGCAAGCGCCAAAAACTCACGAAATCAATCCGCAGGGCAAACGCAGTACAAAAATAAACAACTCTTTATTTCTCCCACAGCCAGTACACAATAAGCAAAACAATTGTATTCCGCTCCAGTGTGCGCCCCACCAGTGGCCGCGAGGTTCAAACCTCCAAACTGGTAGACGGTAGGTGCTGGGTTCGAACCCAATCGCGACCGTCGGCCTAACCGTTCGAAGTTTTCCGTGGTTTTCTTCGAACCCTTCGTAAATACGGGTTAGGTTCCCTTAGAAAGACCCCCACGGAGGGCAACCTACACCATAGGGCCTATATCCCATAGCGTAAATAATAGGCCGACAAAAATACACCACCACACCGCTCCAGTGTGCGAAATGGGAAAAAAGAAGCAGTCACAGAAGAAAACCTTTTTTTTCCCTCAGTTCTTCTCAACGTTTTTTGGCAACAGTGGTTCAGCGGGAAGTAAGAAGGAAGATGTTGGTTTGTTTGACGCGCAACTTCTCTCAAGAATTTTTCTATAAAAAATGTAATGATGAAGTAATTTAGTAAAATGTTAGTGATCCAGCACCAGTGTTTCAAGAAGTGTTAATAATTAATTGTGCCATTAGGAAAAATTTTGTAAAAGAATATTCATTATTTTTGATATCTCAACTGTGTGCGATATGCAGAAAAATGCTCGTGTTTTTTTATGCCTCCACTCTGCGCGATAAGCAAAATTCATCATTATTATTATTAGTTTGTGAAATTTAAGTGCACAGAAGCGTTATCTGTGTGATAAAATATTTGTGATTTGTATGATTTTTTTTTTTTTTATACATCGTCTGTTGATATATCGTACAAGTATTTAAAAAGTATTTGATCACATGGTCGAGAAGTTCTAGCTGCCCATGATTGTTTCACGTTTATCTTTGTGATAAAATATTTGTGATTTTTGTGAATTTTTTTATACATCATCTATAAGCATTTAAAAAATATTTGATCACATGGTCGAGAAGGCCTAGCTGCCCATGATTGTTTCACGATGAAATATTACATTTTTTTACTGATTTGCCATTTCTTTTTCTATTTGTAAACAAGACATGTCTTTCAAGTATTTTATTTCAATGTGTTCATATATATATATATATATGGATGTATTTATAAAAGTATTTATATATATATATATATATATATATATATATATATATATATATATGTGTGTGTGTGTGTGTGTGTGTGTGTGTGTGTCTAATAAATTTGAATAGTCCAGTAAAATGTCATCTTTGATTGGGTAAAAATATATATATATATATATTCCAAAATTTATTCCAATAATTAAAATTTTACATCGCTATCTAGTCTATATAGTTTTCATAGTTTGTTTATAAAGATATTATTAATGCACTATTATTTATTACAATTAAATTATTACTTATATTATTATTCAAAAGAAATGTGTTATTTATTTCAGTTTTTTACAATATTAAAATTTACTGTATCGCAGCGATTCCCATCCTGGGGTTCGCGAAAAAAAGATTCATTTCAAAATTTTATTTAGATAAATGGCATTTTATACAAAACTATCCCATCTGCTTCAAATATTCATTCACATTCAAAAGTCCATTCACAGAAAAAGATTCACCGATGCGTTTAAAATTTACATAGAAATTTAAAGTTGAAGAAAAAAAGTGACTATTAATTTTTTAATTCTATCGGCATAATATGTTTATATGCTTTTTCATTGGTACTAAAAAACAATAAAAATGTTAATTTACATAAAACTTTTTAAAAGAAAAGAGTAAAATGAAAAAAATTATGAATGTTCTTTCTGTATAACATATATATATATATATATATGTATATATATATATACATATTATCTTTTTTTTTTGACTTTTTCCTTAAGAAAAAAAAAACTTTATGAGTTTCTTTAATTAAAGTCTGAAAGTCAAATAATACATAAACACTGACATATACAATACAAAAAAAAGGTTTGAATTTTTTTACATTTACATTTTTTCCTTTGGTTTCTTCATTTTTTTTCTAATGAGATAAAAAAATAACAAATAATCAAAGATAGTAAAAGAATGTCAGAAACATTTGAATAACTATTTATTTGTCACAAGAAATTGCCGAACTGTGAAACTGTGATATGGTTTTTAAATAAAAAATATTTTTTTAATTAAAAATATTTTTTATGACTATTTTTTTTACACTTTTTACACATTTCCATGTACTTTTATCGATATTTAACTTTTGACGGCATTTTTCAGGAAATAGATTACGATAGTAATACTTCTTTCTTTTAAAGTTTTTTTAATATAAAAAGTCTATAAATTTCAGGTCAAAACATAGTTTGAAGAGAAAATAATTAATATGATGTATTTTAAAACAAAAACTTTATTACGTCTTGAAATTTTCTCAGTAATTGTGAAAGATATTATTTATTTCGAATGTTTAAGAGAAACCTAATTTTACAGAACATTTAGATTTCACTTGAAAAAAATAAGATATAAGGTATCACAATTTCTAATATATAAGAATTTTTCTTGATAATAAAGTAAAGTATTTGCAATTCTATTCTATTTCTTCAGCTAAAAACATTCACTAATTGACTAGATTTAATAAACAACCAATGTATTTTTCTTATTGTTCAAAAATTATTATTATTTTTGTTATTTAAATATAGAATTTTTATAGAAAGTCTAAAATTTTAGTCTTTGTCAATATCATTTTCCAAATAGTTGTTGTAATTTAATAAATTGCAATTTTTTGTCGAAATCTTCAGTTTAGTTCTTGATAGAAACATTCCCAGTACTGATATCTTCTTTGTACAATTCGCTAATCTAAATTAAGAAAGATAAAATGTTCGATTAAAACACAATACGTGATAAGATAAATTTTTGTCAGCATTTATTTCTGGAAAAAATTAATATATTTAGAAAATTGTTATAAAAATAACATTACTTTTTATAATTATTAGATATGAAGTACAGACAGTTTTGCAAAATTGTTGCGCAATCACACAACGACACTTCTGAATATTTTTCTAGTAACATTTCTTTGGGGCTTTAAAAAATATATTCATTATACATTTAAAAAACTAAAGAATACAGGGTGTCCAGCAAATAACACCCTGATTTCAAAATTAAATTTCTCAAAAACAAAGATCGATACTAGAGCTCCCGATTATACGTTTATACGAGTATACGTATAATACGTATTCTACGAAATACGTATTTGCTATACGTATAATTCGGCATCGGCAGTTATACGTATTATACGAAACAGCATATACGGTATATCGTATATACGGATTTTACCCAAGCGGTTAAACGTATAAACGTTTAAACGTTTTTCATTCAATGTATGAAATTTGATGTTTCAATATTTTTTTGCGGATTAGAGACATTGAGAAATATCCGGTAGAGCATCCCCATCGCGATTCTTTGTTCAAAGAACTACGATGTGTTTACTTAACTACTACTTGTTATGCAGGTACTTAAAAAAATCTGAATACTTCCTCGGTTTAGGTTTTGTTTTTTTTTTCCAAAAAACTAAGTTATTTATTATAAAATGTCTTGCATTAGCTGTGGGTAGAATCAAACTAATCTTTGGAAAATCTGCGACGCAGTACTTAGTTTTTTATATTTTCTTGTATCTTTAGAAGAAGAAAGTATTGGATTCGGGAATACTTTCGACGGGTTTACACGTTTTAAGGGTAAGAGAGTCCGAAAAACATGTTTTTACAAAATATCTGCCTGTCAGTTTATGAGTCTGTGACTTTGTCTGTCTGTATGTGACATGGATTTTATGGGTTCTCTATCTCAAGACCTAATACACAGAATTAAGTAACATTTATGGGGGAGACTGGGACTCATGTGAAAATGGGGCATATGAGAACATTGCCGTTTTTCACTAGTTCTTATATGTTTTTTTTTTATTTCAAAAATTACCAAAGATGGTAGCACCTATAGATATATAGTTTTTTTTTAAACTGTTCCACATTTTGTTTCTCCCCAGGAGCCAAAATACGGCTTACGGAACTCAAAAGTAAAATCTCCAGCTTGGTAAAAGAATAATTTTCTTTATTTATTCTTTTTTTATTATTTAACATATACTATGGATACTAATAAATATTTATGATATTTTTTTAATTGAAAAATGCTAATTATTTGTCATTTTAACTATTGTGGGAATGTGGGACACTTATGAAGAGTCCTGTTGGGGCAGATGTGAATACGTCATTAAATTGCCCAATAATCATTCAGTGATTCTATTCCTTTTAGTTAACTTCCTGAAAATAATGCCAGCTCCATTATCTATATTTTTATAGAAATAGAAGACATTTCTATCATATAAAGTTGATTTTGTGTGACAGAAAGTTTTACAAGCACAACTGTCAGCAAATACATAAAAAGCAACAAGCTCTTTACGTTCAATTGTAATTTAAATAAATTTCATATGTTCTAAATTGCAATAAATGCTATACATTATTTTATTTAACAGATTTAAATACTATTTTTTATGCATCATTAATGCAAAAAAATATTACGTTTAACAACTTTGCAAATTTTTCTGTTTCATTGTTGCAAACTTGTAGTATTAGTTTACTTCCATTTCTAAAACAGCTATTTTATTTGGTGTTTTGAAAATAGATATATATATATTAAGAAAATAAAATTTTTAAACTTATAACTACCGTGAAATCTCCATTATTGACTCCCCCTTTCCTTTAAAAGCAAAAGAAATTAAATTTGGAGGAAGCTTATAAATGTAAAACAATTTTTTTATCCTTAATTTACAGGCAAATAAGGCAAATATAGGAATGAGAATATTTCGCCTTTTGGTAGTTTTCCTATAAATATTATCCAAATGCCCCCTCCCTAAAATCTCCCTCAAACAAAAAGCCCTAAGCAAAATTTAAATTCTTTAATTATTTTCTCAAGTTTACTTCTTTATTTTTTTGTTATATTGCAACAATATTTTATCAATTATCTAAGCCCACCATCAAATCTACTTATTTTTATTTTATAATATTTTGCTTAAACATATCACTCACAAGGAAGGTCTCCATACGGGCACACTCAGAAATATCTGAAAAAATTACAGAATGTTCTTCTCATATAGTTATATATGTTTATAAAAAATATTTCGGCGGAACCTCCTTATAACGTCCGTAAAAAAATAATAAAAATTTCGTTTATTTGGCGATTTATCTCCGGTTGGCGAAAAAACGAAATTTTGAAAAATACGATTTTACGCTTCGAATACTTTTTAAAGAAAAAACTTTCTATGTTCAATTTATTTAAATAAGTTTAGTTTAAGTAATTTTAGTTTTGCATTTTTACTTTACTTAAGTGTAATTTTGTCAAATACGTTTATATATACTTATAACAAAATGAAATTAATATATTTTATCATTTAAAACACAATTTAAATTGATTAAATTTTTCCAAATTGAAAAATACACTGTTAAAAATCTGCTGCATTTTGTTGCAACGCACTCCTTTGCTTGTATAGAAAACGGTTACTTGGCCGTGAAATGGAGCTTTCTCATTGGTTGGAATAGAGATATTATATACAAGCGGTGGAGTGCGTTGCAACAAAATGCAGCAGATTTTTAACAGTGTATGACACGGTCAATTCACCGTGCTATGGAGCATTCTCATTGGTCAGAAGAGAGATATTCTATAAAAGTAGTGGAGTGACGTTGCAGTAAATGCTGCAGTTTTTAACAGTGAAGGCAATTAAAATCAATTTTCAGATTCGTTAAAATCGTCTGCTTTTGGCGAGGAAATGCACTGCTCGCCAAATCCCGCGTCGCTTTCAGCTTTTCACGCCAATTATTCCAAACTATTTTATTTTTTTACTTATCTAATAATGTAATTCCGCCGCTAATTTTCACTGATCCTTTATTACCTACATGAGTAGTTTAATTCGTATTTTTTTCAAAAAATTCTGAGTATGCCCCCAATGGAGACCTTCCTTGTCAGAAACTAAATAAATATACATATATTTTTCTTTATGGTGAATTCAAATCTACAACTAATGATTAAGGTAACATATGAAAAAGATAATATAAACATGTCAAAAAAATTTTTTTATCCTTGTGTTCACATGTTTCCCTTATGTGTTTACAACTGCTTTTTCGCTGGGGCACATATGAACATTTTTTTTAATTCAATAAACTATTAAGAAAAGTATGAAGAACTGTAAAGTTAATTTTAAAAAATACCATGCGTAAAAAAAAAAGTTCTGTTTACTATAATAGAGTAGTTTTGCTTATAGAAATTAACCCAGTTATGACAAAAAGTTATGTTTATGTGAACTGTTCACATGCATCCCAGTCTCCCCTATATATTCAGCAGTGTTGGGTATGAACGCGCTCACTGAACAAAAACTCACGAGTTTCGCTCACTATTTGTGAACTTTGAACTGAACTTCGCTCACTATTTTATAAACGAGTTTGAACTGAACGGAAACTCAAAAAATAGACGAGTTTGAACGAAATTTACGTTCAAATTTACGTTCAATTTTTTCATAATTTATTTAAAAATTTTCCAGACCTTAGTACACTTTTTCCCTTTTTCAAATGCCACTTAGAGGCCTACATGAGCCTCAGGACGGGTTAAGTCTGGATATCACTTCTCTTGGTAGTATCCTAGTCTTACTTCTTCTGCAGACTCGGGTCGCGCCGAACCGGACCTGGGCTGCATACAATTTCGCCGAAAATAGACATATACAGTAAACTCTCTGTACAAAGTGGACTGTGTAAGGCTGAAATATGTCTAAATCGGAAAGATTTTAAAGAAATCGGAAAGATTTTAAAAGAAAGCATAAACATCGCAGCCTACGGCACTTCTGCATAAATGGAGATTATAAACAGACTAAGGTAAGTTTTTTTGGCCAAAACTCTTCCGTAAGGGTAAATGTCAATGTCCTGTAAAAATGTACTCAGGGTCAGGCCCTGTTCGGTGCGAAATTTCAACTTTTTTTCCGGGCCGGGCCAAGCTCGGGCCTTGTTTTTAGCTATTATATCGGGCCGGGTCGAGCCTTGATTTTAGCTATTATATCGGGCCGGGTCGGGCCGCTAAATTTTCTCTACTGCCTAGTATACTACATACTAAATTTTCTTTACGAGCCGGGTTAGGCTCGGGCCGAAATATTTTATTTTAATATCGGGCCGGACATTTTTTTTTCTATGGATCGGGCCTGGAAATTTCCTTCCGTGCATACCTCTATCTTACATATCGAATAATCAAATTATCAGTTCACAAAATTTTGTAAATTTGGACAATAATATCCAAACATTGAAAAAAAAGTGAACTTTTTAGTGAACTTCGTTCACTTTTACAAATGAGTTTGATTTGAACGAGTTCTTTTGAAAATTTTTGAGGTTGAACGTGAACTTAAATCACTTTTCAGAAATTGAACGTGAGTTTGAGTTAGTTCGTTTATTTTGTGAACGTGCCCAACACTGATATTCAGGTAGTCCCTGTAGAAATTGTTGCTGACTAGTTTTGCATGTAAATCGTTCAACAGGTGGCTCTATTTTGCTGTATATTATTTACGATTTCTGCAATAGCTCTATCTCTAGAATTAATGCACGAATTTTCATGAAACTACAGATTCAGTTAATGCTTGATATGAAGCGACTCTATGTATGTTTTGGTGAGAATGTCAAGATTAAAAAATGAAATTTCATTATACATTAACAGAGTTAGAAAATATTAGCTTCATGGAAAGAATAGTATTTACGCTTGGGCGCAATCTTGAGTGTAAAACAATAAGTGAATAAAGAATTTTTAAATAATTAAAAAGAAAAAACTAAATTTAACAAGAATTCACAATAAATCTGAAGCATTTATACTCTCATTCTTTCTTCAAAAAATGTTTAATTTTGCTGATTATTTACAATGGATAGAATTTGTGTGCATCACCTACACAAAATGTAAAATAACGGAGTATCTGAGGTCATTACCATGAAAAAAATCTAAATAAATTCAAAGTACAATGTTGCAAAATACTTTTGCAATTCACGGTAATAACTCGCTATTTTGAAAATAGATATTTCATTGTTAGTGAAACGAGATTGGCCAATCAGGAGTCTGATATTTTGTGAAATTTTTGCAAACTGTTTTAAAAAATGTACGCTTTTCATTGCTTGGTCGTGTATATATAAGACATACTATACGGATACCTGTCGTAACGCTACCGATTTCCAAATTATTCTTCATTCAGTGACATAAGACTGATGAAGTCCAATATTTAAATTAGATACGATACGTGAAATATACGTATACATTAAATATACGTATTCTAAAATATACGTTTAGTTGATACGCCTTATACGTATCCGGATACGTTTAAACATATATTCTAAGGTATCCGTATAGCAGAAAAACGTATTATACGGATATACGTATATCGTTTAATCGTATAGCTGCTATACGTATCCTATCGCGAGCACTAATCGATACTAATATGCGGTAAACGGTTTTTTCATTAGGTAAGCTGTAAAAATCTTATAAAGAAATTTCAAACAGTGAATATTTTGAAAAGATTGTGTTCTGATTGCAAAGAATGCTTTTATTTGATATTTTTCTTGGTTTAGATTGCTGCCAGAGAATATGTTTTTCGGCTTAAAGTGTCATATTTCATTTTTTTTTTTATTAAATTTTTGAAATTTGCACTGTAAGCTGAAAAATTATTTCTCTGCAGGCAATCTAAAACTAGAAATATGTCAAATCAAAGCATTCTATGCAATCAGAACGCAATGTTTTCAAAATATTCAGTGTTTGAAATTTCTGTATCAGATTTTTACAGCTTACCTAATGAAAAAACCGTTTACCGCATGTTACTATCGATTTTTGTTTTTGAGAAATTTAATTTTGAAATCAGGGTGTTATTTGCTGGACACCCTGTATCTGTAGTTTAAAATAAGAAATCTTTATATATAGTGTGGCTTATTTTATTCCTGACAAATTTTTGAGTTGATCATAGGTCAATTTTTCACAATAAATGCTTCTCGACAATGAACAATACGGATAAAAATATATTAAATATTTTATGATTTAAAATGAAATTTCCGAATACTCACTGTATTAGTTTTTTTTATCAAAATCTTTAGTATATTTCTTGATAGAAACATTCCGAGTAATGATTTCATGTTTGTAGAATTTGTTAATCTAAATTAATGAAGATAAAATGTTCGATTTTCAATTAATTATTGTTTAATATTTCTAAATTATCAATTCAATAGATAATACAGAAAACAAGAATTACTTGAATAATGGTTTTTTTTATTAATTGTATTCATATTAATTGAAGATTTTTTATAATATATACCACTTGATAACACTTTTTGTCCGTTATTGAAAACTGCCAACATTTCAGAAACAAAGATGTATACATACGTTTGATGTATGGAATGAAAAATAGGGCTTTTCTTAAAAGGGGGATGTTCGGAATACTTGAGTTTTCATTATAGATGCATTATTGTATTTCTTCGCGTGAATGTCGGCGCAGCAGATAAATGTAATATTAATTATTTTTTTATACGAGCAGTACTCTACCTGATAATGTTTTAAAAAATGTTTTTTTAATTAGATACAGAAATAAAATTATATATGTATTCCAGCAAGCTGGTGTTTTGAATCTACTTAAAACTCACATTTCATGAAGAATATATAATGCACATATAATGGTTTATTAGAAAAAAAACCTCCTTGTACTCATAAAACGCTTTTTCAATTCCTTGATGATTTTTTTTTTCATCTTATATATTCTTGTTCACTTTGCCATTTTAAATAATTAAATAAATGGACAATTTGTAATTTTCCTCCTCTGTATGATATTCAAAGAAATATTATTTAACTTAAAATATTTTTTTTTCTCACTCTGAACTTATAAAAAAAATATGTTTAATTATTAAAAGGTACTGCAATGAATCAAAAGATAAAAATATTTTTTTTCATCGCCGAAATTATTTGCGAAAAAAAAAAAAAAACATTTGTTTGAAAAGAAAATATATTCAGGACAGTGTTTTTATGCTTAATATCTTTAGTATATTTGCTGCTTGACAGAAAAAAATCATAATAAAGTGACAAAACAAATTTTTTGTAACACTGCATAAAAAACTCTTGATTTGTAATTTATCTTGTAATCTTTGTTATCTTGTATTATTTGTAAGTAACTGTTTATTTGTAAGTTCTTTTTGTGCATTATAAAAAAGGAATCAATAAAACTACCTGTCTACATTTTTTTATTTATTATACAATTTTTCTTCATATTTAATCGAACAATTTAAAAGAATGTTAATTAATAAGAAGTATTTCGTCATAAGCGTGTCGTTAAGTGTTTGTATATTGTCATTATGACAGTACATACTTCATAAAATTAGAAACTTCTAAAAAAATAAATTTATAGAAAATACCTATCGATATATGCATATTGATGTTATGAAATTGTAATCTACTTTATACTAAATAGTTAATTTGGATTAATAAAATAAAACTCCCATAACTTTTTTGTATGTGAAGATTTAGTTATTGTTTATTTATTTACTTTTTCTTGAATTCTTCTATTCTTTGAATAAATTTCAGCAGAAATAAAATGTCAATCAATTTTCAAAATACCATGCTGTTCTAAACAACTCGTAAATTGCACGTCAATATAGCAAATGGCGTTCGTACTATAGTGAAGTTTTAAAAATATTCAGATCTTGGTGTTGTTCTATACAGTAATCCGTATACAGCATTGTATCCCAAATCTCTTTTGTGTCTCTGTAAATACCTTCTGCTTTCTATTATAGTGGAAATAATTTGTAGTAAACCTGAGCATCTTATATCAATTTCATAAAATGTGAATAGTGAAATATAATTAAAACGCGTTGCAAACAATATTTTCCGCTATACCAATATGTAACTGAATTAATTTATGAGGATCTGTAAATTAATAAAAAATATTATAGCACATTCTTTGCTATCTGTATAACAACAGCTTATACAGAATAGAAGCATAAATTCATAAATGGTTAAGAATTGTATACTTTTCGAAAGAGTATAACACCATTAAAATGCACTTAAAGCTACATTTTCTCTTTGCAGTAATGTGACGGAATACTTTTAGTCGTCTCTGTAATTAAACTATGCATCAGATTTTCAAAAAAAAAAAAAAAAAAAAAAAAAAAAAAGATACGACAGCACTACACAATAATTATACATATTAAATGTCAAACGATTCGATTGGATTATTTTTGCGTTGTTACATGCGGACAGCTTGATGAACAGATGAACTGAACGAGGACTTAGTTGCTACATATCTATATAAAAGCGCTCTTTAAAAAGTGGGCGATAGATTCTTTACTTCTGCACACTTTATGTACTTAAATCGGAATTAAAGTCAAGAAAGAAATCGTGGTTAAAAAATTGTCTACACTGAAAAAGAAATCCGTTAGATTAATGGCAACAACTGCAGGCAGCAATCTTACAAGCAATTTTTGCCGTAAAAATTGCAGTAAAATTAGATGTAATAAAAAATTTACATCTAATTTTACTGCAATTTTTGCGGCAAAACTGCTGGCAACATTGCTGCCAGCAAGTTTTGCCGTAAACTTAACGGATTTTTTTAAAAATTAACGAACAGTGTGTAAAGCAGTTTCCACCATTTTCAAATTACTGTAGCTAAATTTTTCTATTCACTAAGGATTATGTTTTAAAATGTAAATCCGTTCATAACATTTGAAAACAACGTGATAAGTGTTTAAAATCTGTAGTCAGAAATTCATCCGAATTATTTAGTTAACTTGTATGTGATCATTATATTTGTATAGATACAACATAATATGCAAAAATTTAGTTCGATGTAAAACATCATAACATGCTAAAAAATTTCCTTCAGCAAATTCCGTCAGTTGGAAGAAAAGCGATCGCACTTTTTGTTTAGCCCGATAAAAGATATATACAATCTATGTACATTAAGTTATACTTTAAAAAATGAAAACAAAAACATGTTATATAATGCAGAAAGTACTTAATCAATTATCTTTCATAAACATTACTGAAAAAACTATTTTGGGTGTTCCTGTAAATGAGCGACAAATGTTATCTACATCATATTCTATATAGAGCAGGTTAAACTGTTCCACAATTATGCATAGGAATGTCAATATGTCTTAACCTTCCCTCTGCCGCGACCGTATATATCCGTTCACTAGGCTGCAGGTTTCCCTGCAGTTAGAGCTTTATTTAAATTAATATAATTCTAAAAATATAATACAGTTTTAAGAAATTAGGTTATGATTGATACTTTCAAGACTTATAAGCATATACATAACAAAAAAATTATACCATGATAGAAAATCCCTCTTTTATCAACATAAAAAAAAATTACAGATAAAAAAACATTACAATTTTGCCCTTTTACTCGGCAGTCAGGGGGTTTTAACTAATAAATCTGCATAACAGTACACTCAATGTCAAATCTGCAAGTCATTTTTTTAATTCTGAAATTTCATATTGTTTTACGTCTGTAAATACCGTATTTTAAAGTTTTTTTTTTTAAATCATAAATAAGTTTAATTAAATATTAGAAATAAAAAATACTTCCAAGGCATTAAATTGGACATATTGTTATGCAATGCTATTCTGAAATTCTGATTAGATTCGCATTTATGTAATTTTTAGATTAAAAAAACTTTTGTTCAGATGTGTCTCTGACCACTTCTAATATAGTTTAAACAATTTACGAAAGTTGCTTTACACAATATATTTTTCATAAATTTATAAATCAGTAGATAAAGAGTTAAGAGCTGAAGAGGTAGCATAATATTTGTAAGACACTCTGATGAGGAATTTTGATATACTAACCACAGAAAAATTCCTTGTCTTGGTGGGTTTTTTTTTTTTTTTTTTTTTTACTTTGCTATTGTGTCTTTTTCGTTTTCTGTGTAAGTTCTTGCCATTTCTCACTTATTTTAGCTTTAAAAGGCTTATCCTCCTCAGTCCTGAGATACATTTTACGAGAGACTACAAAATGTTACTATGAAAAATCACGAAAGATGCAGAAGTCCTTATCGACGCTTATGATATGCACGAATTCATTGAAAAGGTCTAAAAATAAATTTAACAAATCTGGAAAGATGAAAACTGATTTAAAGGGAGTTCTTTAGTGTCTCCTACAGGTGACATCAGGACTGAGGAGGTTAATCCGCGTCAAATTAACGTGTCATCAAGGTATCCAGGTGGTATTAATAAAAAAATCGCGTGTCAATCAAATTCAGCACACGCTTTATTTCTGCTTATTTATGGATTGGCGCGAGGTACAGAATACGTAGACGAGGGATATCATCGGTTTTAGTACCTCATACTCTGTAAATCAATTCTTCATGCTTATCCGCTGTCAAATATAACTAATTTGTTGCACTAGATCTTATACATAACGAGAATCAGAATTTAGCCCAAACGTTAAGCTGAAAATTTCCAGAATGCTCCTTTAAAGTGCAAAATGCAGGCATCTTCAATGCATTTGCTTGGGCTGCTAAAAAAAATCCATTCGGATCTCGCAATGAACAATCAATTCAAAAGTGTCGTAATGCGCTTAGCGACATATACTCTTCCGATATAAAATATTTACGGAGATTAAATAAAAATAAATTACTTAACATATTGTAAACATAAGGAAATATCGAAGGAAAAATTCTAACGAATTTGCTGACAGACAGGATGATGATGTGATTTATTTCGATAAAATAATTTTGTGTTAGCGTATCTAGAGTACAAATATTAAACTTAAATATGTAATGATATTAATATCTTTCTTATTAAACACAAATGCAAAACTTAATTACGAAAAATAAACTAACCATTATTTCCCTTAGCGGGACTTTCTGATTATCGTTCCGCAATAGTGATTATTTACACTGTATATTTATGGGCTATAAAATAACATTTTTAAGTAGATAATAAAATAAAAAGGAAAAAAAATGAAATATGAAACATTCCAAATAGCTTAATTTATAAGACGAAATGTTTTACATTTTTGGAACACGTCTATAATATTTAAGATGTTTTAATACGCACAGTATAAACAATCTGACAAATGAGTTGAAAAAAAAATCACCTAAAAGGGATATTTTAAGCTTGTAATTTGAAACTTTCAGCAATCATGATTTACCATTTAAATCTCTAAATCAAAGGCGTTATTTTTTTTTTTATTGAAACGTGAATAGTGCCTGAATTTTTATGTATAGCTGTCAAACTTTTCCAACCCTTTTGGCCAGAAAAAATTAACTTTTTTTGGCTTTATTTAAACAAATTTGCAAATATAAGAATTTACTATAATTTTTTGTTGTAAAAAAAGTGGAAGATGTTGGCAAGATAGCATAGGAATGGAAATGTATCGTGCAAAATAAGTTTCTGTTTTTTTTTTTTTTTTTTTTTTTTTTTTTTTTTTTTTTTTTTTAAATAAATGCACCACTTATAAGTAA
This sequence comes from Maratus speculifer, assembly GCA_964019185.1. Classification (NCBI taxonomy): domain Eukaryota; kingdom Metazoa; phylum Arthropoda; class Arachnida; order Araneae; family Salticidae; genus Maratus; species Maratus speculifer. Next base: position 255,035,546 of record OZ025295.1, on the reverse strand, counting down.
AAAATATACAATTAAATTCCGCTATCATACCTAGCAAACTAAAACCCAAAATGTTTCGGTGTCCCCACAGTAATCATTCAATGTAATATCGATGATTTTGTGATTTTGTGAATTTAATAAAATACACAGTAGAATGTTTCTCGTCGTAAAACATAATTTAATGTTTTTTTTTTAAATTAATCTTGAGAATGAAATCTAAATGTTTATATGTTGGAAGCATTATTTTCAAAATACAACATACTATATTAAAATTTCATAACATGCTTAAAGTACTTGTGAATCCGAATATACGAAAATTACAGCACACACACTTGTCAAGGCAGTATTAAAATCCAGATTATTTTTATTAGTACTTTAGAAACATTAAATTATTCTTTATGTGTTTTCCCCTTTAATCTATATATAGCTAATCTATTTTCAAATAGCAATGGATAATGGTCATTTTTGTCTAGTATAGTTTAACTGTAAAAACCATATGTAATATTTGAGACAAAATTTCAGAAATATAAATACATTTTATTTAAAAATATATTTCAGTTGTTAATGAATGAAAATTAGTAATTAAGATAATTCTTGAAAAATTCATGTGTAGTTAACAATAATTAGAAATTAGTGAAAAATTTTTAAATATACCTTTAAAAAAATTAAGGGTTATATTTGCGCTCAAAATATTAACCGACTTTAAGGAGTAGGTTATGATTTCGACCTGTATGTATTCCTTGTTCACTCATAACTTCCGTAAATATGAACCGTTTTTAATAATTTTTTTTTTGTCTGAAAGTGTAAGATGCCCACATGGTCCCATTTCAATCTTATCAAATTCTTGCGATTAGAACTTTTTTAAAAATAAAACATTAAAATTTCAATTCTTTTTAAAGCAGTCATCCAATTAGAAGCGTTCATTTTTCAAATAATCGCAGACTTTCACGTCGAGCACACAAGTCACATGTGTGTGTACAATAGTGTGGCACTGTATGCGAATTTTAACCGACTTAAGGAGTAGGTTATGATTTCGACCTGTATGTATTTCTTGTTCACTCATAGTTTCCCTAAATATGAACCGATTTTGATAATTCTTTTTTTGTTTGAAAGTACAAGATATCCAAGTGGTCCCATTTTAATTTCATTAAATTCTGATGATTAGAACTTTTATGAAATAAAAACTTTGAAAATTCAAATTCTTTGTGAAGCAATCGTCCAATTAAAAGCGTTCATTCTTTTCAATAAATTATATTCAAACATTAAAAATACTTATGATTTGATAAAAAAATAATGATTTATCGAAATTTATCTTTTATTGTTGCAACGGTTTTCAAATCATAAGCATATAAAAACTATGCATTCATATGTGTTAGTGCCAAGTTGTTGTGATGTTGAAAGTAACATAACATCACATATTAACTTCCTTTTTTAAATTTAAATTCTCAAGCTTAAAATTCAAATTATCTTTCCCAATTTCAAATTAATTAAACATCATTTTTACTTTCTAAAAAGAATATATTTATCTCTTTCCTTTAAATTGCAGTTACGTATGTGTAACCGAGGCCGTTAATAAAATAAATCAAAATCCAATCTTTTCTCATCCTAAAATCATTTTCTCAGCCTGCATACTTTCGTTTGTTCAAAGAGTACATAGAATGATATTTTAAAAACCATATGCCCTTTTGCAGTTACTCAGTCACTTGTTTAATTCCTTTCCAAATTAACAGACATTACAACTCCTTTTTCGGCTTAAAATCTAACGCTCTGTTTATATTAAAGCGGCGTCTGACATCTGTGTTATGGATTTAGAAATATTTTTCTCAGCAATCAGTGTTGGCATGCATATTTGTACGCTGATATTTTAATCGCCAAATTAACGGTCCGGTTGGCATGTTTTTAATTTAAACTTTCTTTATGAACTACACGTATAGGGTTATTATAGTCTAAGGGCAACCACATTTTAGCTCGACGCATTTTGGCTACATTATTTGATGTCAGGAATCAGTCTATCTCTAACTGTCCTGCTGTAAGGATGTAGAGCTCCTGCTTCTGTATTTTTACCAGGGGGTCACCCCATGAGAGTGTAAGTTTTACCTCTCTTTAATAAATGCCACATACATACTTGAGCATTTTCTTCATCGAGTCTCTCTTTCCTGTGTTATTGTTATTTTACGCAATGTAATTTTAATTTTGATTTTCACGGCTGATCTTCATATGTCTTAAGCAGTTATCAAACTTAACTTCCATTCTTTAAAGACATGAACGAAAATAATCGTCATATAAATTGGTGCCGAGCACCAGTGGAGACTCATATGATTTAATGTGGCTAGGGTGACCCCTCTGAACTAATCTTTCTTGCTATTTGCGGACTATATTTTCAAGTGGAGACTATCTTTTCGTCACAAATTGAACTTTTAACAAAGCTGCGTTGGACTTTTATGGATTCTACACTGCAGTACGAGAGAATGTTTGTGAAATTCACTATCTATAAGATGGAAATCTCCCGTACTTGCCATTCGTTATCATAACTGTGGATTGGTGTTATATGATATCCTTCATTTAGAGGAAGTCTATTATGTATTATGCTTCAGTGAGACATTTCACCTATGGAGCGCGGAAAATGTTTCCGAATTTACTACCGGTGTAGGATTAAGATGCTACGTTCAGTAAGATGCTCTTCAATCATTCAAAACTAGTGACTCATGTTGGATCGTCCTGAATATTTACGAGAATAAAGAAAAAAAAGTGCTACGTCACTGTGTAACAACTGGGATCCTGATATGTTGATTTTTCCGGCAATCGTGAACTCTTAGTAGGATTAATGATTCTTCGATTCCCTCCTCCCGCATAACACTTATACCGAAAAAAAAAAAAAGTGAAATATGCTTGTTAAGACAAATTTCCCTCCGCGAGGAGAACACGTGAAATATGCTATTTTGATTATCGTTTCGGGTGCGGTGTGCGTTTAGCCAAAGGAATCGCTGCTTTTAATTGTTTATTTGTGTGTCTCGAAGAAAGTGATTTGTTTCTCGCAGCGTTGTGTAAATGCAATTAGCTGCTTCTCCTCGATTACAAAAGGCTACGAAATAGGTTGCTACAAAAATATCAACCGTATATTATCACAAGTGCTAAAAAAAATTTATAGCATCTTATAGACGTCTAGTGAATTGTGTGTGAATTAATATTTTACATATTTCATTCTCTTGATCTTATACATTTTCCTTCTATAAATTTAGCAACAATTACTAAGTGAATTTGCAATTATGACAAGTGCGGCAAGTATGTATATGAGATTATAATCTACAATAGTTGAAGGTGGATTGTATAATTATTTTTATATTAGATTTTGTAAACATGTGTTTGATCATTTTAAGGTAATATACAAGGTAAGTTGTTTAATGTTACCATTGTGATTTACAAAGTGATTAAAAAAAAGAAAGAAAATCTACGTCAGGTATTATTGTTGAATGCTAAAAAAAAAATTGTTCATTTTCTTTTAAAATTAGAGAATACCTATATTTTCAGTATAGACAATTTCATGGAAATGTAATATTTAATTTTTAATCGAATTGCTACCAAACTCGATATAATAATGGCTTACTTATATTATTATTCAAGGGTAAAAAAAAGAGGTACTTTTATTTTTGGTACTAAAATAATTGTACAAGAATGTTTTTCCTTTTTTTTGGTTAAAAAAAAAAAAAAAAAAAAAAAAAAAAAAAAAAAAAAGAGAAAATCAATTTTTGCATATGTTTATAATTTAACTTTAGATTGTCCACTGAGGTAATTTTTCTAGGTAAGTCAACAGTGTTGGTAAATTATTTTAATCTTTGACACATGTTATGAATAAAATTTTCTTTTCTGGATGAAAATTAATAAATTTTTAATATTTTCAATATCATAAAAAAAAATCTCGACTTTTAACCAGTTAGTTGTGTACAGCGATGCCTACTTATTTTCACACATATTTACATTTGCCAATTATATTTTGTTCTAAGTTTTATCAATTCTACACGTATGTTGCTGTACCCTCCTAACTTTTGGAATTTATATTGATATTTACACATTCTGCATTTTTCCCCTCGGCAAATTTCAATATTCACTGTACAGTTTTTGCTTATAATAGAATAGTACATACTTTACTCCAGTACTAAAAATAAGTGTTTTGAAATTTTGTTATATTTTTTTTTTCTTCTTTATCTCACTTACAATATTAATTTGCCAAAGAAATAAGTTTATTTTAGGGTACACATACTTTGTTATAAACCGCTTAGGTAGACACATGGTATAACATTTATACTCATATACAAGTTGTGGCCTGGCAATTCTGTATATTGTAGGTGTAATTTTCCTCAGTTTTTTTTTATCACCTTTCACTTTAGTTTTCATGATAATGTTCAAATTAATTTATATTGTTTTTTTTTAAAACCACACATTTTAATGATTTTCTGACATAGAAATTTCCTCTTATTTACAGTGGATAATTTATTGTTAAAATGAGATAATGGTAACAAGTCATTAAACACATGTTCATTAACAATTCACAAGTTACCTTTTGTCCTTTTGTTTTATATCGTTTTCTTTACTTCTGCATATACAAGACTTCTGAGTATTTTTAAAGCTAAGTTACTTTATCATGTTTAAAAAAGTGCATATTCCTTAAATTTAGTTATATTTTGTATTTTGTCATTTGTTGAAGATACTACATTACAACTTATCTTTTTAATTAATACTACAAGTATAGCTGAAAGTGAAAATGTTCATGTACACATTATTTTTAAAAATATACTATATGTATAGTTATGTATGTTTTTTTTAAGTATACACATAGTGTGCGCTAGAGAACATCTATTTAATACTTTGTTCGGTGTAGACATAAAGAAATTATATTTTTTTTACTTTTCTTTTACATTTTTCACATTAGATTATGGATGCTATCAGTCGTACTGTAATTATCATTAATTGGCCGACTACAATTTTCGGCTAGATATAAATGCACATTTAACATTAGAGATTTTTCATTCAGCATACAGGACAATTTTTTGGGAGAAAAATAATTACAGGAATACTTTGGAGGATTGTTAAACGTATTTTCAGTGCTATATCAGTTAACGAGATTTACACACTTCATCACTCATCTAATTTTATTATTTATCTACAACACAGAAAGATTTTCTATCATTCAGGTAAGTAACAAAGCATGTGTCATTATTATTACAGATACAACTATTTTTGAAAGGTCAGGTTCACTATTTTACATTTAAAATTAATTTTCAAAATGCATATTATAATACACATTACAATGTAATATCTAATTTTTCAGAATGTTACGAACCCTTTCATTTGGTTATTTCGCGGCCGGAAATAATTTTTTGAAAGTGTTTATCTGTTGCACTTGGTTGTCACAGTGTGGCGCTACCCACCAATGTTTGCCAAGTCATAATGATATTGGTTCATTTCATTCTTTTCAATTTTTTTAATTTAATAAATGACACACGCTCATTTTTTTTCTATCATTAATTTAAATCACAATTTATCATCGTTATCATTTCAATTTCAGAAGTTATTTTTTTGGTAAAGTAGTTTTAATGCACTTACTCAGATGTAGAATGTACAATAATCTTCGTGATTTATCATACTGTTTTACCATATCCTATAACCATTTTGGTAACATGCAACCGTGCCTTTTCATTTTACACACATTAACACTTAATATACCCACTCATGGTTTTTTTTTCACGCGCATTGTTGCATATTTATGTAGGAAATATAACTTTCTGAATCTTCTCTTTCGTTTGGAATCATACTTATTAAAAAAAAAAAAACATACATATAGATTACACTTTTTTTAAACTTTTCGTAAGGTTACAAAATTTATTAGGTTAAGATGCCACTTTCTGTAATTTCAGTAGAAATTATTTGCGAATTTTCATATAACACACTTCACACATTAGATATAATTTCAATTAATGTTATCATGGAAAGTTACAAGTCAAGGTTATTTACACTAGCATTCATATTTTTATAACATGCATTGTGTGCTTTTGAAGTTATACACATTTTTAGTAGGTCTGTGTAATTATCAATTGCACTTTTCTTTACACACAGTGTTAGTGCGAATGTTCACTGGTGTATCAATATTACAGTGGTGAAATTTTTACAAAGTTCTTTTTCTTTTGATATGCTTGTGGATATTTGCAACTGACTCACTTTTCATACAACTTCTCTTTGCATGCAGCAATTACAATGTTTTTATACAAAGATTTTTACAATGGTAATTTACAAAGGTATATATATTTTGCAGCATGCTATACAGATGAAGTTATTCACATACATGTACATTTACATATGCAATTGTTTAATTATCGGTCCTCTGTGAAGTTTTTTTTATAACATATTGATTATTATCTTTAATACATAAGTCATTTCTTTACATTTTTTTGTTTTGATTATGGATGATTGAATCCACTAATTTTTACCTTCCCATTTCCACTATTCCATGTTTTTCCGTTTACACATGTGAATTTCATTGCTCTTTACGCATAATTTAGATAGATATATACAGTTTTTGCATAATATTTGTTGGTAGTTAGATATCATTTACATTCACTTCTCCACGTTTCTTCATTTTCATTGGGTATGCATGATATACATTAGTACTTCACACTAAATTTACAACCATTAAAAAAAAACTTCGCCTTTTTTTAAAGAAAGATATTTTATTACAATAAAATGTCACTTTAAATATGCTAAATTAAATTGTATTTAATGATGTTAGTTACTTTATCAGGAAGCCATCAACTCAATCCATTTGTCTGCCTATTTAACATTTTCACTTAATTTTCATGTAAGTCTTAAGTACATTGAATTTAACATAACTTCTTTTAGACATGGTGTAGTTTTATAAACATTAATTCACACGTTACTTCTTATCTTCTGTTTTTGAGAGTATTTTATAAAAAAGTTAAATGTGAATGCAACCTTGTTGGTATTTATACCAGCCGTATCTTCAGTAGAAGCCCAGTTAATGGTTGCATTTTAACTGCACATATTTACTCTCTACTCCACCTTTTTTTTACGAACACATTCTCTGCACATTCAAGAAAAATTTTATCTTTATCAATACTTGTGCATTTCTTCAGAACAAATGCTTTTGATTTTCACATTATCAGTTTTCTTTTACATACTACAGATTTTGATCACCTTTTTTAAATTTTTCTTACTTAAAAAAAAAAAAAACAGTTTGTCTTCATTGTGTAAATTTAATGTGTTTACTTGCAATTATACTTATTCGTTGATGTCTCTAGCCACACTAGATATTTTATGTGTCATTTGTATTTTATTACAGCTATGCCTTATATATGTATGCTTATTGAATTTAAAAAAAATTTCATAACATATAGATTTTTGTGTTGATATCTATATTTCAATATAATCTTTTGGTTGGGACATATCCAACATGTCTTGAACACCAAAAAAATTTTCAGCTTGAGGACTTGAAATCAAGAAAGTTGAAAGATCTGGAAGCAGAATCTTTTAAGTCACCGGTGCACAATGAAAAAAATTCCAGATTATGATCTCTAGTTCAATAAAGAGATTTTATTTTATATGTTGATCAACAAATATATGAAAATGGTATACCTTATATATTTTATTTGAGAAATTAAATCTCAATATTTTATTAATTAATGCATATGCTTAAAAATATTTTATGAGCTCATTTATCCATATGATATACATTTTAGTTGCAACTTTATTTTTCTATTATGTATGTGCTATTGTATTGTTATTCTACGTCACTAAATGTGTCGAGCTAAATGCATGTGGGTTATAATAGTTTTTCCGGGAAAGGGGGAGAGATATGTGATGTTGAAAGTAACATAACATCACATATTAACTTCTTTTTTTAAATTTAAATTCTCAAGCTTAAAATTCAAATTATCTTTCCCAATTTCAAATTAATTAAACATCATTTTTACTTTCTAAAAAGAATATATTTATCTCTTTCCTTTAAATTGCAGTTACGTATGTGTAACCGAGGCCGTTAATAAAATAAATCAAAATCCAATCTTTTCTCATCCTAAAATCATTTTCTCAGCCTGCATACTTTCGTTTGTTCAAAGAGTACATAGAATGATATTTTAAAAACCATATGCCCTTTTGCAGTTACTCAGTCACTTGTTTAATTCCTTTCCAAATTAACAGACATTACAACTCCTTTTTCGGCTTAAAATCTAACGCTCTGTTTATATTAAAGGGGCGTCTGACATCTGTGTTATGGATTTAGAAATATTTTTCTCAGCAATCAGTGTTGGCATGCATATTTGTACGCTGATATTTTAATCGCCAAATTAACGGTCCGGTTGGCATGTTTTTAATTTAAACTTTCTTTATGAACTACACGTATAGGGTTATTATAGTCTAAGGGCAACCACATTTTAGCTCGACGCATTTTGGCTACATTATTTGATGTCAGGAATCAGTCTATCTCTAACTGTCCTGCTGTAAGGATGTAGAGCTCCTGCTTCTGTATTTTTACCAGGGGGTCACCCCATGAGAGTGTAAGTTTTACCTCTCTTTAATAAATGCCACATACATACTTGAGCATTTTCTTCATCGAGTCTTTCTTTCCTGTGTTATTGCTATTTTACGCAATGTAATTTTAATTTTGATTTTCACGGCTGATCTTCATATGTCTTAAGCAGTTATCAAACTTAACTTCCATTCTTTAAAGACATGAACGAAAATAATCGTCATAGTTGTCGCTAAGTTTGATTATTTTTTTGGAGTCGGTTAGAATTTTTTTAAGCATATTAATTATTCTTGTATTGAATTTGTAATATAATCGTTGAGCCAGAAGCCAAAATTAGGGTTTTTGGTTTCATCTCTGGGGACGTGATGATATATGAATTTTTAGATTCACAAGGGTCCAAGGATTTCATTTTTTGATAATACTATGAAATTTATGATAGCTTATAGACGCCATATTGAAAAAAAGGGCGCCATCTATCGCACATACAAATACAAATGAGTTTTTATAATTCAAATTTGTTTGTATTTTCGGTATTATTACATAAATTTAAAAGAAAATATAGAAAGAACAATATTGTTGAACATATAACGTTGTGCAAATTATATATTTGTTAAGATTTATTTTTAATATGATTATTAACATTTTCAATTGGATAAACAGTTCAAAACACATTTGCGTGACAGAAAACAGAAATCTTTTTTTGCATTTTAATGCATGCTATTTTCATGTTGATAAGACACAGCAATCCAAGAAAAAAGTGGTAATGAAGAATCTATTGTACTTCGTCTGTTAAGAATTATATCCTTCCGGACCACGGGTGTATACATGCATCATTCAAACGTGCTTCTATTGCTTGTTTATACCACTAATAAAAAAAAAATCTTATTTATTTAAAATATTAACTTGTTTGCCAAACTAATTTTAATTGTATGACAAAAAGAATTGTCAACCAAATAAAATTCATGTAAAAGATGCTGGTGTCGAATGGGTTAATAAATAGGAGATATATTAGTATTCTGCATTGCCATCATGATAGGTTGTCATCCATGCGTTCAACTAATTTACATCGTCATAGAACATCATCATAGAACAATTCTATATTCTGCATATGCTTTTACATCTGAGTTTATTAAAAGGGCATGGATAAGACAATGTGATACATGTTCTTGAACAAAAACATGACACATGTTCCGAAGCAGCTTCAGGAACAAGATAACTGCTATTCTACTGGACCATTAGATAGTCTTTCTCTCACTACATGCTCCAAGAAGCGAACCATATTTATCTTTGGATAAAAGATCAGGATCAGCCTGTAGATACTCCTTACAAACGAGACCGTGGAAAATAGTTAGCTTGCCGATAGGTAGAGTATATTACTATATGACAAAAGGCACTGCGACACCACAGATCCCTTTTTTTATAGAAAAAATATATAAAATATAGCGCAGTTCCTTGATGTCTTCGTATTTGTACATTCCATAATAGAGATGGCAAACTTACGACTCAGGAAGTTCCCTTGATTCCTCTAATATATCAGTTTCAGTATCAAGCGCCTTAAGTTTAATTCGAAATTTTACATTCCAATTCACCAATTTCCCTTGTCTGCAAGCACTTACTGTATGACAGTGAACGCATTTCAAGAAATGCATGACTTTACTCTTTTCTTTACCATGTCATTGGATCCAAACGTCACAAATAGCATTCAAATCTAGCATTTCCCTTCCTAGTATTTTAAATCGTTTTCTAAAGAAAACAATTTAATAGCTGCCACATAAGTATTTTAAGAGATAATATTTCTAAATCCAGACATTGTGTTTTATTATGATGTACGCTAAATAAAAGTTGCGTATCACCTCATTTTGGAAGCAGGTCAATTTAGACAATTATTCAACTAATCTTTTAGGGAATTTATATCATTTTCCTCAGAAGATAACCTATATCATTAGCGTATTCAATTATTTCAAATAATGTTTTAGCCATTCTTTATAAATAAAAGTAATTTTTTCGTGTTTTCCTCATCCGATAAAAACTGCTTCCATTTTCATATTATTTCCCCCGGAGACGATAACTTGTATTATATCAGCAACAGTTAATATTTTTAGTTCATTTTTTTATAGTGACACCTGCCTGTATGTGTCAGATAAAACATTAATTTTTTGTGAGGATGTATAATTTTGTAATATTTCAGAAAACATATTACTTTCTAGTTGTCCAAATGATTGTAGCTCCTGTGGTAGCTTTGAACAAAGCACATTCCGCCATTTATATTAGCAACACCATCATATGTATTCTTTCATCAATGGCAATTTTGTCATAACAGTCAACAGTTTTCTTTTTCAATTTTTCGCATTTAACCATGAAGTGTCGCTAAGGAACTTGAATGAAGCCCTAGATATTTGGAAAAGACAGTTCTCATATACTAATGTCTTCGTTTTGCAATGATTGTCATCTGAGTAAATAGATTTCTTTTTGTCTTGGCAACAAATTTTGATTTTTTAGACTTTACACTCTCTTTCTTCTTCAATTCAGAAAATGTGTTTAGTTTTTTTTTTCTTTGGAGGTTTGAAAATCCCTTCTGGCTCTTAGTCGTCAGACAGATAGGCACCTTAGAGACTATCTGTCATAGGTTGACATCCATGCGTCAAACTATGACAGTTTTTGAAAGTTTGGTAAGCTTCTTCAACCATCTCATGACCTTCGAACATGTCTCCGAGAAATTCTAGAAATGTTATTGCTCCATTTGATACTATTACCATGTCTAGATTTATTTATTCATTGATAATCGTGGTTTGTAAATATGAGATATCATGTTCGTCTTTCTGGATCTTGCTGAAAGACAGAACTGGTTCTGGAACAGATTTGTCTGAAGTACTGATTTTGGTTGTTTCAGCGAATCATGTAGAAACAAAATGCTGCCCTGATATCAAAAATATCTCTTAACTGCAACAAGTCTTTGACTGAACTTCGTTGTAGCTTTTGACCCCTGCGTGTCTTTACTTATTGTCTCTTGAATCACCCTATTAATTTAATAGCATACAAGACCAAGGATATATTTTCGATCAGCCTGTTTATCAGCGGATATTTTACAATATAGTGTCTATTTGCTACTCTGTTTTTGAAAATATCATAGATAAATGTAATTCTTATATTATGATAAAGCCAAAAAGATGTATGGTTTAACAAGCCCGCTGACGTGAAACCACAAAATCCGCTGGCAACGACGGCGGTCATTTTCCGATATGGGGCCCATAAACTACTCTGGTTTTGAAAATATGGATAAATGTCTTTCTGATGTCGTGGTGAATCCAAAAATGTATGTATATGATTTAACATGACCACTGACATGAAACCACACCAGCCCCTGGCAACGACGGCGGCCATTTTCCAATATGGGGACCAGAAATTACTCTGTTTTTGAAAATATGGATAAATGTCATTATGATGTCGTGGTGAATGCAAAAATATATGTATGTGATTTAACAAGACCACTGACATGAAGTCACACGAGCCTCTGGCTCAACCACAAAAGCCCCTGGAAACGACGGCAGCCATTTTGCAATATGGCGTCCATAAATTACTCTGGTTTTGAAAATAGCATGGATAAATGTCATTCTGATGTTGTGGTGAATCGACAAATGTATTATTTAACAAGATTTGCCGACATAAAATCACAAGAGTCTTTGTCTCAATGACGGCGCCCATAACTTACCTTATTTTGAATTTATCATAGATAAATGATTTGTTGATGTTCTGATGAATTCAAAAATATAAGGTTTGCCTAGTCCGCTGATACGAAACCACACGACTCCTTAACTCAACGACGGCGGCTATTTTCCGATATGGCGTCCATAAGCTACACTAGTTTTGAAGTATCATGGATAAATGAGGTGCTGTTGTTGTGGTGAATCCAAACATATATAGGTTACCAAGTCCCCCGACGTGAAATCACTCGGGCCTCTGGCTCAACGACTAATAAGCGGTATTTGCATTACAATAAGTGGTACATTTCTTTTTCTTACAATTATATAAAACGCAGTTTCTCACCGCAGTTATGCGGCATCATGCCACTTAATTCAATAACCAGTTCATATTATACAGAAAAAATTTAAATAACGGTCAACGGTAAATATATATATATATTTATATATATATATTAATGCTTAATATTTTAATATTTTATCCTGGTGTAAAAAGCCAGGTTGGGTAATAATGACTGCAAATATTACGTGTAATTATGAAAAAATCCTGGAAATGATACATACGGCTTATGTCCAGAAAGATTTGAATCACAAACTGCTAAAGTTAAGTTTTTCTCTTTGTAGCTCTTATCGCTGGAAGAAGAACGTAAAAGTCATCGCCAGATCTAAAAATTGTGAGATCCGGTCAGTGATCTGAAGCCTATACATTTATTAGGAACTATTTTTATATTATATAAATTTGTAGTGTATTTTATGTATTTTCAAAATCTTATGGAAGGTTTTGGATGTGTTTGCCAGACAGTTAGTGGTTTATTATAAACTGTACAATAAGTATGTTGTGGTAATAACGCACTTCATTAGCATAATTACTCGAGTTGTTTCTTTTCAGTTTAGAAACTATATCCGAAGAGTTTTTTTTTTTTAATTTTATGGTTGAGAAATCATTATTTTAATTGTTGAAAACCAAAATGAATAAAGAAAAATATGTTTGTCCAAAGTGTTACGAATTTTTTGATATAATTATAAATTTACAGGACTGTAGCGTTTGTATATTAAAAATTGGAAAATTTACATACCTTTAATGTATCTGATTTTATTGTTTCGTTTGAATGTTGTAATTACTCAACTATGTGGGTAATAACTCCAAGTAACATTGGTCAAGAAAACACGCCATTACACTTTTTGAATATATCTACTAAAAAACTAAAATATTCTTTCTTGCATACATAGTCAATAAGTTATTGTATCAGATCTCATATGTCTTTCACTGTTAAAAATATATCTGTAAATTCACGGTGAAACTACCGCCAGCAAAGTAGCCGAACTTTTCCCTTTCCGTTAGTAGATTTTCCGTTGTGGGAAATACAACAAAGGAAAACTCCGTTTGAAGAATCAGTAACTTTCCGTTACAAAGTTTGATTTTTAATAATAATAATTTAATATAAGTTTTAAAATTAATGAATCGATTAATCGTCAAAGAATTCGAAATTAATTTTAAGCTGATATGTTATTTAACTTAAATATTATTTTGTATAATTTAGTTCACGCCGTCCTGAGGATCGAACTGGGGACCTTTAGATTGCGGAAGAAATCCTCACGAACGGAGCCAAAGCTGATAATGCTGGATTGTACAAAGTACGTCTTTTATGAGTTAGTGGGAAAATCTCTTGTGTTTTTTAAAGATTTCCTTTCAAATATATTCCTTAGAATATTTATAAACAGTTTATTTTATTTTATTTTAGACTGATACATGATACTTATTACTTTTTAAAATCAATTTTAATTTTTATATAGTTTAAATTAAAAAAAATCACTGTTTAAAACCAGTTTTTTTTTTTTTTTTTTTTTTTTTTTTTTTTTTTTTTTTAATGAAGGAATGAAAAAGTTTTTATTAACAATATTTTTACAAAAAAAAAAAAAAATATATATATATATAGACAATTTTTTGAAATTGTCGTACACTATTTATTTATTTATTTATTTGGCTAATAAATTAAAAGATTTTTAAATAAGAAATAAGAGAAAAATAAACAGAAAAAAATCTAATTTAAAAGGGATTTTTTATGTTTTCATTATTCCATGGCGTCAGTGGGACCCAAACCCATAATCTGCGCTCGCGGGCGATGGGTGGTGTGGTGCCTTGACCGCTCGGCCATGGAGTCCCCCATGGAGTCTCCGTTTTTTGTTTTTATTTCCTTCCGTTTCGTTTTTTTCAGGAAAAAATGTGGAATTTTGCGATTTGTAACGGAAAATGCCCTTTTGTGGTGAAAGGGGGCCTTTTCTGTGAAATTCAGGAAAAAAATGTTCGTGAATTTCAGAATTTTTTTAACAGTGCTGAAAGATTAAAAAATTAAAACTAAGCAATGGTAATTGATATAACCTAGATGTGGCGTTATTACCCTAAGATATTTTGAGATAAATATCACATATTTTTTACTTTGATTTATTTTTAAATTTTGAATAATTTTAGTGTATGTATTTAAAATAAAGAAATGTACGACATTCTGCTTAAAACATGAAGAAATGTCACTTTTTTAATGGACAAAAATGTTTATATCATTTTTCATTCTTCTATAGCAATCACATTTTTGTGAAAAAAACCAACATTCTATTTTTATTAAGATAGTTTAAGGAAGCAATTTAAAATATTTCGAAATACTGTCGAGTGTTACACATTTTATTTGTGAAACATTTTTTTAGGGACTATTGAACTAAATACTTCGATGCTTTTGAAAGTTGAAAAATATTCTAGATGCTACTAAAGTTCAGTTTCAGAAAAACGATGTTAAATGATCTGTTATCGTGTCTGTTCATGCTTCTGTTCATATACACTGTTGATTTGACCGTTTTCCTGAAAAACGGTTAAACAGCCGTAATTTAACAATATACTGATCATATTATTGCCCATTGTATGATCATAATATTGTATAATTACGATTTCTTGACCGTTTCTGATTAAAACGATGAAATGACTTAAATATAGGTTTGAATTAACTATATAGTTACAATATGGTACTATTATATTAATTATAGTATTTTTAATTAAAATTGTACTATATTAATAAGAGATAAATCGATATGGAGTAAAATTTAATTGATCCTTTATTTTGTCTGGTAATGCATCTATAAATACGCATTCTTGTATGTTTTTGCTGGTTAAGCTTGTTTTGTGCTTTATGTACACTGTAAAAAAAATTGTAAAGTTACTAATTTTTTCTAGGAAAATGGGATTTATAAAACTTTTTATGTAACGGTAATAGCAAAAATACCTGTAACCAATTCCGCTATTTGATTTTTTTTTGTTGTTAATGTTACATAAAATGTTCTAGGAATCCCAGTTTCCTAGAAAAAATTGAGTAACTTTAAGGATTTTTTTACAGTGTATTTATATTTTTGTGATTTTTTTCTTTTTAAACATAATTTTAAATTTAATATATAGTTACAATATGGTGTTATTATATTGATTATGGTATTTTTAATTATAACTGTATAACATTTATGAGAGATAACTAATAATGTATATTTTTGCGATAATTGTTTTATTTTTAAAATTAAATACAACCCAATTTATCTTCTAATGATATGCCACATCAAGTATAAAAAACTGTATATATTTATACTCCATGAAATATCTAAAATATAGCACTATCGTAATGTTACTCCAATATTTCACTTTCATAGAGAATTTGGAATATATTAAATCAGAATCCATTCTTTGAAAAGATGATGGGCTTATATACGTTCTTTTGTGGATGGAAATATGTAAATAAGCAATGCTTTGATTGTCAGCATGAAATAATAATATCACTCATTTTATTATTATTATTTTGCTACTGCTTTAGGACAAAACATCAAAGAAACAATATTCTTTTGTTGCTTTTCTTATGAACGAAATTCTTCTTTTGTGCCAAAATCTAATATGCAAAGAAATTCGTATTCAATATTTGTCTTAAAAATAATAATATATTCCGTTCAAATTGCATCTTTCATAAAAAGTTAAGTTTGAAAGTTTTATTGAACAATATAATAAATGACTTCTTTTTGTGTATGAAGATTCAGTAATAAGTGATTATTTCTACCACAGTCTTAGTTAAATCATTTTATATATATTTTTTTAATATCTCTATAGAAACGAAATTCAAAAGCTACATTTTATTTGTATATTTGTAATAAAAAGCAGAAAAATATTGGTAATCTTTCCGGGATATATAAATACTATGTCAATGTTCCTATAAGATGTAATCAATATGAGTAAATTGTGCCAGAATATCAAATGCATTTTATAAAAGCAGTTAAATTGTTTATGAGTTTTGTTATTTAAATCTACAATGATAATAATATTAAATCGAAATTTTCTAATCATACCTTTTTTTCAAAACATCTTCGCATTCGCAAGAGAAGTATGTTTGTTCCATATGTAATATTTGTATTTCTTCTCAAGGATATATATTGAAGTAAAAAACGTTTATGAAAAAGAGGTGCATGTTAGGTCACATAAAAATAACTATATGTTCTTAATAAGAAAATACATATATTATTCATATTTTTGATAGTTTAATTTCATAACTTTATTTCTAATATTTGTGTTAATTTATATATGATTGTATCGAATGAAAATACACACAGTTTTAATAAATATGTGTGATATATACTTCTACAATTTAGTATAGCACAACCAATGTAAAATTTTTACCTTGTTACCAAACAATCATATGTGGTCCGGAAAACTTGCATTTACCTAAACTAGTTTAAACTAACCTCGTAAATCTAACCATATAAGAGAGTTAATTTATTTTAGAATTCGCGCCTAAAAATTTCTTATATGAATCTTTCCCCTTTTACCACCTCGCGGCATGTCTGCAACATAGACTGTTAAATAAAAAATAAATAATAAATATATATATAAGAAACATTCACAAATGTAAAATTACAGAAATCTGTATACTTACTAAAATTTTATCTGCAAACAATGAAAAAAAACATGTAAGTTTAGAAACCTACTATTGTAAAACTACAGGAATCTGTAACGTTACAAGAGAATCTTTTTTAATTAAGGTATAGCACTATGTAAAGTTTAAATGGCTGTCATTCCCTCAATATTAGGCATTTTTGACTAGACATTCGAAAGCACATTCTAAAAATAAAACATTTCGAACAAGCCATTACTCATTGTTAATTGTTTCTTGACTTGGGTTATAATTGAATTGTTATCCTTCTACTAACTTGTTTTATGGAAGAAAAAAATTACAAATCAGGGGTTCTAGACCTTTACAATAATCAGTTTGTTTAGGTAAAATTTGGTAATTTGTGAGGTTCAGAGTAGGACATTTCGCTTTTTAAATTTCGTCGAAGTCCACAGACTACGGACAATGTTATTACCGGCAAACTTTGGCGTTTAACATTTAAGAACTCTCCTAAACAGCACTATTGTACAGTTTCAATGGAGAAATTGTATAGGATAGATTCTTGCTGTATTATAGCATTTTATCTTATTAAATAAAAAGGTTGGTAGTGAAAGTACATATTGATTGTATTGTTGCTTATCGAAGTATCCATATGTATTGTACTATAATTTAAAAAGGATGAATATATATGCAATAATGCAAAACATAAATTTCAAAATTAAAAACGCATGAGATTTTTCCTTGTCGAAAAGATGTGTATTCTCGATTCTTGTGAACCTTGATTTAACTTATTTTTTATTTTTTATTATAATTTCAAATTAATGCTTCGCACCAGCTATATGTTTATGATGAATGATAACGAGAATTTTTCCTCGATATTACCGACTGTATAGATATCTTGATATCTTTTGACTGTATAAAAAATTTCTCCATGATTCCCGTTTGCCAACTGCTTTAATACCATTCAATTTTATAAAGTGTTGTTAGTGGGTCAACTGGAATGAGGCAGCGTTAGTAAGGACTAGGTTTGCCATCTAGTATGCCACTTCTGTAATCGTGGTCTATAGTTTATAGTTAAATTTATAATGAGAAATCTTGAACAGGGACCCACTGCATACGGCACCATATTACATGCGCGTTGTGCATGCACTGCAACATCTTTTAAAAAATAATAATTTTGAACCGAACGAATCTTCAACCAAATCCTATGGATTTGAAAGCGGGAGGGACGGGATACGAGCTGTATAATATAAGTAAGATATCACAGAGTGTTGTAATGACATATCACATGAAGAATATCGGAAACATTTAGAAAAGTATGCCTCTGAAAGTAAAGGAGATGGGAAGGTTCACAGGAGGTGCATTGCAACAATAAGTGGTCAAAGGTCTTTCTAACGCATGTAATATGAAGAGTTTCGATATTAATTTCGAAAAATGCGCTCCGTGTGTGGGAAAAGTTGGATTTGAATAACATGAGTAAATTTTCACACGACATTCCAACAGTGTTATGGGAATCCTCTAAGTTTTAAAAAGTTGCTCCTGTGTGGGCAGTGTTTAGTTGACGGATCGCGGGAGGGGTATATCATGTGTAAGTGAGCTCAGCATTTTCAACAATATGTCACATGAGGAGTACCTGACGAAATTTAGAAAAGTGCCTCCCATTGGGGCAAAGTAAGAGAAAATACACAGGAAGTTTGTTACATGTATAATTTTTACAGGCCTTTCCAACAATATGTAACATAAGGGGGTTTCAGCGAAATTTTGAAAATTGCATAAGGGAGCAAAACGGAGGCGGGGAGGAGTACACCGAAATTGCAAAACACCAATATGTAGTTTATACCAATATGTAACTTTAGGCTTTTGGTAATTTCATGTATCCAAAACAATATTTAGGAACAAGGACTCCGTAAAATAAATAAACAAATAAATAAATAAATAAGTAAACCTAGAATGATGAAAACGGAAAAAAGTTCGAATATTGTCCTCCTCCCCCCCAACCGTGAGTGCCACATTCAGGACAGTTGGCAGGAATGCTCATAATTTCAAATAGTGATCCAGAGCGTTCCATTTATATGATGCGTCCAAAAAAGTTTAGAAATTGCTCTCCTCTGTGTGTCCGTCTTTAGGCATTGAATCCATGCCGCTCTTACTTTATTTTATATATTAATAAATGATATTCATCAGAGGGCTTGATCAAAATAAAAACTTAAAATAACATCTATTGCAGCAGTCGATACGGTTTAAAAAATTTGTTCGGTCGTGTTTAAACACCTTCCTCGTGAAAATTTCAGTATAAAAAATATAACAATTATAAGATGGTTACGCGTGCGTGACAGTGAGAAGTTCTAGGCCTTCATTTCACAACAGGTATGTAATATGAAATTTCTTTCTCTACAGTTACAGGGTCAGTCCACATCAAACCAACCAATGGACAAAATTTCAGGTCTTTGGATTTTGTTAATTTTTGGCTCAGATATTGTACAAGAATAGCAGATAAAAAATACAAATTTGCAGATTTTTTTAACTATTTGTTTCCGAGTTATTAATTTTTGAAAATTTCAAAATTTAATGAAATTTGTATTTTTTGGTGTTCTTTAATTTGCTGTAACTTGAGAACTATTTGACCTAAAGAGTTGAAATTTAAGTCATTGTTTTCAGTATTTTATGTTGTTTCATAGGATATGTAACATGTCCATATTATTAAAAAAATTTTTATGTAAAAAATTTATAAATAATTTTTAATAATGCAAAATCGGAATTTTTGAATTTGTTTTGAAAAATATATTACATTTAACACTCTTGTATCAACTTTTGTGCCAAATTTCATGATGGAACTCTTATGGTATCATAAAGAAAAAAAAATATTTTATATATCAATGATCGGCCAATTTCTGTAAAAAAATCTCAGTATATTTTGTTAAAAAGCAAATTGACTATAAAAAGCAGTCTATTTTTGTTTCCAATGTTCATATTTCTCATTCATGCAAGTCAAGTTCAATTATCAAATAAAATATTAGTATATAATTCGGTAGGTTTTATTATTTTGTTAAACACATAATAGTGAAAATTTAAAGTAATCAAGGTAATTGATATTTTGTGTAATTGACAAGCTAAATAGTTTTTAAATTTATTTTCTTGGAATTTAAATAGAATATTTTCTTAATTATTCTTAATTTAATATTACTTTTAATTAAATTTTATGTTTAAAAAATGAATAAATTGGTAATAAATGAGCTAATGAAAGAAAATCTCAAAGTAGTGTTCAACAAAACAAATTATGCTCCTGAAGTTGCATGCTTTCACAATCACCATGAGTCACACTCAAACAGTAACATGTTTGTTTTCTGCTGAAACCTGCATGCCTTTCTTACAAGGCTTTTGAAATCGCCAGTGTTCTTCTGTAGTGGCACACTATCTCAAGTCTATTGCTGTCTGTTTATAACTTGTATTGTACAATTTAGTTTTATTTTACTGTTAATTCTTTGAATTGAATGCGGATTAATGTTACACAATATTAAGAGGGAAGTGGCTTTAAACTAAAAATGGATAAAAAATAGAATAAATTTTGTTGTAATCCATTCAAAAAGCAAGAACACTAGGTAAGTAAAAATTTAAGAAATAATACATTGTGGACGACAACATTAAAATATGGCATTGAAAAAAGCATGAAAATCTGCACTTATTACCGCTTACAACTAGGCAAGGAAAAGCATCCCTCAAATTTTGAGAATGACATTGATACTAATTTTTCAGACATTCCAAATAATAACAATCCAAAACCAGATTGTAGTAAAGATTACCCTGAATTCATGGATGTGAAATCTGGTTTTGATTATTTGAATGCATCATTAACATCTATTGGAGAGTCACCTATTATTAAAAGTAAACGTAAAAGTAGTAAAAGTTACTTCTTTGAAGAAAGTGTGGGATATGTTTCTTGTGCCTATGAGAATGAGCGGTGGGTGGTATGTGTTTTCACAAAAGATCAGGTGGAAAAAGATGTTAAAGTTTCTTTCCTTCATCCAAGCGGACTATCTCCGTCATTCTCTTATCCTTGAAAATCAGACATTTTCACAATACCTAAATACTTTATTTTATGCATACTACATCCAAACACTGCAGCAGGCAGAACATACACAGTACACAAAGAGAAAATGTAAAGAGCAGGTCAAATTTTACATAAGAAGAAAAAATACTTGTACTAAGATCTAAAAATTAAGCTTCACCGTGCCAAACTATGTACGTAATTTGTTAAGTAAAAATATTTATTTATTAGATATCTAAAATTTATTATTTGTCTTTTAATAAAACAGGCTATTCTTAAAGTTTTCTAATTTGTATTTGTTTCCATGTAAGTAACACTTCGGGCTAAATTGTGCAGTATACCTTAAAGTATTTTTTTATTACAGATTTACATGAACATTGATGCAGAAAATATTTTTTTTTCTGTATGACAAAATAGGAGTTCCATCATAAAATTTGGCATAAAAGTTGCTAAAAGGATGTTAAACATAATATATTTTTTTTCAAGAAAATCAAAAATTCCGATTTTGAATTTTTTAAAAATTTATATAATTTTTTTACAAAAAATAAATAAAAAATTAAGTAATTCAGTCATGTTATACATCTTATGAAACAACATAAAAAACTGAAAAAAATGATGCAAATTTTAATTCTCTAGATCAAATAGTTTGGAAGTTATAACCGATTAAAGATTACAAAACTATACAAATTTTCTAAAATTTTCAAAATTTCGAAAATATATAACCTTAAAACGAATTGTCGAAAAAAAAATTAAACTTCACAATTTTAATCTCATAAGTAAGTACAATAAACTGGTAAAAAAATAGTACAATCTAAAACATTAACATAAAAAAATTATTTTTTTATTGGATGATTTCATATGGAATTACTCTACAGCAAAAAAATCTTGACACTTGCGATTTTAGACGTTTTGTTAAATATCTTAAAATATACATAAGGAATAAATCCGAAACTGCAGGTGTATAAACAAACGAATACAGGTCATATATTTTTGATTTTTTTCCAAAATCCAATAGGAGATCGTGAACAAATTGAAAAAGAACGAATATCTTTTGAATAATCCTGTCGAAACTAATATAGTAAAAAAAGCAAACTTCATATTATGATTAAGTGGCTTATGGTAATAAATTGTGTTCATTTTTATGCGGATAGCATACATACTCGTAGAGAAATGAAGGTTTTTATAAAAACGGTCCCAAATTTTGCCAAATATTTTGCTTATGATTTGCAGAGTTATTAATAAAAAGCAATGTTCTTTTCAGAAAATATGAGAAACAATATTGTGCATAACACCCTGTAATCAAAATTTAAAAATATTAATACTTGTATAAAAGATTTACTAAATAAAATTTCACTGCTCATGCTTCAATTCTATTAAAATTTCATTTGCATATTGTGTTAGCTAAATACATAGAGTGACTTTTGTTAAAGTTTCAAATTCTAAAAGTTATGGTCGATAGAAGAAGATCAAAATCCGTTATTCCCAAAATGAAGCAAAAAGATGAGGAGCTGTATCCAAATATGGTAATATGTGCAATACTGTGTAGACACTAATCAATGGAATATGGATACAGCCCCTCATTTTTTTTTTTTTGTTTCATTTTGGTGATATCGGATTTTGATCTTATTCTTTAGACGATAATTTTCAAAATTTACAATAATTTTCAGAGCTATGATTTTGAAACTTTAACAAAAGTTGTTTTATATATATTTTGCTGACAGAATACGCAACTGAAATTTTTATAGTTGACGCATGCGCAGTGAATTTTTTTTTAATAAACCTGCTCATTTTTCATACAATTATTGACATTTTTTAAAATTTTGACTAAAGAGTATTATGTACAATGTTATTTCTCATATTTTCCGAAAAGAACATTGTTTTTTAATAAGAACTCTGCAAATTATAAGCAAGAAACTTGGAAAAATTTGGGACGTTTTTAGAAAAGCCTTAATTTTTCTACGAGTATACATATCATCCACATAAAAATGAACACAGTTTATTACCATAAGCCACTTAAACATAATCTGCAGTTTAATTGCTTTTGCTTCGTTAGTTTTGACAGGTTTATTCAAAAGATATTCATTTTTCTTCAGTTTGTTCACGGTCCCTTAATGGATTTTGGAAAGAAATCTTCTTGAAAATATATGACCTCTACTATTTTGTTTCTACATCTGGAGTTCCAGAGTCATTTCTTATGTACATTTCTAGATATTTAACAAAACATCTGAAATAACAAATGAGAAGATTTTCTTTGCAAATGTCAAGATTTTCTCGCAAATGTCAAGATATCTTTTCGATAAAGCTTCTCACGTTTCTTCTTTGCCTCGTTTCCTGCCTTCAATTTCCCGTGATCCCCGAAAGTGAAAAAAACAATAATGGAGAATAACACGTCGAGAAGCGAGAAAAATATCTTATCATTCAGAGATATCGTATGAAATGTTGAAAAATGCGAGAGGAATCATCGAGAAGCAAAGTGTCGTCGAGATGCCTTAGTCAATGAGTGAAGATATCATCGAGAAGTCGTAAGTCCTCGAGATGCTCGAGTTATCGAGGGAGGAAATTTCGATGTGATGAGATTTGCGAATACTGCTCTGCTCATTTACCTTTGATAAAATGTTCGTTTTTTTTCACATGATAATTATTTTGGTTTAATTGTATCTATTTCCTTACAATGATACATGTTTTACATTGTATGAAATGTTGTTAAAAATTATAGAACACATAAAAAAACGTAATTGAAAACGATTTGGACTCTATTAACACCCCTTTCCTTTTCATGTTTAATTTATCATACTTATAATTGAATTAAAAAAAAAATAGAATTGGATTTATATTTAATTCATTTTTTCATAAATAGATTAAATTGTCATGCTAAAATTATATTCGCTTTCATAAACCAATTTATCAAATTTTTTTACAACAATTTTTAATTAATTTTCTTAATTTAATTTTTAATTTTCCTCAAAGCGTTTTCTACAGTTTATTAAAATTAAATAATTTTTTTTCTAATTTGATAAAAATCAACTTCTGTTTGAGTCCATACAGCATTAAACTCGAAATATTCCAATAAAATTTTCAATTGCTTAAAAACAAGTTACCTGCAATATACCATAATTTTAACCACTTATCTGTATGGGCAACGTAAATTTGCAAATCATGATTTGCCTCATTCTGTAAAAGACATTAAAGAAATAGACATTTTTTAAAAGTTTTTTTTTCAAAAATATTGATCAAAAATGTGTTGATTAAATAACAAATAAATGCCTAGAGAAAATATTGCGTACACATAATATGTAAGCATATACATCAATACTATTAATAAAATATTAAAAAAATTGCTTATACCTGTGTAAATGCCCACATTATTGACTTCAAACAGAAATGGATCTAAAACAATCACTAAAATAGTCATTCCAAAAAAGTAATTTATATTAGTATTGTACATTTAGTAAAACAAAATAATCGATAAATGAGGAAGAATGTTTTATTTTACTTAATATGAAAAATACATTATTATTTATTTATTACAGCAGTCTTTCCTCAAGTGAGGCATAAAGATTTAAAAATAAATCTTCAAATGTTAACAGAATACACTAGTTTAACAAAATATCTGGAAAATGATTTAAGTTCATCCAATCCTATAATTAATTGTATTTTGCTATGCAATGCGAAATCTTAAAACAGATTTTTTTTAACCACGATGACGATTTAATGTTTATTCCCCCGAAACAAACTACTGTAAATTAAGATTGAATGACTTTGAAAACAAAGACTATTAAGAAAATTTCCATGGGAAAAATACTTTTTTTTATTATTTTTATACGTAATGGATTTTTTTAACTTCTCTTTGCACGATGTTTTTCTATTTTTATGATTATTTTCTAAATCTATTTATTGGTATAAAAATGAGATAAAAATAATAATAATAATAATGTTTTTGAAATTTTCTGCTAAAATTTGATCATTTATGGCATGCATCTTAAACACACTGTCAGGGTTTTTAAATATTGCATTGCTGCATTTTACTATTAAATGGGCTTTTGCTTGTTTGGAACGTAATATTACCTTCACTAAGCTGCAGGTTTCACTGCAATATGAACAACAGTTATGATAATATAATCCAATAAATTTAATCAATTTTCAATACACTGAAGAATGATTACTTCTCTCAAAAATTATATTCATTGTGGTGGTTACTCGAAAACCCCTGCCATGTTTTATTTTAATTTAATTGTATCAACTATTATTATTAGCCATCATTCATTTTTTCATTAATGTTCTCATTTTAAATATTATTTCGATTTCGTCTTTTTTGATGCCTTCCCCTGTAAATATTTCTTCCTTACGTAACACTTCGAATGTTCTAAAACGGTAAAATGTTGTTTGAATTCATTCCTTCCGGTTTAAAATGCTTCTAGAAGCTTCTCCAAAGTTCTATGGGTGGTTACTTCCGTTTAATCAAGCCCTCCCCTTGGCCTATGAAATTAAATTCTACTGATGACATGATTTAAGCAGTTAAATTCCTGGCCACCTTTTTGGCTTTACTTCTTTAAAAGTACTATCATTTTTATCCTATTAAATTCATATTTCCCTATGCATTTCTACGTAGCTCGGCTTTTCTCTCTCTCGCTTCGCTCATTCTAGCTTTGCCAACTTGGCGTGTTGCGAGATTACAGCAACCCTTTCTCTTTGCACTCCCCTCTGTGACGGCCGGTTGTCAGTCGAGTGGATGTAGTGTAGTGAGTAAGATATCTCCACGGCTCCGGCCTAATCCTTCTGGTGGTTTGTTGGCCGTTAAAATTTCGAATATGCTGAGACGAATAGAATGGATTTAGGTGCACTATCCGGTATAATGTTATCTGCAACTCTTCAAGATTTTCCTTTTCCATTTCATATTTTTACGCAGATCATTTTCTTGAATGTTTCATGAAGAAATATATATATTATTCTGAGAAAAAAAAGAAGTTTTGATTTTTTTTAAAGATTCGCTTTTTTAAAAAAAAGAATGTAATTCTATTTATGATGGCATCCCCAGGAAAAAAGGAGAGCTATTCAAGTTCATTTTTCCTTTTATAATTTTAAGATGTACGAATTTGTATTTGATCTATAATATTACGATAAATCGCTCCTATCAAGTGAATTCTTAACGAAATTTATATTGAAATAATAACAATGTCTTCATTATTCTTTGTTATTCAATGTCTTCATTATTCTACGAATTTGTATTTGATCTATAATACTATGATAGATTGATCATATTAAGTGAAATTCATAACGAAAATTATTATGAGATAACAGCGATGTCTTCATTTTTCTTCATTAAACAAATATAATAAATAAAAGTTTATTTCTTCAATTGTCAAAATCGTCTCAAGTAATTCTTTTTCTTCATGTTGTCTTAATCATCATTCTTCAAGCATCAGGTAATATCTTCTTATTTATTTTATTTTCTCACAAGTGTTTTTTGATTTAACATTATCATTAAAAAAAATCTCTGTGAAGAATAATTAAGATAATATTTTTGTCATGTCTTCTTGGGTAGTTTGCTGGCCCTCATTCAACTCAATGTACTCGTTCCACTATGATCTTGGCCTATATGATGGAACGAAACTAAAAGCGTTCCCATCCTTTTCCAAACACAACAGTCCATCTTCTTTGGTGCCGTGTTTCCTTGTGAACCAATAGTCTTCTTTTGGCACCATGTACTACTTTGAATCAATTAATATTCTTCTAGACATGACAATTATTAAATGATATTATGATTTGTTTATCTAAATATGTTTGAAAGAAAAGTAAATTACGTTTTCATTATCTGTGTTCATCATGCAGTGATTAATATTTTATGATTATTCTTTATTGAAAAAGGTGTAATAAATGATTATATAACATATTTTGATTTTTTTTTTGCTAAAATAATTTTTGAGAACAGAAGATTCTATATGTTATTTAATATAGCAGGTGTGTCACAGTACATGAATAATATAATTTAGTAATATTTTTTTTGTCTTGATATATTTTATAACTGATATCATATAATATTTAACGAAAGTGCTTGTCAAAATAACTCATTATTTTTGTATAAATTGTTCTCTTCTTTTCATTAATATAAGAACATATGTATTGCAAGATATGATAAAAAAAATTTGGGTCTTATATTCTTGATCCCATGCTAGGAGAGATATGTTCCCATTTTTCTTCTTTTCGTCATACATTTTTTTAACATATAAAAATGGTGCATAACGTAAATGAAATTCCTCATTATTTTAGATAATGTGCCAATTTATATATTGTTTATTATATGACCAGTCTATAACCAAATTTAACCTGTCATTTATTGAGCATTTACTTTAAATATCTCATCATGCCTCCTAAACCAAAGTTAAACATTGCAATACAGCCGTTTGATGGCAATCCACAGACTGTAGAATTTTTCTTTGATCAATTATCTGATTTACAAGAGTTAAATAATTTTTCTGACAAAGAACTTTTTGTTCTTTTCAAATCAAAGCTTGAAGGTAGTGCCTTACTTTTTTTTTCTTGAAGCACAGTCTCAGTTCAAGAACACTAATTTCCAAGCCATTCGTATAGCTTTTATAGACTATTTTTTACCCTCAAAAAAAGCTATTTCTCTCAAATCCTTGCAAAATTTAAAGTTAGATTCAAATGAATCAGTCAAAAATTTTGCATTTCGTCTGGATAAGCAGCTTCGCCTTGCATATTCTAAATTGGATCCTGCTGCTCTAAATTCACTAAAATTCACTCATTTTCTTGAGGCTTTGCCTAAACAAATCAAGAGAAAGATTTTAGAAGAAAATATTTCCTCATTTGATTTAGCTCTTGAACGAGCAAATTTTCTTCAAGATATTTATGATTCACCTCCTAAAAAATCTCATGAGAATTATGATCAAGTTTAATGTTTAAATAGTGAAAAAGTTCATGATAATTCTATGGCTTCTATTAAAGTGCTCCATAAAACTCCTATAAAACATACGAAGGATAAAATTTATGTCAATTCTCAAACTACCTTCTCACCATCTGAAACTCAAAATGAAAATTCTCATACTTATCGTAACCTAAAAAAAAAGCTAGAACGTATTCACCTTCTCCAAATAGACGAGATGTTGCAGATAAACATAAAAATAATTTTCGTCAACAAAGGTCATATCGAAAACGTCCTTTTTATCAACCCACCTTCGACAAATTTTCTCACAAAAAAACTCTGCATCTTTTTATCACAAACAAAACGTTTTGCAATGTGCGTTTTGCGGAAAATTCAATCATCGTATGGACACATGCTACAAATTTAAAAATCTTATCAATTCTTCTAACCAAAATTCTTCATCTCAATTATCGTCTAATTCTCACAGAAAGAAAAACTACTAATTGAAAATAAAAATAATGTCTATCATTTAAACGAATAGGGGAGACTGGTTCTACTGACCGCCTTCTCTCCCATAATTTTCATTCAGGGTCAGTACTCTGTAGTGACGAAAACAAGAGTCAAGTTGACAAAAAATCTTCAGTCACTTTAGTATCATCCACTTCTGTACAAACATCCCCTATACCACCTAAACTTAATAAATCTTCATGCTCTTATAATTCTGAGACATCCAAACAAGCTTTTGAAATTGATGAGGGTGTACAAGAAAGACACGTGATCTGCAGTTCATTTAATAAATCTTATTCACTACCATGCATCTCTATAAATATACAACATAATGAAATTTCCACTCTAATTGATACTGGCTCAAGTATATCCCTTTTGGATCAAGAATGCTTTAATAGCATTAAATCCAGAATTCACTACAAATTCTTATCCAGAAACGTTTCTGTATCAACTATAAATTCTACTGTTTTTTTCAAAGGATGCGTTGAAATAGCATTTAAAATAGACAAGTATTTTTTACATCATGTTTTTTATCTTACACATATAAAAAATGTCTACTTTCAAGCCATTCTTGGGTTTGAATTCATCAATAAACATTCTATAACCATATCGCCAACTTTTAAGTCTATCTTAATAAAAGATAAACACATCCCTTATCACAGTCATAATGAATCCCCTACTTGCTATTATATGAATTCTGAGTATACTTCTGAGAATATAAATGTGCCAGACTCTTTTGATTCACACAAAATGCCTTATTATGAAAGTTCTATATCAAATACTCTAAGTAATGGTACTTATATTAATAATGTATATGAAAATTCTGGTGACAACAATGTACATTTAGGCAATGATTATGCAACCTACCCTTACAATTATGATGTTCAAGATAATGATTTATTTATAAATAATGTTGCTAATACTGCTATGAATTATCATAATCCCTATATTGATGGTAATTTTACTTATTTTCCTAACTATTTTCCAACTGATTATGGTAATGTTGTGAACTATTTATCTACTAATAATAATGTGCCTGACAAACATTTTACACCTGAAAGTGCTAATGATATTAGTTATATTTCTGAAAAACATACTAATTTGAATGTTGGTAATAAAATTTTGGTGAATTCCAACATGGTACAAACAGTTAACCGTGAATTAATCCCTCCTAATTCTTTTGTTTATTTACATGTCAAGTACTTGAATTCTCCATCTGAATATTTTATTTTTAAACCAGCTTTAAAAAATAAAGGTCTTGTTTTTTATGAATCACTGCATTCTAACTCTTCAATTCAAAATAATTTATTTTTGGTTGTATGTCAGAATATATCAAAGCTGGACATTCATTTAAATAAAAATTCAATTATTGGCGAGTGCATTAATGTTTAGGAGAACGATATTGAAAAATATTCCTTTGATTTAGATTTTGAAAATGAATATTGTTACTTAATTTTACCATCTGAAGAAGTTAAAAGAAAACGTGTTCAAGAACTGTCTCCAAATGATTTTGACCTAAAACACTTACTGTGGTGGTTACTCCATAACCCCCCCCATATGTTTAGTTTAATTCAATTTTATTAGCCATTTTATTTCATATCACCTTCCTTTTTATTAATGTTCTCAATTTAAATTTAATTTCGGTTTCGCTTATTTTCATTTCGTCGCCTGTAATGTTTTCTTTCTTACTTAGCTTTCGAATGTTCCAAGCCGGTAAAATTCTGTTTGAAATCATTCCTTCCGGTTTTAAATTTGTTCGAGAACATTCTCGCTATTTCTTTTGGGTGGAACTTCCGTTTATTCGGACACACCCCTAACCTATCAAATTAAATTTCACTGGTGACGTATTTCAAGCCGTTAAGTACATGGCCACCGGCTTTGGCCTCCCCTCTTAAGATGGTTATCAATTTTATTCTTATTAGTTACATATCTTTTCATACTGTATATTGTAATTTGGCTTAGTTTTTCCTCACCCCCTCTGTTGCTAACTGCCAAATTGGCGTATTTTGCATTTACAATAACCCTTTCTCTTTTTCCCCTGGGCTCGCGGCCACCTGCGTCAGTTGCGCTACGAAACACCAGCTGTGATGGATGCGGTCCGATGACTGCAGGTTTTGGGTGGAAGTTCGGGCCATGTGCGCGCCCCTTTGAAGCCGTTTTATACGGGCTCCGTTCTATGCTGCTGTGATCCCCGCATGGTTTTAGAATAGGCTGATTTTTTAAGGCTGCGAGGAGCAATGAAGTGGTTTAATGCATTCCTGAATGTATTCGTTTTATGTGCCTTCTCTTTTGGAATTATTCAACGTAAATAAGCGCACTCCATAGATCTTCTGGTTGGTGTTCTTGTGGAAGCATCATAAGTGATGTAGTATGTCATCATGAGTCCACTTAATACCTATTTCATCTTTCATCACCTCATCGTTAAAAAATAATTTTTCTGCAGCTATTATTGGTGCTCGAATCTTCTTCAATAATTGTTTTATGTGATGCCAGTCCTCTGACAAACAAGCAGAGGTGAAAATCTTTTCTTTTCGTGAGATGCAAATATTTATTTACATAAAGTTCCTTCATGTCGTTATCTGGCCCATTTTATATATATAATTTTTGATTACTCACGGGGCGTTATGAAGAAAATATTGGTTTGCATCTATGCAATATGAAGTATAATACATTTTGTTTTTTTTGAAAGTTCATATTATGAAAGTTGCTCTTTTTCAAGAAGAAATAATATTATATTCTCCTTTTATGTCATGAGAAGATTTATAATTTACATCCTGTTGAGATATCTAAATTATATTATTGACAAAGAATTTTTATTGCTTAGAGATAGCAATTGTTGTGATTAGCATATATTATGATATGGTTTTTCTTATGAAGAGAGAGATTAATATGTACGAGTCAAAATAATATAAATATGTGAAGAAATATTTATTCATAAAAAAAGTAAAAACAGGTTCTTCATGAAATAAAAATAGTTTTTCTTCAAATTTTGTGTGCATAATAATTTATTGTGCCTATTGTCTGGATTTATTTGTCATCAACATCCAAGGACTTGACAGGTAACTTTTTTACCTTTTTCAATTTTATATATTTTTTTTAACTTTATGTTTGACATTTTATGTCATCATGGATAAAGATATTTTTATTGTTTTTTAAGTGAAGTAAGGATGGTCACGTGGGTCGTTTGCAGGCCTCCATTCTCCGCGATGTGCTGTCATTATCACGATCACCTTGGCCTAATTGTGGGTAGAGGCAAATAAAAAGTGCTTTCTCCACTTTCAAGTAAACATAACATTTTTTTTTCTTTGATGCCCTGACCAAAGCGTCAGCTCATTACATAACACTTAATTTCTTTTGGAGCCGTGACCAACGCTTGAACATTCTTCATTATTTTTTTTTCAAGTTATTTTTCTTCATATAGTGATTAATGTTTTATATAATTATATTTTGTTGGGTATGGTGCAGTAATCAAATACAATATTTATATTGATCTTGTATTGAAATATTATCTTTTTCTGGAGCAGTGCATTATATATACAACATAATTTATCAATATATTTCTTCTTGCATTATTATAATTTATAACTAATATATGCATTATTTAACGGAGGTACTGGTAAAAATTATTGTTCATGCTAAGATAAATTATTCTTCTTGTCATACATATAATAATTTATGTTTTGAGCCATATTATATATAAATATTTACATAAAATATTTGGGTCTTATATTCTTCATATGATACTAATATGTTAGTATACGTTTTCTTCTTTTTTTTTACATATAAAAATGATGTATGAAGTAAATGAAAGTCATCAATATTTTAAGTAACGGGTCAATTTATATATATTGTTCATCATAGGACCTGCCAAATAACCAAATTTATCATGTCATACATTGAGTTCTTATATTAAATTTTTCATCATGCCTCCAAAAGCCAAACTAAATATTGCAATCCAACCTTTCGACGGTAACCCTCAGACTGTAGAATTTTTCTTCGATCAATTATCTGACTTACAGGAACTAAATAACTTTACAGACAAGGAACTTTTTGTTCTCTTTAAATCAAAACTTGAGGGCACCGCCTTACTCTTCTTTCTGGAAACTCAGTCACAGCTCAAGAACTCTAATTTTAGTGAAATTCGAAAGGCATTTATAGACTATTTCTTACCCACAAAAAAGTCTGTTTCTCTAAAATCTTTACAGAACTTGACCTTAGATTCAAATGAATCAGTTAAAAATTTTGCTTTTCGGTTGGATAAACAACTTCGACTTGCTTACCCAAAATTGGATCTTTCTGCTCTTAATTCAATAAAGTTTACTCATTTTCTTGAGGCTTTACCTAAACAAATCAAACGTAAAATCTTAGAAGAAAATATTACGTCCTTCGAATTAGCTCTTGAACGAGCAACTTTTCTTCAAAATATTTATGACTCTCCCCCTAAAAAATCTTATGAAAATTTTAATCAAGCCTATTGTATCGATTCTGAAAATGTCCACGATAATTCTAGTAATACTCTTCATAAAACTCCTATAAAGCATACGAAGGATAAAATTTATCACAATTCTCAAACCAACTACTCTCCTTTACAAACTCAAAAGGACAGTTCTCATACTTCTCGTAATTTTCTAAGAAGACCTAGGACATTTTCGCCTTCTCCACCGAGACAAGAGGCTACACATAAACGTAACAATAATTTTCGTCATCAAAACTTTCACCGGAAACGTCCTTATCAACCAACCTTTGACAAATATTCTCACAAAAAAAATTCTACATCCTTTTATCACAGACGAGATGTTGTGCAGTGTGCGTTCTGTGGGAAATTTAATCATCGTATGGACTCATGCTACAAATTCAAAAACATTATTGGTAATTCTAATCAAAACTCTTCAACTCAGGTTTCGTCTCACCCTTACAGAAAGAAAAGCCACACCTCTTCTTCTTCTGAAAATAACAATGTTTATCATTTAAACAAATAAGGGAGACTGGTTCTACTGACCGCCTTCTCTCCCGTAATTCTCATTCAGGGTCAGTACACTTTGACAACAATAACAAACATCAACAATTGGACAAACGCTCGTCAGTCACTTTAGTGTCATCCACAGCTGTCCAAACTTCTCCTATGACATCTAAATTTAACAAATCTTCTTGTTCATATAATTCTTTGCCTTCCAAACAAAATTTTCAAATCAACGATGACATACAAGAAAATCATGTCATATGCAGTTCTTTTAACAACTCTTATGTTCTTCCGTGCATCCTAATAAATGTTCAACATAATGAAATCTCCACATTAATAGATACTGGATCAAGTTTATCTCTCTTGGATGAAGAATGCTTTAATAGCATTAAATCCAGGCTTCATTACAAATTTTTATCCAGAAATGTATCAGTTTCCACCATAAATTCTAAGGTCTTCTTCAAAGGATGCATAGAGATAGCTTTTAAGATTGATAAATATTTTTTTCATCATGTATTTTACCTTACAAAAATTCAAAATGTTCACTTTCAAGCCATACTTGGCTTTGAGTTTATTAACAAACATTCTATTACTATTTCTCCAAGTTTTAAGTCTATCCTAATTAAGGACAAACACATTCCTTTTCAAAGTTATAATGAATCTCCTACTTGCTATTTTATGAATGCTGAATATAATTATGTGAATTCAAATGTACCATATTCTCTTGATGCACACAGAATGCCTTCTTATGAAAGGCCTATATCAAATAATCTAACGAGTGATACTTACATTGATAATACTTGTGCAAATTGTGATAATTCAAGTTTGCAGTTGTTCAATAATTATACAACCTATCCTTATAATTATAATGTTCAAAATAATGGTTTGTTTACAAATAATATGGCTCATTCTGCTATGAATTTTCATAATCCTTATATTGATGGTCATTCTACTTATCTTTCTAATTATTTTCCAACTGATTATGCTAATGTGGTGAATTATGTGTCTACTAATGATAATAATATACTTAACAAGAATTCCTCATCTAAAAATACTAGTGATAGTAGTTATATTGGTGAAAAGCAACCTCATTTAAGTATGGGTAATAAAATTTTGGTGAGTTCCAATATGGTACAATTACTCAATAGAGAATTAATACCTCCTAATTCTTTTGTGTATTTACATGTGAAGTATCTGAATCCTCCATCTGAATATTTTCTTTTTAAACCCAATTTAAAAAACAAGGGTCTGGTATTACATGAATCATTGCACTCAAAATCTTCCATTCAAAATGATTTATTTTTGGTTGTATGTCAGAATGTTTCAAAGCTCGATATTCATTTAAATAAAAATTCAATTATTGGTGAATGTATCAATGTAGATGAAAAAGATATTGAAGAATACTCTTTTGATTTAGAATTTGAAAACGAATATTGTACTTTAATTTTGCCATCTGAAGAGATTAAGAGAAAACGTATTCAAGAATTATCTTCAAATGACTTTGATCTTAAACATTTACCTCCTCATGAAAGGGAAGCTTTAACAAAATTATTATGTAGTAAAGCGCTTGCCTTTTCGAAATCTCTTGACACTTTAGGTCATACTGACCTGGTCAATCCTCAGTTTACCATGTTAAATTCTCATCCAGTAAAAACATTACCTTTTCCTGTACCTCAAGCACTCGAGCAAGAAGCTCTTGACCAAATTAATCAAATGTTGAACGCTGGTATTATTGAGAGGTCAAATTCATCTTGGGCGTGTCCCATGCTTCTTGTTAAAAAAAAGAGAACTGATATGTCTAAGCCTCAAAAGTATCGTTTGGCTCTTGATTTAAGATTGTTAAATTCCATAATAATTCCATCTTCATATCCTCTTCCTAGAATTCAAAATCTATTGGTGCAGTTGTCAAAATTTAAATATTATACCACTCTTGACTTACCCTCTGCATATTGGCAGATTGCTGTACCTAAAGATATGCAAGATAAACTTAGTTTTACTACTCCATGGGGAATTTTTACCTATTTACGTTTAGTATTTGGCTTGAAGACGGCCGCCAGCACTTTCCAACAATTAATCGACTCTGTGATTCAATTATCTCAGATTGACTCCTGTTATGCATATCAAGATGATATAGTAGTGGGCGCTAATTCATTTGAAGAAATGACCATGAAACTCACAAAGTTATTAGACACCCTTATTGCTAATAACATTACTTTGTCTCCTGAAAAGTGTACCTTTATGCAAACTAGTATTAACTTTTTGGGTTTCCAACTTACAGATCATAAAATTCTTCCTATTACAAGTAACATTTTAAAAATTACTTCCTTTCCAACGCCTAAAACCAAGAGGCAAACAAAGAGTTTTATCGGCTTGTGTTCATTTTATAGATCAATTATACCTAATTTTTATAAATTGATTGCTCCTCTCATCGAAGTCACCAAACCTAAAAATAAATTTTCTTGGAAAACTGAGCAAGAAAATGCATTTAAAGAATTACAGGACATTTTCTTTCATAAACCTATGCTCAATCTCCCTAACTGGAATGAAACATTTTATGTTAATACAGATGCCTCAAAAACAGCAATATCAGCTGTTCTTATGCAGAAATTTGATGGTGAACTAAAACCTATCTCCTATTATTCTAAAACTCTATCTCAATCAGAAAGACACTACCCTGCCATCAAATTGGAACTTTATGCCATTTACAAAGGCATAACTGCTTTTAAATACTATATTTTTGGTCGACCCTTTATTCTACTATCTGATGCCAAACCACTTAATAATTATAAAAAAGCTACATCACCTGCTGATATTACTACTCGTTGGATGTTAGAACTGTCAGAATACTCGTACACATTCCAACATGTTCCAGGCAAAGAAAATGTCTTGGCAGATTTTCTGAGTAGAACTCCTCACATTCCTACTGAAGATCTCAATAATAATCCAGATCTTATTTCTTCACAAGAACCTCTACCTGTTGTTGATAATCAAAACGATTTACATAATGACATTCCTCACTTTCCATGTGGTTTAGTCGACAAAATCCACCATACATGTCATCTTCAGAGTGATTCTTCACCTTCTAATAATGATAATAACCAAGATCCTTTATTAGAAATTCTTGATCACACCATCTTCTCTGAACAACAAAAGGACCCAAAAATCAAACAAATTTATGAAGATCTTAAAAATAATAAAAAATCTAAAAGTTTAAATGGCTACTATATTAATCCAAGTAATGAGTTACTTTGCTATAATGGTCATTTCTCTTCAGAAGATATCGAGCTACACAAAGCTGTTTTACCTCTATCACTTCGAGCAAAGGCCTTAAGAATTGCTCATATTACTCATACTGGAATTCATAAAACCATTGTTAATTTAAAGAAAAGATTTACCTGGAAAACCCTTGTTTCTGATACCATTAATTATGTCAACTCTTGTGAAATTTGTTTAGTAAATAAGAATCATAAAAAAAACACTGCTCCATACCTACCTGCACCACTCCCAACAGCTCCCAATCAAAAGGTCTCTATGGATTTACTCGGCCCATTGAGAAATCGTCAATATGTGTTGACCATGATAGACCATTTTTCTCGTCATTTAGAATTATATGCCTTGAATAATATCAGTGCTGAGTCAGTTACAAAGGCTTTATTGCATTATATTTCCACTCATGGAAAACCTGAATTAACTCTTACTGATCATGGTTCTCAATTTACTAGTGATATGTTTGCATATTTTAACAAAAAGCTTGGCATTAAGTTGGAACATAGTTCTGTAGCCCATCCCCAAGCTAACGGTTTAAGTGAACGTGTCAATTCTCAAATAAAATCGTCTGTGAACACAATGGCTTCACAAGGATGTGATATACCAACTGCTCTAAAAATTCACCAATCCATATATAATGCTACACCTCATCCAGCCACAAAATTCACTCCAAATCTTCTTCATTTTGGAAGAGAAATAAATGATATTTATTCCAATTATAAATCTCAAGTTTCATGGAAAATTCTCAACACTGCATATGAAATTCATAAATTGATGGATGTTATTGAAAAAATATACTATCAAGCTTACAAGAATAACGAATCATCTAGACAAAAGGTGTACCAAAAATCCAGAGAAAAATTAAAGTTTTCCAACATCAATGTTAATGACATTGTTTATGCAAAATTTCCTACTGTGTTTAACAAAAAGATACAAGGCCCATACGTGGTCAAGAAAATAATTTCTCCTGTGCTCATTCAAATTCAAGATCCCAATAATAGTCATGCTTCACCAATGTTGATTCACACTAATCGAATCTTGAAACTTCAAAAGAGAAATGAAGCACTGCAACATCCTTCAGTCTCTTCAAAAGGTGCATCACATGATCAACCAGCTGTTGATAATGCATCCTCCACTCCTCTGAGACAACACTCTTCTATTCAAGTTTCAAATCATGATGCAGCTTGTAATACTTCTCCTCAAATTCTTTCTTCTTCTAAATGCCAGCAAACATCTTCATGTTCCAGTAAATCGGTACTGTCACAAGCTCCTCCTGATGGCACTCATACTGGTGCTAAAAGCAAATCCACTCAATATAGAAGTTATGATCTTCGTCCTCGCAATCATAAACTACATAAAAAATAGACTAACTCTCTTTTTCCTTTTACAGGATGACTTTTGCTTTGTAATATATTCAGTCGAAGCTAGCCGCACTGATAGTCCAGCAAGAAGAATCGCTATGTAATTTTTTTTTCTTTTCTCCAGGCTGCAGGCAGCTGTTATTTTTTTTTTTTTTTCATTTTATTTAAGTCTTCTTCTCCCTGGTACAACTCAACGGTCATCCTCGGGATGTATGTATGATTTTCAATAGTTTTATTATTTACTGTATTTATCTATAAGTCATATTTATTACAATATATACATATAATCTCATGTATGCCATACTCTACTACTGTTAAATCTTACAAAGTCTTTACTTACAATAGTTGATGCAAAAAAAAAAAAATTTGAGAAAGAATTTGTCTTTTTATATTCTTGTTATAATATGATGTCAGTATTTAAGGTGATTTTTGACAAATGTGCATTCTAATAAGAAAGGTGAAATTGTAATTGATATAAGGTAAACATAAAGATGAGTACTCATCAAATTATTTTCCCTATTGTGTCTTCTCTTTACAATGCATGCATGTTTTAACATTTAACCTCTTTTAAAAAAAGAAAAAGAGAAAAGAAAATGCATGATAAACTTATTCATACTAATATTTCTTCTCTTCTTGTTGAAATATAGAAAGTGAATGACTCACCATAAGTAGTATATAATATTTTTTTTTGTATACTTTTGAGTGTTTATACTTTGGATCCAAAGATGTTTAATGAGTCATTATATATATTTATATAAAGCAAATTCTTGATTTATGACAAATGCAAAAGTGATCACTTACTTAATTTTTTTAAAAAATGTTTGAAAATTACAAGTAAATATGTTCTGGATATCTTCTATATAGAAATTTTGACACAATTGATTTTTATTTGTAAGTTGACATTATCAAGTCATATATAAGATTGACATATTCATATAAGTTTCTTCCTTTTTTCGGAATATTAAACATCTTATGTTTTATGTTTATTTTGAATGAAGTATAGTATTAAAGGTATTTATGCAATTATTGTCAATTTATATTGAAAATGTTTAAGAATATTCCTTTATGAGAGTGTAAAAATTCTCTCTTTGAAAATTATTATATTCACTTTGAAGATATTTTTATTGGAAAATAATATCATGCTTTTATTACCATTCTTTTTGCAACTTAATTAATTTTATTTTCTGTGAAAATGTGTTATTGAATAATACTAAAGTTTATTCATTTAAGATTTATTGAAAGCTTAAAAGGCTATGTGGTGATATAAGTAAATATTTTTTTATGAGAGCCTAACTAATCTCTCTGCACCATTTATATATATATTTTTTATTGTTCAATTTTCAACTTACAAATTCATTCAAGTCATCATGTACTATTTGAAACCATATATTTTATATATAGTTATAGTATGATTCATATACAGTTATAGTATATTTCATTTTTGTTCACAACTGAGAATATAAATATACATATTATTGTATAATCACATATTGCGACATATGTTAAAGCATTCTACTGTTATAGTGCATTTTGCACAGCCTAACAAGAGTCTCGTTAAAGTTAAGGACTGTTGCACATAGACATAGACTTTAAATTTTTTTTTGATATATATGATAGATACTTCTGGAAGAAACTTTATATACCTTTCATGTTAACATTTACTACAGTTGGTATATTTTCATAAGGATTACTATCATAACAGTAATTATTTTTTTTATTATTTAATTATCATGTACAACAATTATGTATATTTTTATAACTATTTCTGATATTTATTTTGTGTAATTATTTAGTATATTTGTACATGTGTTAAAAAATATTGTCTTGATGAAAAATTGTTCATTTTGTCATCTCACCAATATTTTCTTTTGGGGGATCCTGGGTAATATGTGGAGGTTACTCCATAACCCCCCCCATATGTTTAGTTTAATTCAATTTTATTAGCCATTTTATTTCATATCACCTTCCTTTTTATTAATGTTCTCAATTTAAATTTAATTTCGGTTTCGCTTATTTTCATTTCGTCGCCTGTAATGTTTTCTTTCTTACTTAGCTTTCGAATGTTCCAAGCCGGTAAAATTCTGTTTGAAATCATCCCTTCCGGTTTTAAATTTGTTCGAGAACATTCTCGCTATTTCTTTTGGGTGGAACTTCCGTTTATTCGGACACACCCCTAACCTATCAAATTAAATTTCACTGGTGACGTATTTCAAGCCGTTAAGTACATGGCCACCGGCTTTGGCCTCCCCTCTTAAGATGGTTATCAATTTTATTCTTATTAGTTACATATCTTTTCATACTGTATATTGTAATTTGGCTTAGTTTTTCCTCACCCCCTCTGTTGCTAACTGCCAAATTGGCGTATTTTGCATTTACAATAACCCTTTCTCTTTTTCCCCTGGGCTCGCGGCCACCTGCGTCAGTTGCGCTACGAAACACCAGCTGTGATGGATGCGGTCCGATGACTGCAGGTTTTGGGTGGAAGTTCGGGCCATGTGCGCGCCCCTTTGAAGCCGTTTTATACGGGCTCCGTTCTATGCTGCTGTGATCCCCGCATGGTTTTAGAATAGGCTGATTTTTTAAGGCTGCGAGGAGCAATGAAGTGGTTTAATGCATTCCTGAATGTATTCGTTTTATGTGCCTTCTCTTTTGGAATTATTCAACGTAAATAAGCGCACTCCATAGATCTTCTGGTTGGTGTTCTTGTGGAAGCATCATAAGTGATGTAGTATGTCATCATGAGTCCACTTAATACCTATTTCATCTTTCATCACCTCATCGTTAAAAAATAATTTTTCTGCAGCTATTATTGGTGCTCGAATCTTCTTCAATAATTGTTTTATGTGATGCCAGTCCTCTGACAAACAAGCAGAGGTGAAAATCTTTTCTTTTCGTGAGATGCAAATATTTATTTACATAAAGTTCCTTCATGTCGTTATCTGGCCCATTTTATATATATAATTTTTGATTACTCACGGGGCGTTATGAAGAAAATATTGGTTTGCATCTATGCAATATGAAGTATAATACATTTTGTTTTTTTTGAAAGTTCATATTATGAAAGTTGCTCTTTTTCAAGAAGAAATAATATTATATTCTCCTTTTATGTCATGA
This sequence comes from Maratus speculifer, assembly GCA_964019185.1. NCBI lineage: Eukaryota > Metazoa > Arthropoda > Arachnida > Araneae > Salticidae > Maratus > Maratus speculifer. The sequence continues at coordinate 254,994,295 of OZ025295.1, read as the reverse complement.
GAAGATTTATAATTTACATCCTGTTGAGATATCTAAATTATATTATTGACAAAGAATTTTTATTGCTTAGAGATAGCAATTGTTGTGATTAGCATATATTATGATATGGTTTTTCTTATGAAGAGAGAGATTAATATGTACGAGTCAAAATAATATAAATATGTGAAGAAATATTTATTCATAAAAAAAGTAAAAACAGGTTCTTCATGAAATAAAAATAGTTTTTCTTCAAATTTTGTGTGCATAATAATTTATTGTGCCTATTGTCTGGATTTATTTGTCATCAACATCCAAGGACTTGACAGGTAACTTTTTTACCTTTTTCAATTTTATATTTTTTTTTTTAACTTTATGTTTGACATTTTATGTCATCATGGATAAAGATATTTTTATTGTTTTTTAAGTGAAGTAAGGATGGTCACGTGGGTCGTTTGCAGGCCTCCATTCTCCGCGATGTGCTGTCATTATCACGATCACCTTGGCCTAATTGTGGGTAGAGGCAAATAAAAAGTGCTTTCTCCACTTTCAAGTAAACATAACATTTTTTTTTCTTTGATGCCCTGACCAAAGCGTCAGCTCATTACATAACACTTAATTTCTTTTGGAGCCGTGACCAACGCTTGAACATTCTTCATTATTTTTTTTCAAGTTATTTTTCTTCATATAGTGATTAATGTTTTATATAATTATATTTTGTTGGGTATGGTGCAGTAATCAAATACAATATTTATATTGATCTTGTATTGAAATATTATCTTTTTCTGGAGCAGTGCATTATATATACAACATAATTTATCAATATATTTCTTCTTGCATTATTATAATTTATAACTAATATATGCATTATTTAACGGAGGTACTGGTAAAAATTATTGTTCATGCTAAGATAAATTATTCTTCTTGTCATACATATAATAATTTATGTTTTGAGCCATATTATATATAAATATTTACATAAAATATTTGGGTCTTATATTCTTCATATGATACTAATATGTTAGTATACGTTTTCTTCTTTTTTTTACATATAAAAATGATGTATGAAGTAAATGAAAGTCATCAATATTTTAAGTAACGGATCAATTTATATATATTGTTCATCATAGGACCTGCCAAATAACCAAATTTATCATGTCATACATTGAGTTCTTATATTAAATTTTTCATCATGCCTCCAAAAGCCAAACTAAATATTGCAATCCAACCTTTCGACGGTAACCCTCAGACTGTAGAATTTTTCTTCGATCAATTATCTGACTTACAGGAACTAAATAACTTTACAGACAAGGAACTTTTTGTTCTCTTTAAATCAAAACTTGAGGGCACCGCCTTACTCTTCTTTCTGGAAACTCAGTCACAGCTCAAGAACTCTAATTTTAGTGAAATTCGAAAGGCATTTATAGACTATTTCTTACCCACAAAAAAGTCTGTTTCTCTAAAATCTTTACAGAACTTGACCTTAGATTCAAATGAATCAGTTAAAAATTTTGCTTTTCGGTTGGATAAACAACTTCGACTTGCTTACCCAAAATTGGATCTTTCTGCTCTTAATTCAATAAAGTTTACTCATTTTCTTGAGGCTTTACCTAAACAAATCAAACGTAAAATCTTAGAAGAAAATATTACGTCCTTCGAATTAGCTCTTGAACGAGCAACTTTTCTTCAAAATATTTATGACTCTCCCCCTAAAAAATCTTATGAAAATTTTAATCAAGCCTATTGTATCGATTCTGAAAATGTCCACGATAATTCTAGTAATACTCTTCATAAAACTCCTATAAAGCATACGAAGGATAAAATTTATCACAATTCTCAAACCAACTACTCTCCTTTACAAACTCAAAAGGGCAGTTCTCATACTTCTCGTAATTTTCTAAGAAGACCTAGGACATTTTCGCCTTCTCCACCGAGACAAGAGGCTACACATAAACGTAACAATAATTTTCGTCATCAAAACTTTCACCGGAAACGTCCTTATCAACCAACCTTTGACAAATATTCTCACAAAAAAAATTCTACATCCTTTTATCACAGACGAGATGTTGTGCAGTGTGCGTTCTGTGGGAAATTTAATCATCGTATGGACTCATGCTACAAATTCAAAAACATTATTGGTAATTCTAATCAAAACTCTTCAACTCAGGTTTCGTCTCACCCTTACAGAAAGAAAAGCCACACCTCTTCTTCTTCTGAAAATAACAATGTTTATCATTTAAACAAATAAGGGAGACTGGTTCTACTGACCGCCTTCTCTCCCGTAATTCTCATTCAGGGTCAGTACACTTTGACAACAATAACAAACATCAACAATTGGACAAACGCTCGTCAGTCACTTTAGTGTCATCCACAGCTGTCCAAACTTCTCCTATGACATCTAAATTTAACAAATCTTCTTGTTCATATAATTCTTTGCCTTCCAAACAAAATTTTCAAATCAACGATGACATACAAGAAAATCATGTCATATGCAGTTCTTTTAACAACTCTTATGTTCTTCCGTGCATCCTAATAAATGTTCAACATAATGAAATCTCCACATTAATAGATACTGGATCAAGTTTATCTCTCTTGGATGAAGAATGCTTTAATAGCATTAAATCCAGGCTTCATTACAAATTTTTATCCAGAAATGTATCAGTTTCCACCATAAATTCTAAGGTCTTCTTCAAAGGATGCATAGAGATAGCTTTTAAGATTGATAAATATTTTTTTCATCATGTATTTTACCTTACAAAAATTCAAAATGTTCACTTTCAAGCCATACTTGGCTTTGAGTTTATTAACAAACATTCTATTACTATTTCTCCAAGTTTTAAGTCTATCCTAATTAAGGACAAACACATTCCTTTTCAAAGTTATAATGAATCTCCTACTTGCTATTTTATGAATGCTGAATATAATTATGTGAATTCAAATGTACCATATTCTCTTGATGCACACAGAATGCCTTCTTATGAAAGGCCTATATCAAATAATCTAACGAGTGATACTTACATTGATAATACTTGTGCAAATTGTGATAATTCAAGTTTGCAGTTGTTCAATAATTATACAACCTATCCTTATAATTATAATGTTCAAAATAATGGTTTGTTTACAAATAATATGGCTCATTCTGCTATGAATTTTCATAATCCTTATATTGATGGTCATTCTACTTATCTTTCTAATTATTTTCCAACTGATTATGCTAATGTGGTGAATTATGTGTCTACTAATGATAATAATATACTTAACAAGAATTCCTCATCTAAAAATACTAGTGATAGTAGTTATATTGGTGAAAAGCAACCTCATTTAAGTATGGGTAATAAAATTTTGGTGAGTTCCAATATGGTACAATTACTCAATAGAGAATTAATACCTCCTAATTCTTTTGTGTATTTACATGTGAAGTATCTGAATCCTCCATCTGAATATTTTCTTTTTAAACCCAATTTAAAAAACAAGGGTCTGGTATTACATGAATCATTGCACTCAAAATCTTCCATTCAAAATGATTTATTTTTGGTTGTATGTCAGAATGTTTCAAAGCTCGATATTCATTTAAATAAAAATTCAATTATTGGTGAATGTATCAATGTAGATGAAAAAGATATTGAAGAATACTCTTTTGATTTAGAATTTGAAAACGAATATTGTACTTTAATTTTGCCATCTGAAGAGATTAAGAGAAAACGTATTCAAGAATTATCTTCAAATGACTTTGATCTTAAACATTTACCTCCTCATGAAAGGGAAGCTTTAACAAAATTATTATGTAGTAAAGCGCTTGCCTTTTCGAAATCTCTTGACACTTTAGGTCATACTGACCTGGTCAATCCTCAGTTTACCATGTTAAATTCTCATCCAGTAAAAACATTACCTTTTCCTGTACCTCAAGCACTCGAGCAAGAAGCTCTTGACCAAATTAATCAAATGTTGAACGCTGGTATTATTGAGAGGTCAAATTCATCTTGGGCGTGTCCCATGCTTCTTGTTAAAAAAAAGAGAACTGATATGTCTAAGCCTCAAAAGTATCGTTTGGCTCTTGATTTAAGATTGTTAAATTCCATAATAATTCCATCTTCATATCCTCTTCCTAGAATTCAAAATCTATTGGTGCAGTTGTCAAAATTTAAATATTATACCACTCTTGACTTACCCTCTGCATATTGGCAGATTGCTGTACCTAAAGATATGCAAGATAAACTTAGTTTTACTACTCCATGGGGAATTTTTACCTATTTACGTTTAGTATTTGGCTTGAAGACGGCCGCCAGCACTTTCCAACAATTAATCGACTCTGTGATTCAATTATCTCAGATTGACTCCTGTTATGCATATCAAGATGATATAGTAGTGGGCGCTAATTCATTTGAAGAAATGACCATGAAACTCACAAAGTTATTAGACACCCTTATTGCTAATAACATTACTTTGTCTCCTGAAAAGTGTACCTTTATGCAAACTAGTATTAACTTTTTGGGTTTCCAACTTACAGATCATAAAATTCTTCCTATTACAAGTAACATTTTAAAAATTACTTCCTTTCCAACGCCTAAAACCAAGAGGCAAACAAAGAGTTTTATCGGCTTGTGTTCATTTTATAGATCAATTATACCTAATTTTTATAAATTGATTGCTCCTCTCATCGAAGTCACCAAACCTAAAAATAAATTTTCTTGGAAAACTGAGCAAGAAAATGCATTTAAAGAATTACAGGACATTTTCTTTCATAAACCTATGCTCAATCTCCCTAACTGGAATGAAACATTTTATGTTAATACAGATGCCTCAAAAACAGCAATATCAGCTGTTCTTATGCAGAAATTTGATGGTGAACTAAAACCTATCTCCTATTATTCTAAAACTCTATCTCAATCAGAAAGACACTACCCTGCCATCAAATTGGAACTTTATGCCATTTACAAAGGCATAACTGCTTTTAAATACTATATTTTTGGTCGACCCTTTATTCTACTATCTGATGCCAAACCACTTAATAATTATAAAAAAGCTACATCACCTGCTGATATTACTACTCGTTGGATGTTAGAACTGTCAGAATACTCGTACACATTCCAACATGTTCCAGGCAAAGAAAATGTCTTGGCAGATTTTCTGAGTAGAACTCCTCACATTCCTACTGAAGATCTCAATAATAATCCAGATCTTATTTCTTCACAAGAACCTCTACCTGTTGTTGATAATCAAAACGATTTACATAATGACATTCCTCACTTTCCATGTGGTTTAGTCGACAAAATCCACCATACATGTCATCTTCAGAGTGATTCTTCACCTTCTAATAATGATAATAACCAAGATCCTTTATTAGAAATTCTTGATCACACCATCTTCTCTGAACAACAAAAGGACCCAAAAATCAAACAAATTTATGAAGATCTTAAAAATAATAAAAAATCTAAAAGTTTAAATGGCTACTATATTAATCCAAGTAATGAGTTACTTTGCTATAATGGTCATTTCTCTTCAGAAGATATCGAGCTACACAAAGCTGTTTTACCTCTATCACTTCGAGCAAAGGCCTTAAGAATTGCTCATATTACTCATACTGGAATTCATAAAACCATTGTTAATTTAAAGAAAAGATTTACCTGGAAAACCCTTGTTTCTGATACCATTAATTATGTCAACTCTTGTGAAATTTGTTTAGTAAATAAGAATCATAAAAAAAACACTGCTCCATACCTACCTGCACCACTCCCAACAGCTCCCAATCAAAAGGTCTCTATGGATTTACTCGGCCCATTGAGAAATCGTCAATATGTGTTGACCATGATAGACCATTTTTCTCGTCATTTAGAATTATATGCCTTGAATAATATCAGTGCTGAGTCAGTTACAAAGGCTTTATTGCATTATATTTCCACTCATGGAAAACCTGAATTAACTCTTACTGATCATGGTTCTCAATTTACTAGTGATATGTTTGCATATTTTAACAAAAAGCTTGGCATTAAGTTGGAACATAGTTCTGTAGCCCATCCCCAAGCTAACGGTTTAAGTGAACGTGTCAATTCTCAAATAAAATCGTCTGTGAACACAATGGCTTCACAAGGATGTGATATACCAACTGCTCTAAAAATTCACCAATCCATATATAATGCTACACCTCATCCAGCCACAAAATTCACTCCAAATCTTCTTCATTTTGGAAGAGAAATAAATGATATTTATTCCAATTATAAATCTCAAGTTTCATGGAAAATTCTCAACACTGCATATGAAATTCATAAATTGATGGATGTTATTGAAAAAATATACTATCAAGCTTACAAGAATAACGAATCATCTAGACAAAAGGTGTACCAAAAATCCAGAGAAAAATTAAAGTTTTCCAACATCAATGTTAATGACATTGTTTATGCAAAATTTCCTACTGTGTTTAACAAAAAGATACAAGGCCCATACGTGGTCAAGAAAATAATTTCTCCTGTGCTCATTCAAATTCAAGATCCCAATAATAGTCATGCTTCACCAATGTTGATTCACACTAATCGAATCTTGAAACTTCAAAAGAGAAATGAAGCACTGCAACATCCTTCAGTCTCTTCAAAAGGTGCATCACATGATCAACCAGCTGTTGATAATGCATCCTCCACTCCTCTGAGACAACACTCTTCTATTCAAGTTTCAAATCATGATGCAGCTTGTAATACTTCTCCTCAAATTCTTTCTTCTTCTAAATGCCAGCAAACATCTTCATGTTCCAGTAAATCGGTACTGTCACAAGCTCCTCCTGATGGCACTCATACTGGTGCTAAAAGCAAATCCACTCAATATAGAAGTTATGATCTTCGTCCTCGCAATCATAAACTACATAAAAAATAGACTAACTCTCTTTTTCCTTTTACAGGATGACTTTTGCTTTGTAATATATTCAGTCGAAGCTAGCCGCACTGATAGTCCAGCAAGAAGAATCGCTATGTAATTTTTTTTTCTTTTCTCCAGGCTGCAGGCAGCTGTTATTTTTTTTTTTTTTCATTTTATTTAAGTCTTCTTTTCCCTGGTACAACTCAACGGTCATCCTCGGGATGTATGTATGATTTTCAATAGTTTTATTATTTACTGTATTTATCTATAAGTCATATTTATTACAATATATACATATAATCTCATGTATGCCATACTCTACTACTGTTAAATCTTACAAAGTCTTTACTTACAATAGTTGATGCAAAAAAAAAAAATTTGAGAAAGAATTTGTCTTTTTATATTCTTGTTATAATATGATGTCAGTATTTAAGGTGATTTTTGACAAATGTGCATTCTAATAAGAAAGGTGAAATTGTAATTGATATAAGGTAAACATAAAGATGAGTACTCATCAAATTATTTTCCCTATTGTGTCTTCTCTTTACAATGCATGCATGTTTTAACATTTAACCTCTTTTAAAAAAAGAAAAAGAGAAAAGAAAATGCATGATAAACTTATTCATACTAATATTTCTTCTCTTCTTGTTGAAATATAGAAAGTGAATGACTCACCATAAGTAGTATATAATATTTTTTTTTGTATACTTTTGAGTGTTTATACTTTGGATCCAAAGATGTTTAATGAGTCATTATATATATTTATATAAAGCAAATTCTTGATTTATGACAAATGCAAAAGTGATCACTTACTTAATTTTTTTAAAAAATGTTTGAAAATTACAAGTAAATATGTTCTGGATATCTTCTATATAGAAATTTTGACACAATTGATTTTTATTTGTAAGTTGACATTATCAAGTCATATATAAGATTGACATATTCATATAAGTTTCTTCCTTTTTTCGGAATATTAAACATCTTATGTTTTATGTTTATTTTGAATGAAGTATAGTATTAAAGGTATTTATGCAATTATTGTCAATTTATATTGAAAATGTTTAAGAATATTCCTTTATGAGAGTGTAAAAATTCTCTCTTTGAAAATTATTATATTCACTTTGAAGATATTTTTATTGGAAAATAATATCATGCTTTTATTACCATTCTTTTTGCAACTTAATTAATTTTATTTTCTGTGAAAATGTGTTATTGAATAATACTAAAGTTTATTCATTTAAGATTTATTGAAAGCTTAAAAGGCTATGTGGTGATATAAGTAAATATTTTTTTATGAGAGCCTAACTAATCTCTCTGCACCATTTATATATATATTTTTTATTGTTCAATTTTCAACTTACAAATTCATTCAAGTCATCATGTACTATTTGAAACCATATATTTTATATATAGTTATAGTATGATTCATATACAGTTATAGTATATTTCATTTTTGTTCACAACTGAGAATATAAATATACATATTATTGTATAATCACATATTGCGACATATGTTAAAGCATTCTACTGTTATAGTGCATTTTGCACAGCCTAACAAGAGTCTCGTTAAAGTTAAGGACTGTTGCACATAGACATAGACTTTAAATTTTTTTTTGATATATATGATAGATACTTCTGGAAGAAACTTTATATACCTTTCATGTTAACATTTACTACAGTTGGTATATTTTCATAAGGATTACTATCATAACAGTAATTATTTTTTTTATTATTTAATTATCATGTACAACAATTATGTATATTTTTATAACTATTTCTGATATTTATTTTGTGTAATTATTTAGTATATTTGTACATGTGTTAAAAAATATTGTCTTGATGAAAAATTGTTCATTTTGTCATCTCACCAATATTTTCTTTTGGGGGATCCTGGGTAATATGTGGTGGTTACTCCATAACCCCCCCCATATGTTTAGTTTAATTCAATTTTATTAGCCATTTTATTTCATATCACCTTCCTTTTTATTAATGTTCTCAATTTAAATTTAATTTCGGTTTCGCTTATTTTCATTTCGTCGCCTGTAATGTTTTCTTTCTTACTTAGCTTTCGAATGTTCCAAGCCGGTAAAATTCTGTTTGAAATCATTCCTTCCGGTTTTAAATTTGTTCGAGAACATTCTCGCTATTTCTTTTGGGTGGAACTTCCGTTTATTCGGACACACCCCTAACCTATCAAATTAAATTTCACTGGTGACGTATTTCAAGCCGTTAAGTACATGGCCACCGGCTTTGGCCTCCCCTCTTAAGATGGTTATCAATTTTATTCTTATTAGTTACATATCTTTTCATACTGTATATTGTAATTTGGCTTAGTTTTTCCTCACCCCCTCTGTTGCTAACTGCCAAATTGGCGTATTTTGCATTTACAATAACCCTTTCTCTTTTTCCCCTGGGCTCGCGGCCACCTGCGTCAGTTGCGCTACGAAACACCAGCTGTGATGGATGCGGTCCGATGACTGCAGGTTTTGGGTGGAAGTTCGGGCCATGTGCGCGCCCCTTTGAAGCCGTTTTATACGGGCTCCGTTCTATGCTGCTGTGATCCCCGCATGGTTTTAGAATAGGCTGATTTTTTAAGGCTGCGAGGAGCAATGAAGTGGTTTAATGCATTCCTGAATGTATTCGTTTTATGTGCCTTCTCTTTTGGAATTATTCAACGTAAATAAGCGCACTCCATAGATCTTCTGGTTGGTGTTCTTGTGGAAGCATCATAAGTGATGTAGTATGTCATCATGAGTCCACTTAATACCTATTTCATCTTTCATCACCTCATCGTTAAAAAATAATTTTTCTGCAGCTATTATTGGTGCTCGAATCTTCTTCAATAATTGTTTTATGTGATGCCAGTCCTCTGACAAACAAGCAGAGGTGAAAATCTTTTCTTTTCGTGAGATGCAAATATTTATTTACATAAAGTTCCTTCATGTCGTTATCTGGCCCATTTTATATATATAATTTTTGATTACTCACGGGGCGTTATGAAGAAAATATTGGTTTGCATCTATGCAATATGAAGTATAATACATTTTGTTTTTTTTGAAAGTTCATATTATGAAAGTTGCTCTTTTTCAAGAAGAAATAATATTATATTCTCCTTTTATGTCATGAGAAGATTTATAATTTACATCCTGTTGAGATATCTAAATTATATTATTGACAAAGAATTTTTATTGCTTAGAGATAGCAATTGTTGTGATTAGCATATATTATGATATGGTTTTTCTTATGAAGAGAGAGATTAATATGTACGAGTCAAAATAATATAAATATGTGAAGAAATATTTATTCATAAAAAAAGTAAAAACAGGTTCTTCATGAAATAAAAATAGTTTTTCTTCAAATTTTGTGTGCATAATAATTTATTGTGCCTATTGTCTGGATTTATTTGTCATCAACATCCAAGGACTTGACAGGTAACTTTTTTACCTTTTTCAATTTTATATATTTTTTTTTAACTTTATGTTTGACATTTTATGTCATCATGGATAAAGATATTTTTATTGTTTTTTAAGTGAAGTAAGGATGGTCACGTGGGTCGTTTGCAGGCCTCCATTCTCCGCGATGTGCTGTCATTATCACGATCACCTTGGCCTAATTGTGGGTAGAGGCAAATAAAAAGTGCTTTCTCCACTTTCAAGTAAACATAACATTTTTTTTTCTTTGATGCCCTGACCAAAGCGTCAGCTCTAACACAACACTTACCTCCTCATGAAAGAGACTCTTTAACAAAATTATTTTGCAGTAAAGCTCTAGCTTTTTCAAAATCTCTGGACACTTTAGGTCATACCGACCTGGTTAATCCTCAATTTTCAATGTTAAATTCTCACCCAGTGAAAACCCTACCTTTTCCTGTGCCACAGGCACTCGAGCAAGAAGCTCTTGACCAAATTAATCAAATGCTAAATGCTGGTATTATAGAAAGATGAAATTCATCTTGGGCGTGTCCTATGCTTCTTGTTAAAAAAAAGAGAACTGATATGTCGAAGCCTCAAAAATATCGTTTGGCGTTGGATTTAAGATTGCTAAATTCTATTATTATCCCATCTTCATATCCTCTTCCAAGAATTCAGAATCTATTGGTGCAATTATCAAAATTTAAGTATTATACTACTCTTGACTTGCCGTCTGCATACTGGCAGATTGCAGTTCCTAAAGAAATGCAAGACAAACTCAGTTTTACTACTCCATGGGGAATTTTTACCTATCTGCGTCTCGTTTTTGGCTTGAAGACAGCTGCGAGCACTTTTCAACAATTGATTGATTCAGTTATTCAATTATCTGAAATTGATTCGTGTTATGCATACCAAGATGATATTGTGGTTGGCGCTAATGCCTTTGAAGAGATGGTCACGAAGCTCACAAAGCTCTTAGACACCCTTATTGCCAATAACATAACTCTTTCTCCTGAAAAATGTTCATTCATGAAAACTAGTATTAACTTTTTGGGCTTCCAACTCACAGATCATAAAATTCTTCCTATTACAAATAATATTATAAATATCACTTCTTTCCCAAAGCCTAAAACCAAGAGGCAGACAAAAAGTTTTATTGGACTATGTTCATTTTATAGATCAATTATACCCAATTTTTCTAAATTGATTTCTCCTCTCATTGAGGTTACCAAACCTAAAAATAAGTTTTTTTGGAAATCTGAACAAGAAAATGCATTTAATAAATTGCAAGAAATTTTTTTTCCAAAAACCTATGCTAAATCTTCCAAATTGGGATGAGACCTTTTATGTTAATACTGATGCATCAAAGACAGCAATCTCAGGTGTTCTTATGCAGAAATTTGACGGTGAACTGCGTCCCATTTCGTATTATTCCAAAACTTTATCTCAGTCTGAAAAACAATATCCGGCCATCAAATTGGAACTTTATGCTATTTACAAAGGTATAACGGCCTTTAAATATTACATTTTTGGTCGACCCTTCATTCTTTTATCGGATGCCAAACCCCTCAATAATTACAAAAAAGCAACATCACCTGCTGTCATCACTACTCGTTGGATGTTAGAACTATCTGAATACTCGTACACATTCCAATATGTACCGGGCAAAGAAAATGTGTTAGCAGATTTTCTCAGTAGAACACCTCACATTCCTACTGAAGATCTCCATACTAATCCAGATCTTGTTTCTACGCAAGAACCCCTACCAATTGTTGATAATCAAAATGATTTACATAATGAAATTCCTCATTTTCCATGTGGTTTAATTGACAAAACACACCACACCTGCCATCTTCAAAGTGACTCTCCACCTCCAAATAATATCAATAATGAAGACCCATTATTAGAAATTCTTGATCACACCATCTTCTCTGAACAACAAAAAAACCCTAAAATTAAGAAAATTTATGAAGATCTTAAAGCTAACAAAAAATCTAAAAGTTTAAATGGCTATTATATCAATCCAAATAATGATTACTTTGCTACAATGGACATTTTTCTTCAGAAGATATTGAGCTACATAAAGCTGTTTTACCTTCGTCACTTAGAGCAAAAGCCTTAAGGATTGCTCATGTTACTCATACTGGAATTCATAAAACTATTGTTAATTTAAAGAAAAGATTCACCTGGAAAACCCTTGTTTCTGATGCCATTAATTATGTCAACTCTTGTGAAATTTGTTTAGTAAACAAAAATCATAAAAAAATATTGCTCCATATGTACCTGCACCATTGCCTACAGCTCCCAATCAAAAAGATTCGATGGATTTACTTGGCCCATTGAGAAATCGCCAATATGTCATGACCGTTATTGATCATTTTTCTCGTCATTTAGAATTATATGCCTTGAATAACATTAGCGCTGCATCTGTTACCAAAGCTCTGTTGCATTACATTTCTACTCATGGAAAGCCCGAATTAACACTTACTGATCATGGCTCTCAGTTCACTAGTGATATGTTTTCTTATTTGAATAAAAAGCTTGGCATAAAGTTGGAACAAAGTTCTGTAGCCCATCCCCAGGCTAACGGATTAAGTGAGCGATGTAATACTCAAATAAAATCGTCTGTGAATACAATGGCTTCCCAAGGTTTTGATGTACCAACTGCTCTAAAAATTCACCAATACATATACAACGCTACGCCTCATCCAGCTACAAAATTCACTCCAAATCTTCTTCATTTTGGAAGAGAGGTAAATGACATTTATGCTAATTACAAAACTCAAGCTTCCTGGAAAATTCTCAACACTGCTTATGAAATTCACAAATTAATGGATGTTATTGAGAAAATATACTATCAAGCTTACAAAAATAACGAATCTTCTAGACAAAAAGTGTACCAGAAATCAAGAGAAAAATTAAAATTTGCCAACATCAATGTTAATGATATTGTTTACGTAAAATTTCCCAGTGTGTTTAACAAAAAAATACAAGGCCCATACATGGTGAAGAAAATAATTTCTCCTGTACTTATTCAAATTCAAGATTATAATAATAGTCATGCATCACCAATGCTTATTCACACTAACCGAATCTTGAAACTCCAAAAAAGAAATGAAGCATTGGAATATCCTTCAGTTTCTTCTAAAGATGCATCACATGATCAAACAGCTGTGGATAGTGCATCTTCTGCTCCTGTGAGACAACATTTTCCTACTCAAGTTTCTAATCATGATGCTGCTTGTAACACATCTCCTCAAATTCTCACTTCTTCTAAGTGCCAACAAACATCTTCATATTCGTGTAAATCGGTACATTCACAGGCTCCTCCTGATAACACTCACACTGCTGTGAGAAACAAATCTACTCAATGGAAAAATTATAATCTTCGCCCTCGCACACATAAAATGTGTAAAAAATAAACTAATCTTCTTTTCTTTTTTCAGGATGACGCTTGATTTGTAACAGATTCAGTCAATACTAGTTTGACTGAATAGTCGAGTACGAAGAGTGACTATATAATTTTTTTTTTATTTCTTCTTCCAAGCTGCAGGCAGCTGTTATATATTTTTTTTATTTTGTTTAAGTCATCTGCTCCTTGATGCAATGCAATTGTCATCCTGCAAAAGTATGTAAGTTTTTAATTATTCATTGTATTTTCTACTAAACCGTAATTATTGTAATACGTATATATACTCTCAAATAGGCCATATACTGGTACTTCTAACCTTACAAAACCTTTAATTTCAATAGTTGGAGCTAAATTGAGAAAGAATTTGTCTTTTATATACTTGTTGAAATATTCTGTCATTATTTGAATTATTTTGACAAATGTTTATTCTACAAAAGAAAAGTAAATTGTTATTGGTGTAAGGTAAACATGAGTACTCATGACATCAATTTCCCTATTGTGACTTATATAATAATTTTTTTACAATGCATGCATGCTCTAACATTTAACATCTTTTAACATTTAAAAAAAAGAAAAATGAATGATTTAGAATAAGTATTTTTTTTTTGTATGTCTCTAAGTATTTGAAAGTTCATAAAGATGTAAACAAAAAAAAAGGATTTTTGTTTGTATTATAATCATACTTTGGATCCAAAGATATTTGTTTGAGTCATTATATATTTATATAAAACAAATACTTGTTATATGACAAATAAAACATGATCACATGTTTTTATTAAAAATGTTTGAATGTTGCAATTAAACATATTCAAGATATTTGATATAAATTTTTGACATAATAGATTTTTTGTTTGTATATTGACATTATTAAAGTCATATGCTAGATTGATATATTCATATAAGTTCCTTTTATCAGAGCTTAAATTTACTCTTTTTATTTTATCTACTTTGAATATAGTATTGAAAGTGTTTTTGAAATTATTTTGAATTTATGTTGAAATTGTTCAAGAATATCCTTTTATGAGAGTATAAACATTCTCTCTTTGAAATTTGTTTATATTTACTTTGAAGATATTTTTATTGGAGAATAACATTGTCTTTTCTTTCTAAGAGTTTGCATATGCTCTTTTTGAAATTTGTAAATATTTACTTTGAAAGTATTGTTGTTGAATGACACTAAAATTATTCAGTTAAGATTAGTTAAAGTCTTAAAAAGGGACCATATGTAGATATATATTTTTATGAGAGCCTAAATATTCTCTCTTGACCATTTGTATATTTTTTTTCAAGTCTTTAGCATAAAAAAAAATTCTCAACTTAGAAATTCATTGAATTTAATGATTGTCAACATGTGTCATTTCAAACCATTTGCTTATGTATACAGTTATTGTGTGATTCATTTTGATATCAACTGAATATGTATACATGTTGTTGTTTTTATACTCAACTTTTTTTACATATGCTAAAATTTAATTATTATATTGTATTTGCACAGCTTAACAAGAGACTGCTAATAATTAAAGACTGTTATTTCTGCAAATATATAGACTCTAACAATTTTGTTTGATACATGATAGCTATTTCTGGAAGAAACTTAATTATTGTATACCTTTTATTTTAATATCTGCTATCTTTTCATGTATGAGCATAAGAACTGCTACTATGATAATAATTTTTATTATTATTTAATACCATGTAAAGCAATTATTGGTGTTCATACAATTTTTAATAGTTCATATATTTTGTATACTTATTTTATATTCTTGTACATATTTTAGAAAATATTGTCTCGATGAAAAAATTATTGAATTTTTCTCATCTCTCCAATATTTTCTTTTGGGGAAGCCCGGGTAAATATGTGGTGGTTACTCAAAAACCCCTGCCATATTTTATTTTAATTTAATTGTATCAACTATTTTTATTAGCCATCATTCATTTTTTCATTAATGTTCTCATTTTAAATATTATTTCGATTTCGTCTTTTTTGATGCCTTCTCCTGTAAATATTTCTTCCTTACGTAACATTTTGAATGTTCTAAAACGGTAAAATGTTGTTTGAATTCATTCCTTCCGGTTTAAAATGCTTCTAGAAGCTTCTCCAACGTTCTATGGGTGGTTACTTCCGTTTAATCAAGCCCTCCCCTTGGCCTATGAAATTAAATTCTACTGATGACGTGATTTAAGCAGTTAAATTCCTGGCCAACTTTTTGGCTTTACTTCTTTAAAAGTACTATCATATTTATCCTATTAAATTCATATTTCCCTATGCATTTCTACGTATCTTGGTTTTTCTCTCTCGCTTCGCTCATTCTACCTTTGCCAACTTGGCGTGTTGCGAGATTACAGCAACCCTTTCTCTTTGCACTCCCCTCTGTGACGGCCGGTTGTCAGTCGAGTGGATATAGTGTAGTGAGTAAGATATCTCCACGGCTCCGGCCTAATCCTTCTGGTGGTTTGTTGGCCGTTAAAATTTCGAATATGCTGAGACGAATAGAATGGATTTATGTGCACTATCCGGTATAATGTTATCTGCAACTCTTCAAGATTTTCCTTTTCCATTTCATATTTTTACGCAGATCATTTTCTTGAATGTTTCATGAAGAAATATATATATTATTCTGAGAAAAAGGAAGTTTTGATTTTTTTTAAAGATTCGCTTTTAAAAAAAAGGAATGTAATTCTATTTATGATGGCATCCCCAGGAGAAAAGGAGAGCTATTCAAGTTCATTTTTCCTTTTATAATTTGAAGATGTGCGAATTTGTATTTGATCTATAATATTACGATAGATCGCTCCTATCAAGTGAATTCTTAACGAAATTTATATTGAAATAATAACAATGTCTTCATTATTCTTTGTTATTCAATGTCTTCATTATTCTACAAACTTGTATTTGATCTATAATACTATGATAGATCGATCATATCAAGTGAAATTCATAACGAAAATTATTATGAGATAACAACGATGTCTTCATTTTTCTTCATTAAACAAATATAATAAATAAAAGTTTATTTCTTCAATTGTCAAAATCGTCTCAAGTAATTCTTTTTCTTCATGTTGTCTTAATCATCATTCTTCAAGCATCAGGTAATATCTTCTTATTTATTTTATTTTCTCACAAGTGTTTTTTGATTTAACATTATCATTAAAAAAAATCTCTGTGAAGAATAATTAAGATAATATTTTTGTCATGTCTTCTTGGGTAGTTTGCTGGCCCTCATTCAACTCAATATACTCGTTCCACTATGATCTTGGCCTATATGATGGAACGAAACTAAAAGCGTTCCCATCTTTTCCAAACACAACATTCATCTTTGTAATTAAGTTTTTTTTCTTAATATAACGTTTAGAGTATCATATTTTTAAGCATTTAAAACAAAACACAGAGAAAACAACATTACAATTTTACCCATTTGCAATGCGTTCAGAGGGTTGCTTAATAATCAGTATTTTTCTTTATATTAATATTTTTAAGCATTCAATAAAAATAATAATTATAAAAAATGCCTTAATAACTTAATCAAAAATATTTTTGTTTCCGCGGAACAAATTCTAATTTATTGATAACTGCAGCCATCTGAAATGGATAAGTGTTATTGCATTGTTTAGACTTTTCGTACTCAGGAACAGTGATCATATCGGTGAAATTCTTGGCATATTAAGAGAATTTTAATGTTTTTCAGTATGTACCGGATACGACACACGGTGCAGTGAAGTGTTAAACAAACATTATTTAAATCAATTTTCTGAATTATTATTTTCTTTTCTATTCGTAATAATTCATATTGGTTTAAATATTTATTTGACTAATTTCAAAACCAGATTATTTTAAGGAAAATTATTTTCTTTCTTTTCAAGCATTAACATTTTTGTTTATCCAATCGTCAAAATAACTTTAATAAATAGAATCTTCTAATAATACTATTGTGGTTTAATATGGGAAGTATGCATTCAGTTTGAAATTTGCGTTACTTAAATAAATTATTTTTAAATTTATTTTTATTTATTTTTATTTTTAAACAAAAAATATTTATAAATAATTATATTTGTACTGGGTATCTTTTGGTGAAAAATAAACCACACGTTTAGAAGACTGACTCCCAACATGGTGCTTTCGTCCTAAAATCGGCCATGTTATTTAAAATGAGTCTATGTAATATATCTTATGTTTTAATCTATAGTTATTACATCTAAGTGGAAGGAAAACCGTTACATCTGCCGAAATATTATGATAACCACCAAGAGAAGGCAGAAGCACCGCAACATCCGTTGCACGGATTCTAATAGTGTCTTAAATTACCCCTGTGCAATTGACACCATGAATCCTGTAAGGCGGTCCACATGACCATAGGAGTGCGAGGTTGGGGGAATCGCTTCTTAACAGTAAGTTGCAACACATACTTAATATCCTTAATAATGTTTATGTTTGGTGTTTTAAGAGGTCTATGAAAGTGTCAAAAGTCAGGAGTGTGCTTTTTAGTTATCTGGTGGCAACTCTTGATATGTGGATTGTGGCAAAGGTCTTCCTATCAAAACTGTATAAGTTCGTCGAAATTAACAATTTTCATGAATATGTAGGTGATAGGACAGGATGACAGCGTACCCTTAATCTGTCAGTGTCGATTCTAAACATATGATTGGTCCCATCACATGACATGAATTCATATGCATTACACTACATATGATATCAAGTTGAACATTCTTCCGTTGAGATGTAAGGTTTATGAATTCATTCTTCGTATCAGTACACAAATGTGTACTCAATAAAATTTGAAAAGAGACAATAAAAACAAGCAAAATATTTACGCTAATCAGTAGTCAAATGGAACTATTCGAAGAGCCAGTCGAGGCGTAATTCTTTATACCGTGCAGTTAACAAACACACTCCAGTACATTTGCTTTTACGAAACCTCATGTCAATGGTATTTCGTTAAACTGCTTACATCTTTGACATGTTGATCCCCTATCCTTGAAGTCAATATGGATTTGAGGAAGATTTGCAAGTCTGGCTCATTTGATGATTTTCGTTATTTATTGACAGTATTTGAACGAATAAAAACACAAGACCTTTAATTTAAAAGAACAGTTTTTGAAAAAAATGGATTTTATTATCTTAGTATTTTTTTATGTATTTACGAAATTTCTTCATTATTTCTGAATGGCACATTTATAAATCTACATATCGTATTATTATGCTTTTTACAGCATACGGCAATATTTTACAATTCTATATTTCTAACTTAATGATTAATTTTTGAATATAGATATTTTTTGCATTACAAACACATAGTCATTATGAAAACTTTATCGTACTAAAGATTTCCAAACACAAATTCATCAGTAAACACAATAAGGATACTGCAATATCATACTTAAATGAGACATACTGATCCAAGATCTTTTTTAATCACTGTATTGTTTTTTTCTAAAATTAAAAACTTTTTTAATGTCCTTGTATTTCACTATTATTAAAAATAAAGGTAATTTTTGTTAATTTTAGCAACCATGACTTAATCAGTAACTTTTTGCTGTTTCGTAAAAAAAAAACGTCAAAGAAGTTATTATAATAAGGTTCCGACATTCATTTGGATCCAGAAATATGCATGTATCGAGTACAATTCCTTACTAATATGATACCATGCATCATGATAAAAACAGATATAGATTAATATGAAATTTTGGACGGGGCATTTAACTTAACGGTATCCATTGTGCAATGTGTTTGTTTTACATACAAATCCATTAGGAATTAGTGACAAAATACCATGCTTATTGTATGAATATATTATATTCAAAATTCTCACTTACACGAACTATTTTTTTTTAAAAACAAAGACAATTCGTTTCACAAAAACACGAAAATTTCAAACGAAAACTTCGTAGTTTTTATTAGCAAATGTTCGATATTGAAGAAAGCAAGTAATTCAATCCTTTACTAGAATATTTAAAATGTTGCAAGGAGAAGATTTTTTTTTAAATTAAATACTAATTATGTCATATTCCACACAGTTTCATCTTACTAAATATTCCATCAACGTAATTCGCACTCGTGACACAACTGTGGAGAAGACCAAGAGACTACATCATACATCATCCTTTAATTCTGGCAAACACACTGCACATTTTTTAAACACCTAATTCCACAACAGACGAAATAATTCCACTTGGACTGGGACGAAATGCACGTCAAGTAGACGGTTTCACGCGCGTAAATCCAATCATGATATATGATCCGCAGTATTTATTCTGAATTCTGATTATAAGCCAATGTAATCTGTCTTATATATAGTTTCAGTGAGGGTTGAGAAGGATTTCACAACAAAATTGTAATCTGCCAGTCAAATTTTGAAAACTAACCTTTAACCAATCAAATTTATACCGACGAAACAAAAATTAAGTAGATTTCTTAGACATCCGACTAGGGTATCCCAGGATTTCCTTGTTCAAGCAAAATCAACAACAGGGGATGGTGGGAATTCAAACGTTTTAAGAGAAATAAATAAGGAAATATTATGCAACAGATACAAAGAATAAGTATAAGATGTAAATAATGGGATTTTTTTTAAAAAAAGGAATTGTTTTGAAAGATTAATGTTTTTTAGAATAAAATGAAATAAAAAGTGTTGACTTAAATAATATGTTAAAAGATTATAAAAAGAAAGGAAAAAAAGTTCAATGTTAAAAGAAATTGGAAGTAATTAGTTTAGTATTAAGAGCGAAAAATTTGTATTATTACGCAAACACGCAAACACACACACACATATATATATATGTATGTGATATTAAAATTAATTGAAAACACTATATGAATCATGGAATTTTATATATAAACTTTTAAATTGTTATCCTCAAATGATTGTCCCATACTTCTTCAAACATATATTTTTAATAAAATACTAAATAAGGCAACCTTTCTAGCTATTTTTTATGATAGTTTGCATGTTTTATAATGCATCCATATAAAATGCTTTTTGATAATAACATTATAGTTGTGAAAAAATATTTCTTTCCAATGTAACAAATATTTCTAACTGTCTGTATTGGAATATTTTTTTCATTCATTTCAAAAGATAAAACACATTTTTTTCCTTGTATCGGGTTGGCTTGTAGTGTAGAAACACAGTAAGGCATTATTCCTATTTTCGATATTTTTAATGTTATCTGTAGCATTTTTACGACTCAATTCGATTGATGATTTTTTTTTATGTCTCTCTGCTATCGACATTGATAATGGTTGTTGCTGCTTCATATAGAAAAAAAAAAAATTTCAATAGATTTTAGTCGATATACTTTGTACAGAAAGCATTTTTGACCTTGTTAATTTCCAAGTTTTTAGAAGATCTACTTAAAAGTTAATGTATTTTCGATTATGTAATTAGGGTCTTGATGTAACAAGAAAATAGTAGTTTACATTCTTTTAATTTTTTTAAAATGAATTTTTCTTCGTTTTGTCAAACTAAAAAACCCGATTTTATGCAGTATCGATATTAATAGATAATATCATCCGTTAATCTGTTATAAGTACTTCACACATAGCATTAATAACTTACTATAATGCCTTATAGTCCAGGAGCCGGCCGTCGATTTTCCTGTATATCGAGTACAAGGATCGGACATACATCAAAATGTAGGTTTCAATGTGCAAATTAAGAATATCACTGGCTGCCAAGTCCTATCCTGCCGGAACCCGGTGGCAGCCGCACTTCTATGACGTCAATTTTGAGTGTTTGCCTATGTATCGAGTACAAGGACCGTACATACATCAAAATGTAGGCCTCAATGTGTAAATTAAGATTATCACTGGCTGCCTGGTACATAGGTAAACAATCAAAATTGACGTCATAAAAGTGCGGCTGCCACCGGGTTCCGGCAGGATAGGACCTGGCAGCCAGTGATATTTTTAATGTGCACATTGAGACCTACATTTTGATGTATGCCCGGTCCTTGTACTCGACACATAGGTAAACACTCAAAATTGACGTCAAAAAAGTGCGGCTGCACCGGGTTCGGCAGGATAGGACCTAGCAGCCAGTGATATTCTTAATGTGCACATTGAAATCTACATTTTGATGTATGTCCGGAACTTGTACTCGATACATAGGTAAATCGACGGCCGGCTCCTGGACTATTATAATAGACTAATATGTATGCATAGAATAAATTACTTACAGAATAGACAGCAAGTGAATATAAAATAGAATATGAATACAAATAAAACAAATTGAAATAGAATAAATAAATGAATTATAATACTGTCTCATTTAATTTTTTTGCTAAGCACGGTCAGTGTTAACTTCAAAAAAGCTATCTATATTATAAAGGCCAAACGTATCTGTGCGTAACGCATACGTCATTTTGCGCATGGCAACACTTTCAAATTTTAAATAAATTTCGGTAATGCAATTTTTGCTTCTAAAAGTTTTAAAACGTATTAATGTCGCAAAGTTTTTTATTTTTACACCATCGTGTAGGTAAAAAATGTACTTTTAAATGAAATTTGTTTGAAAGCTGTATCTTAATTTGTTTTTGAAATATTATTTTTTTTTTACCTTTTAATACCTCTTTTCTAATCATGGCAACAGGAGTATTTCATTTCTATTTTTAAAGCTAAGGAAAAAAAGAAAAAATTGTGTGCTTTATCTTTATGTTGCCATTTTCTCATCAAAAGGGAAAAAATAAAAGTTTTAATATTTTTTGTTATAAAACCCGGTGAATTTTGACTTCATTTACAAAATTTGATTTACACGTAAAAGAATATCAACAGTTTAATATCTATTTTAGCTAATAGCATTGAGAATTCAAGTTTTGAATCAAAATTATTGAATTAAAATGACAATTTTTTTAAAACTTGAATACAGATGTGAAATGTACATTTGAAAATTTTGATACGGTGAAAATGAGGGTTTAGATTTCACGGGGAAAAATTCTATGATTGAGTCAAAGTTGAATAAATTTTACTTTTTATCATTATGGAATACTAGCATAAGAACCTTAATTGATAACTTTATCATAATAATATATCTTTATTATTTTTTGCTGCTTACATATGCGATTAAAGTTTAATTTTAACAATTTCTACAACTGCGTTTTATAGAAATAGTATTTTGTTATTTTGACGATAAATATCGTTTGTGTTAGACGTACCAATATAAAATTCATTTTTTACTATAACTAATTTTGTAGGTTCATTATAAGTTAATGAAACAGTTCCTTCTTAAACATTTTCTTTCGTCAAAATTTGACGGATTCTACCTTGTTTTATTAAAATACATATGTATTAGATGATATTATTAGATGATTATTGCAGATTGTAATGTTTAAATATTCTCATACATTGTTTTATATATCTACTCATTTTCTATAGCTTATAATGCTCTCTTGCTCAATTTTTTTAAGTGCGGTCAGTGGTAATTTCAAATGTTTTAGTTACTTTCAAATGTTTTAGTTACTTTGTTAAAATGTATGTATCGTTTATATATATCATTTGGCAAATTTTCGATTGTGAAGAAAGACAGTAGCTCAAATATTTATTGCAATATTTGAAAATATTATTAAACGAAGATTTTACAAATTAAATACTAATTACATAATTCCTGAATAGGAAAAAAATCAAATTCCTTTCCCCAAATAATTTTTCCAAATAGCCTAAAAATATTTTTGTTCAGTAAAGTACTAATTAATGGAATTATCAGAGTTATTTTAAGTGTTTGCTTACATGTTTTATAATAAATTCACATGAAATGTTTTTTGATAATAAATTTGTTATTAGGAAAAATAATTCTATCGAATGAAACACATATTTATAACTGTCAGTATTTTTTTTCTACTCATTTGAAAAAATAAAATACAATTCTTTTTTCTTGTATCTGGCTGGCTTTTAATTTAAAAACGGAGTAAGAGATTATTTCTATTTTCGATATTTTTAATGTTATCTGTAGCGTTTTATAACTCAATTCGACTGATGAAATTTATTTTAGGCCTTGCTGCTATTGACATTTATGATGGCTTTTGATGCTTTAACAAATAACTTTATATAGATTTTAGTCGATACACTTTATGAAGAAAGCAATTCTCTCGTAGTTAATGTCCAATTTATTAGAAGAAGTATTAAGAAGTTAATGCATTTTTGATTACAAAATTGGTGTCATGATGTAACAAAACAAAAAGTACTTTATTTTAATTAATTATCCTTTGTAAAACAAAAAATCTTCAATCTATAAAATGAAAAAAAGGAATTTCATTCAGTATTTATATTAACAGATATCAGTGTCCGTAAATCTACAGTAAATAGTTCACTTATAACAGTAATAATTTACTACAATATCTTATAATAGACTAATAAGTAGGCATAGAATATATTACTTGTAAAATAAAAAAAATATATATATATAACATAAAATATAATATGCATAGAAATAAAACAAATTGAAATAGAATAACTAAATGACTTATAATGCTGTCTCATTCACTTTTCTTCTTATGCACGGTCGGTTAGTGCTAATTTCAAAAACGTTATATTTTTCTAATAGGTATGTCGAAAGATAGTAATTATTGAATGATTATTGCACATTTAGTTTTATGTATCTACTCATTTCATATGATTTATAATGCTGTCTCACACAATTTTCAAACTAAAGCACGGTCAGTGCTATTTTCTAAATAGTTATTTTTTAAATACATATGTCGTTTCTTTGTATCATTTGGCAGATGTTCGATAGTGAAGAAAGCAAGTAGTTCCATCATTTACTGCAATATTTGAAAATATTACTGCAATATTTGAAAATATATTTATTTTTACAAAATAAATAATAATACACACTTCCTGAATATAAAAAAAAATAAAATTGTTACCCCTTAATGGTCTTCCCAAAACTGTCTAAAATATTTTTTCCATAATTTACTAAATAATGGAATTTTTCAATTTGTTTTTAATGACTGCTGACTGGTCTTATAATACATTCATACGACATGCTTTTTAATAATAATATTGTAGTTGTGGAAAATAATACTTTCCAGAGTATCAAAAATTGTATTGCAATATTTTTTCCATTCATTTCAAAATGTGAAATATTTTTTTCCTTGTATCTGGCTGGCTTTTAGTGTAAAAATACACTAAGAGATCATTTCTATTTTCGATATTTTTAATGTTATATTACAAAAATTCTGAATCTAAAAAAATTCAAATTGTTATCCCAAAATTTTTTCTCAAACCTGCCTCAAAATATTTTTTTTCAGTAATTTACTAAATTATGAAAATTTTCGAGTTATTTTTAATGATTGCTTGTTTGAATGATGTTTTATAATGCAATCATATGAAATACATTTCGATAATACCACTGTAGTGTTGATAATAAAAAATAATTATTTCCAATGTAACAAATATTTCTATCTATTTGTATGGTAATACCTTCCCCCATTCATTTAAAAATATAAATTTAATTATTTTTCGTAGTATCTAGCTGGCTTTTAGTGAAGAAAAAACAGAGCAAGACATTATTCCTATTTTTGATATTTTTAATGTTTTCTGCAGAGTTTTTACGATTCAATTCGACTGAACAAATTTTTTTTATGTCTTTCTGATATCGACATTGATAGTGGCTGTTGATGCTTTATAAAAGAACTTTCAATAGATTTTAGTCGATAAACTTTATAAAGAAAACCTTTTAGTCATAGTTAATCTCTATTTTATTAGAGAAGGTATTTAGAAGTTAATATATTTTTGATTATGAAATTGGTGCCGTCATCTAAAAAAAAAGTACTTTACTTTTTTTTAATTATCGTTTGTGAAACAAAATTATCTTTGTTCTATCAAACTAAAAAAAGAGATTTTATTCAATATTGATATTAACAGATAATATTCTCCGTAAAATTATTGTATATAGTCCACTTATAAATTTAATAATATACTATATTATTCTACAATAGACTCATATGCATGCATAGAATAAATTACACAGTGAAGAATCAGAAAAATAATATAAAAAAAGAACATGAATTGTAAAAAACAAAAACAAAAACAAATAGAATAAGAAAATGACTGAAACTGTTGAATCACTTAATTTTCTTGTTAAGCAAGCTCTGTGATAATTTCAAAAATGTTATTTTATATGTATCTATGTCATGAAGATAGTAATAATTGAATGAATATTGCAGATTGTAACATTTAAAAACTGACATACATTGTTTTATGTATCTATTCAATTTATATGACTGTCATGATGTCTCACTCAGTTGACAAAATTTCGGTAGTGAAGAAAGCATTTAGTTCAATCATTTACTGCAATATTTGAGAATATTCGTAACAGAAGATTTTGCAAATTAAACACTAATTACACTGTTAAAAATCCTAGTTTGAACCAAAACTTGCTGCTCAATAGCTGCCACTGTAAGATGGTGAAATCTTGAACCAATATTTGGAGCATCTGTTAACCCCTTAACGCGCAGTGTTGCCGGGTCGGCAACACCTAAAGTTCCCCCTGTTTCCAGACACAAAATCTCCGTGATTATTTAAAAAACTACTCTAATGGCTACTTTAAATCTTTCTTATGAGTTCTAGATGGCAGCACCACAGAGATCAAACTCTACTGTTTTTAAATAATAGATAAAATGTTTTACTGTAATACGCGCTTCACAGCAATGCTCTTTTCACTGCGCTTATCAGTGCTTTACTTATGGGAGGTTACCACTTCGGCAACAGCTGTATAATTAAAATGGTTAGTGCAATCTTTACAAAACAATACCTGTGTACTCCTCTAGGCCTAAATAGATTGCCTAATTGTTTCCTTCTTTAAATTCCAACTTTAAAGAGTAGTGCGCCGGAAAGGGTTAAAGAGTTGTTTCAATAATTAGTAAGAGGTTGAAATAGGAAGCTTCAAATGTTGGTACGAGATTTCATCATTAAATGTTGTCACATACTCAGCACCAAAATGTAATTCAAATTAGAACGCAATCTTTAACAATGTACACAATTCCTGAATCTGAAAAAAAAAATTATATTCCGAAATGATTTTTCCAAACCTGCCTAAAAGTATCTTTTAAGTGAATTACTAAATAAGGGAATTTTCGGAGTTTTTTTAATGATTGTTTATATGTTTCATATTACATTCATTTTAAATGCTTTTTAATAACACTATGTAGACGAGAAAAAATAATTCTTTCTGATATTACAAATGTTTCTGACTGTCTGTATTGAAATATTTTCCCCATTTATTTCAAAATATAAAATAGAATTCTTTTTTCCTTCTATCTTTATCTATCCTTGTATCTAGGCTTTTAGTGAAAAAGCAGCATAGTGTGCAGTAGTACTTAGTATGAGATTATTCCTATTTTCGATATTTTTAATGTTATCTGTAACGTTTTTACGGATCAATTCGACTCATAAAATTTCTTTTATGTATTTTTGTTATCGACATTGATGCTGATTGTTGATGCTTTATAAAAGAACTTTTAATAGATTTTAGTCGATAAACTTTATGAAGAAAGCATTTTTTCCTACTTAATGTCCAATTTATTAGAGGAGGTACTTAGAAGTTAATGTATTTTTGATTGCGCGATCGGTCCCTGATCTAATAAAGCGAAAATTAATTTACTTTCATTTGATTATCCTTTGTGAAACAAACTTTCCTGTGTTGTATCAAATGAAAAAGGAGATTTTATTAAATATTGACATTATTAGATAACACTGTCCCCGAAACTATCATAAACTTCACTTATAATATTATTAATTTAATATATTGTCTTATAATACACTAATATGTATGAATAGAATAAATTACTTACAGAATAAACAGAAATAGAATATGAAATAGAATATTAGTAGGAATAAAACCAATTAAAATAGAAAAAATAAATAACTTATAATGCTGCCTCATATAATTGTTCTCGTTATGCACAATCTGTATTAATTTATTAAAATATATATGTCTTAAAGATACAATAATTCCTAAGCATTCACGAAGATTAGATTCCTGAAAGTATCCTTGAATGTCAAAATTACGAATGTTGAGATTATCTTCCTGGGTGTTTAGGATCTTTTGTTTTTTTAGCACTTTCCAACAAAGTTGAAAAGTGCTTATGCATTCGGTTTGTCTGGCCGTCTGTCCGTCTGTCCGTCTGGCCGGATGGCCGTCTGTCCGTCTGTCCGTCTGTCCGCGCTCTAACTCCCGTAAATATACTCGGATTGCTATGAAATTTTCATACATTATTGAGGTTTACCCTAGCACGAACCCTATTGAAAATGAAGTATCTACCATGATTAGTTTATCTACAGAGAGAATCAAAAGTTTCCCATTACATTACGGCCTATGGGGAAAAATCGTTAATATACTCGGATCGCCATGAAATTTTAGGACGTTATTGACGTTTACCCTAGCACAAGTCCTATTGAAAATGAAGTTTCTACCATGATTAGTTTATCTACAGGGCGAATCAAAAATTTTCCATTATATTACGGCCCATGGGGAAAAATCGTTAATATACTCGGATTGCCATGAAATTTTAGGACGTTAATGACGTTTACCCTAGCACAAGTCCTATCGAAAATGAAGTTTCTACCATGATTAGTTTATCTACAGGGCGAATCAAAAGTTTGCTATTACATTACGGCCTATGGGGAAAATCGTTTCAAAGGAATTTTAAAGATGTTATACCCTGTCAAACATATTGAAATATGCATTCTATAAAATATAAGGTGAAAATGTAGCTATTATTCATTTACAGGGCCACACAAAAGAATTTCATTAGATAATGGTAAAACGGGGAATTGTGTGTGACATATTTTAAATATATTAAGCTTTTACGTGTATAATAAAATTGATATATGTCACTGAAGCTTAATATAAATTATACGCTACTGTTTTGCATAATATGAAGTACATAGCATTTACAGGGCCATACAAAAGATTTCAAAGAGTATATTCTTTGCGAAGTAGCGTATATGTATCCGATGATGAAATGCATTTTAATTATGATATTCGCGTTTATATTTCGCTAAATATATGCACATTATATGGTGTGTATAAATGTTATAGTTGATATACAGGGCTACCCAAAAGAGCTCACCAACGTTACTGAATATGAGCGTAAATTATTTAAACGTGATTCTTAAATAAGCTATGTATTTTTACGCTGAGATGCATTCAATTTACTGAGAAATGTTTACAGAATATAGATAAAGGGATATACAGGGCCACGCAAAGAATTCGGTACATGGACGCCTATGAATGATGATTTATGACAATGTGATTTCAGTTGTTTTAAAAGTGGTTTAGTTTACAATAAATTTTAGCCTAATGCTGACGTGTAATAAAGGTACAATGTAAACTACAGAGCTGAACAAAAGTACTCAAGTATGTTTCCATCTAATAGTATGAATTGCTGAAAAAGAAATTACAAGCTACTGGGTATTTTCTTGCTAAGCTAAATTTTCCCATTATATGAAGTGACATATGAAATACAGAGCTGTTCTAATGTACTGGAATACATATTTGGGTATATTTGGCTATACACTATTATTTCCCTAAATTACAAAGTTTTGTTAAAGATTTCATTAAGTGTTGGAAAGTGCTTCATAATCTATGCTTAACGCATGATTTTTCTTACTTGTTTAAAATGGAAAATGAGAAATGAAGCTATGAAATAGTTATTACGCCAAAACATTAGCCCATTTAGGTCTGGTGTACTCTTAATAATACATGTCTTTTAATAGGGTATTATTTTGTTTTAAGAAATACTTTTTCTACTGTTTACATGTAGTAATGTTAATATATGTCTATCCATTTACTACTTGACTTTATTTATTTCTTATGACTTTATTTTGTTTTAAAAAAATACTTTTTATGCTATTTACATGCTGTAATGCTAAATTATGCCTATCCATTTGCTATGTGCTTTTATTTATGTTTATGCTTTTAGTAATGACAATAATAATTACTATTAATTCTTTTTGCGCCATTTATGATTTTATTACTTTAAAAATACATTTCACTCTTTAAATTTAAAATAAAAGCTGTTTTCCTGAACAAATCAAGTGTAATAAAGCACAAAAATTATTAGAAACATCTATTAAAAACATCTCCAAAAATTCTTCCTTAGCCTATTGTCATATGAATATGAATTGAATAGAACGCAAAACAACAACATTCGTTTTCTTTCAGACCATGAAATATGTATTAAACACTATTAAATCCATTTGTTAATCTTGCTAGTGTTAACAATATTAACGTAAAAGCTATTTTCTTTTTTAAATTGAGGAACATACGATACGAAATGGGTTAAAAAATATATATTTTAAATAAATTTAAATTATTATAAACATATTATACAAAACTTATTTCTAGTGTATGGGGGGGGATTTATTAATGTATGAATACTTGGCAGGACAAATCTTATGTTTATGAATTTTTGTTTAAAGAAAAGTTGCTACCTCGATTTCTATTTTGATTTTAAGACTCACCAATGAAGAATCGCATTCAATTGCTTTTTTAAAAATCTGTTGTTGTTATTTTAAATTTTGTGGAAAACTTTTGCAGAAAACATTTCACCTGAAATAAAAAAAATTATATTTCAGAAAACTTAAACACAAAATCTACTCAAACAATAAAGAAAATTACTAGTCTATCTTTTCACCAAATACAAGCGCTGAAGTTCTCACAACTTAGGCCAAACGGTAACATAGTAGAAATTCAGTACATGAGTGTTCAGTGTCACTTTGTTCATAGAATTGGTAAAACAAAGTAACATTATTTTCTAAAAAAATTCATTATGAACCAAAGTTTGAGAATAACCAAGTTCAGCTTTTGCTAGTGTTTAAATGATCAGATACTTTTTATTTTGCGAATAATACAAACTCGTAAAAGTTAAAACCGCTAATGTTAAGGGATTATTGTATTAAAATTCAAATGATAGATTGCAACGTAAATTGCAACATTGTACAATGCAACGTGTAAAAATGTCATACCTTTAAGTATGTACTTTGATTTTACTGCCTTTTTTATTTTACTTTTTTGGAATACCATTTTAAAACAATTATTCATTTTTCTTCCAGATGCATTTTTAAATCTTATAAATAAAGCATAAAATGTTTTTATTGGTTCACAAATCAGCTAAAAATTTATGAATTTATTCGATGGGTTATTTGAGTTTTACCCTATCATGTTTTCTCTTTAAATATTGTTCCGAATTTTATCAGACCCTATTTATTGCATAATAATCCTAGTTTATATTAGAGTGCTGTTATGCTCTCAAGTTTATTGTCATAACTTTATCTAAATCAAGTTATTTAAAAATATTTATTTTTAGGAAGAATATATTAAAGTTTATTTATATTTGCAGCTTATATCGGGATATATTAAAGAATTCTTATATCTTTGAATTCACTCTGTTTTGAAATACAATTTTATTTAAGTACGGTCTTTGCCACATGATTATAAAATAAAATTTAGTACAAAACAACTAAAATATATTCTAAAAAGTACGTTATAAATATACTCTGTGTGTAAAATTTGTCTCAAACAGGTTACTTGAAAATAATGTTAAATATGTAGTAATAATAGCATTTAGCGCACTAATTTACGAGGGAAATTTGACAACTGAGATCCCTGAGTGGTGCCTGAGACTCCCAATTCGAGTGCAACGGTAAAAAAGGTCATTTGTGAATTTAGATGTTTGATATGTTAAAAATTGTGAAACGGGCAGTTACATGTAAGAAGGCTCTATCTATAACGGTTTCACAGTTTGAATACAGTACACATTTTAAATAGAACACACATTTTATAGCGAAAGAAATTGGGCATCGTGATTTTATAGATATTTCGGTGGAGCATGGTCAATAAAATGTTGAAAACTACTGTTCTAAAGACTTGTACTTTTATTTGATGCATTAAGTTAATTTAATAGTACTTTTTTTAAAGGTAATTTGAAATAATGCCGGGGAACAAATAATTAAATGTGGGCAAACGTATGACACAATGAAAACAGTAACGAGATAAATGCAGTTTTTTTATATCTTTATAAATATTCCTGTAATTATTACGCCTCATTAATAACCAAGAAATACTTTTCTAAAGATTGATAAATAGAAGGGTTTGGATACAAAGCAAATAGCGTCAGTCAGCCTAATCGTTAGGGTTTTTCATGGTTTTCTTCTAGCATTTGCTTTCTTCTTATATACGTGTTAGGTGACCTTTGAAATACTACTTGCACAGCCTATATATATATTTAGATGTCATAAACCAAATTAAATCTAACCTGTAATTTTTACATAAATGTTTGCAACCATTTTAAAGTTCTCATTTTTTCTTTTTTACTACTTTGAGAATTTTGAGGAATCCGTATTACTGTGTAATGACAAGTATTATTTGCGAATTCAGTTGATTGTTGGGTCTCTAATTTTTATTTTGACTAAACAATACTAAACAATTCTGAAATGAAACATACTTTATATGTAATGTTCAAGTAGATTATAATAATTTTAATAGATATTAGACAATGTTTTTAAAGTCTGATTCATGCATTGTGATTATATATTGTAAAATCAGATTAAATCAGTTACCATGCAAACTATATTAAATTTAAATATTTTTAGGTACTGCTATATTATGGAAAAGGGGATTTCAGTTAAAAATTTTTAGTAATATCAATAAAATATACAACAGATTTAAGCTAAAATGTAAAACTGCATTCATATATATAAATGGAAAATCTTTAACAATTACCGAAATATTGCTACCCGAATGCCTAATTGTAATACAGCCACTTTAGTATAGAGTGGCGGTCAAAAGTTTCAGGCCAGCAAAAAAATTTCAATTTATTTGTAAGTATACCCATATGAAGAGAAATCTCAAAGTGATATTTATACATTTTATTGACATAATAGTTAGGATCTTACGTATAGAAGACCGTGTAAATATCAATAAATTTAATTGAAAAAATTAAGTATAAAAGAAAACACATGTTCTCAAAAGTTTCCGGCGACCTTCGCAAGTTTGTAAAAAAGTGGTATTGTAATAGAAAATTACAGTGATAAACGACATTTACAATTAGTACTTTATCGTATTACTATTTTATTAGCTTTAATAATAAGTACTACGGAGCAGCAACGTGAAATTCATACAATCAAGGGTTAAAGATTGTCTAAGGTACGTTTTTTCCACATTTCTTGCAATTTTGGAGAAATTTCGGCTAAGTTGAAATATTTGTAGTTCCGCAGACTTTTGCCAACTTCTTTCCAGAGATTTCCTATTGGATTCATGTTGGGCGTTTCGGCTGACTATTTCAAAAACGAAATTTTCTGTGTGAAAACCATTGCTTATCGAGGCTTGCATACATTATTTATGTCGTTATCATGGTTAGAAAAATAGTTGCGACCATTTTTTTTCTCTAATAAGGCAGAAAATGCTCTTGCTAGATATCCTCATACATTGTATCATTCACCTGGACCGACACGTTTTCAAATAACGGACCGACACGTTTTGAAGAAAATACTCCCCTCGCGTAACGTGTCCTCCACTATGCTTTATTGTAGGAATAACATAGGTCGAATGGTAACATTTGTTGTTAGGACATCGGACGTTGTGTCTGCTATCACTTCCAAAAATGTTTTGAATTCGATTAATGGAAAAATAGAAATTTTGTCCAGTTTTCACTTGACCAGACTTTGTGTTCCTTGGAAAATGCCAGTAGGGTAAGTCGGTATTTTTTTTAACCTCTGAAAAATTTTTAACACTGACTCTTCCATAAAGTTCTGTATCACGTCAGCATCATAACACGGTAGTCAAACTTATACCAGCAATATTTTCATTCCGTAAATCGCAGTGTATTGCAACGGAATTTTGATGCGGATTACCAATGGTTTTTCTCCTGATAATTCTGTCTACAGGAATAGTAATTTTCCGCGGTCTCCCGGACCTCTGAAAGTCCTGAAAGCCATAACCATCTTTATATAATTTTTAAATATGGTTTACAGTCGTATTTACCGATTGATAACTTAGCCGCAATATCTCATGAAGATTGGCCTTTTAGCGACAAACTAATCACTCATTTATGGACAATAATTGTTCAACTTTTCAAATTTGAATTCAAACTATGCTATACACATTGATTCATTCATAAACACAACCAAAAAACACTTCACGGATAGAAAAAAACTAAAGAATGATAAGTGGCCGGAAACTTTTGAGGAAATGCGTTTTTTTTTATACTTAATTTTGTCAATTAAATTTATTGATATTTACACGTTCTTCGATAAGTAATTTCCTAACTAATATGTCATTAAAATGTATAAGTATCGCTTTGAGATCCCTCTTCATGTGGGTATATTTACAAATTAACTGAAAAATTTTTGCTGGCCGGAAAGTTTTGACCGCCACTGTAAGTATTCTTATTTCACTAACTTCATAAATAGTATTTTTGCTTTTTCGACCTTTTAAATATAAAACATAACTTACAGCTATAATTAACGATTTTATTTTTCTCATACAACATATAAAATGCGAAACTACATAGTACATTGTTAAAAAAACTGATGCAATATGCTAATGCCTATTTATTGGCAACTTACAGTTTTCCTAATCTGTAGCGAAAGACTAAAACATTACTTAGGTTTTTTTTTCTTTTACAGCACACAAATCATATCCACACAGCATATGTGGATAGTTTTTTAGTATCATTTTAAAATTCAGCTAGTCATTTAAATTAATAATAATAATTTAAAAAGATACATTTCGTTATACTATAATTTCTTACATTCGGTATATATTTTAAGAAATTAAAGTTATTTTAAATTAAACAATTAATCGTGAATTTATATTTATACTTTTTATAATGATATATTACTATGATTACATATTCAGAGCTGCCAACTTCTACGCCTATTTAAATCACATAAACATGATTGGAACCACAAAAAAGTTTTAGTAATATGTATGCCAAATATTTTCAATGTTGTGTATTACACTCCATATTGTTAATTATCTACTAAAATTTCTGTTTCTGGTATGTTTTTTTGTCTTTAAATAGGCGTAGTAGTTGGCAGCCATGCATATTATAATGATGCATAGTTACATCAAATATCTAGTTAAAAATACAATCGAACCCAATTATAGCGAACTTGATATATAACGTCCTTTCGTTTATAACTAATTAGATACTTTGTCACGAATGAAACTCTATAGAAGTACTGATTTACAAATTCGGCTATAATGGACTATGTAAGAGCCCTTAACCCATTCGTGCCCAGCATCTTTTACGTAAATTTTATTTGGTTTGCACCACTATTTTTAGAAGATTTAAGTTTAGTTCATTAATCACGAAAATACATCATTTAAATAAAATAATTATTGCTTTTCTTTTTTACCGGTGTCAAAAACCGTGCTGAATGCACCTTTTGAAGCGTCCCTAAAAAGGGACGCTAGGCACTAACGGGTTAATCTAGGTATAACATACATTTTAGATGCGAGGAAAAATAAAAATTGGATGTGAATCTTACATTTCTGTTTTGCCAATAGGTAAGCTACTTATCCCAGTGAGTTTTACGGCTTAGTTCAATTCTTCCTTCACATATTCTGCTGCAAGAGTAGTTATCACTTTTTTCTCCAACCGTTTGTGGTTATTCACAAAAGCGGGAAGACTGACTCAACACTGGAATGAGGTGAAGACTGATTTAAAAGAAAGATTCCGCTGCTTCAGAATACTTCTTAAAAAGACATAAGAAATGAAATGCACGGTGAAATTACTAAGAAAGGTACAAAAATCGGAGTGTTTGTTGTGTTCAAACGATGTTTCTTTTTAAATGAATTATGAAACTATAAAAAGAAGAAATAGTAGATTATATTTTGTAAAATAAAGATTCAAGCAATAAAGTGGTTTTCTAAACTTATAAAATGTCTATTTAAAATCTCTATTTCTTCCTATATTCTATGCACATTTTTTTCACGTTAAACACTACATTTTATTGGTAATTTCTTATAACATACCTCGGTTATACCGCATCATATTTTCTCATCCCCTGAAAGTACGTATAAGCAGTGTCGACTGTTTTTTAATACAAATAGCACATTTGCAATATTATTGAATGATAAATCGAAATTATATAACGTAATCTACGATGAAAATCCATCAAGCACAACATTAAAAGATTATACCAACAATTTCTCTTTTTTCTCTACATAGAATGAAAATAAATAATTATGTTTACTTTGTAAATATTATTCAAAAATAACTATAGCCGATCGTCTTTAATACATTACAGAAACATTTATAAAACTATATTTTTTAATGATTTAAATCTTCATGGAACAAACAGGTTCCGGGAAAAATATTATCTAATACAAAGAAAAGACTTCACAATCCACTACTTCAAGACGACTTCACAAACCACTTATCAAAATGTCAATTCGAAGGAAAATAAAAATAACATTGGATTGCACTTTAAGAGGAATACTTTTTTAAAGATATACGTAATTTTATTTTCTAGCTATATTCCAAAAAGTGTACTTGTTTCGATTTTCTTTTCCGTTCAATATACTGAAATACAGTATCAAATACAAATGTTATATTTTTTCGTAGTTGCAGAAAAACTTTTCCTGTTTTATTTTTTTATTTATATTTAATTTAAAATGTTTCCAAACAATTACACTCTCTAAAACCAACCTTACGTAGACAAAACTTCCTTTACGTATTAAAACTTTTCTGTATAACAAAAACTCATAATTAATATTGGAATGGTTTGTATGAAATAGACAACAAAAAATTCATTTTGAGTTACAAGTTGGCACTGAGAAGGAAAGTTTTCGATCCGTGCGTGGAACGTGTTAACATTTCTCAGTCCTGTATTATGTCACCTGTAGGTAATACTAAAGAAAACCGTTTAAATTAATTTAACTACTTAACTAATTCTTCTTTTTACGTATAATGAATCAAAAATATGGTATAAATATCACTTTGTTTAAGCTCTAATATTCTTAATATTTAGTCTAAGATTTTCTGCTATTAGATAATATGAAATATTATTATTTTTTAAATAGTGGTGTAAAAAATATGCAAGTGATAAATCAAGCAAATTCTTCTTGCCCAGTTCTTGATCAGTTTGATTGAGTTATTAAAAATGGAATTTTGGAAAAATGTTTCCTCTTTTTAAGCCTCATATCCGTGTGCATAAAACAGTTGGGTTTTCATGACTGTGATATGGGGTTCAATTCCCGATGATTGCATTCCCCAAAATCGGTGTGAATCTAAAGGATGTATTTGTGCTTTCCTACAACAAATTATCTCAATCTCGGCAGTCACTTTGCAATATTTGGAAGATATGTGTAAATGAAAAAAAGCGTGATATCACATATGTATTCTACAGATTCTGTTAACGATTTATTTACCCGCTGGTATCATGTTGACGCCGTGATAATAATAAGTGTTCATGCTTAAATTATTTATATTGGGTTCGCTGCACATGAGATTTCGTTGCAATATGAGCCTTTTTAAAAGTAATATAAATCTAACCATTTAATGGATTTTAATGCATTTCACAAAGATTAATTCCCTCAAGGTTCAATTCGAAATCAAGTATCTTTAGATGATGTTAAAAGAATCATTCTTTTTAGCATTTGAAACAAAATTAAAGAAAAAAAAAATTTGCAAATTTTTCCGAATGTGTAATGACAGATGATTTTTTGCAAGAAATCCAAAATTTCTGCTTTAGATATTTTGTGGTTATTGAATTAAAATAATATTTCGTTTAGATCTGGTGGTGAATGGGTTAACTGATTATTCCAAGCAATTACCATAACAGCCAGGGACGCTGTAGCAAAGGATATTAAAGCAATCTGCGCTAACTGTAATTGTAAAAAATTGTTTTTTAAAAACTAGATTAATTTATTTCAAAGGTAGCATTTATTATCATATTTCATTTGAAAAGTTGACAAACTGGAAATAAAGTATTGAAAAACATTGGGTTTATCTAAATTAAGAACGTAAAAATAAAATAAAAATCCCGAAATTTCTAAAATAGCAACTTAATATTTATAGTGTAATAGAAATTAATGTCTTCCAATTTTTATGTTTATAGCATGGTAGATAAACAGAGAAATTTTATTTAATTTTTATATAAATGATTCCTATGTTAGATATTGCATAATTAGTTCTTTATTTTATAAACTAAGGCAATTTTTCTGCTTTTTGGTATAGAATACACCTTTTCTTTAAAGTAAAGTGTATCAGTACTGAAGTGGGATGGGTGGGAAATTTGTTCACAGTCTGTAATTTCTAATATAAGATTGCGTAAATAGTTACAACCCAAAATATGATTGAAATCGTTTAAAGGATGTTAAAAATCAAGTAATTTATTCTGTCTTCAAAGCTTTTTCCAAGATTTGAGATTTTAATTGGTGTTAGAAACACTAATTGTCCATATCTCATTCCTAAATTAAATATATCGACATTTGTAAATGACATTTGGATGATTTGATTATTCAAAAAGAACTCAAAAGTATCCAAGAATATAACATGCATATCGAACTCAAACAGAAATTACATACCAATATCTAACGGAGTGGAGATTGGGAAATGGTGCTCTCAGTACGGTAAACGATATTTTCTATGACGCAAGATGTCACCTTCGAAGCTTGCCAAATACTTTAATTATTCATTTTGATGATTACTGTGATTCACATCTAACATAAAGGATTTTCCCTTATCAAAATATATTTGCAAATTTTACAAACGAAAAAATGCATCATACTTGCATACTCAGTTGCATTTAACAGGTGAATACTCTGCCAAAATATTTATGCCATCAAAAGAATTTAACTGATTCGAAAACATCTGTGGACATTAGTCTCAAGGAATTGTCACACGAAGAAATTTATATCACTTTTAGTAGAGTTTTTGGATTAGAGGAAGTTGTCATTGAAGCGTTTTTTGCTAACAAGAAGCGTGACCAAATTAGAAGAAAGAGAGCACTTAAGAACATATGAGCATTTGAGCATTATGCTCATGAATTCCTTTTTTGCACCCCTTTACTCACTGCATTTTCTTTTTCATAGTCATGAGGGGCATTATCTTTTATGCACAAAATTGAAATCCAAGTTTATTCAAACGTCTTAATGTCTGAATTAAACGTCTGAATTTACATAAATCACCTTCATGTTCTTTTTATTTTCAATGCAAATAACTTAGATTTCTAAAACAGTTTTTTAATAAATCTAACATTCTTCTGCTTCATATCATCAGTGAGTAGTTTTTGGCATTTGCTGCTATCCAAATGCTTATTTTTAAAATGATCGTCTTTAAAATATTGCTTTGTTGCTCTGCTAGTACTTGTAAGTAACTGACGATATATTAATGATTATGAATTTCTTAATGCAAATCAATAATACGATGTCAAATGAACGACCCATCTTTCACACAAAATGAAAGCAATGATGATCCAAAGTGTTTTTATAATTTGTGAAGAAACCCTGCAGAAGCTAATTTTACACTTAATTCATGCAATTTTCATAACCAGTAACGAAAATGCATAAGCATTTTAGTTTTTAGAACCACCTATTTTAGTTTTCTAACATTCTGAATTATAAAAATAAATTAACAAAAATAGAATATTCACTCAAAATTTAATCATCTACAGTTTTTATTTTCTTTAACAACATGAAAGTTTTTTCAAACATAAACTGTTCTACTTTTTCAATTGTACTACCGTGAAATAAAGCTATATCTGTGATTCAAATACAAATGAGTTTAATTATTCTATTTTTTTTACTCCGGGCTGTGTAATGTCGTAATATAAGAATTTAAGGAATGTATTTAGGGACTTCAGAAACCAAGGGATAAAAATAACGAAAATTTGATTTAGAGTAAATTCCGTTGAAAGATAATTGACGTTAAATTTGAACATCAATAGTAATAGAAATGAATAAAATAGAAATCTGCCATTTGTTCCATTTTGGTCTTTCAACTCTTATTTCAATAACTCTGAAAAAAAGTAGTGTGCACTTTATTTTAATTTTACAATTCATCAATATAGATGATTGTTCAGAAAAAGTGGTTGACTTATAGAAAACTTACATAATCAAAAAATCATGTATATTTCTCTACCAGAAAAGAAAAAAGCATATTTCCAGGTCGTCTGTGTTTTTTAAATTTTGTGAGTTATACCCCTTGGCTTCTAAAGTCTTCCTTTGTTTTTATTTTAATTGCGGGATTTATGAACCAAATTTTGAAGCCGTGATAGCATTTTTAAGCTATAGTATTTAATACCATAAATGAACTGTAATTTCCTAAAGTGAATTCTAGTATTAATATGTTAGTTACAGCTATAGAAAATTTGCATATGCTACTAACCTATATTGCACTTAAAAATATATTTGGCATTGAACATTTGGAGTGTAAAATTTGGCATCGAACAAGAAAAAATTTGCAGAACCCTTTAAAGGTAGATACATTTTCTCTGACTTTTATGATTATGCTGATTCAGGAATCCCAGTGTCTTCGAATAATTTGTTAAACAATTTAAAATAATTCTCCATGAAAGATCAGATACAGTAGAGGCCCGATATAACGCGGTTGATTGGGGGCATGTTTCACACCCACATTATAACTCAATTGCGTTACATCTGAATGGCGTCAAAGAAATGGGGCAAAATAATGAAAACGCTTGCCTGCTTTGTGAAACGTAATCAACTTTATCATTCATTGAACACATATTTAATCTTACGCTATCTTTAAAAAAGTCCATAAGTTTTGTTTAATGAACTGAGGTGTTTCGTTTCTTTTCGGCATATTCTTTCACACTTACCAAGATGGGGTAGATGAACACAATCTGAATCATCTTGCCTGTCTATCCACAAAATTACATTCCTTAAGTATGAAATGACTCCACTAACATGTGTAACATCATTTTTCCTTACCGCATCATTTTCAGTTCATTATCATCATGTTGCTCAATGCAATTTTTATGAATTACAAGATCAATGATATCCTAATATGTTATGACCTCTGAAATTGGTTGGCTGTTGTTAATTACTATCTAGTCATTTAAATCGTCAATAGAGATATCGAGATTCTCAGCACTAACGGCGAGACTCCTACCCATTCATTGTATTTCACTGAATTTTTAAGCGCAAAATTTATCCTAAAATTGATCAATTTTTTCCGGGGGACATACTTTTCCCCGCGTTAAATCCGAATTTGCGGTATATCGGACTGCGTTATTTCGGGCTTCTACTGTATTTAGAAGAGGCTTCTATAATTGTAAAATTTGTGTATATGTAGAGAATTGTGTATATTTATTTTTATATTACAGTTATGCTGACAGCGTTCCTTGTGAGAAATTACACAACTCAAATTTATAAAAATTTATTTTAATGTTTTCTTTTCTTTTTTTTTTCTTTTTTTTTTTTTAACATAACAACCAAACTTTACCCTTCCAGATCCGAATTTCTTTTTCGATTTTTAGAAAAAATACTTTACGTCAATAGCATTAACACTAACTATCCAAAAAATTTAATTATTTTTTTAACAAA
Source organism: Maratus speculifer (assembly GCA_964019185.1). Lineage (NCBI taxonomy): Eukaryota > Metazoa > Arthropoda > Arachnida > Araneae > Salticidae > Maratus > Maratus speculifer. Next base: position 254,953,142 of record OZ025295.1, on the reverse strand, counting down.
TATTGCATAGTCTGAAACTTAAAGAATGTTGTGTTTTGCGGCTAAGAATGAATTCTTGGAGATGTTCAGAAAATATTGTATTACAAAAAGATTTAACTAATATTATAAATTTCTAATACGTTTTGCGCTTTAATAATTATCATTCATTCAGCAAAGTACCTTTTATTTTAAATTTAAAGAATGAAAACGACATTATCTATTAGGAGTGCACCATGTCCGAAAGGTAAAAACAGAATAAGACAGAATAATTTAATTTTGTTTTACACAGACTAGCAAACAATGTCCGTGTTGATGTACTAAATTATGAAACTGTCTTAAAACCATTCAGTTATTTTTTATTTTGTTACTTCGAAAATAGTTTCATATTCCTTTCCAATTCAAAAACTTGAGTTGAATGTGGCCATGCAGATTGAAATAAATTTTTGATAGGTTTAAAAAATTTAAAATAGTTTAAAATGAAAAATGAGCCTCTACGAAGAAACTGAATATACTTTAAAAATTGAAATCTAAGCAATTTGATATTTTTTGTAGATATGATTTATAAACTTTCACTTTTAAAGTGGGAAAAATGCATATGCGAATTCATTATTATTATTATTAAAGATCTGAATAATAATGAATACCCGGTATGTTTATATAATAAAAGAAATATTTTAAAATTATTTGAAATTTATTTTTTAGAATTTCTGTTTTATTATCATAGTTATGATTATAATCATAATCATGAGCATAATTTTGACAATAAACATTACATAATTATATGCTCGTGTGTTTACTACTCTCTTAAAATGTCAGCCAAAAGATAAATCAAGTTGAGCCGAAATTCGCTCATCTCACGTTTTGAAAGGGAGCTACTCAGAAAGAGTTGAAAAAACTCAGTGAATGAGATGTTTTTAAACAATTTAAATCAATATGAGTTATTTAAATAAGTAATCTAAATCAGGATGAGTAAAGCATTTAAAAAACAACTCATTCACGATTCAATAAATTACAGCTCTTTCCTGAGAAGCCCAATTCACTCTTTCGTTTTAAGAGTGTAAGCTGATATAAGATGTTTTACATATTTGAATCAACCTTTTAAGAGCGGTATTTTTTTAAATGAATATCGGGGATTTAACTCTTGGAAGTATTTATTACATAAAACTGGAAAACATAATTAATACATAAATTGAAAAAAACATTATATATATTTTTAATTATACATTATTTAAATATATATATTTATATGTATTTGTATAAAAATTGTATTACATGATTCGTCTTAACACACTTTTATATAATACTCCCTTAAGAATTTTTTTACAGATAGAATAGAAATAAAGCTTTCACGAAGAAAAATATTGACCGGACGAAAATATTTTTTATATTACTCTAGAAATCCATTTCTCTATTTGCTATGAGGTTCACATAACAGAAAACTAAAAAAAGAAGAAAAATTTTAAGTGCATTGAAGAGGAAAATATGAAGAAATTGATCCTCGAAACTCAAAAATATCGTTTTTTCAGACATTGTAAAGAGCTTTTCAATACTTTGGAATGTATTTAAGAATACCAAAAAACAAATACTATCGGCAAGAGGACAAAAGTTTTATATTTTGACGAGACTATAACTTTCGTTATACTTTCTACTTTCGTATCGATTTTATAGGGTACAGTTATCAATATTTGAAAAGAGTTTTGAATATTTTAACTTGATGTGTTAATATATTTTTGTTATAAATCATTTAAATAGTAGTATTAAGAAACATTAGAAGAATCATATTTCTGCTATTCTTTCTCATACATTATTTATTCAAAATTATTTGTATTAGAATGCAATTAACATGTATATGTCTAAAGATTAAATCGGTGAAAATCGCAGATATTTATATCGTATATGAACCGAGGAGGTTAAAATAAAGCCACAGGTAGATTATTGATACTTTTTAGATGTGTTCCTAATTATATAAATGCGTAGCACCTATCATTGACGTAAATCTATTGATACTTTTTAGATGTGTTCGTAATTATATAAATGCATAGCACCTATCATTGACGTAAATCTGTATGTATGTCATTCTGCATATAACAGCATAAAAATTACCCTACCGAATATTTTGAATTTTTTAATTTTTATAATCATTGCAGATTTTTAAGAGTCATTTCAAATTTTATAAAAAAAAATAAATGAATAGATCAATTACCGTCATAGTAAAAAATATTGTATTAAGTAACCTAAATATTTTTCAATTTCAAAAATATTTTAGGGGGTAAATATGTGATCATAGTACATAGTCATCACACCCTGTATTTGTGACTCAATAAGTGGTTTGCGGCCCTATGTTCCTATGAGATTTTTTATCCTTGTCGCATGCTTGATTTGTCATATCAATTTGTCCAAGTTTTTTTTAATCACCATGTATAATATTTCGTAATTTAACAGCATTAAATAAAAGGAAACACCTTTTTTTTCTAAAATCGTAAGTCTGAATCTCTGTTTCTCACTCTATACCTGATTTTACAGAAATATTTTTATGAAGAATAAAATAATTTTTTAAAAAATAGAATTTTAGTGTGTTGTTTTGCGATATAAAATATTTCTTAACATTAACGCAATTTATCATTTAAAGTTTACATAAATAACAATTTCCGTTGCACATTAACGCAGAATTCTTTGATATAATCATTATTGATTTCCTTTACGTACGACATTACGGAGCGTCATAACATGGATTTCTGATTACTATTGAGCTTAATTAAAGCATCAGACTCAAATGATATTCAACTCTTTCTAGCGTAATTATCATCATCTTTCTATAGACACAAGTGTACTACTTAAACTAATTTTTATATTATGATGGAAAAATGATCATCATTCGCCAACATGTTGAAAATTACAGTGTACAAACAACGTAAAATTACTTTATTTTTAATAATATTACACGAGGAAGATAAATAATTCGCATTTCTTTTCACGAGCAATAAAGGTAAGGGAGATTATTTATTACTTTTATAAGAAAGGAGTATTTTTGATTTACGTAAGTGATATTTTAATAAGTATTGTTGAAGCGTTTTTAACTAATACAACATTTCAATTTATTTTTTAATGCTTTAAGTCATCAATTAAAAATAACACAAAAACTTTTAATTGATCACTTAAAGCATTAAAAATTAATCGATATTTTAAAGTGATGTTTTATATTATATATAATACAAAATTTAATAATCATTCGTTCTTTCAATTAGAGACAACTAAGTAGACTGTCATTGCGTTTTTTTATTTCACATCAAATAGTGAGCGAGCCACAACGGCTTAACACATTCCATCATCTTTTTGCATTAACTTAAAAACAAAATAGAGAATGCTGCCAAAAACATAAAATAAGAGAAATAAATTACCATGGAAACGAAGAATACAATATCTTACTGGTGCTTTTTTCCACCTAAATGAATGCAGACGATGTTTACCAAAGCAATTACTTTAAAATTACAAAGTATAAGGAGTGTAAAGAAAATCTAAATTAATTACAGGTATACACAGAAAAAGAATAATCACATGTATTGTTTTGAATAGTATGTAATATGTTTTTCAAGATAATTGTATATGCTTCGAATATTGTGAAAAATATTGCAATGATGCAAAAAGCAGAGAATTTCTTGGAGCATAAAAAGGTGCATAATTTCAGAATTTCTGTATTATTAGCTTATTATTTCACTGGATTGCGCAATTTCCTAAGATAACATACAAACGAGCCTACTGGTGGGGTCAATTAGTATTGTAAGCTCCACTACCGTCACTGTACTACTCACTAGGAAACGTTCCCAGATGTAAGTTGTGGATCTGGACTAGAGTGATATTAAAAGAAAGATTTCATCATGTACGTTAAAAGGTGCAATGGAACTACCCGTCCCAATATCCAATTGGTTTCGAGATATCAGCACTTGAAGTGTGAATGAACAAATAAATAGATTGACATGCACATATATAGAATCTTCGCTAGTCAAGCCATCCTAAAAAAAATTCTATTTTACTCACGATATATATATACAGATTATCTATTACATCACGCCACACATTTCCTGAAAATTTTGCATAAAACAAAGTGTTGGAAATAACAAAATAAATGGAAAAACACTCTGAAAGCAACCGAACGCGAAAACTTCGTAGAGTGCGAAGTGCCTGTCTAAAAGAGGGGAAATAACTGACAATGTTTGGGTGTGAATGATTTTGTCGTAGCTCGGGAAAAGGTATTGGCAGAAAAGTTAAAACATTGCAAAGAAATTTTCAACTTGAAAACAATTTATGTACCTTTATTTATTCCTTCACACAAATCTCGAAAACGGTTGGATTTGGTTGTTTCCATTGCACTTTTTGACGTACAGGACGAAATCTTTCTTTTGAAATCCTACTCGTCCAAATCCACAACTTGCACCTGAGAAGGTTCCCTAGTCAGATATTTTCTGCACAGTAAGCCCTTTAACAAGGACTGTTCGCTAACTTAAATTATCGAAGTAACATAGCTTTTTTAAAATAAACAATTAAAACATCCGTAAAACGGAAAAAAGTTAACCTTAATGCTCTATTGCATAATTATTACAAATTGGCAACAAATTAAGTTTTCTCTCCTTATCATTTAATTACCGTTGCTTCTAAATATCTTTGTTCTTTACATATTCATTTTGACCCTTTATTTATATTTAGTTCATAAAAAATAGGCGATGATATTTGTTTATCAGACAGAAATATAAGGGAACTTTTGGAATCCAAGCTATAGATTGATCTATAGCAAAAACAAAAATAAAATAAAACAAAATGCATAATTTCTTTTAAAAATATGTTTAAAAACATGCATTTTCAAAAGTTATTAAAATAATTTTAGCATTTTTTAAAACAAATATTGTATGCATATGATAAATGCATGGTTTTGCAATTTGACAACCATTTAAAAAAATACAAAATACTGAAAAATGTGAGAAAGACAGTTTTTTTTTAATTATCCTTCAATGTGTACCAATTAAGGAATAAAATATATTTTTAAAGGTAAAATAAAAATTATATACTAGAAGGTTAATACTTTGAACGAGCATAAAAAATATTTAAAACAACAAACATTATAATTACAAAGATATCTTTATTATTGTCTATTAAAATATTAACTGAATTACAAGCATTATAATTATAAAAGCAATTATGTTTATATTTTCAAAATCGTACATAAAACGCATTTCGAAAAACGCTCAATCGTTCAAAAATGGATTTATAAAATAAAATTTCTTTTAGTTATTTTTTTCTACAATGCAGGACTTGTTTAAGTTTTCTTCCATCAAATTGTGAACGCTGTAAAATGGTCGCGTAAAATTAAGGCAATTGTTTTATTAAAATTCGTGTGAAATTATATATATATATATATATATATATATATATATATATATATATATACAGGGTGGTTCTAATTTTTTTTTACAATAAAAGAGGGGCGATAGTACACATCAAGACAAACAATATTAAATAGGAGACCAAGGGTCCAAAACGTTTTAAAAAGGAAATAACCGCCATTAAAGTTTAGAGACCAAATTTTCAAATAAACATAAAAAACGGAAAAATCGGTCGATTGATTTGCAGTTTTCACTAAAATTATTCTTTATATCTGCATTTTCTTGAAATTAATTTATAAAGATAAATTTAAAAAAATACAGATAGAGGGCGCTTTAGAGTTTTAGTAACGAACAACTATTTTTTACCTGTCTTTTTTGCATCTCATTAAATGTTTTCGTAAGCTTAGACACAAACTTAAATTTTGAGCTCAAAATCTGATTAGTTGGGTGTTGTTAAGTAACACAAACTGAGCTGTTTTCAGAGAGCTCAAATTTCAAATGATTATAAAAAAAAGGAAAAATTGGTCGATTGATTTGCGGTTTTCACTAAAACTATTCTTTATTTAGGTATTTTCATGAAATTAAATTATAAAGACAAATTTTAAAAAATGCCGATAGGGGGCGCTTTAGACTTTGGAGTAACGAACAACTCTTTTTTGGCGTTATTTTTTCCATCCTTTTAAATGCTTTCGTAAGCTTAGACTTGAACTTAAATTTTGAGCTCAAAATCTGAATAGCTGGGAGTGGTTAAGTAGACAAACTGAACTTTATTCAAAGGGTTCTAATTTCAAATGATTATAAAAAACGGAAAAATTGGTCGATTCGTTTGCTGTTTTCCCTAAAACTAATTTTTAAATCAGCAATTTCTTGAAAATAAATTTTAAAGTTAAATTTCACATAATGCCGATAGAGGGCGCCTTAGACTTTGGAGTAGCTTAGTATTTTTAACTGATATTTTTTTAATCTCATTAAATACTTTCAAATGCATAGACTTAAATTTTGGGCTGAAATTCTGAATCGTTGGGAGTGTTTAAGTAGCGAAAAATTGAATTGTGTTCGAGGAGGAAAGAGGGTTAAATTTCGACTGCTGAACACACTTCAGTTTGCGCTTCTTAACCCCTCATAACGATTCAGAATTTGAGCTCAAAATTGAACTTTAAATCTAAGCTTCAGAAAACATTTCGGAAGACTTTTGCAAGCATTTAATTAGAATAAAAAAATAATGGTTAAAATGAATTGTTGGTTACTCTTAAGTTTAAGACGCCCTCTGACGGAATTTTTTGAAATTTATCTTTAAAATTCTTTTTCAAGAAGATACTGACTTAAAGAATATTTTTATTTTAAACCGCAAACGAATCGACCAATTTCTTCCATTTTCTATAACTATTTTAAATTTGAACCTCTACCTCCCCCTTAAAGACAGTTCAGTTTGTGCTACTCAACTACTACCTACTACTCAGATTTTGAGTTCAAAATTTAAGTTTAAGTCTAAGCTTCCAAAAACATTTAATGAGATGCAAAAAATAACGGCAAAAAATAGTTGTTCGTTACTCCAAAGTCTAAAGCGCCCTCTATCGACCTTTTTTGAAATTTATCTTTATAATTTATTTTTAAGAAAATACCAACATAAAGAATAGATTTAGTGAAAACCACAAATCAAGAAACCAATTTTTCCGTTTTTAAAAATAATTTGAAATTTAAACCCTCTGAACACAGTTAAATTTTTGCTATTTAACTACTCCCAGCTTTCAGATTTTGAGCTCAAAATTTAAGTTTGAGTTTATACTTACGAAAACATTTAATAAGATGCAAAAAGTACCGGCAAAAAATAGTTGTTCGTTATTCGGAAGTCTAAAGCGCCCTCTAGCGGCATATTTTGAAATTTATCTTTATAATTTAATTTCAAGAAAATGCCGGCATAAAGAATAACTTTAGTGAAAACCACAAATCAATCGATCGATTTTTCCGTTTGTTATGTTTATTTCAAATTTTGGTCCCTAAACTTTAATGGCGGCTATCTCCTTTGGAAAACGTTTTGGAATCTTGGTCTCCCATTTAATATTGTTTTTCTTGATGTGTACTATCACCCCTCTTTTATTGTAAAAAAAAAAAAAAAAAAAAAAAAAAAAAAAAAAAAAAAAAAACTTAGAATTACCCTGTATATGCATACATACATACATATATATATATATATATATATATATATATATATAATTTCAAATTTATCAATTTAGCAAGAACCAGCACACCCCCCTCACAAAACAAAAATCCCTGAAAAATAAAAATTCAACAATCAAAATACAAAAACAATAGGCTGCCAGCCTCGTCAGCGATGGGTTTTATTAGACAAAAGCAGCCGGACACTCGAGTTTACAAAAACAAAATATATTTAAGTGGCAGTGGGTTTCTGCCAGAGCGGTGAATAGCAAAAAATCAGATGTTAAACACCCGATGGCTATAATTCACGCGCTCCCCCACCGGACCCTACGCCATATTAGTAAACGAATGTCTCACCTGGAACATTGTAAACGATGTTAAAATATGCTCTCTGAATAAAAACCACATCCCCAACTTAGCTGCAATGCCACAACTCAAAACAAATTAAACAGAACAAAGTAGAAACCGTATTCCAAACCAATCCAAAAACAATCCAGGTTTGTTGCCACCCAATGCAGCTCATTATCATGAAACCGTCCTTAAGCAGGCTTTAGGTAATACAAGTCATTTAGCTGTCACTGAGTAGCAAACGATCAAAAATGTAGAGAATCTGCAAAATCAGAGTACCTTTTTATGCACTTGAAAGGAATATTGTCTTTATAATGAAGTTTACTTTTAAATTGAAAAAGCTCACTTTGAAATAGATATTTTTCTGAACAGATTCTATAAAATCGGAAAATTTGGCTGATTATAATGTTAATGTAGATTCGTTTTGAAATATTGGAGGACCAGTGTACGAGCTGATTAACTGTAAAAGAAAAGCTTTTACACTTATCATAAATAGAAATTTGTATTTTGTTATCTATTAAAATTTTTATTTTTAAATCTAGATAAACAGCCTCCGAACTATTTTCATTAGTTTTTTTTTTAATATTAAGGAGTCAGGATAAATTTCTTGAGAAATTTCATTAAAATCAGAATTATTATTCAAAACGATCAAATCATCAGTGTATCGGTAAGCAAAAAATTTTAGATCAGCTTTATTTATACTATATTGAAATTCATAAAAAAAAAAATAAGTTAGCTGCAGTGGATGAGTAACTTGTACCCATACCAGTCCCATTAATTTGTAGGTATATTTTAGAAACAGTATAAACATAATTATTATAAAGGCAAAACCGGCATAATTTATAAAACAAGTTTGAATTAAAATCAGTACCATCCAAAACCAATTCAGCTGTTTTTAAAAGTGCATCCTTTAAACTACTAATAGGAATGGTGGTAAATAAATTTTCGAAATCATATGTATGGATAGAATGAATTTTATTGTTTTTAATTTTCCAACAATTTTAAAACTATTAGAAATAATCCAAAAACTGTTACTATCTTTATATTTATATTTCAGCATGTTCAAAAATTTTTTAAGTAAATCCTCAAATTTCCTGTTAAAATTATTACCAATACTATTAACATTACTTCAAATGAACCTGTGTTTAGTAGGTACTTATGAAATTTTGGAGTAAGAAATAAAAACGGAAATGACGGATTTTTGTTACGTGGGAATGGAATACTGGTTTGTTTAGAGAAAGCCAGATGTTTATTGATAATTTCTTGTACAGAAGATTTACAAATTTTATAGGTTATACTATTATTTAGCTCTGCATTAAGCATTTCCGCATAAAACTTTTTTCAAATAACTGCAAAGTTACCGGCGGCCTTGTCAACTTGACAAAAAACAAAATTTTGTTTTAATTTGGCTATTTCGTTTCTAAAATCCTTATTGAAATAATGATAATTATAAGATGAATTATTTAGAAAAAATCCCGGAAAGATTTAAAATCATTTAAAATATGTAATTTCCAATCTGTAAAGAGGGGATAGGTATATTTTATCTGTATCTTAAATTTAATATAAAAGCATTTAAATCAGCTTTAAAAGTATTGAATGACTTTATTGGATTTAATTTATTGTTAATACGAAATTTAGTACCTAAGTTCAAAAGATTACGTAGATTAACATTTTCTATAATATTTAGATCTCCAGTCACAATATGTTGATTGGTCTCATTTTAAAAAGTTGAATTTTTAAAATTTTCGGAATTGCATTCCAAATCAGTATATGAATCAAGTTTTTGGGAAATTTCTGTATAATTAAATAGAATACTTCCCAGTGTTTTGGTATATATATAAGTGGGTATTACTACAATATCTTTGACAGGAAATAAACTTTTATGACGCAAAATCAAAGAACTTAAACGTAGATTATCAAAACTTTTTTGTTGAAAAGTGCATACAAAGTAAACTTTTTCCAAATCTTGAGGCTTGTGTTTTCCGATTTTGTATAACAAAATATCACTAATCAGATCTTTAAACTGAGTGTTTGCAGAGTTAAATCTTTCAATTTTTTGTTGCAATCTTTTAAGTATTTTAAATTGTAAACCAAATAAAATAGTATTAATCTGTTTAATATTAAAACTATTACAAAATAAATTATAAAGGTCCTGCAGAACAACAGATGGGCTTATGTCAGAATATTTATTTTGCTTTAGCTTATTTGTGTGTTTACCACGTTTACCTCTTTTATATTGAAATGAGGGAATATATACAGACGAAAAAAGACTGTATATACATGTAGAATTTTCAGTACGAAAATTTAGTTTAGTGTTCAATCCATAAGGATATAGAGATTTTAAACGAAGTATATAGAAGCTTTCACTTCTTAACCGGAAAGGATCATCAATAATCTGTTCTAATATTTGGATTTTTACATTATGAAAACCGTGTATAAAAAAGTGTTTTATTTCAAAAGTTGAATTATCGTCATCTTAACTAGATAAATGTCTGTGATTATTGATTCTCATATGTAACTCACCCGAAGTTTCCCCGACATATTTTTGATCACATATGGTACAAGTTAGTAAATAGATAACATGTGTAATTTTACATATATGGAAATTCAGGTTAACCGTGCTGTTGGTGTAAGGACTTGCAGACAACTCTACATTAGGTCAAGTTTTACATCGTTTGTTACTACATTTTGTTAATCCCATTTTTTATTATTCATTTTCATCGTAACATTTTTATAGATAGAATTTTTGAAGCTTTTAGCTTATTGCACAAATAAAAAATATATATGAGGAAACTGAGCCAGCCCAAAGCCAAATCAAAAAATAAAAACAATAGCTGTATTCCAGTATTACGCTAAAGCAGCAGGCTATTAAAATACAGTAATTTATCCAATATGTAAAACAATCAACGCTGCATTAATTTATGTGTTTTAATGCAGCGTTTCGGCGCAATTCACATAAATTTCTATTGTTTATTGTTGATTGTGTTACATATTGGATATATATATATATATATATATATATATATATATGTATATATATATACTCTTTTATGAGAAAAGCATAAAAACGAGCATAAAAACATGCATACTCCAATTACATAGAAAAAATAACTGAAAATAATAATAAAAAAAAATTATAAACCTAAACTATAAAATGAATTAACATAAAAAACTGAATTTACTGAATAGCCAAAAACAAAATCATAAAAATAAATCAACTCGTAACATAGCATAAAATATTTAGAAATTTCCAAAATAACATAATTTTTTTTTCAAGAATTTAGCAATAAACTAAACTAAATAGACATGCAGCAATGCGGTGCCCCCACCTTTACCTATGAAGAAAACAGAAAAAAAGATACCTGTTAGAAAATTGTCTCACTATACCTCCATACTTGCATGAGCGGGTAAACTGTTAGGCCTAGGATGGTGGCAGGCCAGCTTCAAAGATTAAAAATTCCTTGAATTGTCCTTCCGTTGTCCACTACTCTCCATTTTCAAACCTGGTCCGTCACTTTCGAAATGTTGACAATCATCGCCCTGTGAACTTTCCTTGTCGGACTTTCATTCACAGATCCTCATAAATTCAACACCCAAGAAGCAACTCCATTATGGCGTTTGGCCCTGCTGTTGCCACTTCAAGAAACCTTTTTTTAATTCATTTACATAATAAAATATAAAATTATGAGGATAAAAATTATTGTAAAACAAGTTTGCAGCAAATTTAAATATTTGTGTTTCTAAATTTTTTTCGACCCACATGTATTATAATATCTAATTATTTGACCTAAAACAATATTATCAGAAACTCTTTTACTTAAATTGGAGTGCCAATGAGTCATGGAGTGGGTTTTAAAATTAAAAAAAGTCCTTTTATCAAATAATTTAACAACTAATTCACCATTTTTAATATTTAAGTGAAGATCTCAAAAAAACAACATGTAAATTATCATCTGAAGCACAATTCAACTTTAAACAAGGTGGATAAATGTGATCAATCGAATCCAAAAAATTGTAATCGAAGACAATTATGTCATCGATATATCTCAAAACTCTGAATGATTTGTTAGAATTTAAAATAAATTTATATTCATAAAAAAATAAAAAAAGGTTAGCTGCAGTGCTTGAAAAATTTGTACCCACACCTATTCCACATACCTGATAAAAAATAGAACCATTAAAAGTTATAAAATTATTATAAAAACAAAAATTACATAAACTTAGAAAAAAATCTCTATTAATACCCAGCTCTTCCTCGATGTAAAAGGTATCAAACAAATCCTCCAGAGTTTCAAAAAACATATCAATAGGAATATTTGAAAAAAGATTTTCAAAATCAAAAGTAAACAGATTTGTGGGCGTTGTAGGCGTGTTTAATTTCTTTAAAACTTCAATACTGTTATCAATACACCAAAAATAACTAGAAATTTTAAATTTAAATTTTAAAAATCCATAAATTCTCTTCAAAAAATCCTGTAACTGAAATTGTAGATGGGATGTAAGGATGATGTTTCTTGAAATTGTAGGGTAGATTTTCCAGATTTTATAGATGATTTTCATGGGCATGTTGTAACTGGTAATTTAGAAATTATTGAAAATAAAAACTTAAAATTTTTGATGGGCTTTGGTACCAAATTCAGATTAAATAAAAAAGTTAATAAAGAGAAAGCTGTTTTGAAATTTAAAGGAGATTTGTCTGCTTTTGTATTAAAAATGTGCTACAAATTCAATGTGTCTTTTGAGGCTTTTAATGAATGGAGGTGGAATATTTTAAATAGTTTTGTTAATTTTGTTGACCAAAAATTAAATAATAATCAGTACACTTATCATCGTTTAAATAAAGAGTACTGTAGCTATATACAGTTTTTACAAAAAAAAAAGTTGTTATTGTTCCTGTTGATAAGGCTTCATATCTAATTACGCAATCATTTGAAAATTATTTTACATAGAAAAAGTTACTAATGAACTGAATGATACTAAATATTATCAAAAATATAATCTGAATCACAGTGCAATTATTAAGAAATTTAGTGCTTATTCAAGAAAGGTTAAAAATTCTTATGCATACAATTTTCCTATTAATAATTTTCATAGTCTTCCTTTTCTGTTTTTGACACCCAAGTTTCACAAAAATCCTATAAAATTTAGATGTATATGCTGTAATTCCAGAAGTATTGGTAAAAGTTTCAATGTTAAGTTACAGGATTTTTTGAAGAGAATTTATGGATTTTTAAAATTTAAATTTAAAAATTCTAATTATTTTTGGTGTATTGATAACAGTATTGAAGTTTTAAAGAAATTAAACACGCCTACAACGCCCACAAATCTGTTTACTTTTGATTTTGAAAATCTTTTTTCAAATATTCCTATTGATATGTTTTTTGAAACTCTGGAGGATTTGTTTGATACCTTTTACATCGAGGAAGAGCTGGGTATTAATAGAGATTTTTTTCTAAGTTTATGTAATTTTTGTTTTTATAATAATTTTATAACTTTTAATGGTTCTATTTTTTATCAGGTATGTGGAATAGGTATGGGTACAAATTTTTCAAGCACTGCAGATAACCTTTTTTTATTTTTTTATGAATATAAATCTATTTTAAATTCTAACAGATCATTCAGAGTTTTGAGATATATCGATGACATAATTGTCTTCGATTACAATTTTTTGATTCGATTGATCACATTTATCCACCTTGTTTAAAGTTGAATTGTGCTTCAGATGATAATTTACATGTTGTTTTTTTCAGATCTTGACTTAAATATTAAAAATGGTGAATTAGTTGTTAAATTATTTGATAAAAGGACTTTTTTTTTATTTTAAAACCCACTCCATGCCTCATTGGCATTCCAATTTAAGTAAAAGAGTTTTTGTTAATATTGTTTTAGGTCAAATAATTAGATATTATAATATATGTGGGTCGAAAAAAATTTTAGAAACACAAATTTTTAAATTTGCTGCAAACTTGTTTTACAATAATTTTTATCCTCATAATTTTATATTTTATTATGTAAATGAATTAAAAAAAAGGTTTCTTGAAGTGGCAACAGCAGGGCCAAACGCCATAATGGAGTTGCTTCTTGGGTGTTGAATTTATGAGGATCTGTGAATTAAAGTCCGTCAAGGAAAGTTCCCAGGGCGATGATTGTCAACATTTCGAAAGTGACGGACCAGGTTTGAAAATGGAGAGTAGTGGACAACGGAAGGACAATTCAAGGAATTTTTAATCTTTGAAGCTGACCTGCCACCATCCTAGGCCTAACAGTTTACCCTCTCATGCAAGTATGGAGGTATAGTGAGACAATTTTTTAACAGGTATCTTTTTTGTGTTTTCTTCATAGGTAAAGGTGGGGGCATCGCATTGCTGCATGTCTATTTAGTTTAGTTTATTGCTTAATTCTTGAAAAAAAAATTATGTTATTTTGGAAATTTCTAAATATTTTATGCTATGTTACGAGTTGATTTATTTTTATGATTTTGTTTTTGGCTATTCAGTAAATTCAGTTTTTTATGTTAATTCATTTTATAGTTTAGGTTTATTAAAAATTTTTTTTAATTATTCTAAGTTATTTTTTTCTATATAATTGGAGTATGCAGTTTTGTGATGCCTTGCGAAACCTGTGAGGATACACTTTTTTACAACTTTTTGATACCTGTTGCTCCTCTCACCTTCTGAAGAGAAGGGAGTTCATTTTGTTTTGTCTTTTTGGTGTTGTTCTTTTGTGGTTCATTGTTGTTTCACCCATTTTTACATTTTTTTCATCTTTTCATCGTTTTCATGCTTTTCTCATAAAAGAGTATATGAACTTTGTGCAAAAACAGAGCTGCTATGCGCCAGTTGCATAAAGATAGTAGTAATTTTTTTCACTCAGTTAAGGTATATATATATATATATATATATATATATATACAGTGGCGATCAAAAGTTTCCGGTCAGTTGATTTTTTTGATTTATTACTAGAAGGTTTCAGCAAAGAAGAAGCACGGATGCTTCAAAAGTTAGGAATATGTGAATGACCTCTGCCTCTGTCCATATGTTTATTTTGATTGGATACTGAAGACGCTACATGCAAAGTTCGCGTGTGGAAAAGTTTCCGGCACGCATCTTTAATTAGTTTTTTTTCTATCAGTAAAGTGTTTTTGGTCGTGTTTGTGCATGAATCAACGTGAATAGCATAGTTTAAGTTCAAAATTGAAAAGCTCAGCAATTATTGTTCGTAAATTAGTGATTAGTTTGTCGTTAAAGGGCCAAACTTCTCGAAATATTGCGGCAAAGTTTTCGGTCGGTAGATCGACTGTGAACAATATTTAAAAATTATATGAAGCCGGCCATGACATTCTGGACTTTCTGTGGATCGGGAGACTCCGGAAAATTACCATTATTGTGGTCAGAATTGTCAGGAGAAAAGCATTTGAAAAAGCCCTTTAAATTTCCGTTGCAATTTCCCGCAATTTACGGAATAAAAATATTGCTGAAATATGTCGGTCTAGCGTGTCAAGATGCTGATTTGATCCAGAACATTATGGAAGAGTCGGTGTTTAAAAAAATTTCATAGGAAAAACATTATAAACGTACTCGACTGGCGTTTTCCAAAACTGGACAAAAATACTATTTCACAATCAACTGAATTTCAAGTTTTTTCAGAGTGATGTCAGACACTATGTCCGATAGCCTAACAACAAGAGATATGATTCGACCTATGTTATTCCTACAATGGAGCAGGCCGAGGGCACGTTATGCTGTATTTTCTTCGGAGTATTTTCTTCAAAAAGTGTCGGTCCGTTATTTGAAATCCACGGCAAGATGAATGATACAATCTATTAGGATATCTTGCAAGATTATTTGCTGTCTCATTACAGGAAAAACTGTGGTCGCAACTATTTTTTTTTAACATGATAATGACTTACAAAATGTATGCAAAACTCGACAAGAAATGGCTTTCGCACAAAAAAGTTTCCGTTTTGAAATGGCCAGCCCAAACGCCCAACATGAATCCAATGGAAAATCTTTGGAAAGAAATTGAAAAACGTGTGCGGAACTATAAATATTCCAACTCAGCCAAAATTTCCAAAAAATTGCAAGACATGAGGAAAAAACGTACCATAGATGATATTTAACCATGAAACCGTTAACTGTATGAATGTCACATTGCTGCGACGCAGTATTTATTATTAAAGGTATGGTGATAAAATACTAATTGTAATTTTTGTTAATCACTGTAATTTTCTATTACAATGTCATTTTTTCTAAAACTTCAGAAGGTAGCCGGAAAATTTTGAGAACATACTTTTTCCTTTATACTTAATTTTCTCAGTTAAATTTATTGATATTTAAATGTTATTCCCTAAATAAGTGCCTCACTATTATGTCTATAAAATTTATAATTATTACTTTGAAATTCGTTTTCATATGGATATACTTACAAATTAACTAAAAAAATTTTGCTGGCCATAAACTTCTGACCGCCATTGTATATAGATATATGTATATATGTATATGTATATATGCTTCATTTTTGCTTTTTGAATAATTATCGCTTTTTTCTTTCCCCAAAAAAGATACAATCTTTTTTCTGTAGATGGCAAAAAGTATTTTTGTAAACCAGCTGATAAAAAAAACCAGACTTTTAACAACTACTGCATAAACTTTGATTAATACACAATTGTATTGACACAATGGCGTAATTATTTTTTCTGCGGAAAGAAATAAAAGTAATTTCTTATCTTGAATGTTTAAAAATGTCCGCGTAACAAATAGAAATAGCAAAAAATTCTTTAAAATTTACCATACTATCTATTAAATAATTAAAAGGAAGAAAATTTGAGGTATAGATATGTTGAATCTACTAGAATCAAATTTTTTCAGATTTCTATATGCGGTAAATATCCTTTGCCGAGATCCGTAAACGTAGACACAGCTGAAAACTTATGGCTAATGATGACCGCCCTCTTGGGATTTTATACATTCTGTTAAACATCTAGAAAGATGAGCAAGGAATTATTCTGAAACTCCAGGTCTATACGCATAATAATGCAGGTCATCCGTTTTCCTAAATATTTCTTTCCAAAACCTTATCAGATACCCTCAACAAATTGAAAAATAACGAAAATATTTAGGATATCCCTGTTAATATGATGTAGCAAAAGCGTTCAAACTGGTATACAAAATTATTAAGTGGCTTATTGTAATAAATGCAACCTTCTTTTTGAGGATAGCATGTATACTTTTGGAGAAATTAAGGTTTTAATAAAAACAATCCCAAATTCCCCATTTTTTTTTTTTTTTTGCTTTTAATTTTCAGCGTTCTTAACATAAAAAATGTTCATTTCACAATATATATATATATATATATATATATATATATATATAGATAGATAGATAGATATAGATATATATACAATGTACACGATACTCTGCATTTAGAATTAAAAAAAATAATAAATAGCTGAAATTAGAACATATAATAAATAATAATTGACTGCGCATATCGAATGCAATCAAAATATAATGTGTTAGCTAAATGTATAAAGCAACTTTTGTGAAAATAATAATAATACATAAAAAAAACACAGCTTGGAATTTCTAAAAGTGATCGTCAATAGAATATTCTGAAAATCCGTCCTCTCCAAAAGAGCCAAAATGGTGAGGGTTTGTATCCAAATATAGTACAATACACAAGTGCCAGTATAGGATATGTGCAACAATGTGTATGCTGTAATGGCATTAATTATAATCTGTGGATATATGGACACAGACACTCAACTTTATATTCCTTTCAGGGAACGACGGATTTTCAGCTTATTCTATCGACGATAATTTTCAGAATTTTAAAACTACGATTTTGTAACTTTCACAAACATTGTTCTATAGATTTAACTAATACATTATGCACATTATATTTTGATTGCATAATGTATGCAAGCACAGTGAAACATCGTTTTGTAAACTTCTCATTTCTTATATATTTATTATTTTTATTTTTATTCTCATTGCAAAGTAGTGTGAGTAACTTTTCTTGTCATATTTTGAGAGAAAAACATTTTCCTATAAACGTTCACATGAGAGATTGGACAACATCTGTCCGGGTTTGCATGTACTATCGGACAGATGTTGTCTGAGTTCCAGTGTAAAGGTTGCGAACTCATTAAATTATAAGCAAGAAACTTGGCGAAACATAGGATTTTTTTTTATATATATATTTTATATAACCTTCATTTCCTTACTAGTTTAGATGCTATTCTAACAAAAATGCACACATTTTATTACAATAAGCTACTTAATCTTGATGTACAGTTGAACTTTTTAAAAACGCTTTTTAGTTTTTAGAGTATAATCTTACAGCTTTTCGTTCATTTTCAATTTGTTGATGGTCTCAGCTGCGGTTTTTGAAAAAAAATATTCCCAGAACTATATGACATTACCATTTTATTTTTACTATTCTGTTTTTACACTTTAGTTTCATGATAAATCCTCATTTAGTTTTCTAGATATTTTCAAGTCTAAAATCGTAAGTAACCGGTCATCATTGGTCGTATAGTATATAAAGACGTTGTATATAAATCATATAGTTCATACATAGTTCACATATATATATAAATGTTCAATAGATAAACCATTAATTTTGTATACTTATATCGTGTTACATAGAAACTGGTCAAAATGTACATAGTAGTGTATCACTACTTGTGATATTGGTTTTAGCTGCCATTGTAAGCATTCCAGGCACAGATGTCATATACGCACCACATTTGTACGTGTTTTTCTACCCCGCCAATTTGGCGAAAATTATGTTTTTGAATATGTTACAATTGGCATGCAGTAGCAGCATGTGACTTTTTATTGCAATATAAAAATAAAATAACGTGAAAAAAAAAAGAGAGTCTAGTATTTAAAAAAATAAATAAAGTAGTTTGATATAAATAATTATTAA
The DNA here is from genome assembly GCA_964019185.1 of Maratus speculifer. Taxonomy (NCBI): domain Eukaryota; kingdom Metazoa; phylum Arthropoda; class Arachnida; order Araneae; family Salticidae; genus Maratus; species Maratus speculifer. The sequence continues at coordinate 254,934,351 of OZ025295.1, read as the reverse complement.
TATAGTATATAATAAAAAACAGCAAATAAACATAAATTTAATTAAAAATGAAAGAGAATCTAGTATTAAAAACAATAATAAAAATAAATAAATGGAAATTTGATATAAATAATTATTAATATAATATATAATAAAAATAAAAAAATAACAGTAAATAAACATAAATTTAATAAAAAAGGAAACAATAAATAAACAGTTATATATAATAAGCTTAATATCTAACAAAGCAGTAAATATAATTTGCACAATAAATTGTAAATGTTAATACTTACAGCCATATATAATGCATGCAGCTGCATCATTTAATCAGCATATTTCACTGAAATCTTTATTTTTTTCCCATTTTATTTCCCTAAGATTTGTTATAAACTTATTAAACGGATCTTCTCCTTGGCAGAGATGTGCGATGCAAAATTGGCGAGGGAAAAAACATGTGCAAATGTTGTGCGTATATGACATCTGTGCCAGTTAACATTTCAGTACAGTTTCAGAAATTTCACATTCAATTTTGAGACATCTGCAATATTAAACAATGTTGCAGAATTACATTCCAAACATTTATATTAATCTCGTGAAATGTTTTTTTTTTTTTTTGAAAGCATTGCATAAATACTGATCTTGGTTTTAATGTTCTTGGTGTTGATCTATTTACTACAAACAATAGTGACATATTGTTGATTGTACTGTAAAATATACTTCTAAGATAATAAACAAATCCATTTCTCGCTTGATTCTTTTAAATTTCTAAAATTTCAAATAAGCTTCAAAAATGAATTACAGAATTTATATTTATATTTTACATAATGTATAATCTTATAACAATAGGAGCGAAATATCCCTGTAATAATCTTATATTGTATTTTAGCTTTTGATAAAAATATTTTCTTTCTCAACTACTATTCATAAAGTTTTCCATTTCTACTCTATGGATCAGAATACATTTTTCAGGACAAAACTGATCTTTTAAAAGCGTCGTCTCTATATTACAACAATACAATTTTCACTTCTTTGCAATCCATTTATCCAAAAGAAATTCAGACATGTTTCATATAATTCTTAAAGCATGATAAACGAAGCTAAACAGATTTTTGATCCCTTATATGATATCATAAAGTAAAGTATTTTCGGTTTAAAAGTATTACCTATCTGTAGTTTTTTTTTAAATTTTAGCTTAACCCTATATGTACCGACGGTACTTTTAAGTACCATTGAAGAAAATTTAATGTCAAACTCATTTACTCTATCTAATAATGAAAGTTTATTTTTTTCCTACACATTAAAATCTGATTAATTTTAGATAGTGTTTAGAAAATTTCAAAACAAAATATTTATAAAAAGTGCTAAAATTCTTAATCATTTTTATCTATATGATTTTTTTTTTAATTTTATGAAAAATTTCAGCTACAAACTTCTTTTAATTTACAGAGAGGCTCATAATGCAATTCTTTTATTCTGTTTTAAGAATAGTGATATTTCCATAAGACTATTTTTAATTAATTAATTTTTTGATTTTTTTGTAAATATTTTACAAAACAAAATATATTTACTGATATTTTATACGTTTTAAGGAAAAAAAAAATTAACTAATTTTCACATTCTTATAATTTAAAAGTTACGGTATATCTTCATACAATAAAGAAGATAATTAAATTCGAAAAAAAAATACAACGGAACTTTATGAATTTGCTAGTGCTAATTTAAAAAATAAAAATAAATAAGCTCTGTTACGACATGTTTTCTTGAAAGATTTAACTTTACTTAGATTTTTATGAACATTCCTTCGGCCATACCCTACCTCCTTAAATCCCTTATGAACCTGATGTGCAAGAGATTTCACATAAATTCTCAATTATCTCTTCATAGTCTTCATACTCGGAATGTCCAGAAGTTTAATACTCCGATACCGAATATTAGTCCTCTGGTACGAGATTTACCTCAGTTCAACACTACACTTGAAATTAATGATTTAACAAGAGATCTGGGCCTTTCGAATGAGGCAGTTGAATTGTTGGACTCCAGATTGAAAGAAAAAATGTATCTTTTCCGCCAATGAAATCTATTTTTATTTGCATAGAAATCGAGAAGAGTAATTACACTACTGGCCATTAAAATTGCTACACCATGAAGACGACATGCTACAGACGTGAAATTTAAACGACAGGAAGAACATGTTGTGATATGCAAATAATTTGATTTTCAGCGCATTCTGTCAAAACAGGTTCCGGCAGCGACACCTATAATATGATTAAATGAGGAAATTGTTCAGCCGGTTTCTCACACAGAAATTGCATTTGAGTATTGTTGCCTGGTGAAAAATTGTTGTGATACTTTGTGCAAGAAGGAGAAATATTTACCAGTATGTTTCTGATCTTAATAAATGTCAAATTGTAGCCTACCAGAATTGCGGTTTACTTTACCAATATTGCTGCTCGCGTTGGTCGAGAACCAATGACTGTTCGTAAAGTATGGAATTGATGAATTCAGGACGGTAATACAGAACGCCTTACAGTTTCTCAACGACCCCCTATCATTAGCAGCCGAGAAAATAGGCATGTTATCCGTATGTCCGTAATGGATAGTGGAAGTGTGTAACGACCCCTGAGTCAAAAAATGGGGTCATTTGCAAGTCAAAATGTGTCTGCACGGACAGTTCGACAACGTTTGCAGGAGCATGGAATCTCAGCTCGGAGACCATGGCTGCAACTTCCCTTGACGCTGCGTCATAGAGAGGATTGCTTTTAATGGTGCGATCAAGGACGAAACTACGGTGCACGAATGACGAGGCGTCATGTTTTCAGATGAATCCAGATTCTATTTGCAACATCATGATGGTCGCATTTATGTTTGCCGTCGTCATAGTGAACGAACATTGGCAGCATACATTCGTCATCGTCATACTGGCCCATCCCCTTGCGTGATGCCATGGGGTGCAATTGGATACACGTCTCTGTCGTCTCTTGTTGGCACTGACGGCTCTTTTAACAGTGCACGTTACATTTCTGATATTTTACGACCCGTGGTTTTACCTTTTATTCGAGATCTGAGAAACCCTATATTTCAGTAGGATAATGCCCGACCGCATATTTCCAGAACTGTACGGACCTTCCTTGATATGGAAAATGCTCGGCTATTGCCCTGGCCAGCACGTTCCACAGATCTCTCACCAATTGAAAACATCTGGTCAATAGTCGCCGAGCGACTGGCTCATAACCATACGCCAATCACTACGGTTGATGAACTGTGGCATCGTGTTGAATCTGCATGGTCATCTGTACCTATACATGCCATCCAATCTCTGTTTGACTCAATGCCTAGGAGTACAAGAGCTTTTACAAGTGCTGATTTCTCAGGATCTATGCAACCAAATTTCTTGAAAATTTAATCACTTGTTATTTATATCATAATATTTTTGTCCAATAAATGTCTACATTGTTATCTGCATTTTTTCCTGGTGTAGCAATTTTAATGGAAAGTAGTATAGTTCAGTACTTTGATGAAGAGTAGAAGGTGGTCTATTGCTCTGCTATTTCAGAACTGGTGAGCAATTTTAGTATCATTTACGGTAAAAATGAATGTAGGCAATTAACAGATTCATTGAAAAGAAACTATGAAGCCGCCATTATGCATCTGTTTCAGTTGAGAAATTGGTGCATTTAAAAGAACGCTTGCAAAACTAGGATGTCGTTGTCAACAAAATAAAATATGCCGATGTCGTTTGCACTATTTGTGTGATTTGAAAGTTATTTCATGCTTCTTTGTAAACAAAACGGATACACAAAATACCCAGACTTCACTGGTGAGTGGGGCAGCCGCTATAAGAGTCCACATTGGGTAAAAAAAATAGAATTAGGCAATCGTGATTTTGACCCATTTATTGCTATAAAAAATCAATTACTGGAAAATCAATTTGCGTCACTAAGAAATAATTATTTTACATAGATATAAATGGATAAACGCCGCTGTTGCAGGTAATGTAAGTAAAATTATTTGGCACAATACCTTTTCAAATCAGATTTTAACCAAAATATTAACATCGATTTTGCAAAATCGTTATTGAAAAAAAATGAGGGTCATTTTTAAAATCACAAGACACCAAATAACATAAAAATCAACAAAAACTTCTATTGTATTTTGCAAAAGATTATAAGCGGTCTGTTTATAATGCGATGTGCTGATGAGATTATAAATGAAAATTAAATCAGACTGCTTGCTTGGCTCAAAAATTTAGATAGCATTCAAAGATTTTTCCATAATCAGAATTCTGTTTCAACGGAAATATGTACACTATGTTTTACAACAATGATAATAACAATGACCTTTTAGCATCGAATATAAATGCTATACTTTACACTTACATCGCACTGAAGCTTATATGAATAACAATTACGATATCTATTCCAAACTGAAAAGCAATATATCTAACAATAAGAAACTTTTAATTCATTGAAATATGCATAAGAAATGAAAAATAGAATTTGGAATATTTTATATTTTACTAAAGCGGAAACTTAAAATACTTAAAATATAAAAGTTTTGTAATGTGAGTTTCCATAGATAAATGGTTCTAGATTTTATAACAATTGAATTCAATTACGATGTGTACACTGTCCGAAAAATTATAATACAAAATATAAATGGTGTATTTCTGGGATTTATATAAGCACAATTTATAACTATTGATGAAAAAATTTAAGGGGGCTTTTGCTTTAATACATTTTTTTCATACTATTTTATATTCTGTATATTTTAAAGTATTTTAGTACAACATGTCCATTGTTTTAAAGTGTTTTGAAGCACTATAAATACATTTTACTAAAATGACTTTTCAAACTGTGCGGAATCAGAACCAGTACTATTAATAAGACGTAGCTAAATTATTATCATTATCATTAACTATTATATAATTTGTTGGAGGTTGGACCATATTTCATCATTTTTATTTTTAAAAACATACATTTTTAAAAACACATTAAAGTTTTAAAACGGGAGGGGGGGGAGGTAAAAATGGTCCTTTTATTCTAGTTCTTGCCTCTTTGTTGATTTTTCTTTTCTTTTTTTTATTTATTTTTTTACTCAAAAATGCTTGAAACTCAAGAAAATATTATTTATTTCCATAATCCTTAGCACTTTTCTTTGAAGGGATTCTGGTAATTTTTCAGATCCTACCTGATCGGAAGTCCATTGTGAGCACGATAGAACCTTCATCCAAGCAACCTAACCCACAGCATGTATAGCATGTATTTTTATTTAAAAAACAATTGAAATGTTTATCAAATGATATAATGACTCATATTCTATAAATAACATGCAATAAACAACATACAAAAACTCGGACCTCCCCCTCCTATTCTAGAAAAAAATTGGTATAAACATATTTTTTACACATGACATAATGTAGTCAAATCTTCAATTAAAGAGTTATTCATAAACCATAATAAAATAATAATAAATAAAAAATGAATAAAAAATATATTTGTTATGTGCAAGGTATTAATTATTAAGGTTTTCTATTTGTATCATGTATTTTAAAAATAAATAAACCTGATATTTCAGTCTTTAACCGAAAATGCATTAACTTTTTGTGGGGATTTTCAGATTGCTAATGAGTTTTCTCTTTCGTAAAATTTCATGGTGTACCAACACTGTCAGAAAAATTCGTCAATATACACTAAATTATCGCTATTTTTTCACAAATAATTACCATATTCCCAGAAAAAGTATTTGATCTGTGAATTCATTCTGAACGTCGAAAAATGAAGATGAGATGCCGTTTATTTCTTGCACGCATGCGTATTGGGTCTGTTTGTAATAAATTCGAATTTATTTTTAAAATGAAAAGCAAAATATTCTATAGATTAAAATGTCTAATTTAGTTTAAAAAGACACAAATGTTTTCGAATTTAAAAATAAATAACAATTACTTTCTTCATTCATTCAAAAAATCTCACAATTTGTTATTCGTATTCAAAGTTGGATAAGTTGAATAAAGTTGAATTTACTAAGTTATTTATGTAATAAATATTCCCATTTAAAATATACTTTAAGTGAACACATTTAAAATACATTTTAATTTTTAAAAAATGCAAAAAGAAAAAAAATGATATTATTCAAAAAAATCTTGTCATAGAACATCCATATTTTTCTTCTAGCAATCTACGTAAGTATAATTAAAATTCACATTTTTATACTATATTAATATAAACGTAAAAAACCCCAGCCACAGTTTCATTAAAGATGAAATCTTCCCGAAATTAACTTCAAAATTAAAAGCTCTTTAACAAAATAAACAAAACCACACTCATAAGAAATAAAAGCTTCTACTTCAAAGCACTTTTCACCTGAGTAATCGTGGCGCCGAGGCAAGGCGCTAATTTTCTTTTCCAGACTTTTTTCAAAAGACGGATATTTTACCTCTTTTGACGGAGAAAAATAAATATATATTCGTCAATATACAGACAATTTCTGGCAGCAGTGCTGCCAGTACTTTTTCTGTGAAGAGACGGAAGTTTTTGAAAAGTGAGTTTCGAAGTGAGAGAAATTAGAAAAAGTTGAAATCAAGATTTCCAAAGTCCTTTGGAGATACTTCGAATTGGAAAGGACATTAGATGTCTTGCACATTTAATATCAATTTTTTCACGAATTTTTAAAATTTATTTTTTAAATTCTGATTTATTTCTATAATTTCAGTAAGAATGGACGTCATTTAAACTAATAGGGAAAAAAAATCTTATTAGAATCTGCTAGGTTTAGAATCTATTATTACTTTATTAACCATTTCCAGCGCGGAATAAAACAGCTTGAAATAATTTTCTTACACCAGTATTTATAAACGAATTTGTTATAAAATACGAGCTTGATTATTTTTAAGTACGCTACAAAAGGGAATTTTTAATTAATTTACAGCTTGAAATAATAATTTTCTTTCACCAGTAGTTATAAACGAATTTGTTAGAAAATACGAGCTTGATTATTTTTAAGTATCTTACAAAATGGAATTTTTAATTAATATTCTGTGTGTCAGTAAAATAAAAACTGTTTTTTAAGGGTACTTCCCATGAAAGGGTTAATATGCCAAAGAAAACTTCCAGCTTTGCAAATAACATTCATGAAAGACGAACTTGTTTCATCTTCTCTCTGACCAACTGGAAAATTCCGTTAAAATCTAAAATTTTTCCATAATTTTCAGAAAAATTATATTCCTTGATTAAAAAAAAGCAAAACGTTATTCGTTTCGAAACTCTGAATAAATTCAATTGCAAAATGTTTGTGATTGCATTTCAAGATTATTTAGCGAAAACGGAATGCAATGTTCCATGGTATATTTTACACAAAAACGGGAGAATTTAGATGAAACAAAACTGTATAGCCTGTTTTTAAACGAAAAGTGGCTACGAGTGTATTTTTTTAATTGACGAAAGTTTACGGTAATTTACTGCCGTGTGGTTTACTACCCCCACTCACCGGTGAGAAGCAAAGCACAATTCTCTCTCAAATTTTTATATTTACTCAATATTTAGTTACATATTGAAGCAATGGAAGAATTTCTAAAACATATTTAATGAATATGAGTACATCATTGCATAGCATACTTACTTGCATAGCATACTTACATGTCTCTTTGAAAAAGAATCCATCTATAAAATGTTAAAAAAAATAAACATACATTATTGAACTCTGTTGTACATAATTTTATTTTAGTTTTCATAAATATTTTCTGTAAAATTAGTATACAATATTTAAATTAGAAAAAATTTAAATGTGTAAACGAAAGTATCAAAGTAGATATATAATGGATAATGTTTGATAGGCGGAATTTCAAGGCTTTTTTTCTTTCCCCAATTGTATAATTTACAGACTAAAACTATTTTATTTATTACTTCACATCGGTAGTTACTATTATAATTTGAAAGAAATAAATATTTTCTTTTGTCCTTCAAATAAAATAAAATGACTTCATTTTTTATAGAGCTGACTACATTATTATATGTGTTTTGCATTGTTTATGGAATCCATTTCTATATTTGTTGTCTTTTATATCATGAAATAAAAGTAATGTGAAAAAGCATATGTGCACTCGAAAAAATACTATAATTCTGAAGTTTTCTTGAAACTTGAAACAATACTACTTTTATTCCTCATAAAAAAATATCAGATTCGCATATACAACTAACAAGGAAGGTCTCCATACGGGCATACTCAGAAAAATCTGAAAAAATTACAGAATGTTCTTCTCATATAGTTATATATGTTTATAAAAAAATTTCGGCGGAACCTCCTTATAACGTCCGTAAAAAAATAGTTAAAATTTCGTTTATTTGGCGATTTATCTCCGGTTGGCGAAAAAACGAAATTTTGAAAAATACGCTTTCACGCTTCGAATACTTTTTAAAGAAAAACTTTCTATGTTCAATTTATTTAAATAAGTTTAGTTTAAGTAATTTTAGTTTTGCTTTTTTACTTTACTTTAAGTGTAATTTTGTCATATACGTTTATATGTACTTATAACAAAATGAAATTAATATATTTTATCATTTAAAACACAATTTAAATTGATTAAAATTGTTCCAAATTGAAAAATACTCTGTTAAAAATCTGCTGCATTTTGTTGCAACGCATTCCCTTGCTTGTATAGAAAACGGTTACTTGGCCGTGAAATGGAGCTTTCTCATTGGTTGGAATAGAGATATTATATACAAGCGGTGGAGTGCGTTGCAACAAAATGCAGCAGATTTTGAACAGTGTATGACATGGTCAATTCTCCGTGCTATGGAGCATTCTCATTGGTCAGAAGAGAGATATTCTATAAAAGTAGTGGAGGGACGTTGCAGTAAATGCTGCAGATTTTTAACAGTGAAGTCAATTAAAATCAATTTTCAGATTCGTTAAAATCGTGTGCTTTTGGCGAGGGAATGCACTGTTCGCCAAATCCCGCGTCGCTTTCAGCTTTTCACGCCAAATATTCCAAACTATTTTATTTTTTTACATATCTGATAATGTAATTCCGCCGCTAATTTTCACTGATCCTTTATTACCTACATGAGTAGTTTAATTCGTATTTTTTTCAAAAAATTCTGAGTATGCCCCCAATGGAGACCTTCCTTGTAAGTACTAAATCTCTAAATAACATATCTCGCTTAAACAAACATAAGACTTGTTTTCAATGAAAGTTTCTTTTTGTACTATATGCAATTGAAAGATTGAACGTTTCGGATTTTTAGTGTTTAGTCTTTAAAAATATTTTAAATATTTTTTAAATGAGTAAAATGACGTTCCACGCATATTAACCTGTAACCTTTTAATAAGTGTAGTAATATTCACTTTTAAAAATATGTATACTAGTAAGAAAAGGTTTCACCTTGCTGCGTGTCTGTCTGCAATGCTTACAAAAGCCTACTTTAAGTTCAAAGCTGCACACACACACAAAAGAGAAACTGCTATTTCTGAATTTTAAACTTGGCAATAGATTTAATATCGATTTTTTTATGTTCTTACTTTTCAAAAATATCATGTTTCATAATTATTAATAGTAGATTTCTTCGAAATTTGAATACAAATTGTGTAAGCTAAGTAATTTTTAGCGTTTGTATGTTCCTTAGAATTTAGACACCGGTAGTTTTTAAATATTTCTTCTTTCTAAAATAAACAGAGAAAAAACATTTACTAAATTTATTGACATTTATCTAATATTGAATTTATCATTAATGAATGTAGATCAATGGTGCACTTTCAACACCGAAATATTTCATTTTTCATTTTTATATGTAATATTATTATACATTTATAGTATTCGAATGTTGTAAAATTTACATTTACATCTGCATTTACACGTATATATGTGTATTAAAACAAAACGTTTTTGTGCTATTGCATATTTCAATTATAAATGCCATAGCATTAATATGTTTCTATCATAGATTGTTTATTTTATAATGTTACTTTTTAAGTCTTAGCTTTATTTTCATAAATTTAATTAAAGAACTTTTCGTTCTAATTAGTTTGGATAACACTCTATCGGACCTATTGTAACTCTTTTCAACTTCGAATATATATATTTAGAATAGCTAAAGACTGAAATGAAAAGAATCCGTAATTGCACTCTTTAATGCTGACAAAAATGCCGCTTTCCTTAATGATCTTTTCTTTGAAATCTTTCTTACTATTATTAGAAGGACAAAAGCAATTCTAAGTTTAAATGGCAAGTATTTTATTTTTTTTTTTTCATTTTATTTATAAGTTATCAAAGGCGTCAAAATCTGAATAATTAAATTATTTTAAATCCGTTTCTGTTGCAAATGCAAATACTTGGAAATAATTAAATAAATCAAAAGAAAAAAAGACAAGGCTTAATTTTGATAATATCTTTGTAAAACAGCATAATTTAAGCGATCTTTAGTGCGCGTTAGACATAAATTATAGTAAAATTCGTTAAGGATGTATTAAAGGGACAATTTTGGTTACAGGCATAATTTGTGAGAATTACAAATTGATATAAAAATATGTATCCATCATCCATTAGTTGAAACATATATTATTGGCATTTTGAAAATATACAAAAAAGTTTGAAAAAAAGGAAAATTAAATAAATTACAAGCAAGTAATGTTGAGGGTAAAAAAAGTGTAGTGATGGCTGATATGATTTGAAATTATTTGAAAAAATATTAAATACTATTTTTAAACACGTATTCAATGAATAAGAATGCCGTTACAGCATTTATCTAACGGAAATGGTTTTTGTTCGCAAAATTGCATGTGTTTGAAAAGAGAACTTTTTTTCATAATTTTTAATTTTTGTAAAATATTTGAAAAATAATTTTAAAAAAGTCGTACGCGCAAGAAAAATTTACTCTTCAATTATGTTCAAAATATAGTTTTGAGAAAGACGCAGTAATGTAGTGACACAAGAGTTTTTTCTTTTCAATCTGAATATGTCCTGCCGTTATAATTATTTATACACTACATGGCCAAAGATGACAGCCCACTTTCAATTTTTGACATTTGTTAAATATCTCGAAAAATACTCGAGGAATTATCCTGAATCCTTACGTGTGTAAACATAATAGTACAGGTCATATATTTCCGTAAAGACATTCTCCCGAAACTCCGCCGTCAACAAATTGAAAAAAAAAAAAAAAAAAAAAAAAAAAAAAAAAAAAAAAAAACGAAAAGCTCTTGGATAATCGTGTCAAAACTAATGTAGCAAAAGCGTCCAAACTGTACATTATGATTAAAGAGCTTATTGTAATTAATCGTTTTCATTTTTATGCGGATAGCATGGATACTTGTAGAAATACTACGGTTTTTATGAAAAGAGTCACACATTTTTTCAAGTTTTTTTATTATAATTTGCAGAGTTCTTTATAAAAAATACTGTTTTTTTTAAACACCACAAAAAATAATCTATTTAGTACCCTCTAATCAGAATTACAAAATATAAAAAATTGTATGAAAAATGAGCAGTTTTACTAAATATTTTTTCATTGCGCATGCGTCAAAGTTATCAAAATTTCATTTGCATATTGTGTTAGCTAAATGTATAGAGCAGCTTTTGTAAAAGTCTCAAAAGCATAGCTTAAAAATTCTGAAAGTTCGTCGACTGAATAAGCATAAAATCCTTTGTTCCCAAAATGAATCAAAAAGATGAGGGGTTGTATTCATTTCTCCAATGATTATTGCCAATATGTAATACCCAATATGGCACGTACTACTACATTTTAATACAACCGTCAGTGCTCACTGATGACGGTGAGCACTGACGACTGCACGCTAAATGCTACAGAACCGGTCTGCTGCTTTTATAATACTATATTTGGTGCTGTTTAACGTTGCTTATTTTTGTATTCCAATATCAAATATTGCTATTTTGCATAACTTCTTTTTATAATACACTTATCTATTTATAAGGAACTAAACTCGGTACTGTGTATAAAAGGTAATGCATATTTAAAATTCATTTGGCATTTCATACAGCAAAATTCATTGTAGTAATGATCTTCATTTTTCCAGTGTAGCTTATACAACACTGTTGTTAAATTCTTAAACTTTTCATTGTGCTAAAGAAGCTTGTGTAGAAAACAACTCGCAAAGGGTATAGCCGGGTTTCTTAGTAAAATATGCTCTTGAGTCAACCACATCGAGTCCTACATGGATCGATAGCCCATAAAAAGAAATTCATTTCTCCCCAGTTTTAAGTTAGTATCTTAAGACCATGGGGGGTAATGGCCCTAAATGCCTGTTTTGGAAAAGAGCGCATTGTGACGAAACTACTGAGCAGATTTCAAAGAAAAAAATAAGGGATGTAAAAACCTCTGGACGAATGTTTGACTTTTTTTCAGATTTTTTTTTGAACAAAAGAACAAGTTTTCAAACATTTTTCCTGATTCTAAATGTACATTTTAATTAAAAATAAACTGAAATTTCTGAGTGACCATCTTAATTTTTTTGCATAAAGTACTATGAGACATGATGCATATTCACTATCAATTTCAACTTTCTAGGTATGGTGCATAATATTAAAAAAGGGGCAAAATAATATTTTGGCGGAAATGTATGACGTGTCTCGGACAAATTTCACGACTTCTTTTAAAAATACCGTGTGAATTAATATGTGATATTTGAAAAGAAGGCGTGAAATTTGTCCGAGACACGCCCCACATAACAGCCGGAATATGATTTTGCCTTTTTTTAATAGGATGCACCATACGTAGAAAGGTAAAATCGATAGTGAATATGCATCATGTTTCATAGTATTTCATGCAAAAAAATAAGGTGGTCACTCAGAAATTTCAGTTTATTTTTAATTAAAATGTTCATTTAAAAACAGGAAACATGCTAGAAAACTTGTCCTTTTGTTTAAAAAATCTGAAAAAATTGTCAAACATTCGTATGGTGGTTTTTTACATCCCTTATTTTTTTCGTTGAAATTTTCTTAGTAGTTTCGTCACAACGCGCACTTTTCCAAAACAGGCATTTGGGGTCATTACCCCCCATAGTCTTGAGATACAAACTTAAAACTGGGAGAAATGAATTTCATTTTATGGGTTATCGATCCATGTAGGACTCGATGTGGTTGACTCAAGGGCAGATTTTACTATGAAACCCGGCTATACCCTTTGTAAAACCCGCTTTGGTCCGTGGCGCGTTTTTCCAGATAAGTTTTTATTTAACTTTTTAATACACAAGATTCGTAGTGTGACACTTACTCAATGCAAACTAGTCGTGAGCCCCATAGTATTAACGAAGGTTTCGCATTCATAATACATTAAAAAATATTAGGTATTTTAATACCAAAAATTTCGTAACATAGTGACCGCTCTATCCGAAGTAATGAAGGTTTTTCTTTAAGTAAATTAAATAGTATATTTAAAAAATCCTGGACAACATTATTTTATTTCTTATGCGTACGAATCTTGATTTATTAGATTAATATTAATTAAATTAGTATGTTTGCAAAAGTATGAAGTTTTGCTGTACAGGAAGGGTTTGCTAGAACAGCATTGCTTTATAATGCTACGCAACTATACTGCTACTAGTATTGCATTACACAAATATATTTTTAAAAGTTGTTATCAAGACATGAAAAGCCGATTGTATATAGAATACGTCAACCTCGTCATTTATTTATGTCAAAACCATCCCTGACTTTAAGGGTTAATTCCTCGGCTAATTACCGACGTATTTTTTCGTAAATCAATATCAGCGATTCTTTTATACTTCTACTACGATACGTAACTCCAACGCTTCTCCAAACTTTGCTCAACACCCACAAATCGAAATTTTATGTGTAACAAAAAAATGGCCTTTACTCAAAAACCAATATCGACTAACCGCTGTAGTTTTTCTGCAATATTTAATGTAACATCTATAAATTCTAGTTTTAATACAATAGATTCGGAATTAGACGGGGGAGCGTAATTTTGCTCTACATTTTCAGCGATATCTCTGAAAATATAATACCTAAAATTAAAAGGAATATAGTTTTGAGTTAAGCGTAATGAGAGCTTTCAACACATATACAAGAAAAATATTTTTTATTCCTTCAAGTAACTCAAATCCCTCCTAAATGTATTTGTAAATGTTTAATAATCTGTAAATATTTGTGATAATAGACTTTATTACTTACCCCTTTTCAGATTTCCCTGTTTCATAGCTTATAAGAGAATGGCTGTGACAGATGGACAGACAAACACAGAAATGATCTTATAATGGTTCCTTTTACACTTTATAAGTTCTGAACACTAAAAATGAAACAGTGGAAATAAATAACTAAAATTAAATTGCTATAACTTCCATTTACTCTAGAGAAAGGCCTACTGTAAATTTTTCTTAATATGTTGCGTGATAATCCATACATGATTTCGAAAGAAACAGCACACGCAGTCAACTAGACAAACTGAATCGTATAAAAAGTTTTAACCAAATTGGAAATTTCCTAATAATACACCTTTAGGTAAAAAGCGACAGGGGTGACAAGTATTGGACAGGGCTTTTCAAGTAGTAATTTCTAGTTGTGATGCAGTAGACACCCTTTAGAAATGTATCTGATTGATTCAAATAAAAAAATACTGTGTCCAAGCTTACAATACATGTACTGTGTCTACGCTTAAGGATATAAAAGTCAATGTTTGAAAGTTTTATAAATCAAAGCAAAATCTAACAAAACAAATCTTCCAATTTATTATTCAAACTAAAATATAACACATAGAAATAATGATAGATTTTAATTATTTAATTTACCTTAATCTCACACTACAAATATAAATTGAAATTTTCAAATTTGTATTTTTTCAAACCTGTATTTGATTATCAAAATTTAGTGTTTAATCTTAAAAAAAAAAAAAAAAAAAAAAAAAAAAAAAAAAAAAAAGAAGAAGAAATATGCATTTTGAGAAGTATGTATCTTTTCCAGGTATTGTTCATTTACTACTAAGAAACTACAATACACATTCATGTTTTTTTTCTTTTTAATCAAATTTTGCTCAATATTTTTTAGAAAGAAAACAGCACTTCCACCCCCCTTCAAAAAACAAACAAACATAAAGGCATTTAAAAATTTTCATTTCCAACGATTTTCATTAAATGACTTTTGAATACTATTATATTTTTGGCGTAAAAGTCCCTTCACGCCAATTTTTTTTCTTTTTATACAGTTTTGTTTTACGTCTGTTGTAAGGAAACCGAAAAGCAGTCATTTATTCGTTAAAAAAATATATGATATAAATAATAATATTGCTCAAAGTTTAAATTAAACTAAAAATTTTGTTATACATTCGTTTCATTTAAAGAATTTATATACATATATAAACTATTATTATATACATATATTAAAGACTTTTTTTCATAAGTTAAAAAGTTAAAAAGTATTTGTTTGAAACAATATAGTATCTACAGCAGCTGCATTTGAATTAAAAATTTAAACATTGTAATTTTTTGTCTTACTTTTTAACATTTATCAAAAAGTACTACACAACAATAGGCACCCATATTAATATTTAATACATATTTATGTAAGCGATGTATAATGAACAAGTCACTGTTACACAAATGTCACAGATATTATGCTTCGTCAAGCAATTCCATTTATTCAAAAAATAAAAAGAATAATATTAATTTTATTTGCAAAACATATATAATATTGTACACAAAAAACAATAAATACATCCATATTAACCTAAATTAATAAATAAAAAGTCTGCATTTTTCAAACACAATTGTTAAAAATATATAATCATAGAAAAAAAAAACCTTTTTTTTTTTTTTTTTTTCATTTAAAAGCATTTTGAGAACTACAATCTATGGACCACTCTACTGAATCCTCTGCAGAATTTTTAAATGGATTTACAGAAATAATATCGTAAGTCATGTCTGGATGAAATAAAAAGCGAAGTAAGCGAGCTTTAAAACTGGTTTTCAGGGAAATTGTCGACCCGTTTTTGATGAAAATTGAAATTTATATTCAGCAGATTACGCTCCTGACTTATGAAGTTTTTCCATTAGAACATTTTTATTTTAGAACAATACAAGTGTTTCAGATTTTTTTTTTAAATTAAAATCAGATTTTTTTTTCTAAAACTAATGATTTCTTAGAAACTGTCTATAACATAGTTATATATTAATTCTTAAATATTATATTTTTTCATCCCCTTCTGATATTTGATATTTTATCTTGAACAAAAAAAAAAAAAAAAAAAAAAAAATCAATTTAAATCATTTATGTTTTTTCTTATTATTTGTGATGCAGATATTAATTTTATATAAAATCTTTACGTCCTTAAATCTCATGTTGATATTTTAAATGAATCGATGCTTTTATTTGACATATCTTGTTAAAGAATAATAATTTCAATTGTAAAATATCTGAACTTTAATCGATCTGAGTTAGATAATTCTTCATGACAATATGTTACAGTGACATCGATTTTATGATTAACATCGAATATAAATTATCTGTTTAAAGAGAATTTACAGTTCACGTTTGTTTTTTAATGATTAAAGAAATGCCGATAAGGCTTTCTTCCAAACATTTATACTTTGCGTCTAAAATATTAGTAGTTATTTTGCAAACTCCTCATATTTTTACATATTTGTAGATGAAAAAAAAAAAATCCGATTTTAAATTTAAACGCAAACATATATTATTCAACAGAAGTATTTTTAAAAGATTTTGCGATTCTCAAATACTCAAAGAAAACCTCAATAATAAATAAAGTATGTTTTCATATTTAAAAAAAAATCACTAACAAAAAACAATTTAAAAAAATCTTAGATAATTTCTTAAAGCTGGTAGCAATCCTGCAATAATGGACATATTTTTCTCTGTTATCACATATAAAATGTTAATTCGCATACAGTTTTTTTACAAATTTATTCTTCAGGTTATAACATGAAAAATAAGCAGATTTTCATAACTTCTCTACAAGTTGAAAAATATGGAATTTTCTTTTATTTATCAATTTAAAACAGTACATAAAATGATAGATTTAACAGTGCGTTACTAAAACTTTAGTAAGTATCTTTTATTCAACAATAACAGAAAATCTTGTATAAATCCATTATTTTCAAGTTTTAATGTATAATACAACAAGCGAAATGCTACATGCGCTAACCAGGGGTCATACGCATTAGGAAATACATTAACACAGATATCAATATATTCTAAAAAATTAAATCTGTAATCTCACAAATGCAAAATTTCCGAAATCTGTATGTTTAGTAACATTTTATCTTTATACTGTACAAAAAAAAAAAAAGATATAAATATACAAAACTTATTTTTATAAAACTATTTTTAAAAATCTGTATCTTTACAAACGAATCTACTAAAATAAAAGTCATCTTACTAAAATTTCATTTGTATCCTTGTTTTCAACTATATTGTATAATTACATAATATATTGTAGGCCTCCCAAGCATCCTACAAAATTCTTAGTAACCTTACAGATCTCTTGATTTTCTGTGTAAATCTGTATCTGTTACACGAATTTCTGCTGTTGCCATTGCATAAAAAGTTCTAAAAATCCCAGTTTCTTAGGAAACTTTTAGTAAGTTTACAGATTTATTTTTTTTTTACTGTGTAGGATATTTAGCTTTCTTAAAAACAGGTTTTTTTATAAGAAAATCTGGTACGGAAGAATTTCCTGGAGATGAAAATTTAGGAAGTGCACAACCCCTTTGTGTTACTGTTTCTATCCCTTTGAAATTTTATTCAACTATCATAAAAGCATTTCTCACCAGAATTTTTGGTTTAAACAATTTACATTATTTACTGAATTTGAGTTTTCATGGATATGGACAGTATGTGTGTTAGAACCCACTAGATTTTCCTAATGAATGTTGTTGCCGGTAAATGAGTTATACTCCCGCGCCTGTGACTTGCTTAACCAATAATATTCCAAAAATTCGTCTCGCATAGTGCCTACCCACACTGTAAAAAAAATTGTAAAGTTAAAAAAAGATTTTTTAGGAAACTGGGATTCCTAAAGCTTTTTATGTAACGGCGGCAGCAAAAATTCATGTTACAGATACAGATTTGTACTGAAAATCAAAAAAATCTGCAGGTTTATTAAGAATATTTTAGGAAACTGAGATTCCAAGAATTTTTATGGGACTGCAGCCCAGGTTACAGATAAAATTTTAGTAAGATAACTGTAATTTCAGTAGACTTGTTTTTAAAGTTACAGATTTCTGTAGCTTTACAAAAATTAGCAAATATTACAAATATTATTATTACAATTTTTACATTTACATTTTTTCTTCTACAGTGAACAGATAAAGTGTTAGTAAACATTCAGGTTTCGGCAACTTTATATCTATAAGATTACAGATTTTTTTTCTTTTCTTTTACAGTGCAGCGATATGTATAGTACATCCTTTTACTACTCTTGCATCAATTAACTTTGTTCAGTGAATTTCTTTGGAAACTATTGGCATGCATGAAACATAAAGTTTGCGGTTCAAAGGCGTTTTGAATTTATAATTTCCCCACATTTAACTTATAGAGTACTGATAAAATGGAAAATATTCCAATTTAGCATCTACTGATAATGATTTCAAAATACTTACTAAAAAGTGTAGAAAAATAAATTCTAAAAAACACTGATTCAGTTAGAAACGCTGCTTTTATTTAGTCACAAAATCGGGTATGGGACATGTTACCGAAAAACATCAGTGTTGAAAAAATGAAAGTCAGAAACACAAACACACCATCGTATCAGGAATTCCTAATTTCATTTAATTCATCAAGGACTTGTCTATTCAAGATCGAGTTTGAACCAAAATCTTTAAAAATTATCTTAAAATACGTCTTAAGAATTTTCTTAGCAAAATTATTGTTTATTACTGTGCTTTACTGAGTATAATTAAACAGCATGATATGTAATCATTTGTCATTTGCCCAGAAATCCTCATCAAATAATAATCCAAGGCCTGCCTACTTCAACAGACATAGGAAGTTTAAATTAAATCCTCATTATTAAAGATTTTAATATCATGAAAATATCGCAAATAAAAAATCACAGAGAGGAGGAATAACTACTTTTGTTCTTCTTAATTACACTTCCTTAAAGCGAAACTTCGAATAAAACTTACACTCCAATTTATAATCTTTATTCCAAATTATCAGTTCTATCCGAAAATTCAGAATTACCAAACTACCTATTAAATTCCAACGCTGCCAAAAATTATTTCTTGTTGTTCCTAACTGCGGCATGGATACTGGTTGTATAGCTACCATCGAGATCATCGTTCTTCCAATTGTCCTAGAAAACAAGATTTTGACCTATCTAGACCGCACACTGAATTCAAGTGCAACCATTCTCACATTTCAAGTTATAAGGGAATTAAAAATTAAGGGAATGAAATTGAAAGTCTAAAAGTCCTATACACAACATATCTATAATGCTTAATACCAGAAATAAAAACAATTAAAGTAAATTTCAATAATATTTTCCGAAAATTTTAAAATAAACACTAAACCTTTTCAACTCTCCTACTGAAAATCTCTATGAATTTAACAAATTCAGTTATGAAATTCGAGCATTTATTCATATTAAAAAGAAAATTAAAATACACTCAAAATTACACATTTCAACGAAGTTTCCAAAGAATTTAGCAGCGTCCTGTAAAAGATTTCTGGCAAAAAATATATTTTTCAAGGTTATTAATTTTGAGTGAAATGCTGTCAAAAATATTAACACTAACGATGAAATCTTAAATTAGCTTAATCACTCTTATTTGTATTTAAAAAATATTATATATACTTGCAATGTAAATGTATAAACCAGCGAGAACTCGCACCGGGTATGACATGCCCAATCCATTTTCATTTTACACATTTTATTTCGTCTTATCGGATTATGCCAGAATTCCGTGTAGCTGTATCTAAGGGCACATTCTTTCATCAGGGGGAAATTAATTCTATTCTAAGACTAGATTTTGAGAAACAGGTGTTGAAGGGTATCTCATACCCGTGCTAGTTCTCGCGTCAGTCAAATCACAGTTCATACTCAGCGTTTCATACTCAGCAAATAAGAACAAGAATGTAGTTATGTGGTTTACAATGCATACTGATGATAAAACAGACGAAACTACCATGCAATTAAAAAAAAAATAGACATCATTACGTTTTTAGGTTGCGTTCGTAATTATGTAAATCAGTAGCACCTATTGTTGTCGCTCAGTCCGTCCGTCTGTCCGTCTGTCCGCATATAACAACGAAAAACTACCCAACCGAATCGTTTGAAATTAAAAATACATAATTATAATATAATTTTGTCAAGTCATTTCAAATCTTATGAAAATCGGATGGATAGATCAATTACAAAGACAAACAAAAGGATTCCGTTACATTACGGTCAATAGGGAAAAAAGTTTCAAATGCATTTTAATCGTTTGAAATTTAAAACATATAATTATTGCGTAATTTTGTTGAGTCATTTCAAATGTTATGAAAATCGGATGCATAGATCAATTACAGGGACAATCAAAAGGATTCCGTTACATTGCGATCAATGAAAATAAAAAAATTCAAATGCATTTTAATCGTTTGAAATTTAAAAATATAATTATTACGTAATTTCGTCGAGTCATTTCAAATGTTATGAAAGTCGGATATATAAATCATTTACAGGGACAAACAAAAGTATTCCATTACATTACGGTCATTTGGGAAAAAGTTTCAAATGCATTTTAATGATGTTACATTCATTCGAACATAATAGAATTGGCATGAATCTATGAAATATATACTAAAATATGCATTCTGTACAATCTGTGATGCAAAGAATTTTCATTATTAAATTACAGGGCCACACAAAAGTATTCCACTACATAATGCTATACTGGGAAACATTGTTTGGGACGTGTTTTTCTTCAACTATTTCACATTTTATGAATAAGATATACGTTGCTGAGGTGTAATAAAAGTTACTTCCTGCATATTTACAGAAACGTATAGATTTCGACTACTATACTGTATCCGGAGTACGCTCTGCTATATCAGCAATATCTGAATATTTTTAAAAATTCGTTATGGTACGAACGCACCTCATTTGCTACGTTCACGTGCAATTTCCAACTTGTATAATCTTACGAAAGGAACTGTGGACGCCGATGAAATGGCTACGGCATACACTACAGTAAGAATATCAAAACCTTGGCCAATGGTTATTTTACTTTCAAAGTTGAATGTGGCTGTTATTAATGCCGAGATTATTTTAATGTCTATGAAAAATCCACCTATACAGTTTAGAAACGGATGTTTCTTTTTTAAAATAGTGAGTCTCGTTCTTATAGAACAACACAGAAACCGCAAGCCTGAAGGAAAACAACATGTCAAAATATTTCGAAGAAACTGGTAATAATTAATAGTGAACTATCTGCAAAAACTCAAAGTGAATCATAAACGATGTACATTTTGTCCAAGTAATAAGGACAGAAAATCAAGGTTTATGTGCCAAAAATGTGATAAATGTCTCTGTGTTGAACTGCAGTATGTAGTTTCTGAAAATTGTCTTTACGCATGTAAATATGCATTATTAAATTCACTAAAATTCTTTAATGCATTATTTTGTAATATTTAATTACGTAAAATTTGCTTATCAACAGTATTAATTGATATTTCAATAACAAAAATGAACTAGGGTATGAGATACCCGACGAGAGTTCCCGTGTTCAAAAATGAGTGCGTGTTCTCACGGGTTAATCGTTCTTTAGTTTGTTTAGTCCGTATTAAATTTCTTGCCCTCTTTTTTCCTTTTTTTATTTTTTTATTTATTTTTTTATCATCTGTTTCTCTTGCACTTTTCTATATGATATTGAGTTGGTGCGACTTTTTGAAAATTCTCCTTTTTTTTTTTTTTTTTTTTTTTTTTTTTGCTTGTTTTCTTTAATACAGATTTTTTATTTTAGGTAGACGTTTAATCTCAGCACGAAGTCATGCTTATTATTACGAAGTTCAACATAGATTGGGTATAAAGGCTACGTTTTACTAAGAAAGCCAGTAAACATTTGCACAGTTTAATATGCACTTAGCTAA
The DNA here is from genome assembly GCA_964019185.1 of Maratus speculifer. NCBI lineage: Eukaryota > Metazoa > Arthropoda > Arachnida > Araneae > Salticidae > Maratus > Maratus speculifer. The sequence goes on along the minus strand of OZ025295.1, from coordinate 254,912,321 downwards.
TAAAGCGATGTAAATTTCAGGTTAGAATCAAAAGAGGTAAAGTTTAGAAAACCGTCGATTAAACGCAGTCATGGTATTACAAAAAAAAATGCTGTAATTATACCGTTTTTTCAAGTGAAGAATAAAATAAAATATAATAAATTCATATGATCATATATTAAATCTATTAACAAACCTATAATTATTAACAAATAAAAAAATACTTAAAAAATATTAAACTGTAATAAAATCTTATATAACGTAACAAATCATGAAAAAAAAAGATAATAAATGGAAATAATAATTATTCATCTTTATTTAAAAATTAAGTTTAGTAAAATGACAAATTTTATGATTCTTTTAGATATTCTAATACGCATGTACCTATTATTTTAAACCTGTACTGTTAAATAACACTCAGCAGAAATTTAAGGAAAAAATATATTACTTATCAACTGTTTAATCTTTAAAGTCATTAATAAATGTTTCTAAAATTTAAATTTCGTAAAACAAATTTTAAATTATGAGATTGTAAAATAAGATTTTGTTCTCTCAAAGAGGTTAAAAATGTAATTTCTTAAGTTTTTGAAAAAAAAAAATATACATGTTATTCTTCTTTAAAAGCAATATGTAATTATCGGAAAACAGTTAGAATCTAACAAAAGTCATTTATTTACTGTCAATTTAAAAGTGTTTTAATAAATATGTATACAGCAATTCCTTTTTCTAAAACATGTAATTAATCTTCATCTTATATATGTATGTATATATATTCATCTACTTTACTTGAAATGGATAGTATAATTATTTAAAAAAAGGATACATTGTATGTCAGGATGCGGTTGTATCTTTAACTAATGAGCGCCTAGTATGTTAATTTTATGCGATTTTACTTTGGAGACAGATTAAGATTGACAGCGTAGATTTGATCAACATTTAATGGAACACTGAATTTATTCACATACAATAATGAAGTAATACCAAATTCAGAAAAAAATAAAAAATAGTAACACGCAATAAAATTTACATAAAGTAAAAAATCATGAAACCCTATTTAATAATAATTACAAATTATAAATATTTATTTTTAGTTAAGGATTACAAACTTTATTATTCTTTTAAATATTCTCATACACCTATAGGTATTATTTTAATTTTATATTTTTAAATAAGACTCAGCACAAATTTATGGAAAATTATATTACGTAATAATTCACATACTTTACATACTTGAAATTATATTAAGCATTTAAATTTTTAAGTCGTTAACAACTTTTATTAAGTTTTAAATTTCATAAAACGGATTAACATTTATGAAATTGTAAAATAATATTCTTTATCCTCAAAGATTTTAAAAATGCAATTTCTAAAGTTTTTGCAAAAAAAGAATACGTGTTATTCTTCTTTAAAAGCAATATGTAATTATCGGAAAGCAGTTAGAAACTCAGAAAAATCATTTATTTACTGTCAATTTAAAAGTGTTTTATCAAAATATATTCAGCAATTCCTTTTTCTAAAACGTGTAATCAATCTTCATTATGTATATGTGTGTATATATATTCATTTACTTTATTTGTAAAGGGATAGTATAATTATTTAAAAAAAAAGGATGCATGGTATGTCACGATGCGGTTGTATCTCTAACTAATGAGAGCCTAGTATGTTACTTTGTGCGATTTTATTTTGAAGAAAGATTAAGATTGATAGCATAGATTTTATCAATATTTAATGGAACGGGACTTAATACTTTTTTTCATTCAATGATAGAAATCACAGGCACTGAGCTATACTCCTTTTAAATTTTATCATTTTCAGTATTAGTGATTTAGTGATTTAAATTTCAGGTTCAAATAGAAAGAAATTGCAAACCCGCATACATCGGAATAAGATTACAATAAATTAAAAATTGATGCCGTAAATATACCGTTTCTTATAGTGAAAAAAAAAACTAAAATGTAATAAATTCTGTAGGACTATATATTACATTTATTAACTTACGTATAATGAAATAATACAAATTCAGAAAAAAATAATAAAAATAGTTAAACGCAATAAAATCTAATTTATTTCTTATCAATTTAAAAGTGTTTTATCAAAATATATTCAGCAATTCCTTTTACTAAAACGTGTAATTAATCTTCCTTACATATATATATATATATATGCATATTTATTTATTTATCGAATATGAAAAGGGATAGTATAATTATTTTTAAAAGGTATATATAACATGTCAGGATGTGGTTGTATCTTTAATTAAAGCGAGCCTAGTATGTTACTTTTGTGCAATTTTACTTTGGAGAAAGATTAAGATTGATAAGCGCAGATTTTATCAACATTTAATGGAACGGGACTTAATTCTTTGATTTTTTTTCAACCAATTGTATAAAGCACAGGCACTGAGATATACTCCTTTTAAATTTTATTCTTTTCATTATTGGTGTTTTAACGATTTAAATTTCAGGTTCGAATCTAAAGAGATTTCAAACCTGTTGATTAAACGCAATCTTTATAATGCAATTATTAATAAATGCAATTAATAATTATTCATTTTTAGTTAAAGATGACGAACGTTAGTATTATAAAACTCATATACCTATTATTTTAATTCTATTCTGTTAAAACACTCAGTACACATTTATTGAAAAATTATATTACCTAACTACTATTTAAACGATTAACACTAGAATTACCGCGTTTCTTGTATACCTAGAAATACCAAGTTGTGTCATATCTAACCCACGGCCTTTATAGTTGTTATTTTTGTTTTGTATGAGAGATAAATAGATGCATTAAAAATTGATGATTTATACAATGATTTTTAATTAATGTTTAATACAATTTAGCTTCTGAACTATTACGTGAAATGAAATTAGGTGAATAAATACCAGAAAAAGATTTTTAATGTATAATTTTTGAATAGATGTTTCGGGATTATGTGAATTGCATTATATATACTTATGATTTATCGGTTTAAATTCTGAAACAATGTTTCAAACAATCAACAAGATACTAAAAGGCAATAAATTTAAATATGTATATCTCATTGTTTTTTCTTTTTACTTGCATTATCAAATTTTTCATACAATCAATTTAATTCAAATGCCATGATCTTTGTTTTTTCTTTCTTATTGCTGTACATAACATAGATACGAGTTATAAACACTAAACAGTTTCAAACACAGTATTAGTTTTATTGTCTTAGTGTTTTTTTCTGGTAATGTTTTTATTGGTTTGAAACTATTTTACTGATGCATAAAAAATACCTTTAGGCTCTTTTGCAATGTATTTTTGTCTAATTTCACATTCAATATTCTTTAGCTTATAGTAGAACTTTTTGTATCTTCAAATACTGCCTAAACATTTATGATGGCTAAACCTTGCACCACTAGATTTTGCATAGATCATGTACAAGAAGATATTGAACACTGAAACTATCTTCCATACACTCAACTTTTTGACTTCTTAAAAATCGTTTTTAAGGATAATTTATTTTGTATCACTTTTTTTTTTTAATTATTTTCTTTATTTAGTTATTTCGACAAAACACTTATGATTTATTGGTTTTTCATGACTAGCTCCTCAGCATTTACACAATTATTTTTATACAGCTTACTGTTGACAGCGTTTCGGACAATGAGATTTTCTTAGGCATTTTCACCAAAATTTGTTTCGTCATATTTGTCAAGATTCACATAATTATGAGATGTAATTTCGTCGTTAAAATTATTATATGAAAGTTAGCATCACAAATTAAAAATTTCTTTGTTCGAAAGATGTCCATTGCAACACCATAAGTGTAAATGCCCGAATCTGGAAAAACACTAAAAATCTTTTTTTTTCTTTTCCTGCATGGTTTATGATAGGCAAAATATTCTTCTTACTTAATTTTTAAGATTTAATATAGATAACAGCAATCTACAACATTCGAATAATAGCTTAAAATGAAACAAAAGTTCACAGACTTGTCCGGCAAATGCATGACAGATATGTGGAAATATTCCCCCTCCTTTTTTTTTTTTTTTTTTTTTTTTTTTTTTTTTTTAATGAAAAATTAGTGCGATACATCCTCTTACATTACTTTACTGGTATAAGAAAATATAGAGTTAAAAGAGCTGTTGAAATAAAAGAAAAAAGCAATTATTTTGTTCGGGTCAGAAATGACCCAGCACGGTAATTCTAGGTATAGAGATGTGTAGGTCAAAAAGTTTTCGTTCGATTTCAACTAAATTCGTGTTAAGACAACATACTAAATATTTAGGAAAAATCAAAAAGTTTCAAAATTTTACTTTCAATATTTACAGTGATACCGGTCAAAAACCACGTCTTGGGTCATAGATGACCCGCCTCGGTAATTCTAGTGTTAAGTCATCCATAACTTTTCATAAATTTTAAATTTCATAAAACAGATTCATGATTATGAAATTATAATATAGTATTTTGTATTCTCAAAGATGTTAAAAATGTAATATTTTCAGTTTTAGAAAAAAATAATATTTACGTTAATCATCTTTAAATGCAACATGTAATTATAAAAAAAACAGTTAGAGACTGTGAAAAATCATTTATTTACACTCAATTTAAAAATGTTTTATCAAAATATTTAATTTACTAAAACATGTAATCAATCTTCATCTTACATTTTTTTCATTTACTTTATTTGAAAAGGGACAGAATAACAATTTTTAAAAAGATACATGGCATACATAGTTGTATCTTTAACTAAAGAGAGCCCAATATGTTACTTTTGTGCGATTTTACTTAGAAGAAGGATTAAGATTGATATCGTAGGTATTATCAATATTTAATAGAAAGGGAACTTAATGCTTTTTTATTCTTTATTTTATTTTAAACGTATGATATAAACTTATACATATTTCAAAATTTATCCTTTTAATATTGGCGTTTTAACACTTTCCGGGGCAAGGTACTTGTATTTGTAAAATTTTATATAATTGAATGACACGAGAATTTACACGAAATTTTATTTATAAAGTAGTAAAAATGTATACTTACGTACTTAACCTTTCGCCGGGCGTACAAACTTTCATCACATGAGACGCACACATGCGCGCATTGTAAATTGTACAACAGGAGGAAAACATTCAGTTATTGCTGTTTTTTTTTTAATTTTACAAATAATTTAACATACAAATATCACATAAATTTTCTCTGCTCACAATTTATGAAAGTATTTTGCAATACACGTAGATTTATTTTCTTATAACAGATTAAAGCAGACGTGAATTTTGTTTTAAAGAAAAAAGGAAGTGAATGTTGTACTTTTTACAACGGCTCGCCCGCCGGAAGGTTAATAAATGTGAATTTTTCACGGAAAATTTCTGGTGCCACTGTGACAATTTAGGACTAATATTAAGTATTGTTATTTGGCACCACCCTTTAAGGTTTTAAGTGTTTTTATTATAATTATTATTATTATTAAACATGTATGCACATTTCCAAAACAGACAGAACATTACCATTAAGAATGGTTTACATTGTTATGATTATAGTTTGTAAAAAATTTTAACATACCTTTTACGTCAAATAAATATATTTGAACATTATTCATTTTAAATGTTCCCTATCTGAAATGTACGGGTTTTTAAATTCATAATATATTGTAACATATTAAAAATTTAGAAATTTTTACATTCAATATAAATATTATAATTTTTAAATCTAACTTAAAATTGTATTCACCACAATTTCGTTTTCATGTTTTTCTGTAATTTCTCTTTTTCTTTTGTGTTATTCATTGAAGAAAATTTCATATAGTTACAACAGCCGTACTGCTGTTGTACTACTACAGTTTCTCTGATGTTACATAATGTAAAATGGAATTATCAGCTGTAACGTTTTTCAAATGTATTTCTAGAACTATACACTGATTTTTCCGACATAGTCAAAATTTCACTTTTATTTAAAATTGGTCTGTGGAAAAAAATAAAATTGCATTTGAAATATGATTGCTAATACGATTTCCAGTTTTTTTTATTTTTTCACGTTGTTTAGCTTAGTATTAAAATAGATATTGCGACTCGACAAATATGAAAATAGAAAATTCAAAAATGTAATCAAATAAAGAAATATTTCTCGCAATGGAGACTCTTATAAAAATTGTCAAAACAAATTTCCCCTCGATATTTTTTCTCGTGAAAACAGATGAGAGATTTTAGAATGCTACTGGAATGTTACTGGCTTTATTTGGTCTTTATCTAACAGTGCAGTCGATTACCGCTGGATTAATCGGGAAATTTTCTCTGGAAATGTCTGGAAATTTGGTTGATTAGCTTATAATTTTCTTACTGAAATTGAACCAAAATTTAAAATTTTCTACACAAATTCCTAATTTTGACAGAGTATTTGGTATTTAGGTAAACTTGACTTTCGGATAAAAAAAGTGAAAGGAATCTTAGCAGTCTTTCGGTTAAAAAATTTATTCGTTATGTAGTTTTAAAGTTTTAAACTCTTTACGTAAAATTCCTTTTTGATCCTTTAAAAAGAATTGCGACGCGTGTATTTTTAAAGCATAAAGAAAATGTACTGGTAAATTTTAACTGTAAATTTGTATTAGTTTATTTAAAGCCTTTTAAAATCGATTCCTGCTGAAATTAATGTTTTATATTTTGTTATTTATGAAATATGTTTACTTTTGGAATAATGTTTTAATGGCCTGGGATCTTTAATACATTTTAATAGCAATAAATTTCTATGGTTTTGTATCTTTATACATTAAACTTCAAATTTTAAATAATAAAGAGTAATATGATTATCTTGATAAAACTTTTTTGTTTTATATTTTTAAAAGTTTCAACAATTACAATCCATTTGAGAACAATTAAAAAATATGTTATCTATAGAACTTACGCCTTTTTATCTCTTTATAAGGAGTGTTTAAAAAAATCTGAAATTCACGAATATTTTTCTGGAATTTCTCAGAAAAAGCTCCTTTCCACAATAAAAGAGCATTTTCTGTTAAAAATCGGAAAAAAATGTATCATATTTCTTGAACAATAACGAAAAGAACAAAGATAAAAGTAAACAACGGAGATACTCTCTTATCTGCCGCAAATTTTGTATTTTTATTTATTTATTTAATTATTTATTACTGCTTTTTCTAACTGGGTTTCAATGAGAAGGTACCTCTTCTGCAAACGAAGTTCCTCCTTTTTTCATTTTTCAAACCGTAAAATCTATTAACGGAAATGATAAAATCCGGCAACTTTGCTGCCAGTAGTTTTACCGTGAATTAACATATTTACTTTTATCAGTGTACGAAATGATCTCCGGGGCCGATGTTTGAAATAACATGTGTAATAATACGGCTGCCATGATATACAACATAGAATGTTTTCTCCCCTGACCTTGATCTGTCCTTTGGATAATTGGGGAAGTATTCAACTGCGCCAATATTTTTCAAATGCAGTTTAATCAAAATGTACCAAAAGAAACAAAATTCACACCAATCCCAATAATTGTAGAATATAGTAATTCACATTATATTTTTTTCCCCTTTTTCCACAAATTGCAATATAGGGAAATAAATAAAATGTATATTATAAAATATTAATGCGATAATTTTACATTCACACCAATAAAAAAATAGACATTAATGCTTAAAATATGTACTTTGAACAACAACAATTTAAAAAAAAATCTTTTAGAATGAAGATTTGTTTTTTAAGTTATAACAAAACTAATGCGAGTAATTTCTTAAATTATTCATAAGTTTAACTGTTTGCATTTGCAAAAATACAAACAAGTGCTACTAATTCATATTCCTTCAAAGCGTAGTTTTTTGCCATTACCTCTGTTACAAGATGCTCATTACGCAAAAATATGAGAATATTTCCATATGTTCCCCTTGCATGTAGGTTTGTTTCGTGCTTTTAAACATTTTATTATTTTTGCGTACTGCGCATCCTTCTTGCTTAATAATACCAAGAAGTGTGAAAGAAAATTACAACATAGGCATACCATACCTAACATCGTTTTTATACAAAAGAAGGCTATAAGGCTGTAGATTAGGGTGGGTCTTAAAAAACGAATTTTTTTTCAGATAAACAAATTTTACACCACAATATTACACCTTTAATTGCACAGGGTTTTTTCGTAATTAGAAGAATAACGAATAAATAATAAACAAATAAAAAAAATTGGTTAATATCATTAGGCCACTCATTGAATTTGAATTTAAAAAAAATATGCCAAAAAGTGACAATTTTTGAAATAAATGTTGAAAATTAAATATATACAGGTTAATTATATATATATAGGTATTAAATAAGTACAGGTCCCGCATTACTTTTTGTTCCTGTACACAGATAAAAATTGGCAGTAACCTGTCCAAGCATTCACTCGTTTTTACAGATAACGATTATTGACCAATTTTTATATGATTGTAGACTTAATATCATCACATGCATAATACATTTACAAAAATTTTAGCAAATTGCAGCATTACACTAACGAATGAATTGACTTTAATAATGTAATCAAAAGTATTCTTTTTTAAAATTCTATATGACAGTTTTAGAAATTTTACTTCAATTGGTAAATGTAATAAAATCATTATAAAAATTTGGGTAAAACAGAAAAAATAGAATTATATGAATGTATAACAATTAAATACATACCGGGTGTCCCAAAAATGACTGATGTATTTTAAATTCAATGACTTGCAAACGGTGTCAGCTATTTAAAAAATTTTTGCAGGAGGGTTATGTATAATATCAGGAGTTTTCTTACTATATTTTTTATTTTAGTTCGAATTTCAAACAATAGGTGGCGCTGACGGTAATTGAAGGTCAGGTCGACGATTCACTCAGCACTGATCACCTGGCCTTCAATCGCCGTTAGCGCCACCTGTTGTTTGAAATTCGAACTAAAAAATTACGGTAAAAAACACTCCTGACATTGTACATAACCCCCCTGCATTTTTTTTTAAAATAGCTGTCACCGTTTGCAAGTTATTCAATTTTAAAATCCATCAGTCATTTTTGGGACACCCGGTATTTACCGAATCGTAAAGTTTGTATGCAAATATACAAATAAAGTTGTATCAATATTAACACATAAACAAAAAACATATTGACACATAATACTTCTAATTAAAAAAGTTGAAATATTCTCTATTGTTTTCTAATTTTCCAATACAATTATTATTATTGTTTATTTTATCTGTATGGTTTTTTATGTGACATCTCCTTTGATAATTATTAATTGATCTTTTTATGTTTTTAGCAATTCTTAAGATTATGCTGAATTTGTTTTAGATCGATAAGTAAGTAAATATGTACCTGTTTAAGTTGTAAATACTTTTATAAAGTTTCAACATTTTTCGTTTTATCATGCTTTAGTGTCTAACTTCCCTAATTAGTTCATCCAATGTACCTATTCCTTAAAATTTAAAAATTGCCTACAAATGTTACAAACTAACGGCTTTAATTTAAAATTTTATAGTTAGAAACTGACTAATTCTCAATTTTTTGTCATCTTAAGATAATTGGGAATGTTAGTGATTACTTAAAATTTTATACAAAGGGAAGTATGTACAGATTCGTATAATAAAGAAATTTCCCAAATTGCAATTGTTCTGCTTCAAACATGCAATTTCGCCCCGCCCAATACCTAGATAAGTTGATAAATTACTCCTCTCATAGGAACATGCAGTTTAGTTCTAGTTAGATCTTTTAGTTAAAATAATTACATTTGCTAATACAATTACCTTAAAAGAATATTATTGAGTTTTCTTTAATTTCTTAATATTTAAATGTTAGTAAAACATTATTCATGTAGGAAAAATTCGTGATAATTAAAAATAAATAAGTAACCAATTAACGGAAACAAACATAGCGTCTTAGAGTCGACATGTTAATTTAATATAAATATAGTCATTTAGCTAATTTATATTAAATTTAGCTAAAATTTTAGTTAGCTTATCAACGAGTATGTTTTTGTTCATTCTGGATACTTTGTAGTTAACACTACACTTATTTTTCTTTCGATAATATTTTATATACTAATATATAGGTTAGCTATCAGAAATGTTAAAAATAAAATTTTGATTTTATTTAGTGTGGCTACTTTAATTTACCTACTGAAAATTAATTGACCTCCTTCAATTGTGATGCTATTGCAAAATATGCAAAATAGTATATACAGGGTGTATCTAAACTACTGGGCAAAACATTAAGTGGTGATAGTACAGATCCAGACAAATAATATTAAATGGGAAAAGAAGGGTCCCAAACGCCTTCCGAAGGAGATAGGCGCCATCAAAGTTTAGGGTCTTAAGTTTGAAATGATTATAAAAAACGGAAAAATTGATCGATTTGTTTGCGGTTTTCACGAAAACTATTCTTTATATCAGTATTGTCTTGAAAATAAATTATAAAGATAAATTTCAAAAAATGCCGATAGAGGGCTCTTTAGACTTTGGAGTAACGTACAACTATTTTGCGATGGATTTTTTTTTGCGATGGTTACTCATTTTATTTCTAAAACAATCATATGATAAAATTTTGGATAAAGACATACACAGATACATATATGTATATGTTATTTACAAATTATTGATAAAGTGGGATAGTTATAAATCGTTACAATGTATTATTTTTAGAATTTCTCTTTTTTCATTAAAATAAACAAATAGATATAATCTTTAATCTTAAATCATCCTTTAAAAAACATTAATTTAAATAATAATTAAAGAAATATTTGAAGTATTTTTTTTTTATAAAATAGCTTTAAAAACACCTTTTTAAAAGCAAATAATCTTTTCAAATTTGTTAAATCAAAACTACGCTAAAACAATTTAAAAAAAAATCTAACTACTTAACTTTAATGGTTTTTGATTTATAACAATTTAAATGGAAGATATGATAAAGAAAAATCATTATATAAACGTATTTTCATAATAAGTCGTTTCTATAACGATGTTTGCTTGAGAGCTAAACTTTGAAAACAAACCAAAATATAAAAATTAATTTATCCTGCTCGAAATAAGGTAGAAACATGTTTTAAACAATTTTTGAAGTAGAAAAAAAGCGTGGATTCTTGTTTAGAAAATTGACGATTTTTAAGTCCTTGACTCTTTAAAAAAGATTTTTTTAAGCCTTTTTTTCTGTTTTATATAATGTCACTACTTACAAGAAACAATATTGAATAATAATTTACAGTACGCAAACACTGCCAAATTTTGAAAGATTACTATAAAATTATAAAATAATAATAATAAAAGTTTCTTATATAAAATAATTATGAATAAAAGAAGAGTTAGATAATAGAAGTAATCAGAGTACAACATACTACAAGTCTAAGAAACAAGGGTATTTAAGGTAATTTGCAATAACTATTTAATCAGAATGTATATACAATTTAAAATGTTAGAATATAAGTATACACAGAATTAAACTAAAAGAGGAAAAGGAGGAAAGAACCAGCAATAAATAGAAACCAAAAATATGTCCAATACTTCATAGCTGTATATTCTCTTAATTTTTATTTTTATTTATTTTTAATTGCTCGAAAAATATAAATTAAATAAAATTTTTAAGTTCGAAGAAAATTGAAATTTAGTTTATAAAATTCTCAAGATCTAGGTGTGTTAAAGATATTCCTGTCGGACTACCGCAAATATATATATGTACAGATTTCTAACTCCGCTAGTACTGACGACGATACGCTAAATGCTACCGAAACCGGTCTGCTGTTTTTATACAATATTTGGTGCTATTTAAAGTTGTTCATTTTTGTATTCCGATTTAGTAATTAGTTTTGGGGGTTCATTTGTTGAGTATGAAGAGGGGGACGGGCGATTAACCCCTATAAGGTATATAAATAATTTTTTATTTAAAATTATTCAATTTGCTTCCAAAATTATTTCATTTGCTTCCAATTTTGGATATAGGCTTAGTACGATAAAGCATAACAATCATTAATCTTTGGGTTTCTATTAATAAATGTAATGCTAGGAAATGGGGAAGATAATTTCTCGATTAATTTGTTCTTCGATATGAAACATTGCAGGAAAAAATAAGGCTACAATATACATTTAGAGTGCAGAGTCTGTGAGCTCAGTGGCATCAATTTGACTGGTCAATATTCTTTTTATTCATTTGAGACATTCGTTTATAACAGTTTAATTTAAAATCTCAATAATTAATTTCATAATCCTATAATCGTTAAAAATGTTAAAATTTTGACCACCATCACAAACTGATAAAAACCCTGATAAATCCAATTATTATTATTGTTCGCTCACAGGGTAACAAAGCCTCAGAACTAATATCCCCGCAGGTTTTGTGCGAACGTACATGCCTACGTACGTATTTAACCCGATTACACTTTATAACAATATCCTATTTGCTTGAAACCTCGATATAGTTTAATTCCGATAAAGCGTTTCTATGATTAATTTTGAAATTTCTTTGTATAAGTATAGAGGTGTAATGAGGGCTAACTCCACCCCCCCCCCTTAATTTACATAGAAAACTTTTAATACAGAATTATCAGATTTTACTAAAATTTTAAGTATAGAATCAGACTGCTAAGGCGCTTCGATGATTAATTTTGGGGGTTCATTTGTTATGTATAAAGACGAGGAGAGACAGTTGTTCTTCCTAAATTAGGTACATGGGTTTTTCATGCAGAATTAACTTATTTCTTTCAAATTTTTGGTGATTGGTTCTTTTTGATAATTCGCAACCTTGGTTAGATATGGATGTCCATTATTTATGTAAAATGGAATGGAGGAGTTCGTGACTCCCTTAATTTATGTAAATGGTTTTTTCATGTAGGCTAACTGGATGTCTTCAGTCTGATATGCCGCTTTATTCAGATAAGGATCTTCTTTAATTAGATTTGAAAGAACTTTGGTCAGGTATAAAAGGGGAATATACAGATCAGCTCTCTTTTCCTTAATTAAAAAAAATGTTTTTTTTTCATGCAGAATTATTAGATTTTCTTCAAATTTGATATTTTTGTTTATTCCAATAATATTTCTCCTTGAATAGATTTCCAGGTTGATTGGTTAAATATAAACGGGAAAACAATAGCCCTTTAATATGATAAACGGGTTATCTTACGAATTATCTAATTTGTTGTTTCTATTGTTATTATTATTCATTCAGATAAAGATATTTCATTATTTCATTTGTTACAGCAATGGTTAAGTGTAAATGGTGTATAGGGAGATCGAAATCCCTCCTTACTTTAACGAAATAGGTTTTTCTTGCAGAATTATCTTATTTGCTTCACTTTGGTGTGTCTTTTTTTTCTCATTAGTCGCTTACCTAATGAGATTTGGAAGTTCATTGGTTAAAGTGAGGAAACGAGGGACAAATAGAACTCTCTAATTTATTCTTTGAAAAGCAATATTCTTTTTTATAACAGTATAATAATCAATTAGTGTAAATATTTTGTGAGCTTAATGTCATCTGTATAACTGGACATTTTTCTTTAACTTCCCAGCAATTTTTTTTCTGACTATATTGTATCAATTTATTAAGCAATTATTATTGATTATGTAAAATTTCTGCAATAAATGCCATCAATCAAATCATATTCCTAATGCTTATTAACCATAACCATAAATAAAACAAATAATAAATTACTATTTTTTTTTAGTTCAAACTTTAAAAATTATATCAGCAACGAAAAAAATACTATTTAACATAATTTTTAATCAATATGCAATATAATAATCATCGCCGTACAAATATATAGATATGTATATAGATATACCGGTATTTTAAACTGTACCGTCCATTAACGGTTCGACTGGCAAGTCAGGTAAATCGACCAGAGACCCAAAACACAGGCATGGAATTCGATCATACACTGTAAAAAAAAAAGGGTCGATCTACTAAAAAAACTTTAGTGATCCTTGTAATTACTAAAAAAATTTTAGTAATCTTAGTCGGTTACTAGAAAAAAGTTAGCAATGGATAAGAGTTAATAGTTTTACATTTTTAATAGCTATTACTAAAACTCACTTGGTGTGACCTTGATAGCATAGTGGTTATAGTAACGGATTCCACGCTAAGAGGTCCCGGGTTGGACACCGTCAAATACGTCCCGAATGTATGTAGTGTAAGAACTCGTTAATAAAGGGATTATGAAAATCCTGTCAGAGCAGGTAGCATTTTTGGTGCTGCCATCTATTGCGGTTTTGCCGAAAATCTATCGCTTCAGAAGTTTGGATGCAGCTCCTGTCCTTCGGGCGCACGTAAAGGTTATTAAAAACAATTTTGGAGCTATTACTAAAATTTTCTTGGTGGCTCATACTAAAAATTTTTAAGTTAGTTATACAAAAAATTATTTTGTTCAGTTTACAAAAGAAATGCTTGTTTCATTTGCAAAAAAAAAGTTTGTAATGGTTACTAAAAAATACTGTGGAATACAAATTTACTAAAGAATTTTTAGTAACCTCTTGAATTTTTTTTTACAGTGTACCTAGGGCAAGAAGAGCCAGCATATTTCCCACCGCAAATATACTGAATTTTTAAATATTCCACAGAATATTATATTTGCGCTTTTTATTTTATTTTTATTTATTTTTATTATTTTTTTAACACGATTAAATTAGTGAACTTTTCAAAAAAAAAAAAAAAAAAAAAAAAAAAAAAAAAAAAAAAAAAAAAAACGAGCAAAGTTAGATTAATATGCTTCTTCACTATCGCTATCAACACAACTCTTTTCGATGTAAAAAAAAAAATGTTTTTCTAGCATTATCATTTTCGATGTACAAAAAATTGTTTTCTAGCATTATCATTTTCTATGACATAGACAGACTGCAAATTTATTCCTCATTATACAAGTACATGGAATTAAATAAGATAAAAAAGACTCGCATGTTTTCTAACTTTTTTTTCATGAACAAATGTTTATATGTAAGAATAATTTATGAGCACTTAAGCAGGAAAACAACTTATTCATTATTTTTGTGGCATTAACAAAGTCAATTAACTTGTTTTCGGTTGTCACAAGTCTGTCAACACATTTCATTAATGCCTGCAATTATTTTGTTTTGTTTTGCAATTATTTTGTTTTGTTTTGCAATTATTTTGTTTTGTTTTTCTTTTGGATATATGTCTTCCGTTTTTTGTACTTCCTTATTTCTTTAAAAACATGTTATTACATAATTCATCAACGTATTACTTAATTTCGATTGTTTTTCCCTTTTTTGTAACAATAAGATTAAAATTGAATTTGTCTTGCAACGAAGAAAATTATAATAATGTTTTTTAAAATTATAGAATCGTACTATTTTTTATTCTTGCAATTTATTCAAATGGCATTTATTTCTTTAATAAAGACTGTTTAGTTTAATGTTTCAGAGTCAGATTTTGTGAAATTTTCTTTTTTAGAACTATATTAAAGAAATTATCTGCGTGGATATGGAGAAATATTGTGAATTTATGTAAAGAGGAAATATTTAAATTCAAATAGCAGAGTAACGTAGTAGAGAAATTTTATGTAATTTATAGCTATACTAATAATGAAAAGAAATTTTCATAATGTAATATTTTTATAATGGCATATACGGAGATACGTTTTTTTATTACTTTATTTTTTATATATTAAAAAAATGTACTTTAACTTCTATTATTAGAAGCTGTAGATGCAAAAATTTCTTACTTTTCCATACTAAGTTATCTTGTTGGACAATTGTAATGAAAGAAGTTCCTATTATCTATTCATTTTTTAGTGTATAAGCAAGCTCTATATATTATAAAAACTTATGTTTTGAGGGAATGGCTTTCAATGTTTGAATTAATTTTCAGGCATATAACCGATCTTTTTAAAAGCTCTTTTCAATCTTCTAAATGGTTACAATATAAATTTTTTAAATATTAAAAAATCAGTATTCTTTAACAAAAATTAATCTGGGAAGATATTTTCAGTTTCACAAATTTTCAGCATATTAGGTACCAAGCACTTGTTTCTCTGATTTTATTATTATAAACTGCAAGATCTATAAGATCCAGGAATTGTATAAATATTTTAATTTCAAAATTTTTTATTACTAGTTTGACGCAAATCAGTCTTTTTAATACGGTAACATGCAAGAAAATATACATTACTTTCTAATTGAAATATACAAATATACTGTAATAAAATAGATTTAAATTGAACTAAACACATTCTCAATAGTTATTGTTTTTAAATGCGATAGCGGGGTTCTGTTGTTAAAAACAATGATATAAGGAAGGATGATTTTTTTCAGCATACATTTTTATTAATTACTAGCATGAATTTGAAAACTTAAACATTGTATAAAAATTCACAGGAAATTTTCTTCTTGTTTTTTTACAGTAAAACATTTTAAGAATATACTAGCTCTTGCTTTCTTAATGTTACACATTATAATAATAAAAAATAAAATAAACATGTTTCAGAAAATGATCAACATTTTACCTTATCGCATGAAAAAAGATTCTATATGCAAAATACTGCTGATAAATTCTTATAACAATTGTAATGGAACTCTTAAGGTATTTTATATATAAAAGAGCATCCACTTTTCTCATTCCTTACTATACATATACTACATTGTATGTATGATATAGCGTGGCATACGGTCAACTAGATAGCCTAAAAAAGTACATCATATAAATATTAAATTTTGCTGAACAACAAATATCGCTTAGAGCGATAGCTGTTAGTTCAACGTTTAATATTGTACTAGCGAGCTACACCCGCTAGCTGGGCCACTTTTTCCGAACGAACCTCGATATTAAGCAGTATATAATAAGCAAAAAATTCATTTAATAAGCAAGTCTTGGTGTTCGAATCCTCAAGCACAAAAAAAGTAAATTAAAGAGCTATGGTTGTTATGCGCCCATTATCTAGAGATGGGAAATATGGTTATTTTTGGTTAACAGGTTACATCATTCCACAGTAGCGCTGGTAACAGGTTCCAGCATCCTGTTATTTTTGTAACAGGATACAATAAACAATTTATAAACAATTGCTAAATATGCTCCCAAACGGACAACACATGGGATATGGGCCCCCCGTGGAGGGAGGGGGGGTTTCTAAGGGAACCCAACCCGTATTTACGCAAGGAAATCCAAAGTTCGAAGAAAACCACGGAAAATTCCGAATGATTGGGCTTACGACCGCGATTGGGTTTTGTTCTAATCCAGCGCCTGCCGTCTACCAGTTTTGAGGGCAAAATCTCTCAGCCACTGGTGGGGCAACAACATTTAAGAAAATATCTATAGGCATATACATTTTTGAATATAAAATAATGTATCCAATAGGAAATATGAAAAGCAGGAAAATTAGAAAGTACAAGAAAACATATTAAGAAAACTTTCTTTAACATACAGAGGAAAACGAATTTTTCAAAAATCCATTTTCCGTATACCGCGTTTTCTCAATCAGCACTGTTGATGTTTTAAACTCTGAGATGAAATGCATTACTGAATTTTCTTACAGCAAGTAAATGCGTGCTACTACTACTAGAGCGGCTGCAAAACATAAAACAAATATTAACTGATAGGACAAAGAAACTTGTGAGATAGGACAGATGGTAGAGAATGAAATTTTTTCCAGACTCAGTTTTATTACTATTTTCTTAATAGCAGATATGTATAGTATGCAAGATCGATTGTACGCTGTTATGAAAGCAAAAGAGGGTGGTACAAAAAATTAACTACCATTTACTTCATATTAATAAGATAATATTGTTGCACAAAATAAAATATTCTAATACTTTGAACTCATCTAAATTTTATCCTACTATTTTTATGTCTTTCAGAAAGCTGTAAACCTAATATATTGTACTGTATTTTGAATTTTGTAAATATTAAAATCTTATCTAAACATTCCAGATTCAATTTATAAGAAATTTAATTGCATTTACTTAGTATAAAAATGATTAAATTGAAAATAAATTTTTAATAATTTTTCTCAATTATTTTGATATTTGGAATATGAGTTGTATTAAAATGGTTCCAAAGTTCATTAGCTCATACTTTTTTATATGGATCCATACATAAATAAAAAATAAGACTTATTTCCACAAAATTTTCACCCCCCCCCCTCCTAAAAAAGTGACATTTTTGGATTGCCGACAGAAGTGAAAACTTGGACAATTACGTTTTTATTTTTTGAATTGTCAGGACATATTTTTTTGTAATCGTCAGGAAACATTTTATTGTGCAGGAAATACTTTTAAATAATTTGTTTTTTTTATTCATTATTATAAAGTACTACTACAAAAATTGCATTACAATTTTCATTTAATGCGCAATTGTGCATGAAAAATAATGCATTTTGTTTTACATAAAAAAATTGCAATAAAAAAAGACTGAATAATATTTATATGGCGCAGATGTCATACACACATCACGTTGGCACAATTTTTTTCTGATACCGATTTGGCAAAAAAACCCGAAGAAGTTTAAGAAATTTAAATTTCAACCCATTATGGATCCGTAACGTGACCCAGAATAACGGGAGAAAATTTTTTATGCTAGATTTGTAATGTATGAAGCATAAGCTTTCGATAGACATATTACATCAAAAAATGAGAAACGCCCCCCCCCCAAGCCTCCCCCCCCACAGAAGAGCCCTTTAGAAATCAAATCCACAAATCTCAGATTCAGTCTTTCTGATATTTAATAAAAAAGAGACGAAATCATTTTTTATTTATCCTCTTTCTTCAACAACCGCGAATGAAAACCAAACAGGAAACGAAACTTTAAATCAAAAGTCGTTAACGATAACAACATTATCCTCAGACAAAACGTTTGAAAATAAACAACAGATACGAAGCGATAAAATGTTCTTTTGTAATGTAAAAAACTACATTTTTTCAAATACGGGTGGAAAATCTAACAGAAAAGAACTACATAACTGAACTGAATTGAAAAACTGGTGAAAAATCTAACAGTTATTGAATTAGCGATTATTAAGGAGTTATTTCTTCTGTGGTTGCATAGGCGTAACCAGCATTTTGAACGGGTGGGTGCCCAGAATTTTTAACCTGAACTTGCTGGATACAAACAATATCTTATTTAATATAGTAAAACATTCTAAAACGGAAGCCTATAAAACAGTTTTAAATTCCGTTTTAGACAGTTTTTTTTAAATCTTAGAGTGTATAATTGTGAGATTTTTTTTAATAAGGGTTTTTAAGGGTGTTTTAATAAGAGGGGGACGCAAATTTTTTAAATAATTGTGAATGGGTCTGCGCAAGCAGGGGGGGGGTGTCCGGGCTGTACTTGCTGGATACAAACACTATCTTATTTTATATAGTAAAACCTTCTAAAACGGAAGCCTATAAAACAGTTTTAAATTCCGTTTTAGACAGTTTTTTATCTTAGAGTGTATAATTGTGAGATTTTTTTTTAAATAAGGGTTTGTAAGGGTGTTTTAATAAGGGGGGGGGACGCAATTTTTTTAAATAATTGTGAATGGGTCTGCGCAAGCAAGGGGGGTGTCCGGGCTGTACTTGCTGGATACAAACAATATCTTATTTTATAAAGTAAAACCTTCTAAAACGGAAGCCTATAAAACAGTTTTAAATTCCGTTTTAGATAGGTTTTTTATCTTTGAGTGCATAACTATGAGATTTTTTTAATAAGGGTTTTTAAGGATGTTTTAATAAGGGGGAATGCAAATTTTTTAAATAATTGTGAATGGGTCTGCGCAAGCAGGAAAGGGGGGAGGCGCTGTCCGGGCACCCAGCCCGGACATTCAACATTGTTCGGCAAACGTCTCAAAAGAAACGATTAAGGACGTTTTTAATGAATATTATTATTATTTTAGAAGTACAAAAAATGAAATCTTGATTAAAACAAGTGAAGGAAGATGCTGTCATTAAGAACATGTGTTATTTATTTAACAGGGACTTTTCAGTAACATATTAATGCACTATTAGGTTCTAGCGTAGTAACACTGTTATTTATCCTAATACGATAAATAATGCCCATCCCTACCATTATCCCGTTAAAAATATGTCATTTCGCACATTGGGCGCTACGCGCCCACCGGCGCTACGCGCCATGTTCGCCATCCTCCCGTTAAAAATATTTTGTTTTGCACGGTTGGCGCTGCTTGCCCATAAGACATTTTCTCGTATTTTTTGGTTCATTAGAAGCAGACTTTTACGCAGATTCTGAATATGTAATCAGTTTTATCTACTTTAAAAACTGTCTGTATGATGGTCTAAGAAAAAACGCGCAAAAAAGTATCGGTATTAAAAACTGCAAAAGACTGCTATTAAAAAAAAATAAGTAATTTCATTAATGTCACAAACAACATAACTAACAAATAATTTTGGCAGCTCGTTTTCCGTTTGTATTAACAAAAATTAGTATTAATCGCGTAAATCTTAGGTTACACAATATTCGTGTATGCTACCAAAAAAAAGTATGAAAATAAACCGTGTTTAACATTTTTTACCAATTAGTTCTTTTTCAAAGAACCGAAACGAAAGAAAAAGTCGTTTTCCCGGGAGAAAAAAGAGGTTTTCGGCTGCTTCTTCTTTTAGCCAAAGGGGAAAAGTTCAGGTCGTTCACCGCAAGGTGGCTATGTGCCTCAGAGCGAGCCTCAGAGCTCCATTTGAGCTCCGTTTGGGAAATTAGACGTTTTCCGTTCCGATTCCCGACCGGTTTTTAATTCATAACTTTTTTTTTAATTTTGGCCCCACGTTCTCGAAAATGCCCGAAATGACTTTTCCGGAATTTTTCGAATCGAAAGACACCTCTCGCGACTTCCAACTCGGCCGCATTGCGAACTGTAATCGGCTTCAAGCAGACAGACAGACAGAGGCGCATGGATTTTATTAGTATAGACTAGCGAGCTACGCCCGCTAGCTGGGCCACTTTTTCCAAACGAACCTCGGTACTAAGCAGTATATAATAAGCAAAAAAAAATCATTTAATAAGCAAGTCTTGGTGTTCGAATCCTAAAGCACAAAAAAAGTAAATTAAAGAGCCATGCTCCCGTTAAAAATATGTGATTTCGCACTGTGGGCCACGTGCACTTGAAAAAAAAAGATTGTGGATCGGAGCTATGGTCGCTTCGTGCCCATAGTCCCGTTAAAAATATTTGGTTTTGCACGGTGGGCACTAAGCGCCCATAAGACATTTTTTCGTATTTTTTAGTTCATCAGAAGCAGATTTTTACGCAGATTCTGAATATGTAATCAGTTTTTTTCTACTTTAAAAACTGTCTGCATGATGGTTTAAGAAAAAACACGCAAAAAAACGCAATTAGCGCCGGTAGAAAAAGCGGTTTTCGGCTGTTTCTTCTTTTAGCCAAAGGGGAAAAGTTCAGGTTCTTCACCGCAAGGTGGCGCAGTGTTCTGCTTCGGAGCTCCGTTTCGGAATTGAGATATTTTCCGTTCCGATTCCCAAGGGGTTTTTAATTCATAACTTTTTTAATTTTGGTTCCACGGTCTCGAATATGCCCGAAATGACTTCCCCGGAATTTTTCCAATCGAAAGACACATCTCGCGACTTCCAACTCGCCCGCGTTGCGAACTGTAATCGGCTTCAAGCAGACAGACAGACAGGGGCGCACGGATTTTATTAGTATAGATAAGAAATCAATTAAGATAGTGTTTCATCCAGTGAAGAGCTAACAAACGTTGACACGATGACATTTGTCATTCCACATCATTTAATTCGTGTGGGATGCTACTTGTTCGCATTTTCAAATCATTATTGGGATAGCGATTTTAACACTATACCTTCTAAGTAGCAGAAGAATATTTATATTCATATTTATAATTATCTCCAGTTCTCAGCCATACCTAAAAATATTAAATATGCTTCAAAATGTGATTACGCTAAAACAAATTCAAATCAATGTACCATATTTAAGACAATTTTAACAGTGATATACAAAAGCACATGTGATTTGATTATGAAAAGCAAAATATATTTAATTTTTATTATATTTTATTCTCAGCAGATTTTATGCAAAATTGTGCTTGTTTCGAACTTTAGTAATACGATTGCAAACTTAATTTGTAAAACACATTGTGTGTGTTTTAAGTAAAGCAAGTTTGATTGTTTGAAAAGTAACCAAATGATGCTAGTAATCACATTAATAAGAGAAATGGAATGAAATATTTATTCTTTATCTCAGCTAATCATAAAAATTATGAAATTTTACTTCTTCTTTTCAATGCTTAGATAAGAAAGGCTGTTCTTTTTTGAATATTTTTTAAAGTGTAAGGTAGTTTTCAGGTTTCATTATATGCGGAATCATGGATTTTTATTTGTAAACAGAGATAACATTGATGAAACAGAAGTATTTATAGAAACTATCCCATTTTACTGAACAATAAGTTATTTGTTGTTAAGTCCTATGTTGTCTTTAAGGCTGACTTTTTTCAAATTTTTGCTAAAAATATCCTGACACAATCTGAAAAAAAATATTTATTCGTAAAAGAAAAAAAAGAGTCCTTTTAAATTATTTAAAAATTATTAAATCTAAAAGTTTATTGCATTTTTATAAAGAAAAACTATATTTCAGAAACATATGTTAAAGTTGGGCATTTTAACCCCGTAACAGCCTAGCAAAAGTCAAGATTGCAATGTG
Organism: Maratus speculifer; assembly: GCA_964019185.1. Classification (NCBI taxonomy): domain Eukaryota; kingdom Metazoa; phylum Arthropoda; class Arachnida; order Araneae; family Salticidae; genus Maratus; species Maratus speculifer. Next base: position 254,889,770 of record OZ025295.1, on the reverse strand, counting down.
GTTTTCTCTGTAATTTATTTAGATTCCTTTAAAAAGAGAGTTTTTCTAAGATGGTACTTGATTTTTTTTGTTACGTATATGCTTATAAGTCTTGAAAGTAGTAATCATACCTTAATTTATTAAAATTGGTTTATATTCATAGAATCATATTAATTTAAATAATGTGTCAATTGAAGTAAAGCCCTCAGCATAGTGAACTGATAGTTCGCGAAGATGAGAAGGTTTAAACCCAATTTTTGGGCACGACATGGTGAGACAATATTAGGTTTTCAATCTTCATTAACAGAGATTTTGCTATATAACTAGCATTTCGATCGTGACTGCCAATGTGTTAGTCAATTAGATTTACGCAGTGAAGCGATAAGACGCATTTTGCACCGCTCCCAAATACACTGCCAGTTAAGCAAAAACATCCTCTGATGCAGATATGTGCTAGCTTAGCAGTATACAGTTAAACCTCGTTAAAGCGATTAATCGATAGGAAACGTTTTTTCTGTTTGTTTTAAAAGTATTTCGTGTTTTAAAAACCTAAATATATTACATACGACAGGAAGGAACAAACGGAAACAATTCGTGCTAAAAGAAATTATCCTTAAGCGCGTTTATATTAGTGACGTTTGACTATAAATTATAATGTCGTAAAACATTAAAACGAAATATACATTTTACCCTATCATATTAAAAACAATATTTCTAGTAAAATATATAAATATCGTATATACATACGTACATATATGTAATATTGCTAAAATATATTTAGCTGCCTTTACTATAGATTAAAAATACATAAAAAATACCATAAATAGGAAAAAATGCATAAGGAATATTTTACTTAAAATGAAAAGATACCATATTATCACACATCAAATTATAACAAATTCCAGTCGTATTCATTTTAATTATTTTTTCCTTCCTTATTCAATGTGGTATAAGTTAAAAATTCAATAGATTATGCATTATAATAAAATTACTGGTTATATTATATATATATATATATAGATATAGATATAGATATGATTAGTGCTGAGTGAAGCGTCGATCTAGCCTTCAATCGCCGTCAGCGCCACCTATTGTTTGAGATGCGAACTAAAATAAAAAAAAATGACTGACTCCTGACATTATACATAACCTTCCAGCAAAAATTTTTTTAAATAGCTGTCACCGTTTGCAAGTTATTGAATTTTAAAATCCATCAGTCATTTTTGGGACACTCGGTATATATATGGCTAATTCCATGAAAAATTGTCATGTCTCTCACATACAGCAATTTTTGGCTACCAGTATTTAGAACGGAAAAATGTGACTTATTTTATCGGAGGTACTTCATCAGTTGAATAGGGCGAAGCAAACTTTTCGAAAATAAAGGTGCATAGTGATTTATAGCTGAGTGACAGACATGACATATTTTCATGGAAATGACCATATATATAGAGATAGATATATACTAGATGGAACCCGTCAAAACTTGACGTCACCAAAGAAAGAAAAAGGTATTTTCCAGCTATTAAAGGATTTTTTTTTAACGACTAATCTTCAGCAAAAAATTCAATAAATAAAAGAAAAACCTGCATTTTACATCCAGGCAAATGACCCGCAATTGACAGAGTTACATTCAAACATGCTGTCATAGAATTAGAATTTGATAATTTTCCATTTACAAATACAACACCAATAAATTGTACATGACATGAATAAATCATAAATTACTGTCATTACTCACTACTAATTTCATACAAAATATACATACTTCACTTACTTTGCAGCAAAATAAGATTGAATTTATAGTTTGCCCTTTAGCAACAACTATAACAATGATCATCTCTGTGGTTAATTTGTTGTTACATTACCCACCCCTTTCAACAAATAAACATTTGCATTTTCAACTAACATTTCTATTAGCTTTTCATAAATAAAAAATACATGTAAATTTCACATATAAAAAAAATAATGATAATATTTATTCTGGCTAGGTGAAACTAGTGAAAACTTGACGGCAACAATATGAAAGAACCAAAGAAAAAAAAGCATTTTACCGCTATAAAAAAATTTTTAAGATTAATATTTATTAAAATTTCAACGAATGAAAAAAAAACCTTGCATTTTAGATCCAGGCAAATTATATTCACAGATGCACGTGCAGAATTTCTCTCATCTGATGCTTTTCCATTTACCAACATAACACCAACATGACATGGTCCCGGGCGCAGAATCGGTGCAACGCTGCGACACACGTCACAGACTCTAGAAAATGTTTGAAGATTATTTTTCAACTGTTAAAGTTAAAAAAAAATGCTAGAAATCATTTTCTATGTTCCATTGTAATATTATCTGCATCACATACAATTGAGGAAGCTCTGATTCACATTAAACTATAAATCAAGGACGATTCGGTTTTGAATTTTCAAAAAAAATTTAGGAAATCATTTCTAAACTTTAAAAAAAACCGTCTTAAATCTGAAAATTTGGCAATAATCGTAAATTTTGACAAATGGTCTAAAAAAATTAATTAAATAAATAAAATAAATTTTGTCATTTGTGCGGAGAAAAATCTCCAATTTTGCCAAAGGATCGCAAAAAAGGCACATTTTAACAAAAGATCACAAAAAACACAAAAAAAATAATCCTCAGAAAATAACTTATTTTGAGAAAAGGTTGCAGGAAAATGCAAAGTTTATCCAGATTTCACGGAAAAACGCAGATTATGTCAATAATTGGCCAAAAACATTTTCGTTGAAACATCTTGATAAAACAGCAAATGTCATCGAAAGATCGTGAGAAAATGGCAAATTTCATCAAAATACTTCGAGAAAACGACAAATTTTGTCCTAGTATCATAAAAACATGAATTTTGGCAAATAATCACAAAAAATAGCAAATTTCGTCAAAATACCCCCCCCCCCCCCTCCCGCCCAAATAAACACCACCCGGAAATTTTGTAAATAGATGTGGGAAAAACCCAGCAAATTTCGTCAACAGAATGCAAAAAAACAACAAATTTATACAAAAGATCTCTAAAAAATTTGTCAAAAAACTGCAAAAAAAATTGTCCAGATATCCCAATTAAAACAAATTTCGTGAAAATAATGCAAAAAATCAAAATTTTGCCAAAACGTCTAAAGAAATGGCAATTTTCATGAAAAAATTTCGAAAAAAAGACAAATTTTGACAAAAAAATCCCTAAAAAATGGCAAATTTGTAAACATATTGTGAAAAAGAAATTCAAAATATTGTGAGAAAACAACATATTTTGACAAATAATTGTGAGTAAACAACAAATTACATTAAAGGATTGAAAAAAAGCAAATTTCATCAAATAATAAAAAAGGTAAATTTCGCAAAAAAACAACAAATTTTGCAAAAAGATCTCCAATAAAACGGCAAATTACATCGAAAGATTGTGACAAAACGACAGTTTCATCGAAAAACTCGAGAAAAAACGATAAACTTCGCCGAAAGACCTCAAGGTGACGAATTTTGTCCAAGTACCAGAAAAGATGCGAATTTCGTCCAAAGATCTCAAAAGCACTTAAAATTTGTCTAGGTAATCGCAAAAAAAGGTAAATTTCGCAAAAAATAGCGAAAAAACTACAAATTTCTCAAAAAGGTAACAAAAACGAAAATTAAAAAAAAAAAAAATCCCGAAAAAAGGTTAAATTCGATAAAACTGCAAATTACATCAAAAGATTGTGAGAAAAAATGCCAAATTTCACCGAAAATCCCCGAGAAAACCAATAGTTTTGATCTGGTATCATAAAAGACGTGAATTTCATTAACAGTTTGCGAAAATACATAAAATTTGTCTAGGTACTTCAAAAAACGCAAATATTGGTAAACAGATTGTGAGAAAAAAACACATTTTGTCAAAAGATGAAAAAAAGAGGCACATTTCATCAAATAATCGCAAAAAAGGTAATTTTTGCAAAAAAAAAAAAAAAAAAAACGAAAATATGACAAATTTCTGAAAATAACGAAGAAAAGACAAATCTCACACAAAAAAATCATGAAAAAAGTATAAATTCGATAAAACGGCAAATCACATCAAAAGATCGTGAGAAAAAACGACAAATTTCACCGAAAATCCCCGAGAAAACCAATAGTTTTGATCTGGTATCATAAAAGACGTGAATTTCATTAACAGTTTGCGAAAACACATAAAATTTGTCTAGGTACTTCAAAAAACGCAAATATTGGTAAACAGATTCTGAGAAAAGAACACATTTTGTCAAAAGATGAAAAAAAGAGGCACATTTCATCAAATGATCGCAAAAAAGGTAATTTTTGAAAAAAAAAAAGCGAAAATATGACAAATTTCTGAAAAAATGAAAAAATTACAAATTTCACAAAAAAAATCACGAAAAAAGGATAAATTTGAGAAAACGGTAAATTACAAAAGACTGAGAGAAAAAAACAACAAGATGCAACATTTCTTTGTTCATCAGAAAAAAAATCACAAAATTTCTCGATCCAGCACGTGAAAAATAGAAAATTTGCCAAACAGTTGAAGGAAAAATACAAAAATCGACAGTTGGTCATGTGGGGGAAAAATTATAAAATTCATTAATCAATCATGGAAAAAAGTCATTCAGTTATGTAAAAAAGCCCACAAAAATTACCAATCATTAGAAGTCCCCACAAAAATCTTATGATTGATTGAGACATTTCAGAATGATTTTTGTATGTCCAAAATAAAAAAAAATGTAGTTGCACATTTAAAAAAGTAAGTCATTTATAAGGAATCCATTTTGATATCTTATTATTTTGTTTATTTTTTGCAAGACCTACGTGTATTTAGTTGAGTAATACGAATTTAGAATTTGCAATGTTTTGTCTTTTGTTATTTTTTATCAATTTTCAAAATGATAATGCAACAAATGTAAATGCTATAGGCAAAATAGAAATGAATTTTTCGTATGACAGAAATGAAGATCACAATAAGGAAATACTTAAAAAAAAAAAAAAAAAGATTGAAAACAAAATCGATCGAAAAAATATTATGCGGGAAAAGTTTTCTCGAACATCGTAAGGGGGGTATTTTATTACTTCATTATACATGGCAAAAATCGATCGTCCCGATGTTACATTGCCTCTCAATAAAAAAGTTAGTTCTCATTTACCAGGTTATATTGTTCAAAAGACTAATTTAAGGTGTAATAGATTACTCTGATCCTATGTTAAAAATATACTTATTACGTTGCGATAAAAAATTCCATACATATATTTAATTGCATACAGACATGAGGAAATAAACATATGTCACACAGTTCAGTGAGTACACTCAACTGCAATATTCCCATCGTAAGATTACCCATCTAAATAAACCTACTGTGTATCAATGGCTGATGAATAAAATAACTTAAATTTTTTAATTTACACTACAAACAACGAACGCGAGCATTCAAGACGTACTTTTAGAGCATTGACTTTTTAATATACGTAGACGCCACATCCCATTGTTCTCTCCGCATGGTTTCAAATCCAACATCTTTGGCGAAAAGATGCCGGTTTTTGGCGATGATCGCTTTATTGGCATCTTTCAGATTTCACAAAGAGAAAAGCAGAATTGCGGTCAACTCAAGACAAACATAACAATATCAGTTTCTAGGGAGAAAAACCGGTTTGGCGCGCTAAATCTGCCCTCCGTCACTCGACAAACGGCAAAGATGTCGGCCTAAGAAAAGGTTGTCAGTGTGGTGTCTAGGTATCTTAGGTCATTGGTTTAGAGACAGTAACTACAGTCTTCTCTAATTGGTTCTGAGTTTACTGCGCAAGCGCATTTGTCGTGGTCTGGTCGAATTGCGTTTTGCGAATTAAGTCTAAGCTAAATGCCGAAAATGATCAGTTCCTCGGGAAAACTTGCTAGAGCATGCGTTGAGACCAGTTTTAAGTATGCTGAATATATTTCGCTATTGTTTTAATATATAAGATTATAAATTTTATCATCTCAGAACTGATATTTTAAATTACTAAAAGTGGAAAATTATGCATATAAATAATCAATAGTGTATAGCTTTAATATTTTTAATTAAAAAAGACATTAAATGAGATTGATGATGGTTACAGATATGTTTACACTAATGAAAGTGCAAAATTAATTTAAAGCATTCTCTGTACAATAGACACATAAACCATGAAATAAATGTAAAAATAAAAATCGGAAAAAACCTTTCTATTTTGGATGCTTAACACATTTATCTTATTTAAGATGATAAGACTCTTTTCTTCCTTCCCAGAAACGATTTCACAGAGATCCATTAGACAGAAAAGATGTATGTCCGATTAAATTAATGAAATTTATCATGTGATTTTTTTCTTTTTTTTTTACATGTAGTGTAAGTTTTATTTTTTAAATTAAAAGAACCAACAGCCAAGGTTTTCAAAGATTTTAAGATTTGTATTTCAATTAGTTTTTATTTCATATTTTAATGAGGCAGAAACTATTTATCATTAAATGAATATCTTTTAAATTATACGCAATGAATTAGAATGAATATTTTTACAATTTAAGACTTGTTTCCTAAAAATTATTTGTAAATTTTTTAAATGTAATTAAACTAGCAAAAGGCGCGCTTTGTTTGGATTCGCGAAGCATTATTTTATAAAACAGATATTTGAAAGTAACAATATTTTTGAATATTATTTTAGCATCTTTATTAAACAAAAACGTTATTTTATATTTTGGCGCATTTTAATTCTAGAAATGTAAGTTCAGCCAAATAACGGTACTTACATATTAACACCAGCGCAGCAGAAGTTGCGCTAATGTGCCTATAAAGAGCAATCTTCTTGTTCGCACGAGCACGCACTTATCTTTTGAATTTCTTATTGTTTGCTGATTTTTGCCACCATTTTTTGTGCGTATGCGATTAACAAGATTGCTCTTTATTGGCATATTAGTGCAACTTCTGCTGCGGTGGCGTTAATACGTATGTACCCTATCAATTTCCTAGGAATTTTTTATTTATGATGTAAGATAGGTATAAAAAATATTTTCGAAGCAAACTTTTACAAAATATTTTTAAATTTTCAACTAAAAGCTCTTTTAAAGATGTTTTTACAATTTCCAATAGCCACTGGTGTTTTTTTAAGTTGTTTGAAATAGGCATGTTTCCAATCTTTGTAATTAATATCAAATAATCTTTGATAGCTATCTCAGAATAATATATTAGAAGAGAGCTTGAAGAAAGTTACTTCTGCAAAATCCTATTTTCTGGAAAAATAGTTGAAATCTGGTCTCGTTGATGCTAAGAATTATTAACTGTAAAACTTTTTATTCTAATTTCTTTGTTTTTATGCATGTTTGCGTATGAGAATTTTTGATATTGTAGAAATTTTCGTAAGGAAAATTTCTATTGAATTCTTAATTTTGAAGGATTTTCACTCTCGACAACGATACGTACGTTTCTAAGCCAACTGGTGTCTTTATATCCCAAACATCTACAACTGCTTCATCTAATGTTAAACCTTGGGATTTATTAATTGTAACAGCAAAAGCTAACAGCAGAAGAAATTCTTTCCTTGAGCAATTTATACATCCATTTTTCCAGAATTTAATTATTGGTGGAATTGGTACGCACTAATTCTTATAAGTTAAATGACTGTAGTTTTCAAATTTATCCATGATTATTCGCGATAATTGGTCTGGTGGCCCGTGATTTTCTTTAATACGTGCAACAAAGCCTGAAGTCCCGTTCACTAAACCTTTTTCGGCCCACAAATAAGAACATAACATTACTTTAGATCCAAATGATAAAGTAAGAAATGGTTCAAGTCCATTTGTCATTTCTGAATCGGCCAACTTTGCTTTAGTACATTTATAAAGAGCTTGAATCGAGGCAACATGTTCATGCAGTTCTTTTTATTTTTCATTTATATAACAAATTTAACAATTAACTGTATTGTTTACAATTCTTTTGTTGCCATTTTACAGAAGAAAAATCAATAATACAATTATTTTAAAATGTTTAAGTATCATCTGTGCAAACGAATTTGCGGAATAATGAAAATATATTTTATTTATTAATCATGATTCTATAGATAATTACTTACTCCATGATTTATATGTATTTTTTTTTCTGAAAATATACGCGTTTTATTTTTTATTTATTTGCTAAAATGCGCCCGTATTGGAAAAGCATGTAAAATAAATTAATTAAAATAATAATTTGTTTAATGTTTTACTATAAAAAAATTATATTGTGCAAATTTACAGATCATAATTTATTTTTATGTTCAAGTCAAAATAACGAATAGTTTTTTTGTAAAGTGCACGACAAAATGTAATTTAAGTGGCCTAGTAGAGGATTCGCTTCGCTCATCCTAACAATGTATGCTTGCTACTATCTGATTATAATTTTTCCCTGAATTAACCAAAGAATATCCGATTCTTAACATAAACTTTCACAAGACGCATTTTAACGTATTTACTTTCATATTTAGTACATTAATTTCCATTTCTTCTGCACACATACAAACGAGATACTATACAAGACATGGGTGTTATAGAAATAGAGAAAGATCCTAACAACAAAATCTATAAGAAATATGAAACATTAAAGCGAGATGGAATATGGTCAAACGCCAGCCAGAAAGAATTTCACTCGAAACACTCCTACAATTTTCTAGAAAGATTAATATCATAAAATACCAATAAAAAAGACCAATAGTAAACAAAATATCACCTTACACTTTAGTATTAAATTGTTCGGTAAATTTATGCTGTTAACATTCGACTTTAAACAATCCTTTAACATGAACATTACCATTTGTAATTTTTTTTTTCGCAAGTTCATATGATCTATCTTCTTTTTTAGACTATAAGATAATATGTAAAAATATAATTCAGCTATAAAACGCATAGCATAAAAATGCTATGCCGATATTGTGTACCATGACATTCAAAAACATTTATTTAACAAACAGGGGAAATACTAGTATGTATTTAGGCATTTTTTTCATAAATTATTTATTGAAAAAAAAAGAATATCAATATCTTAACAAAAACTACACTGAATAAGATTTATATTTCTCTAAAACATAAATGATTTAGAAATATTTTATTAATTAATCCATTAATATGAAAATTGGTTCGTAATTTTGCTTTTTTAATATAAACAAAATAGTTCGAAGAAAGCATTTCAAGTAATATCAAGATATATATTCTTTAGGAAAATTTTTTAATTTAATAAACGATTGTGTTAACGTAAAAATTAAAAGGATGCATATATTGACAGTGCACATTTTATCTTTCACATTAAAAAGTAATTACTTATAGAAATTAATTAATTATAGTAATTAATTAAAGTAATTTTATTAATTGAAAACAGAAAATAGTTATCCACTGAACTACTGATATTTATGAAAATGCAATTTTCTGATGTTAGATAGTTTAGATAGATCTTCTCGAAATGTGCTCTACATCTCTCATGGGCAATCTTTCCCCTTCAAATTAATCACAAAAAACAAATATGAATTCTAAAGTTTTATGTGTTTTCAACTTCATATTTTAAATTAATAAATAAAGTGATCTATTTTTCATTTCATACATCACTTGCTAATAACAGTTTATAAAATCATTTAACAAAATACTCCATTAAAATAAAAAGTCATAACGAAACAGTTTTGATAAAAAAGATGACTTTATATATATATATATATATATATATATATATATTAAAGCACTTTTAGAATTCACTTAACTAATTATTTGATGATATTTCACAGAATGAAAAAAAGATGTGGTAAGGTATGAGTGCAAATAGGAGAAATTATAAGTGGAATAACCTTTAAAATATTATATTATTATTTCTCACTGAAATATATATATATATATATATAATATTTATACATCAGATTGAGCACTCTAAATAAGATATAAATATATAACAACGAAAGAAATGCAGAATCCCTTCTTTTCAAAGAAGATTTCTTTTCTGTTATTAGGCTTAGCAATCTATTTGTCAAACAACATATTGAAATAGTCAAATGAAGTTACCTATTTGTGTTTCTCCCATCACATACACACACACACATATTTATATGTAAAACATATTTAAATGCATATGTAGGGTAATTCAAAAATAACGATTCATTTATATATATCTAATGATTTCTTTCACAAGTGTTTTAAAAAATGTTTTCCTTAGAAGAACGAATAGCCATCGTTTCCTGGAAACTGACTGATAAAACATATCAAGAGGTGTTCAATTGTACCATCAAAATTACGGAAAACAATCTCTAACAAGCGCCAATATCAGGCTACTTTTGTACAAATTCGATCGAACCGGTATCGTGGCGGATGAAAAACTTCCTGAACACAATCATCATTTGTTGATACCATCAAGAGCATTTGTCCGGCAGTTGAAACGAGCCCACGTTCACCGAATAGCCTGATATTGGTCCTTGTTTGTGGATGTTTTCCGTATTTTCAGTGGTATAGTTGACGAAAATTTTCATAAGTTTTATCATCCAATTTCCAGGAAACGACGGCTATTCTTTCTTCTAAGGGAGCATTTCTTCAGACATATGTGAAAGGAATCAGAACATTGGTGTTTTCACAGATATGGATCGTTATTTTTTGATATAATATGCATACACAATATACATACGGATATATATACACTTTGAGTTTCGGAGCCATCTATATGTCGTAAGTATCCCCGTTTTATATCCTTCTCTTTTTAATATAAACAAAAAGTTTTAAGAAAGTATTTGTAGTAACATCAAGGTATACATTCATTAGGAATAATGTTTAATAAAAAAAAAACGGTTGTGTTAACATAGCTACAGTTAAAAGGATGCATATATTGACAGTGCTCATTTCATATCTCACAGTAAAAATAATATTTAAAAAATCGAAAATAGTAAATGATTATTCACTACTGATATTTATAAAAATGCAATTTTCTGATGTTATTTAGTTTAAATAAACCTTGTTGAAATGTCCTCAACGTCTCACATGTGGAAAATTTCCCCCTTCAAAGTAATTAAATATTAATTATAATGTTTTATGTGTTTTGAATTCATAATTTGAATAATTAAATAGTGATTTATTTTTCATTTCATACATCACTTACTAATAATGGTTTATTTAAAAAAATTCTCAATAAAAATAAAAAGTCATAACAAAACTGTTTTGATTCAAAAAGATGGATATGTATATATATACTACAATATATACACTATATTGCCATTGATTATGGGACACTTGCGATTTTAGACATTTTACTAAATATCTAGAAAAATACATGAGGAATCATCTCGAAACTCTTAGTGTATAAATATAATAGTATAAGTCATACATCTCTGTGAAGATTTTTTTCCCGAAACTCCAAAGGGGACCGTCAAAAAATTAAAAAAGAATGGATATCTTTTGAATAACCCTGTCAAAACTAATGTAGCAAAAGCGCTCAAACTCTAGATTGTGATTGAATACCTTATTGTAAGAAGCCTTATTCATTTTTATGCAAATAGCATGCATACTCGCAGAGTAATTAAGGATTTTATAAAAATGATCCCAAATTTTTCCAAGTTTTTTCCTTATAATTTTCAGAGTTCTTAATATAAAATATTATTTTTTTCAGAAAATATGACAATCAACATTGTCATATTTAATGTACCCTGTAATCAGAATTAAAAAATAATGAAAATTGTATAAAAAATGAGTTGGTTTACTGAATAATTTATTACTGCGCATGCGTCAACGATATCAAAATTTCATTTGCATATTATGTTAGCTAAATGTATAGAGCAACTTTTGTGAAAGTCACAAAATCATAACTTGAAAATTCTGACAATAATCGTCAATTGAATAAGTCGAAAATCCGTTATTCTCAAAATGAAGCAAAAACAAGAGGGGTTGTATCCATATATTCATTGATTAATGTTAATATAGAATACACAATATGGTATGTACTACTGCATTTGGATAAATTCCCTCTTTTTTTGCTTCATTTTGGAAACAACGGATTTTGTCCTTCTTCTATAGACGATTACTTTCAGAATTCTTAAGCTATGATTTTGAGACTTTTACAAAAGTTGCTCTATACATTTAGCTAACATAATATGCAAATGAAATTTTGATATCTTTGACGCATGCGCAATAAAAAATTATATAGTAAACCTACTCATTTTTCATACAATTTTTATTATTTTTTTATTTCTGATTACAGGGTACTGTGTGCAATGTTGTTTGTCATATTTTCTGAAAAAAAATATTATTTTATATTTAGAACTCTGAAAATTATAATGGAAAAACTTGGAAAAATTTGGGACCATTTTTATAAAAACCTTAATTACTCTGCGAGTGTGCATGCTATTTGCAAAAAATGAACACAGTGTATTACAATAAGGCATTCAATCATAATCTAGAGTTTGAGCGCTTTTGCTACATTAGTTTTGACAGGGTTATTCAAAAGATATTCTTTTTTAATTTGTTGACGGTCCCCTATGGCGTTTCGGTAAAAAATCTTCACGGAGATGTATGACGTATACTATTATATTTATACACTAAGATTTTCGAGATGATTCCTCTTGTATTTTTCTAGATATTTAGTAAAATGTCTAAAATCGCAAGTGTCCCATAATCAATGGCAATATAGTGTATATATATATATATATATATATATATATTGTAGCATTTTTACTAGTCACTAATCTAATTATTTCGATGATATTTCACAGAATGAAAGAAAAAAAGATGTAGTAAGGTCTTGTGCAAATAGGTGAAATTATAAATTGTATTTATATATACATATATATATATACACTATATTGCCATTGATTATTGGACACTTGCGATTTTAGACATTTTACTAAATATCTAGAAAAATACATGAGGAATCATCTCGAAAATCTTAGTGTATAAATATAATAGTATACGTCATACATCTCTGTGAAGATTTTTTACCGAAACTCCATAGGGGACCGTCAACAAATTAAAAAAGAATGAATATCTTTTGAATAACCCTGTCAAAACTAATGTAGCAAAGGCGCTCAAACTCTAGATTATGATTGAATGCCTTATTGTAATACACTGTGTTAATTTTTATGCAAATAGCATGCATACTCGCAGAGTAATTAAGGTTTTTATAAAAATGGTCCCAAATTTTTCCAAGTTTTTTTCTTTATAATTTTTAGAGTTCTTAATATAAAATAATATTTTTTTCAGAAAATATGACAAACAACATTGCACACAGTACCCTGTAGTCAGAATTAAAAAATAATGAAAATTGTATACAAAATGAGTTGGTTTACTAAATAATTTTTTACTGCGCATGCGTTAACGATATCAAAATTTCATTTGCATATTATGTTAGCTAAATGTATAGAGCAACTTTTGTGAAAGTCACAAAATCATAACTTGAAAATTCTGAAAATAATCGTCAATTGAATAAGTTGAAAATCCGTTATTCTCAAAATGAAGCAAAAACAAGAGGGGTTGTATCCATATATTCATTGATTAGTGTCAATATAGAATACACAATACGGGATGTTACGACTACTTTTGGATAAAATCCCTCATTTTTTTTGCTTCATTTTGGAAACAACGGATTTTGTCCTTTTTCTATAGACGATTACTTTCAGAATTTTCAAGCCATAATTTTGAAACTTTTACAAAAGTTGCTCCATACATTTAGCTAACATAATATGCAAATGAATTTTTGATATCTTTGACGCATGCGCAGTAAAAAATTATTTAGTAAACCTACTCATTTTTCATACAATTTTTATTATTTTTTAATTCTGATTACAGGGTACTGTCTGCAATGTTGTTTCTCATATTTTCTGAAAACAATATTATTTTATATTAAGAACTCTGAAAATTATAAGGGAAAAACTTGGAAAAATTTGGGACCATTTTTATAAAAACCTTAATTACTCTGCGAGTATGCATGCTATTTGCATAAAAATTAACACAGTATATTACAATAAGGCATTCAATCATAATCTAGAGTTTGAGCGCTTTTGCTACATTAGTTTTGACAGGGTTATTCAAAAGATATTCATTCTTTTTTAATTTGTTGACGGTCCCCTATGGAGTTTCGGGAAAAATTCTTCACGGAGATGTATGACGTATACTATTATATTTATACACTAAGAGTTTCGAGATGATTCCTTATGTATTTTTCTAGATATTTAGTAAAATGCCTGAAATCGCAAGTGTCCCATAATCAATGGCAATATAGTGTATATATATATATATAGAGAGAGAGAGCACATTTATACAACAGATTGCGAACACTCTAAATAACATATAAAAATATATTTCAAAGAAAGAAATGTAGAATCTCTATTTTTCGAACAAGATATCTTTTCTGTTACTAGATTTAGCAATTTATTTTTGACGAATAATATTAAAGTGTTCAAATGAAGTTACTGATTTGTGTTTATCCTATCACATACACACACACACATATGTATATGTGTGTAAAATATACTTATATACAGGGTGTTTCTAAATTCATGGTACAAACTTTAAGGGGTGATTGTACACATCAAGACCAACTATATTAAATAGGAAATTAAGGGTCCGAAACGTCTTCCGAAGGAGGGCGCCATTAAAGTTTAGGGTCCAAAAATTCAAATGATTATAAAATACAGAAAAAATGGTCGATTCGTTTGTGGTTTTCACTAAAACTATTCTTTATGTCAGTATTGTCTTGAAAATAAATTATAAAGATAAATTTCAAAAAATGCCGATAGAGGGCGCTTTAGACTTTGGAGTAACGAACAACTATTTTTTACCGTTATTTTTTCATCTAATTACTTTTTTACAGAAACTTAGGCATAAACTTAAATTTTGAGCTCAAAATCTAAATCGTTGGGAATGGTTAAGTAACGCAAACTGAACTGTGGAGGGAGGCTCAAATTTTAAGTGGTTATAAAATTCGGAAAAATTGGTCAATTTATTTGCGATTTTCACTAAAATTATTCTTTACGTCAGTATTATCTTAAAAATAAATTATAAAGATAAAATTCAAAAATTGCCAATAGAGGGCGCTTTAGACTTTGGAATAACATACAACTATTTTTTACCGTTATTATTTGCATCTCATAAAATTTTTTTAGAAGCTTAGACATAAACTTAAATTTTGAATTGAAAATCTGAATCATTGGGAGTGGTTAAGTAGCGCAAACTGAACTGTGTTCAATGAGGGTGAGGAGGTTCAACTGTTAAATGATTATAAAAAACAGAAAAATTGGTCGATTCGTTTGCGGTTTTCGCTAAAACTAATCTTTATGTCAATATTTCCTCGAAAAAAAATTTTTAAGATATGTTTCAAAAAACTCCGTCAGAGTGCGCCTTAAACTTTAGAGCAACCAACAACTATTTTTAACCGTTGTATGTAATATCTAATTAAATGCTTGTAAAAGTTCAAACTTAAATTTTGAGCTCAAAATCTGCATCATTGTGAGTAATTAAGTAGCGGAAAATGGAACTATGTTCGAGGGTTGGGGAGGGTACCATTTCAACTCCTGAACACCATAGTTCAGTTTGCGGTTCTTAATCCCTCATCGATTTAGAACTTGGGCTCAAAAATTAAGTCTATGCTTTTGCAAGCATTTAATCAGATACAAAAAATAACGGTTAAAAATAGTTGTCAGTCACTCTAAACTTTAAAACGCCCTCAAACGGAATTTTTTTAAATTTATCTTTAAAATTTATTTTCAAGGAAATATTGACATAAAGAATAGTTTTAGCGAAAACCGGAAACAAATCGACCAATTTTTCCGTTTTTTATAATCTTTTGAAATTTGAACCTCCCCACCCCCATTCAACACAGTTCAGTTTGCGCTACTTAACCACTCCCAAAGATTCAGATTTTCATCTCAAAATTTAGGTTTATTTCTAAGCTTCTAAAAAAATTTATGAGATGCAAAAAATAACAATAAAAGATAGTTGTACGTTACTCCAAAGTCTAAAGCGCCATCTATCGGCAATTTTTGAATTTTATCTTTATAATTTATTTTTAAGATAATACTGACATAAAGAATAGTTTTAGTGAAAACCGGAAACGAATCGACCAATTTTTCCATTTTTTATAATCTTTTGAAATTTGAACCTCCCCATCCCCATTCAACACATTTCAGTTTGCGCTACTTAACCACTCCCAACGATTCAGATTTTCATCTCAAAATTTAGGTTTATTTGTAAGCTTCTAAAAAAATGTAATGAGATGCAAAAAATAACGGTAAAAAATAGTTGTTCGTTACTCCAATGTCTAAAGCGCCCTCTATCGGAATTTTTTGAAATTTATCTTTATAATTTATTTTCAGGACAATACTGACATAAAGAATAGTTTTATTGAAAACCGCAAACGAATCGACGAATTTTTCTGTATTTTATAATCATTTGAATTTTTGGACCCTAAACTTTAATGGCGCCTATCTCTTTCGGAAGACGTTTGGGACCTTCACTTTCCTATTTAAAATTGTTTGTCTTGATGTGTACTATCACCCCTTAAAGTTTGTACCATGAATTTAGAAACACCTTGTATATATAATGTTTTCCTTAGAGGAAAGAATAGCCATCCTTTCCTTGAAACTGACTGATAAAACATATGAAGAACTGTGTTAACTGTACCATCGAAATTACGGAAAACATTCTCAATCAAGCACCAATATCAGGCTACATGTGTACAAATTTAAACGAAACAGTATCGTGGAGGATGAAAAATGGTTCCTGGGCACCACCAACATCTGTCGATGATGTCAAGAATATTTATCAGGCAATTGAAAGGAGCTCACATTCAGGAATAGCCTGATATTGGCCCTTGCTTGTGGATGTTTTCAGTAGTTTCAGTGGTATAGTTTACGAACATCTTCATATGATTTATAATTCAGTTTTCAGGAAATGACGTCTATTCTTTTATCTAATGGAGCATTTCTGCAAACATCTAAAAAAGAAATCAATAGATTAGTGTTTTCACAGATATGGATCGTTATTTTTTGATATAACATGCATACACAATATATATACGATATATTAATGACATTTTGAGATTGGAAGCCAGTGGTATCATCGTAAGTCTCCCATTTTATATAACAGGAGTCGTGGCAAAAGAAATAAAAAATCAATAAATGTAGAAGCTTTATAAATTAAACATTGGCAGATCCAAAACATTTTATTTAAATGCAATCATATGAAGCGTGAAATACCCGTTACTTCCCGAACAAACATTTCATAAAAAACATTCATTTTAGCTTTCCCGCAAGTTACTCAAGCCCGAATAATCGAATAAAAAATCAACCCATCACCTATCTTAATTAAATAAAATTTTTAGAACTTTCCGTAACCTCTAAAATAATCCTTTTATGTAAGCAGAAAATAGTGTCACATAAAGGGTGGCACTTTTGTGACTCAGTGTCACAAAACTTTGTGACACTTTTGTGACAGTAGTCACGTGTCGAGATTAAAACCGTAGAATCGAATGTAGAATCGATATTCCAATATATTCCACAGACAATAATTTTAAAAAATGACTTTATTGATACGTAATAAATATAAAACGAGAAGAAAATAAAATAAAATGAATGATAGTTTGAACAAAGATGTTTTCGGAATAAATTTAATAAGATGCTGATATAAGTTGATAAAAACGGGGGAAAAGGAGTTTAATTAGGAATTTTTGGAAATAAATTTTAATTAAGTATATTACTAATTTTGAGACATTTTTTAGATTTACGCGTATTGGAATAAATGTTTTTTTAAGTGAATTTAGAATTTATATCATTTGTATAAAGATTAAGAGTTTAGATCTAGTAACAGGATTTTAATATAATAACCCGGAATGAATACGGGATATTGTTAAAAGGAAATTAATACGGCATATGATTAATTACAAAGAAAAAAATGTAATTATTTGTTTATAGAGAGAGAACATAATTTACTGTACAAAGATATGGTATAACAAGTGTGTGCATATGTGCAGAGCAGGGCAAATTTGAAAAAGATATCTTTAACAAATCATTTTTAAACAATTGGTCACTAAAAAGATGATCATTCTACTGAATATAGGAAATCACATGTTTCAGAACATAAGGAGCCTATAAAAGTAAACTGAATATTTTTTTTATTCTTGTTCTTCTTTTCTTTTTTAGCTTACTGTAGGCAACGGTTTAATCAAAATATTAATAACAATATTAGGCTCAACATATTTTAATGCATAATAATACATATTTATGGAAATAAAACGCATTATAATACAAGGTAGATATCTATTTTCCGTTTTTATTTATATTTTAAATATCGTATACAAGTTATTAGTTAAATTATCTACAGTTAATGCGTTTGCAATTACTTCAGACATTTCATCTCAGAAAGCATAACAGAAATATAAACGCCTATTTTGAAATTTGGATATGGATCTATGATTTGTAGGATGCTAATATAACAAACAGGCTGCCAAATAACGATCCGTAAAATTACAAAAACTTTTTTAAGTGAATTCGATAATTACAGTCACAATTCTTAATAAAAATACATCAACATGTGATAGTAACATTTTAAGAAATGAAATATGTCACGAAATTTATGACTATATACAGTGTTGGCAATATAAGGCTTGTATTAAATGTCTAATGCTTAATCATAAACTAAGGACATGTAAAAATGTATAAATATGGAAATAGTGTACTCATAATAACAAAATTCTTTGTTACACAAGCGGTCACAAAGATATACGCTTCACCTGTTTTAATATATTTATTTCTTCTTAATATTTACGTTTCATTACGTTTTGTATTCTTCATTACTATTTTAATTTTTCTATGCATATTAAATAAACATTAAAATTCATTTTTTCCTAAGATCCTATATTTACGCTTTACTTATTTTAAAATTATTTGTTTGAAATCTTAATTTAATATTAATTAATTCAATTAATCTCCCTACTAATTAGGTTACTTTGCATTATATTGAATCTTTTGTAATTCTTTTCAACTACGAATACAGATACTCACTTAGAAGTAGCCAAAGACTCAAAAGAAAAGAATTCCTAATGATACTCTTCACATCTGGCATCTTTGAATAGATTAAAAGTAATATGAGAGAGGAGAATACAATTTAGGTATAGTTGGAATTAATTTTGCGAAATTTTATCTTATTTATGGTTCTTTAAGAGTTGTAAAATTTCGTTTAAAATAAATACACAATAGCAAATACTCGAGGATATCATAAATTATAAATGAAACACACACACACATATCCACTATTTATATTATAAAGAAGATATTTGTTACATACACGGTCGCAACAAATATTATTTATTTTTTATCTGTTTTAATATATTTATTTCTTATAATTATTTACGTTTCATACTCGGAAATTTTGTTTTCTTTATTCATATAATTTATTTTTTCGATTCATATTAAATATACCTTTAAAATTAAATTATACTTAAGATTTGTCTTTACGTATAGATGATTTTAAAATCATTTGTCTCAAATCTTGATTTTTTATTAAAGAATTCAAATGAATTAATTTAAATACTAAATGGATTGTTAGGTAATTGTTTTCAACGGCAGCGAATACAGCTATTAACCTAGAAATGACTAAGGTCTCATATACAAATAATCATAATAATAGTAAAACTCTTCACATCTGAAGATAAACCATTTTCCTTAGTGCAATGTTCCTTTTATTTTAATAACTTCAGTTTATTATCAGAATGCCGAACACAATTTAGGAATAAATGGAACTTCTTTTAAAAAGGATTAATTTTTTATTAGTTTAAAATATATATTAAATTTTGGTGAACAAACAAAAAGAGGTAGCAATTACCAGTAAATATTATAAATGATAATTTTTAAAAAATGCACAGTTTATCTTAAGGTTTTTAGAAACGCTATCTTCTGCATACACGAACAAAAAAATATCTTACTTATCAGTTTTAATATATTTATTTCTTTACTTTATTTCTTCACAATTATGCTTTATACACGAAAATTTGTATTAATTATTAACTTAATTTAATTTTTCTATTCATATTGAATATATATTTTAAAAATAGTTTATATTTAATATTTTTCTTTCAAGTATGATTTAGAATTACATATATTTTTTAAAATCTTAAATTTATGTATATAAAAAAATAAATTGAAGTACGTTATGTACTAATCAGGTTATTTCTCTGCCTATCGAATATATTGTAATTCTTTTCAACAAAGAATAGGCTTACTAACTTTGAAGTAACTAAGGACTCAATTGAAAGGAGGTCTTAATGATGCTTTTCACATCTGTCAATAATACCACTTTCCTTAATGTATTGATCCTTTCTTTATATTTGCTTAAAGTAATATTACAACGCGGTATAATATGGTATTTAAGTATAAAAGTATTTATTTTTGCGAATAATTGCTTTATTTAAAAGTTTTTAAATTCTTAAATTTTAGTAAATAGAAAACAAAAATAGCAAAAAATACCAGAAAATTTATAAATGACAAAATAATAGAAATAATAATTAAATACATCACCTACTGATATATTTTAAAAGTTCTGCTTTAATATATTTATTTCTTTTAAATAATTACATTTTGTGTATGAAAATTTATATTCTTCCTTAAAGTAATTTTAATTTTCTATGTACACTAAATACAAATTTTAAAAGTAAATTAGACCTAAGAGCTTTTTTAAAAAGCATAGTCTATTTTAGAAGCATTTGTATAAAATCCTTATTGCATATTAATCAATTCACTTAAAATAAGTTCCGTACTAATTAGGTTGGTTCACAGTTTTTTGCAATTATTTTCAAAAAAGAATGCAGATATTCACTTGGAAGTAACTTAACGCTCGAATGAAAAGAATGTCTAGTAATACTCTTCACATCTCGCAATAATACCACTTTCGTTAATGCAATGTTCCTTTTCTTTCAATAGCATTCGTATCAGATTAGTATTAGAATGCCGAACACAATTTACGAATAAATGGAATTACTTTTAAAAATCATTGCTTTATCTATCAGTTAATAAAAAAAAAATCTTATATTTTCGTGAAAAAATAACTTAGCAGAAAATATTATAAAATATAATAATTGAGAAATAAAAAAAAATACAGGAACACACACTTTGTAACCAAATAATACTTTTTTAAAGGAACTTTAATGTATTCTCTAACTTGTTATCTACTGTTCATTTAATACAGTTCTAATATTTTAAAATTATAATATTTACATAAAATAATACAAAAGAGCTTGTTTTATTTTATTTAACAAGATTTTTAAAATCAAATTCGTCCATTTTAAATGAAAGTATTAATTTTTAATCCTGATTTTTAGGTAATGCTATGGGTGAGATTGCAACTAAATAAAACAATAA
Organism: Maratus speculifer; assembly: GCA_964019185.1. NCBI lineage: Eukaryota > Metazoa > Arthropoda > Arachnida > Araneae > Salticidae > Maratus > Maratus speculifer. Next base: position 254,868,458 of record OZ025295.1, on the reverse strand, counting down.
ACAAAAAAATCGTTTTTTTTTCAAGCATTGTTATCAATTTTGGTTCAAATGTGTTACTGACTAGTATTACAAAATTCTTACAAAGTTCCTAAAACTTTTCTATGTTTGCTGCTTCTATTTCGAAAAGAAAAACAACTTTTTCGTAAATGTTTTATCATATGTAAAAGATATATTGTGACAGTTTTTTTAGGTGACAGAATTTTAAGTAGTAAAATATCATTGATTTATGCTTTAAAATAGTGCTTGAATTTTATATGTTCTAATATACGTAGAAAAAAAGAAAAATATAGCCGAAAAGATTACTTAAATTTTCTTTAATTCCACATTCTTGTGCTATAAGATAGGGTCTTACATGATATGTGGAGGCAATAATAAAACGAATTGGCTTTTTCAGAAATACTATATCAGATCAAAAATCTGAGTTAAATCAAAAACTGGCTGTATTTACTATTCTTAATTTTAAATATTTTATAGTGTGATAATATAAAGATTGGTCATTAAAACAATCCATTATTTATGGATCGAACTTGATTAATGAACTTTACTTTAAGATACATTTTGATATTTATTATAAAATGAATATTACAAACAGTATTATTACAAAATTCATTGTTATTATAAAGCAGATTTAAAACTATGAAATTAAATATTTCTATCCGCTTAACCTTGAATTTTAAAAATCATGCCAAACCAAATTTTCAATTACATTTTAAACATTGGATATTAGCGAATTATGAAATCTCATTTCGTCATTTACGTCGTTCTTTTTCTATTTCAGATCAATTTTTTCTGTGAAAAACGTACCTTTTTTTTCTGAAAATATGTTTGGAAAATAAAAATGGTTCTAAAAATAAAGTAAAAAATAAATAACATAAAAAATATAATTATTCCAAAAAAATTAAGCAATTTTGGTAAAATGACAGGTAACAAAAAAGAACTAAAAAAATCGTCTGCTCTAGCAAGTTTAACTGAAATTTTTAAAAAATACATTAAGCGAATAATGATACTTTAATATAATTATAATTGAATGTCTTAAACAATTGGCCAAAATTTTGGGGAACCGGACATTATTTAAAACCTGGAATTATTGCCAAGACCACCTTTGTTTGCTTGTCTGACCTGGCGGAAAAAATTCAACCCAGAGGGAAAAAAAAGAATCACATCGAACAGATACTAAATCCTTTGACATCAGCCGTGTGTTTTTTCTCTAAATAAAAATGATATGCTTAAATTTAAGCATTGTAAAGTAGCATTTTATTTTATTATAAACAAAAACTATAGTACTAAAAGTTTCCACAGACTTGCCACTGAAAGTTTTCTTCTTTTTTGAGAAATCACGCGGTTATGTTTCAGCTTAATGTAGCAGATTTCTCTCAGGGTTACATTTTTTGCACCACTCCCCACCACCACACATTAGTCCTCTCTATTTCTTTTTTTTACTTTATGGCTATTTTTCCTTTACTTTGCACTATAGCCAACTATATCTATAAAGCCCATTTGTTTGAGATTAATGTATGAAGTCTCCCGCCAGAGGTCTCCGATACATTGCCCAAGTTACTCTGGCCAATCGTGCAAACTCTGAACCAAAACAATGACCATGTGTTCAGAACAGAAATCAGCTCATACAAAGCTAATTTGGACAGGGGTTTTGCCACGTGATCCAATGAAATGGTTCAGAATTTGAAGATAAATCCAGCTTCACTTTTTCTGCGGTTTTTAGCGAAATGCGCAGGCCGTTATATCTAGTTGGTAATGCTTTGCACAGAAATGGAGTACTGAAGTTGCCACCTCCAGAAAAATTAAATTAAAAACTACAAAAAAATTAATATCTCAAAAACAAATTAAGATACGGTTTTCAAACAAATTGCATTTAAAAGCACATATTTTTCCTTACAAAACGGTGTAAAGATTGAAAATGTGCGATGTCTAGGAGTTAAAAAATTTGCAGTAATAAAAATTGCAAAAGTGAAATTTCATCAGAAAGTGATTGCCATTCGAAAAATGACGTATGCGATACGCACAGATACGTGTGTGTGTGTATTTTTTGTCGGCCGATTATCTACGCTAGGGATATAGGCCCAGGGGGGGAGTGCCCTTCGTGGGGGTCTTTCTAAGGGAACCTAACCCGTATTTACGCAAGGCTCGAAGAAAACCACGAAAACTCCGAACGGTTAGGCCGACGGCCGCGATTGGGTTCGAACCCAGCACCTGCCGTCTACCAGTTGAGAGGTCCCTACCTCTCGGCCACTGGTGGGGCACGCACAGATACGTTTGGCCTTTATAATATAGATAATATTTCGTAATTTAACAGCATTAATTAAAAGGAAACATCTTTTTTTTTCTAAAATCGTAAGTCTGAATCTCTGTTTCTCACTCTATGCCTGATTTTCCAGAAATATTTTAGTCAATAATAAAATAATTTTAAAAAATAGAATTTTGGTGTGTTATTTGTTTTGCGATATAAAATATTTCTTAACATTAACGCAATTTATCATTTAAAGTTTACATAATTAACAATTTTCGCTGTACATTGACGCAGAATTCTTTGATATAATCATTATTGATTTCCCTTACGTACGACATTACGGAGCGTCATAACATGGATTTCTGATTACTATTGAGCTTAATTTAAGCATCAGACTCAAATGATATCCAGCTCTTTCTAGCGTAATTATCATCATCCTTCTATAGACGCAAGTGTACTACTTAAACTAATTTGTATGCTTACATAAATATTGTGATGGAAGAATGAACATCATTCGCCAACATGTTGAAAATTACAGTGTACAAACAGCGTAAAATTGCTTTATTTTTAATATTATTACACGAGGAAGATAAATAATTAACATTTCTTGGTATGTGAAATCATTTATTACTTTTATAAGAAGGGAGTAATTTTGATTTACGTAAGCGATATTTTAATGAGTATTGTTCAAGCGTTTTTAACAAATACAAAATTTAACAAACGTTGGTTCTTTGAATTAGAGACAACAAAGTAGACTGTCATTGCATTTTTAGGTGCGTTCGTAATTATGTAAATACGTAGCACCTATTGTTGTCATTCAGTCCGTCCATCTGTCCGTCTGTCTGTCCGTCTATCTGCCCGCATATGACAACGCAGAAACTACCCAACTGAATCGTTTGAAATTTAAAATACATAATTACTATATAATTTTGTCGAGTCATTTCAAATTTTATGAAAATCGGATGCATAGATCAATAACAGGGACAATCAAAATGATTCCGTTACATTACGGTCAATGGGGAAAAATGTTTCAAATGAAATTTAATGGTATTACACTCATTCGAACGCAACAAAATTGATATGCATCGATAAAGTATATATTATAATATACATTTTGCATAATCTGTGGTGCAAAGAATATTTGTTAGTGATTTACAAGGGCACACAAAAGTATTCCATTGCATAATGGTATAGGGAGATCATTGTTTGTTGCGCATTTAAATTGTAATTATAATTTTTTGAGATTGATATATCAGAGTGATATTTTTAAAACTTCGTTATCGTAAGAACGCACCTCATTTCCTACGCTTCACGTGCAATTTCCAACTTGTTTATTTCACATCAGATAGCGAGCGATCCGCAACGGCTTAACACATTCCATCATCTTTTCGCATTTGAATAAAAACACAAACTTACTTAAAATCAAAACGCCGAATGGTGCCAAAAACATAAAATAAAAAGAATAAATTACCATGGAAACGAAGAATCTTACTGTTACATCTTACTGTTGCTTTTTTCTACCTAAAAGAATGCAGACGCTATTTACCAAAACAAGTACTTTAAAATTACAAAGTATAAGGAATGTAAAGAAAATCTAAATTAATTACAGGTATACACAGAAAAAGAATAAGCCCATGTATTGTTTTGAATAGCATGTAATATGATTTTCAAGATAATTGTATATGCTTCGAATATTGTAAAAAATATTTTAATGATGCAAAAAGCAGAAAATTTCTTAAAGCATAAAAAACTGCATAATACGAAGAATTTAAGAATCTGTATTATTAGTTTATTATTTCACTAGATTACGCAATTTCCTAAGGTAACATACACACGAACCTACTGGTGGGGTCACTTAGTATTGTAAGCTCCACCACCTTCACTATGCTACTTAGATATTTTCTATACAGTAATCCCTGTAACGGGATTTCTCCGCAAACATATATTATCGAAATAACATAGCTTCTTAAAAATAAACAATTAAAGTATCCATAAAATGGAAAAAGTTAACCTTAGGACTCTAATGTATAAATATTGCAAATTGGCAACAAATTAAGTTTTCTCTCCTTATCGTTTGACTACCGTTGCCTCTAAATATCTTTGTGCTTAACATATTCATTTTGACTCTTTATTTATGTTTAGTTCATAAAAAATAAGCGATAATATTTATTTGTCAGTTAGAAATATAAAAGAAATTTTGAAATCCAAGCGCTACTACTAGGTTATCCCGTTAACCAAAAAAATATCGCCAAACTATAAGACAAAATGCCAATAATGTATGATCGTGAATGTCACATCCAATGACATTATATAAGATTCACGTTTTTAAAAGGTCATTAAGTGATTTTTATTTTGACTTTTTATTTGTATTTATATTAATGTTCTATTAATTATTTGCTTTTTCGTTATTTAAAATAAAAATTATGTCACTGTGTATAATTTGGCTATTAGTTTGGCGATTTGTATAATTTGGCGAAATTGGTAGACGGATAACAAAGAAGTACCATCCAAGCTATAGGTGGATCTATAGCAAAAACAAAAATAAAATAAAACAAAATGCATAATTTCTTTTCCTCTTGCGATTTGATACATTCTGTTAAATATCTAGAAACATGAACAAGGAATTATTCTGAAACTCCAGGTCTGTATGCATAATAATGCAGGTCATACGTTTCCCTAAATATTTCTTTCCAAAACCTTATCAGATACAGTCAACAAATTGAAAAATCACGAAAATATTTAGGATATCCCTGTTAAACTGATGTAGCAAAAGCGTTCAAACTGTACAAAATTATTAAGTGGCTCATTGTAATAAAATGGAACCATCTTTTTGAGGATAGCATGTATACTTTTGGAGAAATTAAGGTTTTAATAAAAACAATCCCGAATTTCCCCAATTTTTTTCTTTTGATTTGCAGCGTTCTTAACATAAAAAATGTTCATTTCACAAAATATATAGAGTAGTGGTCAAACGTTTCCCGCCAGTTAGATTCTTCGATTTATTTACCAAAAGGTTTCAGCACAGAAGAAGCACAATTGCTTCGAAAGTTAGGAATATGTCCTCTGACCACGTGATTTCTTTTCATTGGGTTCTATAGAAGCTTCATGTAAAAATATAGAATTCGAAGTTCGCGTGTGCAAAAGTTTCTGGCCACTTATCATTCTTTAGTTTTATTCTATCGGTAAAGATTAGTCTATCGGTAAATCGGTTTTCTGGTTGTGTTTATGAATGAATCAACGTGTATAGCATAGTTTGAATTAAAAATTAAATAGTTTAAGAATTATTGTTCCTAAATGAGTGATTAGTTTGTGGCTAAAAGGCCAATCTTCTCGAGACATTGCGGCAAAGTTATCGATCGTTAAAATGGACTGTAAATGATATTTAAAAAATATATAAAGATGGCCATGGCCTTCAGGATTTTCAGAGGTCCGGAAGACCCCGGAAATTACTACTGCTGTGGACAGAATTATCAAGGGAAAAACAATCGATAATCCGCATGAAAATTCCGTTGCAATGTACTGCGATTTATGGAATGAAAATATTGCTGAAATAAGTTGGTCTACCGTGTCATGACGCTGATGTGGTACAAAACTTTATGGAAGAGTCGGTGTTCGAAAATTTTTCCTAGGTAAAAGAAAAAAAAAATTCACGTACCCGACAGGCGTTTTTCAAAAATTTGAACATTAGCCGTTTTTGAAAACCTGCAAAACTACTATTTTTCCATCAATTGAATTCGAAACAGTTTTGGAAATGATGGCAGACACAACGACCGATTACCTAACAACAAAAGATATAATTCGACCTGTGCTATTCCTACAATGAAGCATGGCGGTGAACACGTTATGCCGCTGGGAGTATTTTCTTCAAAAAAGCCGGTCCGTTATTTGAAATCCACAGCCAGGTAAATTATACAATATATAAGAATATCTTGCAAGACCATTTTTTAGATTATTAGAAAAAAAAAATTGGTCGCAACTATTTTTCTTAATATGATAACGACATAAATTATATATACAAGACTCGATAAGCAATGGTTTTCGCACAATAAACTTCGTTTTTGAAATGATCAGCGCAAACGCCGAACATGAATCCAATATAAAATCTTTGGAAAGAAGTTGGCAAAAGTCTGTGGAACTATAAATAATCCAACTCAGCCGAAATTTCGCCATAATTGCAAGAAATGTGGAAAAACGTACCGTAAACGATCTTTAACCGTTGATTGTATTAATGTCACGTTCCTGCGCCGCAGTACATATTAATAAAGCTAATAAAATAGTAATAAGATAAAATACTAATTGTAAATGTTGTTGATCACTGTAATTTTCTATTACAATACCACTTTTTTACAAACTTGTGAAGATGGCCGGAAACTTTTGAGAACATGCGTTTTCCTTTATACTTAATTTTGTCAATTAAATGTATTTATATTTACACGTTCTTCTATAAGGAAGTTCCTAAATATTTTGTCTATAAAATGTATAAGTATCACTTTGAGATTCTTTTTCATATGGGTATACTTGCAAATTAACTGAAAAAATTTTGTTGGGCGTAGACTTTTGACCGCCACTGTATGTATATATATATACATATATATATAACGTTGCTCACGATACTCTGCATTTAGAATTTAAAAAATAATAAATGGATGAAATGAGAAAATATAATAAATAATAATTTACTGCGCATATCGAATGCATCAAAATATAATGTGTTAGCTAAATGTATAGAGCAACTATTGTGAAAATAATAATTAAAAACCCAGCTTGGATTTTCTGAAAGTGATCGTCAATAGAATATTTTGAAAATCCGTCGTTCTCCAAATGAGACAAAATGGTGAGAGGTTTTATCCAAATATAGTGCAATACGCAAGTGCCAGTATAGCATACGTGCAATATTGTGTATGTTGTACTGGCATTAATCATAATCTGTGGATATATGGACACAGACACTCATCTTTATATTCCTTTCAAGAATGACGGGTTTTCAGCTTGTTCTATCGACGAAAACTTTCAAAATTTTAAAACTATGATTTTGTAACTTTCACAAACATTGTTCTATATTGTTAACTATTATATTATGCACATTATATTTTGATTGCATTCGCGCATGTACAGTGAAACATTGTTTTATAAACTTCTCATTTTTTATCTATTTATTCTATTTATTTTTATTCTCATTGCAAACTATTGTGCGTAATTTTTCTTGTCATATTTTCTGAAAAGAACATTTTCTTTTAAACGTTTACATGAGGGATTGGACAACATCTGTCCAGGTTTGCATGAACTGTCGGACAGATGTTGTTCGAGTTCCGGTGTAAAGGTTGAGAACTCATTAAACTATAAGCAAGAAACTTGGCTAAATATAGGATTTTTTTTTAATATAACCTTCATTTCCTTACTAGTTTACATACTATTCTAATCAAAATGCCCACGTGTTATTAGAATAAGCCACTTAAAATCACGTACACTTTGAACTTTTTTTAAATGCTTTTTAGTTTTAAGAGTATACTGCTGCAGATTTCCGTTCATTTTCAACTTGTTGATGGTCTCAGCTGCAGTTTTGGAAATAAATATTCTCAGAACTATATGACATTACCATTTTATTTTTATTATTCTGTTTTTACACATTACTGTTATGATAATTCCTCATTTATTTTTCTAGATTTTTTTAAGACTAAGATCGGAAGTAACTGGTCATCATTGGCCGTATAATGTATAAAGACGCTGTATATAAATCATACAGTCCATACATAGTCCACATATACATATAAATGTTCAATCGATAAACCATACGTTTTGTATACTTATACCGTCTCACATAGAAACTGCTCGAAATGTACATAGTAGTATATCACTACTTATGATATTGGTTTATCTCACATTGTAAATATTGCAGTACAATTTCAGAAATTTCACATTCAATTTTGAGACATCTGCAATATTTAACAATATTGCAGAATTACGTTCCAAACATTTATATTAATCTCGTCTAATGTTTTTTTAAAGCATTTTATCAATACTGATCTTGGTTTCAATATTGTTCGTGTTGATCTATTTACTACAAACAATAGTGGCATATTGTTGATTGTACTGTAAAATATACTTCTAAGATATTAAATAAATCCATTTCTCGCTTGATTCTTTTAAATTTCAAAAATTTCAAATAAGCTTCAAAAATGAATTACAGAATTTATATTTATATTTTACATACTGTATAATCTTATAACAATAGGAGCGAATTATCCCTGTAATAATCTTATATTGTATTTTAGTTTTTAATAAAAATATTTTCTTTCTCAACTACTATTCATAAAGTTTACCATTTCTACTCTATGGATCAGAATACATTTTTCAGGACAGAACTGATCTTTTAAAAGCGTCGTCTCTATATTACAACAACACAATTTTCACTTCTTTGCAATCCATTTATCCAAAAGAAATTCAGACATGTTTCATATAATTCTCACAGCATGATAAACGAAGATAACAGATTTTTGATCAATTGTATGATATCATAAAATAAAATATTTTCAGTTTAAAAGTATTAGCTATCTGTACTTTTTTTAAAAATTTGAGCTTAACCCTACATGTACCGGTGGTATTTTTAAGTACCATTGAAGAAAATTTAATGTCAAACTCATTTACTCTATCAATTCATGAAAGTTTATTTTTTTTCCTACACATTAAACTTTGTTTGATGAATTTTAGATAGTGTTTAGAGAATTTCAAAACAAAATATTTATAAAAAATGCTAAATTTCCTAATCAGTTTTATCTATATGATTTCTTTTTTAAGTTGCATGAAAAATTTCAACTACAAACTTCTTTCAATTTAGAGAGAGGATCATAATACAATTTTTCTATAAGATTAGTGATATTTCTATAAGGCTATTGTTAATTAAATAATTATTTTATTATTTTTGTAAATATTTTACAAAACAAAATTATATTTACTGATATTTTAATAAGTTTTAAGGGGAAAAACTTCTAAATTTCACAATCTTATAATTGAAAAGTTACAGTATATCTTCATACAATAAAGAAGATAATTACACAGGCCTGCGAAAAAAAAATACAAGGAACTTTATGAATTTGGATAGTGCTAATTTAAAAAATAAAAATAAAAAAGCTCTGTTACGCCATGTTTTCTTGAAAGACTTAAATTTACTTAGATTTTTATGAACATTCCATCGGCTATACCCCTAGAGGTCAGCATGGGCCGGGCTCTGGACGATTTCCAATAATGGCATTCGGGCCGAGCCGGGCTCGGGCCTTACTTCTGAAGACTCGGGCCGGGCCTAGTCACTAACCTTTTCGGGCCGGGCTAGGCTCGGGCCTTAATTTTTTTGCTGGAGTACCAAGCCGGGTCTAACTTTTTTTTTCTGTACGAAGCCGAGATTGATTCCATTCTTCCTAGTTTTCATGGACCAAAATAATCAGTTCCTATTGAATCTTCCTATATGAAAATCCTTTTCTCGACTTTTTATAAATCAGTAATATTTGGCTTAGTCCAAAAATTTTTGAAAAAAAGCATATACTTTTAAGCCATCATTATTCTACAATTAAACAATAGAATTTATTCCTTTTAAAGAATCGTAGATTACTAGGCGTTTTAAAGTAGAATTAAACACACACACACACACACAAACATGATTATGACGGAAATTTTTTTTAAACTGAAAACTGAAAGTGTCTTTTAAAATGTCCATCCATGCAAAATGAATTTCGTCCGCGCTGTGATTTAGCGGATGATGTTTTTTCCGCATTTCAAATATGCGGAATAAATCTTCGGCACAGTACCTCTTGAAACACTAAAAACCTCGGCTACTTTGCTTATGGAAGCACACACTATACGCACGCCAACAATATGTCCACGTTCGAAGTCTGTTAACTCTGACATAATGCAATGATAATCTCACATAACAGTGCTCCAACAACGACTGAACGGTGCAGCGATTTTACGAAGTTGTATAGGTGGCGTCAGTAGGCGAAAACTCCAGTGCCATCAACATAGTTCATTATAATCAATCTTTCTTTTCAAACATGCATTTCAAAAGGTGTTTCCATATTTTTGTCCAACCCCTGTATGTAAAATTATTTGAGACAATACATTTCAAATCAGATTTTAGCAAAAATATTAACATTAATTTTGCAAAATCGTTATTGAAAAAGAATAGGGTCATTTTTAAAATCACAAGACACCAAATAACATAAAAATCAACAAAAACGTCTATTGTATTTTGCAAAAGATTATTGAAATTGCTGTGTTATCCAGGTGGAGCAATTTCTTGGTAAATCCTTCGGTATACAAAGGGCTAAAAAGGAAAATATATATACATGTTCTATGAAACTGTTTTGTTATTCTTTTAATCTTTTAAGTACTAGAAACGTACAGATCAAAATGTCTCTGTCCCAAGATACTGGCGTCTCAAACGACATGCAAGAATCACAAAGATCACCACCTTCCTGAATACTAAGTCTGAGTTCTGTCATAAAAAAACGACTGCTGAAGTTGGATTTTTTTACAACCGCCCCTTCAATATTCAAGGAAATAATTTTAAAAAGTATTTTCCGCTCTATTTTTCTAATATCAAACAAGGTATAGAAATCTTTTATAAAATACTGGTGTCTTAATTTTAGAAAACGTATATAATTAAAAAAAAAATCCGCATCCGACAGCGGACATTTATGTATCAACTCTAAGTAATAATATTCCATGGACGATTGCCAGTTCGTGAGTCTTATAGCGTCACATGGAGTTGATTATGTTTAGACAAAGACTGGACAAAAGAACTTAGCGCCTCGCTTTGTACCAATCACCAAGATCACCGCAAACGTCACAGGGAAATTTGTACATCGTTCGTTGCGCTAATGACCAAGATTTCGACTCATGGCTGGGCGAGATTTATGCACTTTTTTCAGCCCTTGGAGTTGATAGGATGAGTACTAAGATATAATCGAAACTAACACTGAGTGTCCAACCAGTTACTACAATATAAACAAGGACATATACGGTATAGAAACAAAATGAATTAGGTGTAGAAAACAAATTATTTGTAGAGTTAAGCACTGTAGGTCCTCTATAATACTAATATGTGATAATACTTCGTAATATGTGGCATTACGGTCCTTAATGGATCATAAAAGTACTAATTTAGTTTAGCAACGTTCGTACGCGTCCTGGAATTTCATTACTAGGAAATTCTTCCGTACCAGGATTTTCTTAGATAAAATCCATAATTAAACAAGACGAAATTTCGCGTTTGTGAACTATATTGATTTTTCTGCAAAGAAATATTGGTATTGCCCCTTAGAAAATAATGGTACCCGTACGAACCATGTTTAGTTCACATATGTTTTTAAAAGATAATATATTTAACATTTAAAAAAATTGCGCAAATAGTAGTATGTAATTATTTTTTTATTTAATTAATAAAATAATAAATTATGATTACTAATATCATCTAGCTAGCAACTAATCACATCCGAAAAAAGTGTATAATTAGTTTACACCATCCATTTACCATACACCGCAAAGGAGAAGACCCCTCTATATTTTCAGTCATTACTAAAAGTTAGAAGAATCTTCGGACAAGAATTTTTTCTACTTACTAACAATAATAAAGTCTAGTTCCTCCATTAATGTTATGGGCACGTGTGTCGCTGTTGCACAGATATCATATAGACGGCTCTAACATATTCTCTTTTTTAAACATACCTTTATTTAAAGAAATATATTATTTATAAATCTCGTATAAACAAACCGCGAAAAGCGTTTTTCTTGAAATTGGTGCGGAAACATACCACTAATTCTTTTCTAAAAATTGACTGTTTTTGGAAAAAACAGACCTATGGGAGTCCTGCATATCAGAGTAGTATTAGAGATATGTTACCCGCTGACGTATTTTGCTGGTACTAGGTTTTGGTTCATTTCGGTACTTAGGGGAAGTCTGTGTATAATGCGATGTGCTGATGAGAAATTAAATGAGAATTAAATCCGATTGCTTGCTTGGCTCGAAACATTAGATACCATTCGAAAATTTTTCCATAATCAGAATTCTGCTTAAACGGAAATATGCACACTTTGTTTTATAACAATGATAATAACAATGGTCTTTTAGCATTGAATATAAATGCTATATTTTACACTTACATCGCACTGAAGCTTATATGAATGATAATTCAGATATATATTCGAAACTAAAAAGCGATATATCTAACAATAAGGAACTTTGTAATTCATTGAAATATGCAAAAGAAATGACAAATAGAATTTGGAATAATTTATATTTTACTAAAGCGGATACTTAAAATATAAAAGTTTTGTAATGTGAGTTTCCATAGATAAATGGTTCTATATTTTATAACACTTGAATTCAATTACCATGTGTACAGTGTCCGAAAAATTATGATGCAAAATATAAATGGTGTATTTCTGGTATTTATATAAGTACAATTTATAACTATTGATAAAAAAATATCTATATTTTAAGGGAGTGTTTGCTTTTATAATTTTTTTTTATTATTTTCATACTATTTTATATTCTGTATATTTTATGGTATTTTAGTACTACATGTCCATTGTTTTAAGGAGTTTTGAAGCACTATAAACACATTTTACTAAAAGGACTTTTCAAACTGTGCGGAATGAGAACCAGTACTATTAATAAGACGTAGCTAAATTATTATTATTATCATTAACTGTTATATTATTTGTTGGAGGATGGACCATATTCCATCATTTTTATTATAAAAAACATCCATTTTTAAAAAGACGTTAAGATATAAAAAAGGGAGAGGGGGGTAAAAATGGTCCTTTTATTCTAGTGGCTGCCACTTTTTTTTTATTTTTTATTTAATTTTTTTTTTTACTGAAAATGCGTGAAACTCAAGAAAATATTATTTTTTTCCATAATCCTTAACAGTTTTTCTTTGAAGGGATTTTGGTAATTTTTCCGATCCTACCTGATCGGAACTCTGTTGTGAGCACGATAGAACCTTCATCCAAGCAACCTAACCCACAGCATATATTTTTATCAAAAAACAGTCGAAATGTTTTTCAAATGATATAATACTCATATACAATAAATAACATGCAATACATAACATACAAAAAATTCGGACCTAAAGTATCCTCCTATTCAAGACAAAAAAAAAAAATGCTATAAATATATTTTTTAGACATGGCATTATGTAGTCAAATCTTCAATTAAAGAGTTATTCATAAACCAAAATAAAATAATAATAAATAAAAAAAAATAAAAAAAAATATACTTGTTATGTGAAAGGTATAAATTATTTAGGTTTTCTATTTGTATCATGTATTTGAAAAATAAATAAACCTGATACGTTAAGTCTTTAGTCTTTAATCGAAAATGCATTAACTTTTTTTGTGGATTTTCTGATTGCTAATGAGTTTTGTCTTTCGTAAGATTTCATTGTGTACCAAATTATAAAAAGTTGAAATCAAGATTTTCAAAAATCCTTTGGAGATACTTCGAATTAGAAAGGACATTAGATGTCTTGACATTTAATATGAAATTTTTCACGATTTTTAAAATTTATTTTTTAAATTCTGATTTATTTCCATAATTTCAGTAAGAATGGATGTCGTTTAAACTAATAAGGAAAAAAAATCTTATTAGAATCTGCTAGGTTTAGAATCTATTATTACTATATTAACCATTTCCAGCGCGGAATAAAACAGCTTGAAATAATTTTCTTACAGCAGTATTTATAAACGAATTTGTTAGAAAATACGAGCTTGATTATTTTTAACTACGTTCAAAAGGGAATTTTTAATTAATATTCTGTGAGTCATTAAAATAAAAATTGTCTTTTTTTAAGGGTACTTCCCGTGAAAGGGTTAATGTACTAAAGAAAACTTCCAGCTTTGCAAATAACATTCACGGGAGACGAAACGAACCTGTTTCATATTCTCTCCGACCAACTGGAAAATTCCGTTAAAATCTAAAATTTTTCCATAATTTTCAGAAAAATTATAGTCTTTGATTAAAAAAAAGCAAAACGCTATTCGTTTCGAATCTCTGAATAAATATAATTGCAAAATGTTTGTGATTACATTTCAAAATTATTTAGCCAAAACGGAACAAAATGTTCCATGGTATATTTTACACGAAAATGGGACAATTTAGGTTGAACGAAACTGTATAGACTGTTTTTAAACGAGAAGTGGCTTTATTTTTAGAAGTGTATTTTTTTTTAATTGACGAAAGTTTACGGTAATTTACTGCCGGGTGCTTTTACTATCCTCCACTCACCGGTGAGAAGCAAAGCACAATTCTCTCTCTAATTTTTATATTTACTCGATATTTAGTTACATATTGAGGCAATGGAAGAATTCCTAAAACATATTTAATGAATATGAGTACATCATTTTATAGCATATTTATATGTCTCTTTGAAAAAGAATCCATATACAAGGTGTCCGAAAAGTCTGGAAACGGTCGAATAACTCGAGAAATACATTTGAGATTGAAAAACAAAAATATACCTGTTAAATATTTTTAAATAAGCTACTCAATTAAATAGCAAATTTGACCTTCGCAACTGACTCCTTGGGGGACAGAGGGGGTTCAACTTTGAAATCTTAAATTATAACCCCCATTTTTTATTGCAGATTCGGATTCTACGAACAAAAATACGTAAATTTTGTATTTGATGTTTATTTCGAATTCTCGTTTATCACGGTGTAATTGAGCATATTAAGTTGATACATACTTCGTTTTTCCCAACCAGGCTTTGCCTGATTGGTCATTTTGACGTCAAATTTCTCGTCTTTTGCAGGAATAGCGTTTCTTGAAAATCACCCGTGGTAATTATTTCCATAATGCTACGCTGTTAAAAATTTGACCCATTTGCTGTAACGTCACTCCACAGCTTTTATAGAATATCTCTTTTATGACCAATAAGAATGCTCCATAACACAGTAAAGTAACCGTTTCTATAAAAGCGGTGGAGTGACACTACAGCAAATAATTAAAAAAAAACGTACACCCACATCAGTTATATTTAGAAACTATTCGTTATTTAGTAACCATTTACTGTATAAAATAAAAATCCAAATAGAAAACTAAATTAATATATTTCAATGAATTTTTGTAGAGAAAAACATAAAAAAAACTCTATACACTGTAAAAAATTTAGCTCATTTGCTACAGCGACACTCCGCTTTTATAGAAAACGGTTACTTTACTGTGAAATGGGTCAAATTTTTAACAGTGTAGCATTATTGAAATAATCGCCACGAGTGATTTTCAAGAAACCACTATTCCTGCAAAAGACGAGGAATTTGACGTCAAAATTCTGGCCAATAAGGCAAAATTTGGTTGGGAAAACCGAAATATGTATAGATTTAATATGCTCAATTACACCGTGATAAACGAGGATTCGAAATAAACATCAAATACAAAAGTTACGTATTTTTGTCCGTAGAAACCGAGTCTGCAATAAAAAATGGAAGTTATTACTTAAGATTTCGAAGTTGGACCCCTAGGGGGTCGGTTGCGAAGGTCAAATTTCGTATCACTGAGTAGCTTATTTAAAAATATTTAACATGTATATTTTCGATTTTCAATCTCTTATGTATTTCTCGAGTTATTCGACCGTTTCCAGACTTTTCGGACACCCTGTATAAAATGTTTTAATTATGTACTGGTTTGTACATAATTTTATTTTAGTTCTCATAAATATTTTCTGTAAAATTAGTGTACCATATTTAAGTAACGAAAGTATCAAAGTAGCTATACAATGGATAATGTTTGATAAGCCGAATTTCAAAGCTTTTTTTTCTTTTCCCTAATGTATAATTTACAGACTAATACAATTTTATTTATTACTTCACATCGGTGTTACTATTATAATTTAAAAGAAATGCATATTTTCTTTTCTCCTTCAAATAAAAAAAAATGACTTCTTTTTTTGTAGAGCTGATTACATTATTATGTGTGTTTTACATTGTTCACGGAATCCATTTTTATATTTGTTTTCTGTACTACCATGAAATAAATGTAATATTAAAAAAGCGTACGTGCACTCGAAAAAAAACTATAATACTGAAATTTTTCTTGAAATTGTAAACAATACAATTTTTATTCCTCATAAAAAACATATCAAACTCGTATATCAAACTAAGTACTGTAAATAACAAACCTCGCATAAACAAACACAGAAATTGTTTTCAATGAAAGTTTACTTTTGTATTATTATATAATAATATTTTTTTAACGTAATATGTACATATATGAGTGTTCTTCTAAAAAAATTCTACATATTATTACACATGTATGCAATTGGATGTTGCCATATTTACATTTATATCTTACATTTACATACACACACACATGTATTAAAATAACACGCATAATAAAATAATAAGTATGTATACATATATATATTAAAATAAATAATATAGTTAAATTAGCATGTTAAATAAAAATAAATACATATTTCTGCTATTACATATTTTGATTATATGTGTCATATCATTAATTTGTTTCTATAACATTTTTTTTTATTTTATAAGCTCAAGTTTCAAGTCTTAATTTTATTTTCATAAATTTAATTAAAGAACTTTTCGTACTAATTAGTATGGATAACACTCTATCGGACCTATTGTAACTCTTTTCAACTTCGAATATATATATTTAGAATAGCTAAAGACTGAAATGAAAAGAATCCGTAATTGCACTCTTTAAAGCTGACAAAAATGCCGCTTTTCTTAATGATCTTTTCTTTGAAATCTTTCTTACTATTATTAGAAGGACAAAAGCAATTCTAAGTTTAAATGGCAAGTCTTTTATTGTATTTTGTTTAATTTTATTTATAAGTTATCAAATGCGTAATAATCTGAATAATTAAATTATTTTAAATCGGTTTCTGTTGTAAATGCAAATACTTGGAAATAATTAAATAAATCAAAAGAAAAAAGACAAGACTTAATTTTCATAATATCTTTGTAAAACAGCATAATTTAAGCGATCTTTAGTGTGAGTTAGACATAAACAATGGTAAGATTCGTTAAGGATGTATTAAGGGGACAATTTTAGTTACAGACATAATTTGTGAAGATTATATATTGATATAAAAATATGTATTCATCATCCATTATTTGAAACATGCATTAAAAAAAAAGAAAATTAAATAAATTATAAACAAGTAATATTGAGGGTCAAAAAAGTGTAGTGGTGTTTGATATTTGAGATTATTTGAAAAAAATATTAAATACTATTTTTCAAAAAGGATTTCATAAATAAGAATGCCGTTACAGACTTTACCTAAAGTAAATGATTTTTGTTCTCAAAATTGCATGTGTCTGAAAAGAGAACTTTTTTTTCAATAATTTTTATTTTTTTTAAAATGTTTGAAAAAAAATAAAAAAAAAGTCGTATGCGCGAGAAAAATTTACTCTTCAATTATGTTAAAAAAATAGTTTTGAAAAAGACAAAGTAATATAGTGACACAAGAGTTTTTTTTATTATTATTTATTTATTTAATCTGCATATGTCCTGCCTAAGACTGTTATAATTATTTATACACTACATGGCCAAAGATGGCAGCCCACTTTCAATTTTTGACATTTGATAAATATCTCGAAAAATACTTGAGGAATTATCCTGAATCCTTATGTGTGTAAACATAATAGTACAGATCATATATTTCCGTAAAGACTTTCTCCAGAAACTCCATAGGGGACCGTCAACAAATTGAAAAAAGAACGAAAATCTCTTGGATAATCCTGTCAAAACTAATGTAGCAAAAGCGTTCAAACTGTACATTATGATTAAAGAGCTTATTCTAATTAATTGTTTTCATTTTTATAGCATGGATACTTGTAGAAATACTACGGTTTTTATGAAAACAGTCCCAAATTTTTTCAAGTTTTTTATTATAAATTGCAGTTCTTTATAAAAATGTTGTTTTTTCCGAAAATATCACAAAAATATTCTACACAATACCCTCTAATCACAATTACAAAATATAAAAAATTATATGAAAAATGAGCAGTTTTAATAAATATATTTTTATTGCGCATGCGTCAAAGTTATCAAAATTTCATTTGCATATTGTGTTAGCTATATGTATAGAGCAACTTTTATAAAAGTCTCAAAAGCATAGCTTAAAAATTCTGAAACCGTTCGTCGATTTAATAAGCAGAAAATCCGTTGTTTTCAAAATGAAACAAAAAGATCAAGGGTTGTATTCATTTCCTCAATGATTTGTGTCAATATATAATGCACAATATGGTACGTACTACTATATTTTAATACAACCGTCAGTGCTATCTGACGGCTTTGAGCACTAACGACGGCACGCTAAATACTACAAAAACAGGTCTGCTGTTTCTATAATATATTTGGTCCTTTTTAACGTTGCTTATTTTTGTATTCCAATATCAAATATTTCTATTCTGCATAACTCCTTTTTATAATACACTTATCTATTTATACATACACTTATCTATTATAAGGAACTAATCTCGGTACTGTGTATAAAAGGTAATGCATATTTAAAATTCATTTGGCATTTCATACAGCAAAATTCATTGTAGTAATGATCTTACCTCTTTACTGTGTAGCTAATACAACACTGTTGTTCAATACTTAAACTTTTTATTGTGCTAAAGAAGCTTGTGTAGAAAAAAACTCGCAAATTTGCAAAACCCGCTTTGGTCCGTGGCGCGTTTTTTCAGATAGGTTTTTATTTAACTTTTCAATACACAAGATTCGTAGTGAGTCCCTCACTCAATGCAAACTAGTCGCAATCTCCATAGTATTAATGAAGGTTTCGCATTCATAAGAAATTAAAAAATATTAGGTATTTTAATACCAAAATTTCGTAACGTAATGACCGCTATATCCGAATTAACAAATGTTTTTCTTTAAGTAAATTAAATAATACTTTTTAAAAATCCTGGTATTAATGGATATCATTATTTTATTTCTTATGCGTACGAATCTTGATTTATTAGATTAATATTAATTAAATTAGTATATTTGCAACACTATGAAGTTCTGCTTTAAAGGAAGATTTGCTGGAACAGCATTGCTTTATACTGCTACTAGGTATTGCATTACACAAATATATTTTAAAAAGTTGTTATCTAGATTTTAAAAGCCGATTGTATATAAAGTACGTCAATCTCGTCATTTATTTATGTCCAAACCATCCGCGACTTTAAGGGTTAATATATCGGCTAATTACCGACGTATTTTTTCGTAAATCAATATCAGCAATTCTTTTATACTTGTGCTACGATACGTAACTCCACCGCTTCTCCAAACTTTGCTCGACACCCACAAATCGAAATTTATGTGTAACAGAAAAGTTGGCTTTACTCAAAAACCAATATGGAATAACCGCTGTAGTTTTTCTGCAAGATTTATTGTAACATCTATAAACTCTAGTTTTAATTGCAATAAATTCGGAATTAGACAGGAGCAACATAATTTTGCTCTACATTTTCAGCGATATCTCTGAAAATGTAATACCTAAAATTAAATGAATATAGTTTTGAGTTAAGCGTAATGAGAGTTTTCAACACATATACAAGAAAATTATTTTTTTATTTCTTCAAGTAACTCAAATCCCTTCTAAATTTATTTGTAAATGTTTAATAATCTGTAAATATTTGTGATAATAGACTTTATCACTTCCCCCTTTTTCAGATTTCCCTGTTTCATAGCTTATGAGAAAATGACTGTGACAGATGGACATACAAACACAGAAATGATCTTATAATGGTTCCTTTTACACTTTATAAGTTCTGAACACTAAAAATGAAACAATGAAAATAAATAAATTAAATTAAATTGCTATAACTTCCATTTACTCTAGAGAAAGGCCTACTGTAAATTTTTCTTAATATGTTGCGTGATAATGCATGCATGATTACGAAAGAAACAGCACATGCTGTCGGCTAGACAAACTGAATCGTATAAAAAGTTTTAAACAAATAGGAAATTTGCTAATAATACACTTTTAGGTAAAAAAGGACAGGGGTGACAAGTATTGGACAGTGCTTTTCAAGTAGTAATTTCAAGTTGTGATGCAGTAGACACCCTTTAGAAATGTATCTGGTTGATTTAAATAACAAAAATACTGTGTCTATGCTTATAGTACATATACTGTGCATATGTTTAAGGATAAAAAATGTCAATGTTTGAAAGTTTTATAAATCAAAGCAAAATCTAAGAAAACAAATCTTTCAATTTATTATTCAAACTAAAATATAACACATAGAAATAATGATAGATTTTAATTATTTACTTTACCTTAAACTCACTCTACAAATTATAAATTGAAATTTTCAAATTTGTATCCTTTCAAACCTGTATTTGATTATCAAAATTTGGTGTTTAGTCTTTAAAAAATAAATAAATAAATAAATAAAATAAAGAAAAAGAAATTTGCATTTTGAGAAGTATGTATATTTTCCCCGTATTGTTCATTTACTACTAAGAAACTGCAATACACATTCATGGTTTTTATTCTTTTTAATCAAATTTTGCTGAATATTTTTTTAGAAAGAAAACAGCACTTCCACCCCCTTAAAAAAAAAAAAAAAAAAAAAAAAAAAAAAACAATAAAGGCATTAAAAAATTTTCATTTCTAACGATTTTCATTAAATAACTTTTGAATACTATTATATTTTTGGCGTAAAAGTCCCTTCACGCCGATTTTTCTCCTTTTTATACAGTTTGTTTTACGTCTATTGTAAGGGAAAACCAAAAAGCAGTCATTTATTCATTAAAAATATATATGATATAAATAATAAAATTGCTCAAAGTTTAAATTAAACAAAAAAATTTTTTATACATTCGTTTACTTTAAATAATTTATGTACATATATAAATTATTGTTATATACATATATTAAAGACGTTTATTCATAAGTTAAAAAGTTAAAAAGTATTTGTTTGAAACTATATAGTATCTACAGCAGCTGTATTTGAATTAAAAATTTAAACATTGTATTTTTTTTGTCTTACCTTTTTAACATTTATCAAAAAGTACTACACAACAATAGGCACCCATATTAATATTTAATACGTATTTATATAAGCGATGTATAATGAACAAGTCACTGTTACACCAATTCCATTTATTCAAAAAATAAAAAGAATAATATTAATTTTATTTGCAAAACATATATAATATTGAACACATAAGAACAATAAATACATCCGTATTAACCTAAATTAATAAATAAAAAGTCTGCATTTTTCAAACACAAATGTTAAAAATATATAATCATATTTTTTTTTTTTTTTTTTTTTTTTTTTTTGTTTACATTTAAAAGCATTTTTTGAACTACAATCTCTGGACCACTCTACTGAATCCTCTGCAGAATTTTTAAATGGATTTACAGAAATAATATCGTAAGTCATGTATGGATGAAATAAAAAGAGAAGTAAGCGAGCTTTAAAACTCATTTTCAAGGAAATTGCCGACCCGTTTTTGATGAAAATTGAAATTTATATTCAGCAGAAAATGCTCCTGACTTATGAAGTTTTGCCATTAGAACATTTTTATTTTAGAACAATACAAGTGTTTCAGATTTTTTTTATATTAAAATCAGAATTTTTTTCTGAAACTAATGATTTCTTAGAAACTGTCAATAACATAGTTATATATTAATTCCTAAATATTATATTTTTTCATCCCCTTCTGATATTTCATATTTTATCTTGAACACAAAAAAAATTCAATTTAAATCATTTATGTTTTTTCTTATTATTTGTGATGCAGGTACTAATTTTATATAAAATTTTTACGTCTTTATATCTCATGTTGATATTTTAAATGAATCGATGCTTTTATTTGACATATCTTGTTAAAGAATAATAATTTCAATTTTAAAATATTGAAGTTTTATCGAAATATTTATATTGAACATAATAGCAGTCACAACTTAATGGCACTTTATAAATCGATATGAGTTAGATGATTCTTCATGACAATATGTTACAGTGACATCGATTTTATGATTAACATCGAATATAAATTATCTGTTTAAAGAGAATTTACAGTTAGCGTTTGTTTTTTAATGATTAAAGAAATGCCGATAACGCTTTCTTCCAGACATTTATACTTTGCGTCTAAAATATTTGTAGTTATTTTGCAAACTCCTCATATTGTTACATATTTGTAGATGACAAAAAAAAAAAAAAAAAAAAAAAAAAACGATTTTAAATTTAAACGCAAACATATATTATTCAACAGAAGTACTTTTAAAATATTTTGCGATTCTCAAATACTCAAAGAAAACCTCAATAAAAAATAAAGTATGTTTTCATATTTTTAAAAAAAAATTCACTAACAGAAAACAATTTAAAAAAAATCTTAGATAATTTCTTAGAGCTAGTAGCACTCCTGCAAGAATGGACATATTTTTCTCTGTTATGACATATAAAATGTTAATTCTCATACAGTTTTTTTTACTAATTTATTCTTCAGGTTATAACATGAAAAATAAGCAGATTTTCATAACTTTTCTACAAGTTGAAAAATATGGAATTTTTTTTTATTTATCAATTCAAAACAGTACATAAAATGATAGATTTAACAGTGCGTTACTAAAACTTTAGTAAGTAGCTTTTATTCAACAATAACAGAAAATCTTATATAAATCCATTATTTTCAAGTTTTAATGTATAATACAGCAAGCGAAATGCTACATGCGCTCACCAGGGGTCATACGCATTAGGAAATATATTAACACAAATGTCAATATACTCTAACAAAATCTGGAATCCCACAAATGCAAAATTACCGAAATCTGTATGTTTAGTAACATTTTATCTTTATACTGTACAAAAAAAAGATGTAAATATACAAAAGCTATTTTTAAAAATCAGTATCTTTACAAACGAATCTACTAAAATAAAAGTCATCTTATTAAAATTTCATTTGTAACCTGGTTTGCAACTATATTGTATAATTACAAATAAGATTGTAGGCTTCCCAAATATTGTACAAACTTCTTAGTAACCTTACAGATCTCTTGATTTCCTGTGTAAATCTGTATCTGTTACATGAATTTCTGCTGTTGCCATTGCATAAAAAGTTCTAAAAATCCCAGTTTCTCAGGAAACTTTTAGTAACTTTACAGATTTTTTTTTTACTGTGTACGATATTTGGCCTTCTTAAAAACAGGTTTTTTTATAAGAAAATCTGTTACGGAAAAATTTCCTGGAGATGAAATTTTAGGAAGTGTACAACCCCTTTGTGTTACTGTTTCTACCCCATTAAAATTTTATTCAACTATCATAAAAGCATTTCTCACCAGATTTTTAGTTTAAACATTACATTATTACGTTTAAACATTACGTTACATTATTTACTGAATTTGAGTTTTCATGTATATAGACAGTATGTGTGTTAGAACCCGCTAGATTTTCCTAAAAATGTTGTTGAGTTATACTCCCGCGCCTGTGATTTGCTTAACCGATAACATTCTATAGATTCGTCTCGCATAGTGCCTATCCAAACTGTTAAAAAATCTTTAAAGTTACTAAAAGTTTTATAAGAAACTGGGATTACTAAAACTTTTTATGTAACGGCAGCAGCAAAAACTCAAGTAACAGATACAGATTTGTATTGAAAATCAAAAAAAACTGTAAGATTATTGAGAATATTTTAGGAAGCTGGGATTCCAAGAATTTTTCATGGGACTGCAAACCAACTTACAGATAAAATTTTAGTAGACTTGTTTCTAAAGTTACAGATCTCTGTAATTTTACAAAAATCAACAAATATTACAAATATTATTATTACAATTTTTACATTTACATTTTTTCTTCTATGATGTACAGATAAAGTGTTAGTAACCATTCAGATTTTGGCAACTTTATATCTGTAAAATTACAGATTTACTTTAAAATTTAATTTAATTTATTTTTTTATAGTGCAGCGATATGAATATTGCATCTTTTTTTATTTCTCTTGCATCAATTAACTCTGTTCAATGAATTTCTTTTGAAACTATTGGCATGCATGATACATAAAGTTTGCAGTTCCAAGGCGATTTGAATTTATAATTACCCATCTTTTAACTGATAGATTCCTAATAATATGGAAAATATTTTCATTTAGCATCTGCTGATAATGATTTCAAAATACTTACTAAAAAGTGTAGAAAAATAAATTCTAAAAAACACTGATTCGTCTAAAAACTCTTCTGTTTTTATTTAGTCACAGAATTGGATATGAAACCTGTTACCTAAAAAAATCAGAATTAAAAAATTAAATTCAAAAAACACAAACACATCATCCTGTCAAGAATTCCTAACTTCATTTACCTCATCAAGGGCTTGTCTATTCAAAATCGAGTTTGAACCAAAATTTTTAAAAATTATCTTAAAATACGTCTTAAGAATTTTCTTAGCAAAATTATTGTTTATTACTGTGCTTTGCTGAGTATAATTAAACAGCATGATATGTAATCATTTGTCATTTGCCCAGAAATCCTCATCAAATAATACTCCAAGTCCTGCCTACTGCAACAGACATAGGAAGTTTAAATTAAATCCTTATTATTAAAGATTTTACTATCATCAAAATATCGCAAATAAAAAATAACAGAGAGGAGGAATAACTACTTCTGTTCTTCTTAATTACACTCCCTTAAAGGGAAACTTCGAATGAAATTTACACTACATTTTACAATCTCCATTCCAAATTAGAAGTTCTGTAGGAAAATTCAGACTTACCAAACTGCCCATTCAATTCCAACGCTGCCAAAAATTATTTCGTGTTGTTTACTGCGGAATATATTCCGGTTGTATAGCTACCATCGGGATCATCGTTCTACCAATTGTCCTAGAAAACAAGATCTTGACCTGTCTAGACCGCACTCTAAATTCAAGTGCAATCATTCTCACATTTCAAGTTATAAGGGAATAAAAAATTAAGGGAATGACATTGAAAGTCTAAAAGTCCTATGCACAACATATCTCTAATGCTTAATACCAGAAATAAAAACAATTAAAGTACATGTCAATAAAACTTCAGAAATTGTTAAAATAAACACTAAACATTTTCAACTCTCCTTATGAAAATCTCTATGAACTTAAGAAATTCAGTTAGGAAATTTGAGCATTTATTCATATTAAAAATAAATTAAAATGCACTCAAAATTACACACTTCAACGAAGCTTCCAAAAATTTTATAAGTGTCCTGTAAAAAATTTCTTGCAAAAAATATATTTTTCAAGGCTACTAATTTTGAGCGAAATGCTGTAAATAAATACTAACACTAACAAAAATATTAACACTAACGATTAAATCTTTAATTACCTTAATCACTCTTATTTGTATTTAAAATATATACATATACTTGCAATTTAAATGTATTAATCGTTCTTTAATTTGTTTAGTCCGTATTAAATTTCTTGACCTCTTTTTTCCTTATTTTTTATATATTTATTACTATTTATTTTTTTTTATCATCTGTTTCTCTTGCATTTTTCTGTACGATATTGAGATGGTGCGACATTTTGAAATTTCTCCTGCTTTTTAGCTCACAGGCTATCATAGCCTGAGAGCTTATGTGCCCGTCCGTTCTGTATGTATGTTCGTATGTACGTAACGCGATAACTCATGATAAAAATATCCGATCCACTTGAATTTTTGTATGTAGGTATATCCTGATAAGGCGCTTCCCTGATTAGTTTTTGGAGTTCATTCGATATGTATAAGAGGGGGAACGGGGGGCTCATGCCCCCCGTTAGTTGATATAGATGGGATTTTCATGCAGAATTAAGTTTTCAAAATTTAGATTAGGATCATTCTGATGAGGCGATTCCGTGACTGTTATTAGGTGTTCATTGATTAAGTATAAATAGGGGGAACAGGGGTTCTAATGCCCCCTCCCGTTAGTTGATATAAATGGGATTTTCATGCAGAATTAAGTTTTCGTTCAAAATTTAGATTAGGATCATTCTGATGAGGCGATTCCGTGACTGTTATTAGGTGTTCATTGAATAAGTATAAATAGGGGGAACAGGGGTTCTAATGCCCCCCCTCCGTTAGTTGATATAAATGGGATTTTCATGCAGAATTAAGTTTTCGTTCAAAATTTAGATTAGGATCATTCTAATGAGGCGATTCCGTGACTGTTATTAGGTGTTCATTGAATAAGTATAAATAAGGGGAACAGGGGTTCTAATGTCCCCCCCCCTTAATTTATATAAATGGGTTTTTCAAGCAGAATTTTCAGATTTCGTTCAAATCTCTGAATAGTTTTGGAAGTTTAATGGTTAAGTATAAAAGAGGGGGATAACTCTTTTTAAATTATATAAATGCTAAATGGGTTTTTATTAAGAATTATCTAATTTGCTCTGAATTTTGGATATAGATTTTTTATATGATAAAGCATGTCTTTGATAGTATAGGAGGTTCAATGATTAAGTATAAAAAAAGAGAAAAGGGGAGAGCTGTTTCCCCTTCTTAATTTTTTTTTCGAACGGAATTAACCCTTGAAAATATAAAGCTTTAATGTGCAATTAGTATTTGTAGCCTGTGAGTTCAATGCCTTCAGTTTAACTGGGCAGTATTCTTTATTGAATTTTGCTTGTTCTCTTTAATACATATTTTTTATTGCAGGTAGACGTTTTCTCTCAGCACGAACTCATGCTTATTATTACGAAGTTCAACATAGATTGGGTATAAAGTCAACGTTTTACTAAGACAGCCAGTAAACATTTGCACAGTTTCTATAGTTTTGGGCTTAATATGCACTTACCTAATAAAGCGATGTAAATTTCAAATTCGAATCAAAAGAGGTAACGTTTAGAAAACCGTCGATTAAATGCATTAATGTTATTACAAAAAAAAATGCTGTAATTATACCGTTTTCTCAAGTGGAGAATAAAATAAAATGTAATAAAACGCGTACGATCATATATTAAATCTATTAACAAACCTATAATTAATAACAAATAAAAAAATACTTTAAAAATATTAAACCGCTA
The DNA here is from genome assembly GCA_964019185.1 of Maratus speculifer. NCBI lineage: Eukaryota > Metazoa > Arthropoda > Arachnida > Araneae > Salticidae > Maratus > Maratus speculifer. The sequence continues at coordinate 254,841,220 of OZ025295.1, read as the reverse complement.
TTAAATCTATATAAAGTAACATATCATGGAAAAAAGATATTTAATTGTAAAAGGAAATAATAGTTATTCATCTTTATCTAAAAATTAGTTTTAGTAAAATGAAAAATGGTTCTTCTAAATATTCTAATACGCATATATCTATTATTTAAATTTATACTCTTAAATAACACTCAGTACAAATTTATGGAAACCTATCTACTATTTAATCTTTAAAGTCATTAATATTTTTTTCTAAAATTTAAATTTTACAAAACATATTTTCATTTATGAAATAGTAAAATGATATTTTGTATTCTCAAAGATTGAAAAATGCAATTTCTTAAGTTTTTGCAAAAAAGAAATATATGTGTTATTCTTGTTTTAAAAGCAACATGTAATTATCGGAAAACAGTTAGAAACTGAGAAAAGTCATTTATTTACTGTCAATTTAAAAGTGTTTTATCAAAATATATTCAGCAATTCCTTTTCTTAAAACGTGTAATCAATCTTCGTCTTATATATATATATATATATATTCATTTACTTTATTTGAAAAGGGATAGTATAATTATTTAAAAAAAGATACATGGCACGTCAAGATGCGGTTGTACCTTTAACTAATGAGCGCCTAGTATGTTACTTTTCTGCGATTTTACTTTGAAAAAAAATTAAGATTGATAAGCGTAGATTTTATCAACATTTAATGGAACGGGACTTAATGCTTTGATTTTTTTTAACCAATGATACGAAGCAAAGGCCCTGAGTGCAATGAGGGAAAATTCTCCTTTGAAATTTTATCATTTTCAGTGTTAGTGTTTCAGTGATTTAAATTTCAGGTTAGAATCGAATAATTTTTTACTCTTATCGAATAATTTCTTACTTAATAAACCCGCATCCATGTGAAACACATCCATGGGAATAAGATTACAAAAATTTAAAACTGATGCTGTAAATATTCTTAAGTATATATTTATATTATAAGTATACAGGGTGTTTCGCTACCAGACCGACAAACTTTGAGGGGTGATAGTAGACATGAAGACAAACATTATTAAATGGGAAACCATGAGGCGCAAACATCTTCTCTAGGAGCTAGGGGCCATTAAATTTTAAGGTCCAAAAATTCAAACAATGATAAAAAACGGAAAAAAGGGTCGATTCGTTTGCAGTTTTCACCAAAATCACATTTTATATCACGATTTAAAAAAAACAAATTATAAAGGTTACGATCAAAAATTGTCGATAGCGGGCGCTTTAGACTTTAGAGTAACGAACAAGTACTTTTTACTGTTATTTTGTGCACGCGGTTGAAATTATTTTAAAGTTTAGACTTTAACTTAAATTTTAAGCCCAAAATCGGAAACATTGGGATCGGGTAACAGCGAAAATTGAACTGAGAACAGTGGGGGGAATTTTAAACATTCATAAACATTATACAAACTGATGGATTTTGTTGCGGTTTGCGTGTAGGTCATTCCCTTGGTAATTATTTTATTCAAAATGACAATTAAGTTTAAATTATTTTTAAAGTTTTATACTCTTTACGTTAAATTCTTTTTTGATCTTTTAAAAAGAATTGCGACACGTGTATTTTTAAAGCATAAACAAAATGTACTGGTAAATGTTAACTGTAAATTTGTATTAGCGTATTTAAAGCCATTTAAAATCCATTTCTGTTGCATTGAATGATTTATATTTTGTTATTTATGAAATATGTTTACTTGTGGAATAATTTTTTAATGATCTGAGATCTTTAACACATTTTAATAGCAATACATTTCTATAGTATTATATCTCTATACATTAAACTTCAAATTTTAAATAATAAAGAGTCATATGATTATCTTGATAAATACGTCTGTGTGTTATATTTTTAAAAGCTTCAACAATTACAATCCATTTGAGAACAATTTAAAAATATGTTATCTATAGAGCTTACGCATTTTTATCTCTTTATAAGGAGTGTTTAAAAAAATCTGAAATTCACGAATATTTTTCTGGAATTTCTCAGAAAAAGCTCCTTTTCACAATAAAAGAGCATTTTCTGTTGAAAATCGGAAAAAAAAATATATCATATTTCTTGAACAATGACGAAAAGAACAAAGATAAAAGGAAACAACGGAGATACTCACTTATCTGCCACAAATTTTGTATTTTTATTTATTTATTTAATTATTTATTACTACTTTTTCTAACTGGGTTTCAATGAGAAGGTACCTCTTCTGCAAACGAAGTTCCTCCTTTTTTTATTTTTCAAACCGTAAAATCTATTAACGGAAATGATAAAATCCGGCAACTTTGCTGCCACTAGTTTTACCGTGAATTAACATATTTACTTTTATCAGTGTACGAAATGATCTCCGGGGCCGATGTTTGAAATAACATGTGTAATAATAGGGTTGCCATGATATACAACATAGAATGTTTTTCCCCTGACCTTGATATTTCCTTTGGATAATCAGGAAAGTATTCACCTGAGCCAATATTTTTCAAATGCAATTTCATCAAAATGTACCAAAAGAAACCAAATATGCACCAATCCCCACAATTGAAGAATATAGTTATTCATATTATATGTTTTTTCCGTATATACACAAATTGCAACATAGGGAAATAAACAAAATATATATTCTAAAATATTAATGCGATAATTTTATATTCACACCAATAAAAAAACAGACATTAATGCTTAAAATATGTACTTTTAACAACAACTTCGGGGATGTGGGACAAGTGTCCCAGGCTCCTCGATAAAATGCCCTAGGAAGTATTCACATGCGCCAATATTTTTCAAATGCAATTTCATCAGAATGTACCAAAAGAAACCAAATATGCACCAATCCCCACAATTGGAGAATATAGTAATTCACATTATATATTTTTTTTCCATATATACACAAATTGCAACATAGAGAAATAAACAAAATATATATTCTAAAATATTAATGCGATAATTTTATATTCACACCAATAAAAAAATAGACATTAATGCTTAAAATAAGTACTTTTAACAACAACTTCGGAGATGTGGGACAAGTGTACCAGGCTCCTCAATAAAATGCCCAAGAATCTCTCAACAATGAAAAAAAATCTTTTAGAATGAAGATTTGTTTTTTAAGTTATAACAAAAATAACACGAGCAATTTCTTAAATTATTCATAAGTTTAACTGTTTGTATTTGCAGAAATACAAACAGGTGCTATTAATTCATACTGCCTCAAAGCGTAGTCATTTTTTGACATTTCCACTGTTACAAGATGCTCATTACGCAACAATATGAGAATATTTCCATATATACCAATTGCATGTAGGTTTGTTTCGTGTTTTTAAACATTGTATTAGTTTTGCTTACTGTGCATACTTCTTGCTTATTAGTACCAAGAATTGTCAAAGGAAATTACAACATAGGCATAGCATACCTAACATTGTTTTTATACAAAAGAAGGCTATAAGGCTGTAGATTAGGGTGGGTCGTAAAAAAAGATATTTTTCAGATAAACCTGTAATAGCACAGGGTTTTTTCGCAATTAGAAGAATAACGAAAAGATAATAAATAATAAAAAAAAATAATAAATAAATTGGTTAATATCATTAAGCCACTCATTGAATTAAAAAAAAATATGTCAAAAAGTGAAAAATTTTGAAATAAATGATGAAAATTAAATATATACAGGTTAATTAAATATATACAGATATTAAATAAGTACAGGTCCCGTATTACTTACTGTTCCTGTACACAGATAAAAATTTGCAGTAACCTGTCCAGGCATTAGGCCAGGCCACGCTCATTTTTACAGATAACGATTATTGACCAATTTTTATATGATTTTAGACTTAATATCATCACATGCATAATACCTTTAAAATAATTTTAACAAATTGCAGCATTACATTAACGAATGAATTGGCTTTAATAATGTATCAAAAATATTCTTTTTTTAAAATTCTATATAGCAGTTTTAGAAATTTTCCTACAATTGGTAAATTAGTAATAAAATCATTATAAAAAATTGGGTAAAACATAAAAAATAGAATCATATGAATATATAGTAATTAATAAATATTTACCGAATCGTAAATGTTGTATGCAAATATACAAATAAAATTATATCAATATTAACACATAAGCAAAAACATATTCACATATAATATTTCTAATTAAAAAAAATTGACATATGCTCTATTGTTTTCTGATTTTTCCAATACAATTATTATTATTGTTTTTTTTTTACCTGTATGTTTTTTTATGTGACATCTCTTTTCATACTGATAAATTTATCTTTTTATGCTTTTAGCAATTCTTAAGATTACGCTGAATTTATTTTAGATCGATAAGTAAGTAAATATGTTCCTGTTTAAGTTGTAAATACTTTTATAAAGTTTCAATACTTTTCGTTTTATCATGCTTTAGTATCTAACTTCCCTAATTAGTTCATTAAATGTACCTATTCCTTGAAATTTAAAAATCGCCTACAAATGTTACAAACTAACGGCTTTAATTTAAAATTTTATAGTTAGAAACTGACTAATTCGCAATTTTTGGTCATCTTGTGACAATAGGGAATGTTAGTGATTACTTAAAACTTTATACAAAGGGAAATAGGTTCAGATTCGTATAATAAAGAAATTTCCCAAATTGCAATTGTTCTGCTTCAAACATGCAATTTCGCCCCGCCCAATACCTAGATAAGTTGATAAATTACTCTTCTCATAGGAACATGCAGTTTAGTTCTAGTTAGATCTTTTAATTAAAATAATTACATCTGCTGATACAATTACCTTAAAAGAATATTATTGAGTTTTCTTTAATTCCTTTATTATTTAAATAATAGTAAAACATTATTCATGTAGGAAAAATTCGTGATAATTAAAAATAAATAAGTAAACAACTAACGGAAACAAACATAGCGTCTTAGAGTCGACAGGTTAATTTAATATAAATAGTCATTTAGCTAAATTTAGCTTATCAACGAGTATGTTTTTGTTCATTCTGAATACTTTGTAGTTAACACCACATTTATTTTTGTTTCGATAATATTTTATATACTAATATATAGGTTAGCTATCAGAAATGTTAAAAATAAAATTTTGATTTTATTTATTGGGAACACTTTAAATTATCTACTGAAAATTAATTGACCTCCTTCAACTTTGATGCTATTGCAAAATAACACATATAAAGGGCTAAAGCGGAAAATATCTGGCAACTGTAAGAATTGAAAATAGTGCAGTCGAACTTCGTTAACTTGAACAATCAATGAGAAATTTCTGTTCTTCGTGTTAAAAGTGGTTCGCTTTATCCACACTTTAAAAATATGATATATCCCATGTACAAAAATAAAAAGACATGCGTATTTTAAAAATTTACTGCGTTATTGGTGTTGAATTTGATTCCTAAAGTCGGTATGTCAAAAATGCAAATCTACCGGATATATCTCGGTGGAAGTCTCTAGAACAAGAACTAGCTAGTATTTACGTTTCCTACGAAGAATTCGATCAAAGTTCTGGACAGTCAACCCAGTTCATTAATGTGTATTAGAATCTAACTTGTTACTGACATAGTTTAATTAGCAGAGCTGCGACGTCTCTAGCTTTTTGGATACCAGTATTTTAATGCCGAAAATTTTGCTTTATTTAATCGGAACATTTAGGCAATTCAATCTCTAAAATAATAGGAGTGCAAAAAGCCGAACACTTAACAATTCTGAATTAGCTTACAAAAGCTTCGTGAAAAAAAAAAAAAAAACTTTAAATTTTACTTATACTTTTTTTTTTCTCTTCAATGCATTTATTACAATAGGATTTTATCTTAAAAGTGTGCTGAAATATCAATAGTTTGACAATTTTATCATAGTTAGTCTGCGGTTGTGAAATCTAAGACAACCCGCCTTCCCGATTAACATTCATTGGCAAATTTGGAATTCAAAAATAAAACAGAACATTGCAGAATCTTAGTGAAAAATTTGAAAAAGTTGCTTCTTTCGTGCTATGAGTAGAAATATTTCACCGGCCGATTATTTTCACTTGGGGATAACCAGTATTTCGCGTTAAACGTGTTTGTGTTAAAAGGACTAAAACCATAGTATATGCCTACATAATTTGACATGACAACTTGACACAGTTCGTGTAAAAAAAAAATTCGTGTTAAGGGTGTTGATGTTAATGAAGTTCGACTTTATAGTTTGGTCTGAAGGGATTCTTTTGTCAAATTCACGCTCACAAAAAATGATCAAATAACCAATTTTGTCATCTTGTTTTACTTTATAGAAAATCCTAACTTGTTTAAAATATTTTGCCTAATGTAATTTTTTGTACTAAAAAAAAAAAAATAAGTATAATTATGTATAGAACTAATGATTGCATCTTCGCCACGCCTTACACTCAAAGTAAGCCAAGAAAATATCCGTGTCTATAAAAATATATATAAAAAATATTTATATTTTTATCTTTCTTACGTGTAAGGCAGGCATGTCAAACACATGGCCCGCGGGCCACAATTGGCCCGCCAGGAATTTCTCTGTGGCCCGCTGAGCCTTTGACATTTTCGTATGTTTGATTTAAGTTCTTAGTTGATGTCTTAGTTGATGCAGAAAATGCACTTTGCATTGCATATATTGAAATTTAATGATCCGCAATTAAATAAAGAAAAGTATAACTTTTTAATTAATGGTTGTTATTTTGGATGAATATTTTTTACAGTTTGGCATAAGAGATGCAAACAACACCAATTCAACACTACTGTGGGATAAAAGATGCAAACATACTGCCTTGAAATATGATAAAATCTAATTCAATTTCGTTTCCAAAAGACAGGGTATGCAAAAGTTATCGATAAGAAAGTTAAAAGGGCACACCTTAATCTGAAAATTTGAAAATTTATAAAAGTTTTATCGTTTTTTTTCTAATAGTTTATTATTTGTTTCATGTTGAAATGAATGCATTATTTTACCGTTCTCTTTGATTCACTATAACATTACAAAGTAAAGCGCGGTATTTGTTAGATATTAAAAATGTATCGAAAATCAATTAAATTTCAACGCTAATTTCTAATTAAAAGTTCCTAAAATATCAAATAGATTAAAATGGAAAGTGATGCGATTACTTGTTTTGTAAAATAATAATAATGACAGTAATAATAATAATAATAATAACAACAAATTGTTCCCTGTTTTTATTATTTGGCTGCATGCACAGTAGAAAGCGAGCATTTTGGACATAAGCTTATTAAATAATTTCATTCTTAACTCCTAAATGCATAGGAAAGAACGCGTTCCAAAAAATGCACAATTCAAAGAATCAGAATTCATACCAGAAAAATCTAAATAGTAAATTTTTCTTTATTTAATTACGAAGATCTATCAGTAAGTAAAGTGAAACTTAGAGCCGTACCGAGTACTCAGTAAATACTCGGTATTCGGCCTACTCGGCCAATACCGAGTAGTTGTAAGAATTTCATTTTTTAAGCATATGAATTGATAACTGATCTGCAAAAATTATTCGAATATCAATGTATAATATATGTAGTAATTCATAAAACTATTTACTCTGTATTTAACAATATGTGTGCAATATATAAAAATGGTTAAGAACAAAATCCCTAAAAAAATTTCACATTTATACAAATAAAAATACTTTTTTATGTATAGGAAAACGGAAACGACTTATTTTGGATAAAGAAACTGAAAATGCAATTAATGCAATAAAAAATTAATAATTAAATTTATTATATTTCAAATTATGGTGCAAAAACACCAAACATTCTGCATTATCAGTAGACAGGGCATTTCTTTTACTACTATAAATTTGGCCAGCCTCTATTATGTTCAGAATAAACAGTTGTTGAAGGTGCATATAAGAGTTTTTTGCAAAGTTGTACTTAATCGAAAAAGTTTTTTTTTTCTTCTCTCCATGCAAATGTAGTGTCAGTTTTACAAGTCTTCTGTTAAGAAAGCCTGTAACTCTTTTTGTACCAATTCTTCATGCGGTGATTTTAAACTAATGCTAGTGCCACAATCTTTTTGTTCATTCACAATTTCCACAAAACATTGCCAGAAAATAGATGAACTTTTTGCTAGCATTTTCTCTTTTGGTTCGTTGACATTAGCATTCTCATATTTATTTTTAGGTGCGTTCGTAATTATGTAAATACGTAGCACCTATTGTTGTCGTTCAGTCCGTCTGCCTGTCTGTCCACATATAACAACGCAAAAGCTACCCTACTGAATCGTTTGAAATTTAAACTACATAATTATTACATAATTTTGTCGAGTCATTTCAAATTTTATGAAAATCGGATGCATAGATCAATTACAGGGACAATCAAAAGGATCCCGTTACATTACCGTCAATGGCGAAAAAAGTTTCAAATGCATTTAAATCATTTGAAATTTTAAATACATAATTATTACATAATTTTGTCAAGTTATTTCAAATTTTATCAAAATTGGATGTATAGTTCAACTACAGGGACAATCAAAAGGTTCCATTACATTACGGTTAATGGGGCAAAATGTTTCAAATGCATTTTATGGTGTTACACTCATTCGAACATAATAAAATTGATATGCATCTATAAAGTACATATTATAATATACATTTTGCATAATCTGTGGTGCAAAGAATATTTGTTATTGATTTACAAGGCCACACAAAAGTATTCCATTACATAATGGTATAGGGAGAACATTGTTTGGTGCGCATTTTAATTGTAATTATTTACAACTTTATGAGATTGATATATGAGAGCAATATTTTTAAAACTTCGTTATCGTACGAATGCACTTCATTTGCTACGCTTCACGTGCGATTCCCAACTTGTTTGTTTCTTTGGTGCATTTTCAAGTTCTAGATCATCTAAACTCATCAATTTTAGAGCTTGCTTTTTAAGGCAATTTTAATTTACACATTTATAATTTCCATTGAAAAAGGTTAGTTTTTTACTGAGATATTTAAAAAATAATAAATTTAAAATAACATAATATAATCTGTACACATAAAAATGAAAAGAAACTGCAAAGCCAATACATTTTTTTTTAATCAGAAGAAAATAAGGTACAGACAGTTACAAAATAAATATGAAATGTTTGCATTATTCAATGAATTGTTACAGTAACCAATAAACATTTTTATTTTTGACTGACAGATTTCAATGGTTGGAATAAATTGGAGGGTTAAAGAATGTTTAAATTTTATATTAGTTAATAACTGTAGTTGTCATGTATCAATTCTCCTTTTTTATTAGTTTTGAATTGTCTTTAAAAGGTGCACAGATAAATTTCGAATTTAATGAGTTAATTTGTTTATACTATATATGTATATTATATTTATATGTGTACACAATTATAGATATGTGTACACAGGTATATTTACATATATGTACACCTAAGCTCACATTATGTGCACATCAGTGTTTTATTTTCTTATTATACAACTACTCGGTACTCGGCATTCGGTACTCGGCCGAGTAGTCAGTGGCTACTCGGCCAAAGTTCTACTCGGTACACCACTACTGAAAATTGCTCTTTTAAATTTCTGGTGAGAATACGGAATATGTGACTAAAACCCCCAATAAATCAGGAACACTTATGGTATCGAAAATGATACAATATGAATTTAAGGGTTAAAGATTAGTAAACGTATCATTGTAAATTATCCCTGTGTGATCTTTATTTTTCTTGATAATGAAGGTATAACATCACGGATTCATAAAAGTCAATTTAAAATATTTTTTTATACTCAAACAAAGACTGAAAAATTGTGTTTGATATGTAGAAAGTTAATTGAAGTTTGCTAAGAATTTACTCACAAATATTTCAAAAAACCACAAATATCTAGAAATAATTCGGAAAAATAAATAGATTTTAATCTGAAACTTTGCTGAAAAAAAGTGAGATCGTGAAAGATATTAAAAGTAATCCATCCGTTTGAAAAAACAAAGTTTGGATGCAATTGCACACGACTCGAAATCGTTCAATTTAGAATAAAGGATGTCCAGAATAGTTAAAAATTCAAAACTATGCAGGGGCATTTTTATAAATATTCATGATGTAACCAGAAATTTCAATATGTGTTGAAATAACTGAAAATTTTCATTAAACTAACAAATTTTCATTAATAGACATTAGCCATCAATAGCCACAGACAAATATTTATTTAATAGCCACTTTTTCTCACTTAGTGATCCCGTGGTCGGTGCTAGTGTTAATTTTCTCCTTTAACTTTATAATTCTTGAAAATATAGGTGCAAAAAATTTTACTCTGCGGGCAGTTTTTTACATTTTTGTATAATTTTGATTGCAATTTAAATTTTAAACTGTTCAATATGTGTTTGAGCATGCTTGTATTTTTATTTAAACTTATTTTTCATTACATTTGACAGTGCACTCTCATAAAATACTTTTGCTATCGATTTCTTTTTACTTAATAAATATTTTTAAACATTTTATGGTGCGTGTTTTTAATTTTTTCAATGAATAGTTTTAAAATTTTTTTATGTATTTTTGTTTGCTTCGTTTTTTTCTAAACAATGATGTATTTTTAATGTACAGTTTTCATTTTGTGCGATAATCTTCGAATTAATCTGCTTCTTTATTTTCCATAGTGTGGCCCGGGCTTTGTGTACAATGCTAAATGTGGCCCGCGGTGGTAGACGAGTTTGACATGCCTGGTGTAAGGTAATAAAAAATACATTGAATTCAATAAAAGAGACTCTTTTAATGCAACATATTCCCAAAACGAACTTTCGCTTTTGTTTCTAATTTAAATGTAAAATCAAACGATTATTCATATAAAACCAACCAATCAAATCGATAGCGTTGCATAAATGTTATTTTAATTACAATTAGTGTACATCACTTTATATTTAGGAAATCTTGTTTATCTTGATATTATTCTTAAATTTAATCTAGCTATTAGTTATTTAAATCGAACATGATGATTGCTAATAAAACATCCCCTTAAATTGGTTTTAAACTTTTATTTATTCTGAAATTTGAACTAGGATTTTTTTAGAAATGCATTATCTACTATTGTTTTATAACGTTTTCTAAAAAATATCGAACAGTAAAAAATTAACCAATATACAAAGTGTTAAAATACAGATGTTTACAAATTACATCAGGATATTTAATGCAAATTATTTCTCAACAGGAAAGATTTTGCGGCTTTTGAATTTAGCAAAATGACTAAATTTTATATATTTCGATTAAATTCAAAATAAATAATCCTTATTCAATTATCAATAAATATCAATCTCCTAAGTTTTATTCGTTTATTATGAAGTTTATAATTCGTTTATAAGAATGAAAAAATTATCACAGCAATTTAAAGCCAGAATCATTTTCTATTTCTTTGAATTTTATAAACCTTCACAATCTATGTTTTCTTCCTTTATTTCTCAAATTTTTATACCCCAAAATCATGTTTAAATACCTATTATGTACATTGATATAGCTAATAATTGTTCAATTTCAAACAGAATAAGGTTTAATTTTGTTCATTTCTGAAAAATATTTTATAACATGATATATGACGGTTTTATAAACATTAAGATATAGTCTTACTCAGTCCAGATAATAATATAGAAATAAATATTATAGAATAAAATTTTGTAATTATTCAATATTTCTTTTTAATTATATTAGCAGGAGTGACGAGTTAAACTCGGTCAAAATTAATTTTGTGTTCAACTGGATATAGTATTATTATTGTATCATCCACTCTGTATTACTACTAGAAAATATGTTATTTTAAATAGTATTATTTTAAAAAACAATCAATAAGAAAACTATGTCTGTATGCACATGTTCATAAATTATACTTTATTTTGAAATTTACAACGAAAGGATATCGATCCAAATCAGTTTTTTAGCTCGACTCTGCTTGGTTTAATCATGCATCTCGAATGTTATTAAGTGTGTATAAAAATTTCTTCAATTCTGAAATACAATATTTTTTGCTAGATATAGTCAAACTAGGAGACATTTTTTCATGTGGCGCCAAATACGTGTTTGGCTTTCGTAATCTTAATAGTCAATTTTTTGGTCAAATGTCGCTAATATTTTGTGAAATATCGCCAACTTATTGGCTGTGGACTTATTCTTTTAATCCTGACGTATTACGCATAATGACCCACTAATCAAATTTAAACAAACAGGTGATTTAGCTGAATGGTCTTCAGGAAATCAAAAACAACATAATGGAAATTTAATCAAAATCGTTTAAGCCATTTCTCAGGTAAAATTAGCTCGACAGTATTAAAAAAAAGCAAAATGACCCACTAATGTAATTTTGTTTAACGTGCGACTCATCCCAATAATCTTCTTGTGACAAAAAACGTTTCGTTACAAAATTTAGGTAAAATTGATTGAGTCGTTGTTATATATAATTAGAATGACCCTAACCCATTATGAACCAAAATGACCCAATAATCGAATTTTCGCGTGCATGTAATCTAGCCCAATAGTTTTCTCTTGCCCGAAAACGATAAAATACAAAGTATAGTCAAACTGGTAAGAGCCATTTTTTACATAAAATTAGCACGACCCATCATGGCCCATAAATTACAATTATAATCGAAATCTCTCGAACATGTGACATAACCCATTAGTTTTCTCGTGTCTAAAAATTATTACATACAAAATTTCGTTAAAATCGATCCTGCCGTTCTTTAAATATAAATAGCTTGACCCAGACAATGACTCTTTATGACCCATTAATCGAAATTTCTCGAAAATGCGACCTAGCCCAATGATTTTCTCGTTCCCCAAAAAATTTGTATAGAAAACTTCGTTAAAATCGATCCACGGTTTATTTAGATATAGGTTGACATGATCCATTATGACCCATCATGACCCACAAATGACCCTTATAATCAAATTCTCTCAAATATGTTACTTAGCCCATTAGCTTTCTTGTATCAAAAAACTGTTACAAGCAAAATTTCGGTGAAATTGATTCTGCCGTTCTTTGAATATAAATAGCTTGACCCAGACTTTTAATGATCCAATATGACCCATTAAGATTTTTTCTTGGACATGTAACCTAGACAAATGTTTTTCTCGTGCCCTAAAATCATAGAATGCAATTTTTAGTCAAAATTGCGTGAGAAAATCTCTAAATAAAATTAGCATAACCCATAATGATCTGAAAAATGACTCACTAACCGAATTTTTTCGTACATGTTACCTAACCGAATGGTCTTCTTGTAATCCAAAACGATAAAATATAAAATTTGGTTAAAATCGTTAGAGCCATTTTTAAGATATAAATGACTTGACCCATAATGCCCCAAAAATGAGCCACTAATCAAAATTTTTCGAACATGTGACCCAGCCGAATACTTTTCTCGTGGCAAAAGACGATTTGATACAAAATTTCCTTAAAATCGATCCAGTAGTTCTCTAGATATAAATAGCTTGATCTTGACCCACTATGACCCAAAATGACCCAATAATCAAATTTTCTCGAACATATGACCTAGCTCAATGGTCTTCTCATGTCCGAAAATGGTAAAATCCAAATTTTTGCGACTATCGTTAGAGCCGTTTTTGAGATAAAATTTACAGACACACAATTTTTGCTCGCATTATAGTATAAGATTTTTAATATAAAGTATGAAAAGTTAATAAATGTATCTTGTATCTAAAGTATTAAATTCCGCGTGTTCCTCAAGTGAAAATATATTGTCGATTACTAATGTTTAATAAATTGAATGGAGGGTGCATGACTAAATAAGCAAATAGTGACTTTTTTTTTTGGTTGTTGTTGTTTAATTTTATTTGTTACGATTTGTTGTTATAAATGCGAATTTCATAACTGTTATCAGACTTTTAGAAAAGTAGATTTGATTAAGTATTTTCTTGTTTTTAGAGAAGAAGCTTTTTGCTTTGTTCGTGAAGTTAATAAGCTGATAATATAACAAATTTATTTTGTTAAATCAAAATATTATTCTCTTTTATAAAAAGGTGCAATGAGAATAATAATTAAAAAATATATAAGTTATAAAAACAAAAATTTTGTAATGTTATGAAAAAACGCATATCAGACGCATATCTTATAATATTTTTGCACTGATTATTTATGTGGTGTACATATGCGGGCTGCTGTTTTGGTCTTAAATCCTTCCCACCGCCAAGTACTGATATATCCGTTTATTAGGCTGCAGATTACACTCTAATTGAAGAATTATGTAAATAATATAATTTCACAAATATAATCAAGTTTCAAGAAATTAAGGTACACTTGAAGTCAGAAGTGCCCAAAATGTTTTTTTTTCTTTTTTGTGGTTAATTTTTGTAGTTTTTTCTAGCTGAAAATTCATCAATTCTGTGATTTATTTGTAATGGTTTTGGGCAAAGAAAACTGCACGAGATACCAAATGTGCAAATGATGAGATTATTTATCTTAATTCTGATTAATAAATTCAATTGAAACTATCCCCATTATCGGATCGGCGAACATCAAGTGTCTAGAAACTTCGTCTATTAACACCAATTTGCTTTCACATTCCCGGTACTTAGAACATTATTCCGGTTAATAATTGATCGACTCGTTAAATTGTAATTATAATACTTTTAAATCATAGTCATATCTAAAGTTTTAATAAAAATAAGTAACTTTCCAAAAAAAAAAAAAAAAATCCAGCAAAGTTAGATGAATATGTTTCTTCATTATCGCTATCAACACAACTCTTTTCGATGTAAAAAAATTCTTTTTCTAGCATTATCATTCTCTATGACATAGACAGACTGCAAATTTATTCCTCATTATACAAGTACATGGAATTAAATAAGATAAAAAAAGACTCGCATGTTTTCTTACATTTTTTCATGAACAAATGTTTATATGTAAGAATAATTTATGAGCACTTAAGCAGGAAAACAACTTATTCATTATTTTTGTGGTATTAACAAAGTCAATTAACTTGTTTTCGGTTGTCATAAGTCTGTCAACACATTTCATTAATGCTTGCAATTATTTTGTTTTGTTTTGCAATTATTTTATTTTGTTTTTCTTTTGGATAAATGTCTTGCGTTTTTTGTACTTTCTTATTTCTTTAAAAACATGTTATTACATAATTCATCATGTTACTACTTAATTTCGATTGTTTTCCCCTTTTTTGTAACAATAAGATTAAAATTGGATTTGTCTTACAACGAAGAAAATTATAATGATGCATTTTAAAATTATAGAATCATACTGTTTTATATTATTGCAATTTAATCAAATGAAATTTATTTCTTAAATAAAGACTGTTTAGTTTAATGTTTCAGAGTCAGATTTTGTGAAATTTTCTTGTTTAGAACTATAGTAAAGAAATTATTAGCGTGGATACGGAGAAATATTGTGAATTTATGTAAAGAAGAAATATTTAAATTCAAGTGGCAGAGTAACGTAGTAGAGATATTTTGTGTAATTAATAGCTACATTAATAACGAAAAGATAGATGATTTTTTTAATATTGTAATATTTTTTATAATGGAATATATGGAGATACGTTTTTTAATACTTTATTTTTTATATATTAAAAAATGTACTTTAACTTCTATTATTAGAAGATGTAGATGCAAAAATATCTTACTTTTTAATATTAATTTATCTTGTTGGACAATTGTAATAAAAAAAGGTTCCTATTATCTATTCATTTTTTAGTGTATAAGCAAGCTCTATACATTAAAAAAACTTATGTTTTGAGTGAATGGCTTTTAATGTTCGAATTAATTTTCAGGCATAAAATGCTCTTTTCAATAAAACTAAATCGGCACTATACAAAATTTTTTAAACATTGAAAAATCAGTATTTTTTTAACAAAAATTAATCTGGTAAGATACTTTCACAAATTTTCAGCATTTTAGGTAACAAGCACTTGTTTCTCTGATTTTATTATTATAAACTGCATATAAGATCCAGGAATTGTATAAATATTTTAATTTCATATTTTCTTATTACTATTTTGACGCAAATCAGTTCTTTTTAATACGATAACATGTAAGAAAATATACTTTACTTTCTAATTGAAATATGAAAATATACTGTAATAAAATAGATTTAAATTGAATTAAACACATTCTCAATAGTTATTGTTTTTAAATGCGACAGCGGGTCTCCGTTGTTAAAAACAATGATATAAGGAAGGATGATTTTTTTCAGTATGCATTTTTATTAATTACTAGCATGAATGTGAAAATTTAAACATTGTTTAAAAATTCTCAGGAAAATTTCTTCTCGATTTTTTACAGTAAAGCATTTCAAAAATATATTAGCCCTTGCTTTCTTAATTTTACACATTATAATAATAAAAAAAGTAAAATAAACATATTTCAGAAAATGATCACGAAATAACAATTTACCTTACCGCATGAAAAAAGATTCTATATGTAAACTACTGCTGATAAATTCTATTAACAATTGTAATCGAATTCTTAACCCATTCATGCCCAGCATCTTTTGCGTAAATTTTATTTGGTTGGAACCACTATTTTTAGAAGATTTCAGTTTAGTTCATTAATCACGAAAATGCATCATGTAAATAAAATAATTATTGGTTTTCTTTTTTACCGGTGTCAAAAATAGTGCTGAATGCACCTTTTGAAGCGTCCCTAAAAAGGGACGCAGGGCACTAATGGGTTAAACTATTTTATATATAAATAAGCATCCACTTTTTTCATTCCTTACTATACATATACTTTATTGTCTAAATTATATAGTATGGCAAACGTTCCATTAGATAGCTATAAAAAAGTGTCTCATATAAATATTAAACTTTGCTGAATGACAAATAACGTTTCCAGCGATGGATGATAGTTCAACATTTAATGCTGTATAAAAAATTAATTGAGATAGTGTTTCAGCCAGTGAAGAGCTAGCAAACGATGCTACACTGACATTTATTTCATTCAGCTTTGTTTAATACGTGTGGGATACTAATTTTTCGCACTTTTTAAAGCATTATTGGAAAAACCTTTTTCCACACTATATCTTCTAAATAGTACAAAGATATTTATATCCATATTTATAACTGTCTCCAGTTCTCAGCCATACATAAAGAGATTAAAAATTGCTTCGAAATGTGCTTATGCTAAAACGAATTCAAACCAATATACCATATTTAGGACAATTTTAATAGAGATATACGAAAGCATCTGTGATTAGATTATTAAAAGCAAAATATGTAGAATTTCTCATTTTTTTAATAGCCGTAGATGTTATACAAATTAGTGCTTGTTTTGCACTATAATAACAGGATTTCAAACATAATTTGTAAAACACATGTCTGTGCTTTAAATGAAGCAAGTATTGTACGATTGTATGATTGTATTGTATGATGTATTGTATTGATTGTATGATAAAGCAAATTATGCTAGAAATCGCATTTATTAGGGAAATGAAATGAAATATTTAATCTTTATCACAGCGCTTGTAGTGTCTGAAGCGCTTGTAGTTTTTCTAGCTTCATAAAAAACGTGAAATAGACATGGAAATTTTATCTCTTATTTTCAATACTTAGATTGGAAGATATTTGAATACATTTTAGAGTGTAACTTTGTTTTCATATTTCATTAGATTTTTATTTGTAAAAATAGATAATGTTGATGAAATAATATTGATGACTAGCCCATTTTATTGAAAATTAAGTTCTTGCAGACTATGATTTTTTTAAAGCTGACTCTTTTTTTCAGATCTATGCCAAATATATTCTGATACAATCTTGAAACATACTTATTCGTAAAAGCAATATCTTTGCTGTTTATTTTATCTAGAAATTATTAAATGTAAGAGAGTTTTGTACTTTGGAAAAAGAAAAACGGTATTTCAGAAAGTATGTTAAAGTTAGGCTTTTTAACCCCCTGACCGCCCAGCTAAAGGCCGAAATTGCAATGTTGTTTTCTCTGTAATTTATTTAGATTGCTTAAAAAAAGAGGGTTTCCTAACATAGTATTTTTTTCTTGGTTACGTATATGCTTATAAGCCTTGAAAGTAGTAATCGTACATTAATTTATTAATATTGGATTATATTTGTAGAATTCTGTTTATTAAAAAAATCTTCAATTGCAGTGAAGCCCTCAGCCTAGTGAATTGACAATTTGCGGAACTGAGAAAGTTTTAACCCAGTTTTCGGGCACGACATGGTGAGACAATATTGGGTTTTCCATCTTCATTAACAGAAATCTTACTAGATAAATAGCATTGCGGTCATAACTGGTAAAGTTTTAGTCAGGTAGATTTACCAAAGAAGCGAACAGACGTATTTTGCAGAGCACCCGGATACACAACACAGTCAGTTACGCAATGACATCTCCTCATGCAGATATGTGCTGGCTTAGCAGTATACACACTGTAAAAAAATCTTTTGCATTTACGGCAAAAACTGCTGACAGCGATATTGCCAGAAGATTTTGCGTAAAGATTGCAGTAAAATTAGACGTAAATTTATTAATTACATCTTACTTTACAGCTATTTCTACGGCAAAATCTGCTGGCAACATTGCTGCCAACGGTTTTTGTCGTAAATTTAACAATTTTTTTACAGAACAATCAACAGTGTTTTTTACAGTGTTTGTTTTAAAATAATTTCGTGTTTTCCAAGCCTAAATACGTGTAAAAGAAATTATTGTTAAGCACGTTTATATTAGAAATGTTCGATTAAAAATTTAATAACAACAATTAGAATGTGATAAAACGTTAAAAGAAAGTATAAATTTTATTTACCTTACATATTAAAAAATATCTCTAGTAAAATATAGAAATATTATATATATATATATATATATATATATATATATATATATATATTTATTTATTTATTTATATTACAAATTTTATGATCTCAGAATGGATATTTTAATTTACAAAAAAGGCAAAATTATAGATATAATCACTCAACAAAGCATAACTTTAAGATATTTTATTCACTATAAAAAAGTCATTAAAAGAGATTTGATAATAGTTACTCATATATTTACATTATTTAAAGTGCACAGTTAATTCAAAGCATTATATGTACAATAAATAACATATAAACCATAAAATAAATGTAAAAAAAAAAAATCGGCAAAAACCTTTCTATTTTAGACGTTTAACCCATTTATCTTATTTAAGATGATACGACAACTGTTTTTCCTTTCAGAGAACCATTAGATGGAAAAGATGTATGTCCGATTAAATTAATGAAATTTATCATGTGGTATCTTTTTTTATGCAGAGAAATGTTCCTTTTCTTAAATTAAAAGGACCAACAGCAAAGGTGTTTAAAAAATTTAAGATTTGTAATTAAATTTGAAATTATTTGATATTTTTTATAAGGCAGACACTATTTATCATTAAATGTATATTTTTGTCATTAAACTCAACGAATTAGAATGAATACTTTTACAACTTAAGATTCGCTTTCTTTAAATTTATTTCTGGATTTTCGTAATTTAATCAAATAATGTATGCTAAAAAAAATCCTGTGAATTTTTGCTTGAATAACTAAAGAATGTCCAATTATTTGCATTATTTTTCACAAGACGTATTTTAACGAATTTGCTCTCATAATTGGTATTTTAATATCCATTTCTTCAGCACCCATGCACCAGCGATGTCATATAAGATATGGGTATTGAAGAAATAGATAAAAATCCAAACAATAAAATTTATAACATATATAAAACATTAAAGAGAGATGGAAAATGGCTCGGCAGTGAAACACCAGGCAGATAGAACTTGACTCAAAACACCCTGCGATTTTTTAGAAAGTAATTTTTTAAATGCCAATAAAAAAGACCAATAGTAAACAAAAGATCAAACCAAAGCAAAGACCTGAAAGTGTATCTAAAAGACTATTACAAAAAATTAAGCACCATCAAATATCTCAACTATAAGATCAAAAAATTAATACAAAATTAATAGACAAATCAATCAATACAAAATATCATAAGGAATAAACCAAATCTAGATAACATTAGGATTAGCCTACATGTAATAAACGTTTACCGTTAGACAATGAAGTAGTGGCCAATATTATTATTAGAAAAAACTGACACAGAAAACAGTGACTACAATATCAAGGCTACATTACAAAAGTGCAACAAATTTAGTTGCAACAATTTTAGTTGTTAAATTTTTCGAGTCGGGTATACTATTAATAGTACATGTATTTTAATGGAGTATTATTTTGTTTTAAGAAATATTTTTGCTACTATATCAAAATGATAATGTTAGTATTATGTCTGTGCATTTACTACATGACTTCATTTATGTTTAGGTACTTAATAATAACAATAATAATTATTATTTGTTTATTTCTCTACGCGCCGTTTGTGATTCTTTTCTTTTAAACATGCATTTCACTCTTTAAATTTAAAGTAAAAGTTATTTACCGGAAAGAATCGTGTGTAATAAAGCACGAAAAGTATATTAAATTATAATATAATTTAAACCTTGTTGTAAAATAAAATTTTCTAAACATCTCCAAAAATTCTTCCTTAGCTTATTGTCATATGAATATGAATTGAATAGTACACAAAACAATAACATTCGTTATCGTTCAGACAGTGAAATGTT
The DNA here is from genome assembly GCA_964019185.1 of Maratus speculifer. NCBI lineage: Eukaryota > Metazoa > Arthropoda > Arachnida > Araneae > Salticidae > Maratus > Maratus speculifer. The sequence continues at coordinate 254,820,697 of OZ025295.1, read as the reverse complement.
CGTTAAATACTAATTAATCTATTTGTATAGATTGTGTTCATATTATTAACGTAAAAGTTTTTTTTTTCTAAAAACTGAAAAAAATTTCAGATCCGAAAGCTTCTTTAAATTTTGTTATCAGACATATAAATAACTGAACGGTGTACCAATAGATTCCCCAACGTCTAATACAGTGACAGAGAGAAAAACGAGAACACTGGTAAATTTTATAAGAAGCTATTTTAATGGAGATTATGAAAGATTGATAGTATATGTGGACGATATTTCTGCAATAGCTTGTAAATCCATAAACACGTGACTAATTAAGCTTATTAATTAAGTAATTAATAAACTTAGTAATTCTCATAAAAATAAGTAATAAGTAAGTTAATAATAAGTGATAACGAATAGTGTGTAATAATAGTGTGATGATTTAATTAATGGTAGTAACTTAATTAATAAGTATGATTAAGTTAATAATTAAGTATTTTTTTTAACTAGAACTGGGTAAACTTAATTCATATGCTAAAAATATACTGTTTACAATAAAAGTTGAGAAAATAAAAACAATCTTGCTTTCTTCGACCTTACATTTAATCTTTCAGAACACAATCCCCAAACTTCAGTATATATGAAACCAAATTCAAACGTTTACATAATTTTATTACGTTCAAAAACGTACTTTCTATATAAAATAGCAGCAATGATTACCTATATCCAAAGGGCACTAAATGTATGCTGAAAAGAAGACTACCTACAAAATGAAATTAATAAATTAAATCAATATTCTAGGATTCAGGATGTGCAACCAAAACGCTACAGACACTATCTGATAACGCGCAAACAATGTACAATAGAATACAACCAAAACAGAAAGTTATGAAATTTACAAATTCCATTCCTTTCGTAGAAAGATTTTCGTTCAAATTAAAAAAAGAATTTTAAATACTAAGAGTGACTACCCCTATATCCCTGACTTATTGCCTTTTAATATGATCAATTAAAAAATATTTCAATTTAAAAATTATTTCAAATTTCAATTTAAAAAATAATTAAAGGAAAGATACCTCACATGAAACAACGACATAAAGGTAACTTTAAGACAAAATAAAAGAACATAAATGACATACGCACACTTAATGAAGCCTCTATTGCAATGGCAAAACAAAGAAATATCTTCCCAATCATAATACATGTAAAATTAGTAAACTACAATAACTTAAATTACACATACATAAGAGAACCCATTGAAATAATCACTGCGAAATCTGAAATCTGTATTTATAAATTTGTCTCAACAGTTGGCAATAGAGAGTCATACATTTTTTAAATTCGGAGAAAGAGATAGAAAAAAATTAGAAAGGAATGAAAATCTAGCAACATCTGACAAGAAATTACAAGACATTTTTAAAGCAGGAAATATCACACACAGGAATTTAACAATCAAGGAATAGTGAGGAAGAGACGAAAATATTAGTAACTGAAGATGTCTTAGTAAGAAGAGATGAATATATATTTTAAACCATTTTATATTTATGTTTTAGAGTATATGTACTTGGAAGTTTTTGACATGTGCACTATACTTTTGATGTATGTTACATTACGACGTTTTATTGAGTTTTAATTTCTCTGAAAATTTTACAGATACATTTAATAGTATGATGCATAATACTGTTAATATTTGACTTTAAAAAAATTCACCAACAGGTACAGTACCACCTCTAAATTCTTTTTCGCAATATCGTACAATCTATCTTTTTCATATATTAAACTAAAATTAATACATCTATAAAACGCATAGCATGAAAATGATATGTCGATATTGTGTACCATAGTCTTTCAAACAATCGAAATACTATTATGCATTTAAATTTTTTCATGAAATATTTATTAGAAAATAAGGAATGTCAATATCTTAACAAAAATTACACTCAATAGCATAAGGTTTATATTTCTCTAAGAGCTAAATCAAGTAGAAATGTTTCATTTTAATTCTTTAAAATGAAAATGTGTTAGTAAGGTAGTCTTTATTTAATGCAAACAAATAATTTAAAGAAAGTATTTGAAGCATTGTTAAGGTTTATATTCTTTGTGAATAATGTTTAATTATTTACACGATTGTATTAACGTAGCTATAATTAAAAGGATGCATATATAGACAGCACTCCTTTCATGTCACAGTAAAAAATATTTAAAAATTCAAGATAATAAATAATTATCCATTTAACTACTAAAAACTATTAAAATGTATTTTTCTGATGTCAGTTATTTGAAATAGATCTTGTTTAAATGTGCCTAATTTGCACTGTTAATTTGCAATTCTCCTCAAAATAATCCACAAACAACAAAAATGAATTTTAATTTTTTTGTGTTTTAAATTTCATATTTTAAATTAAAAAATAAAGCGATTTTTCATTTCATACATTATTTATTAATTACAATTTATACTATAATTTAAAAACACTCGATAAGTGTAAAAGGTCATAACAAAAATGTTTTGATCGAAAAATATGACTTTATATATATATATATATATGTAATATATACACTTTATATATAACATATAATTATATATATATAACATATTTATACATCAGTTGAGCATTCTAAATAACATATAAACATCTGTCAAAGAAAACAATGTAGATTATTTTTCTTTTAAACAAGATATCTCTTATGGTTGTAGGTTTAACAATTTATCAGAATAAAATTGAAATATTCAAATGAAGTTATTGATGCATGTTTATCCCATCATATATATGTACATAAAGACAGAGAATAAGACAGAGAGGGTGATTCAAAAATAAATATCCATTTCTATTTAAACATTAGTCTATAGATTTCTTTTACAGATTTTTTACCCTTTTGGGTTCGAATTTTTTTCTCTTTTGAGAACAAAATTATGACTATTTGAAGATTGTTATTAGCAACGAATGTACTTTTTGTGTGCCATTCAATTAATATTTATATGATGATAGTCTAAGGAATAGTTTTTGGAAACGTTTGGAAAATATTGTATTGCAAACTGCAAAATTGTATTGCATATTTGGAAAATATTGCAACAGGGATAAACAAATATTACAATTTTTTGTGTGTGTTTTATTACACATGATTTGATCCGATTAATAACTTATATTTTTAATTTAAATAGTGAAATATATGCATAAAATAAAGGAATTGCCAATGGCGCAAAGAAAATTATGTAAACTTTTATTATTATTGTTATTACTAGAGGTTCAAACCTAAATGAAGTCTTAATAACAATGGCATTGACATGTACTAGTATTTCTATATGTAGAAAATAACAAAATAATTAATTGTGAAGACGAAATAATATTCTATGAAACGACATGTGCAATCAATACTATACAGGGTGATTCATAAAAGATGGGCAGAACTTTAAGGGGTTATAGTACACTTAAAGACAAATAATATTAAATAGGAGACTAAGGGTCCCAGACGTATTCCCAAAGAGATAGGGGGCATTAAAGTTTAGGGTCCGAAATTTCAAATGATTATAAAAAATGGAAAAATTGGTCGATTCGTTTGCGGTTTTTGCAAAAAATTTTCTTTATGCCAGTATTTTTTTGAAATAAAATTTTAAAGTTCAGTTTCAAAAAAAGCCGATAGGGGGCGCTTTAGACTTTGGAGTAACAAACAACTATTTTTTAACGTTATTTTTTTGTATTTCTTTAAATGATTTCGAAAGCTTAGACTTAAACTTAAATTTTGATCTAAAAATCTGAGTCCTAACGAGTAGTTAAGTAGCGTAAACTGAAATTTGAAATTTGAAACCCTTCTCCCCCCAGAACAAAAATCAGTTATTCCCGATCTTTGTGTCGTAGATTAGGCTCTAACTACTGCCGCGTTTTGCTAAAATTATTCTTTATGTCAGTATTTTCTTGAAAATAAATTTTAAAGAAAATTTTGAAAAAATTCCGATAGAGGGCGCTTTAGACTTTGGAGTAACGAACAACTATTTTATACCGGTATTTTTTGTGTCTCATTAAATGCTTTCTAAAGCTTAGACTTAAATTTTCAGCCCAAAATCTGAATCGTTAGACGTGGTTAAGTTTCTGGGGAGAGGGGTTTGAAATTTCTACTCCTGAGCACAGTTCAGTTTACCATGTCCACACATTGTGTGCTGTGATACGAGGTAAAAAGACACAAATTAGGATTATGTTACCAAAGCATATTTATTAACATGTAATTACAATAAATGTTCAAAATTGTGACCACCAGAGGTTATGCACGCAGAACAACGGCGAAGAATGGAACGGCGAACATTCGCGAAAACATCACGCTTTTCGAGCACTTCCCCTACAACGGCGGAAAGTCTGGCGACCAGTTCCTCGGGGGATTCAATGGGTGTCTCATACATAAGAGCCTTCAATTGTCCCCAAAAAAAGAAATCGAGGGGTGAAAGATCTGGCGAGCGAGCAGGCCAAGCAACAGGACCACCTCGACCAATCCATCTGTTCGGAAATGTGATGTCCAGATAGTTGCGGACGTCTCGTACATAATGGGCTGGCGCTCCATCGTGCTGGAACCACATGACCCGCCGGATGCGTGGAGAAACAACGTTTAACAGGTCTGGCAGCACATGTTGCAGAAATGTGAGGTATGTTTTACCGTTGAGGCGTTCAGGAAGAAGGTACGGTCCGATTAGGTGGTCTCCGAGGATTCTTGCCCAAACATTGATGGAAAAGCGTCTCTGATGAGCATGTGGATACGTAGCATGTGGATTGACATCCGCCCATACATGTGCATTGTGTGTGTTAAATGTACCTTCACGTGTGAAGGTACATTCATCGGTGAAAAGCACAGTTCGTCCAAAATGTGGATTTAGCGCGTTCTGCTGCAGAAACCAGCGGGCGAATTCAATGCGATTTGGATAATCCCCTGGAGACAGTTTCTGGACTCGTTGCACATGAAACAGGAGCAAATGTTCATCCTTCAGTACCCTCCAAGTCATGGACTGTGAGGTATCCACCTGCCTAGCCACTCTTCGTGTACTTGTACTTGGCTGCGCCGCTACTACAACCAGAATGGCTTCTGAAACAACTACTGATTCGTCCTTTTTTGCACGACCTGCATTCGACCGGGAAGCGAGAAATGATCCCGTCTCACACAACTGTCTGTGCAAGCGCTCGAAAGTTTTGTGGTTAGGCAACCGCCTGTTGGGAAATCGCTCTTGAATCTTTGAAACTTTTCTTTAAAATTTATTTTCAAGAAAATACTGACATAAAGAATAATTTTAGCAAAACGCGGCAGTAGTTAGAGCCTAATCTACGACACAAAGATCGGGAATAACTGATTTTTGTTCTGGGGGGAGAAGGGTTTCAAATTTCAAATTTCAGTTTACGCTACTTAACTACTCGTTAGGACACAGATTTTTAGATCAAAATTTAAGTTTAAGTCTAAGCTTTCGAAATCATTTAAAGAAATACAAAAAATAACGTTAAAAAATAGTTGTTTGTTACTCCAAAATCTAAAGCGCCCCCTATCGGCATTTTTTGAAATTGAACTTTAAAATTTTATTTCAAGAAATTACTGGCATAAAGAAAATTTTTTGCAAAAACCGCATACGAATCGACCAATTTTTCCATTTTTTATAATCATTTGAAATTTCGGATCCTAAACTTTAATGCCCCCTATCTCCTTGGGAATACGTCTGGGACCCTTAGTCTCCTATTTAATATTATTTGTCTTTAAGTGTACTATAACCCCTTAAAGTTCTGCCCATCTTTTATGAATCACCCTGTATAGACCCAAAAGTGTTAAAAAATGCTAAAAGAAGAAAGGACAGAGATCATTTCCTGAAAACTGACTGATAAAACGCATAAAGAATTATTTAATAGTCAATTGTACTATCGACATTTCGGAAAATGGCCTCCAACAAGGGCCAATATCAGGCTACTTATGTACAAATTCTAACGAACCGGTTGAAAAGTGGCGGGTGAATAACGTCCTGGACGACAATCAAAATTTGACGATACCGTCAAGAGCATGCACGAGGCATTTGAAAGGTTCCCCAGGTTCGCGAACAGCCTGATATTGCTAATTGTTTGTTGCTGTTTTCTGTATTTTTAACTGACTTCAAAAAATGAGAGAAGGTTATCAATTGGACTCTCATGTATATTTTTTTCTATGTATGTTCGCCGATTACTCCGAAACTATCCAACCGATTAATTTGTGTTAAATGAAAGAAGTTGCTTTCGAGTTGGTACAATTTCCATTTCATAGAAATTGGTTCAGTACTCTTTTAGTAATTAGATAAAAACTGATAAAATTATTAAATTTATATGGAGTAGCATGGATTTTGGATAAGCTCACCGAATGGATTGCAGTCAGGATGGCCGAATGGTTTAAAGCGCGCCAAATTTCAGCTCTGGTTCTCAAAAGAGAGCGTGGGTTTGAAAACACTTCTGACATACGTGCATATTTTGGAATATTTTGTTTTCGCAATATAATTTTTACTAACCAATTTCGTTCCAAATCATTAACATTTAACTAAAAAGAGAAAAAAAAATTGTCTACTAAAAATTGTCTTAAAAAATGACTTAAAATAAAAAAAATATATATTTTTTTAAATAACAGTAAATTAAAGAAATTAAATTCAGAGAGTAGTTGTACCATGTGTATTATTACATTTATGTACATTAATTTGAATTTTTTGGTCTCGGTGCCAGCCAAGCCATGTTCCAAAATTAAAATTAATTATCCAACGCAAATCTTAAAAGAATAAATTTACATTTTTAAACTAAATATTTAAAAAAAAAACTCCTAGAAACTTGGATGTTGTCTATTGGAAAATAACATGTAACTTGTATTGGCTGGCACCGACTCCAAAAAATCAAATTAATGTACATAAATATCATAATACGCATCATCAATTACTACTTTCTTAATTAAAATTTCATCAATATATGTAAAAAAATTATTTTTCATATTGCAGTAGTTTTTGAAATCGGTTCAATTTTTGGTAGAAAAGTTTATCAATAGTATAGTTGGCGAACCTCTTTTATGTTTCATTATCCAGTTTTCTAAGACACGATGGGCATTCCTAACGAGATCATTTCTTTAAACTCCTGTAAAATAAAAATTTAGATTAGTGTTTTCACAGAAATGGATTTTTATTTTTGGATTTAATGTAGATACACAATATACATTCAGATATACAGGGTATCCAGCAAAAAAGATCCTGTTTGAAAATCAAAATCAAAGATCGATAGAATTATGCGTTAAGCTATTTCTTTATTTGGTAAGCTGTAAAAATCTTATACCGAAGTTTTGAACGATCAATATTTTGAAATTATTGCGTTCTTATTGCAAAGAATGCTTTATTTAAGATTTTTCTTCTTTTACTTTGCTTGTAGAGAACGGGTTTTTTGGCTTACAGTTTCATATATTAAGGATTTTTGGAATTATTTTTTTTAAACTTCAAAATTCCCAAAAAAATGTTTAAGTAAATCGATAAAATATGGCAAATTTGAAAAAGATCTTTTACAAATCATTTTTAAAGAATTTGTCATTAAAGAAATGATTTTTAGGGCGGAGCGAAAAAAACTTTTTTCGAAATTTTTTCTCCCTAGCGCGAAAAAGTTGTCTAGTGGTATCAGTAATATACTCACAAAATTTCACAACAATCAATAAATATCTTCCAGTTCCACTTTTGGGTCGAAATATGCAATTTTAGCCGAAAATGTGGTAAATTTTTACATTTGAGCAAAATTTTCAATTTCCGATTTTTTCTTCGGCCTAGAGCGGAAAAGTTGATAGAGTACATTAAGAACATATGTCCAAAATATTAAATTAAATAAATAATATCTTCCGGTTCTACTTTGGAGTTTAAATAAGGGAAATATATCGAAAATGATGCAATTTTTTACATTTTAGTGATTTTTTTCTTCAGTTTTAAATTTTTCAATTCCGCTGGCACGAAAATAGTAGCAATATAGTAGAAACTTTTGGGGAAACTTCAGAACAATCAATAAATATCTTCCGGTTTCCCTTTCGGCATCTAAAAATGTCAAAATCTCCAAAAATTATGTCAATTTTCTCTTCTCAGGGATTTTTGTCTTATCAATTTTCACTTCTCGCTGGCGTGGAAAATTCGGAAAATCATATGACAAGCATAAGTGTAAAAATTTAAAATAATTAATAAATATCTTCTGATTTCAGTTTTTGGAAAATCATGGCATTAATGTACGCAAAAATCACAGAACAATCGAATTAAAAGCGATCTGAGGGAATTTCCTCTAATAAGTTCAGCTTTCTATTCGTTTACTGTAGTATTGCCGTTGGTTTAATGCTCTGCTCGTCATAGGTTCGTAATAAGGATAATCAATTCCAGCTTCTACATTTTATTGGAAAATAATACAACTGGAAGTGTGTACAAAATTTTTATTTTTAATATTGTGTTGAACTGATAGTGTGCGTGGGAAATATTACACAGAAATATCACAATTAAGGCGCAGTGTACACGGGAATTGTCTCATGTCATTTTTTGGGATCCTACAGAATTAAGAACTGGCGTTCTACCAACTAATGAAGATATAATGTACTTTTTGTTGGTGAAAAATGAATCAAAAAATAATAAAAAATCGGATCCACCTTTCGGATGATAGCGGTTTATGGGCTGAAATGGTTGAAGCCATTTTGCAGGCTCCTCAGTTCCAACGATTTCTATGCAAAGAATAGTCCAAATGATTGTTTCATATGAAGATAAATACAAGAGTATAAAGAAGTTTGACGCTAAAGAACAGACGAAGTCAAAATTGAAAATTTCTTATTGGTAGGGAAAAAACGTCTGTTTGAAAATTTTTCTTACAAGAGTACATCTCTAGAAAGATGTAAATGCCCACGTGATATAAATATTTCAGAATTGGAAGACAGTTTCTTAAGGATCAAAGAGCTTCAAGAAAATTGTCTATAGACCCAATCGATACATTCGGAAACACGACCCACAACACGGACACTTAGTAAATGACCGAGCAGGCTCGGATAAGAATAAGAAAGTTCCTTGTTGATGGACAACTGTGTCACGATTAAAACCTTTAGTGTCATTGCAATCGAACATAAATACTGTAAGTATATCACGAACAACCCTTCGTCTTGCCCTAGCCAGAACTTGAGACAGAATGGGAGTGTCCGACGGAGTTGCAGTTTCAGTAAAAGGCGCATTTCTTGAAGACTTACAAGTTGTGATACTTGACATGTCCAATGTTATAGACAAGCATAACGCAAGAAGAGAAACAAATAAATATCGCATGAAATGCCAAGTCCAAGATTAGAGTTTCATATCCACCAATACCTTGAAAAGATTGTATTTTGACCGCCGAAAAGATCAAAATTTAATTCAGAGGAATATTGAGGGAACGCTCCATCAACAAAGAGTGCTTGAAGAACACTTGACATTTATAGAAGAACCTGGCTGCAATTATATAGGGCAAGTGTCACCAATAATCTCTTCTGCTATGTTTCTTATATGATTTTCCTTACTTTCCGCTCCATCGAGAAGAGAAAATTGATAAGAAAAAAAATCTCTGAAATATGAAAAGTTACATATATTTTAGCTACTTTGATATTTTTAGAACCCTAAAGAAAAAACGAATGATATTTATTAATTATTCTAAAGTTTTTTTACTTATGTTTCTTGCATATTCTTCGAACATTTTCATGCCAGCGGGACTGGAAAATCGAAAAATAAAAAAATGACTAAAATTTTAAAAATTTGTATCATTTTCGACAAATTTTCCATATTTAGAACCCAAAGTGAAACCAGAAGATATTGTTTAATTACTCTAGTATTTTGGACTTGTGTTCCTTATGTATTCTTTCAGTTTTTCAGTGCTAGGACTAAGAAAAAATTTAAAATTAGTAATATTACTGAAATGTGAAAAATTACAACATTTTTGGCTAAAATTGCATATTTCGACCCAAAAGTGGAACCGGAAGATATTTATTAATTGTTTTGTAATTTTGAGAGTATATTACTGATACCACGAAACAACTTTTCCGCGCTAGGGAAAAAAGAATTTCGAAAAAAAGTTTTTTACGCTCCGCCCTAATGATTATACTACAGAATTTAAGAAATCGAATCTTTCAGAAAAGAAGAAGTATTTAAAAGTAAACAGTCTAAGCTATTCTTTTTTATGCTTGTTCTCCTTTACTTTTTTTAACCTACTGTAAACAACAGTTATAATAAATATATTAATAAAAATACTAGGCTCTATATATATTAATACATAACAATCCATATTTATGTAAATAAATCATATTGTAATAGAATGTGGATATTTTTTCTCCGCTGTTATTTTGTTTTAAATATTGTATACAAGTTATTAGTTAAATTATCTACAGTAAATGCGTTTGCAATTACTTCAGGAATTTTATCTCAGAAAGCATAACAGAAATGTAAACGCCTATTTTGAAATTTGTGTATGGATCTATGATATCCAGGATGCCAATATAACAAACGACTGCCAAATAACGATCCGTAAAATTACATAAACTTTTAAAGTAAATTCGATAATTACAGTCACAATTCTTATTAGATATACAATGCCTTCAACATGTGATAGTGACATTTAAAAAAATGAAATATGTCACAAAATTTTATGACTATATACAGTATTGGTGATAGAAGGCCTGTATTAAATGTCTAATCTTTAATCATAAACTAAGGACATGTAAAAATGTATAAAAATGGGAATAGTGTAATCATTATAACAAAATTCTTTGTTACACAAGCGGTTACAAAGATATATGCTTCACCTGTTTGAATATATTTATTTCTTCTAAATATTTACATTTCATGCACGCAATTTTGTATTCTTCATTACTATTTTAATTTTTCTATGCATATTAAATAAACATTAAAATTTATTTTTTCCTAAGATCCTATGTTTACGCTTTACTTCTTTAAAAATTATTTGTTTGAAATCTTAATTTAATAGAAATTAATTCAATTAATCCCCCTACTAATTAGGTTACTTTGCACTACATTGAATCTTTTGTAATTCTTTTCAACAACGAATACAGGTACTCACTTAGAAGTAGCTAAAGTATCAAAAGAAAAGAATTCCTTATGATACTCTTCACATCTGGCATCTTTGAATAGATTAAAAGTAATCTCAGAGAGGCGAATACAATTTAGGTATAGTTGGCATTAGTTTTGAGAAAAATTATCTTTTTTATGGCTCTTAAAGAGTTCTAAAATTTTGTTTAAAGTAAATACACTATAGTAAATACTGTAGGATATCATAAATTATAAATGAAGCACACACACACACACACACACATCCAATACTTATATTATGAAGAAGATATTTGTTACATACACGGTCACAACAAATATTATTTCTCTATTTATCTGTTTTAATGTATTTAATTCTCCTGATTGTTTACGTTTCATACATGGAAATTTTGTCTTCTTTATTAATATAACTTATTTTTTCTATGCATATTAAATATACCTTTGAAATTAAATTATACTTAAGATTTCTTTTTAATTTTGAATCATGATAATTAATTTTGAATCATTTGTCTTAAATCCTGATTTTTTATTAATGATCTCAACTAAATTAATTTAAATACTAAACAGGTTTTTATGTAGTTGCTTTCAACGGTGAATACAGTTATTCACCTGAAAATAACTAAGGTCTGAGATAAAAAAATATAATTATTGTAAAACTTTTCACATCTAATGATAAACTATTTTCTTTAGTGCAATGTTCCTTTTATTTTAAATACTTCAGTTTACTATCAGAATGTCGAACACAATTTAGGAATAAATTGATCTTCTTTTAAAAAGGATTGATTTATTGATCAGTTAAAAAAATATATATTAAATATTGATGAACAAAAAAAAAGCAGCAATTACCTGAAAATATCATAAATGACAATTAAAATGAAAATAAAATCATTTTCTCCTTATTCTATAAGAAACGTTATCTATTATTACTCGATCACGAGAATATCTTGCTTATGAGTATCAGTTTTAATATATTTATTTTTTTACATAATTTCTGGGATTTTATGCTTTATACACGAAAATTTGTATGTTTAATTAACATAATTTAATTTTTCTGTTCATATTGAATATATATTTTAAACATAGTTTATATATAATATCTTCTTTCAAGTATAATTTAGAATTACATATTTTTTCAAATCTTAATTTTTTATAACTCAATTTAATTAAAGCACTTTATGTACTAATTAGGTTGTTCCAGAGCCTATCGACTATATTGTAATTCTTTTCAACAACGAATACGCTTACTCTCTTGGAATTAACTAAGGGCTCAAATGAAAAAGGTGCTAATGATACTTTTCACATCTGGCAATAATACCATTTTCTTTAATGTATTGTTCCTTTTCTTTATATTTACTAAAGGGTAATATTACAATATTGAATATAATTTAACTATAAAAGTAATTATTTTTCTGAATATTTGCTTTACATAAAAGTTTTATAATTCTTAAATTTTAGTAAATAGAAAAGAAAATTAACAGAAAATACCAGAAAAATTTATAAATGACAAAATGATAAAAATAATAATTAAATACATCATCAACTAATATACTTTAAAAGTTCTGCTTTAATATATTTATTTCTTTAAAATTAGTACATTTTGTGTAAGAAAATTTATATTCTTTTCTGCAATTTTAATTTTCTATGTACACTAAATACGAATTTTAAAAATAAATTAGACCTAAGAGCTTTTTTAAAAAGCATACTCCATTTTAGAAGCATTTGTATAAAATCCTTCTTGCATATTAATCAATTCAATTAAAATACGTTCCGTACTAATTAGGTTGGTTCAAAGTCTTTTGCAATTATTTTCAAAAAAAGAATGCAGTTATTCACTTGGAAGTAACTTAAGGCTCGAATGAAAAGAATGTCTAGTAATACTCTTCACATCTCGCAATAATACCACTTTCGTTAATGCAATGTTCCTTTTCTTTCAATAGCATTCGTATCAGAATAGTATTAGAATGCCGAACAGAATTTAGGAATAAATGGAATTACTTTTAAAAATAATTGCTTTATCTATCAGTTTAAAAAAAATCTCATATTTTCGTGAAAAAATACCTTAGCAGAAAATATTATAAAATATAATAATTGAGAAATAAAAAAAATACAGGAACACACACTTTGTAGCCAAATAATACTTTTTCAAAAGAACTTTAATGTGTTGTCTAACTTGTTACCTACTGTTCATTTAATACGGTTCTAATATTTTAAAATTTTAAAATTTACATAAAATTATACAAAAAAGCTTGTTTTATTTTATTTAATAAGATATTTTAAATCAAATTCGTCCATTATAAATCAAAGTATTAAATTTTAATCCTGAATTTTAGGTAATGTTATTGGAGAGATTGCAACTAAATAGAACAATAAACAAAAAAATCATTGTTTTAAAGTATTGTTATCAATTTTGGTTCAAATGTGTTCTCATTTTAAACAATATTATGGTTAGTATAAACTAAATAAGTGAATTGAAAACAGACAATGCACAAAATTAAAACAAGGGTTTATAATTTGATATTGGAAATTCAATGTTAAAAATCAGTTTCGAAATAATTCGATTGTTACTTTTTCTCTCTAAAATTGAGAATTTTCACCAATTAACAATTATTGTGTTTCTAAGCTAGCACATATTACTCCCCACAGTGAGAAGATACAAAATAAAGTAAAGATGATTAGTTAAAGTAAAATTAATGTTGGATCACTTTTCTAATTGACCACTCTCACATATCGAGGCATCTCCATTATATTCATTTATTACGTTATTCCCGTTATTTCGTTGCATTTTTTATTAAAAACTTAAACAAGCGTATAAGTGGCAAAAATGTCACTGAATTACCAGAATGAGTATGTTATTGGAATTTACAAATTTTCAATACTATACAGTTGCCATCCTCTGGCTTTTTGCGCACCACTATTATCTTAGAGGAAATTCAGTTGTTTTAAATCGCCTAACGAATCAAATTAAATAGAACAGATTTTTCTGATTAAAATACTGCTACACAAAGCCGCAGACTTGGCACCTCTGATATTATACAAATATCTATGTACTTTGCATATTAAACTGAAATATGTGTAAGACTATTACAAATGTGTATAAATAAGAACAGATATTTACACAGAAGTATGTGTACGTACATATATTACACAGATAAATGTATAAGAACTGAATGCTACACAGGTCTATGTGTAAGAATATTACGTAGAAATATATGTGTCAGGGTAGAATATTGCAAAGAACTGCGGGATTTATGCAAACACTAAATAGCAATACTTGAAAACTTGGGGTGTAGAATCTAATGTTATTAGTCAACGGTTTAGGATCTCGCAGATCGTGAGTTCGAAACCCGGTCAGGTAAACATTGGCTGTTTACTGTAGATTGAATTAAATTGTGCATTTGTCCTCTTAAAGTTGATGTATCCGACAAAGCACAAAAATAAGACCAGCATCATGATTTCTCTATTTTAAGGTATATCTATGCAAAATATGTAGACTTTATTCATATAAAATTATTTTTAGATCGGACGGCGGCGACACGAATGACTTCGTCATCGAGTTATGGGATGAAATCATGATGTAGGACAAAATTATAAGTCACTATCACGTCATCGAGTTACGAGATGAAATTGGTGCCAAATTAAAGGTAAAATAAAGTATCTTAAGAATATTTCGGTCAGCCTGCGCATAACCTGGTACAAACCCTTGGCAGAATGAAATTTATAAAAAAAATGTCGTTATAATGTACATTTCAATGACTACGTCACCGAGTTATGGGATGAAATCATGATGTAGGACAATATTATTAGGTGTAGATTAAGGAATGATTGCCTCGTCATTTCTTGGTACAATATGAGTAACAGCGGCCGCCAACTCGCCATTTCGACGTCATTATCACGTCATCAAGTTACGAGAAGAAATTGGGATCAAATTAAACGTAACATGAATTATTTTAAGAATATTTCGGTCTGCCTGGGCTTATCCTAGTAGAAAACTTCGGCAGACTGAAATTTGTAACAAAAAAGGCGTCATAATATACAATACAAATCAAGGTATGCCGAATCTGACGTTTTCTCGCTTATTAATAAGAATCCTTTCCTACACTATTAATTTAACGTGAAAGTCGATTGCGAAAAAATATAATATTAAAAATCTATTTCTTTAGGGTTTGTATTGTACATTATGAAGTATTTTTGCTATGAATTTTAGTCCGCTGAAATTATATACCAGGATATATCCAGGCATACCAAAATATTCCTGAAGCACATTATCTTACCTTTAATTTGGTACGAATTTCATCTTTTGATTTGATGACGTGATTGTGCCGCCAAAATGGCGAGTTTACACCCGCTGTTACTCACATCATACCACGAAATGTCGAGGCAGACCAGTTATTCGTTAATCTACACCTAATAATCTTGTCGTTAATCATGATTTCATCGCGTAACTCAATGACGTAGTCATTGAATTGTACATTATAAAGTCTTTTTTTTTTGATAAAAATTACTTAAAATACTTTATTTTACCTTTATTTTGACACCAATTTCATCTCGTTACTCGGCGACGTGATAGTGACGCCAAAATGTCGTTTTGGCGCTCGCTGTTATTCATATCGTACCAAGAGTTGTCGAGGAAAACCAGTCATTCCTTAATCTACACATAATAATCTTGTCCTACATCATGATTTCATCCCGTAGTTCGATGGCGTAGTCATTTGTGTCGCTGTCGCTCGCTCTCTATGCTATTTTAGAGCTTCAAAAACATTTTAACAGAAAATAGCATGCACTAAATGTGATTTCAGAAGATCCGTATTATTTTTTGTTTGTAAATTAAGGTGACACTGTTAAAAATTTACTGTAAAATCAGAGAAAAAAAAAAAGCGAGACTCTCTGTAATTTTACACAAGTTGCCGGTTTAATTCCCTTGATTGAGTTACACGGTCATCATTTTACAAATGTTTTCCACATCTTGCATCTAATTCCATATAGAGATTTCTGTGTCTTTATTTAAAAAATTTTAATCTTGTAAAAAAACTTGTAATTCAAAATACACACATATAAAATGCTTTGGCAACTTTTTTTTACAAATATTAAAAATAAGTTTTTAACTTAAAAGTTGACTTTTTTAAGCTCTTATCGACAATCATTTTGAAGTTTCTTGTTTCATTTGCCAGAAAGTGGGAAACATTGTGATCTTTTTCTAAATTCCAGAGGTCTCTGTTTAAACCTGGGAACGGCTGGAAAGAACCTGTGAAAAAATTAAATGAAAAATTGAATATTTAATTGCTTTGTCTTATTTAAAAGCTCTTATTATTAATACAATGCTATTGTTATTATTATTATTTCATTGGCAAATGCGTAAAAAAAATATTAATCTTCTAAAAACATATTACACAAAAAGTAGGAAATAATGGAAATGTGGAAAACATTTTTACATAAGTAGAAAAAATAAACATATAAAATTCAATTTATTTACATTTTTTATATTTATTTTTTCTTATTTCTTACTTAAAAAATCCTTAAAAAATATTTGCGCATAAAAAATAAATACTGGGGGACAATTTCATAAAATTCTCTAAAATATCACAGTTGTAAATGGTGAATTAGCTTCACATTTTTCATAAAAATATTCATTGAGTTTTTTCCTATACAGTCAGTACCGGCTATATGATCACCCGCTTATAAGGTCACCCCGGTAAGGTCAGTCCCTTCTAACTTAATAGCGAATATCTGTTAAAGCGCACCGCTTATATAGTCATTTTATTTTTCCGCGTATCGGTTATATGGTCGCTTTTTTCGATCTTTTCAATGCTGTTTTCGGCAATTTTTTTTAATTAGTAACATTTTTTTTTCAGGTGGGAAGAAACATACCAAACGGGGTGAAAGAAAGTAGTCTCTCAGACGCCGGGGGGCTGAACTGATGCCTTTACTTTCCTCAGCCTGATTTCTCTTTTATGTTGAATCAACGTCGATTGTACCCTCCTCCCCCCACCTCAATTCTCTTCCTCCCAAAAGTCATAAGAAGATTAATATCTATCTGTTTTTTTTTTTTTTTTTTTTTTTTTTTTTTTTTTTGATAGAGCTTTTCTTTCTTTGTAAAGTGTACTGAAATTAAGATGCAATTAAAATAGAAATGTAAATTTTGTTTAATTTGGATCAAACGCGACAAATAAAAACACTCTTTTTTTATCGCTTTGAAAAGAAAGAATTTATTATTTGCTAAAAAAAGTGAACGATTGAAAAGTTAAAAATTTCTAAAACTTCGTTTTCTAAATGAAGTTTTCATCATCTTCATCTTTTTAAAACTGCATTTGCCAAAGTAAATTCGATATCTGGGACGACATTAACGTTTCTGTTATTTAACAGAATCTGGGTTTTTCTAATTTCACATAAGAGAAATTTATTTCTCTGTAATTCAATATAAAACTTAAGATAACAGATTACCTGTAAATTCTTAGTAATTTTACAGAGTTTTTTTTAAAGAAATTTTTGAACTAGAAACTAATTTGCTGGAAAGAAAATAAACACATTAAACACATGCGTTTTTTTCTTCATGCAAATTTATTTAGCGACCGAAAGAATAGTTAGATAAAAATTTACATCCCAAACTACAAAAGAATCTCATACTAGCTTTTTGCAGTTCAATTTTTCACAAATTATATGTACTAGTAGATCGAACCGGGCTTCCCGTGTTACATAGCAAAGATAAAAAGCATTTTTTAAAATTGAAAACTTTTATGAATTATCTACAGGTAATATGTGTTTTAGATTGGCAACTAACTCCAAAAAAGCAATTTTAACCCTTTAACCCTTTGAAGGGGATGAGATAAAATATATCCCACTTAAATAAAATATATAAATTAAGATATGTATATTAGATAAAATATATCCCAAAAGGCCACAGTAACGTCAATAATTTGAAATAGCAATTTTATTTTTTGTCAAATACCTGAAGAAACGCTTTTAAATATTTTGAAACAGATTTGTTTTTAAATTCTGGTGTCAATAAATCATTTCGGCATTTTACGAATTGAAGCGTTTTTTATCTTGCAGATTATCTTGCAGAAGTATCTTGCAGATTTTTTCATTCATGTTTGATTTATAAAATAATGACTGTGAAAAGTATTGGTATGAAAATTTGTACTTGATAACTTTACATATTTTTACATACTTTAATTAATGTAAAATTTAATTAAATTATTTATTTATTTATTATTTATTAAATTTTAATTAATTTAATTAAAATTTAATTAATTTTAGTAAATTGAAATACAATTCAAAAAATTAACATTAATCTAAATATTTTATTTAATCAATCTTTGAATTAAAATATTACATATCGGAAAAACATGGTTAGGTTAAAGGGTTAAATGAAAAATATTAATTATTGAATTAAATAACGCAGTGAATTTTTTTCAAAAGTCACTTTTTCGTATTAGACGCATGACGGAAGTTATTAGCCAAAGATTTCATTACGGCAGCAAATTTTGTTTCTGGTCATTTCAGCGCTTCGAGCACGTAATTCAGTTACATGTCTGTTAAATTTGTATTTATTTATTTTATTTTATTTTATTATTTATAAAGGAAATTTGAATTTTGTTATAGTATATTAGCCGGAACCAAATTCCGAACTCTTTATATTTTTCTAAGGACAAATAGATCCGAACTCTTTATATTTTTCTAAGGACAAATAGAATAATCGATCGTAATCGAGTTTCACTCGGTAGAGATAAATTTAAAAATAACTCGCACCTGATTTTTTTAAAACCACCGTCAATCAGTAAATTGAAATACAGTTTTCAATCAAATTCAAAATATTTTCATTTTTAGGTGCGTTTGTAATTATGTAAATACGTAGCACCTATTGTTGTCGCTCAGTCCGTCCGTCTGTCTGTCCGTCTGTTTGTCTGTCCGTCCGTCTGTCCGCATATAACAACGCAAAAACTACCAAACAGCATCGTTTGAAATTTAAAATACATAATTATACATAATTTTGTTGAGTCATTTCAAATTTTATGAAAATCGGATGGATAGATCAATTACAGGGACATTCAAAAGGACTGTTACATTACGGTCAATAGGGAAAAAAGTTTTAAATGCATTTTAATCGTTTGAAATTTAAAACATATAATTATTGCGTAATTTTGTCGAGTCATTTCAAATGTTATGAAAATCGGATTCATAGATCAATTACAGGGACAATCAAAAGGATTCCATTACATTACGGTCAATGGGGAAAAAGTTTCAAATGCATTTTAATGATGTTACACTCATTCGAACATAATAGAATTGGCATGAATCTATGAAATATATACTAAAATATGCATTCTGTACAATCTGTGATGCAAAGAATTTTTATTAATAAATTACAAGGCCACACAAAAGTATTCCACTATATAATGCTACACGGGGAAACATGGTTTGGTACGTGTTTTAATTATATTCAACTATTTCACATTTTATGAATAAGATATACGTTGCTGAGGTGTAATAAAAATTACTTCCTACATATTTACAGAAACGTAAAGATTTCGACTACTATACTGTATCCGGAGTACGCTCTACTATATCAGCAAGATCTGAATATTTTTAAAACTTCGTTATCGTACGAACGCACCTCATTTGCTACGTTCACGTGCAATTTCCAACTTGTTTTTTCTTATTTTGCAGTGTAAAATTTTAAGTTGTTTAATTAAAAGTTGAATTTGTAATTTTTAATAATTTAATTTGCGTTTTTAACCATTATTTTATTTTATTAGTCAGCCAATTTTAATTTTATAATGGAAAATTATCAGGAAAAATATTCATAGATTTTTGAGTAAATTGTGTATCATTATTTCTTAATGTTGATACGTAATAGAGATTTTTAAAAAATGCTTGAAAAATATAAGATCGCAATAAATTAGTCAAATAAGATACAGTTTACAATCAAATTGCATTTGAAGGTAAATTTCTTTTCCTATATGATGAAATAAAAATTGAAAATGTGCGGAATTTGGAAGATTAAAAAATTGCTGTAACAAAAAGAGCAAAAAGTCATTTATCTTAAAATGTTGTCATTCGCAAAATAACGTCTTTAATCTATATTTTTAAGTTAATTATAACGTTAATCTATATTTTTGAGACTTTCACAAAAGTTGCTCTACACATTTAGCTAACACAATGTGCAAATGAAATTTTGATATCGTTCATGCATGCGCAGTAAAAAATTATTTAGTAAACCTACTCATTTTTCATACAATTTTTATTATTTTTAAATTCTAATGGCAATGTATTGTGTACCATGATGTTTGTCATATTTTCAGAAAAGAACATTATTTTATATTTAGAACTCTGCAAATTATAAGCAAAAAACTTAGGACTGTTTTTATATAAACCTTAATTTCTCTACGAGTATGAATGTTATCCTTATAAAAATAAACACAGTACACTACAATAAGCCATTTAATCATAATGTGCAGTTTGAACACTTTTGCTGTATTAGTTTTGACAGTGTTATCCAAAATATCTTCGTTCTTTTTCGTAATTTGTTGACGGTCCCCTGTTCGATTTCGGGGAAAACTCTTCGCGAAAATATATGACGCGTACTATTTTGTTTACACACCTGGAGTTCCACCACATTTTGCTTTATATTTCTTTCATTACTTACCAATTATGCTTAACTTTTTGACGCCAGTGTTGTATATATATATATAGTCATTAAAAATAAATTTACAGAGTCATGTGTATTTTGAACGATGTTAATTAAGAGAGTCTATTGTAAATTTACCGATTAATGTCTCTGTAATTTAACAGAATCTCGTTTTTTCTAATTTCACTTAAAGAGAAATTAATTTCTCTGTAATTTAACATAAGACTTAAGATAACGGATTAACTGTAGATATTTAACACTAATTTATGAACTAAAAACTAATTTGCTGGAAAGAAAACAAACACATTAAACGCATGTGTTTTTTTCTTCATGCAAATTTGTTTATCGATCAGAAGAATATTTAGATAAACATTTACTTCCCAAACTACGAGGGTATGTTCTATGTACAATAATCCATGTTTTTCGTATATTACAAAGACATATGTGTACTCATGTGCACTTTACACATTACAATGCGTATTCATGAGTTATCTAATAACATTTTATACACTTAAGCTGTTTAATGTTCTGCATATGAAAATGTGTATTTCATGGTTCGTACGAATACCGTTTTTTTCCAACTAATATAACATCATTTCTTTTTAAAAAAATAAATATAGTTCAAGAGCGCGAAATTTTATCTTATTGTATCACGAATTTTCTATAGTAAAAAATTGGTACCGGAGAATTATCTGATCATGAAAATCCAGGACTCGTACGAAACATGTATTTTAAAATTAACACACCAGGATGTGTATTAAGCAATTTATACATTTTTTACTCAAATAGACACATAGTTTTTGTATGGTAAGTGTACCTGCTTTAGTGTGTAAATTTACGCATTTATTTCTTAGTCTGATAAAATGGAGCAATATAACAGCTCGTCGTGAAAAAGGTTATATAACCTTAGTTTATTCTTATTATTATGCACAATGAAAACCATGGAAAACATGATCAAGTAAACATTATCTAAAAAAAAAAGTTGAAAAAATGGACAATTTGGCCCAGATTTTTAAAAGTGGGCAGTAATAATGTTAATAGAATAACGAATAGTCTTTTCAAAGTTGCACATTTAATATGCAGACCATTGCAAAACATGTTTTTAAAATGTCTGTGTTATGAGTCTCATCTAGATTCAGTTTTTCAGATTTTTTACGAACACTATAAGAAAATGAAAAGAAAAAATAACGTTTGTAACTTTTAAAAATTAAAATAATCTTTTATTTCCTTTCTTTAGTCGATATCAATTTGTAGAGAGTAATTTTTTAACACAACATGCTGATTTCTTTATGTGAAAACACATGCAACTCCAAACATAATATAAACTTCAAAAATGTTTGAAGTTTTATCGAATTGTTTACAGCGAATAAAATATCAGTTACATTTGAATGGAGCTTTTCTAGAATGTCATCTCTTCGAACGATCAATATTGACATTTTTGAGTTAAACAGCGATGACATCGATTTCAGTTACTCAATTCTTTACGACAAGATGTTTCAGCAACATCGATTTTATGATAAACATCAGGAGTAAATTGTGTCGTTAGAATGAATTCACTGTTTATGATTCTTTTTAAATGTTGAAACACATGCCAATAATATTTTTTCTAGATATTTATAGTTTGAGCCTTAAGTCGAACTTCATTTCTTTTCCTGTAAATGCAAAAACTAGAATTTCTGTGTATAGTTAAGTTTCCTGTATATTTTTAAACATAAATGCGTAATATTTAATAGTCACAATACTTCCTTTTTCTTTTTCATTAGAAAAATTAAGCAAAATGTTTATTCTAGTTACTTAATTACTTTATATATATGTACGAATTATACAACAGTAGCAAAATTTTAATTA
The DNA here is from genome assembly GCA_964019185.1 of Maratus speculifer. Lineage (NCBI taxonomy): Eukaryota > Metazoa > Arthropoda > Arachnida > Araneae > Salticidae > Maratus > Maratus speculifer. Next base: position 254,798,204 of record OZ025295.1, on the reverse strand, counting down.
TGTACTGCAATTTTTTATTTATCGAGATTCGTTGTTTTCCTGTACTAGCCTGTCTCATGTACCTAGGACAAACTGCTAATTGCTAAAACTTTATTTTAAAAATCGCATGAAGAATTTAAAAATGGTTTTAAATATACTTCTTTAACATCTCAGAAGAGAACAAATTACTTAATTTTGGAGTAATAAATTAAGTTCAATTTTCATGTACTTATTGCAAGCAGTAGAAGTAGTTTAATATGCATTATATGAGAACCGGCAACTATGTTCAAATTCATATACCTGAGACCCTAAATGACTTAAAAATGCATCTTGCAGGCCGAAAATTGGGTCAATACATCCCACGTAGCGCCCTATTGAAGAGCACAGCGCGAGCAGCATATTGTCCGCGAGCAAAAAAAGTGGATGGGAATGAAACTGAAACCACATTTTTCCAATTGTTAAAAGCTCAAAAATGCCCACATATAATATTCTGGATTGCCCAGTTCATTCTATAGCCATTTTTTAAAATTCCATCACCCTTAATGTATTAAATACTTATTGTGGTGACATGAGATTTATTTTAAACGACTGTTATTACTTTCTTCTATCTTTACAAAAAAGTATTGGATTCATGAAAATTTTCGACTTCCGGTTTTCGACGGATTTATACGTTTTAGAAGGTCCTGATCACGTTTTGACTATTTTTATTACTTTCTTCTATCTTTACAAGAAGAAAGTATTGGATTCATGAAAATTTTCGACTTCCGATTTTCGACGGATTTATACGTTTTAGAAGGTCCTGATCACGTTTTGACTATTTTTATTACTTTCTTCTATCTTTGCAAGAAGAAAGTATTGGATTCATGAAAATTTTCGACTTCCAGTTTTCGACGGAATTATACGTTTTAGAAGGTCCTGAACACGTTTTGACTATTTTTAGAAAACGTCTGTCTGTGAGTCTGTCCGTCTGTCTGTATGTGACAAAAAATTTGTGGGCGCTCTATCTCAAGAACTAATGCTCGAAATTTAATAAAATTTTATATTCAGTTAGACCTTGATATAAATTAGTGCCTATTGGTTTTTGGTGAAAATTGGCCTGCAGGTGGCGCTGCTATACTACGTTTTTCATGATTTTCAAGATTGCTATATCTCAAGAACTAAAGCACAGAATTTCACGAAACTTCAGATTCTGTGATCTCTTCATATACATTGACGCTGATTAAGTTTTGGTGTAAATTAGCCAGCAGGTGGCGCTGCTATGCCACGTTTTTGATGATTTTCTTGATAGCTATATCTCAAGAACTAATGCACAGAATGTCACCAAACTTCAGATTCAGCAAAACCTTGAGATACATAGTCGCTGATAAGGTTTTGGTGTGAACTGCCCTATAGGTGGCGCTGCTATGCTACATTTTGCACGATTTTTGCGATAGCTATATCTCAAGAACTAATGCAGAGAACTTCATCAAATTTTAGATTCTGTTACACTAGAATATATAACATAATTAGACGCTGATTACATTTTGGTATTAACCTTGCAACAGGTAGTGCAGCTATGCTGCATTTTGCACGTTTTTTCCGATAGGTATATCTCAACAACCAACTCACAAAATTTCATCAAACTTCAGATTTTGTTACAAAATGACATATAACATAATTACACGATGATTACGTTTTGTTATAAATCCTTCAACTGATGGTGCTGCTGTGCTATATTTTACACGGTTTTCTTAAACTAGCTATATCTCAAGAACTAATGCACAGAATTTCATCAAACTTCAGATTTTTTTACACCATAATATAATTAGACGCTTTTTTACATTTTGGCATAAATTGTCTAAGATATGGTGTTGCTGTGCAACGTTTTGCAATTTTTTTGTTATAACTATATCTCAAGAACTAATGGACGAAATTCCATCAAATTTCAGATTCTGTTAGGTCTTGACATAAATAGATGCTTATTAGGTTTCAGTATAAATTACCCAACATGAGGCACTACTGAGCTCTTTTTCTCAGAATATTAATTAAATTTTGCGTTTTAGGCTTTTCGGATACCAGAATCTCATTAGGCTAGGTCAAATGTTCGAGGAAATTCGATAGTAAGTAACTTTGGGCTCACCACGTTTTTTTTTTTTTTTTTTTTTTTTTTTTTTTTTTTTTTTTTTTTTATAATATTAAAATGTACTTATGAGATAGAAGAAAGTTTTGGGATTCACACATCCAACTAGTTAATTATCATATTTGAAATCAGCATATGGATTGCCCTATTGAACAACAACAAAGGTAAAATTAAAATTATTATTATTATTATTTTAACAAGTAAATTTGCAAATTTTCTGCAAGGAGTCTCACGGTAGGTCTACATGTATATTATTTTTAATATTATTATTATTAGAGAGAGGTATAAACATATCATATTCTTGAATGTTTCCAGCAATTAGAGGAATAAGATTATTCTTGTATTTTTTTCTGAAACATACATTTCTTCAGAGGATTCTGAAACTCCATAGTTTCATCAATTTTACTTTCGAAATTTCATACCGATGGACTCTATCATGATTATTATGTGCGTTGGACTTCTTAATGAGTCGTATAGAAAATATGGTACTTATGGTACTGTAAACGAAAATCACTACACTTTAATACACTTTTACATTTCATATTATGCTTTAATTAATGATGATGTAGCTTTGTATACTTTTTTCTTTCAAATAATTTTTTTGCCATGATTAGAAAGCAAAAAATATATACAATTGTACCAATAAATATTTGACAAAAAGGAGTAGAAATATTCTGCGGCGATGCTATTGTTTAGAACAATGTGTGTAGTAAAAGCGGTAGATTATGTGATTTAAGTAATATAAACTATAATGATAGTTAAAACAACTAAACAAGCACGATATGTACATAATAAATTTAAAATTTATTCAATATTATGAAAAAACATATCAAAGAAAGGATACATAAACAGTAAAAAATATATACAGGATGTCTCTAAACTCACAGTACATATGTTAGAGCATCACAGAACACAGCTTGGCAAACAAAAATCACCATACAATCTATGGTCGGAAGGCAAGTCGTAAAAAGCTAAAGCGCGTAATACACTGTGGGCCACCAAATCCTGAACCACAGCCGTCTGTTGCAGAAACCATGTGGTCAAATTGACACGTGCCTCGTAATGGTGTTGATCGGTCGGCAGAAGATCAGACAATCATATAATCCAGTTCACGGATAAAAATATAATGTTAGTTAAATCACTATTCGCATTTTTAAAATGCAGTCGGTCTGCCAAGTCATACTTTGATGGAAAATACACAAAAGCTGATTTTAACTAGGTTAACCAGGTCTAAACTTAGGTTAACCATTATGCTTTCTATACGCAGAAGTATGGATACACGGAGGATTGAGAGCAGGAATATATGATGCTAAACTGTGAATCAACCGCTAAAATCGGATTTTAGGTGTTTTCTACCAAGATATGAATAGGCAGAGGCAATATGTTGTAATATGTTAATCGAAATTTAACTAATTGTAGATTTCATCCGTAAACTCGAGAGAGGTTTTTCTGTACTGAATTTTTCCGGTCTAATGGTTCTAGGCTCTGAACTTTCTGTGCATGTCAATGTTGCATTACTTCATCTCGCAGTACTCGCCACACCATATTACTGGAAACGTCAAAGGCTTGAACCAGTAACCGTAATTCAGAGCGCTCGTCGATACGTTACACAATGCCGTGTGTTAAAGATGGCGCCCTTGCACTCATACCACGTCCTGTATCCTGCAAGCAAGTTGAAAAGGAACCCCTTTCGTAGAGTTGTTGGAAGTTCCGCGCTTCAGACATGTGTCTTTTTGGAAAACCATTTTGACCCCTTGCATTGCCGTCTTCCCCTCCGTACATTTTATGAATATCGGTCTTCTAATATGCACCTATCCAATCGATGATCCACAGAGCAAATGAAGACAGCTACTTTAAACAGCCTTTTTATTTCTGTTGGTGGGAGGGGACTTTTAAGTGCTTTACGGTTGAAATTCGTCATCTATTGTTTAATGTGCTTGTCCAGTTATCTTCTGTCACCCCCTAACATATGCAGCATGAGTTTAGGGACTCCCAGTAGAATGCTTTAAAAAATAACTTTTAACTATGATAAATAAGATTTTTCCAATTTAACTGGTTATATTGAAAGTAATAAAATGATTTTGTTTTATACTTGATTTAACACAGATAAAAAAAAAATAATTTGAATTATCTGAAATATATATTGTCATTTTCTAAAATATAATGTAATGTTCTAATATGATAAGAAAATTATAAAATAGCATTATAAAAAAGCATTTTTACGTATAATTACTTGAGAAAAGATAAAACACTTGTTGTTTTTTTCTTTTTATTGTTCAATTAATAGGTCAGAAATAGATTTTCCCTAAAACTGATTTTATATCCCATTTTAGGTAGCTTTCATTTCAAAAAGTAAAAAGCTACCTATTGCAGCCGTCCGGAGGAAAGCACAAAATTTTGGTATAATTTCCGGAGGTAAGTCCGGAGGAAAGCAGCTAGAAAATTTTGGTATAATTTCACCGATCATGACTCCCAGATCCCAAAACCATCCTCCATTCAAATGTTGACATATATATATATGCGATTTTTGTCATTCTGTAACTAACTTATCTATAAACCGATTTGAACGAAACTCGGTATGTATATAGTACATACAAATGTCTCGAGTTCGTTGGCCAGCAGCATCTGCCATTTTGTTTCAAAATGGCGGGTATTTAAAAAAAAAATTAAAAAATTGAAATTTAAAATTAAATGCGAAAAAATTAATAATTAAAAATATTTTTCTTTTGTGTGTTAGACTTAAAACAATAATTCCAGAACACTTTTTGTTTTGTCTATATCTTAAAAAAATAATTGAGTTATAGCATTTTGAATTTTTCTTATGGCTGACATTTAAAACGATCTGATTTTTGTCACGTGATGACACGCGTATTTATGAATCGATTTGGATGTAACTTGGTATGTACATAATGCATAATAAAGCCTGGACCTTATTCCATAGCCAGTTTTCCTGCCGCCATCTTGTTTTAAAATGGCGGCCATTTTTTTTAATTAAAGTTTAAAATTAGGCACAAGAAAGTGAGAAATTGAAAAAGATTTTTCCTTTATGCAGTTAACCTTGATACAAAGATTGCAGAGCATTTTTTGTTTTCTCAGTATCTTAAAAAATGGCTGAGTTTTAGTACTTTTAACTTCTAGTGTTGCTCACACTTTGAAATGACTTGGTTTTTGTCACGTGATAACACGCGTATTTATAAACCGATTTGGATGAACGTTGGTACGTACATAATACATACCGATGTCTGGACCGAGTTCGTTGGCCAGCTCCATCCGCCATCTTGTTTCAATATGTCGGCATATTAAATTAAAAAAATAAATTTTAAAACTAGTTGAAAAAAGTAAGAAATTGAAAAAGGTTTTTATTTTGTGTGTTTGACTTTGATACAAAGATTCCTGAACATTTTTTGTTTCATATATTTCTTGAAAAATGGCTAAGTTATAGCACTTTCAATTTCCAGTGTGGTTGACATTTTGAAACGTTCTGAAATTTGTCAAGCGATAATACGCATATTTATAAACTGATTTGGATGTAACTTCGCGTGTATACAGTACATAACAATGTCTTGACCGAGTCTACCTACCAACTTCATTTGCCCTCTTGTTTAAAAATGGTGGTCATTTAAGTTTGTCAAAAATGTTTTAAATATATAATGATGTACATAAAAAAATTAGAAATTGAAAAAAAGTTCTTTCTAAAGTATTTATTCTAATAATGAATTCCGGAGTATTTTTTGCTTTGTCTTTACCTTAAAAAACGCCTGAGATACATGGCAGTTTGAATTTCTAATGTGGGTGACATTTTTTAAAAATCAATTTGCCCGCGACAGCCCTCGTATCTATTAATCGATTTCAGCATGAGTGTGCATGTGCAGATGAATTAAGATTTCGACCAAGGTCATTGGTTTGTTTTATCCATCATGTTGCTTTTATATGACATACACTTCATGATTTCGTGAAATTTGGTAAATCTCTAAATCGATTAAAATAAAACCATGTTGAATAAAAGATGACTAATTTCTAAAAATTCCTATTAATATTCAGTATTGACAAAAATTAGTATTCAGTGTTATAAAATCGGCTTTTACTAATTTGAGCTTCGTATGTTTGAATATTATAACTTGTTTTAAAATAAATAAATGAATAAATAAGTATATGAAAGCTATCTCTTTCTCCCGGCTCTTCCAGAAGGAAATTTTACTGTTAAATTTAAACTGTTTTCTCAAAATACATTCATTAATTTATTTTATGGAAAAAGTAATAATTTTTCCTTTTTTAATTAATCTGTTTCATAAATTTAACGGTCCAAAATTACTGTATTATAATTTCTGAAATATATAATTAAAGTTTAAGACATTATCGCCTTTAGAGATAAACGTTGTCAAGACACTTTTTCATTTTTATGTGATTTATTTTCGAGAAACATTAAGATATATAGATCGTATAGAATCTAACTTTAATGTAATAGGATTTTCGGCTATGTCACTTTTTTCATCAGATGATATAATGTGTAGATACTAACCTACGCTCTTTCAAACTTTTATCGTTCTTAGTGTAGACAATCTTGATCAAAAAGTTTTTATGCTTTTCTTTTCTTTTTCTTAATATAAAAAATATAGTTGTATGACTGATACACACTATTAGATTTGCGAATGATTTATATCTATTTTTAACTGTTTATACTTTCACCTAATACTTATCTATACTTACCTATCTCTCTTTTACTCTCTATATATATGTATAAAAGTCAGGACTCGTAGCATTCCTAAAATTTTCTCGTTTTGCTACCACGATTTTAAAACGATAATATATTTTTGTGAAATTTTATTATTGATAATTAAGGAATCTACCTCAAAGGATAAACTGCTAGCTAAACTGCTGTTAAACTGGTTAAACTGTTGGTTAAACTGCTGGTAAATAAATTGGAACATTTTAGGAATTCTGCGATTCCTGAAATCTTCCAAAAAATGTCTCGTTAAAATAATATAAATTCTGACCAGGCCATTTTTACAGCATTATTTTCTAATTGCGACACATATAAGATAATGTATCGTTGTAAAAATAAAATAACAGTATAACGGCCATTTTACAATTTATGCATAATATTCATATGCCTATTAATTTATGTTTATAAATTCCAAATTCGTAATCTAAAATTCGTAAATTTAAAAAATCTGTGATGAAACCATTTAATTTTCACTATATATACAGGGAGTATCTAAATTCTTGGGCAAAACTTGAAGGTGTGATAGTACACATCAAGACAAACAATATTAAATAGGAAATCAAGAGTCCAAACGTTTTCCGAAGGAGATAGCCGTCATTAAAGTTTAGGATTCAAAATTTCAAGTAATCATAGAAAACGGAAAAATTGATCAATTGATTTGCGGTTTTCACTAAAACTATTATTTATGTCAGTATTGTCTTGAAAATAAATTATAAAGATAAATTTCAAAAAATGCCAATAGAGCACACTTTAGACTTTGGAGTACCAAAGAATTATTTTTTTACCGTTATTTTTTTCATCTCATTAAATTTTTAGAAGCTTAGACAAGGGCAAGCTGAACTGTGTTTAATGGGGGTGGGGGTGTTTAAATTTCAAAAATTAATTATAAAAACGGATTGATTATAAAAAACGGAAATGTTTGATTCGTTTGCGGTTTTCGCTAAAACTGTTCTTTATGTCAGTATTTCCTTAAAAATAAATTTTGAAGATAAATTTCAAAAAATTCCGTTAGAAGGCGCTTTAAAATTTAGACTAACCAACAACTATTTTTAACCTTTATTTTTTGTATCTAATCAAATGCTTGAAAAAGTTTAGGCTTAAATTTTGAGCTCAAATTCTGAATTGTTGGGAGGGGTTAAGAAACGCAAACTGAGCTGCATTCAGGAGGTGAAATTTTATACTCTCCACCCCTCGAACGCAGTTCAAATTTGCACTACGTAATTACTCACAACTATTCAGATTTTGAGCTCAAAATTTAAGTTTAAGATTTTACAAACATTTAATTACATACATAAAATAACGGTTAAAAATAGTTAATGGTTACTCTAAAGTTTAAGGCTCCCTCTAACGGACTTTTTTGAAATTTACCTTTAAAATTTATTTTCAAGGAAATACTGACATTGAGAATAATTTAGCGAAAACCGTAAACGAATCGACCATTTTCTTACGTTTTTTACAGTCGTTTGAAATTTGAACCTCACCACCTCCATTGAACACAGTTCAGTTTCGGCTACATAACCACTTCCAACGCTTCAGATTTTCAGCTCGAAATTTAAGTTTATGTCTAAGCTTGAACAAAATTTTAATGAGATGCAAAAAATAACGGTAAAATATAGCTGTCTGTTACTACAAAGTCTAAAGCGCCCTCTATCGGCATTTTTTGAAATTTAACTTTATAATTTATTTTCATGACAATACTGACATAAAGAATAGTTTTAGTGAAAACCTCAAACGAATCGACCAATTTTTCCGTTTTTAATAATAATTTGAAATTTTGTACACTAAACTTTAATGTCGCCTATGTTCTTCGGAAGACATTTGTGACCCTTAGTTTCCTATTTAATATTGTTTGTCTTGATGTGTACTATCACCTCTTAAAGTTTTGCTCAAGAGTTTAGATCCCTGTATAGACCCTGTATATATTAAGTAATACATAACTTTCTATTATAAAAAATTATATTAAAATTATACATTATTATAAAGTTATTATTAAAAATTATATAAATGTTCCTTTTATTCAATAACCTATAATCTGAAAATAAATAAAAATTCATCCTTACTCAATTTATACTGTGTGAGTGTGTGTGTGATGGGAAGTATGTATAAAGAGTTTCAATAAAATTACATATATTTTATATTCTATGATTTCTATTACTAATAAGTACTGGTAGATATGTTTAAAATAACGAAGTTTGTTCTGAAAATTATAACGAAAATTGGCATCAGGTCCTCCCTGAAGTTGAAAAAAAACCGAGAGGGGGTCCAATTAAACAACGTTAATTAAAAATTATCACAAATCGCATATGTTTATTTTTGTCGTCATTAAAATAACACCACGGTACGTTCCACTACCTGAGATTATAATGTTGGCGACATAGGTTTTTCGCAATTCGGCTACATTGAGCTCAGGAAACTTTTCGAGTAGTTTAGGAATACTCCGTATTAAAAAAAAATATATATGTGTGCCACTCGGGGACTGCCGCGGTAAAGCTATTGCATAGCATTTTTTATCAACTTATGCAAAAATACCGCGTCAATGTCTGCTGAAGTCTATCGAAGGATACCTTCCCGAAGTCTGCCAAACTGAAACTTCGTTAGCCGGATTGTTAGGAATTTTTCTCGTTGCGGAATTCTAAAATTCGGTCGCCGTGCTCAAAGCCCGCGATAAAAGCTATGCAATAGCTTAATAAATTACCAAACAAAATTTGGTCGCGCTACGTAAATTAGATCGCGAGTTATAAGCATTTTAAATTTTTCGACCCTCACGGTGGGGGGGGTCTCCTGTCACCAAAAATTAACACTGTCTCATAAAAAATTACCAAACAAAATTTGGCCGCGCTACGAAAATTAGATCGCGAGTTATAAACATTTTAAATTTTTTGACCCTCACCGTGGGGGTCTCCTGTCACCAAAAATTAACAAAATCTCATAATAAATTACCAAACAAAATTTGGCCGCGCTACGAAAATTAGATCGCGAGTTATAAGCATTTTAAATTTTTCGACTCTCACCGTGGTGGGGTCTCCTGTCACCAAAAATTAACACTGTCTTATAATAAATTACCAAACAATATTTTGCCAAGCTACCAAAATTAGATCGCGAGTTATAAGCATTTCAAATTTTTCGACCCTCACCGTGGGGGTCTCCTGTCACCAAAAATTAACAGTCTCATATTAAATTACCAAACAAAATTTGGCCGCGCTACGAAAATTAGATCGTGAGTTATAAGCATTTTAAATTTTTCGACCCTCACCGTGGGGGGTCTCCTGTCACCAAAAATTAACAGTCTCAAAATAAATTACCAAACAAAATTTGGCCGCGCTAGGAAAATTAGATCGCGAGTTATAAGCATTTTAAATTTTTCGACCCTCACCGTGGGGGTTCTCCGGTCACCAAAAATTAACAGTCTCAAAATAAATTACCAAACAAAATTTGGCCGCGCTACGAAAATTAGATCGCGAGTTATAAGCATTTTAAATTTTTCGACCCTCACTGTGAGGGTCTCCTGTCACCAAAACTTAACACTGACTCATAATAAATGAATAAACAAAATTTGGCCGCGCTACGAAAATTAGATCGCGAGTTATAAGCATTTTAAATTTTTCGACCCTCACCGTGGGGGGTCTCCTGTCACCAAAAATTAACACTGCCTTATAATAAATTACCGAACAATATTTTGCCAAGCTACCAAAATTAGATCGCGAGTTATAAGCATTTTTAATTTTTCGACCCTCACCGTAGGGTGTCTTCTGTCACCAACAATTAACAATGTCTCATAATAAATTACCAAACAAAATTTGGCCGCGCTACGAAAATTAGATCGCGAGTTATGAGCATTTCAAATTTTTCGACCCTCACCGTGGGGGCTCTCCTGTCACCAAAAATTAACAGTCTCATATTAAATTAGCAAACAAAATTTGGCCGCGCTACGAAAATTAGATCGTGAGTTATAAGCATTTAAAATTTTTCGACCCTCATCGTGGGGGGGTCTAATGTCCCCAAAAATTAACACTGCCTCATAATAAATTACCAAACAAAATTTGGCCGCGCTACAAAAATTAGATCGCGAGTTATAAGCATTTTAAATTTTTCGACCCTCACCTTGGAGGATCTCCTGTCACCAAAAATCAACACTGTCCCATAATAAATTACCAAACAAAATTTGGCCGCGCTACGAAAATTAGATCGCGAGTTATAAGCATTTTAAATTTTTCGACCCTCACCGTGGGGGGTCTCCTGTCTCCAAAAATTAACACTGTCTTATAATAAATTACCAAACAATATTTTGCCAAGCTACCAAAATTAGATCGCGAGTTATAAGCATTTTTAATTTTTCGACCCTCACCGTGGGGTGTCTTCTGTCACCAACAATCAACACTGTCCCATAATAAATAACCAAACAAAATTTGGCCGCGCTACGAAAATTAGATAGCGAGTTATGAGCATTTCAAATTTTTCGACCCTCACCGTGGGGTGTCTCCTGTCACTAGAAATTAACAATGTCTCATAATAAATTACCAAACAAAATTTGGCCGCGCTACGAAAATTAGATCGCGAGTTATAAGCATTTTAAATTTTTCGACCCTCACCATTGGGGGCGGGGGGGTCTTCTGTCACCAACAATTAACAATGTCTCATAAAAAATTACCAAACAAAATTTGCCCGCGCTACGAAAATTAGATCGCGAGTTATAAGCATTTTAAATTTTTCGACCCTCACCGTGAGGGTCTCCTGTCACCAAAACTTAACACTGACTCATAATAAATGAATAAACAAAATTTGGCCGCGCTACGAAAATTAGATCGTGAGTTATAAGCATTTTAAATTTTTCGACCTTCACCATGGGGGGTCTCCTGTCACCAAAAAATAACACTGTCTCATAATAAATTACCAAACAAAATTTGGCCGCGCTACGAAAATTAGATCGTGAGTTACAAGCATTTTAAATTTTTCGACCCTCACCGTGGGGGCTCTCCTGTCACCAAAAATTAACAGTCTCATATTAAATTAGCAAACAAAATTTGGCCGCGCTACGAAAATTAGATCGTGAGTTATAAGCATTTAAAATTTTTCGACCCTCATCGTGGGGGGGTCTAATGTCCCCAAAAATTAACACTGCCTCATAATAAATTACCAAACAAAATTTGGCCGCGCTACAAAAATTAGATCGCGAGTTATAAGCATTTTAAATTTTTCGACCCTCACCTTGGAGGATCTCCTGTCACCAAAAATCAACACTGTCCCATAATAAATTACCAAACAAAATTTGGCCGCGCTACGAAAATTAGATCGCGAGTTATAAGCATTTTAAATTTTTCGACCCTCACCGTGGGGGGTCTCCTGTCTCCAAAAATTAACACTGTCTTATAATAAATTACCAAACAATATTTTGCCAAGCTACCAAAATTAGATCGCGAGTTATAAGCATTTTTAATTTTTCGACCCTCACCGTGGGGTGTCTTCTGTCACCAACAATCAACACTGTCCCATAATAAATAACCAAACAAAATTTGGCCGCGCTACGAAAATTAGATCGCGAGTTATGAGCATTTTAAATTTTTCGATCCTCACCGTCTGGGGTCTCCTGTCACCAAACATTAACACTGTCTCCTAATAAATTACCAAACAAGTTTGGCCGCGCTACGAAGATTAGATCGCGAGTTATAAGCATTTTAAATTTTTCGACCCTCACCGTGGGGTGTATCCTGTCACCAGAAATTAACAATGTCTCATAATAAATTACCAAACAAAGTTTGGCCGCGCTACGAAAGTTAGATCGCGAGTTATAAGCATTTTAACTTTTTCGACCCTCACGGTGGGGTGGGTCTCTTGTCACCAAAATAAATAAGACCACCAAAATAAACACTGTCTCATAATAAATTACCAAACAAAATTTGGCCGCGCTATGAAATCTAGATCATAAGAAACATAAGTTTGAGACTTGATATTCTAATATCTGAAAAATACCGCGTCAATGTCTGCCGAAGTCTACCGAAGGATACCGTTCCGAAGTTTTCCGAAAGGAAACGACGTTAGCCGAGTGTTAGGTTTTTTCGTTACCGATGTGTTAGGATTTTTCGCGTTACGGAATTTTTGGATTCGGTCACCGCGCTCAAAGCCCGCAATAAAAGCTATGCAATAGCTTAAAAAGTGTAGTATTTTTATATTGATAGCACACTTTAAATTGCCCTCAAATAAATTGAAAATACAATACTGGTATTTATTTGTATAAAGTATGAACTTTAAGCAATAGTAAAAAGAAAGTTAGCATTAATAATTTTTGTCGTTTTTATAAATTTATTTCACTCTTTTTGAACAGCTAATGTATTTTTAATCAAAACTAAATAATCGTTTTCTTATTCCTTATATACTTTGTCTACTTTTCTAAGCTTAAAATAACACGAAGCTGATTTGACATTGAATGACAAGTAGCAAACAAAAGTAATTCTCTTGTGACATTCCTCTAGCAAACTGTCTCAGACACTACAGTCCTACACGAAAAAAATCAAAACTGAAAATTTTTTCGGAACCATCTATGAAAACACTACATTCAAACTTGAATATTACGTTCTGAAGCAACCGTTGTGGGGAATTATTTTTATTTTATTTTATCTCGTTTTATTTATTTATTTTTGCCTGGGTTAGTCAAATAATGTCATTATAACATACCATGAATAAAAAAATAGCAGTTTTATGATTCTCAGCACTTCATGAAAATTCCTTAATAAATAAATTTTCATATTCATATTAAAATGAAAATGACTTTCTATCAAACTTATACGATATTCATTAATTTAATTATTGATTTAAAAGAATTCAAGAACGCGAGAATGAGAAAATAATAGTTTTAAAGGAACTTCGCTAAAATACGGCACCACATAATGGAATACATTTTATTTAGTTAAATGTGAATTTATATTTTCATTTTTAATATATTTCCTTGAAAAAAAATTATAAATCCTAGTTGAATAATAATAACAGATATCAGGTCGACGCTTTGTAGCACGTTATTATCAGAAATGACTGAAATAGCATGTCTATACTGTGTGTGTCGTAGACTTAACGCGGTAAATATTCAATTTTAAATAGAAAAGTTTAAGCTGATTTTTGGATGATATTATGTAAATTATTTACTGACTAATTCTAAGACATAGGCCTTGTTGATCTAATTAAATTACAAATCGAAAACAATGTATCTAACTTATAATCGTGTATACCAATGCAGGCGTGTATAATGCGCAACCCGCAATTTTCAAGACAAAATGGCGGTTTTTTAAAATCTCCTGTATAACGCGCATCGGAAAATGAATAAACAACTAAATAAATTTCAGTAAAGAAAATAGAAACAAACATTTCATTATGTAGAAAACAAGGCGAAAATACATTTTTAGACTTCGGATAGAGACAGAATGACGCCACTGAGAATTGCTAATTAGCGTTTAGATAATTTACTAGCCCGGTTGTATAAAAAAGTGAAGGAGTGAAAAAGTAGCTGCAGTATTATTTCAATTAAGTAAGATTTTCCGAGTGATTATGTCTTATATAAATACCTTTAATTATACATATGTATGTCGTGTGATTAAATCTAGCAGTAAAAAAGATATTCCGTGTATAACGATCAGCTAGGAGTTTTACCGTTTTTTTTTTTTTTTTTTTTGAAAAAAAAATGTACACACATAATAATAATAATAAATACGGTAGATATATATTTTGTTTGTAGTAAAATGGATCCTACTAAATTGCTCGATGTATGTGATGAATAAATATCTGTTTCTTGTTTCTTATAAGAAAAATATTTTCAAAAAACTTTTTATTTAATGTAGACAATTTTTGGTTATCCTGATTCATTCGTTTTCAACAATCAAAATCCGTTTTCAAATGTACCACAACAATCCAAATGGGAGAATTTTATGTATTCCGTGACGAATTAGCCACCAGAAACAAAATCTAAGGTGTTACAAGAAAATTATTATATCACAGTTTTTTACGTTAAAAAGATATTTCTAAATTAATGCTTACTAAAATTTAGACCCTGTTGGTCAAATAAAATTACAAATCGAAAGCAATATATCTAACATAAAGAGATATATATTTTGTATTAAAATGCATCCTACTAAAGTGTAAGATTATATGAGATGAATAAATATCTTTTTCTTGTTTATTTTATGAAAAATATTTTCGAGAAACTTTTTCCTTTAAAGTAGCTTTTTTTACTACCCTTATTCAGATGTTTTCAAAAGGTGTACCAAATCCATCCAAAAGAGAGAATTGTATGTATGCCGCGACAAACAAGCCACACCAGTAGCAAAATCTAAGGTGTTACGAGAAAATTATTACATCGCAAAAAGATATTAAAAAAATGATGTTAAAAAGATAAAGATGTTAAAAAGATATTTCTAAATTAACTACCTAGTAAACCTTCGCCTTGTTGGACAAGTTAAATTACAAATCGAAAGTAATATATCTAACATATAGATATATATATGTTTTGTAGTAAAATGGATCCTACTAAGTTGTACAATTATATGAGATGAATAAATATCTCTTATTTCACGAAAAATATTTTCGAAAACTTTTTCTTTTATGTAGATATTTTTTGGTTATCCTGATTCAGACGTTTTCAAAAAGTGTACCACAACAATCCAAATGGAAGAATTTTATGTATGAAGTGACAAACTTCAACCAATAGCAAAATCTAAAGCGTTACGAGAAAATTATTATATCTCAATTTTTTACGTTATTAAGATATTTCTAAATTACTACTTACTAAAATATAATATCTAACATATAGAAATATATTTTGTTTGTAGTAAAATGGTTCCTATTAAATTGTACGTATTGTACGTATATGATATAAATAAATATCTCTTGTTTTTTATAAGAAAAATATTTTCATAAAGCTTTTTCTTTAACCCTTTACTGACAAAAATTGCGCATAACTATTGTGAGTTCTTTCTCAGCCAGCTTAATCTAAAGAAGAATAAAATATTAAATTAACTTTCAGAATACTATTTTTATATTAAACTTTATATACAGGACTATTATAAATAATATTCAGCTATTCAAAAGTCTCTAGAGATAGTAATAGCTCTTCAAAAGAAACAAAATTGGTACAGTATCTTTAGTTAAACTTCAAATTACGAGTTAAACTCCGAAACTTGAAAAACTCAGCGGTGTTATGACCGCTAACAGTAGTTAAGGGTTGATGTAGCTTTTTTGTGGTATGTCCTGAGTTATGTCCTGAGTATATGTCTTGATTCAGAGTTTTTTTTCAAAAGGTGTACACTGTAAAAAAAAAGGGGCGATCTACTAAAAAAAACTTTAGTAATCCTTGTAATTACGAAAAAAATTTTAGTAATCTTTTTCGGTTACTAGAAAATCTGTAAGAATTACTAGAAAAAAGTTAGCAATGAATAGAGTTAATAGTTTTATTTTTTTAACAGCTATTACTAAAGCGCACTTGGTGTGGCCTCGATAGCATAGTGGTTATAGTAACGGACTCCAGGCTGAAAGGTCCGGGGTTCGATGCTGGACAAAGCCAAATACGCCCCAAATGTATGTAGTGTAATTACTCGTTAATAAAGGGATTATGAAAATCCTGTCGGAGCCGGTAGCAATGTTTGGTGCTGCCATCTATTGCCGTTTTGCCGAAAATCTATCGTTTCAGAAGTCTGGATGTAGCTCGAAGGAAGCTCCTGTCCTTCGTTCGCACGTAAAGGTTATTAAAAATCATTTTGGAGCTATTACTAAATTTTGCTTCATGGTTCATACTAAAATTTTTTAAGTTAGTTATACAAAAAATTTTTTTGTTAAGTTTACAAAAGAAATGCTTGTTTCACTTGCAAAAAAAAAGGTTGTCATGGTTACTAAAAAATTCTCTGGAATACAAATTTGCTAAAAAATTTTTAGTAACCTCTTGAATTTTTTTTTTTTTTTTTTTTTTTTTTTTTTTTTTTTTTTTTTTTTTTTTTTACAGTGTACCACAACAAACCAAATGAGAGAATTTTAGGTATGCCGCGATAAACTAGCCACCCGTAACAAAATTTAGGGTGTTACGAGATTATTATTATATCGCATTTTTACGTTTTACAGATATTTTTAAATAACTACTTGCAGCTTTCTAAATTATAAGATTTAGCTGGTTATTAAATTTAGGGACATGGAACTGCATTCCTTTTTTACCCTTTATCTACCGAATTATGAATTCATGAAAATTTTATATACTAAAACATTTTACGAAAATTGCTTTAACTAAATTAGATTTACATAACCATTTAATAAATTTTTGAAGGATTATAGAAGGATTGAACGATTTATAAAGATTAATTAAATTTGAATTTACAGGAAATTTGTGCAATATTTATAACCCCACTTAAAGCTTTTAATTTAAATTGTTTTCTTAGTATTTTGTAGAAATATAAAATGTACAAATGTGATGTTCTTACATTATAAATATAGAAATTTTTCAGAATTGAAAAATGCCCATTTCCTCAGTCAGCTCCAAAAAGATGAAAAGATACAAAGGCAAGAGAAATCATCCTTTTAAAAATATTTTTGTTTTGCGTTGCCAATTATGCTTTTGGAAGAAAATAAAATAATGTATCTGTAACTCATTCTAAACAGTATTACACCTAATCGATGTATTGAAAGGATTTTATAATAGGAAAAATTTAATGGTGCTTATACTGGATCCTACTAAATTGTACGATTTTATGAGACGAATAAATTTCTCTTTCTTGTTTTTTGTATGAACATATTTTTTCGAATTTTTTTTTCCTTCAATGTAGCTTTTTTGTGTTTGTCCTGATTTAGATGTTTTCAAAAAAATGTACGACAACAATCGAAATGGCAGTAAATTTTCCAAGTGGGTAAAAAAGTCCCGGCCAGGATTCGATTCAGGGATGTATTGGCTGTAGCCGCAAATGCTTCTTCAACTGAGACATCCCGGACGAATGTTGGAGGATTATTTCACGCAAATGATCTCAACGATCACAAAATCTGATCTTATACTATGGATCAGCTGAACAGAATAAATCGAAGGTCAATATATGTAAACTGCAGAAAACGTTGTATACGAAACAACAAAACTTTTTTCACCCATATGGAAAATTTAGATCTGTTATAATTGATGTACCGATTGAAAAATCGTGTTATAAATTAATTTAATACAAATGGGAGAATTTCTGGTATGCCGCGACAATCTAGCCGCCCCTATAAAAATCTAAGGTGTGGTGAGAAAATTATTATATCACAATTTTTTACATTAAAAAGATATTTTTAAATTACTACTTGCAACTTTTCTAATTTATAAGATTTGACTAGTTATTAGAATTAGTAATATGAAACTGAATGCATTTTTAACCCTTTATCTACTGAATTATGAATTCATAAAAATTTTGCATTCTAAAACATTTTGCGAAAATTGTTTAAACTAAATTTAAAGAATTACATAATCATTTAATAATTTTTTGGAGGATTTTAGAAGGATTTATTAAATTTGTGTTTACAGGGATTTTGTGCAATATTTATAACACCACTCAAATTTTGTATTTTAAATTGTTTTCTTAGTATTTTGTAGAATTATAAAATCTACAAATATGATGTTTCTACAATATAAATAAAGAAATATTTCCGAATTGAAAGATTTCCATCCCATTCCTCAGCACCAAAAAAAGCTGAAAAGCTACAAAAGCAAAAAAAAAAAAAAAAAAAAAAAAAAAAAAAAAAAAAAAAAAAAAAATCATTTTTTTAAAAATATTTTTGTTTTGTGTAACCAATAATGCTTTTGGAACAAAATAAAATAATGTATCTGTAACTCATTCTAAACAGTATTACAATTTATTAACATATTAAAAGAATTTCATAATAAATAATTTTATTGGTACTTATAAGTACCGTTGGTAGATAAAGGGTTAAAGCATTACTTATGTGCACTGAATAACGATAGTCAAAGAACCTTTATATAAATTTAAAATTTATCAGAAACCTTACATTTCCAAAAGCAAAAGTACATTAATATAAATATACAAAAAATTTTAAGAAGTGGTATGGGATAGTATGAAAAAAACTTATTCTATTTTGCTTTAAAATGCTTACATTTGTCTTATTTTTGGGGGCATGATAGCATGGTGTGCCGTGGAAGTTTAACTATATGTAAAAATGTGTAGAATTAAAATACGTTACGAAAGGCCGCCTTAATTACCTAGTGTTTACGAATAATATCTAGAACGCATTAAGATATTTTTTATTAAGTACAAAAGTTAAGTAATGTACATTTTTTAACGGCAGCATTAAAGAAATATTATATTGTAAAACAATATATTTTTAAATAAAAAAACAAAGCAATCCCATTTACGTTAATCTACAACACAGATAAGACAGAGTAATTTATTCTTATTGTCTTCGTATTCAAAGACACTATTTTTTAGGGAATATATAAAGCATTTCCCATTGTTTAAGATTTAATTAGAAATGAAAAACAAAACGCAGTCCAAATTTATTTTCTTTATAACAACATAAAAATGTGATATTTGATGGCATTAATTTTAAGGAAATACAATAAAAATATTCAGCAGGGATTTTAAAAGGCACATTATTTTTGCGACAATTTAAACTTTTTAAGTTTTTTTTTTTTTTTTTTTTTTTGTTACGTCGAAATATTTTTTATTGTTCCGGTACATTTATTAGAATCGTACCCATGTGGAAAAGAAATGTGCAGTCAAAAATTATATAAGTCGAAAAATGAACTTACCTTATAAAAGATTCAATACATTTAATTTTCAAATTCCGATAGTATACTTCTTTTTCACTTTGTCAAATTTTCGGTAAGTGCCTTCAAAACTCCACGCATTCTGAAAGTAAAATCATGCGTAAATCAAAGATTATGAAACATTTTCAAACTCTTTCAAAATACTTTAATAAAACTTCGCCTAGCAATAAGGTAAATAATACACTTAAATGAACATATTCGAAATACATCAGAAAGACAGTTTTCAATAACCCTAGAACTTGGGTTTATGATTTGTGCAAAGCAAATATACGAATTTAGAAATATTTGGACGCCGAGTCGCTATTCCAATATCCTAATCATAAAATCAACGGTAAAAAAAATATATGGGGATTTTATCACTTTCAGAAATGAAAATCACGGTGGTCAGAATTCGGTTCGATTAGTATTGAAAGAGTATTATGAAGGATTCACAGAACTGGATGTACTGAAACAACCTATGGAATAACCTAACGAAATGTACGGAAATCATATTTCCGAGATCTAAGGTAGTTCCACTACGATTTCCTATGAAATCTTTTTAGAAAAGTTTTCTGGAGGCATGTTTGCTTATATATATTTTTTTTTCAAGTACTATTCCAAATCGTTGGATTTAATCAGTTTACAAACTGGAAATAATCCACTTGATCTTGTAGCAGCAAATGACCCACAAGCACAGTTATTTGATAGTTATATTCTGGCATAAAGAATATTCATGTTTTATTGACAGTTTTACTTCCAAACAGACAGTATGCAGAAAAATTGAAGTAGCTTATCTGGTTTAGAACGGTTTATTGTCTGGTTTAGATACTTTTTTTTCACTTCATTAAAGTTCAATTCATTTTTCTTTTCTCGTTACCTCACTGCTTATAGTAAAAGCAATTTAAAAACGTTTATTATTATACAATAAACATTACAACTAATGCTGGAATCATAAAATATGTGCATTTCAAAAATAGTTGTGAAGTGTTTTTATACTTGGCAGTGAATGAGTGGGAAGCACATTTCCTAAATGCGATTTCCATTACTTTATTAAAACTGTTTTAATGCCCATAATTATGAATTGTGATTTTGAAATAAGAATAGTTCTTTTACATTTCTATTATTATTTTACATGCATGACTTTAATGCATATCTGTTATACCTCATTTAAAATAAGCAAAAATATTTTTTTCTGGAAATTTGGCATAAAATTTCGGAATGCATTAAAGACTGCCGGTGGAAATTTCTACTTTTCTGTGTTTTATTTTACCATAGGAAAGCATGCAGCATTAAAACATTTAAAACAAGATTAATTTAAAAAAATACCGTTAGAGGGCGCCTTAAACTTTGGAGTAACCAACAACTATTTTTAACCGTTATTTCTTGTATCTAATTAAATGCTTGTAAAAGTTCAAACTTAAATTTTGAGCTCAAAATCTGCATCGTTTTAAGTAATTAAGTGCGGAAATTTGAAATGTGTTCGAGAGGTGGGGAGACGGTAACATTTTAACTCCTGAACACTGTTCAGTTTCCGCTTCTTAACCCCTCCATCGATTTAGAATTTGAGCTCAAAATTTAAATCTAAGCATTTGCAAGCATTTAATTAGATACAAAAAATAACGCTTAAAAATAGTTGTTGGTTACTCTAAAGTTTAAGGCGCCCTCTATCGGTATTTTTTGAAATTAATCTTTAAAATTTATTTTTAAGGAAAGATTGACATAAAGAATAGTTTTAGCGAAAACGGCAGACAAATCGACCAATTTTTCCGTTTTTTAAAATAATTTGAAATTTGAACCTCCCCACCCCCATTGAACACAGTTCAGTTTGCTCTACTTAAACACTCCCAACGATTCAGATTTTCATCTCAAAATTTAAGTTTAGGTCTAAACTTCTAAGAAAATTTTATGAGATGAGAAAAATATCGGTAAAATATAGTTGTACGTTACTCCAAAGTCTAAAGCGCCCTCTATCGGCATTTTTTGAAATTTATCTTTATAATTCATTTTCAATAAAATACCGACATAAAGAATAGTTTTAGTGAAAACCGCAAATCAATCGACCAATTTTTCCGTTTTTTATAATCATTTGAATTTAAAACCCTCTGAAAACAGTTAAGTTTGTGCTACTTAACTGCTTCCAACTATTCAGATTTAGAGCTCAAAATTTAAGTTTAAGTCTAAGCTTACGAAACCTTTAATGAGATGCAAAAAATAACGGTAAAAAATAGTTGTTCGTTACTCTAAATTCTAAAGCGCCCTCTATCGTCATTTTTTGAAATTTATCTTTATAATTTATTTTCAAGACAATACTGACATAAAGAATAATTTTAGTGAAAACCGCAAACGAATCGACCAATTTTTCTGTTTTTCATAATCATTTGAATTTTTGGACCCTAAACTTTAATGGCGCCTATCTTCTTCGAAAGACTTTGGGACCCTTGGTTTCCTATTTAAATATTGTTTGACTTGATGTGTACTATCACCCCTTAAAGTTTGGACCATGAATTTAGAAACACCCTGTAGGGTGTTTCGCTACCAGACCGACAAACTTTGAGGGGTGATAGTAGCCATAAAGACAAACATTATTAAATAGGAAACCATGGGGAACCAAATAGGAAACCAAACGTCTTCTATAGGAGCTATGGGCCATTAAAGTTTAAGTTCCAAAAATTCAAACGCTGATAAAAATTAGAAAAAAGGGTCGATTTGTTTGCAGTTTTCTCTAAAATTATTCTTTATATCACGATTTTTTATTTTTTTAATTTTAAAAAATTGCTGATAGAGGGCGCTTTAGACTTTAGAGTAACGAACAAATACTTTTTGCCGTTCTTCTGTGCATGGGGTTGAAATAATTTTAAAGTTTAGACTTCAACTTAAATTTTAAGCCGAAAATCAGAAACATGGAGATCGGTTAACTAGCAAAAATTTAACTGTGAACCGAGAGAGAACGCTCATAAACATTGGACAAACTAATCGATTTTGTTGCGGTTTGCGTGTAGGTCTTTCCCTTGGTAATTATTTTTTTCAAAATGATGTACAGCTTTCATGTCCTCATTTTTGATAGAGGGCGCTTTTGACTCATGTCCGCCATTTCAATGATATTACTCCTGGGTGTTTTACTACCAGACCACCATACTTTCAGAAAGTGTAAGGGATGCAAAGACGACTCAGAATCACACAGGAATGTGACGTTGAAAATTGTTTTTTGCATGTTACGTTTAAAAAAAAGCAGAGAAAAAAACAACAGAAACAAGCAGAGAAACAGCAACATGTTAAAGTTTCAGAACAAAGTTTATTTAAAGGTTTTACTGCAAAAATTGTTCGAAATTACGACTAGTAAATGTCCGAGAGACTACTTGACAGCGATATTAGATGGCGCTGCGATTTTCTTGCGGTAGATGGCGCTGAACGGTAATGCGTGTGAAAGTTTCTCTTGTTGCGCAGCTCTATGTGGTTCCAGCACGATCGGGCTCTACCATATTTTACCAATGATGTTCACCGATACCTCAACGTAACATATGGACAGCGTTGATTAGGTCGTGGCGTCCCGGTTTTTTGGCCTTCCAGATCACCAGACCTATCAAGTATGAGCTTCTTCTGCTGGGGTCACATGAAAAGTTGGGTGTATGAAAATCCCGTACCATCAATTAAAGACTTAGCAGCTCGTATTTCTATAGCTTCCGGAAATCTATCAAAGATTCCAGGAATCTTTCAAAGCGAGAGGAATTACATGCGACGCCGCTGTCAAGCATGTCGAATTACTTCTGGTCATAATTTCGAACATCTTTTCTTGTAAAACCTTTAAATAAACTGTTTATGTCATATTAACGTGTTGCTGTTTCTCTGCTTGTTTCTGTTGTTTTTTCTCTGCTCCCTTTAACCATAACTCGCAAAAAATACATTTTCAAAGTTACATTCATACGTGATTTCGTGTCGCTTTCGCATCCCTAACACTTTCTGGAAGTATGGTAGTCTCGTAGTAAAACACCCATGAATAATGCCATTGAAATGTCGGAGATGTATCGGAAGCACCCTCTATGAAATATGAGGACACCACAGCTGTACGTCATTTTGAATAAAATAATTTCCAAGGGAATGACCTACACGCAAACCGCAACAAAATCAATTAGTTTGTCCAATGTTTATGAGCGTTTCAAATCTCCCCCTCGGTTCGCAGTTAAATTTTCGCTAGTTAACCGATCCCCATGTTTCCGATTTTGGGCTTAAAATCTAAGTTAAGGTCTAAACTTTAGAATAATTTCAATCCCATGCACAAAATAACGGCAAAAAGTATTTGTTCGTTACTCTAAAGTCTAAAGTGCCCTCTGTCGGCAATTTTTGAACTTAACCTTTAAAATTAAAAAAATTAAAAATCGTGATATAAAGAATGATTTTAGAGAAAACCTCGAGGACATCGACCCTTTTTTCTAATTTTTATCAGCGTTTGAATTTTTGGACCTTAAACTTTAATGGCCCCTAGCTGCTACAGAAGATATTTGCGCCCCATGGTTTCCTATTTAATAATGTTTCTCTTTATGTCTACTATCACCCCTCAAAGTTTGTCGGTCTGGTAGCGAAACACCCTGTATAATACACTCATGTCCATAAATTAAGGATAATTCAGAATCACATAGAAATCATACTCTAAAGTAAAAGTTTCACTTGCAGAATTATCACACACATCTTCAAGACTAATATGCAAATATCAGAAAGCCACCAGAAGGCGCCGATAGTACGTCACAGTGACGAAAGGTGAGAGAGGAGTATATGAGGAACAGTGGCAAAGAAGTAAAACTGTTAACAATCATTTTCAAAGCCTCTCAGTGCCAAAACTGAGCAGTTATGACATAGAGGACAAATGTGGATGATATTTTACATAAATTAATTATCGGCCTTCTCGAATGTGAGCGTATTCAGATGGAAGTATCCGAGAAACTTGGAATCGCCTAAAGTGTAATATCTAGCTATGACAACGATTCCATGATGATGGAAACGTCAGTAGACTTTACTATACAAGTCGTCCCCGAGTTACAACCACGATTGAAGACCGTTACTTGGCAGTAACTGCCAAAAGAAACAGACGGTCACAGGATCAGACCTGTTTTGTCAACTATATTTTGCCATAGGTACGACTGATTCAAGGCAAACCGTGTACAGACGTTTAGGAAGTATTGGTCTATATGCTCGCAAACCTGTTAGGTGTGATAAAGTTAAAATCATTTTCAACGTTAGAACACCAGAATATTCGTATTCGAAGCATACCGGTAATTTCAACTTTATCATATTGCACCAGGCAATAACCTATTACTGTTACGTGTGTTCCACTCACGGTAACTCATTGTCGCCTGCGGTTAGCCTGGAGTAGAGAACATGCAATGTGGACATCGTCACAGTGGGCTTGTGTAAAGTTTTCCGACGAGTCCAAGATTAGTTTGCAGTCTGATTCACGCTGGACTCTCATATGGAGAACGCCAGGCACCCATTACCACCAAGACAACACAACATCATTAAACTACATCGATACGGTGGTGCATTATTGCTCGTTTGGGATGTAATTATACTGGGCTCCAGAACAGATCTACATGTTCAAACCGGAAACATATCAGGACAAATTTATCGGAATATAATTCTGGAACGACATGTACGTTTGTTTAGGTGTTCTATGGGCTCAGATTTTGTGTTTATGGATGACAATAGCCGTTCTCACCGATCAAACATCGTAAACGATTGCCTTCAGGCTGAGGATATCAACCGTATGGATTGGGGCAGCATTTTTGCCTGACTTGAATTTGATAGAGCATGTATGGGATATGCTTGGCCGACGGGTTGCAGTCTCTCAACCACCTCCTACATGTGTGCCGGAACATCGGAGAGATTTGCTTGCTAATTTGAATAATCTTCCCAAAAATTAGCTTGATAATTTCATTACTCAGCATGCCTAGGCATTGTTCGGACTGTATTTCATCGTCTGGGGGGCATACAATTTATTAACCATTATACCAACCATATAATGTTAAGTATTTTTAAGGGGGGTAATTTTTGTAAATGATCTAGGAAGCAACAATTGTAGATTTTATAAATTTTATCATACATATATTATCGTTTTTGTTCTTTTGCTTTAGTTTTATGTATGGGCTTAGCGAATAAGTCACGTTTGTTTTATTTCCGTGCCTTTATTTGCTGAAATTGGCATTATCCTTAATTTATGGACATGAGTGTATATAATATATATATATATATATATATATATATATATATATATTGCAATACCATAAATAAAATCACCAAGAAACTTTGACATAAATTGTTTAATATATTTTACCTAAATTCCTGTTATTGTAAGTTTAGAATATTTCTTATTTTCGAAATGTGCATTTATTGCATACTTTATATGTGCTTTATCAGATTACTTGAGATAGAAATTGCTTTTCAAATGCAAAATTATTCAAAATGTCGTCTAGACTTAAGAATAGACAATGTTAAATTGCAGTAAATATTTTATTATACGGTTCAATGTTTTACTTTAAACTCCAGCGATTTTGCAGAATCCGGGATTAAAGGATAGATATTTTAATATATTTAATGCTAAATAATACTACTTAATATATTACATCGATATATACCCTAAGCATTAACAAATATGTAAAAATTATATACTGCAAGAATTGAGAAAATGACAACATTAATATTAGTTTAATTACATCGATTGTTAAAACAATCTCTCTCTCATTTAAATTTATGATAGCTATTCTAATCATTTTATTACTTTATACAGGTGCATTTCTTTGAAATTGAATTATAATATCTGATTATTAACACAAGCACCTTTATCTTAATTTAAAATTGTATATTCATATTTGTTAGATTGAATATGCTTCTTAGACGTATTCCACGTTGCAGATCAAAATAAAATAAAAATTCTAACACTCAGTGCATGAAATACTAATAATGAACCTGAGTGTATGATTTATCATTAAATAGATAAAAAAGCTTTAGCACTTAAAACAGATTTAAATAAAATTAATAAACATAAATAATGTTGATTTGTTTTGTTACAAATTCATTTCGCGTTCCAATAATAGTTTATTCCAAAATTATTTAGGAACGACGCATAACGTTATAAAGCATTCAAGGTTAATATGAAACGCTACTAAATAGTGGGTTGTTAAGATATTAGGTACATTACAAAAATTTGAAATATATTATTTTTGTTAGTTAAGCTTTTTTTCAGATACGGTCACAGAATTTTGCGTATAAAATCATTATTTTTAGCAGAAGAAAGTTAAAGCTTGTGAAAGAGAGACACTTTAAATGATTCTTATATAGGAAAATGTTTATGCAATGTTTTGAAATTATCCATTAGGAACTGTTGTACTTCTATGGCGATTTTTATATTCTAAAGCGAAAGAAAATAGAAACATTTTGAATCAGGTGGTGTGTTTTCCTTTAAAGATTAGAAATTAATGTTACACATTGTACAAATTATTGTTGCTCGTCCACTGAAATAAAATGCAATGATGCATTTTAATATACAAAATAATATGAACGTTATTATATCTACAGATTGTTCCAGCTAAAATGTTAAAAACTTGGAGGGGAGGTAGGGTACACCCAAACGACTCCGAATGATATGCTAATGCAGAGTCGGAAAGGCTTGAGGAAAAAGGTCCAGTAAAAGAGGATCATTTTAAAAATCATTGTACTAAAAGGTTTCTAAAAGTAAGAAATGGTTAACTAACACTGAAATTTACCAACGAACTTCTTCGAAAAAAAATTAATATTAATAATTTTTTAATATTTCAATGTATATAAAAATATTCAGATCTACTTCGTGAAATTTGTAAGTTTGAATTGGATGTGTTTATGACGACCGATTATCTGCCGGAAGGATATGGGTCCTAAGAGATGTGACCTCCGTGAGGGTCTTTCTAACTTAAGATAAGCAGTATTTTCGTAAGAAAATCCAAAGGTCGAACAAAACTCTGGGAAACTTCGAATGATTAGGCCGAACTCAGAGTCCACTGGTGGGGCATGTAAATTTGGAATTAAAATCATGGGTCCCACCATGGGATCATCAAGTTTAAAAGATTTGTTTCTCAAAATGTTGCGCCGAAAACATCTTATACAATGGACACCACTTCCGCAAAACCACAATTTAATGTTTCCAGTGGGCTATTTTTATTTGAAATTTTTAGATTGGAACCACTTTTAGAAAAAAGATGGAATTTGCCTTGTTTAAGGACATATTAATCAAAGCGTAAATAAGTGAAAATATATCATTAAAAAATGGTATCAATGATGAAATCTCAATGAAAATGTAACCCACTGGTAACAATGCAAGTGTCAATGACCAGGTTTTTATGATCCAGAGTTTACTGGATAGAGAAGACGTTTCCGATCATGCATCCCTATGTGATTCCGAATCGTAAAAATGCATACTCTCCTCTCAAATTTTCTAATATCTTATTTGAGGCGCCCGGTATGTGAAAAGAAACTAAAGTAATTTTTATGACTTTCTGAACTTGATTAATGCAAATAAATATAATTGTATTATGAGATAGTATTATATATATTTTTTCCTTTTCAAAACGTTAGTTTATAAACATAATTCAAATGATAACAAAATGCTTACATTGTGCAATTTTTGATTTAATTCCTTAAATACAATTTTACAATGTTTTACAACTAGTTTCTTCAAGTATACGAGTCTTAATGCTTAAACAATATGATCTGCGTCATTTTTTACTGATACCTGATATAGCCACACCTTTTATTGGTATCTCCCGTGACTCTCTTCATTAATGATGGACAAATAAAAGATTAACTCTCTCCTTATTTTCAAAATTATTAGACGCAAGTTTTGTTCTCGTAATCTGTGAATTTCTTTTTACATGCATAACGTTCAAAACATAGTCGATAAAGTCATAGTATTAAAGTCTTCAGAGGAGCATGTACGCCATAAGTGAAAAAAAATATATGATACCTAAATTTAATTTTTTGACATGAGAAATTTTTCTACATCAACAGTTTAGTCCATTTTATATTATTGTTTATATAACTAGATTTTGGGATTTTTTGTTTTTGATTACATTTTCAACGCACACACATATGCTTTATATACTATGATATGCTATGATATAACAAGAAATTAACACATTAGCAATGGCATATTATATCACCTCTGATTGCCGACCTTTTGTAGAACTAATATCGTGTGATTTTTGCTTCCTATCGATCGTGATTGTTGACTGCAGTTACCTAATATGGCATACTTTTTTCAGTTTCGTAACACTTTGAAACTGTGTCCTCATTCGAGAGGCCAAATATCTTAATTCGTACGTTCTTGACTGTTTTTTTCCTGTGTTTTAAGTATATCTTTCTTCGCCTGTTCTCTCATGGCTTTTCATTCCCTTCGATAGTACATTTTTAACACTTTTAAACCATGCTAAATTTGTCACATGTTTCGCAATTTAAAAAAAAATTAAGAACCTAGAAGTACAAATATTTTGGAGTATATTTATTTTATATTGAAGTATATTTAAAAAATGTCTATTTGGATATATTTTAATTAAAAAACAAAAACAAAATATAAAGTCTTTTTAAAATAAATAATGTTTTGGCATATTTTTTATATCATTTATTAGTCGTTTAGTTATTATTATTTATCGAATTAAATGGTTTTAAATATTAGAACTCACACCATAGGCAGATTTTTGTATAGTTCATTTTTGTATTTTTTTTAAATGTCAAGCACATCAATTGAATTATCTGTAGTTCAAATTTGATCTCAATTGGACCAATAAAACTCATTCTAGACCCTTCTTATGTGAGCAATTTATATCTTGTCCACCCTACTTATCCAAATAATGGCAAAATAAATACGTAATATAGTATATAGTCTATGTATATATATATATAGGCTGTATTATTGTTTTGTTAAAGTATAAAAAGTGAAAACTCATATAAATTAAAAGCATGTTAAATTTATAACAAATACATGTATTTTGAATAAAGAATCTTTATATACTCTTTAGGAATAATGCAAGACGAAAGAAATTCAAAATCATGTTTGTGTAATCTTAAATAATATTCATGCTTTCGCAACACAGGAACAGCAAATGTAAATGTTTCGAAACTTTTCACATCAAAATTCTTGAATACAATTGGGTAATTTTTTTTTCCGCTACGTATTTAGAAGTCCTCCAATTTCAAACATATGTAATCTCCAAAATTATTTGAAACATGAAACTTAATGTAATTAATTTCGCGTACAGCAAAATAGGAATTTTTCTCTACTATGAGAAAATAGTCAATATAATGTCGCATAAAATATGTTCACATTTAATAAATATATTTACGTTCAATATTGTGATATTTAGTACAAATACAGAATAAATGAACATGATTTAAATAACAAATAATGGGTTTATTCCTTATAATATTTCATAAATAACTAAATATGTATAATTGATTAGAAATGAAAGTGGAATAGTTCTACACCAAACGGTTTTTTTGTGGGTGTGATATTAAAAAAATTAATTTTCTTTAAATAAGCGTGCTTCTGTTATCTTAAATTATTTTCAAAAACATGTAACATACCTTGTACTCAGCTTATATTTCAGTTTTTATTAAAATGCGTGTCATTTATTACAATGATATGCATCAATGATTCTGAATTACTAAATTGTTTTATTGAAATAATTTTTAAAGTTAAAATAGTACAGGGTTCGTACAGACTCCTTGGACTCCTTAGAAACTACTTAGAAATGAAAACGTTCCCAAGTAGTACTTAGAACTACTTAGATAAACAAAATACTTCTTAGCAACTCCTTAAATTGTATTGCTGTTTTACACGTAAGAAATATTGCTACCGGGAAAAAAAATCGCGATTGTAAAACGCACGGTAAACTCTTTATGCAGATCATTCATCAGAAGCACAGCAGTGATCATACTAATAGCCACCAAAGTAAAGAAAATAATCCAGACATAACTCTAAACTTCTACTTTCAAAAAGTGATTGCACTGTTTAATTCCTTCACAGCTAGATATACATCTTTGATTTCTTCTTCATAATACGATTAATCATCCTCAATTTTGCTGATAACGGTGGATTCAGGGGTGATTCTCGTCCGGAGTTTCTGAAAATTTAAGCCATCCTCTTCCGAAAATTTGAAATTAGGTTATCAGTTCCGCATAGTTGCCAACTTGTACGGTTTTGCACTCGGAAAAAACAATCGCGGAGAAATGCAAATTTCGTGAAAGGATCGCGGAAAAGGCGCACATTTCGTCAATATTTCATGGAAAAACGACGATTTCGTCAATGTTTTTGTCAACGAAGTGTGTCAAAAGATCGCTGAAAAGCGCGAATTTACTGTGCGGATCGCGGTTAAAACGGTAATTTCACTAAATATCGCAGATAAAATGCTAATTTCGTCTGAAGATCACGAGAAAACGTCGATTTCGTCTAAAGATTGCAAATATAATTCCGATTTCGTTAAAAGATTGTGGGGAAAAAAAGCCGCTTTCGTCAAAAGATTGTGGGGATAAAACGCCGTTTTCGAGAAAAGATCGCGTAAAAATGCAAATTTTGTCTAAAAATCGTTGAAAAAACGTCAATTTCACAAAAAAAAGGATTTTTTTTTTTTTTTTAAAGGGACACAGGAAAACGCCTGTTTCGTCAAAAGGTCACGGAAAAACCGCCGATTTCGACAACAGATCGCAATAAATAGCTGATTTTGCTAAAATATCGCAGATAAATCGCTGATTTTGTCTAAAGATCGCGGAAGATAACTCGCGGAATCCCTGCAGAATTGGGGCTGTGCAAGTGCATGCCATATAAATAACAACAAAAGTTGCAAGTCCTTAAAATTTTTTGGACTCCTTGTATTTTTTATGTACTCCTTGGATTTTTTCTTCCCAACTCTGTATGAACCCTGTAGTAGCTGTAAGGTGTTCCGTAGTTCACATAACATTAAAAAAGAGATAAATGCATTTATTTATGAAATATTTTACTCACGATCCTTTAAAGTTCATACCATCAATGCAGTCTTGTTAATGTTTTATAGTACAAAATTCTCTACAATGCTAAAAATCTGCTGCATTTTGTTGCAACGCACTCCACCGCTTGCATATAATATCTCTATTCCAACCAATGAGAAAGATCCATTTCACGGCCAAGCGACCGTTTTCTATACAAGCAGGGAAGAAAACGGTTGCATTTTGCTGCGTTACAACAAAATGCAGCAGATTTTTAACAGTGTACTTGTTACTTATAATGTCTTTCACATAATCAATATATATATATATACGTATATGTTGTGCTAATTATTGTAAAGGATCCCAAAATAAATCTCAAAAAATTTCAAAGAAGCAGGTCCAAGAACATGCATGAAAATTTATGAACCACTCTTTGTAAACATACATCCAGAAAAAAATACTGGTTATGAATGCTGGAATGATAATTTACTCAAACACTATTTTACGTGATATTTTGGGAAGTTTTTACATCCATGCACTGAATTCTATAGTCTGTCTCAAAAGTTTAAGAACAAGCATAAAATATTGATTTTTAATGAATTATAAAAAGTTAGAATTATTAAAAAAATTTTATTTACATATTTCGCAATATTATTTAAATAAATGATATCAAAAATAATAAAAAATAAATTACATAATTTAAAAAAATACAATTAAAAAAAAGTTATAAAAAAACTGTCTCAAAAGTTTATGCACAATGTCAAAAACAACCATATTTATAATTTTTACAGAACTTTTACTAACAAATTTTTATTCCATGTTTTCGGATTAGTTCAAATAAACGTGCTTTCGTCGAAATTATTAGTTTTTGTGGGGTTTCTGGTGGCAAAAAATACCATGCTTTCTCAGTAGCTTCTTGGAGTTCTTCAATAGAGTCATACTGCTTTTCATTGCCTAAACTTGAAGGGTTAAAATATCCCAGACATTCTCAATCATGTTTAAGTCTGGACTTAAAGTTGGCTAGTCAAGTACTTTATCATTTTTCTGAAAAATCCAAAGTTTTGTAGAATGGGATACATGGATTGAGGCATTGTCTTGCAGAAAAGTTCATTCAAAAACCCCCAAAATGTCACCGATTGGAAGCAAATGATGGTTTAGTGTCTCTTGAAACTTTTTTGAATCTTCTCTTCCTTTTAGAAAAGCCAGAGAGGGCTAGCAAATGTCCCAAATGCCCCCCCAAACCATAACGGATTTACCGCCTTGCTGCCTGCTGAAAAATGTTCTTCGGTTCTTGCGTAACTCATGCCAATACGCGTTCCAACCATCAGGACCATCTAAGTTTTACTTTTTCTCATCGCTGAATAAAACAGTAAGCCATAGGTCCCCGCAGGTCATGTGTTTTTTAGCCCAGTTCATTCTTACCTGTTTGTGATGTAATTTAAGAGACGGTTTGCGAGCCAATTTCTTTTACATGATGTAATCACACGCTTTAACACGTCTATTTACAGAGTCTTTGGACATCTGTACTCTGAGATTACTTTTAATTTGCCATATGGGGACATATTTCGTCTAAATACCAATCTCCGTATTTTCCGATCAATCTGAACAGTCGTCATACGTGGTCGTCTACATCTTGGTTTCCGCTTAAAATTATCATTTCTAGAAAGTACTTGATATATACATAGCTTTGATAAATTTAAAGCTTTTACAATTTCAGAAACAGTTTTATTTTTAGATTTCAATTATAAAATCTTTCAAAATCTCACATTTTGTGAATTCTTTAACCTTTGTCGTGTTTAAAACATTAGGAAATAATTTCTCCACCTTTTATACTTGCATAAAAGTGCAATATGATGTCATACAACGTCATTACACAGTACCAATCCCGTGTTTCTAAAAAAAATTGCATAAAGTGCTTAAACTTTTGAGACAGCGTTTCTTCAAGAAAAAAAGAAAATATATATAAATATAAATATATTTTTTATTTTAACAACCCAAAATGGCTTATTTTACTTTATTTTGATTAAATGTTGAGTATTTATTGTAAATTAACAATTTTTTTTCTTCTTCAATAATTTTAAACCAGATTTGCAGAGTGCTTAAACTTTTGAGACAGACTATATAGGCTTTTACAAAAGCTTAGACCGAATTTTTTTATTTTTAAAAGTGAAAACATATTTTTACTCTTTTAAAACTATATTTTTACTCTTTAAAAGATGTTTTATAATCGGGTTGCCAAATCACCACTTTTGAACATGTTACCAATATAAATTAAAATGACAATTCTTAAATTCGGTGTTATCAGAAGGAAAATTGTATTACGCTAAAATAACACCATAATAAATCTTTAAGTGTAACAAAAAAAGTAATTTTTAGAGTTTGTTTTCAGAACGGCTTTAAGAATTAATACTCGTGAAAAATCTTTTGTTTTTCTGGCAATCGATTTTATTTTTTGCTTTTATTGAAGGGGGTGAAACTGTCTTTCGCTATATTTAACGCTAGTAAATGGATAATTTTTATGTGCATAGAATTGACATTTACTGTATTGTTAAAATTTATTTTCTCCTATCTCTACAAAAAAGTATTGGATTCGTAAAATTTTTCAAAACCCGGTTATCGACGGATTTACACATTTTAGGAGTCAGAGAACCCGAAAAACATGATTTTACAAAATGTCTGTCTGTGAGTCTGTGAGTCACTTTGTATGTGACAAAAATTTTATGGGTGCATTCTTTCAAGAACTAAATCAATGAATTTCAGAAAACTGTAGATCCTGTTAGATCTTGATAAAACTAGACCTGATTAAGTTTTGGTGTATATGGTTCAACAGTTTGGAGCTGCAATGCTTCATTATTCTCAATTTTTACGATAGTCATATCTCAAGAAGTGATATCTCAAGAAGATTTTCATAAAACTTTAGATTTAGTTAGCACTTGATATCATGGTGCTGGTTATGTTTTTCTGCAAATCGATCAAGACATAGCGCTGCCATGGTGCATTATTCGTGTTTATTGCAATAGCTTTATCTCAAAAACTAATGCTTGGAATGTCACGAAACTTTAGATTCTGTGAATGCTTAACATAAAATAAATCTGATTACGTTTTGGTGTATATCGCTCAAAAGCTCGCGCTGCTATGCTGCATTATTTACAATATCCAGAATAGCAATATATCAAGAATTAGTGCATGGATTTTCATATTTTTTTTAGATTTCATTAGCACTTGATATAACATAGCGCTGATTACGTTTTGGTGCAAATCTCTTCACAGTTCAATCGTTTTACATCCATGAATTTAGGATATTCTGACCATATTATTACCCTTTTCATAGCCAGAAAACTGATTAATTACGGTTATGCAACAGTGTTTTCTAAAAACGGTTAAATGAATGGACAGAATGCTGCAAATTTTTAACAATGAAGAAGTTCAAACCCTGGGATTGATAGAAATAAATTGCCGAAGAATAAAATGAAACAGATCATCTAACTCAATCGAAAAATTCAAATTCTTTGATATTCACGGAAAATTCAGAGATTCGCTAATTTTACAAACTAAATTAAAATTATTATCATTCAAAATAAGTTTACAGATTAAATTTATTATTTATTAATATTAGAAAAACTTGTAAAACTATTATATTAAATAAATTATTTTTTATGTGCATCTATGATCTGAAAATCGTTTAATGCATAAGAATAAATATAAAAAATCATTATGAACTAAATTCATTAAATCATTAAACATTCAATATACAGGGTGATTATAATTAATGTCCGAGTTTCAAAACGCTCTAAAAAGCGAACCACTCGTTAGAATGACGTCAAAATTTAACAGCGTATTATTGAAGAAGGGGGAAAGAGTATGAACTAAAAAAAGTTCCAAATTTTAGCGGCAGATGGCTCTGTAAGCGTCAGAATTCCGATTACAAATGGCAAATCGTAAAACAACGGCTAAGGCGTAAGTTACATGAAATAAACCAACTGTATTGTTCACTGTGCATGACTGTACGCGTGTGATACTGTTAGTTACGTAAGCCCGTCCACTACGGCATGGTCGAACCACATCGGATGGGAAAAATCGTTTTTAATTGTCGTGAGGCC
This sequence comes from Maratus speculifer, assembly GCA_964019185.1. Classification (NCBI taxonomy): domain Eukaryota; kingdom Metazoa; phylum Arthropoda; class Arachnida; order Araneae; family Salticidae; genus Maratus; species Maratus speculifer. The sequence goes on along the minus strand of OZ025295.1, from coordinate 254,762,559 downwards.
AAAAAACGCATAAAAAGCATCCCTCCAATCGGTTTTTAATTGTCCTGAGGCCAAAAAACGCATAAAAAGCATCCATCTAACCGGTTTTTAATTATCCTGAGGCCAAAAACCGCATAAAAATAAAAAGTATCTAACCGGTTTTTAATTGTCCTGAGGGCAAAAACCGCATAAAAAGCATCCATCCAAACGGTTTTTAAGTTTGGCGAGACTGGCGCAAAACATGTTCAATATACTGTCCGCCGTTGTGGGCAACAAGATTAAATCGGGAAACAGCATGTTCCACAACCGATCGATGTGTATCCGGGGTCCAGTTCAGAATGTGTTACGCAATGCGTGTCTTTAATTCAGCTACGTTGGCAATCGGAGTTCTGAACACAATATCTTTCAGATAACCCCACAGCCATAAATCACACGGATTAAGATCAGGTGATCGGACCGGCCAGGCTGTAGGGAAAGGACGACTGATAATTTTAGCATTTCCGAAATGCCCCCTCAACAACTGCTTCACTCGATTTGCAATGTGCGGAGGAGCGCCATCTTCAATAAAAATGATACTATCCAGACATTCACGCTGTTGCAGAGCTGGAATGACGTCATTACGCAAAAGAGACTCATAGCGCTGACCATTGACGGTAACGGTAACAGGACCTAAAGCACCCGTCTCCTCGAAAAAATACGGACCTATGATAAATGATGCCGTAAATCCGCACCACACAGTGACCTTTGCAGGATGAAGTGGTACTGGGTTCGTTGCGAGTGGATTTTCTGTTGCACAAATTCGGCAATTCTGTGTATTGACATATCCCGTCAGGTGGAAATGGGCTTCGTCTGTCCACAGAATTTTCCATGGCCAATCATTGTCCACTTCCATGCGAGCGAGAAATTCTAAAGCAAAACGCTCTTTTGCTGGCAGGTCAGAAGGGAACAACTCCTGCACATGGCAAATTTTATACGGATAGCATTGCAGGATGTTTCGTAGAATGTTATGTACCGTGCTCACAGGTCTGTTCAATCTTCGGGCAATTCTCCGTGCACTGCATGGTTGCTCACCACAGCTAGACTCGTCCTGAACTGCTGTGGCCACTTCTTCAACTACCGCCGAATCACATCTTTTCCTTCCTCTACCAGACTGCACATCAAATGAACCTGTGTTTTCGAATTTTTGCATCATTTTCACCAGACCTCTGACAGTCATCGGTCCAGCGCCTTTTTTCACACCCTTGAGAGTCCTGAACTTCTGCAGAGCCACTGGTGCAGAATCACCATTCTTGTAATAAAGCTTTACAAGCAGAGCACGATCCTTTATTGAGACACTCATGGCCAACGTCTGAGAAGCAAAATGAGGAAACGCCGTTTACCCAACGATTTTATAACACCTAAAATTGTCGTGCGCATGCCAGGTATTTTAATTTACATATACTGACGCTTACAGCGCCATCTGTCACTCAAATTTGGAACTTTTTTTTGGTTCATGTTCTTTCCACCTTCTTCAATAATACGCTGTTAAATTTTGACGCCATTCTAACGAGTGGTTCGCTTTTTAGAGCGTTTTGAAACTCGGACTTTAATTATAATCACCCTGTACAACGAAGATGTTCTTTTTGAGAAAAAATATAACCAAATATGTCATTCATATATATATATATATATATATATATATATATAAATTATGAAAATATATTTTTGTTAATGAGGAATATATATAAGTTTTCTAACCATTTCATTATCGATAGCTCCAACGTAAAATGCATTTTAATGTATTTAAAAAATCACTATAAATCTAACTGCACTCAATGTATTAGAAAAATATTTTTTTTATCTTCTTTTATCATATTTACTTATTGCAAATTCTTTTCCTCATTATCCACGAGCACAAAAAGAAGTAAATAAAGTATCTTAATCATTTTGTTTTATTTTATTAATTTTTAAATGATTATTTACGCACAAAAGTGTCCAATAATTCATGACCATATCAACTGAAAGAAGTTATTCATTTTTATTTTTGTACTAACAAAAGCATTTAAAGGGTTTTCGATTTTCGTAAATTTATGAAACAAATTCTATTAATTCATTTCATAATGTTGTTTGATTTTCTTATAAAACAATATATGACACAAAAAATTCCTTGTTTATGCTTAAATATTAAAAATGGATACATAGATCGATTAGTAATTAAATATTTTAAAGAATTATAGTGTTTTCTAAAAGTAATGTAATCATAGTTGCTTTAGTATATTGCAGTTTTTTAAGCAAATTTATTTGTTTCGTAAGATAATAAAGCTAATACAGGGTGATTATAAAAAAACTATCCCGACATTTGGGCTTTTAACTATCATACCATTCACAGAAACTGAATTAAATTTTGGGAAACGTTATTTTGATTTATGCGCTCAAGAATGATATGGAAAACAACAGTGTCATTCAAACAGTTACGGTTACAGTGAGAAAATTTCGAAAAAATCAAATAGCAATACCCAGTTTTTTGTATTGGAATGTAATCTCCATTGTGAAAAACTCAATATGGCTTTGGAACGGCAACTGCAGCATGAAAATCAGCGGCGGTATATAGACTAAAAGTGAGTACAACCGATAAGGACAGAGAAGCAACATAAAATAAAACATTTTATTATGTTTCACAAATTTTCCACATGACCTCCTTCACATACGATGAGACTTTGCATGCGCAGATGGTGGATAGCACTACAATACGTACCATGGCAATAGGAATCTTTTGAATCGCAGTTCTTATGGTATCTTTCAAACAAGATGCAGTTTGAGGGCAAAACTGATACACTTTGAATTTCAGATATCCCCACAGCCAGAAATCCATTGGTGTCAGATCACTAGACCTTGGTGTCCACGGAAACGGGTAACGACGAGAGATAAATCTGTCACCAAACTGTTGACATAAGACACGTTTAACAGAAGACTCGACATGTGGAGGAGCACCATCTTGCATACACACAGCTTCAGATATAGCATGCGTTGCAATGCGGCGATCGCGTAACGAATTAATATGTCTAGACAGCAATTACTCGTTACTGTACACGTTTGCAGATTACCGGCAATAACCTCTTCAAAAAAGTAAGGGCCGAAGATGAACGTACTCGTTATACCACACCACACGGTCCCTTTTTCCTCGCGTATGGACAGGCAAGCACATCATATGGATTATTCTCTGCCCAGTGCACACGATTTTTTGAATTCACGTTACCAGTTAACGAAAAATGCGCCTCATCTGTCCACAGAATGCGTAAAGGCCAGCTGCTATCTTCATCGTACCTGATAAGGAATTGATTCGCAAAATCCAGCCGTAATTCATAGTTTCCTTGATTCCAACATCTAGACGCTCTGGCGCAGAATCTTGTGTACAGTTGAATTCGGCATATTCAGAACTCGTGAAATACCGCGTGTAGTTGTGGGACGATCTGTGCTTATCGTTTGGTGAACTTTTACAACAGCTTCCACAGGAACGAAAGATCGTCCAGGCCGAGGTCGATCGTATATGCAACCAGTTTCTTCAAATTTATGAATCAAGTCCCGTACAGCTTTGACAGTGCACGGGCCTCACCGTAATCCATGGTTGCGGCGGTAAACACGCAATGTCTCTGCGGCATTTTGCCCATTCAGGTAATAAATATTTACGATTTCCCCGTCGTTCGTTCCCTGAAAGCGGCATCTTGTTTGGAATGGCAGAAGGCAACATACGCGGCTCGCATTTCGCAGTACCTTTTCTTTCACCTAGCGTAACGACGTCAATCATGACTGTGTCTTACGTAAACTCGAAATTTGCGTTTTTTGGAAAACAAATCATTCTGGGACATCAGCCGAAGAAACAGTGTGACGTGCGACGTAAATGAAACGAACATTAATGTTCTGGTGCACGGCAAAATCCTTTTTACTTTTCCTCTCATAGTTCCGGTGCTTTTCATGCTACAATTGCCATTCCAACGCTATTTAGGGTTTTTCACAATGAAGATCACATTCCAATACAAAAAACCGGGTGTTGCCATTTGATTTTTTTTAATTTTCTCACAGTAACCGTGACACTAATGATGAAAGTGACACTGATGTTTTCTATATCATTCTTGAGCGCATGCCTAAAAATACCTTTTTCCAAAATTTCGATCAGTTTCTTTGAATGGTATAATAGTTAGGGGCCCAAATGTCGGATGGTTTTTTTATAATCACCCTGCATTTATGTAATAATTGAAATATATTTTATGTTTAATGTAACATGTCTTTACCATTCTTGTGGAAACTTGTATAATTTTTTTAAGAAACAAGATGAAAAGCAGGTGATTTTTTCTATAGAAAAAAAAACTAAAATTAAATGAAATGCAAAATAAAATAAAATATAATAAATAGTCAGTTTTAACTGATACATAACTAAAACTTTCATAGAATACCACTCTTTTCTAATTTTACTTTCTATTACATCTATGTGAAATTATAATACTACTATTCAAATAAATAGAGCTTTTTTGTGATAAAACTTTAAGTTATATATGTTGTAGTTATTTTACATGCTAGCCAATCTGAGCTTTTAATTCAATATTGAAATTACCGTATTTAAAACTTAGAATTATTATAGGTCGTAAAAAGTTAACATCTTTACTAAAAATGGCATAATTTCATTACAAAAATTCGAAAATCATATGACTTTAAAAAATATAATCGCACTTTTCAATCGATGTTATTTATTATTTGGCAAATTGCCTGACTATCTGCACTGTATCATGTAAAAAATAGAGGTGATTTGTACTGCATATAAATATCTTCATGGGTGACTAAATCTTGTACTCTAAAATTGTTTGGATGAATAAACGGTTAATGCCATAAAAGAAAGTTTCTTCATAGTACATATTTTTAAGGATAAATTGTATTTAAAATTCTCATCTCCTTTAAATTTCTCTGAATTGCCTCTTACTTTCAAGGCTCTATGTTGTGCCTCTTAATCTTAAAGATGCTTTGCGCTTCTAAAGCTCAAATTTACTTTTTGCCTTAAGTTCCAATGTATAGATTGTACCTGATATTCAAAGGCACTATGCGAATCTTAATATTCAGAAACACAAAAATTCAGAATGTACTTCTTATACTCAAACCACAGTTTTAAGGGTGTGCGATGTTTTTTAGATTAAGTGACAATTCACTTTCAGAAGTGTTGCATTTTTAGATGCTGTTTTTTTCATATTCTTTCATTAAAGATACATTTTTATATGATAAGATTTATGATAGTATTATTTGACATTATTTTACCTTATAAGAAGCTCTCCTTCTTGTAAATCGCCTAATTTTAATTTGTGAGCACAAAAGGCTCGAAAAAACATTTATTTGACCATTAATCATTAATGATTGTCTTTAAAAAACACCCACACACATAAATAACGCTTATATCCGAGTCATAAAGGCATATACATATATTATTCAAATATACATGTAACGAATAAAGTGCTCTGAGGAAATACCGCCAAGTGCTCTTATTACGCGTAATTATGAAGAAATCAGGTAGATGGCACCTACGGGCTTTTCTCAAAAGAACTGCTGTGAGTCCCTTGAATCACATACAACAGCTAAAAGTTTCAATTCTCACTTTACCTCTGGAAGAACACGTAAAAGTTAATGCCCGATGTAAATTTTGCGAGGTAAGTTCTCTTATCTAAATGCTATATATTTACCAGGAAATACTTTGTCTGCTACATAAAGTTTTAGTGCATTTCCTGTACTTTCAAAATGTGAAAGATTTTGTATTTGTTGTTTAAAATGTATTCTGCAATACGTATACTGGAATAATAACGTCGTCTGCTACCGTAATTATTCCGAATGGTTCTTTTAAGAGCTGGAATTATATCCGAAGACGGTTTCTTTTTTATTTTATGCCCGAGAGAGCATTGCTGTCACAATTGGAAATCAAAGAGGATAAAGAGAAATTCTTATGTCCTAAGTGTGCTTTTCTAATTTTTTCATATTTGTCAATTTCTAGGGCTATAGAGCTTGTATCTTTAGAATTGTACATTTTATATTCCATTTTTCATATTATTTTACAGTTCTGTTTGTATGGCGTTATTACTGACACAGGTAATGAACCAACAAACGCCAAATAGTGTTGGTCAAAAAATCATGCTATTATATTTTATGAATACATATCTGCTAAAATGTTATTTCTTGTATAAATAGTCAGTAAGCTGCTGTACCAAATTCTACGTTTGTTTGAAATTTTTTTTTAAAACTAAGCCGTAAAAATTGATAGAACCTTAACGTAGGGTTATTACCTCCGGATACCTTATAGTAAACCCAACTGGAGTGAAAAATTAGCTGAGGCAGCAATCGAGCCCACAACCTGATATGCGATTCCTGTTCAAAACTTTGCCTCATTTTTCACTCCAGTTGGGAATATTGTACTTATTGTATGTATGGCTGTATAATATTGGTAATAACTTTAAATAATATCGTTGTTAGTATGAAGTAATTTTCCCATCTGCTCTCTGATTTAAAATAATGCGTTTAATGTTTTTCAAGTAGCCATTGAGGTTTACAATAAATTATTTGCTATTTAAATTACTGTTTATATATTTTGAACACATTTTGAGTTTGGATCAATAGACTAAAATAATGTTAATATTAATTTGTACAATCTAGGGAAAGAATTATTCCATAAATTAAATAATAAAAGTTTCTATTATAGGAATAAGCAACATTAAATCAATGTCAGATTGTGTTACATGAATTGGGACCATAAAAATTCAAATACCAATTCTATATGTACACTTTAAAATTATCATTTAATATATATACTTTAATTAATAATTTTGGTGGAAACTAAATTATGATCATTATATTCTGAAATAAATATGCCAAATAAAAACAGAAGCTGTATAAATACATATCATCTATATATTTGAAACAGCAAGCTGATATTTTTAGTCATCAGGCCTGAGTTTTCTGCTGGACCGATTTTGATGATTATTTTTTTATGAAAGCTGTTCATATGTAGATGTGCCAATTCAAGTTATTTTTGTATTTATTTCCATTTTCATATTTTATTTTTAATTTGAAATGTTTTTTTAACGATTTTTTAAAATGGAAATCGCATACCTCCATTGTTCTATCCATAGAGAAAAAAATAATGAACAACATTAAAACACGCGGCTTTTTGAGCTTATTTTTTAATTTGCCTGTTAAATTTCAGTAAAAAATATTTATACACGGGTACTTTATTTTGATAAGCGAATAAAAATTCATATTTACTTTGAGGTCATGAAAATACAGGGTTATTACAAATGAATCATCGGTTTTGATACGTTACTGCGTGCAAACTAAGAAACGTATATGTTTCCATGACAACTCAAACGAGAGGGTGTTAATTACAATTATAGGCTGCGTGCGTATGTGTTATGTGTGTCTGGTTGCCATGGTTGCTGCGCGAACGTCATAATTAAAATGGCATCTGGACAGCAGAAAGCGTTTTATGTACTAGTATTTTCAAAGTGTGAATCACTTATAACTGTGCTGAAAGCATTTAGAAAGGCATACCAATGCAACCCAACAAAGTATTCTGCGCTGGTACCGACAGTTAAAAAAAAAAAAGGCTGTTTATGTAAAGTCAAAAGTTCCGGCAGACCAGGCGTTACTGAAGAAACAGTGAACCGAATTAGAGAGAGTTTCATCCGTAATCCCAAAAAATTGAACTGACGACGAATTGAAATTGAAAGACTGCAATCGTGACCATGGGCGTCAATCTTGTATACTTTCGCTTTATTTTCATATATAACTCATTGTTGTAACCTAATAATGTTCCCGAAATAAACGCTTCGGAAACCCGATGATTCATTTGTAATAACCCTGTTTTATTTATTTCGTTTATTTCAGCTTTATGAATTTAAATTTTACTACTGCCATTTTTTTCATTAAAATGAAATAGAAAATAAGTTTCTGTTTTAATGCATGTTGGTTAAGCATTAAAATATTACGTACATAGTAATATTTTTATGCTTAACCAGCATAAAAAATAGTATAAAAATATTACGTATATAATGTACACAAGGAAAGATTTTTCCGGTGAAAGTGGACACTTGCTTAAATTAAAATGTATTTTTACCTTGACACTGGTAAAGGAAAAATTAGTCTGTTGATATCAAAATGATATAATTTACATTAAATTTTCCTTACTGGATTGTAAAGTTGTTATTTGGAGAATTTGTGGTTTTTTTCATCTTGATTTCATGTTATATGTCGCCTTAAAAATTATAGGTAAGATATATTAATTTTATAATAAGAAATTCAAAAATGTTAAAAAAAATTAAGAAAATTAAAATTAAGAAAAATACTTTACAAATAAAAGACTTGATGTAAGGTTTACATTTTATAGGGATAATTTTTGTACGTTTATTGTCAATTGACTTAACAGTTTGTTTTTATTGGCAGTCTCCCATTTATTTCATTGGGGAATTTTCTGTTGTTGTCAAAAAAGCAGTCTACTTTTGAATGGCCAATTACAATTTTTAGAAATGTATATCGATGATGACAACGATCGCTATTGCTTTCAATTTTGTCGTACTTACATTACTTCTAAATCTAAATACTATACAATTTCAATTACTACATGATAAAACAGGAATGAAATTAATTTTAAGATGACATTTATTTTTAAACTGACTGTTAATTTAGTGATTTTTAAATGTTTTTAAGCATGAATCAATTTTCAAATCTATATCAACCAATTTAAAAAGTAGGGAGGGTTAGGGAATGATAAATAATAAGAAAAGATTATCCGCAGAGTGCAGTATTTTGTCACTAAACTGAAATCTGCCAACTAAAAAGACAAATAGATATTCAGTTTTACGTTGTTACGTTAGAATATAAAATTAATATCATGCCATATTGCTTGACATATGTTTTTAATCAGAATATAATAGCAATTACATATCATTATTTTTTAGGGATCCATGAGATATTTTTCTTTATAAGAAGAAAAGTATCCAAATTTGTGGAAATGGGGCACCTAATCCGATTATAGAAAGTGAAAACATGCAAAGAAATTATCAGTAAAAAACATTAAAGTTCTGTTTCTTCTCAAGTATTAAAAATCTTTTATCCATTTTTTACTTACAAATTAATTAATTTTAAACAATGGCTGCATTTTAGAAGAAATTAAATTCAAACAAATTTGACGAGTTCCATCTGATAAATTATAAAATTACAAAATAGTTGAAACAATTTTATTCAATATGCATATAATTTGTCAAAATTTTAAACGTACTTATAAAAACACTGATATAAATACACCAAGTAAAAAGTATGAGCTTGTTTTGTTTCTACTGCATGTATATTTTAAGAGGCATTTCACTTTTAAAGAAATATATGTTTTTATACATTATAGTGGCTGTGGAACATTACCATTATAGAAAATTAGATTCAAAGATTTCTGAATGCTCAGCTTAATGATATCATTATCTAAAGATTTTGCTCCAAGGAGAAATTAAAAATAAATTTACGAGGCATTTTAACGTTCCCATTTCGTCTCGCTGACCTGAGCATTTTCGTCTTCAGTGACAGTTATCAAAAAATCATTCTGTTAAAAGAAAAAAAAAGAAAGAAAAAAATAGCCTTTGGTATACTTTATCTTTTCAATGCTTTGAATTAGCAAATTTAATAAAAAATATTATTAACATTAGATTGTTGTCATTATGTGCGTATGTTGTTTATACTTTCGTATATGTGAAATTTGCTTAGATGTGCATCTTATTCTGTTGATTAATAACACAAAATCATATTTAATACTTAAAATTACTTAGAATAGATAACATTCTTAAAAGTGTGATAATCGAATTGTAATGTTACTGGAAAATATTTAAGTATTATTACTAAACATCTTTAAACCATACAATTTTATAATATTATGAAAATTTAGCATATTTAATTCTTATTTTTTTCCTTTCACCTCTATAAAAAGTTTATAAACATATTGAATTTTTCTTAAAATATATAACTAAAAAAGATCTGTCTTCTTGAAAATAATAACATATTAAACCTCGTTTCTATTTCGTCTAAATAAATATACTTTTTTTTCAATAGTTTTCATTAATGTCAGTACGTTCTTCATAAATATTTTTCTAAATTCTTATGTCAACTACAGCAGTTTTAAATTTTCAAATGGATGGAAAGAGTCCAGGATAGGATTCGTATCAGGGAAGTTATCTCTGTGTTACGCTGATCATTAAAAGGCTAGCTGAATGAATTTGTCTTCCCTTTCGTCCGAAATTGTATAGTCGGTAGAGCTACGAAGATTTCAACCAAGACATCTCCTAGCCAGGAATTTTTTCAGTGATTTGGATATTGAAAAAATGAATATTGATTTATTTGAAAATTGTTTAAAGGCATGCAAAACATTTACCTGAACTATCAATGCAATGTTTACTACAGCTCCATAAAAAAAAAAAAAAACTACGATTTGTTCTGTTGGGCCGACTCAGATATCAGACCAGATGCTTTGATTGCTAAAATGTTAGCAGGATGAAATAGTCCTCCAGATTCTTCCAAGATTGTTCATTTGGAAACGATCAACAATAATCGACCTTTTTGGAAACTTACAGCTAATATGATTTATTTACCAATGGAATAATTGTGTGTTAGAAATTAACCTACTGTATTTACTCATACAGCATTTACTACAGAGTATACTGCAAACTACCTGCGATTTATTCTCTTGAGCTTATTCAAATATCAGACTAGAGACCGTGAGCATTAAGGTGAGTTGGTAAACAAGTCCTACGAATTCATTTGGTTTGCTCAATCAGTAGAGTATTGGCGGTTTCAGCCAACCCATACCTGGATCGATACTTTAGCCAGATTTTTTTTCACACATTTAAAAATTTACAACTGATAGATTTTATTTACAAATTGAATAGTTGTCCGTTAAAAATTAATTTAATGTAATTAGTCATATAACGTTAAATACAGTTACATAAAATACCTGCAATTTATTCTGTTGAGCTCATTCAGATATCAGACTGATACTGTGACCATTAAAAGATTAGCTGGGTGTATTAGTTCACCATATTCGTCCATCATGACTCAGTCGCTGGTACATTGACGGCTTCATCTAAGACATACAGGGTGTTCGAGAAAGGACTCCCCAAATTTGAAATGGCATAACTTCGAAACAGTGAGAGACATAGATGTGAAACATGTTGAATGTTAGACAGACAGGTCTGAAATTTTTTGTACACCAATTTGAAAAAAAAGTTCCAATATTGGATAATGGGTGGCAGCACAAGCACATGGAGCTTTAAATGTTATTTGAAGTACAGAAATTTCATTCGTGCGTCTCTTTCACTGCTGACACGTGTAAAAAAGTATTTTTGTGTACTTCAAAGGCGCTGTTTATTCTAAAAATTCCCAAGCGTTGGAGCAGCTTGAACTATTCATCTGTGAGGCATGTGCATCCATTTCAGAAGAAGTATTGCAATATGTAATTTCGAACTTTACTTTTAGGTTTCGTCAAGTTGTTGCAGTAAAAGGTAACCACATCGAAACCACTGTGATGTGATTTTTATCTCGGTTCAAACAGCTCACTTTCAGGAACTATTTCAATAACACAGCTTTGTGATTGCAGCACCCTCTTGTGCCGGATATTGGAACTATTTTTTTAATTGATGTATAAAAATTTCCAGAGATATCTGTCTAACATTCAATTTGTTTTACATTTCTATCTCTCACTGTTTCGAAATTATGTCATTTCAAAGTTGGGGAATCCTTTCTGGAACACCCTGTACCTGGATCGAATATTGGCTCGGACTTTTATTCACTCAGGAAATTCAAAACAGATATTAATCATTTATCAATTGAATACATGTGTATTAAAAATATTATAATGTAATTATGCTTCCAGTGATTATTGCAGTTTCATAAAAAATGCATGATTTATTCTGTTGAGCTCATTTACATATCACACTAGACACTTTGACCGTTAAAAGAATAGCTGGGTGAATTAGTTCACCAGATTTATCCAGTATATCTCAATGGATAGTGCATTGGCAGCTTTTGCCAAGACATCTCTGTTTCGATTCCTGATCCAAACATCTTTTCATTCAATTGGAAATTTGAGAAAATTTCCAATTCCTATTAATTCATCCATTCATCGGCTGAATGTTAAAAATTAGTCCAATAATTTTAGAAAACAAATTTTGCATTAAAGAAAAATGAAAATACGTGTCAGCTTTTCAGTAATGAAGATCAGTAATAAAAATTTCTTTTGGTTGCACATTTAAAAATCAATTTCATCTTTAAAAAAAGTTTACTGATTTGTAATCATTAAAAAAAGTCATGTTTTATTTTAAATTGTTTATAAAAACATTAAATTGTGGAAATGTGATAAAGTACCGATGAAAATAAAAAAAAATGAATTTAAAGATTTTAAAAATAAGATACGAGTGATATTTTTACTACTTTCTTTTCCTTGAAGATAAAACTGATAAACATATCTAAATCAAAAATGATGAGTTTTTATAATGTTTGTTTTTTTTTCGAATTTTTGTGTATATAAATTATTATAAATAAAAGAATTTGCTCAAAGTTATCATAATCTCGGTATTGAAATCTCCATTACCATAAAATTTGTAATTTTGTGGTTTGCATATAAGTAATACCTAATTTATTTTATTTTTCATTCTTTATAACAAACATTCTTAAATTATATATATATATATATATATATATATATATATATATATTACAAAGACTGACATATTTATATTGCATCAGAAAACGCATATTGAAAAAAATACACAAATCTGCAAATTAAAAGATATTGCTTTTTTCAGAAGTATAGGAAACTTCAGGTAATACTTTTGGGAATGAAATGAAAAAATTGGAATTGGGTAAAATATAAGATGTTTAGTTTTCATAGAAATAAAACGTTTTTAATCAAATTAATGGTAGATTGAACCTTACCATATTAAATCAAGTAAAGAAATGTGCAAAAATGCTTCGCATTTTTGAAGAGATTGCATTTTGTTTGATAGAAGATGAAAAACTAATAATAAGTCAGTGTAAAATATGAAAAACAAGCACTGGGGTGTTAAATTGGATATGTATTTTGAATGAAATTTTTTCATATAATTTTTTTTTAGCCATTATCACTACATAGATTAAAAAAATATTATAAAGATGCATTTGTAATTTTTATTTCTAGAAAGATATAAACAAATAAAATTATTTTATGCATAGTTATTTTTTTCTAAACTTTTAAACGAATGATTTATACAAACAAATATATATATAATTATACACGTATATTCATAATAGAAAGAAATATATATGCAGAATAGAAAGAATAATTATTTAATCTTCGGATAACAATAAAAAATGTATTTCGTATTTTCTGATCGATTTCCGTTTTAAAATTAAAAACAGAAAACATCGAATTTTTAAATGATCTATGCAAGTCATTCTAAAATAGACTGACATTTAAAAAAATAATAGACCTGAAAAATCAGCAATAGATAAAATTTTAATTATTTCTTATCAATATAATGTATCACAAACACTTAGCAACGTTCATTCAAAAAATTGCAAGATAAATCACACGACTGAATATAGTTTAATATTCCTACTGAATTTGAAATAATAATATTCAAATAAATAATAAATATTATTGATTTTTTTTTATTCTGTTTAGAAATTGAAACATGAAAAATATCAGTGTATAGTTCCCATGAATTTTGGAAAATGATTTTTAAGATTTTAATCATGCAAAAGTATTTTTCAAAAGTATTTATAGCTAAAGCAAATAATATTGAAGAAAAAAATGCTGTCATATTTTGAAGATGCTTAATATTAATGCCTATTGCAAAAATAATCTGTACATTTTATTTTAGAAAACCTTCACTCAGCTTTAGGGCATTTTTAAAAAATTGGGTGTTCAGAAAAATCGTCAAACAGCGTAATTAAACATATAGTTCAAAATTGAATCAGAAATTTAAAGTGCGTATCAAACTGTAAACGAAGCTCAATATAATTGGAAAGATTTAAAAAAGAATGAGATAGTTGTGTTAAATGTTATAAATTGATTTTTCCCCAAGTATATTTTTGTGGCTTTCATCATAAGAAAGTTGTAAGAAGGCATGGCCATCTTTCACAAAATATTTGAAATACATTGCTCTCTAAATGATAAGGTACGACCGATTTTTGAAGTGTATCCTTCTATAGTAAAAAAAACTAGCCTTAAAAGGAATGACTTGGCGATATATCGCCAAATTTGGCGACCAAAATTAGTTGTCAAAAGTGACGCCAACTTGGCGGTAACTGTAATATTTCGCCAAATTTTTAATTTCTTTACAACACCAGTCGTTTGATACATCATTTGAGAGGTTTGCAACTGCTTATTCATATAATGGATGTCTTGTGTGTTATCCCCCATTCTGCTCCCCAGGGGGGACACATTTTTATTTTCTTTACAACACCAGTCGTGTTACACAAGATTTGAAAGGTCTGCAACTGCTTATTCATATTATGGATGTCTTGTGTGTCCCCCCCACACTCTGCTCTCCCCAGGGGGGGGGTCACATTTTTAATTTCTTTACAACACCAGTTGAGCGACACATTATTTGATAGGTCTGCAACTGCTAATTCATATTATGGATGTGTTGTGTGTCATCCCCCACTCTGCCCCCCAAAGGGGCACATTTTTAATTTCTTTACAACACCAATTGTGTGACACATCATTTGAGAGTTCTGCAACTGCTAATTCATATTATGGATACCTTGTGTGTAACCCCCCCCCCTCTGCCCTCAGAGGGGACGCATTTTGTAATTTCTTTACAACACCAATTGTGTGACACATCATTTGAAAGGTCTGCAACTGTTTATTCATTTTATGGATGTCTTGTGTGTCACCCCCACTCTGCCCCCCAGGGGGGGCACATTTTTAATTTCTTTACAACACCAGTCGTGTGACATCATTTGAGAGGTCTGCAGCTGCTTATTCATATTATGGATGTTTTTTGTGTCGCCTCCCACTCTGCCCCCCAGGGGGGCACATTTTTTATTTCTTTACAACACCAGTCGTGTGACACATCATTTGAAAGGTCTGCAACTGCTTATTCATACCATGGGTTATTGGCGAGCGCAGCAAGCAGGGGTAGACAATAATTTGGAATCGCGAAGCGATTACGCGGGGGGTTGGCGAGCATAGCGAGACGGGGGCCGGGCCCCCCTAGTATTTAAAAAAGAAGGAACAGACAGAAAAGAAGTTTAGAAGAAATGTGATAGAATAATTCGCTAAACCATGTGACAAGTAAATTTATGACATGGATTACATGAGTTATAACAAAACAAACACACTTGAATAAAAACTTCTTTTTTTTGGAGAAAACAATACATCATGTGGTATTTATGTGGAAAATATCATGAATAAAAAATGCGATTGGCTTATATTATGGAATGCGTTCATTCTAAGTAGCAGTCCATTATCCGTACCAACGTTCCATGCTGTCATTTATGTTGTCGCCTACAGTTATGGAAAGTTATGCAAGGCACGTAATAAATCTTATTCCAGCACATGTAAAAACCTTAAAAAAAGACTTAAAGCAGTGACGAGTCTGTCAAAATATTTCCAAATACACTGTAAAAAATATCTGTAAAGGTACTAAACATTTTCTAGGAAACTGGGATTCCAAGAACTTTTCGTGTAACGATAACAGGAAAAATCCATGTAACCGATTCTAAAACTTGAGTTTTTCTTGATAGATAAAGTATAGTACCTTTACAGATTTTTTTACAGTGTATTATCTATCGAATTTAGTACTTGAGGCCAACCTCGGAATTCTTTTTAATCCAATCCTTTATCTTTAGGAAAATGCTCCATATGCAGGAATCGGTTGGATCTCACATTATCACCAAGAATAAAATTAATGCTGCCCGAATATTAGAAATAATTAGGTAGACATATCGATCCCCATATTGTAATTACTAAAAGTACTACTTGCAAAATAAAATTGCTAAAATCATTCTCAGCTTTTTAAATTAAAAAAAAACTGTTTTGGGGATCATGAGTAATTCTATGAAGGCATGGCATAGTTTAGTTTCAGATAATGCAATATTTGAAGATTGGACTTTTAAACTGGATAAAATAATTTTTTATTAAATATTCTACTTGAAACATAAAAAAATACCCATAATTTATTTATGTCAGAATCTTTAATAATAAAAACAGTAGAACCCAGCTACTACGAACTAATTGGGACCGATGCTTATTCAGATTTCAAAGCATTAAGATTACCCGAAATTTCAATAAAAATAAATAAAAAAGATCCGATTTAATGAAAATGAAATTTATAAACACACTCAGTGGTACGATAAACATCCACTACTCCGAGATTCTAAGAACCGTGCAAAAGAATGCATTTCTTGTTTAATACTTCTTTTTTACATTTATAATAATACGGTGGAATTTCAGAAATACAACAGACGGTTCAAATTTACGAACGTATAAATAGCTTAGTCATCACATCAAAGAGATAGTAAGAAAACAAGTTTTGTGTAGGTAACTTGAGAGACTTGAAAAGATAAATAACTTTTCATTATCTGAATTAAATATTTTTTTGCATTATAAAAAGAACTTTTATAATGATTGTCAACAAATTAACTTTTGAGATTTTTTTTTTTCAGCATGGCTTCTACTTCGAATAAGCCTACAGTCCAGGTTTTCATTTTATATTCTTGTACATACCTGTACTTTTACTTTATTTAATTTTTAGGTACGTTCGTAGTTATATGAAAACGCATCACCTATAGTCGTCGTTCATCCCGCCCGTTTGTCCGTCCGTCCTACTGACCGCAATTATTTCATTACAAAATAGTATAGTAGGAAACACATTTTGGGGGGGCATTATAATTGTAACTGTTTTACATTTTATAAAATTCATGCACGTTGCTGAGGTTTGCTACAAGTTTCTTCCTCTACAGTAGAAAGAAGACACAAAAGATTTTGGCTAATATACTTTATCCGACGAGCAGTATGCTACTACACGATAATCTGAATGATTTTAAAACTTCGTTTTAGTACGAACTCAACTCATTTCCGACTTGTTTAATTCTATTCAAATTACTTAAAAAATAAAAAAAAACATTCTTTGATGCCTTTTTTTGGCTTAATTTTAACTTCTACCCGTTTTTTTCTACATTCATCCTGTAATCTAGAAAATCTCGTATTCGGTATGATACAAGTATAATTTTCAAAAACAATGTTTGTTCAGATTAACCGGGAAATATATAGAGGGTCATGTAGAATATCATATTAGTGGGGTTCTACTGTCTAAATGTAAGAAAAAAATAAACTGCATACCTATAAATAAATACAAAATAAAATACCAATGCAGATTTCTTAAAATTAAATAAACTAGAAAATAAATGAAAATAATTCCATAAGACCTTATAGAATTATGTAATAATTTAACATTTATACAGTTTATGCCATAGGAAAAAAACATGATTGGAAAACTTGTACTTATCTCGTTATGAGCTTTTTTCGTAAGCAGATAAAATACATTTGATTTCCATCTTTAAAATCGATTTTTATACAGTTAATAGATTTTCACATTAAAACGCAATTGAAATACCTCTCATACAAAGTCATTTACAAGTTTTGATAATCATTTATAGTATCATTGGAAAGATTATTATTTTTTTGTTCCTATGTATATGTATAATGAAAAAAATCAGTCTAAAAGATACTTATTATTATTTTCTTGTTTATTCATTTTATTTCGAAAATCAATGAGCCTGTATTAACTGTCAACTTATTTAAGGTATTATTTTATACCATTTTTATTTATATGTTTCTGTAACCTTTTGAAACATTATTAACTCACTTTTGGACAGGGAAGGGTTATATTTTTACTATGCAAATCTGAGTTATTCGCTTCACTCAATATTCTAATTGGTCTCTAAAGAAAACATTTAAATGAAAAATAAAAATATTGTGTTTCATACAAACTGAAACACTGTGTTATTTTGAATTATATGTATTTTCTTTCTTAAAAGTGTACTTTTTAATCATTCCTCATGTTTATAATAATCCGATAGAATTTATGAATGAGAACAAATGGTTCAAAATTGCGAATCTATAAATAGATTAGTCATCACGTTGCCATGGAAGTAAGAAAATAACAGTTATATAGGTAATTTAAAAAATCAAACTTTTAAAACAATAAATAATATTTTATTATCTTAATTAAATACATATTCTATTAAGAAAGGGACTTTATAATGACTGATCACAAGGTGATATTCGAGATTTTTCTTAACAGGGCTTCTTCTTCAAGTATGTCAACAATTAACGTTTTAACATTAAATTCGTGTTCATATCAAGTACTTTTTTAGCACTTTCGAGAAATGTTGAAAAGTGCTTATACATTCGGTTTGTCTGTCGGTCTGTCCATATGGCCGTCTGGCTATCTGTCTGCACTCTAACTATCGTAATTATACTCGGATTGCCATGAAATTTTTGAACGTTATTTGGGTTTACCCCAGCAGAAACTCTATTGAAACAAAGTTTCTTCCATGATTAGTTTATTTACAGGGACAGTCAAAAAATTTCCTATTGATAACGGTCTATGGGGAAAAATTGTTTCAAATATATTTTAACGTTGTTAACATTTTCCAAAAGTTTAAAAAGTCTTATGCATTCTTTAGAAATTCATTCTTCTTATGCATTTTGCTTAAGCATTCGGTTTGTCTGTCTGTCTATCCGTCTGGCCGCGCTCGAACTCCTGTAATTACACTTGAATTGCCTTGAAACTTTTGTATGTTATTATTTTATTCAAGCTGTTTAAAAAATAAAAACATGCTTTATTGTCTTTTTGTTTGTTTGTTTATTTCTAAATTTTAACCGTTTTCTTTACACTCTTCCTGTAAAAGGGAAAATTTTGTTTTCGACATTTATACAAGTATAATTTTCAAAAATAAAGACGGTTCTTATTAACCGGAGATTCATATTAGCGGAGGTCGTATTAGCAGTATTCTGTATTATAATTATTTAAAGTAAAATTAAATTGCATAATCCAATAAATAAATAAACAACTAATGAAAATTTTTTATTAAATAAACTAAAATATAAATGACACTGATTCCTTAAGAGCTTATTGAATTACATAATGATGCAACAATTATACAATTTATCCAATTGAAAAAAAAAACATTATTGATAAACAATTACTTAACACATTGTCAGATAAAACATAAATTGTAATCAGAGTTATTAGAAATTAATTCGAAATCTCGAAGGTTTCAATTGAATTTTTTAAAACTATAATGTATAAATAATTTTAAAAATGTTCGGAGATTTGGTAAGAAAAAAAAGTCAGTATAATCCAATTAATCCAATTTTCAGTTATTCGCATCATCAAATATTCATCTATATGATATATAAAACTTTCTATCATTTATATAAGGTTATTTTAACATTGAAATTTTGCATGTAATGTAACGTGATAGATCCTCTGCAGCGAGATCAGTAACTGACGAATGGACTCACTTTTCGGGCAAGTAGCGTCAGTCTTCTCTAAATATGAAAAAATGTTTAATAAACCAGTGATAAGTTAAAAAATTTAGATTTTATGTAATTAACTGAAAAATAGTCAATAAAAACATACATTCCGCAAACTTTTTAATAAAATAGAATTACGAGTGAAAAAATCAAAATCGCAAATTTATATACATATTTATCCAAACATAGAAATTGAGTGACATAGAGTGACATAGAAAATACATTCTTTGAAAATTGCTCCAGTTGAACTGTATTTGTATGCATTCTTTAAAAAGGATGGAAAATTCTAAAATCGCTGTTGTACAATAAAACTTATATATATATATATATATATATATATATATATATATATATAGGACAAGATAAAGTTAACCACTTAAAAAAAAAAAAAACTAAAATTAAAAGTTTTTAAATTTAAAATTTCATCTAATTTTCTTTTTAATCATAATTCTTATGCTTAAAACAAATTGTCCCTGATAACTTTATTTTCCAGCCTTACCTTATAACTTCCAGATATCAATTTTGGACACTCTTTAAGATTGAAAGGCTGGACTAAGCAGGACTCTCATTTTTTGTGGTGAGCAAATCGAGCACCGATCGCCGCGTCTTTATAACATTAGGTTGCCCAGATCCTTTTTAGACAATTAAATTAAATCACCTCCCATTCTTATAGTGTCGCAACCTGGTGTTAATAATATGAATTACGGCATTTACAAAGTGAGAGGCACTGATTTTCCATGGCTTTTGGACCCCAAGACTTGCAAAACAAAACTATGCCCATCAGCTGATCCTGTCCGGAATTTCCAAGTCAAGTCAATGCTAGCCTGGTTTTCAAATTACATATATGAAAAGGATTAATAAACCAGGTTCCACGTGTACACGGCTACACGAGTCATGTGATCATCGAGAACAAAATGCGGCCTGCAATAATGTTTTGTGAATCCGCAATGGAGAAAACAAAAATGTTATGGTCGGAAACCAAAAGACCGGCGGATCAAATTCCAACAGCTAAACGGGCCCGATCCCTTACATATGCAAAACACAAATATATATAAATATAACATAACATAATATTATATATGTGTGTGCATTAAAATGATTAGAACCTGCCGTACAAATACTGCTATTTGAGAGTAAAAATGGCGTAAAGAAAACTACTATATATTTTCATTATTTAATATCTTCTGGCAACTTATTCTTCCGGCTGAAAATTTCATTTATTTTTTCATATTCCTTTATATATGACTATTAATAAACGGTAGAAATACTTTCGAAATTCCTTTGGAGAAATACTTTCCTTAATCTTATGTTCTCTTTATATATTTATTCGTTGTTAATGAATTCCCAAAAGTTTTCACTCTTTCCGTGCCTTTGAAGTTTTTAATATTACTTTCACATAACAAAACTTTAAACTAGATTTTTACTTTCTGCATTCAGCTAAAGTAATTATTTTTGAATGCATTAAAAATATATTAAAATTCTATCAATTTATAAAAAAGGTAACTTAAAATATATATATTTACGGTGCACCTGATATCCTAAAATTTTACATTTTTATTTTTGAAACTGGTAACAGAAATGTTTTAAATATGTTATGTATACTGCATGGCCAAAGATGACCGTCCACTGGCAATTATAGATATTTTGTTAAATATCTAGAAGAATAAATGAGGAATTATCCTGAAACTCTAAGTGTATAAATATAAAAGTGAAAGTCATACATTTCCATAAAGTTTTTACACTGAAACTCTATAGGGGACCGTCAACAAATTAAAAATAATAAATATCTTTTGGATAACTCAGTCAAAACTAATTTACTAAAAGCGCTCAAACTGTAGATTATGATTAGGTGGCTTATTGTAATAAACCGGGTTCATTTTTACGTTGATATCATGTAATCTCGTAGAAAAATTAAGATTTTTATAAAACCAGTCCAAAATTTTCCAAGATATTTGCTTATAGTTTGCAGTCCTTAATATAAAATAATATTCTTTTCTGAAAATATGACAAACAAAATTTCACACAATACTCTGTAATCAGAATAAAAAAATAATAAAAAATGTATGAAAAATGAGTAGGTTTCCTAAATAATTTTTCACTGCGCATGCGTCAAAGATATCAAAATTTCATTTACATATTATGTTAGCTAAAGGTATAAAGCAACTTTTGAGAAAGTCTCAAAATCATAGCTTGAAAATTCTGAAAATAATTTTGAATAGAATAAGTTGAAAATCCGTTATTCCCAAAATGAAGCAAAAACAAGAGGGGTTGCATCCATACATTCATTGATTAGTGACAATATAGAATACACAATATGGGATGTACTACTATATTTGGATAAAATCCCTTTTTTTTTTTTAATTTTTTTTTTTTTTTTGCTTCATTTTGTGAATAATGAAATTTGTGCTTGTTCTATAGATGATTATTTTCAGAATTTTGTCTGTGTATTTCTTCACTGATCACATTTTACCTGTATGTCATATCAACATGAAATTTAAAATTTTGTACAGTAAATCTCCGGTTATCCAAAAAGCATGGGACCAAAGAAATTTCAATTAACCTGGGTTCTATAGAAATTTTTAAATAATAGAAGACTTTTTGTGAAAACTTCTTTATTGAAAAGCGGTGATCGTAATTTTGAACATAGTAGTAATAACAATGTTGTAATACCGTACTTAAAGCACCCTGAAGTAGGAAAACAACAGAAAATCGTAATGTATTTTATAAAAAAAATGAAAAGAAAAAGAATTGACGTATGTGTCTAATAAAGCTAGGAAACTGCTCAATGGACCAAATAAGTATGATGATTTTGTTTATTTAATAAAGCATATGTTTTTAACATTATTTCTAACAGCGTGCACCACCACTAAAAATAATCTTAAGATTATCTGAAGAAGTATCCACTTTCTTCAGAAACTTTGCAAGTTTAGCCATACCTTAAAAATCTCTGCACAATTTTCTAAGGTAATCTTACAAATATCTGGAGAATGGGCCAAATCCCTAGAGATTTTCTACAGATTTTGGGGCCAATTATCTGCAAATTTCATACAGATTTTTTTAGCGGGACAATAATACACTTTCAAAATTTTGATTTATACTTATTTTGTTTCTAAAATTTTAAAACTAATATACATTATAACAACTCTTCAATGTATTAAACATGATTCAGAATTGTTATAAACAAAAACTTACAAGTAAAGGAACAATCGTAAATATAAAAAAATAGTCTTTGGGGGCCACCGTAATACTTACCTATCATGGACATGTATATGAAAATAAAACATGTGAAATTATTTATACAATGCATTGCAATTCACAAACAAAATTTAAATATTGTTAATATACATAGTAATATTATATATATAGACATATATATAGACATATATAATACATAATATATTGTATATATTATGTTAATATACTGCTGATATACCAATTTCGACAAATTATGTAAAACGCCAAACTACTCAAGTAATACCGAACTGCGTAAAAGAAACATCCTTATAACTCCAAAAATAATAATTCTATTAACTAACAATTAATTGCGTCGGATTAAGCGTCTCATTTCCAATTAAAATATACTTCTGAATTGAAATTTGAATGAAATACAGGGTCATAAAAAATCGAAGAATGTGGAAAACAAGATTACAAATATCTCGGCAACTAATAATCCGATCGACTTCATTCTATATGCAAAATGTGTGTTATTTTATTGCCTTTTACGTCCATTCCTTAAAACAAAAAAATTCGAAAATTTTTATGTACCTTTCATCAGAACGAATTTTTCGAGAGTCCGAAAAAAATAGTTCCGGATAATCGATGTTGCTGATATTAAATAGGGTTCGTTCCATTCTTACATACTAACTATATACAAAATTTCAAGTCTCTATCTAGTTTGTTCGGGAGATAGAGCGTTTACAGACAGACAGACTGACAGACAGACAGACAGACGGACGGACGGCAAATTTTTTTTTCTAAAAATATGTTTTTCGGAATCTCTACTATCTAAAACGTGTAAATCCATCAAAAATTTTTTTTCGATTTTCAAAACGATTGCAAGACTTACCCTATACTACGTATGATGGGTAAGTAATATGTTGAAAAGTATCATTTGGCATCGGTAAAGTAGTACCGATAGTAAAATTTTTCACATTTAAAATGGAATAAAAAGGAATTTTATGGTATTTAGGTCAATTAATTTTCGGATAACCGGGGTTCTTCTGTATTTGCAATAATTATTGGTTCATTGTAGTATGTTAAATCAACGAAGAAATATTTGCTTAAATTATTTGAAAGACACTATGTTTGAATATTTAATATTTGGGTCGATTCCACCGTAACAGTATAGCATTTAATAATCATTTTTTGTTTCCTAAATTGTGTAGAAATTTTACAATTGAAGTTCAAATAAATTTTCATAATTTAGAACTAAATATTATAATATATTTGATACTAAATAATAGCTGTTAATACTAAACACTAACATTACTAATCTAAATACTAAATACCTGACATATCCAAATCCCTATTTTAATAGTGTAACTGATATGACAAAAAAAAATGGAAAATCATACTTTCTGCTTTCGTTTAAATATAAAAATTGTCAGTCAAAATTCAGTCAAATTGTCAGTCAGTCAGTCAGTCAAAAAAAAAAAAAAGATTTTATATTCTTCACAACATTAAATTTCAAATCATATTAATATCATGCATACTATCAAACTATAATATAACTATAATATAATATCAAACAATTAGTATACGGATAGATATATCAAACATACTAATCCGCATTTACATGTGTAATTGACGTTAATCTTTATTGTGTAGCTGACGTAACATTACGAAGTCAATGATAGTACTTAATTTTGTTATTCTTCGCAGTTTGTAATCTGCAATTTATAATGCCTTCATATTACTATTACATTATTATAACAAAATATATATATATATAAAGCTCTCCAACCATACCGTTAAATTACAAATACTATTAAATAGATTTCCCCTCTCTAAATGAGACATTTCTGTGGAATTACCTATGACTTTGTTTGTACATTTCTATAATTGAAAACTGGTCAAAAGGATGCTTTCTCATACAATCCTTTATCTTGCAAATCGTGTTCATAAAGAATGAAGCTTTTATTGTTACTATTTAGATATAAATTAGAACATCTATAAATATCATATAATCACATCATTGTGCTTAGAAATCTTATTAAAGTAAAAGTAATTTAAAATAGAAATAAAGTTAAATAAGGTACCCTGGGGTAATAACGCCACGTTAAGGTTCTGCCAATTTTCACGGCTTAGTTTTAGATTGTATTTTTCAAACAAATATAGGATCTGATACAGCAACTCATTGACTATCTATATAAAATAAAATAATTTAACAGATATGTATTCATAAAATGTAATGGCATGATTTCTTGACCAATGCTATTTGGCGTTAATACCCACCTATATGGGTAATAACGCCATGCAAACAAAACTATAAAATAAGATGGAATAATGGCATGTAGATTGCCCAATTCTAAAAATACAAACTCTACAGCTCTATAAATTGACAAATTGCATTCTAAACTATTGAAAATGTTAAAATTTTTGTGACAGTGTAAGAAAAAGATAGGTGTGGTGAGGGGGGGGGGGAGGAGGCAAAAGAATATCAGATTCTAAGCTAGGTTTTGCTTAAAAATGACCATTTAAATAGAATTATTAGAAACATTACACGGATTATTTGAATTAGTATTTATATTCCCATGTATGCATTCTATGCGATAGAAAATATTGATTTTTTTGTGAAAGTGAAAGAAAAAGGAGCGAGAGGCGTTATTACCCCGGGATACTTATTGCGCAGTAGATCCTAAACTACAAATTATCTCGAGAAGATATCCAAAATCTTCTACAACAGTTTGAAAGTACATGAAATACACTACAAATTTATGTAATAAACAAAATATTTCCGGATAAAAAATATAGTCATCAAATCAAAAACCTTATCTCGCAAATTTTAGATCAAGCGTTAATTTTAGTTGCTTGTAAAAACAATAAGACCTAAAAATGAAACAAATTAACTTGAAGATGTTTTTTGCGATTTATATGACTCAAAACCCTTCTGCGCAGAGCACATGGGTGTCATATACCTGATTATTTCATAATTATGCAAAATATAAGCACTTGGCGTTATTACCCCGCCTGGCGTTATTACCCCAGGGTACCTTACCTTTTTTGGACCTATTTCCATTTAAATAAAGAGAAGAACAGATTACATTTAAAATTTTGGTCTTTAATCTAATATAGCTACGTCAAGAATATAGATTTAATATTTATGACATTATTAGATTAATGACATTGTCTAAAGATTTCGCTCCTAGAATAGGTAGAAAAAAAAAGAAAAAGGGCATTTTTACATCCCCATTTTGTCTTGCTAACCTATCAATTTTTGCATTGGGGATAAATGCATAAGGAAAAGAAAATTTTTCCTAGGTGGCATAAAATATTATTCTAAATATGTAGGAGATATAGAATAATTTGTTATATATTTATTTAATTTAGTATGAAAATTGTTAACAGATTTTATTTGATACTTGGCATGCAGTTAAATTTGTAAGAATCATAATAGTTTCTTAACTTTAATAAAATTTATTTTAAAAAGAGATTTGTTAAAAATTTTTTAAAGATAAAATAACATTTATAATAATTCAAAATAAGAAGTCAATTTTCTTTTCTGCCACAGTTGTAAAAAACAGTTTTAGTTTAAAATAAACTAATAAGAAAACTTACTGCATTTTAACTAGGTATTCTGCTGAACTCGTAACGATGCTACATACTACCTTTAAAAAAATCAGCAATTCAGTTGAAACTCCAATAATTTTATGTTCAAGGAAATATTAAAAATAATTTAATGATACAGATTTACGTTTCCATTTTTTTTTTATTTACAAGATACTTTTCTGATTCAATTAGAAATAACTAAATCTTCATATCTCTAAATTTTGAAATTATTTTGTGTCTTATGTTTATGCAATTAAAAATCTATATTTGTAAGCACAAGCATATATTTTTAACAGAATTAGTTTATAAATATTCGGTTTAAATGTCTCGTGCATATTTCTAAATAGATAAAATATATCCACCAAATGTAAAAATTGTACGTTAAAATTTCACGTACAAATTTCATGTAATGATCTTACAAAACAAAGATAAAGAAACATAAAAACACGAAGTCTTTATTTCCCTTCAAAATAATCTTCATTCTACAGAGTTTTGCAACATATTTTTGTTTGTATTACTTCCACTTTTCAAAAGTCCGTTTTTTGGAAACCAATAATTTTTTGGAAACATACTTTATTTGGAATTTGTGACAGGGTTCTGGAACAATTTTCAAGAAAATAAAATTTAAGAAGATAAAAAAATGATGTGGAAAAAATATACCGAGTGAAAGGTCTTTGTGAAACTACCGGAAACATTCAGTAAAAAAATTCGTTCGAAATAGCTCTTTGCGTGATGTCAGATTTTATAGATTTTCTTGTTATTTAAATGTATATGATGTATATATATAGATATATATATGTGTGTGTGTGTGTGTGCGTGTGTGTGTGTGTGTATGTATGTATGTGTATATATACCTGTATGCAATATGTACATTAATCATCAACAACAACAACAAGAAAATAATGAATTTGTATGAAATGCTGCAGTAAAAAAGCAGAAATTCAATGTAATCCATTAAAGAATGTATTTAGCCTGAACGAGCACATCACCCCACAAAACAAAAAATGTTTTAAAAGTTAAAATTTCAACAAGAAAATTCAGAAAAAAGGTTGCAGCCTGATCGGCGATGGATTATATTTCAAAAACAGCCGATCAATAAAAAATATATCTAAAATATGTAGAAGAAACAGTGAGTTCCGGCCACAAGAGTGCGTAGCAAAATCAAAAGTTAAAACACTTCATGACTACATCTCACATGTTTTCCACCGGACCCTACGCCACATTAGTAAATGAATGATTGACCATACAGGCCGCAGCCTGCTTTTCTGTATTTTCTTGTTGAATTAAGCTGTTTTTCTTTTTTAATTTGGAGAGGGGGATCAGACCAAATACATTCTTTTGATTGATTGATTATGTATATATATATATATATATATATATATATATATGGCGGGGAAAATGCAGTTTATGTGGTACATAAAAATATTCACTCGGCATTACAAGCAGACGTTGATTTGGTGCATATTCCACTGTCTAGTCTGACACAACAGTGCATGCATTTCTTTTAAATTCTTTCCTTAATTTTTTATAAAAATTGGTGCTAACTCGTAGCTTTATTGTTTTTCACAGTACATATTAAAATTACTATGTTTGACTGGTTGCAGGGGGAAACCTCTGCTCTTTTAAAATAAATCGTCAATATACACTAAATTATTTCTCATTTTCTAACAAGTAATTTCTTTACTTCAAGAAAACGTACTTTATTCGAAAATAGATTTTCCTGAAAGTATAAAAAAATATCCCGTTCATTCATAGAACGTATGCGTTCTTTTAACACTAAATTCAGAATTTATTTTATGATGAAAAAAAAATCATAATTTAATCTTTATTGTTTTATTAAAAAAGTAAAAACATTCGATTAAAAAAATGAACAATTTACTTTTCTCATTTATTCGAAATTATTCACTTTTTTGGCGAAGTTGAATAAATTTAAATAAAGTTGAATTTATACATTTGTTAATAAAAAATATTTGCATTTAAAACATATTTTAAATAGGAACTTCTAAAGGATATCTTAGCTAATAAAGAAAAAAGATATTGCTCAAGAAAGAAAACAAAATTCTTTTCGAATAAAAGTATAATACTGTTTTTTTACATCTAGCAATCTACTTAAAATTAATTAATATTTTTGCCATATACTAATGCTGAAGTATTAACATCCTATTGAATACCTCATTAACGATGAAATCTTTCGGAAGTTAAAATCAAAATTCGAAACTTGTTAAACAATTTAAACAATCTATGCCCATGTGAATGAACCATATTTACTTCAGTACTGTATAACAATAATTCAGTCGTTTGCATATTCACTAACACAGCTTGTTCTTTCTAAGGTCATAAACATTTACTTTTTCATTACTTTTTTTTTTATTTACATATATTTTATTTCCTGTCACGGTGAAAAATTAAAGGATATTCGACAATTACAGAAAAATCCCGGTAGCAATGCAGCTAGGAAAATATCCGTAAATTTAAGAAGATATTTATTTTATGTTCTTGAACAAAATTTTAATAAAATAAAAAATTTTATTCTAAAATAACATAATGTTTATAATTAAGTATAAAAATAGGCACTCAATAATTAAGGAATATCTATATCATGTAGCTTTTACTTGTATATATATACTATTAGCTAGAAATTATATTTTTTTAATTTCTCAAGTCATTTCCAAAAGTAAACTTTTTATTTACAATAAATAAAATAATATTTTTATTTAATAAACATTTTTGTACGAATAATTATTTCCAGCGTATTTTTCTGCAATATCCTTTACGAAAATGTAAAAAGGGATATGAACTTTCACATAAAATAAGTATAAATAATAAATTCAGCTTATTATAACACAAAATATGACATTTTAATGGGTCCCTAAATAGCTCTAAAGAGACAAATTGTTCAACACAATATAATTATCTCGTAAAATATATCATTTTGTATCATAAAAGCCTGTAGGCATACTCGTATATTGAAAACAACTTCATTATATTTTAAGAAATATTTAAACATTTTTGGTTATTTATTTTCATTTATTCGCATTTCTTTTTCCTTCTGATGTAAGGTGGTCTGGTATAATAACGCCAGGCGGGGTAATAACGCCAAGTGCTTATATTATGCATAATTATAAAATAATCTGTTAATTGACACCGATGTACTCTGCGCAGACGGGTTTTGAGTCATATAAATCGCAAAAAACAGCTTAAAGTTAATTTGTTTTATTTGTAGGTCTTATTGCTTTTAGAAGCAACTAAAATTAACGCTTCATCTAAAATTTGCGATATACGTTTTATGATGTGAAGACTATTTTTTTATCCGAAAATACTTTGTTTATTGCATAAATTTGTAGTGCATTTCATCTACTTTCAAAATGTTGTAGAAGATTTTTGATATCTTCTCGAGATAATTTGTAGTTTAAAATGAACTGCGCGATAAGTATATCGGGGTAATAACGCCCATCCTTGGAATAAATACCCCGGTTGATTCCCAACAGCGGCCGAACTACATCCTAAATACTGTTTCATATAAACACAGTTAAAACCGTGCAATGTTTCTAATAATTCTATATAAACGGTCCTTTTTAAGCAAAAAGTAGCTTATAATCTGATACTCTTTTGCCTTATCCACCTCCCGCACCACCCCTATATTTTTCTTACACTATGACAAAAAATTGAGCATTTTCAATAGCTTAGAAAGCAATTTGTCAATTTCAAGAGCTGTAGAATTTGTATTTTTAGAATTGGGCAATCTGCATACCATTATTCCATCTTATTTTTTAGTTTTGTTCGCATGGCTTTATTACCCATATAGGTGGATAATAACGCCAAATAGCATGGGTCAAGAAATCACGCCATTACATTTTATGAATATATATCTGTTAATTTTTTATATATAGATAGTCAATGAGTTTCTGAATCAAATCCTATATTTGTTTGAAAAATACAATCTAAAACTAAGCCGTGAAAATTGGTAGAACCTTAACGTGGCGTTATTACCCCAGGATACCTTATTTTTTATCTTCGAAGGATGTAGAATTTCTTAAATGTAAAATAAATTAACTTGTTACATTAAATTTACTATAAAGGTATTTTTGCTATCGAATACATTTTATTGTAGTTAAACATTATCATGGTATTCGTATAACATTGCACCATATCTGTTCCTCCACTGTTTATTTACTCCACTGTCATTAGAAAATATTGGATGGTGAAAATTTTCGACTTCCGTTTTTCGATGCAATTATACTTTTAAGAAGGCCCGAAACACGATATGGTAGTTTGTAGGAAATGTATATATGTGTATCTGTCTGTAAATCTGCGACTATGTCACTCTATGAGTTTGTACGTGACAAAATATTTTGGACACTCTATCTCAAGAACTAACGCTCTGAATTTCACAAAACGTCAGATCCAGTTAAATACTGGTATAAACTGGTGATGATTACTTTTTGGTGTAAATCTCACAACAAGTAGCGTTGAAATAGTGGATTATTCATAATCATCGAATACTGTTACGTCAAGAACGAATGCACAAATATACATAAAAAGTCAGGTTCAGTCATTACCCGATATAAATTAGCACTGTTTATGTTTTGGTGTGAAATGCCCTTCACGTGGCACTTCTATGCTAAATTTTTTCGATTTCTTAATAGTTGTATCTCAAAAACTAATGCATGGATTTTCATCTAACTTCAAATTCGGTAATTCTTTGATAAAATATGGTCCTAGTATTTTTTTTTCTATTATTGACCAGCAGGTGGTGTTGTTATGCAGATTTTATTTTAAGATTTCCTCAATAGCTCTATATTTTAAACTAATAACGGCTTCCTTGAAATCGCTCTTTCACCAAACATGTGTTTTATCTAGAAGTTAGACATAGGTTGTTGGTGGTGAAATTTTGGTGTAAGTTACTTTATCGGTGGCCTGCTAATCTGCATTTTTCAGAAATTATTGTCCTGTGTAAGATAGAAGAATATTTTGTGCTTACATTTCCGACCTGTTCTTTTTTTCTTTAACCCTATGCCCTCGAGACATGATTCTTACTCACCACTAGTGTTGTCAGATGTCGTAACGGCAGATGCCACTACTAGTATCTTGGACACCACTAGTATCTTGCAGTTTATTTCGACATTTTGTTACACACAGATTATTTGAGCATTACATACACTGTTAAAACCATAGGTTGCATATCGCACTCCTAGGGGTGAAACGCTTGTCTTGCGAGAGACCTCCCTAAAGAAGCAAGAATTGCATCCCCAGGAGACCCATAGAACACCTCATTGCACACTAATAGAACCCTTAGGTCACCCAATGGCACCCTATGGGGTGCCGTGACGTGCCCTAGGAGAGCAATTCTGGCTCCCCTAGTGGGGGTTGGTCACGAGACATGCGTTTCATTCCTAGGAGTGCTATATGCAATCTGTGGATTTAAAAGTGTAAGGCGAAGAAAATTGGTTAAAAATACTGGTTTCCAGAGCATTTACAGCACTCATTTATGAGGGACACTAGTGGTCAGTGAGGATCCCCCCTTGAGTTCAAAGGGTTATGAGTATAACTCTAACGAGTATAATATAGTAGTGTTCTGAGTATAACACTTTGTATGCACGAAGCTGTTTATTATTAATTTTAAAATTGTTATTATTACGGTATTTTGTAATGTGAGCAATATGTATGTATCACATTTTTCTAAGTATATATTTTACATTGTATTTTCTATTGGTTTATTTACAAATTTTTAAAACCATTCATAAATATAATGCACATACAATGCGTGTAAAAGAGAATAAAGTGCTATCTTTGAAAGATATATAGTTTCAAAAACAAGCAAGTTCTTTAGATGTGAAAATAATTCATTCTAGTTCATAGAAAGTATTTCTGTTTTCTTCTTCACAGGATCAGTATTTGACTATTATCAAAGAAAACACCTTTGCTATAACAACAAAGGATTACGGGAATCTTTCTTATTGACTTTCAAACTTTGAATTTGTTTTTCTTTCATTGTATACCTGAAAGATAAATTTTCCATTAAACTATCATATATCTTCTTTAAAAGGTTTTTGAACCTAAGACGATTTTGTTCTATATTTGAGAAGAGTTACAGAGTTTTAATTATTAACTTAAGAAATGAGAAATTCAATAAATAATATTAAAAATAATTTAAATTGAATATAAGATCAATATTCGTAGTCGGATTTTTGCAATTATATTTCATTAAACACAACGTACTTTTGCAAACGCTTTCATCGTTTTACTAACTTCTTAAACACTACATTTCAAATTCGGTTGCAAAGTTATTGCCAGACGGCTTTATATATGGCAACATAAGTTCCTGTTTTAAGAGTGATTTATAATTTAAAAATTATAAGATCTCTTTACGTCATTTTATCAAGCTTTAAAATTACAAGATATTACTCTTTGGATAGCAGACAACCTATAATTAATTTATTTGACACAAATTCGGTTGCAAAGCTATTGCCAGACGGTTTTAAATGTGGCAACGAAAGTGGTTGTTCCAAGATTGGTTTATAAATTAAAAATTATAAGACCTCCTTACGTCATATTATCAAGCTTAAAAATTGCAAGATATTACTCTTTGGATAGCAGACAACATATAATAATTTGCCAGACACAAATTCGGTTGCAAAGTTATTGCCAGACTGCTTTAATTATGGCAACGAAAGTGCCTGTTCCAAGATTGGTTTATAATTTAAAAATTATAAGACCTCTTTACGTCATTTTATCAAGCTTAAAAATTACAAGACATTACCCTTTGGATAGCAGACAACCTATAATTAATTTTCCAGACACAAATTCGGTTGCAAAGTTATTGCCTGACGTCTTTAACTTACAATTTAAACCACTTTTGAAACAGGCACTCTTGTTGCAATATTTAAAGCCGTGTGGCATTAACTTTGCAACCGAATTTGTGTCTGACAAATTAATTGTAGGTTATCTGTTATCCAAAGAGTAATATCTTGTAATTTTTAAGCTTGATAAAATGACGTAAAGATGTCTTATAATTTTTAATTTATAAACCAATCTTGGAACAAGCACTTCCGTTGCCATATTTAAACTCGTCTGTCAATAACTTTGCAACCGAATTTGTGTCTGGCAAGTTAGTTATGGGTTGTCTGCTATCCAAAGAATAATATCTTGTAATTTTAAAGCTTGATAAAATGACGTAAGGAGGTCTTATAATTTTTAAATTATAAACCGATCTTGAAACAGGCACTTTCGTTGCCATATTTAAAGCCGTCTGGCAATAATTTTGAAACCGAATTTGTGTCTGGCAAATTTATTTTGAAGTTTTTGACCTGCATAACCCCTTCTCTCACAGGTAAACGTCTCCCAACTGCTAGACCACTAGCAAACGTACTACATTATTAAGGGGAAGAACATATTAAAAAATGAGCCTTGATAAAATCAGGTGACGAAAACTTTGCTAGCTCTTAGACTGTTTTAATCATTTTTCATGTAAAAAGATTGAATGTTCTAAGGTTTATATTATAAATTTATATTTGCATAACGGTGAAAATTTCGTTTCATCATATGATTTTTTTTTGTATATTATTAATATTCATTATTATATTTATTGCAATTAAATTATAATTATTAATAATTATTATTATAACTATTTTTTGTATATTATTAATATTCATTATCATATTTATTGCAATTAAATTATAATTATTAATAATTATTATTATAACTATTTTTTGTATATTATTAATATACATTTATAACTGATTTTATCAATGTCACCTTTCATAAAATATATTAAAAGGATCTTTTATTCAACGTGTGTATAATACATACTTCTAAAAATCTAGTTTTTGCTGCAGTTACCGGAGATATTTAAAAATCTTACACTATAGATTTAAAGAGAAAATAATTTGTTTATCTGAAACATGTTTATTTGCCAGTGTAAGGATTTTTTTTATTTAATATCATACTTTCATATCGCGAAATTTCGCAGAAGTTCAAAATAATTTTGCTAAGATAGATAAAAATTGAAATTAATGATATATGAAACAATGCAAAATAACAGAAAAATTTTGTTTATAACCACTCATGGTAAACATCTAGATAACACTATAACGCAAATCCCAGATGAAAGTAATACAAAATAGAATATATTTTGTCACAAGAAAAAAGCTGTTTTCTGCTTGGGATTTTTATGTATCTCATTGCTATATGTATGCAAATGTAAAAACAAAACTTAGATTTTTTAACTTTACTCTTCAAAAACTTCACAGATATTTTCTCTTTTCTAAACAAACTCATAAAGTAAATCTTTCAAATGTTTTTTTTTTCTTTCACTTATGCTGCATGACAGAGATTTATGAAGGAAGATATGTTTGTTTTAATTTCTATGTGATAAAGTTAGTTGCATTTTTTTCATAATCGATACATATATAAATTTAACATAAAACTTCAGTAAATGAAAAAATGATATATTAATGATTTTTCGCGTTTCACTTGCTGAATATATATATATATATAGAGAGAGAAAGAGAAATTGATCCAAAATAATCTGCCCAAATGAAAGGGCAAAACCAGCATACAAAGAAAAAATGCATTGGAATATGTTATCACAAACAACATGAGGTGCTGCTAGAGTGAATTTCATTGTAAACAAGTGAGCTGAATGTGAACGAAATGCGCCAATCGAGCGATTTGCCGTGTAAAATTTCAGTGTAATAAAACTTTCGCCTGTTTCAGCCGGTTTGTCAAGTGAAAACACATCTGCAAACACCTTTCACGCTGGTTCAATTGAGAAGGACGAAATGCGTTGCATTGCCACCATTATCACCAAATTTGTTTCCACTCAATTTTTTCTTACGAGTATTTTTTTTTAATTTATTTACGGAATATCTTTTATCTTTCTAACCAATGAACAGGCCCCTACTTGCCGACATACTTTAGATTAAAGGGCTAGAAGCTGGTATCAGGGCAGGTGACCGCCTAATCGCCGCGTAGGGGCAATAAAACTGATATCTTCGCTTCGCATGCCATCATATCTGCAGTACTTGCTTCTCGTTTGAGCATACCTTGTTTTGCCGGTTACTTAACGTTACATCCTTTTGTTTATACTACAAATAGTTACTCAAGTTGGTTTCGTAATTTAGAACCTCGATCAGATGGCGAAACCTTCACCTGGAAAGGCACCTCCAGAGGTGTAATTCACAGGTAACTTGGAGGACTTTGCACCCACGATGGATTTTGCATGCACCAGGCGTCATTAGCATACATGACGGAATTTTAGCCATCAAAGTGTCAAACCACTAAGAGAAGTACCCAGTCGGCTATATAGATTATGTGCTTTGTTGGTAATCTTTGTGGTTTTATTGCTCAGTAAATTATTTGTGTGATTTTTTTGCCGCACACTTAGTTCTAATCATACCATTTATGAAATACTTGTTTCATCAAAGGGAGACTTAGAAGCAAAAATCTTTGTGGCAGCACAGGTAATTTCAGCACAGGTGAGGCAGCACAGGTGCTTGAAATACACCAGATAAAATTTAGAAGTTGCGCCAGTTCATACAGCGTCAATGTAATACGTATTTTCAGGCATCTTGCAAAAATTTCGGCTATGTCTTGCAGTAGAACGTATTTTAAAAGCATAACAAGTGTGAAAATACAGTATGAATAAAATGACGTTGAAATATTCTGGGTGATCCAAAAGCCAGGACGAACTTTAAAAACGAATAATTCGAAAACGAATCAAGATACAAAGATACGGTTTGAACAAAACGGATGGAAAACAAACGGGGTTTTGTGTGACTATGAAAAAAATAAATGAAAAAAATTTTCACTAAAACTTTCAATGAAATATTGAATATCAACCACTAACTTATACATGGAGGAAGGACAAAATTATTGTATTTACGTAATTGTTAACGATTAAATTTAACTTATATTTATCATTAAATCGCGGCCAGTGCTCTAAAGGGAAAAATCATGAACCAGAAAGTTATTTCAAAATAGTCGTTGTCTTTCTTTCTTTCTGTTTAAAGAAAGTACAGACAAATTTATTTTTAGTCTCGCGGAAAAAAAAAAAAAAAAAAAAAAACTTTTTATGATTTTAAATTACAACAAAAAAAAGTTATAAGGAACACATTCAGCTATATATATATATATATATATATATATATATATATGAGGACCCCAGAAGCCAAGGGATACAAGTGACAAAATTTAGATTTCGAGTAAATTGAGTTCAAAGTTAAGCATCAATTGTAATTGAATGAATTGAGATATGAATCTTCTGCTTATTTCTTAAGGATCTTTGAACTCTTGTTTCAATGACTGTTTAGAAAAAAGTGGAATACAATTTTTCTTTCTATTTATAACTGAGCAATATTTATCATCTTTCGGCACTTGTAGCCCTTGGCTTCCAAGCAGTAATGAAAAATTCTTCAAAGCTAACGGGTACAAGTGCCGAATGAGCACAAGAAATGGAAA
The DNA here is from genome assembly GCA_964019185.1 of Maratus speculifer. Lineage (NCBI taxonomy): Eukaryota > Metazoa > Arthropoda > Arachnida > Araneae > Salticidae > Maratus > Maratus speculifer. Next base: position 254,725,787 of record OZ025295.1, on the reverse strand, counting down.
ATTATGAAATAAAAAATTGTATTTATGAAAAAATTAAGAACAATGTTGATACAAATAAATGAAAGGACAAAATTTTGTTTTAATACAAATTCTAAATACGGAAAAATTATGAAATAAAAGATGAATTTATGAAAAAAATATGAACAATGTTGATATAAATGAATGGAGGGAAAAATTTTTGTTCTAACATAAGTTTTAAAATTTTCATATAAATTATTAAACATTGAGATTTTATATTTTTAACAGTTTCCAACAATGTTGAAAAGGAAATATGTTTCTAGTTTTTCTGTCCGTGCCTTAACTCTCGTAAATATATTCGGATTGCCCTGACATTTTTGTGAATTATTCACGTTTAGCTCAACACGAACCTATTGCAAATGAAGTTTCTAACATGATAAGTTTATTTACAGGGGCAATCAAAAGTTTTCCGTTAAATTACGGGTTATGGGAAAAATTGTTTCAAATGAATTTTAAAGATGTTACAACCTGTCAAACATATTAAAATGTATATGTATTTACGAATTGTTTTAAAATAAACATTCTGTAAAATATGAGGTGAAAAGAATAGATATTTTTTATTTACACGGTTACACAAAAGATTTACATTACCTAATGATAAAGAGAGAATTTTTTACAACATATTTTAATTATATTACAATTTTCATGTATAACAAAATGTATATATACTGCTGAGGCTTAATATAAGTTATTAGGAACATAATACGCAGTACTCAGTACTTACGGAGACACAAAAAATATTTCAAATAGTATATTCTATCCAAAGTACTGTATATTATCGATGATGGCTGATGAATGGACGAAATATCTTTTTAATTATGATTTGCGCTTTTAAGTTTTACTAAATTTATACATATTAATATATATGCTATAGTTCATATAAATGCTGTAGTTCATATACAGGACTATACGAAAGATTTCGTAAAGGTTACTGTTCGTAAAATTTACTTAAAGATTGCTTTTAAATAAGTCATATATTTCTATGCTGAACTGCATCCAGTTTACTAAGAAATACTTGTAAAATATAGGTAAAGTGATATATAGTGTCACGCACAAAATTTTATACATAGTCATCTATGGTTGATAATTTCGGGAAATGTGATTTCAATAGTCTTAGGAGTGTTTTAGTTTGAGCTAAATTTTAGCTAAATACTGGTGTATAATAAAGGTTCAAAGTAAACTACAGGATAAACAAAAGTATACAAGTGAGTTTCCATCTATTTGTAAAAACTGCTGAAAAAGAAATTTCAAACTGTTATGCGTTTTCTTGCTAAACTAAATTTCCCCATTATGCAGTATGTATCAAACGACAGATAAAACACACGGCTGTTCAAAATTATTCGAATACATGATTGGTAATGGACAGTAACACTCTATTACCCTAAATAGCAAAGATTTTTAAAAATTTCAGAGCGTGTTGGAAAGTGTTTCATAATCTACACTTAAAGCCTGATTTTCTTCCATATTAACAGTTAAAATACATTTATTTAATGTATAAAAAAAGCAAATGGTCTTGTATGTCTCTGGTCGCGCTTCTGCTGTAGACGTTAACGGATACAATTGCACTTGTATTCTTTGGCCTCCACGCGTTTCACAGTTTTGGGAAAGAGGTTAAGTAACTGACCCCTAAAACGTAGTATATAATTAAAAAATCACTCATAACTTCTTACCTACAAATAAATAGACTTATTTCCGGATAGTCTGCGCACTTAACTCATTTTTTTCAATTTTGTCACTTATACCCCAAGGCTTCTGGGATCCTCATATATATATATACATATACTAAACAAAAACTTTTTGCTCTATTTGTTTATGTATGCCTGTGTGTGTGTGTGTTTGTTTGTCTTCGATGACTAGCAAAATTTACTGTGTCCTAAAGTCTGAAAATAAGAGTGAGGATAGTCCACTAGGATAGCTATCTCTTAATGGATATGTGGCTCATTTTTTTTATAAATTTTAAGGACCAAGTCGCATTCCCTTGTTTAAATTCTTATGCGCAATGTTCTTAATAACATGCACCCTTCTCCCCTTTTTTTATTCAGATTAATTTCAAGCACGCTCAGTGGAGTGTCACTTGTTGTTTATGATAGGGACGTTAAACGCATCCCGGTCATTTTTATCATCCATTTTTTAAATGAGGCTGAACCGGGGGGAAATATTAATGTTTTTTTTCGTAACAGTAACAATATATTTTAATAAATTAACGAACTGGAACATCGTTCCTGTTTCCTCTGGTACATTTCAATGTCTGGTACGGTCAAGATCTGGTACCGTTCCGATCTTCCAACAATTAGACTCTCAATAATCTTATCCCGCCCCTCCCAATCAGTTGCCAGATGAGAATGTATGTGCATCATCTTTTGCGGAAATCTCTCAAAGAGAGAGAAAAAAAAGAGTGTTATTCCTAGAAGTCAGACTATTTGCTAGTTAGCAATTAACGGCGTTACAAACAAATTTGTTCGCAAAAGTAAAACAAAATATATGTATATATATTAGTTTGCGATTATTAAGCAATAATTCTTGATAAAAATATTTCATATTTTAAATAAAGATATCAATTCATTTAGGCTTTTCAAATTGCCTAAAATCTTAGTTACTAAAATTACATTTCATGCAATCAAGAAAAATATTTCCCGTCATTAATTAAATGAAAAATGGTGCATATTGTACTTTTTATGCACATAAAGATTTCATACAATTTTTAAAGACTGTTAAATGGATAGTTAACTGTAAATTCATTTCATTTAACACAATAAGAAAATAAAATGGTTTTGTAACAAATTCAAATTTTATTAATATTTTATTTTATGTAACTCAAACAGTATTTCTGTGTAATGATGTAATTTTAAAAATGATTTTCACACCAAATCCTGATACAACAAAAATATACTAATTTGTACAATGGTGTGTTGTCGATCATAATAAAGAATTTTAATATTTTTACAATGTTAAAATAATACAGTGCTTTTAAAGAATTTTTTAATCCCGCGAGAAGTGGTAAATCACCAAACATCTGCAACTCGTACCGTCGTATAAGAATTTCATAAATAACGGATTTAATTATTTGTTAATAAATACTCGCAAAATATGCCAAATCACTTTGAAACTGATTGGTTGTATTTATGATGGCCAATTTTCAATATGAGGGACATATCAAGGGAGGGGGGGGGGGTTGCCCTCCGTGAAGGTCATTCTAAAGGAACCTAACCCGTATTTAAACAAGAAAATCCAATATTCGGAGAAAACCACGGGCAACTTCGAACGATTATGTCGACGGGCGCGATTGGGTACAAACTCAGCACCTCATATCTACCAGGTTCGAGATCTCTTGACCGCTGGTGAGTACCACTATGAAACTGCAACAATGAAATATTTCAAAGAGTAAAAATTAGGAAAGTGAAGACTTAAGAAAAGACTAAGCAAATGTATGTATTTTTTTCATTAATTCATATAATAAGAGCACATTTTACTTAGCCTGAAAAGAAAAAATCGATCACAATTTCTGAAAAAAGAGAGAGAGAGAGAGCAAAAAAGCTTTATTTTAGAAATGATTCATTTAGATTTTATTTCTCAATCATAAATAAAATTCATTATTTTAAAGAAACTATCTGTTCCAATCTCTTGCCTTTTTAATCTCTGAAAACAATGTTTTTATTCACGAAAATAAAATTTTATAGGGGATGTCTTCAGAAACTTTTTTCACCATTCATTGTGTGTCAAAATATAGTTCATAATCAATTTTCTAACTACAGAATTTTATTGGATTTTAAGCAATAAAAGCTAAAAGGGTATTTTTATCATTTAAAAATACAATTTCATGTAAAAATTTTAAAATTCGAAGGCAATATGTTATAACAAATAATTATTAATAATTTATTTGGAGTTATTAATTTAAATTTATGTCGAATGTATGCAAAAGGCACAAAAAATGAGGACATTTCCTAGTTTTGAGTTTCAAAAGGGGAGAAAAAAATGCATCTAAACCTTAGAAACCTTTTTATTTTATTGACCCTACATCGTAACGGTCAGAACGCGCGTCCAGAGTACCAAGGTTACCCGGGTTCAAATCTGGCAGAAAAAAAGAAGGTAAGAAATTTGTTTCAGAATGCTCTATGTAAATACGTCTGAATAATAAGAAAAAAACAACATTCGCGTTTTCTTCTAAAAATAAATTAAATTAAAACATAGCTTCTTTTTAAAATATTAGTTACCTTGAATTTTCCCAAAGTCCTCCTATATCACTTCCTAAAATCTTTTCCAGAACCTCCCGGTGAGGACCATGAAGGATGGCCTAGGGAGCTCTCCAGGATGCTGTAAAGCGGACGTTTTCAGTTCCTGAGGACATCCTGGTGACAATTTTCTGCATCCTCAGGGACGCCTGGGGAATGCCGGTCCTGGGATGTGAATCCCCTCCCCAGTACATCATGGGAAGTCAAGTGTGCTATATGGGATATGTAAATAAATATATGTAAACAAGTTATGAAATGCATTGCAATTCAAAAATAAATTTTAAACGTATAGTTAAACATTTTTAACAAAACGGAATTATACTGGATTACAATAATTATCTAAATAGGAATTTTACCAAATACCGGAAGCAGCGCCAAGTTGGCTTCCCTTCTGGCGAGTAATTTTTGCCGCCAGACTTGACAATGGTGGACAGGATAATCAAGTAGTAGCGAATTGTGTCAAAGAAGCATCCCTATAACTTTCAATTGATAACCTTATTAACTAAAAGTTTACTGAGTCGGATTAACGAAAAGTGAATTATTTATTGTAATGCTTTTCATTGTGATTTCCTTTAAAGCTTTTTATTTTAAGTCAGCTCTCAAAAATTCCTTTCGCAAATACAACTGTAAGTATTCTAAGTATTCTTCTTATTTTCTACAAATATATATAAAAAAATTACACCCAAAAGCTGATTATAACTTTATTTTCAAATTGTTCTTTAAAACTTTCTCTTAGCAGAATTGGAATTTGTTTGCCTTAACATACATTCAAAACTTTTAACCATTTTGCTTATGATTAAAATTTTATTTGCTATAGTATTCAAGAAAACTTTTTTAATAAAACATAATATAAGATATCTAATTTTACATATAGATGATAAATGTCACTCAGAACATATTTGGACATGATTCAACCAATAGTTTATGAGATCTCAAATGAAAACTATGGACTCACATTAAATATAGGTTTTTATAGAATCTTGAGTAGAGAGTCTGAGGTAGGTGTTTCTGATACTAATTTTTTTTTATTTTGCAGTGCGGACAAATTTGTATCTTGAATACAACAGGACCATAAATTTGGAGGCATTAAAAGTTAATATTTTGCTGTATTGTTTTATTTTTTACTATTATTTTTCCGGTATGAATATTTCAAAAAAAAATTTTACTACAAAAAACGAAAATCTATCTTTTAGTCTAATTAGAGTACCAGCTACTCCGCGGCTTTGCTCGCGAAACAGTACTAATGTGCCAACTGATATACCGTAATTTCCGGTGTATAAGCCGCGGAGCAAACAATCGTTTCTCGACCCAGAAAATTTTTAAAATAAAATTTAACATTTTAGATCGCGGTAAATATGTATCTTTAATTACCGAACAAATTTTCTGGGTTCAAAAATAATTGTTTGATCTGCGACTTATAAACCGGAAATTGCGCTATGTCTACTTTTTATTAAAATAACTTTAGGAATAAATCTAAAATTTTCATTTAAACCAAAGTTTGACTTATCTTCATTATTACACTGTCATTATTGCGCGCCGAAAAGCAGACTGAAATTTATGATAACTAAAGGTAATTATATATAAATAATAATTTGGAGGATATTTTAAAACTTTTATGCTCAATTCATACGCTCATTTCAGCATTCACTTAAAATTAATGCAATTTTTAGAAACCATCTTCTTAGTACGCTTTTCATATCAAAATTAACCATCATGTCAAATTAAAAGATTCTTATCTAACGGTCTACTATTTCTTTAAGTGTTGTGGATCCTATACAAAATGCTTATGTTGAAGCAGTGACTATCACCATTAATTGTCCAAGGTTAATTTTGAATTCGGTTTGGTATTTCCTAATATTCCATGGAAACTTAAATTTTAAAAGGTTTTTAGAACGTTTGTTGTACCTGAGAACCCAGGATGTAGCCACCCCCCCCCCCCTAAATTATTGAAATTGTAAGATCAAAATATATCACTATTGATTCGACACAATTACTTTTATAATCGGTTTGCTATTCATTGAGATTGCATAAGAAATCGTATTTTAGAATTTTTTACAGTGCTTTTTTCTCCTTCTTTCGCGTCGCAACTTTTAATTTTCAAACTTACTAATTAAGTATTTTATGTCCGACTTTCATTAGAGGACATTTATAACATAGTAACTACAATTCCATATCCAACATGCCATGCCATAGTTTCTAGCCTCGTTAGTATCATAAGAAATCGCAATATAGAATATTTTTTTTGCTGCTGTAAAACTTTGGTGGTAGTAGCACCAACATAAAACATAGCTTATGTTTGAACAGATTCTATCATCAGAAATTTGCAACCATTATTTTTTTAATCAATTTCATATTTCATAAGACTGCATACAAATCCTAATTTAGAACTTTTTCAGAACACTTTCGGTTCAATTCATCCTTTTAAATTTGGAATTCTCTTTCAAATCTGTTTTAGAAAGCATTTGCTATTTTTAAGTAAGATTATGTCATATTTAAAAATGGACGACTCACTTGTACAAAAAAATCAGTTTAGATTTTTTTTTGCTCTTGCAACCCTCTGGTTGTAGCGACAACAACATAACAGCCTATATTATAACAAGGACTTTAACCATTAATTTGACACCATTACTATTGAAACTGGTTCGATATTTCTTGTGATTACATAAAAATAGTAATTTAAAACATTTTTTGAACACTACTCGTGCTTTTCTATACCTTTTGCACTTCGATTTTTTTTTTTTTTTTAAACTGTCTTTGACGAACATTTACATCTTATAAGAATATACCATGCTAAATTTCAAGTTGCTAGACACTGTAGTTTAACAAAAATCACAATTTAGATTATTTTTTGCTCCTGAACCTCTAGGAGGTGGTGACACTGATATGAAATTAAGCCTATTATGAAGCAAGGACTATCACCATCAAATATCAACCATTACTTTCGAAATAAGTTTGAGAGATCATGATATTGAGTTGAAATCACCATTTAGAATTTTTGTAACACTTTTCGCCGAATTTCACAATTTTTGAATTTTGATTTATTCGGAAATTGATCCACCGAAGTTTTGACTAAATTTAACGTGGCAAGCCTCCTACAGTCCCGACTTCGCTTGCAGAGATTTTTTTTAGGTTTTTAACTCGGGTCAAGATAAAAATGAAATTTTTCGACATGATTCCAGTGATCAAGACAGCTTGACGAGGTCTTTTTTTTAAACAGCGTTGCTCGCGAAATCTTCCTAGGGGCTTATAAATAATGACAAAATACGCTGGCAGCGGTGTTTTGATGCCCGATGTTCCTATTTCATAGAATTTTATCTCGCTGTAGAAAAAGATTTGATAGTTTGTGTATTCTGAGATCAGTCTTAAAAGTTTTTGAACATAACCTGCATATACATCATGGTTCGTACGGATCCTGGAATTTCATGACCAAGAAATTCTTCTGTACCGGTATTTTCTTATAGAAAATCTCTAATTAACTAAGACGACTTTTCGCGTTTTTGAAGTATATTTATTTTTCTATAAAGAAATGCTGGTATTCCGCATGAGAAATAACGGTACCCGTACGAACTATGTACATATATATATAATATATTTTTCAAAGGCTAAAAATGTCAAGGAGAACTTTTTTTAATCAACTATGACATTTTTATCGAAAGTCTTTTATCCTGTATAATATGCATTCCTAAATCTAACAAAAAGTTTGAAAATAATTTTCTTGAATTTAATACAATTCGTTTCGAATTCTAGGTTTTTTTTATTTTATATGTAAGAGAATTCCTTTTAGATATAGTATTATTTTAAACAGAGGACAACAACTATATGACTTTTCATTTTAACCTGTCACACGATGACAAATAATTTTCCTGTCTGATGTGTAAGAAACTGCGAAGAAGGAAAATATTTAAAATCTGAAAAGCAATTCTTCTAAAGAATCTTTATTTTAAAACAGTTGCATTTTTGTTTAAAATTTAAACTGTCAAAAATATGTATAGTAAGTTCTCTGTAAGGCGGTCAATGTGAAAGACGTAAATTTGTCTAACTCTAAAGTAGTCTAAAGTCCCTCCAAACCCCTCGACTATGAGTAAAATTTGTCTAAAGCCGAATATTATCTACTGCGAAAACTTTTCTCGTTTTTTATCTATTCCCTCTTAAAAGGAGCTTAATGTTTAATTAAGTAGCAATATCTGTAGTGTTCAACTATATATCATTAAACTATTGCGCGCGGTGGTACATCTATGAAACCACTTAATTTTAAACCCGAAACGATACATTGCCACCGGAATTTTGGTTAAAAAAAATTCGGTTTGTTGAATTCCTGTAAAATAGCTTTTCTTTAGTTGTAAAACAGCTTTACCTGTAAAATAGCTTTTCCTTAGTTCTTTAGTTTCACAACTAAAGATGTTTGAAATTTTAATAATAGATTTTCACAAGTAGAGGAATTAGAACAATATACAAGTAACATGAAACAAAATAAAACGACGTTTTTTTTCGTAGTAATATTTTCCCGTCATTCACGGATATTTTTGTTCAATTTAGGAAAGTCCTTTTATTTCAAAATTCTGAATCTATACCGAAAATTTAGAAAAAATAATTTGTGCAAAAATGACAGAAACTCCAAAAACACCAAATGTGGTAACATTAATGGTCACCCCTTTAATGGTGAATTATTTCTTTTAAAGAAATACTTTTACTACTATTTACATGAAGTAATGTTAGTATATGTGTATGTATTTATTATATGATTTCATTTATGGTTAGGCATTTAGTAATAATAATTATTATTATTTGCTTTATTCTCTTTGCGCATTTGCGATTCTTTTATTTTAAACATATATTTCACCCTATAAATTTAAAATAAAAGTTACTTTCCTGAAAGAATCCTGTGTAATAAAGCGTAAAATGTATTAGAAAATTGCAATATAAGTTAAATCTTATTAAATATTTAATCTAACTAAATATTCTTAATAAATATTTTCTAAACAGCTCCAAAAATTATTCTTTTACCTATTGTCATATGAAAATAACTTAAATAGTATGCAAAACAACAACAGTTGCTATCTTCCAAACGCCGACCCAGTGCCGTGGATGGTAGCGGAGGCTGCTCCCACACCGCTGGTCCCTGGTTCGAGTCCAGCTAGCGGCATGGGTGTCTGTGTTGTCCCTGTGTCTGTATATATATATACTGGATATTCTGTAATAAAAAGTGTTATATATGGTTTCTTGTGATCATTGGAGGTTATGCCGGCGTATAGCTGTAGCGCCTACCTCAAAGCAAATAAATACAAAATGCAAATATCTTCCAGACAATGAAATATTCAGTAAACAATAATTAATCTATTTGGATATCTAGTGTTAATGTTATCAACGTAAAATTATATTTTTTCTTAAAACTGAAAAATAATTCGGACCCAAAAGGGTTAATTCGTGACATGCGTTTTCAGCATTCAAATGATGGATTTTTTATTGGTCAAGAAAATAAATTTCGTATAGTGTACATAATTAAGGACAAACATTTTTTAATGATATCTATAAAATTGCTATTACACGTAAAATTTTCAAGCTACAAAAGGTGCCAGCGACTCGTCAGTTTCCCCGCTGTTTATTGGCTGTTCGAGCAAAGGGATTTCCATCGTCAGATTTCAAAGTATTTGATTGGCTGTTACTGGCAACTCGCTTCGTTTTAGTCGTCAAAGAAGACAGAAACTTGCTATCAAAGCGACTCCCCTGGAGGCATAGGATGTAGAAGACTGGAATTTGAAGGGAATTTCACCTCTCGTGTAATAGCACTTTAAGAAACGTATAAGCATAAACGTGAGATCGAGGACGATACAAATTTATTGACTTTTAAGTCTTTGAATAAAATTTTCAGAAAATTATACTTTAAAACATTAGTAGCATGAGAACACGATTTTTTTTCGGATGAAATTTGCGTTCACGTATGCATATTTAAATTGTCTAAGGGCCACCAAGTCTTTATTATTTTTATTTTTTTAATATTTTAATCTTATCCATTAATTATTAATATCAAAATTTTAATGAAAATCTGAAAATTTTATCCAAAATGGCCCAATTTTCAATTTTTTTATTTTTTAAAAAACATAGAAAATATGAGCCGATGGTACTTAACTATATCATTATTTTTTTTAATGAAACATACTTTTTTTTTTGTTGTTGCTGATGATGTTTTTAAAGGAATTGTTGGTCTGTGTCACCGCGAATGCAGATTTCGACATAATGTATGAAGAAATTATACAATTTCTTCTTAAAAACGTGAAGCAATAAAAACGACGAAGAATTATAAATGTTTCATTCAATTTTACATCTATTGTTAAAATATATATATATAATAAAATCCTAAAATATATGAATTTCTCTTCGCCGTGATCGTATGCTGGGCTTTAATTATAACTGTCGTCCCAACTTCAATGCCTTGCTGATGAGTTGCAGAAATTTCAAATTTTTAAAGTATTTCCTAGAAATTAAACAAACAATTTAAATAAAATTTCTTAAGAGTACTTACATGGTTAAAATTTTTCGGAATAAAATGGATAAAAACTATAATGATGAATTTTTTATATAATTATTTTATTATCCTATACTAAATCTATTATACAAAATATATTATACAAGTTATATTTTTGTATAATTATAAATATTTTGTATGATTATTAATATTAGTATACATAATTTCTTCTTTTTTATGTAAAAAGTTTTAAGTGTATAAAAATTTAACTGTTTTGTGTTGACTTTAAATCAATAACACGTCTATCAAATAAGAAGTAGATTTCACAGTGCGTTTTCATTTTAGAGATATAAGATAGAAGACTTTTTACAACAGTCTGAATTTCATTAGTCTAGTGTCATTCAATGTCAAGAAATATTTTTAGCTACTGTTCACTCAAAGTTCGCAATGGATAGAAAATTCTAGAATGTTTCGTAACAAAAGTTCTTAGCTTTTATTTTTGAATTCACCAGCATTCACTTATTTTATTTTAAAGTTTCATTTATTCCTTAAATTCTGTTGAAAAATGAAAATAATATTTGCAAAGCATTGAAAGAAATATTTTAAAATAGTTAATTTAAAATGTACGTTCTCTTTCAAAAAATATGCATCATTACATTATTAATCTTATAGAAATAAAATTTTCATTGGTTTTAAAGTGTGTAATTCTACAATTTATTGTGTTAATAATGCTACAGTTTTGAATTTTCGGTATCTTCTTTTTTTATGCTTCAGATAACGAAATGAGTATTAAAAGGAATAAAGATTTTTTTGTAATTTTTAACTGTGGATACGATATTTATATAACAACACTTATAACAAATGGTAATAATTAAGAATGAAATAATAGAGTTAATTATTCAAACTTGAATGACCATAATGTTACTAGCATAATTAAACAGAAAAATTCTTTTTTCGTGAAAACACATTTTTTTATTGGAATTATGTTGCCAAAATACACATTGAAAACGGAAGTGCTTTTAATCACAATCATTTTCTTACTTCTTTAAAGAGAGATAGCTATCTACATTTGTCTATTTTTATTATTTAGTCTCTATTACTCAGTCTATCTCAGTAATGCACTGAAGATCACGCAATTTCAAATTTACATCCTATAACAAATTTAACGTCTTATTCGAAATTCATGTGTTGTTACTCATGTCTTTGGATCTATATAAAAATTTTCAAGTAAAAAAAAAAAAAAAAAAAAAAAAAAAAAAAAAAAAAAAAAAATCAATAGGTTATGCACTTTAAGAGATTGAGGCAATATTCACGTACAAAAATCAAAATGCAAAAAAGCCATTCAATAGGGTTTTCAGGTAAAGCCAGAAAAAATAAAACAGTTTTCTTCCTTGTTACTTCAATATTATATTTTAATAGATGTATATTTTTAAATGCTATTTTCCGTATTCTTAAACAATGAGTATTCATGACAAGTATCCATTTCAAGAAATGGGTTGCGAGACCCAGCTTTACAGTCATTTGTTTTGATTAATGTTTACATTTGTAAAAACAATTAATATTCTTACTTTGAAAAAAATATAAGAGTAACATAACTGAATTGAAATTTTTAAATTAGAAAACATGTTGCTATCGTTGATTGTCATAGTTACAAAAATACTGCTCATAAGTTCGAGTAGTTATAACTTTAATAATAAATGTTACTGTAACATTGGAGACACTCAGCAAATGATTTTATCTAGCAAATATTATCGTTATATTGAAGTCTCTCAGGAACTGATTTTATATTCTTTTCGTTTTTATAGTTATATTTTTATGCAGAAATGTTATATAGAACCTTACATTTTCTACAAATACATATCTTTGACTCCTCTATCATGTAATAAACTCGTATTCATATATAGACAGTGTAGAAGCATTGCTACTTGGTATCCCATCATATTCTCATATTTACATCTGTTTATATTTACACAAAGCAAACACTTTTAAAAGGTTTTACAGGTATTCAAAGAAATCAGGCGAATGAGACAATTTTTAGTATTTTCTGCCACTTCTATCAAAAAATCCCCATTGTAATCTATTTATTTTTTATATTTTGTGTTTCTCTTACAATCTAAGTCACCAATTAATTAACGGAATATTCTTATAAATTAATGTATTTATTCTTATATTTTGATGAGATGAACAAGGAATATGTTGCTGTAATTTTCCGTCCAACTAAAGCAACATTTCTACTTCTGTACCTTTTTTATAAGTAATGTTTAAGCAACTTAGATTTCAGTTTATTAAAATCAATGACTTAATTAGTTTGATCTTGGAATTGAGCACCGGACGAAAAAATAACTGAATATCCTTAAATCTGAAGGCACTATGCACCGTTTCGGTTACTTCAAAAGTTAAAGTAGGCATCAGAACTCTCGAGAATTCCTCAATTTTCATTTATCTGGAGTCGCACGTTTATGTGATTTGTACTCTATTTCGCATGGAGTTTTTTCAGTCCAGTTTTAGACATGTTTCTGATTAAAATATTATAAACGTTTGTGAAGATTTTAGAAATGCGCATCCATATATATATACGGATGTGCATTTCTAAAATCTACACAAACGCACAAACGTTTATGATATTTTAATCAGAAACATATGTAAAACTGGACTGAATATAATATATATATATATATATATATATATATATATATATATATAAGCAATTCAGAGGAAACTTTTTGTTTCTATAAACTAACGAATTTTGCCGTACCTTGGAACTTACGATGACATGCTTCAATGATAACAATATGCAATAATTTGATTCACTGCATCAATCACCTAATGTATGTGCTTTAAAAATAAAAGATTAAAGCACTTTGTTAATCCTAAGTTAAATATATATTTGAGATATGAGGTACCTAAAATCATTAAATAAATAAAATGGTATAATTAAATGTCACCTAAATAAATGTATTTGTATGTCATATTTAAATCATTTCTATTAGAACTTATAAGTAGTGTTCTTTATTGTTATTTCTATAAAAAGTTATAACAGTCCATAACTTACTCTTTACAAACAACTTTTTTATTCATTGAAAATAAGCAATAAATCTACATGTTTATTAATACTTAGAATTTTATATAATCTACTATTCAACACATTTTTTATTATTATTTTGCCAGGAGTACAGTCTAGAATAAAGGTACAATTTCGTCTCTTTTACTAATTGATGACAAAGACTATTAGTCCAGTCAAAATAGACATTTAACCTAGGAAAAATTAGCGAAGAGCTGAAAATTTGCAAAAACGTTTAGAATATCATTCTAAGTAAAATCCCAAAAATCTTAATCAATCTGGCTGGAGCAAAAATTTTTATTCAAGGTCAAAGGTCAAAGATACAAAAAATTCGTTTTTACTTACCCGTCATACGTAGTATAGGGTACATCTTGCAATCGTTTTTAAAATCGAAAATTTTTTTGACAGATTTACACGTTTCAGACACTGGAGATTTCGAAAAACATATTTTTAGAAAAAAAAAATTGCCGTCCGTCTGTCTGTTTGTCTGTATGTCTGAAAACGAACAAATTGTGATCTCCTGAACAAATTGAGATAGAGACTTGAAATTTTGTATGTACTTAGTATATAAGAATGGGACGAAGCCTATTTCATATCAGTAACCTCGATTATCCGGAACTATTTTTTCGGACTCTCGAGAAATTCGTTCTGATGAAAGGTATATAAAAATTTCCGTAATTTTTTATTTTAAGGAGTGATCGTAAAAGGCAATAAAATAACACAAATTTTGCATAAAGAACGAAATCGATCGAATTATTAGTTGCTGAGATATCTGTAATCCTGTTTTCCACATTCTTGGATTTTTCATGACCCTGTATTTCATTCAAATTTCATTTCAAAGATATGTTTTAATTGGAAATGAAACGCTTAATCCGACGCAATAAACTGTTAGCTAATAAGAGTATTATTTTTGGAGTTATAAGGATGTTTCTTTTTCGCAATTCAGTACTACTTTAGTAATTTGGCGTGTTGTATAATTTATCGAAATCGATTCATCAGAAACTCATTCATAGAGCATTACTATGCATAATAAAAATATTTAAATCACGTTTAAATTTTGTTTTGGAATTGCAATGCATTTTATAAATACAAATGTTTTATTTTCATATATTTTATAAGCATATATATGATGGGGGTGGCCCCCAACGACTAGTTTCAGATATCTGTTAAATAGTAAGTTTTATCGTATAAACATAGTTATTATATAAATTTAAGGTTATTATAAAAAATGAAATTTTCTACAAAAAAGTCTTTACACTTTTAAGAGGCTACAAATCATTCAAACGAAAAGACCCATTCATTAATACTAATCCTATGAGAAAAAATTATAAAGATGTCTTGGTTGCATTTTAATATTTTTAAAGGTTTTTTTTATCAATGGATAGCTGAAATCGATTTGTATGCAAGCCGTTTTATACTTTTTTGATTTTGTTTACAGGTATTTTTTACGAATACGCTTTCATTTTCGGAACCGGTTTGGAAAGCAAAAGCACTCTCTTAAAAAATATGTGCAACCAAAATCGGAAAAATAAAAAACGGCCTGCATTCAGATCCATCTCAGGAATCCAATGAAAAAAAAAATCATTTAAAAACACTGAAATGCAACCGAGATATCTTTATAAATTTCTTCCATAGAATTAGCATTAGCGAACAGATCTTTTAATTTGATTGCATTAGCCTCTTAATAAATTTATCTTACTTGTTAACTATTCATCTGCGAATTATGTTTCTTGTTTTATTTCCATCTTCTTCCTCTGGCTGCTAAGTTTCTGTTCATTGCTCTGAGAAATCCGATGGATCTGGTATTTCTTCACTGATGTCAGAAGCATCATCATCTGTTGTGTTTGTGGCAACATTTAAACATAATTGGCCGTGACAATTGTTATATATTGGTGACCAAAACAAACCAAGTTTTTTTCACCCATAATTTAAATTGCAACCCTTTGTGCAGTAACAAAAAATTGTATGGAACAATATTTACGGTGCAAGCGAGAGTAGAGTTTTAATTGGCTCCAAATCGTTATTGTTCAATACCCAGTTTATTACCTAACCATATTTGGACTTGAAAATAAACTCGGTACCAATTTTGGAGAGCAGCACTAGATGTTAGTGGAAGAAATGATACCTGAACAACTTTATTGTGCAGTGTACTCTTTGCAAAACTTAGATATCTGTTGCTGTCTTTAGAATGAATGTTTTTAGGAGCTCTGTACATCGCAAGTAGTAAACAAATTCCATTAGCAATAATGATATCCGTAGACGAGTCGATTTTCTTAAGTGTTTCAGCATAGCAAATTAAGTCAATCCTTTTTTCAAATAACTTGAATATTTGAATTTTGCCTTTTCTGAAGAGAGCTGACGATGTGTCACAACCAGTTATGGCACCTAAAAATAATCTATGATCTCTACACTTTGGATATAATTCCAAACTTTGCGATGAATACATTTTCGTTTCTATCTAACTTTTCTCGGTTTCAAGAAATAAATTGTTTTATCAGTAGGTGTTCGTGCAGTTTATATGATTAACAAATAACGTCTTCCACAACAACAATAGTTGTACCTGTACTTGACTGTTCTATAGTTGTTTCAACAATAAGGAAGTCACACTGTAAAAAAAATTCAAGAGGTTACTAAAAAATTTTTAGTAAATTTGTATTCCACAGAATTTTTTAGTAATCATTACAAACTTTTTTTTGCAAGCGAAACAAGCATTTCTTTTGTAAACTGAACAAAAGAATTTTTTGTATAACTAACTTAAAAATTTTTAGTATGAGCCACCAAGTAAATTTTAGTAATAGCTCCAAAATTATTTTTAATAACCATTACGTGGGCCCGAAGGGCAGGAGTTTTCTTCGAGCTACATCCAGGCTTCTGAAGCGGAAGATTTTCGGCAAAACCGCAACAGATGGCAGCACTGAACATCGCTACTGCTCCGACAGTATATTCATAATCCCTTTATTAACGAGCACTTATACTTATATATTCGAGGCGTATTTGGCAGTGGCCAGTATCGAACCCGGGACCTTTTAGCCTGGAGTCCGTTACTATAACCACTATGCTATCAAGGCCACAAGAAGTGAGTTTTAGTTATAGCTATTAAAAATATAAAATTGTTAACTCTATTCGTTGCTAACTATTTTTTAGTAATTCTTACAGACTTTCTTGTAACCAACTAAGATTACTAAAAATTTTTTAGTAATTACAAGGATCACTAAAGTTTTATTAGTAGATCGGCACTTTTTTTTTTACAGTGCACCCTCGTTATCAGCCTGTTTAACAGAAATACCAACAGCGTTTAATTTTTCGCATAACATTGAAATAAACCGAATCTTTTTATGAGTATTAGAAAGGAATTGTTTTTGGTTTGTCAGAAGAGCCATAAATCGATCAAAAAGTACATCATCAGAAGAAGCTATTTGGTAGCGATGTTGTTCTGCCGCTTTCATATTTTTTTTTAATAATCATCATAACTAGCAAATATTACAATAACGTTGTGACCATAATGATCATGTACATATCAAATGTATATAATATTAAATCAATCATTATTTTCTGAACCTGAGGAGTTGGATTATTTAAGAAAACCGGACATCCACTTTTATCTCCAGCTGCCAGGCTTCAAGAAAGAACGAAAGTAATCAAGATTATACTTAGCTTCAACAGCAACTAAATCGTATTAACATCCTATATATACAAGAAAAGTCTTTTCAAAATTATTCGAATGTTTTTTTTGCAACCTCGAAGATACTATCTTTAAATGAAATTGTTACAACTCGATATATTACGCGACGACGATCCTTCGGTTTTTTCTTTTCATTTTCTTCATTCACTTTATTTACACAAAATAAACAAATATTTCTTAAAGCAAAAAGTTGGCCCATCTAATCGCGCCCTAGTCCAAGGTGGGATGGACATAGAAATACATGCTTTTGCTACATCGCGTTCTCCTTCAGTTACTGCAATATTACACTTTATGACACTGAACATCAACTGTAATAGATTGCTTATTTTCAAAATACTGAACATTCTCATCATTTCTCGCTATACTACTATCAATTAATGCCTTCATACCACATTCAAAGACAACAATTGGACTTTAAGCTAGTAGTTTATTACAAATGAAGCAAATTTCCGACATTTTAATGAGCGTATACAAACTAATGTTTCCATATTTTTATTTAAACAAAACAGAAAACTCTCCACAGAAACAAACTGAAAAAATATACAATTTATCCCGGAAGAAAATTACATTTCCAAAAAACAACCATTTGATCACGGAACGGCGCGCGCTTCTATTGCTCAGTGGGAGGAGAGGGGGAGGGGGGAGGTTGATCACAGCTTACCTCGAGTGTATTGGATAAAGTACGCCCTTACCTCATATAATTCTATTTAATTTTAGTATATCTACTTATATCAATCCCATTCAACAGTTAACAACATGAATTACTTTCAAGAAAATGTAAATATGCAAAATATGATAATTTTTAAAATTTTTAATTTTTATAATTTTTGAAATTGCAATATCTTACGAAGAAGGTGATGAAGGTGTGTGTAAAGACCAATTTTGTATAAAATCCTAAAATATTCAATTTTTATGACAGTTATTTTTACGATAAAACTCACCGTTTACCAGATAACAGAAAAAACTAATTATTTTACCTTTGACCTTTGACCTTCAATAAAATTTTTTGCTCCAGTCAGATTGACTCAGATTTTTGGCATTTCATTTGGAATGATGTTCTAAACATCTACACAAATTTTCAGCTCTTCGCTAATTTTTCCTAGGTTTCCATTATTTTTTGTCTATTTTGACTGGACTATATAGAGAAGAATAATTTCCATGACAGTAAACGCACACCAAAAGTATCACAAGTTAGCAATTTTTGAAATCGATAACTGTTTACAAAACTTGCAAAATAGATATTTAATTTATGTTATTTATTTTATTTTTCATCCCATTTGGAATGCTAAATTACACGAATTTCAAATTCAGATGTAAGTGACATCGATATTATATTTTATTAGATTTGAATTTATGTATTTACTATATTATTTTTCCGGTTACAATCGCTTTTCACAGAAATAGAATTAATAAATGATAGGTTTAACGACAGGTTAATCTTGATTAATTTAATTATCCAACTATTATATAAAGACAAACATATCAATGCATACCACTAATGTTATATTGCGGATGGCAACAAACTTTGATGAAATTTCAGTTTCGCAATTTTCGCTACTGCAAATTTTTGTCAAGCAATCGCACAATTTCAATCTTTACTCTAACGAATAGGGAAGACATGTAATTTTAAAACAGTTTGATTGAAAACTATACCTCAATTTAAATTTGACATATTATTGTTATTATTAATTATTATTGCAGCTATTAATTATATTTCTGTAATAGTGCAACTTGAGTATTGTATTTCTGAAGGACGTAAAAGGAAAATATCAAATTAAAGAATATATATCTTGCAATTTTCTCATAGTAACTGGATAAAATTGTAATTAACGTACCGTCCACGTCAAGAATATCGTCGGCTATAGAACCCCATGAAATTAGGATTTATTTCATCTTTATATTAATTAAATGATTTTTAGCTCATTGCGAACTTTTTTAACAAAAAAAAAACATCAATGCTTCTTTCCAAAAATGTATTTATAAAATATTTATGCTGCATTTTTGCAACATTTCCTTAAGTCATATCAAAAACCTCAAAGTATGGAAATTATCAATGCATGTAAAATAACATTTTCCGAAATTCGAAATAATGTAAATGAATGGTTTTTAATAAAACTTGGAGCTATAATAAACAAATAAAGGCAATTTATTCATAAAATCATTCATATTGCAGAATTTTTTAAAAGACCGCACTGCCTTTTGTTTGTTTTTTGTAATATTCCGTGATAATGATGTGCTAGGCGTACTTTTCTATACATATTCTATAAGTCTGTATCATAAATATTGAACGTTTTAGCGGATGCGAATTACGTCATTTTATGTCAAAAAATTATATTTTAATTCTATAATCTGTAGTATGTTTTGTAGAATTGAGTCATTTTTATTCCAGGAACTTTTACATTCTTTACAGATGAAAATGCTTCAATTTATAAAGACACGTAATTGAAATCACACCCTGATAAAAAGTAATGTTTTACAAAAAAAAAAAAAAAAAAAAAAAAAAAAAAAAAAAAAATGCGTTTTTATATTAAGGCAATGACACACAGTGTGCACGCTTGGATCTGAAGTCACTGTAAAAATTAACAGCAATTCATAATACAGAATTTGGTCATTCTTGCCTGAATAGATTCGCCCCACAAAGTTAAAAAACAAGCAAAGATGATCCAAATTTTTCCCAAATTTTTTCATGTGTCTCAACTATCAAATTTTACTTCTTTTCCTTAAGATATTCTACTGTATTTTTTAAATAAAAATAATATAATTTGTTTATACTATTTTTTTATAATTTTCAGTTAATTCGAATTGTAAGTGTAACCCCTCACTTACAATAAAAAAAATATTATATATATTTAATACTGATTTTTGTTTATCTCTTCTTAAGTTTTCTACTAAAACAGTTTAACTAATAATTATTTAAAGTGACATTTGTTCATATAGAGATGTTTCCGCACTAACATTTTTTTTTAAACTATCACCATTTTTATATTTAATTTTAAAAGTTTTGTATGAAATTTCATCAAAATGGCGGCAATTGGATCGCTTCCACTGTTTGAACATTCAGATTGTTTTCTAGATTATAGTGATGTAAAAATAAATTAGGGTCCTGTTGTCCCAAAATATTTGCAAAGGAAAATGACGTACTGCTTTTAAAAACACACATTTATCCTTAAAAAGTTGCTACACTTCTATATTTGTATCATTCTGCGTATTCTGATTATCAAACGCCAGGCGAAATGCACAATTAAATAGACATGAAATAATATTTAAAAGAAAATTACTTACTTCCAGATACTGAGATTGGAATACCAAGTCCACTATTCAGCTAAGGGAAGCCAAGTACGACTATTCAGATGCAAAGATGTAGCTAACAAACAAGCCTTCAAGTTTGAAGCTAATATGATTTAAAAACGATCAAATTAAAATTTCGTTTTTTTTTAAACGGTGAATGTGGAAATGAGACGTGTATAGTTAATATTTTAGAAGATGAAAATCATATCAAGATTATTTATAAAACATTTTATGGCTGTGCCAAAGTAGACTATATTTTGCTATTTTTCACTCCAAAAAAATGCATAAGACCTTCAAGTATCATCATAATAACCATACATACCAACGTCTGGCTTTTTTTGAAGCCAAAAAAAATGGAACCAGAAATTTATTTAAATCGTAAATGTAACAAACAAAATAATGAAGATTGACTATTCACAAAGAAGCAAGATGCATTTAATTAAGCAATTTTTCTGGTTCGAATTATGCCTTATTTGTCTATAATAAACAGTCAAGTGCAGGTATTACTCTCGTTCAGAAGATTCCGCAGAACAAACATAACAATTAATATTTGCATTATTAAAAAAAAATCGTTGCTAAAAGGATAATAAAACTGTAAATATATATATATATATATATATATACATACACCATACGATTGGGTATAGCTGTATACACTACAAAAGTATAAATGATAATACCACAAAAGTTCAAACAGATACGAGGCTAAATTTATATCAAATATTGCTATTCTATGTAATGCTTTTCTTTAATCTTATCCTAAATTGTTTATGATAAACTTAATTCGATATTAGCAATTATTCAGTGTATATTTAATCTCCATTTGGCATTTCAGAAAACTAAACTCCGCTCAGTAATAACTTTTTACATTGTAAATAAAACAAAATCGTTCTTCAAAATTTAAATTTAGCATTGTAATCAGCAAGCTTCGAAAGTAGGTTACAAAATAACATAGGAGACAAAATAACATAGGATAACATAGGTTGTATGATAGTATTTATGTTATAATTCTAATTAAGATAAATGCATCAGTAGTGGGCCACTTAAGGACATTTCTCTAATTTTTATTAATATGTTAGTGAATTCCAAAAAGCATATATATTTTTAGCCTAGTCCTTACCTTCATGTATCAGAATAAACATTCTAATTTTTAAAATATATATATTCTCTAGAAAAAATGAAAAATAAAGAATGTTACCTTCTTCTATGCTCCAGTAGTGGGCATAGTAAAATTTTGATGCTCCAGTAGTGGGCCCCCCAGAAGTGGGCCACTCCATTCTTGAGTTTAATGTGTACTGTACACAGGTTATATGTATTTTTTTTTTACATTTCTACCCTTAAATATACACAATAATGAAATCATACTTATAAGTTTCGATGATTACGTAAAATAATTTCAGCTTCTCATTAGTTTTTAGAACAGTCTATAATATTTTATAACTTAAAAAACATATCTGCTCTATTTGTTACTTTTCAGTAGTGATAAATAATAAGATATACATAATAAAAAGGGCAATTAAATGCTGAAATGATTGCAAAACTTGATTACATTTATATACATATATAAAGAAAGAAAGAAAAAATGATAATGTGAGTGGGATTTAAATTTAACTGCATTTATTTTTCTTTTACAGCCATTTTTTTTTTTTTTTTTTTTTTTTTTTTTTTTGCAAAAAGAATACAAAAGTTGAATATCTGTTTGTCTGAATTCTAGTTGCGGCACCACTCCAACTATATTTTAACTAAAATTTATGCTAGAGCCATCATTTTCCTTAATGACAAAGTCTTTTTTTTATTTCCAGTTAACTTCAATCCTTGAAAAAATATTATTATTCCTTTAATTTCTTGAATTACACATAAATATACATATTTTTCTGTATTTCTTCTGTATTTATTGTAATAATTTTTTGATAAAAGCTGTATCTATGTCCCCCAGTTCCCCCTATAAATTGTCCCTCTTTCACATGAGATTCTTCTGGGATAAAGTAGTAGCCCACTACTGGAACAACTTGAAATTTAATAACCCAGAAGTGGACCACCTCCCAAACTTAATAATATGTTAGTTTTATACCTTTTAAGCATAAGGAATAAAGTATTTATTTATACAGTGTATTAGAAATGTGACATTTTAATATAAAATACAATATACTTTTAAAGGAAAAAATATTGAATGAAAACTTGCTTCTTAAGGAAAGCAATAAGAATGAGCCACAAAATCCTTGTATTTTAAGACTGGAAGAAAAACACCCTTCCAACTCAAAGACTATCAGAATACTAAAGTTGTCTTTTGTCTGATAACAGATAAGGGTTCCAGCCAATCAGCAGCCAGTTTGTTATCTGAAAGGAGTGACTAGAAAACTTTTTTTAAACTTTAAAAATTGGTGGCCCACTACATGGTACGTGGCCCACTACTGATACACTTACCCTAAATTAGTCAGTTTTTAACAATTTGAATTTTATTGATTTCATACTGCTATTTGACAATGCCTTATACAAATATATCTATCTTCTATAATAATAAAGAGAGAAGGATGTTTGTCTGTGAGCGCTGTTCTGAAAAGACTGCTGCACGTAGAGTTACAAAATTTGGCGGGAAGGTACTTTTTTACATGTAATTTTGCACCTCGAAGCCCGATTTTCGATTTTTTGTTTAGATTTTTTTTGATAATTTTTTTAGGCGATTTTTAGCGTTATTTTTGCGGTTTTATCCCATTAGTGAAAGGAATACGGTTTCATTCTTTTAACCCAAAATAGCAATTTTTTTTCTCTTTTCAACAAAGTTTATTCGGAATTTGTACAGCGATTTTTGAATTTTTAACGATTTTTTAATGCGATTTTTAGTGTTTTTTCTCATTTTGCGTCTATTTTTTTAGATTGATAAAAAGAAAATTGTTTTAAACTTTTAGCCTATTCAAATTTTGTGTTTGTTACGATTTTTAGATTTTAACGATTTTTAATGCGATTTTCAATGAGATTTTTAACGTTTTTTAAAGATTTTTGCATTTAGCATCTATTTTTTTCATAGTTGTTCTATCAAAAACTTGAGCTGTTGAGAATGCAATAAGTAGTATTTTTTTGTGAAATCTACCTAAAATGTCAAAAATTTAGTTACCACTATTTTCGAATAGCAATTTCATAAAATATCTTAAATTCTTGCTTAAGACCGCTAACCCCTCGAGTAATATATCACCTGATAGGTTGTTTAACAGAGTATCGTTTTGATAAAGTTTTTGAAGAATAGAGTGGGCTAGCTGGTGGTGAAAAGTGGAGCTAACAGAACGCGATTTTGTTAAAATTTGGAAATATAACAATGTGATTTATTTTAAATTTTAAAATGGTTTATAATACATGATAAAAAATGTAAACAAAGAATGGTGTGACACATTTCAGGGTGCGTGAATGGAGGGGTGCGAACAAAATTAGGAAATGTAATAAGGAGATCTGTTTTACACTTTAAGGTAGTTTATAACGCATGTTAAAATTTTTAAAGTACTGGCGATGCTCTGGAGAAACCGCTGCACGAAGTTATGTATGAAATTTTACAGCTTGAAGGCCGATTTTCAATTTTTTTCATTTAATTCATATGCGAATTTTAGTGGGTTTCGAGGCGATTTTTCCACATTAGCGAAAAGGAAAGCGGTTTCATTCTTTCGACCTAAATTAGTGAATTTTGTTGTCTTTTAAATATAATTTATTTGGATTTCGTGCAACGATGTTTGGATTTTTAGTGAATTATTTAATGTAAATTTTGCCGCTATTATTCGACATTAGTAAAAGGAGTTTTGCTTAAAACTTTCAGGCTGATATATTAAAATTTAGCTGTTAAGATTTATGAATTTCAGCTAATTTTAATGCGATTTTTTGAGATTTTTTGCGTTTGATGTCGGATTTTTGTCATTCATGAGATATTTCCAATTACAACGTTTTACCCTATTAGAGTAAATTTTGACCCCTGTTATTTTTTAATATTAGTGATTTTTAATGCACTTTTCAATGCAATTTTTAGAAATTTTTCGAGTTTTATGGTGATTTTTTGATATTCGGAAGTAAAAATTGATTTCAAACTTTTAATCTAATATAACTTTAGAGATTTTTAACGCGATTTTTCAAGAATTGTTGTATTCCGTGTCGATTTTTTATTATCTATAAAGGATTTCCTTTTATACGTGATTATCCTGTCGACCAATTTCGCCAAATTATATCAATCGTGAAACAAGCCAAGATATGCAAATAGATGTAATTTTTATGTTAAATAATGAAAGAAGAGATAATTTAGAAAAACATTAATACAAATACTACATATAAAAGTAAGAAGTAAAAACCACTTGATGACGTAACAAACATATGTAACATGTTTAATGTCAAGTGAATATGGAATTTACGATCCGCCATTATTGTAGTTTAATCTTATGGTTTTACCCAGATAGTTTCTTGGTTAACCGGATAATCAAATAGTTCAGATTTCCTATTAGAATGTTTTATCCGTTTGATGAAATTCTGATTAATGCGATTTAAAAAATAACTAGCGATATTTAGTGCATTTTTCAATGCGTTTTTAATGAATTTTTTAATGCGATTTAGTACTATTTTTTGCTATCCCCACCACAGTGGTGTTTTAATAATTAAAAAATGATTTTGGTTTCAAACTTTTAGCCTAATATAGTAAATTTCACCATTTACATTTTTTTAATTTTGTTGATTTTCAATGTGATTTTTGATATATTTTGTGTTTTGCGTCGATTTTTTGCAATTAATGTAAAAAAGAATTGTTGCTACGTTTTACACGACTAGAATATTTTTTTATTCACGGGATGTATTTACATTAGCGATTTTAATGAATTTTTCAATGGTTTTGTATTGGTTTTTTGAATCTCACGGCTATTTTTTGAAATTTCGAAAAGGAAATTAATTTCAAACATTCACACTTCATTTACGAATTTTGAAATTTAGTGATTTTTAATGCAATTTTTTAGCAATGTTTTCATTATTTCTGACGCTTTCCGCCGATTTTTTCATTCATATTTAAGAAATAATTCAGATTACACTATTTTACTCTATTAATGTAAATGTTGTCCCCCGCCATTTTTAAATTTGAAACGATTTGTAATGAATTTTTGAATACAATTTTTAGATGTTTTCGAGTCCACGGCGATTTTTTCACAATTGGAAAAGAAATTTTTAAATAATTTGTAGCTTAATGTAATAATTTTTTACATCAATGATTCAGATTTTTTGTGTATTTTCATAAAATGTTTAGCAAGTTTTGTGTCGATATTTTTTAACTAATGAAAGAGTTCAGATTTCAATGTTTTGTCCCATTATGGTAAATTATGGCCGCAGGAATTTAGTATAAATGTTAATCTTCCTATGGCAAATTTTGTCCGGATTTTTGAATTTTACTGATTTTTAATCTGTTTTATAGTGATTTTTTCAAGTTCTGTGACAGTTGTTGACATCGGTAAAAGAATTTCGGTTTCTAACTTTTAGCGTAAATAGTACAATTTGTTCTCCACACTTTTATGAATTTTGCCAATTTCTAATGCAATATTCAATGTAATTTTTAGTTAGTTTGGGGGATTTTAGATGTTCCGTGTTGACTTTTCCTTATTCATGAACGATTTCCGATTACAATATTTTCGACTGAATATTAAATTTTTACAGCCATGACTTTTAAATATCCAGCGATTTTTAATATAGTTTTCGATACAATTTTTAGCCATTTTTTTAAGTTCCTTGGCGATTTTCTGCCATTCAGTAACCAATTTTGTGATCAAACATTTTGTTTAATGTAGTTATGTTTTGAATGCAATGTTTTATCTCTTAATATGATTTTGAAGTTCCATGCCTACATTTTGTAATTTATGAATGATTTCGATCATAACTCCCCCCCACCCGCCCTGCCTTAATATTATTTTTTAAGAATTGGCTTCCAAATATTTAGCTATTTTTAATGCAATTTTCAATGTAATTTTTAGCCATTCTTCAAGTTCCATGGCGATTTTTTTACATCCGGAAATCGATTTCGATTTCAAACTTTTTGGTTAGTATGGTTAATTTCTGGATTACAATATTTTATATTATAACAGTGAATTTTCACCCTAGGGATTTTTTAATGTTTTACGACTTTTATTACAATTATCAATGCAATTTTTGGACTTTTTTTTTTTTTAAACATTTTTTAAAGGAATTCGATTTTAAATTTCAACACTAATAAAAGTTTGGTTTCAAACTTTTATCCTTTACGGTAATTGTTTTGCTCTCTTATTTTGATGTACAGCAATTTTTAATGCAGTATGCTTTTTTTTTTTTTTTTTTTTTTTTTTTTTTTTTTTTTGAGTTTACGGCAATTTTTTTCATACACGGAAACGGAATTCGGTTTTTAATTTCTTCGCTAATATGATAAATTTTCTCCTGTGCGATTAAAGATTTTTATTGCGATTTTTTAGCAGTTTTTTTCGTATTTCAATGCTTTTTACATTATCAAATTAATTAGATTCAAAACATTTATCCAAGTAGAGTAAATTTTGAGTTCCGTGATTTTTGAAAATTTTGCCATTTTTCGCGACCCACTTCGATTTTTTAGAGGTTCAATTTTTTGCCGAATTTATTAAATTCTGATCTCTTTTCTTCAAATTTTATTCCAATTTTGAAACACAATTATTGAATTTTGTTTTATATTTTTATGATATGTTTAATGTTTTTTGCGATTTGTAAGATTTTTCCACATTAGTAAAAATAATCCAACTTTAATTTTCTAGCCTATCTCTTTTCAACGAAGTTTAGACGAAATTCGTGCATCATTTTAAAAAATTTTCGAGATTTTTATTATGATTTTTAAAGTTTTAATGCAATTTTTGCTATTTTTTGATGAACCCGGGCAACGTCGGGCAGAACAGCTAGTTATTAAATAGAGATAGAGGCTGTGGATATATAACGTTATTACTTTAGGGTAGAATGGTTGTCTGGCACATGATATCGAAATAGATCTGTGTGAGAAGAGAGTGGGTTGCTTTTAATATCGCTATCATTCTTGATTCAAACAAAATTTCCTTTTTTTATCTGTAACCTCTAATTTACATTCAAATACTCGGATGTTGTTATTGTTAAATCATTAAATGATAAAAAACTATTTAATTCCAAAATTTTGTAATAGTCAATGCTCATGTATCAATATTTTCTGTTAGATGTATATGGTACTTAAACCGCAGTTTAATTAACCAAATGGGAAGTAATATTTGAAAAGATAATTGTTTTATTTATTAATGAATTTATACGAAAGAAATTTGTCCATCTGTTTTGTTTTTATAAAGTTCTGTCCCCTTTTTCCTTACAGGGACAAGTTAAAAAAAATTATTATTAAATTTATCAAGCAACAAAAAACTATTTCTGAACATTTTTAACTAGTAGCTATTTCTTTTAAGTGTTATTTAATATAAATTCATGCACAAATGGATATTCAAATCATTGCTCTTGAATCGAATCAATAAAGTTTACGATAAATAAATGTATAACAATGTTCTCATATCACTCTAAACAATAGCAACAAAAAGAAAAAAACAGAAACTTAAAATTTCACTTTCAAACTTTGATAACAATATCACTTTGAGAGAGGGAAGTGGAAATCGAGGCATAGTAACGTATGGCATCGTTATCGTAAATCACACTCCATGTGCCTCAGTCTCCTTCAAATCTCGGCGACGCGATTATCATCCCAGAACAAGTTCTATATCTCTGCATCTTCTTTATGCCTGCTTATAAATCATCGTCAATATTATAGAGACGAGATAGCACAAGGAAATTTTACAACACAAGAGATAAACAACCGGTAGCTCCACACAAACAGTGCGTGAAATAGAGCCAGTGGGATTCGAACATCCAAACTCCTACAATCGAAGGCGAGAAGCGGCGTGGGGCTTTGACCACTTGGCCACCGAGGCTTGAAGGAGAATGAGGCATATGCAGTGGGATTTCGACGGCTGGTCGTTAAATGCTTCTTAACTCTCTTTAGAAGTTCTTAATGCTCTCAGCGCCATCTATGAGCACTATTTTAAACTAAATTTTCAGATTTATGTATAAGATTCTTACGAGTTTTTAGATTTTTTTTTTTTTACGAGTTTTAAGATTCTTACGAGTAACACACCACTGGTTTCATGTTTCTATCTATTACCGTTTCCAAGTTATAAATTTTTAAAGTTAGGGGTTATTTGTGAAACATCCTGTATTTCTGCTACGATAGGTACCTCTAGAGTTTCTCATCACCTTTGCTGGATGCCAAAATTTATGTACAATGGAAAAACGTTTTTCTGTAAAGCTATGAGAAAAAACGTAATTGCAACAGTTTTCGTTCAAGGTCAAAATTAAAATCTATTACCTCCAATTTTTTTCATAATGTTACTTAAAGAAATTTGGAAACACAGTGGGGGACATATTTTTGCATTACATTTCTAGTTATAACTATGAAAATAGAATACCTAAAATTAAAAGAGATGGGTTTTTGAGTTCAACATGACGAAAGCTTTCATACGTTACTCGACTCTATATACAAATAAACGATTTTTTCTCATTAATTAATTTAATTTGCCCTCCCAACATTTCTCTTAAATATATTTGTAAATGTTTAATAATCTATAAATATGTGGGTCAATAATCTTTATTACTTCCCCCAATTAGAATTTTTTGTGTTTCAAAGTTTATGAGTAAAATGGCTGTCAGACAGACACATACAGGTGTGATTTAATGGTATCGTATTTACTTTTTAAGTACGGAATCCTGAAAAGGCTAAATGTTGGCAAGTATGATAACAAATGTTCAGTACATAATGATAATCGATCTTTACTATGTTTAACTGATTGCGTATACGAGTTAGATTCATTTTTCAATATTGTGAACAACTGAGTTTTATTGAAATAGTATTTTGTAATTGTAGATTACAATAATATCTATCTGAGCGGTAAAATTAATCAATATACTACGATGTATTTTTCTAGTAATTAATTTTGTAGGTTTATAATAAAATCTATGAATCACACATATTTTCATCAAAAAATGCATCATACATTTTAATTCTTATTGATAGTTAATTATCTGGAAAAAAATGAGGCCTAATTTTTTTTTTATCTCTTCTATTTCTTTCGCAAGAATTAAGATAAATGAAAAATATATAAATGGTATATACTATATGAAATTGTAATCTTATAATAAAAATCAAATGTTTATCTTTCATATTATCAAAATCAAGTTTTGAAATTGTCCCTAAAATAAATAATCGGACGTTTTATTTTATTTTTTTATTTACTTTTTTTTATTTACCTGACATTTGTCTAATGAAATAGATGACGAATTTTGAAAAAACACCCACGCGTGAAACTACCAGGAAAAATGACAGTTAATTTGACATAAATAAATGTTACTTGAAAATCTAACTGAATTTGAGAAGAAATATAATAAAGAAATGAAATAAAATTACTAACATTTGGCTAAAGATTTAGTCAATGAAAAAAACCTTATTGCTGTAAAAGTGATTTATTTGACTATAACCAACGGCAAAATTTAGGGCAAAATGAATATATGATTCTGCCACGTTTAAACACTATTAGTAGCTTCCTAAAGCAAATTATTTTTGAAAATTATTTCGCGATATGTATCTTTTTCTAGAATTCGTTTTATTGCGAAAATTGTCATCTTTTTCTTCTGCTGTGGAACATCATACACCGTTAAAAATGTTGTCCTAATTTGAACCAAATTTTGGTGCTCAATAGCTGAAAATGAGAGATGGTGAATTTTTGAACCAAAATTTGGATCGCCTGTTGAAGAATGATTCAACCAGTTGAAACAAGGTTGAAATAGGAAGCTCTAAATCTAAGTATGAGATCACCATCTTATGGTGGCTGAGTTTGAGCACCAAAATTTGATTCAAACTAGGACAAGATTTTTACCAGTGTAACATTTAATGGTAAATCTATTATGTATTTTTCTTACTTTTAAAATTTCAGAAATTAAGCTGTTTGATAATTTAAACAAAAATGTACTTAAAATGGCAGCCGGTGCAAGCGAGCTGTCAAACCCATTTATGTACAGTTTACGAAAAATAAACATAGACCTCGAGTGAAATTTGTTTCTTTGGTGTTTTCTTTTTAAATTCACTTCGAGACAAATCTCAAAAAATCCTTGCACATACAATTTTGACACAAATGAGAATTTCGGTCTTCTTATTAACTTATGAATTTGGACATAAAAATGATACAATTTAAAATTCGTATTATAAAATTAGTCAAGCAGTCACCAGACATTTATAAAAATGACAACAGATCAATATTGGTTTCTCCATTGTAAAGGATGCTGTGATGGTGAACCAGATAATATAGATGAGGGAAATATAAGTTTTAGAGGATGCTGTGATAGTGAACCAGATAATATAGATGAGGGAAATATAAGTTTTAGAGGTGAACGAAACGCAATAATAAATCATTATTATTTTTTTCAAATGCGACAAACGTACATAATTTTATAAAAATTTTCGTACTGACTAACATTTAACGATTTTTTCAATGAACGTTTCTTATTATTAAGCTACATTTTTTGTGTTGGTATCCGGGATAATCATCCACTCTTTGAGAAAAGAAAAAAAATACAGAAAAGAAGAAAAATGTGACATATTTTTAATTTCTTTAATTCAAAAATTGTTAGAAAAATCTGAACGGATACAAAAAAGCATAATACATTTTTTTTGATGTAACTGTTCATTATTTATCAAAAATGATTTCTAACTAAATTTAACTGTACCTACTTTTTTATATTTAAATAGTGGGAAAATTTTATTTTATGATTTTCATCAAAAATATAAGCTTCTTATTGTGGATGCTAAGTGAGAGGCAGTGAAATATTTTGTCATTTTAATTTTATTTCCAAAACTATGAAAAATTGTTAGCTACATTGGTCATCAAAAATAAGTTAAATGATAAAACAAATTCAACTAAGTTTGTGATTAAACCAATATCCAATGCTGAAATTATTTATGATACTGAAATACAATTAAATACGAAATTGCACGAATACGTTAGTACCAAAAAATGCAAATTCGGTGACAGTTAATGTCCTGCGCAGTGAACGCATGTTGGAATTCAGATTAGTACTTGTGGTTTAAAGTGAATGTGATATCTGAGATTGATGAGCAATCATTAGTTGTTGCTCAAAGGCATAATTTAAGTTAAGATCAAAACTGGCATATAATTGGTAGAATCGACAGAGGTCAAATAAATATGGATTTGTCTGAGATATGCATATCCCTCAAATTGGCATATCGTGAGTTTTCAACGGCTTTTTAATTACTGAATCTGTTGATAAACAGTCTGGTAAAAAGGAAAACAATATCAAGAATTGCATTCGGAGACTATTTTCTGTCATTGTCAGTGTCGGCAAAATGGCATAGCAAAGTGACTGCAAAATATATGGTTTCAGACCTCTGGGTTGCTTTAAGAACATGAATTAGTCTTTCTACCATAACCGAAGGTTTATATGAGCGTAAACTGTAAACGATAAAACCAAACACTATTGTCCTACTTACTCCAGCTTCCAAAAAGGGCCATTTAAACTGTTGCCGTCTTTGTGTTTAATGGAACCTATAAGACTGGACCCGTGTATTTTTTACTGATGAGTTCAGATATTTTTTGGATTGTTTTTTGAACTGGTATTTGATTTTGTTTCTTATTTTTGAAGTTTTCACGAAAACAGAATACCAAATGTGCCCTCCCTTGTCTATGAAATATTCTATTTCCGTGGTTTAATGATTTTGGAGAAATGACAAATGTCCGCACTGAAATGCAAATATTGCATCGAGGTGCAATCTGTAACCTGATGCTTTCATTTCTATCATTTATTGTATTCAGACAAATAAGAAAGGATAAATAAAAAATAAGGAACATACAAATTGGTCCGTTCCATAAGTACCCCATGACCTAGCACTGCTGAACAAGCCACCAGCAATGCGCGTGCAGTAACAGGAAATGGGGTTGGGTTAAAAAAGCCAACGATATATGCGTCAGACTCCTGGAGACTGTTCCACGGTGCACGTTGCTGCTACTTTAAACACTTGTTTTAGTGACTCTTCGGAATTACAATATGCCGCGATTCTAGGACAAGCGTTATATGATAAAACTTCGTAATTTGCTCAGGCAAATGCGTGTCGATACCATTTCCATGATGAGGGAACCTTATAATGTTAGTACCATGTCTGAAAATACATTTTGTTTTCTGGCACAATTGTTCCGAGAGAGCAGAGAAAACGCAGAAGACGTAGGAAGCTCTGGACGCCCATCAATGTCACATCTGACCAAAATGTGAAAAAATTGATTGAAATGTTAAACTATGATTGGTGCGTCAATGTGCTATTACATGTAAAAATTTCAAGCGACAAAAATCGTCAGAGTTTTCATAGTTTTTAAAGCCTTTTATTGGCTGCTCGAGAAAATTCTTTTACATCATCTGGATTTTCAACCATATGATGACGTCAAAGACGCTCCGACATAAAATAATTGCCTGCTTTCCTAGCAACTCCCCTAGAGTCATATAATAGCATGGGGACGTTTCGAATTTGAAGTGACTTTGACCCCCCCCCTCCCGTGTAATAGCACTTTAAGTGTTAGAATGCTTGGAAATCTTGAAAGCACCGAAGCAGAGTAAAACGCGATAGGATGAAGATCAGCACTTCTTTGCGTCTTCATCATGGTAAATAGCCGTCGTATACATCCTTCATTGCCACGGTGTACTAAGTGAAACGCGGTATGGAAACACTGCCCCATCGGCCGTACAGCCCCGAATTGGCCCCACCGGACTTTTACTGTATTTAGAGGATGAAGACGGAACTTGAGGCTTTAGAGCTTCGGAATTTCAGAAGCCGGCAAAGAAGCAAAGACGAGATACTTGAAGGAGGTCCTCGTCGATCGACGCTTTCCAGCGTGCATTCAGCGGCTAAAAAAATGGTAGTGTCGGTATTCCGTTGCCAAAGGAATCTACTTAGGGGGATTTTAGTTGCTTATACCTTTTTCTGCAATAGACCTTTTGCCTGGAGTTATTTAACTTATTTTTGTGATACACTATTTATATTAAAAAGAAAAAAAGAGTGTTTTAGTAGATTAATTTAAATGACTATTTCAATATCGGAGTTCAACTATAAAACTCTTACTAGGATTATTTTACTTTGGGTCTTATAATACCAATGCAGTAATAGCAACAAATGTAAATAAGTTGTCGGGCTAAAAAGCTGTTAGGCGGATTAACTTTTTTAACCCACTTGTAGCACTGGCGTCAGTAAAGTTGGAAGATATCTGCAGATGTTAGTTCAGATGAATATACAGCTGGATTTACTTAAACTTTATTTATTTTCAATATTTCTGTTTGTCAAACTTGCTCTGTACCACTGCTCATTAGAAAACTAATGAAATATGCACTATTTTGGTTCATTTAACAAATTATAGATAGAAAGATATTTGAGTAATTGTCGTCTACAAAATTAGAAATAATTTATGTATATTTTTTGCTTTCTAATGTTTCTGAGCTTATAGCTCGCCATTAAATCCATGTATCGTTATCAAAATTTGTATCAACTTATAGAATGTCATTTTAATTTTTTCCGAATGCATGCTCTTTTGTATGTAGGTTTAACATAAATATATTTTTGATAATTAATTTTAGTTTTGAAATTTTCTTGTCACATTTCTAGGTGTTCAATGTGAGTCGGAAACAGCTGGAGAGGTAGCATGATTTCTACGATGATTTATAATCGAAGTGATTCCATATATCAACCTATTTCGTTATTATCTATCAAATTCAGTCAGACCATTCTGTCAGATACTTTATTATCATCACTATAAAAAAAAAAAAAAAAAAAAAAAAAAAAGGCACTCCGGGAGTGCCGACAGAAGTGAAAACTTGAACAATTATGTGTGTATTTTTTTAGTCGTCTGGACATATTTTATTGTGCAGAAAATACTTTTAAATGAAGTGTTTTTTATTCATTATTATAAACTACTGCTACAAAAATTATATTACAATTTTCATTTAATGCGCTATTGTACATGAAAAATAATGCATATTATTTTACATACAAAAATTGCAATCTATTGCTTAAAACATAAATTTACAAATGCATGAAATATGAAATATGGTCAGTTGGTATTCTTTGAAATAAATACCCATAAAACTTATGAATTTTCATCCCCATTTCAACAATTCTTCCATCATCATCATCACCATTATTATCATTATATTCTAGATTTGATATTATAGGTTTATGGTAACTAAAATATATAGCAAACAATTTTGATTCAATTCTATTTAAATATCTTGTAATGACTGCATCAATTGTAATTTTTTATCTCTCTGTGCTAAGATTGCGATGGTTGGTCATTGTTAAATCAAATTTTCTATTTAAAAATTCAATTAATTGTAGATTTTCATCATCCACAAAGTTGATGTTGAAATCCCTACTCAAAATCATCGGCAAATCATCAAATCTCTTTCCAATTCTATCTTGAAGTAATGCAGAAGCCTCTTTAGAACAAATAAATAAATTTTCATACAAAAATTCTCATTTGCACTTAAAGACTTATCCGGTGAAATATAAATGGCAACCAATACAATTAGTTTTTCATTTTCAGAGTGGCAACAACAAACACATATATCACTGATATCAAAAACATTACTACTAAACATACTGGTGTACCTCTCACATGCACATTCATATGAATTGTGGAAATATATGCCCATTACATCAAACAACCTTTTATAAATAGCTACTCCTGCTGCTGGACGACCGTATCTTCTGAAACTTGCAACAAATTGAATAGTAATCAAACAATATAAGTTGTTAAACTTTAAATACAATTTTTTAAAAAATGGTTGGAAAGTGCAGCATAATCGATGCACAATATCATGATTTTTCTTTCTTAACTTTTTATTCCATCTGGTAACAGTATATTTTGTTAAACTTTAAATACAATTAAAATTTTTAAAAATGGTTTTGAAATGTAGTATAATTGATGTACAATGTCATGTTTTTTTTTTCTTAACTTTTTATTCCATTTGGTATCAATTTATGTTGTTACTATTTAAATACAATCAAAAATTTAAAAAAAAAGAGAGAAAAATGGTTGGAAAGTGCAATGTAATCAATGCGCGATGTCATGTTTTTTCTTTCTTAACATTTTATTCCCTCTGGTAACAGTATAAGTTGTTAAGGTTTAAATACAATTACAATTTTTAAAATTGGTTGGAAAGTACTGCATAATCAATGTACAATATCATGTCTTTTCTTTCTTATCATTTTATTCCATTTGATAACAATATAAGTTGTTAAACTTTAAAAACAATTGAAAATATATATATAAAAAAAAGGTTTAAAAGTGCAGCATAATCGATGTGCAATGTCATGTTTTTCTTTCTTAACTTTTTATACCATTTGGTATCAATTTATGTTGTTACTATTTAAATACAATCAAAAATTAAAAAAACTGAAAAAAGTGCTTGGAAAGTGCAGCATAATTGATGTACAATGTCATATTTTTTCTTTCTTAACATTTTATTCCTTCTGGTAACAGTATATGTTGTTAAACTTTAAATACAATTATAATTTTAAAAATTGGTTGAAAAGTGTAGTATAATCGATGAGCAATGTTATGTCTTTTCTTTCTTAACTTTTTATTCAATTTGATAACAATGTAAGTTGTTAAACTTTAAATACAATTGAAAATTTAAGGAATTGAAAAAAATGGTTGGAAAGTGCAGCATAATTGATGTGCAATGTCATGTTTTTTCTTTCTTAACTTTTTATTCCATTTGGTATCAATTTATGTTGTTATTATTTAAACACAATTAAAAAAAATGAAAAAAAGTAGTTGGAAACTGCAGCATAATCAATGCACAATGTCATACTTTTTCTTTCATAACGTTTTATTCCATCTATTAACAGTATAAGTTGTTAAACTTAAATACAATTATAACTTAAAAAAACACACACGGACATTCGCGCAAGCGCCCTGTGCCGCCTAAACGGAGCAGCACACTCAGGCACGGTAGAAAGAGTGGGAGATACTAGTTCCTCTCCCTTCCCCTCGATCTTACGCTTTTTCGATCAGCATCACGTGACCCTGACGCGAGTTTGGAAGTTTTTACCCATACAAAAAGTGCTCAGCGCCGCTAAAGAAGTTTTCACTTCAAAAATCTGTGATCCTAGATATCTAAAGTTAGTAATAACTGTACGCTTAATAAAATTTTAACTATACACTGTACAAAAAATAGGGAAACATACAAAATTGGTTTTTGTAACACTACAGAAATCTGTAAATCGCCAGAAGAATTTACTAAAATTACAGTAATCTTACAAAACTTTTATCTGTAGCAGGGGTTGCAGTTACATAGAAAATTCTAAGCATCCTAGTTTTCTAAAAAAATCTTTGTAACCTTACAGATTTTTTGACTTACTGTACAAATCTGTATCTGTTACATGAATGCTGCTGCTGCCTTTACGTGAAATGTTATAGGAATCTCAGTTTTCTAGAAAACTTTTAGGAACTTTACAGATATTTTTACATTGATATGTATATATATATATATTTTATCAAAAGACAAAACAGTTTTAGACACACTCTACTTTCTCAGGTCATTTTTCTTAGATATCAAAGTCGGTTGTCCATTGAAATACCGGGGAACCATTCCTGTACTCTCATTATCTCTATCAATAGATAAAATTTAAATATCCTGCACATACACTGTAAAAAAATTGTAAAGGTAACAAGTGTTCTAGAAGACAGGGATTTCTAGAACTTTATAAGTAACGGCAACAGCAAAAATTCATGTAATGGATACAGATTTGCATAAAATAAAAAAAAATCTGTTAGGTTAATAAAATTTTTTAGGAAACTGGGATTCCAAGAATTTTTCATGTAACTGCAACACAAGTTACAGATAAAATTTTAGTAGAATCTTTTGTAAAGTTACAGATTTCTATAACTTTACAAAAATTAGTTTTGTAAATTTTCATTTTTGCTTGTACAGCGTAGAGATAAATGTTATTAACCATACAGACTTCTGGAATTTTACATCTGTAGGATTGCAGATTTTTATTTTTATTTTTTTTATTTTTATTTATTTATTTATTTTTTTTTACAGTGTACGGTGGTCTACTCTATGCTCTCATCATGAATGTAAAGGTAGAGAACTTTTGACTCGCATACTTCCGTAACAGTATATCTTCATTTTCTGTAAGCTTGAAGTACTGACTTTGGGAAAACGGAGCTGAAAGGATGATTTTTTTTCCCTCAGAATTACAAGTCGATGGAAAAATTGAAAAAAGTAAAAATCATACACTTTTTATTTATGAAAATACATCATTTACAAGGGTTTTTTTTAGGGAGAATTAATAATTTATGAATTTCATACACTAAAGTAAGAATTTTTCCTGGGATATGAATTTTTTACATGCCCATTAACGTTTTATGCGCTGATGGTACTCGTAAGTATAATTAAAGACAATTAGATAGATTTCATATGAAATATTACTCATTGCAGTCTCCCCTATGTTAGAATTTATGAATACATTTCGCAAATATACATCGATCATGACCCCTAGACTCCAAAACTACCATCAGTAAAAAACTTTACATATTTATCTATCTATCTATCTATATCAATTTTTATGAAGACGATAACTACTATAATTCTGGTTAAATCTCTTCCAAACCAATTCTGACTCAATTTCAAAAATCGGATCTGGGAGTAGAAATATAGAGCATTCTGTGAAATACGAAAAGCCCCCGTAACTTCTTTATTAAAATAGATATAGAATCAGTTTAAATTTTATATTATTTCTAAAAAAAGGGACAACCGTTTATGCAAGATATATTTTTGATCAAAGTAAAAATGGGCTGAAGATGCAAAAAAAAAAGGGTTTTTAAGAGAAAATAATTTATAACTTCGACAAGATATTCTTAAGATATCAAATCCAGTTAAATTTATTATAAACTTAAATAATTTCTAAAACTTTTATTGACAGGTTTTTGATAGGAGCAACTTTTTTTGCGAAAAGAAATTAAAAACGGAAAAGGGACGGGAATGTAAGAAGAAAAAAATTCATAACTTCGTCAATTCTAAAGATATCAAGTCCGAATAAATTTATTACACATTTTCTCATTAATATCTACATTTTTTATACGGATAAGTGTTTGATAGGACCAATTCTTATGGCGAAAACCAATTAAACAAAAATATAAGCTGAAAAAAAAATTACATTTTAAGATTCTTTTTTTAAACTTTTTGAACATTCCTACAGATAACTCTGCATTTTAAAAGATATAAAGTTTTGAGTTTTTGGTGTTACACAATGATGTGAAAATGTCAAATCTAAAGAGAAATCCAATGTCCCTTTTCAAAAAAAAAAAAAAAAAAAAAATGGAATTTGTGAAAAACGCAAATCCTTACGCTGCAGAAGCCATTGGGGATCGCATCGTCAATACTTTTCAGAGGAGCATTTTTTTAAAAACATCTCTCAGTAATAAGGTACCCTGGGGTAATAACGCCACGTTAAGGTTCTATCAATTTTCATGGCTTAGTTTTAGATTGTATTTTTCAAACAAATATAGGATCTGATAAATCAACTCATTGACTATCTATATAAAATAAAATAATTTAACAGATATATATTCGAAAAATGTAATGGCGTTTTTTCTTGACCATTGTTATTTGGGCTTTAATAACCACCTATATGGGTAATAACGCCATGCAAACAAAACTATAAAATAAGATGGAATAATGGCATGTAGATTGCCCAATTCTAAAAATACAAACTCTACAGCTCTAGAAACTTGCAAATTGCAATCTAAGCTATTGAAAATGTATAATTTTTTAGTGACTCTGAAACAAAAGAGAGCTGTGGTGGAGGTGGCGGGGGGAGGAGGCAAAAGAATATCAGATTCTAAGCTACGTTTTGCTTTAAAATGACCATTTAAATAGAATTATTAGAAACATTGCGCGGATTATTTGAATCAGTAATTATATTCCCACGTATGCATTCTATGCGATAGAAAATATTGATTTTTTTGTGAAAGTGAAAGAAAAAGTAGTGAGGGGGAGCTTCAACAGATTATAACACCCTGTGTCTCTCTTTGCTTAAAAAGTCCCGCTTAAATATGATTATAAGAAACATTGCATGGTTTTAACCATTCATAATGTAATATTTTAATCATGTGAAGTTTTATAATAACTAGAGTTATATGTAATAAATATTTTTGTTAAACCTTAACTGCTGTTAGCGACTCACATACCGCCGAGTTTTTCAAGTTTCAGAGTTTAACTTGCAATTTTTAGTTTAACCATAGATACCGGGAAAATTTTGTTTCATTTCGAGTCCTATTATTATCTCTAGAAACTTTTGAATAGCTGAATTTTATTTATAATAGTCCTGTATATAAGGTTCAATACAAAAATAATATTCTGAAAGTTAATTTAACATTTTATTCATTGTTGGATTATGCGGTCTGACAGGCCGCTCACAGTAAGTTATGCGATAATTTTTGTCGCAGCAGTTAAGGGTTAATACTATTATAGTAATCTAGTAAATAGTTTTTAACCCATAACTCCACACTAATGCGGATTCTCCAAACCTACAGTTAAATTGTCGACGTTTAAAAGAGCATGCTTTAATAAATTTTTAATAAATTGAATAAAATTTTTGATTAAAAAATATTATACCAAAGAGATCTCTTATTCAATTTTATACAGAATTCATATGGTTATATATCATTATCTCTATATTAGCAACAAAATTAACCTTTAACTGCTGTTAGCAATCTGACTGAACACTGTACCCCCTCCCCCACCAAAAAAATAGCGTTTAACTTGTATTTTCCAATTTAACTATAGTTACAACTGAAATTCTCTTTCGTTTGGAGTTCTCGTGATATTGCTAGAAATATTTGAATAGAACAGCTTTCTATGATTTTTAATCATGGATCGCATTTTAACCTTTAACTAATGTTACCGGTCTCGTAGACCACTATTTTTCTTTTAATTTTTTAGTTTAACTTGTAATTTTCAGTTTAACTGCAAACACTACCGAAATTTTGTTTCATTTGGAATTTTAGTACTATCACCAGAGACTAAATAGGTGAATATTAAGTATAATACTCTTGTATAAAAAGTTTAGTACAAAAACACAATCCTATGAGTTATTCCCGCCTTTCATTCAATTTTGTGGTCTCACAAACCGCATCACATTCATACGTTACAATTTCTGTCACATCAGTTAAATGTTAAATTTATAAAGTTTTGAAAAGCCGAACGCTGAGAAAGCGGACAGTTAAAATTTCGAACTCAATTGAACAATCCAGTGGAAATTTAATAGAAACCTGATTTTGAAGTTGTTCGAATTTGAATTTCGAAAACATTTTGATATAGTTTTATTTACAAGAGTTAAAAATTATTTTTTACATTAGTAAATAATAATAATAATAATATAATAAAAAATAAAATAGACAGATTATTTTTAAGTATTGAGCACCCCCCCCCTTAATCTTACCATTTCAACAATGATGATAATGCTGTCCCATATTAATATATAAACCCCCTTTGGATATAGTTCGTCCCCTGTAGGAACCAACCGGGGAAATAACGCCAATCCCTGGCGTTATTACCCCGGGATACTTATTGCGCAGTAAATCCTAAACTACAAATTATCTCGAGAAGATATCCAAAATCTTCTATAACAATTTGAAAGTACATGAAATATACTACAAATTTATGTAATAAACAAAGTATTTCTGGATATAAAATGTAGTCTTCAGATCAAAAACCTTATCTCGCAAATTTTAGATCAAGCGTTAATTTTAGTTGCTTGTAAAAATAATAAGACCTAAAAATGAAACAAATTAACTTGAAGCTGTTATTTGGGATTTATATGACTCAAAACCCTTCTGCACAGAGCACATGGGTGTCATTTACCTGATTATTTCATATTTATGCAAAATATAAGCACTTGGCGTTATTACCCCGCCTGGCGTTATTACCTCAGGATACCTTATTTAATATTATAATGCCGAAATATAATGCCGGCAGAAAGCTAATAAATTTAAAAAATATTACAAACGTTATATTTATAATTAATGTTTACACAATTGCTGCTGTATGATACGAGAACTTTTTTTAAAGAAAATAAATTTAAAGTAATACATTAAAAATGAAATCATTCCTAATTTATCATTATCATTTTGATTATTGTAATCATTACGAGTAAACACGTTCTTTTTAGCCCTATTTTTTCCCCACGAAAAATAATAATAATAAGCATCATTAAAATATATAGACATTTTCATTATACAATCTACTATATTCATTTTACTAAAATTGTTATGTAACACACTATTAATATATTCTAAGTTAAATATTTCAATAGGATACCCAATAAATATTGTAGACGATTTAATATAAAGTAATTTTAGAACGTATGCGTTTTATTTTTTTTTATATCTTTTATATTTTAAGAAAACGATTACTTTATCAATTTTATTGGTTTCTTTAGGAACAAATATTTAAGATAAATTCCTTTACTACAACACTTTTTATTATACAGTCATTTTTCAATTTAAAATATTTTGAAGCGTTTTGAAATTTCAAAGATCTATTTTAGAAAATGCATTTATTGTATAGATTTGGATATAGAAGGAAAACACTTAGAAAAACGTTTTTGATGCAGAAAATTAAATCAGAGAGAAAAGGATATTTTAGAAGAAATATTTATATACCATTTGAAATTTTAGATTATGTTTAGCTTCGATGGTTTCCGGATATATCTTAAAAGGATATGTTCGGTTTGAGTTATTTTAAGTTATGGCCTTTAGGGTAGAATATTGGATTTCTATTTTATGAAAAGCTTTGTGCTATCTTAAAAAATTG
The DNA here is from genome assembly GCA_964019185.1 of Maratus speculifer. NCBI lineage: Eukaryota > Metazoa > Arthropoda > Arachnida > Araneae > Salticidae > Maratus > Maratus speculifer. The sequence goes on along the minus strand of OZ025295.1, from coordinate 254,683,107 downwards.
CTTTTTCACAAAAAATGTTTTCTAGTTTATTTTTATATTTTCTAGAAAAAGAACATAATCCATTAACAATTTAATTTTATAATTTATTTTTTATACATGAATATTGTAAATTTTCATTTCAATTAAAAAAAAAACGTTACTTTCCATTTTTAATAGGTTTTAAAGAAATATTAAAGTCATTTTTTTTTATTTTTAAAATAGATTTAAAGAAAAAAATATATATTAAATTAAATATTAAGATATTTTGATAATTTAAAATACTTAGATATTTAAGATATTAAATCATAGGGTAACTTCCATTTTTTTTTCTTTTTCAGAGACTTCCACGTTAATTTACACAAAAAATAATTATCAAGGTCTTGAAAAACTAGCATATTCAAGCTACATTGTTAAAAATAAATCTATGAATTCACGGTTAAACTACACGCAGTAAATTGCCAGACTTTTTCTGTTCCGTTAGCAGATTTTCCGTTTTGGGAAACAATACAAGGGATTTACTCCATTTGAAGAAGAGGTAACTTTCCATTATAAAGTTGGTATAACAATTGGCTGGTGATGCAATCTATTGAACATTTTTGAAGCACCTGTATCTTTCCGAGGGAAAAAAACATCGTTGGTGTAATTCTAATTGACGGTCTATGGTGTGAAAGTCAGTTGCTCTAGCTATCATGCCATAGGTTCTTCGAACGCATGTGACTCTAAAGTCCTCTAGTAGATTCTACAGTGTGTTTATATTTTATAAGATAGATTTGTAAGTTGCTGTGATTGTAATAATGTTATGATTCTTTATTCGCTTTCATTAGTAAGGTTAAATCATTATTATGATTTTCTCATATAATTATAGTACGGTTTGATAAAATAATTTATTATGGAAATTTTCTTTGATCAATGAATGATTAGAATATTGCCTGGTATTTTTATAGTTCAAAAAGTTGTTTACATTAGTACAATTGCAATTCAGTAGCACGATACAAATCTTAGAATATAATCAGTATTTTTTCACTGAGTATTTTTTTAGTTCTGTGCAAGAGCATGTTAGTTTTAAAAACATTGAAAAAAATGCGATAGTTGCTCGTGGATAGTTAAATGCGATAGTAACGGTCCCCGCATATGCCTTCTGATTCGAATAAAGCGTTCTATTTCCAATACAAATATATATTTGAATTGAAATTTTAATGAAATACAGGATCATAAAAATCGAAGTGTGTGAAAAATAGGATTATAATATTCTCGACAGCTTATTATGCGATTAATTTCTTCATTATGTAAAATTATTATTATTATTTATTGACTTTTACTGTCATTGCTCAAAATTTAAAAAAAAATCGAAATTTTGTTTATATATTTCATAAGAACAAATATTTTGAGAGTTAAAAAAAAATAATAATAAAATTAGTTTTGGTTAATCTAGGTTATTATTATTCAATAGGTTTTTTTTCCCATTATTGCACACTAAGTACACACCAAATTTTAAGTCTCTGTCTCAATCTATTCGGGAGACAAAGTGTTTACAAACAGACAGAAAGACGAAAAGACAGACAGTCACACAGAAAGATGAATGGCATTTATTTTTCTAAAAATAAGTTTTTTGGAATCTCCAGTGCCTGAAACGTGTAAATCCGTCAAATGTTTTTCGATTTTCAAAACGATTGCAAGACTTACATTATACTACATATCATGGGTAATTAAAAATCTATTTATGTTAATAAAAAAACAGAAATTAAATTTTGATTTAAACAAATATAATAATTTATCTGAAAAATACTTTTTATATGTATATTTTTTTTCATTTAAGCTTTTATATATAATTTCTACTGAAATAATTTAGTGGAGCGTAGCATATTTTATGTAGATCATTGTATGAAGATAAATTAAAATATTTTTCTTTCTGATTATAAATACTGAAATAGAAAAACGAAATGTATTTTTTTAAATTCACTGCTCAAACAAAACTAATTATAATTTAAAACATAAATTTTGAAATAATATTACATCAGTTAATTTTAAATAAAATAAGAAATCATGGAGCATTTTTCTGTCGTGGAAATTGTTAAAAATTTTTCTGACAAAGTTTTGAATAAATAAATATCCATTTATTAGAAGAAACGAAAAAAGAAAACATTTATCATATTTATTCAAATCATTTTGACGTTTAATAAATTTATGATAATCAAATTTTGTCTAAGCATTGCAGTTACTCGAAATATTTTCTTTTAATCTTATGCATAACATACTGTAGTTGTTAGAAATCATATTCAAAAAAAGATTTATTGCATACTTATTTATGTAAACCATGTTTTCGAGAAAAGAATACATAATAAAATAAATTTAAGTTTCTTTAAACTCTTAAAGGTCTGGTGTACTATTAATAGCACATGTTTTCAATAGAGTATTATTTTGTTATAAGAAGTACTTTTGCTACGTTTTCCATGCAGTAATGTTAGTATATGACTATGCATTTACTATATGACTTCATTTATACACTATATTGCCATTGATTATGGGACACTTAAGATTTTAGACATTTTACTAAATATCTAGAAAAATACATGAGGAATCATCTCGAAACTCTTAGTGTATAAATATAATAGTATACGTCATACATCTCCGTGAAGATTTTTTACCGAAACTCCATAGGGGACCGTCAACAAATTAAAAAAGAATGAATATCTTTTGAATAACCCTGTCAAAACTAATGTAGCAAAAGCGCTCAAACTATAGATTATGATTGAATGCCTTATTGTAATACACTGTGTCCATTTTTATGCAAATAGCATGCATACTCGCAGAGTAATTAAGGTTTTTATAAAAATGGTACCAAATTTTTCCAAGTTTTTTCCTTATAATTTTCAGAGTTCTTAATATAAAATAATATTTTTTTCAGAAAATATGACAAACAATATTGCACACAGTACCCTGTAATCAGAATTAAAAAATAATGAAGATTGTATACAAAATGAGTTGGTTTACTAAATAATTTTTTACTGCGCATGCGTCAACGATATCAAAATTTCATTTGCATATTATGTTAGCTAAATGTATAGAGCAACTTTTGTGAAAGTCACAAAATCATAACTTGAAAATTCTGAAAATAATCGTCAATTGAATAAGTTGAAAATCCGTTATTCTCAAAATGAAGCAAAAACAAGAGGGGTTGTATCCATATATTCATTGATTAGTGTCAATATATAATACACAATACGGGATGTTACGACTACTTTTGGATAAAATCCCTCATTTTTTTGCTTCATTTTGGAAACAACAGATTTTGTCCTTTTTCTATAGACGATTACTTTCAGAATTTTCAAGCTATAATTTTGAGACTTTTACAAAAGTTGCTCTATACATTTAGCTAACATAATATGCAAATGAAATTTTTATATCTTTGACGCATGCGCAGTAAAAAATTATTTAGTAAACCTACTCATTTTTCATACAATTTTTATTATTTTTTAATTTTGATTAAAGGGTACTGTGTGCAATGTTGTTTGCCATATTTTCTGAAAAAAATATTATTTTATATTAAGAACTCTGAAAATTATAAGGAAAAAACTTGGAAAAATTTGGGGCCATTTTTATAAAAACCTTAATTACTCTGCGAGTATGCATGCTATTTGCATAAATATGAACAAAGTGTATTACAATAAGGCATTCAATCATAATCTAGAGTTTGAGCGCTTTTGCTACATTAGTTTTGACAGGGTTATTCAAAAGATATTCATTCTTTTTTAATTTGTTGACGGTCCCCTATGGAGTTTCGGTGAAAAATCTTCACGGAGATGTATGACGTATACTATTATATTTATACACTAAGAGTTTCGAGATGATTCCTTATGTATTTTTCTAGATATTTAGTAAAATGTCTAAAATCGCAAGTGTCCCATAATCAATGGCAATATAGTGTATATAGGAATTTATTATTAATAATAATAATTGTTATTTTTTAATTCTCTTTGCGCGTTTGCAATATATAAAATTTATTTTTTACTCTTTAAATTTAAAATAAACGCAATTTTCCTGAAAGAATCATATGTAATAAAACGAAAAAAATATTAGACAGTTGTTATATTTTAATAAATCTTTTTGTAATACAATATTTCTCCAAAAAGTATCTCCAATAATTCTTCCTTAGCCTATTGTCATTTGAATAATAATTAAAAAGCATGCAAAATAACAACTTTCGTCATCTTTCTTACAATGACATTTTCATTACATACTAACTAATCTATTTGGATAGCTAGGGTTAATGTTATTAACGTAAAAGTATTTTTTAATCGAAAAAAAATTGACCCGAAAAAGTTAATAAAAAAAAGAGCATGTGCTTTTTGTTGTTGCTGTTCTTGTTGCTTTTGAAATATTTATTATTGCAAGCACTGATATTGTTTAACGTTTTATTTTGAAGGATATAATTTACTACCTGCCCGGCGTTTCCTAGTACCATTTGAAAAATTTTAAATTAACAGTAAATTTGTATGACTTGATTTTGTACTTGCACATACATCTGGAATGCGTACTCGCTCACTCTTTGAAACTGAGGGAGAAGTTGCTAAATGCTAAAATTTGTTACGGATTTTTTTCTTTTTTTAGTAAAATTGCATATGGAGGTAATGAACATACGAAAACTTTGAATTAACCTCTACTCATTAAAAAATTTGCTAAGATCTTCAAACAGAATGTATCCTATATGATACAATTCCTTATACATATATTTTTTCAAATACATAAATAATTCTAAACATAAATAAACTAGTATAAACAGACTCTAACAAATAAAAGAACATAACAAAATAGCCCTTTTTTTCTTATAGTGTTAAATTAGCAAAATAGGTACTATATCAAAATGGTTTGCAGCAACAATATACCAAATTTACAAAAATTAAAGCGTAAATATTTTTTTTTATGTGTTAAGATGAAGAATTTGCAGCGTTTATTGTTAATTAAAAATTATTTTATGCATTTTTTTTTAATTCTTTTATCTTTTTGTAATGCAAAATTTATAAAATAAAACAAAAATTTAAAAAAAAAGTCAAAAAATGATTAATTAAAACTTTATGTATCATCAAAATGTATGAGCAAAATCATTTTTTTTTCACTTGTGAGTTCTTCATAGTTATCAGTGTGTTAATATAAATTCATAATTAAAGTTAAAGTAATACATTAAAATAAACCATTGGTTCTAAAGAGGTTAAGAAAACAGTAGTCAGTAATTAGTAACGTACAGGTCAAAATCTTTAAAGCGGTACGTCAGATAAAAAAAAGTCATTCTTATCTCCCGTCTCCCCATCGGGATTCATCTCCCATGATATGGTCTCACATGGGGCAGATTTCAACCAGTAAAATTAAATAGAAATTTTCTTGTTATTTAAGCTACATATTAATTCAAAATTTCAATCTTAAATAACGGCAAAAACAGACAAGCATTGTTAGTCGTGGAAGATGACTTTGCCGGTAAAAGGGTCTTTGCATTTACTTTATATTTTGACAACCTAGACAAACACATCTCAGTGTCAGTAAAAAATATTATAATATCTGGACTAATTACTCAGTGAAAACAAATAAGTATTTAACAACATTTATGAGCTAAATTTTTCATGATAAAGGGCATTTAAATAAGAATAAATTTTATAATTATAATTTACTGATGGAAAATTGCTTTAGCGATTATTAGAAATTTTTATTACAATGTAAAAAAAAAAAAAAAAAAAAAAAAAAAAAAAAAAAAAAAAAAAAAAAAAACAGCCTCCATCTTGTGGCAGTTTTTTCATTTACTTCAGTGGTAACACATGCATCAATGTACTATCATCATAATCACAAAAAATCATTTTATCACCCCCCCCCCTCTTCCGCGCAGGAAATGCTCTCTAATAGCCTGGGTTGAAAAATTAAGGCTTATGAAATGTTTTATTGATCAAGCTTGAAAATGACGCAATATGAGGTTATAGGATAAAAAAAAAGCAGAATTAAAAATTTAATCGTTCATTTTAGGGTGACAAATGTGTGTGAAGGTAGTAGGATAGTTCATATAAAGAAAGTGTGGTACAAGAATTTTACGATGATGTATCATAAGGCGTAATAGCAAGCATGCTCCTTGCGCATAGTAAAATCTTGAAAACGTTTTACCCGAATCCTTTAATTCCAGATACTAATTCCTACTATAGAGTGGAACACTATTCTTAACAAAACTGCTTCTGAACGAAACTTCGTTAAACAACCTACTGATAGATATGCTAGTAAAGAGGGTGGCAGACTTAATCAAGAATTTAAAAGATCTGCTGAAATTAATATTCGAAAATAGTGGTGATACTGGTGGCATTTTTAAATTTGTGTATTACATTCGTAATATTTATCTAATGGTTCCTTCAAAAAACCGCATATAAAACGGAAGAAAATGGTACCATTTAAAATATTCTATCGCCTCACACCCCAAAATAAAAACTCTTAGCCTTTCTCCCCCAAAATTTGATGCTCTCTATTTTTTTTTTTTAATCTTTACAATGTATTATAAATTATGTGACACTTTAATTTAATCTTTTCGTTCAACATTTTAATTTTAACCTATTGCTAGATATATTAGATTTGCGTTTCAAGAAAGCTTTTCTTTTTCTTTTTTTTAAATCGAACTTGTTATAAACTAAAGATTTGTGAATCGATTTTCATAAAATGTATATATTATTAAAAAGCGTTAAATGCAGGACTTTCATGCATAACTTTCAATTATCTCAATTGTGTACTTAGAAAAATGACGGTGTTTTAAGGAATCAACTTTTAGCACAAAAATTTTAGTACAAAAATTATTTGTGATTTGAGGCATTTATTTTATAGCCGTCATCTGTGTTGTGAAAGATTTCTCCAAGATCATAGTTTCTTTGAAAGGAATTAAATAACATTTAATAAATGGTTTGTAACGGATTTTTCATCTATTTACAGGAAATATAAAAAAAAATTAGGATTTCTGAAAAATGATTTTTTTATACTGGCTCTGTAATATTCTATTTTTTAGGCCCAGTATAAGCCCTTTTCAAAGAAAAAATAAATAAATAAGTAAAAAAAATCCATTACATTTATTTTTTTTGCAGAGCTTTAATAGTATTAAACATTTACCCTCTCTGCAACTGTTCTCAGAAATATTTCGCGTGTTGATAAAAATAAGCCAATCTGCAAAAACCTACAACAATAAAACGCGTTAACAGACATAAAATTTAAAACCTAGATAAATGCATGCAGGGTTGTTGTAAAATTGCAGGAATGTAAAAAGAGTATTATATAGTATACGTGCAATATTTTTTGTATACTATATTGACACTAATTAATTGATATATGGATACAACCTCTCATCTTTTTGCTTTATATTGGGAACAACGGATTTTGAGCTTATTTTACCAATGATAATTTTAAAAATTTTCAACCTATAATTTTGTGACTGTCACAAAAGTTGCTCTATACATTTAGATAGCACATTATGTGCATTATATTTTGATTGCATTCGCGCATGCGCAGTGAAACATTATTTAATAAAATTAATCATTTCTTATATAATTTTCATATTTTTAAAATTCTGAATGGGTACTACGTACAATGTAGTTTGACATATTTTCTGAAAAAAATTGTTATTTTTTGTATTAATTAATAAAATATTGTAAAATATGTTATTGTAAAATATTTTTGTATTAATGAATTAATTTATTATCTATTTATTATTAATATATCTATTAACATATTTATTAATCTACTTATTATTAATTTATTTATTTATTCTCCGCTAATTATAAAGGAAAATCTTGCAAAACTTGTGTTGGGACTGTTTTTATGAAAACCTCAATTTATTTGCGAATATATATGCAATTCTCATAAAAATGAATGCAATTTATTACAATAAATCACTTAATCGTTATCTGTAATTTTAACGCTTTGGCTACATTAGAAATGACAGGAGTAATCAAAATATATTCATTGTTTTTCAGTTTCTTGATACTTTGGAGTTTCGGGAAAGAAAAAATTCTCCACGGAAATATTTGACCTGTAAATTCTTTTCCATACCTGGAGGTTCAAGATAATTTCTCATGCATTTTTCTATATATTTAACAAAACTTCTAAAATTTTGGGTCATCTTTGGCCATTATATATTTATTATATGCTTTAAAATAAATAAGTTATTTTATGTTTTTTACAAGTCGCATTTATCAATAGGAACTCTAATTGTAAAAACAAAATACTTGTACGTAAATAATTAAATTTGTTTACAGAATTTTTAATGATTAATAAACCTATTTCGTTTAATAATGATTGATAATGATTAATAAACCTTATAAAAATACTCTTTGCAATTTTTTTTACTACAATTATCCTGAAATTTAATTTTATCTAAAAAAAAAGGTTTTAATATTACCACAAATACAATGGAAAAGGTGAATGAGGAAAAAAAAAAGTACATTAGTTTTCTTTGAAAACTTAAACGTATATGTATACATATTATAATAGAAAAAAAACTTTCTAGATTATTCTAAATAACTAGCAATTAAAAAGTACATTACTGAGAGAAGTTCGATTAATGAAATATTATTCCATTATTCATCCATTATTAATGCTTTCTTATAAATACTTAAAACTATTAAAATAAAAAGAATGAGAAATAAGTCAGTTCTAATGAACATTAAAGCTATCAATTATTGCTAAAAGATGGGAAGAAAGAAAATCATTTATAATACATTACATTAGCTACAATGTATAAAAAATTTTTTGATTATCGTTATTTCGAAAATGGGTTAAAAAAAAGGAAGAATAAAGTATGTTTTATTACATTTTTTCTATGAATAACCTTAGCAAAACAGAAACAGATAGATTTATAATCGAATTTTCAGTTTATCGACTTCTCATTTTAAACTATTTTGGGTTGTTCAGTTACAAAAAAGGGTATCAAAAAAGAAAATTCTGTTGTTGAACTTCAGCAAATAATAGTAATAACAATTTTCTGTGTAAGTTTCAGAAATTATATTTATGGTTCAAACTGAATATTTTAATTTTAATTTATGTCCTTACCAAAATAAATTCCCATATTTTAGTAATTTCTTTATATTTTATTACACAGTGTCAATATATATATATTTTCAATTGTGATAAATTACTTTCCTGCAAATATTTTGCATTGAAATTTTCTCCAAATATTTATGAACAAATAATTTTGTTATAAACTCTAGTTATGTATATATATATATATATATATATATATGTGTGTGTGTGTGCGTGTGTGTGTATCTCAATAAGATTATTTTAAGGGGTCCCAAGATACAAACATCTTCATTTTCTTCTAAAAATATGTACACTGCATTAAAAATGTTTTATCTGCTTCAAAGGCCGTTTAGATCATTTTAAGTTGAACGGCCCACCAGTGGCCAAGAGGTTCTACCTCCGAAACTAATAGAGGACAGGTGCTGGTCTCGAACGCAATCATCGTTCGACCATCCAAACCGTTCGAAGTTTTCCTTGGTTTTCTTTGAACATTTGGTTCCCTTCGTAAATACGGGAAGTTCCCTTAGAAAGACCCCTCATGGAGGGATCGTAGATCCCAAGTGTACATAATTGGCCGTCATGACCAACAACAAACAAAATTTAACTGGAACATGAAATATTATTTTTTTTCATTTTGTTCTGTTTTCAAAATTTATCTTTCAAAGAATGGCTTTCATGGAAACTACTTCTTGCAAAAGTGGGGTTTTTTCAACATGATTTAGTATTTTCATCATTTCTCGCATTTGAAGTGTTATAAGTCAAGAACTGTAAAATATAGTTGGTTGAAACTTGTAATATGTCTTTTTTAATAGTTTTTTATTTTATTTTGATTCAGCAAATTAAAAAACTATATATAATTACCTTTTAAAATATGATTAAAAATGCATCTCTTTTTAAAAAAAAATATCTTTAAAATTTATTTAAAAATATTATTTTTAAAAAATGCTGAATCAGATCTAAATTATATATATTTCTATTTATTTACTGAAAAAAATATTTGATGTTATACAAATAATATTTCGAGCTATAAAGATTTTAAATTACGCCACTTTTTTCGTAACTATTAAATTTAAAATTTACAAAAAACTCTTTTTTGTTTCTTTAATATTAAGAAGTTGTTTATTATATAAAAAAATTAGTTAACAAATTACAATGATTAATTGAAAAATGATATTTTAAAACACTAAAATTTTTCATAAAAAAATCTTTATTTAAAAAAATAATAATAACATTATTTTTATGATGATCAAAACGTAGCTTACGTAATAAAAGAGTCATATATTACGTTCACCATGGATTAAACATTAATATTCCTGGAGTAATAAAACAAATTTTAAATGAAATTTCAGTTTTACAATTTTCGGAACTGCTAAATTTTAAACTTCTAACCATCTCACATTTTAAATTTTTACAACGTTGTGTAGAAAAAAAATGCACTTTGAAATGAAATTTGTTTGAAATTTTTTATCACGATTTATTTTTAAATTATTGTTATTATTATTATTATTCTCATTTTGGTAACAGAAGTATTTCATTTTTGGACATTAAACATGGACCAATCAGGAAATGAGTAAAATGAAATAAGTTGCAGAAATCAACCAATTAAAAGAATCAGATATATTTCAGGTGTCCAGTTCTCTACCGAAAAACAGCAACTATTTTCCAAATAGTTAAAAATTTGAGAAGTTTTATCATGTGATTTTGTTTACAAATGATATGATTAACCATCACGAAAAATTTTGGAATTTTTAATCAATAAATAAAAATTATTTTAAAATGTGTCCGGGAAATATGTTCGGTAATGTAAAGTTTGTCCGGGTACTTAAAGAAATGTAATTTTTTTTTTCACTTTTTTGAGATGTGTGTGTGGGGGGAGGGGGGGGATATGAAAAATTTACTATTATGTGTAAGTTTTAGAAATTATATTTTTGATTCAAATTCAATATTTTAGTATGATGTCTCACAAAAAATGCGAAATCTACATTTTGCATTAAAAAGTTCGAAGTATTAGATTTTTAAATGCCAGAAGTTCATAAGAATTATTTTCTAGTTACTTTTTTACAACTATCGTCATTGAAATGTCTTTATATTTTTATCAACGACAATTCGATTCAATGCTCTGAGTCAAACGTGTAAGCGTTTTAATGGAAAATAACATGAAAGATTGGATCATGGAAGGAGAAAGAAGCTTACATTTAGGTTCGGTTTTTCAGAAATGCATTAGTAATGGTCTAAGGTGAAGTACAGCGTAAATTAAACACTCCATGTACATTTTCAGAGCTTTTTATGCTTTTAATGCGCTAATAGTTTTGAAGTGGTTAAAACTCCTGTTACGCATAGAAATTGTAGAAAAACTTTCAATTTTCCAGAACTGTGTCAATTTCAATGTTCTTCAGATTAATCTCCAGAGCATGCCTTCAAATAATCGCACTATATTTCCCGTTTCCATTCGGTTGGTTGTACAAATTAGATGCTATAGTTTTATATACAGGGTGCCCTACACTGTAAAAAAAAGTGTCGATCTACTAAAAAAACTTTAGTAATCCTTGTAATTACTAAAAAATGTTTAGTAATCTTAGTCGGTTACTAGAAAATCTGTAAGAATTACTAAAAAAAAGTTAGCAACGAATAGAATTAATAGTTTTATATTTTTAATAGCTATTACTAAAACTCACTTGGCGTGGCCTCGATAGCATAGTGGTTATAGTAACGGACTTCAGGCTAAAAGGTCCCGGGTTCAATACTGGAAAGCGCCAAGTACACCCCGAATGTATGTAGTGTAAGTACGCTATAATAAAGGGGTTATGAGTTTCCTGTTGGAACTGGTCGCAATGTTTGGTGCTGCCATCTATTGCGTTTTTGCCGAAAATCTATCGCTTCAGAAGTCTGGATGCAGCTCGAAGGAAGTTCCTGCCCTTCGGACGCACGTAATTGTTATTAAAAATAATTTTGGAGCTATTACTAAAATTTGCTTGGTGGCTCATACTAAAAAATTTTAAGTTTGTTATACAAAAAATTCTTTTGTTCAGTTTACAAAAGAAATGCTTGTTTCACTTGCAAAAAAAAAGTTTGTAATGGTTACTAAAAAATTCTGTGGAATACAAATTTACTAAAAAATTTTTAGTAACCTCTTGAATTTTTTTTTTACAGTGTACTGTCATAAGTATAACTTTCCGTAAACTTTTGCGTAACTTGAATTTTATGTTAGTCGAATTTCTAAATTTCTGGTGTAAAATGTCGTAAGATGCAGCACATTTTAGTATATACATATAATATGTACAGTATTTACACATATTGCTTTATGAATAAAGCTGTGTGCAGCAGCATTAACTTGGATATAAATTGTAAATGTATGACAAAATATAAAAAAGAAACCGAAAGGCCATCTTTTAAACAAGAAAAGTTTGTTCAATAAGGAATTTATAACTTTAACACATATGAATTACTTTCCATTAATTTTGAATGTACATCAAACGATTAGGCAAAAAATCTACATCAAACGAAGAGCAGAAGCTAGAAGAAAAAATAAATTCGTCCCTCTTCATAGAAACTTTAAAATTAGGTTTTATTATATTTTGCATTCAGCCAATAAAACTGCAACGCTTAAATACAGTTTTATTTTCCATTTTAATTGTGTTTGTCTTTGTTCGATAAATACTTGATTATATAACTCGATAAAAATAATATATAATGTATAAAACTACATTATTGTTGTGGTTTTTAACATCATATTTAATTTAAAAACCAATTATCAAAAGTATACAAATGAGTACCAAACGCGCTGGTATGTTTATAAATGTAATTTTACAGATTTATTACGTAAACTCGAATTTACGGGAGTCGCGTATTACGTAAATTGATAGATGCCTGTATCTGCAAATTTTTGATCGATCACTCTGTTTATATAATCTCTCTGCATATGTGCATTAACATTTTTTTAATTATAACATAATAATTCATTTAATAAATTATATACTGAATTATTATGTATAACTACAAATTATGGCATTTAAGAGCTGTATTTGCTTAATAATGGGGAAAGGTATTTCGCAAAAACTACACTTATTATTCTTATAATTATCTCAGTAAAGAAAATAATATATTCCTAATATTACTTCTGCGATAATAGCACGAACAGAAATTTCGTAAGTTTGGCTGTCATAAGTCTTGTTTAATGTCATGAAGGAATAAATATTGTTTGAAAAACATGACAGTTTTCGAAACATAATTGACCAGTCAATATATGGGTCACAGACGTTCAACTCTTACAAATACTCCCAGTATTATAAACAAAAATATATGAGAAAGAAAATGGAATATGTACATATTTGTAATGTTGTCCAGGGGTTTCTAAAAGTACGTATGTTATTTATTCTAAAAACATGACAACGAAAACATTGAAAAACATGACGTTTTCGAAACATAATTGACCAGTCAATATATGGGTCACAGACGTTCAACTCTTACAAATACTCCCAGTATTATAAACAAAAATATATGAGAAAGAAAATGGAATATGTACATATTTGTAAAGTTGTCCAGAGGTTTCTAAAAGTACGTATGTTATTTATTCTAAAGATGTACCATTGTATATTATTTATCTAAGCATTTCGTATGCTTGTATAATCATTTTATCTTTTGTGCATATTTTAACAATAAAGATTAAATAATAAAACATCTTTTTTTAGATGTAAAATGATATTATGATTTTTATTGTACATAATTTTAGCCAATTACAAGTTTTCATGTAGTACTACTTTCAAACTGATGTTTCGTTTGTTTAAAATCACTAATTAGTTGCCTTTTTATATCTTTAATAAAACTAACAATTTATCTGAAGAACTGAAAATTCATATAAAGATACGAAACTAATAACTTTGGAAATGTAGTAATTCTCCAGATAACTGTGGCTTATTTTTGATTTATATGTTTGTCCTTTAATTGTCTGCATTTCTGCATATAAAGGCACTTCTGTGTGGTTCAGTTAATTATATACTGGAAATAATAATAATATTATGTATGCAGTGCGCTGTTTTTTATCGTTGATCAACAGGAAAATACTAAACGTTAATTTTAAAAGTTTTGTGAAATAAAAATATCGAACACAAGAGAAACGTAGAATTGAACTGATCATGTCAATGGATAAATGTAATAAATAATCATTGTAAATATAAACTACATGGAAACGAAACATCTTCAATCTGACATAATAAAATTATAAAAAGAGCGTACAATATATTTTATACATTGTTTACATGAATAGATTTGACTTGCAAGGGGAAGTGCTTAGACACGGAAACCACATCGGTACAGCATAGATGTTCTAGCCCGGGCACTTTTATAAATGTCATTAAAAAATGGTAATATCAATGAGTTCACACCCTCATGCTGCCTAAAAAAGTGTGCGCAATGGACGATTTTTTCAAACATAAGAAAGAATAAATAAAATGTTACGATATATGGTCTTAGAATTATTTTTTTAAAGAAAATTTGAACAACATGAAGTATGCAATAATAAATAACAAAATGATAAATAGATTAATGGTAGCCTAAAACATGTAAGCAAGAAACAGTGCGTTTAAGAGCAACTAAGAAACAAACAGATAAAATGTTTTTATCTTACTCACGTACGTTCAAAAACACATATTTTGTAAAAAATATTTAATTATTAATGTTGTTTTAAATCTTGAAAATAACGATAAAATGCTTAAACGTTGAGTAATTAGAACAGTGTCCGACAGTGAATTAAAGAAAAAAAAATATAAATTAAAACATTTAATTGCTATATAGGTATATAAATATTTTATACAATTAATTAACATTAAATTTGATTTTCTGAAGATTCAAAGTTTTTTAAATGAATAATAAATAAAATTCTCACGTTATAAGAGTTTATTAAATATAAATTAAAAATGTCAATATGTAGGGGGAACTGGGGCACTGTTGCGTCCTAAAAGGAAATCTTCAGTAAAAAGACACTAATTATTTCGGAAATATGACTGTAGATGGCAGCACCAAAACTTTTGATCTTGATAAAACGAGGCTATTTTGACTTTAATTAATATTATATTTCATCAATCCTCATTCATTTGTGTTGTTAATTCCCAATATGTTTTTTTTTCATATATATATTTTGCATTTATCCATTTGTAATCCATCTTTTTAGATTGTATTCTTTATTCTGCCGTTGACTGCGGGAGAGTTTAGAATGTTCTGATTCAAATAATGTTTACGTTTTGCTGAAGTCTATTAAATCGCTTTAAAAATCCCATTAAATCATATTTTTATTTCTGTAACAATTCATATTCAAAGGTATAAAATCAACAAACAAGTCAAAGAATGTTTTTCCAGACAATGTTTTTCAAGTTATTCCACAACCAGCAATCTTATACCAAGAAGGATATATCATAAATTCTGAAAACGTCGAACAAAACCAGAAGATAATCAAAGGTACTTTATTTTCTATTCTATTCAAATAAAAACAATTCTCTATATTTATGCAGTTTAAATCTCAACATAAATAAATTGTTTGGTCCGTCTTACGCAGGAGCGTTCAGTGAAATACATTAAAGTTTAAATATAAAAATTAATTAATTATGAAGACGAAAGCGGAACTACAAAGTGAATCGAAATTTAATTTCACTATAAAAGAAATTAATAGATATAACATTCAAGTAGCTGAAGCAATAGAAAATAAAAATGTTAAATTAACTGAGAAGCTTAAAGCAGAATTAATTAGCTTAAAAGCTGATTTAAAGAAATCTTATTTTGGAATGGTCGAAGAAAGTATTAATGCTTTATACGATTCATTTACTATAGCGAAGGACATAGTTGTTGACGATTTAGTTAAAATCGAGGAATTTTTGGTTGTAAAAATACAAGAAAATATGGATGAAAATAGTAATAATTCAATTTATGTTAAGGATAACGCTTTAAAATTACCTAAATTTGAATTGCCGATATTTTATGGAGATATTAGTAATTGGATTACCTTTAAGGAAACATTTCTGACCGCAATTCATAATAATGAAAATTTATCAGATCAGTTAAAATTTTCTTATTTAATAGCGAGTGTAAAAAATTATCCTGCTAAATTAATTTCGGGATTTTCAATTTCCGGTGATAATTATAAAGAAGCGTGGGAAACTCTTGTTAATAGCCATGATAATCGTAAGAATTTCGCATACTCATTACTGTCAAAATTCATTAATGTTAAATCATTAAAATCTCCTACGCAAAAATCAATTCTAGAGCTATTGGACACTTGTAATGAAGTTATTCGAAATTTGAAATCTTTAAAATTTGAATTTAATGAATTTGTTGATTTGATTTCAGTTTATTGAATTGAAACAAAATTTGATGATAATTTACGAAAACAGTGGGAGTTATTAAATAATGATTGTTTTCCAACTTATGAAATGATAATTAGTTTTCTTGAAAAACAAGCACGTATTCTGCAGAATTGTAATGTTGAATCTATTAAAACTGAATCTAAGTTTAATAATAAATTTTATTCTAAATCTCAACATTTTCCAAAAAGATCGGTATCGAATACTGTCGTAACGGATAATGTGAATAAATCACAAAAAATTATTTGTCCAAAATGTAATAAACCCCACCAACTTCATAGATGCCCATCAATGCAGAATTTATCTGTTGAGCAACTCTGGCATTTAGTAAAATCTAAAAAGTTATGTACGAACTGTTTGCGTGTTAACCATTTTGTTGCTAATTGTTTGATAAATACCACATGTAAACATTGCAATTCGAAACATCATACACTCCTTCATCGTGATCAATCTGCCCCTGCACAACAACAAATTATTGGACAACAAGATCATGTAACAACCCCAAATGCTGTAGGTATTTTAAATGAATCAAATTGTTTTACTAATGAATCGTTTAGTAGAGATTATCAAACATTGTTGGCTACTGCCATTATACGTGTAAAATCCAAATCAGGCAAATTCATTCCTTGCAGGGCGATGATCGATAGTGGTTCTCAAAAGAGCCTACTTTCAAAAACTTGTTGTGAAAAATTAGGTCTTCCATCATAAAATCTCAGGTATAAATAATTTAGTTGCAGAAACATCTCTTCAGGAAGTTTCTTTGACATTTTCTCCCCATTTCAATGATAAAGTCTTTCAGTTAGACGCGTTTGTTGTTAATCAGATAACAACAAACTTAGCAAATTTTATGATTAGGACTAAGTTTTGGCCACATATTGAAAGCTTGAATCTTGCGGAACCAAATTTCCATGAGTCCAGTCCTATTGATCTTCTTATAGGTGCAGATTTGTTTGCTAATATCACAATAGGAGTGTTTATTTTAGGACAAAAGGATCACCGAATGCTATTAATTGTATACTTGGTTGGATATTATCGGGAATTATTTATTCGAATGAATCAAACCAAAATTCATCTGTTAGTTGTCATGTTACTACGCAGATTACTTCTCAGCTACAAAGGTTCTGGGAACTTGAGTCGGTTCCCAGTTCTGATCCAATTTCTCTTGTTGAAGATAATTATTCTAGAACCGTTTCACGCACAGAATCAGGACGATATGTTGTAAACTTGCCGTTTAAATCTAAACCAATCCTCGGTGATTCAAGATCTCAAGCTCTAAAGCGGTTTTATTTTTTGGAGAAGAGACTTTACCAAAACCCTTTGCTTAGAGAGCAATATTTAGCATTCATGCAAGAATATATCGACTTGGGGCATATGGAACTTACACCAAATTCAGAAATTTCAAATCCGGATCATTTTTATCTTCCACATCACGGGGTATTAAAAGAAGATAGTTCAACTACACGACTTAGAGTAGTATTTGACGCATCTGCAGTTGGTTCATCAGGCCGCTCTTTAAATGATTATCTAGAGATAGGTCCAAAATTGCATCCGGAAATATTTCCTTTATTATTAAAGTTCAGAATGAATCCAATTGCTTTTAGTGCTGATATCGAAAAAATTTTTAGACAAATCCTCGTTAATCAGAAGCATATTGACTATCAACGCATTCTTTGGAGATTTAATTTAGAAGACACTATCAAATCATACAGGCTGTTGACCGTTACATACGGTTTTTCCTGTGCACCTTTTTTGGCCATTGGGACATTACGCCAATTGGCCATTGATAATGAACAATCTAATCAAAAAGCCTGCCAAATTATTCAAGAGGAAATTTATGTTGATGATCTTCTTTCTGAATCCGATACACGAGAAAACGCTCAAATTTTAGTAACAGAGCTAATTAATATTATGAAAAGTGGAGGTTTTAATCTACGGAAGTGGGCCTCTAACGATCCTGATGTGATAGCTCACTTACCTGATGAAATGAAGGCTTCCTCAAAAAAGGTCATTCAGGAAGATGATACTGTTAAAGTGCTTGGTTTACTTTGGGACTCTTTCAAGGATATTTTACAAATTAGGTTCGCTGATTTAAAGGATGTTAAAACAAAACGAGATTTGTTATCTGTAGTGGCTACAATCTTTGACCCTCTGGGTTTCTTAGCTCCTACAACAATTAAGTTAAAAATTATGATGCAAGATCTTTGGAAGGATAAGATTTCTTGGGATGAGAAAATCCCACATGCCATACAACAGGTTTGGAATGAATTTTCATCTGAAATGCATTTATTGAAATCGTTAGAAATTCCTCGATATATGAATTTATTTAATGAAGCAGTTGTTCAAATTAAACTGCATGGATTTTGCGATGGTTCGAATAAAGCTTATGCTGCTGTTACATATTTACGTGTTGTTTCACCTGAAAAAGTATTTGTCAATTTGATTGCTGCAAAAACTAAGGTAAATCCTATTAAACCTCAAACATTGCCCAGAATCGAGCTTTGTTCAGCTCTTTTGCTAGCTAAGTTATGTTCTGTAATTATCGACACATTAAAAGTAAAATTTGACAATATTTATTTGTGGTCAGATTCCCAAATTGTTCTCAGTTGGCTAAAAGCACCACCTTTAAAGGGAAATCAATTCGTAATTAACAGAGTATGCCAAATGCAGGCATTAATGCCTTCCCATGAATGGAATCATATTCCAGGTGCTTTAAATCCTGCAGATGTAGCTTCTAGAGGAATTCCTCCACGAAAGCTTCTTAATCATTCTCTGTGGTGGCATGGGCCTCCATGGCTGCTGTCAAATGAGCAAATCCCAATACCAAAGTTCACTGCTCCGATTTCAGAGTTAACTCCAGTAATTGACTCTGACAGTAATGTAACACAAGTAAGTGCACCTCCTGACTTTCTTCTTAAGTTTTCGAAATTCTCTAAGCTGTCAAGAGTCACAGCCTATTGTCTTAGATTTATTCATAATGCTAGATATAGTGCATCGAAAAAATTTGGAAATCTAAGTTCAGAAGAAATCTCTAATTCAATTCAATGCATTGTAAAATTAATTCAAAGTTCTGAATTCAACACGGAGCTTAAGTTGTTAAAAGAAAAAAAAGCCTTATCAAACAATAGTAAACTATTACCACTAAATGTATTTTTAGATTCAAGTGATATCATTCGAGTAGGTGGCCGTTTGTCACAACATCAGTCTTTAAGCTTTGATAGAAAATATCCGATGCTACTCCCAAAAAATAACTTTGTCACTAAACTATTAATAAAGCATGTACACGAGAAACATATGCACGCAGGTACACAGCTAGTACTTTCTATTATACGTCAACAGTTTTGGTTTGTTAATGGTCGTTCTACTGTGCGACAAGAGCTCAACAAATGTGTACTTTGCAAACGCCTAAAAACACAAGCTTGTCAACAAGTGATGGGAGATCTTCCCGTTGACAGAATCACCCCAATTCGTCTATTTTCCAAGGTTGGCATAGATTTTGCCGGCCCCTGCATAACTAAGCCAAATTTGCCTAGAAGTAAGATAAAAATAAAATCTTGTATAAGTGTATTTGTCTGCATGTGCACTAAGGCAGTGCATCTGGAAGTGGTATCAGACTTGTCTGTGCAAGCCTTGCTAGCAGCCCTAAAGAGATTTATTGCACGTAGAGGCCTGCCGTCTGATATTTATTCAGATAATGGTAAGAACTTCGTAGGTCTAGCTAATCAGCTGAAGAAGTTATTCCAATATTTGAGGGACAGAGAAATTCAAGATTTTCTTTCGAGCCAAAAAATCAATTGGCATTCCATTCCTCCATATGCGCCACACTTTGGCAGGCTATGGGAGGAAGCTGTAAAGCTTACAAAAAATCATCTGTTAAAGGCATGTAAATCCAGTATTTTAAACTTTGAAGAATTATCCACGTTACTGTGCCAAATAGAAAGTTGCATAAATTCAAAACCTCTAACGCCGATGTCATCTGATCCATCAGATCCGCGCGCATTAACGCCAGGTCATTTTCTTATCGGAGCACCGCTCCTTGATATTCCAGAAGCTTCTAATTCGCGAGTTCTATCATTAAATGCTCGTTGGCGCCTTATTGAAAGGGCCAAGAACCAATTTTGGTATAGATGGTCAAGAGAATATCTCCAACATCTCCAACAGCGTCCTAAATGGACTACTTCAAGTGTTAATCTCCGAAAAGGAGACATGGTGGTAATTCATGACCGATCCAGGCCCATGAGATGGAAAATGGGCCGCATTCTACAAACTGTTAAGTCTACTAGCACTAGATTTTGGATAAATTCATACGTCTTCTACTTACAAAAAATACTATAAAATGTTCTAATATAAAAAATTAGATTTCCTTTTTTTTAGGTTAGATTAATTATTAATTAAAAAAATTAGATAAAAAATCCATTTCAATAAAAACTAATATCAGAAATTTTTGTTTTTTAAATTGGTTGGAATAAGGAGTGTATGGTAAAAAAATAATAAAAGGTAAAGAAAAAATAAACTAGAAAAGGATTTAGGTTGTCTGCAGCTATAATGGTGCACATTGATACGTATCAATGTGCCCCGACATAGACTGTATCAATGTGCCCCATACAGCCAGTTTGAATAAAATGAATCTCAATTCCAACATCATAATTTCCCTAACAATACAGATTGAGGAACTGATAAAGAATAGCTTTACTTGCCAGGGAAAATAATCTTTTCGGTTGAAAATACTGGAAAATTTGTATAATACCATTTCAATTATACAACTCAAATTTACTTCTGATCTACAAAAACAATAAAAAACCCGTCCCATTTCATTAAACTACTGAATCATGCCAAGACTTACTGCATGTAGTTGTGTACACTAGCATCACCTTTAGCAGATCTTTTGAAATTTCTTATAATGATCCTGTGAGTTGTAGAAGGGGTGTATCAATGTGCCCCATGTATCAATGTACCCCAGTTTCCCTTACATTATGCAAAGTTTTGGATTTTCTTTTAAATGTGTTCTATAATTACAATTTCTTTTCATTCTCTTATGTATATATTTCAACATATAATACTGTAAGCAAAATAAACATTTAAAATTCGCCAATTTATTTTTTTAACAATGCGATAACGTTCTTTCTTAAATTACTTGCTGTAGCTTGAAATTAATTTTTACATAAGCAAAAGTTTTTGTATTATCACATACGAGCAATCATTATAAAAAAATGCATAAAAATAAGTAATTTCTACAATAGTTTTCGTCATATATCGATTTAAAAAACCATTATTTATTTTACAATTAAAAAAAATCCTATTTTGCATTCTTCTAAAGAACAATCAATTACAAAGGACATCACTGACGGAATTCCTTTAATGAGTTTTCCGTCATTGACTATAATTTTCGATGAATATTTAAAATTATCTAAATAAAAAAGAAAAAGCAATAAGTCAGTCCTAAAAATCTTCAACATAATCAATTATCTTTAAAAAATGAAAATAAAATGAATATTTTATATAATAATAACTGCATTGCGTAAAAAATTATTTTGATTATTGTTATTTTCAAATTATGAAAAAAAAAAGATTAAATGTATTGGATGACATATTTCTTTCATTTAGGTGTAACGTTAAGAAATATGTAAGTGTCATTTATCCATTTTATATATTTCATCGTTGTTGTTCTCGCCAAGGAAAGTATTCTTAAAATAATCTTTTTTTTTTCTTTTTTTCTTTTTTTTAATTTTGTAATAATGTAATATCGGAAGCAATTAAATAATTAAAAATTAAATACATTAGAATCCTTGATTTAATCTTCGAAATATAGTGATTAGTATTATTGATACTTCAAAATAATTATAATTTTGTTATAATGTTTATTTATTACGTTTGATTATGCTACTTCAACAAAATAAATAGTTATAAGGATTTTTTTATTATTATTATTACATTGGTTTCAAATACTATATGAAAAAAAAATCATCGTAAAACTAAGTCAAATATCAGAAGTACATAAAATAATTTTCAATAAAGATGATGGAACAGGAAAATTTTATATAAAAATAACAAAGAGAAAGCTCAAAACTATGATCAAAGAACATATAGCAGGTATCAAATGTAATTAGAAAACAATGGTTCTGATTAAACTAGGGGATACAGTACCTTAAAATTGGTCAAAATATCGATTTATTTTTTTTTACATTAACTGATAGCTTCTTTGATTATGATTATTTTGACATTTCATTTTTGCCTATACGACAATTACATCCCGAGCTATTGTAAATTTTTTTAGTAGATGTAGCGCATTTACCCATAAAAATAAAAACTGATTTTTCTTCCTGTTCATATTTTTTTTTAACTTGCTTGTTTGAAAAATACCAAAGCTTTTTTGCTAATAAAAATAGAGGTTTCATCTTTTTTTACATTCTTTTCAAGTGGTATTTAATATTTTTGTGTATGTATTCAACATTCAAGTTTATAGTTAGTTAAAAAATTATTGAAATCAAAGGTTTGTTGAATTTCCTTAATTTTTTTATGTAAACGAAAGATAAATAAATCATATTTAATGTAAAATCCCATACATCTATAAATCTATACACATTTTCATGTAGTATATTCGACTGAATGAGGAAAAAAATAAAGCAAAAGCATTCATACATATAAAAATAGTAGAATTTGTTTAAAAAGTTAATTTAAAAAAATAAGAATTAGAAAAATAGACTTTTCTTATTTTATTAAATTAACTTATTTAAAATTTAGAATTTTTATAACATACTTTTATACTTAATACTAAGTATTGTTCCACCATATATATTTTAGTTTTATTCGAAATTGATGAGATGATTTCAAAAGTACTGTGTCCTTTTTAAAGGAACTTTACAAATAGATTTTAGAAATATTATATAATTTTTCCATGAAGATCTTATTTATTACCCTCCATCAGAGAATCAGTAACAATCTTCTGACGAAGTAAAAATAGTTGCACAATCTCTACCTCCATGGAGTTCCCTACATTAAAAAATGAAATACTCAAAAATAAGTACATCGATGTACTCATACTGAATTGAGTATTATTTGGATAAAAAATGATCATATTGCTTTCTCAATTTTGAAACATCACATGTTATCAAATCCAAACTAACGATAATTTTGTACCCGTCAATGATTTATTTCATTCATGGTGGCGTAACAGATGCTTATTAATGTAAATATTAAATTATGCACAGCATTTTGGAATGTGAAATAAAAGTGTTTGCATATAGCGTGTTCTTGCAATAAAAATATTCAAATTGGTTATTTTGCTAATAATGTTGGCTATTATTTTAAATAAACAATTAATTAAACTTTTATTGTTCATAATTTTCAGTGGAAAATAAATGCCAGTGCAGTTTTACTTTAATTTGTAAGTTCATTGGGTAGTTCTTAGGGATTCATATTTGAACACAATCATGGGATCAAAATTGAATACATGTATATCTCAGTTTTGAGTACATTTGATTCGGAACTATTTTGAGTGTGTGAAGTGCTTAATATTGAGTACTTTTTATTCAGTTTTGAAAAATCATTTTTTTTTTCAGTGAAGATTTGTAGAGAAATGCTTCACAGGATAATGAAACAATATTACAAAATAATTTATGTTTACTATTTTTCCATTTTTATTTTTTTAAATTTTTCCATTATGCTTCCTTTCGTGTTTTTATTTATTTATTTATTTTTAAATATAGCAAAAATATTTTTTATCCCTTTATTTTCTTGAGGAAGTTGCCGTAGGATGCGAACGAAACGTAAAAATTGTAAATAAATAAAAGTATTTTTGAAGTGTTAAAATTTATTTTATTGCTTATAGCAGGTATTCAAAGTTTTGTGACGGATTTTAGTTTACTGAGAGCATCATGAAAAAAACGCAAAAACTTTATATATTTTTTTTAATTTGTTTTATTTTTAATGTTGGTAATGAGAGGGTTAACGCAGTTTATTATGATCTCAAACTTTAAACAAGCATTTTGAAAGTTCAGGCATTTATCATATAGCGTACCAGCTGACCAACCCGACGTTGCTCGGCCCATGATAATACTTTTAAATGAACCTTAAATTTGTATGATTTTATAGTTTTAACTCAATTTTTCTAAAATATCCGTATGTACATGCTTACTCCGTGCAGATAGGGGAGAAACTGTTAATTATTGAGATTTTTTATCTAATCGTTTCATAATTTTGGGGAAATTGTATGGAGTAGTAATGAACAAATTAAAACTTTTAAATGTCCTCTGCGATTGAAAAAAAAATTAATTAAAAGGAGAGAAATGAATGTTATGTAATGTAAAAGTCAAAAGCTTTAAAACGATATGTCACATAAAAAAAAAAAAAAAAAAAAAAAAAAAAAAAAAAAAAAATCTGTCACCTCCCACAGGTTTAATGTTCTCCAACAATTTAGGTTAAAAAATAAACTTCATCAATAGATGACCAATGAAGAGTTTCATCTTCAGATAAATCTTCAAATGAGGTCGAACGTAGCTTTAGCTTAGTTAGCAGTTGAATTAAAAAATTGATATCCCCATCCCATGAAAGAGGAGGCGAATTTGAGTTATGGGGAGTAAAATTGATGAGTAATATGAAAGAGTGTTCCGTGGGTTTTCCGATGATATATCATAAGACGTTTTAGCATATGTGCTGGCTATGCAATGCAAAATCTTGCAAAAAAAAAAAAAAAAAAACACCTGAGTGGAATTTTTTAGATCCACATTAACCAATTGGGGAGGTAGAGTTCTACTTTTACAATACCGCTTCGGAACGAAGCTCTGTTAAACAACCTCCTTGTAGATATATTAGTTAAATGGGTGGTAGTTTTAAGCCATTACTTCAGGTATTAACTGAAACTGCTCTACTAGTAAAATAGTAAAAAAAGACACTTTTGTACGTTATCTGCCTATCAGCTCGTTAATTGTATTAACCACGTTCTCTCTTTTCAACGTTTCGAATAAATTATGTTCAAATTAAGGTAAAATCTACGATTTTGTTCAATAATGGTCACTTCCATTTTCAGGTGCGTTCATAATTATGTAAATACGTAGCACCTACAGTTTTCGTTCAATCTGTCGTAGTCCGTCAGTCCGATTGACCGTCTATCCTCATATAATAGAGCAAAAACCACACAACGGAATCGATTGAAATTTAAAATACATAATTATTGCATAATTTTGTCGAATCATTTCAGATTTTATGAAAATTGGATGCAGAATTAAATGACAGAGGTAGTCAAACATTTTCAGTTACATTACGGCAAATTGGAAAAAAATATTACAAGTACATTTTAATTGCGTTAGACTCTTTCAAACATAATACATTTCATTTGAATCTATGAATTATATACAAAATATACGTTCTGTACAATGTGGGGTGCAAAGTTATCTTTATTTATTTATTGAGCCGCATAAAAATATTCCAGTACATAATGGTTAAGCGGGAAACATTGTTTGAGGCGTGTTTGAATTATGTTAAACTATTTCATATTTTATGAAATTGATATAGGTTGCTGAGATTTACAGAAAGTTATTTTGTGTATAATCGAAAGCATATAATATTTACAGAGACACAAAAATGTCTCCGTATACTCTACTGTATCCGATATACACTATTACACCAAGATCTGATGTACACTATTACACCAAGATCTCAATATTTTGAAACTTCCTTATAGTACGAATTTTCTTATAGTCATTTGCTACACTTGTTGTGCAATTGACAACTTTTTTTTTAATTTGAGTTTTTTAATTTAATTTTTCATCTAATTATTATAATTTAAAATTATGAATTTCAGGCACTCCATGAAAAGCAATCGACTTTCTTAACAAAATTTTAAGCTTCGTACGCCCTGTGCATTTGTTAGCCATCATCACAGACACACTCATAGGAACTTTCTTCCTCTAGTAAAGTATTTAAAACATATTCTTTATTTATTCAGAATGTTGCAAAGAAATTTTATACATATTATAAATGTGAAAGTGTGTCTGAAACTTGGAATCAAATTCGCTTCAAAACAGGATGGATTAATATTTTTGAATCTTTGTATATAGATAGATTATCGGCCTTAAATGAAAATAGGCTAATTTTTATTTATTTCATTCAAATATTTTTCTTAATAATTGAAAATTTCATTATTTTTCATACAGAATTAATTGACAATTTCCCCATAATATTTATTCGAATTATTATTCTTTTTCTTGTTGCCCAAAAGAACGGTATAATAATTTCTCTTCAGTAATTAATTTTCAATTGAAGATTTTTTCACGTGTTAAAACTAAATGAAACAAAATAAATGGACCCTATTCTATTTTTCGGTTCGAGGTTAAAAACCGCAATTTTAGCAATTGTGACGTCACAAGAATACTGTTTTTTATTCTTATCAAGCAGACGATGACATAAAATTTCTTTTACATTTAAAAGAATATGAATAGTTTAGCATTTTTTCCAGATATTAATCAGCAAAGAAATGGACCTCTTTCTTTCAGTTCGAGGCTATAAAATTCAGCATTTTACTAATTTTGACATCACAGGAATACTTTCCATTAAGAATTTTAAGAATATCAATGTAATGTCATATTTGAAACAAAGCATAAGTTTTCATTTCTAATAAAACAAGGTATATGAATTTTGAGTAAGTGCTAAAAAGAGACGAATGTGACGTCACATATGGAAAATAAAATAGATATGCTCTGATGTTCCAATGAAATGAGATTGAATTATGATATCAAAAGTTATTATTTAAAGAAAATTAAGTTTATCGTCTGAGCATGGTTAGTATAATTATTTAATATTGAATTTTAAAATTAAAAAAAGTTTTTTTTTAAAGTTTCAATACTTAATGACTAGAAAAATGTAATAATTTATACCTCAAATTTATCCATATAGTAAATTACATAATGATCAATGAAATATACTTTTTATCACTCTTAAAAAGTAAAAAAAAAAGCTCAAGAAATCAAAAAAAGAAAATAATTTTGATAAATGTTAATTTTTAAAATTGTTCAATTCTGAAAATATAAATAAAAATCACTTTAAAAATGCACTTTCGGGCTTAAAATCTAAAAATTTTATTTTATTGCGTGAAGATACTATCATTTCCTTCAGTCAATATCTCAATTACGCATAGTGGGCTCGAAGTGTACCGGAAACAGGTTTATAAATGGATTTTAATTCCGTATTTCTTTTAGCTCTTAAAACATAAATATATGTTGTCGCTTTTAAAAATATTTTTTTATGATAAATTTCTGTAAAGTTTTATAGTAAGCAATACATATATGTACAAATTATACAAAAATACCACCTAAGACACAGTTTTGTAGTAGATTTTTCCTAACACTGTTTTTTCGTTTTACAAAAATTTATTAATCGATTTTCACGATGATTATCTCCTTTTTAACACTTTCTAACATGGTCTAAAAGTTTTTACGACTTCGAGCATGTGCGGCATTGAAAATGAAGCAGATAACAATCATCGCTGAATCACAGGAGCACTCAAAAGGAGACTTTATATTATGGTCTAAGAGAAAAAATCATTTATGGGGTATTTTGAGAGTGTTACATAATTTTAAATGTAACGAAATTTTCATTCATTTTTAAGGTGCACAAGAAGATGGTTATTATCTAATATGTTGTATAGTACTTATAGTGTGCGTACAGAGAACTTAAAAGTATTTCAATATATAATGGTCAGTGAAGAAAAATCATTTGTAGAGTATTTTAATAATGTTACTCCGTTACAAAAATATTGAAAATGATATCAGTTTCTGGGGTACACTAAAACAAGATTTCCGTAGAAAATGGGGTGGAAAGATTTAACATTCATTTACAGGATCACAAAAAAATGTTCATTAATATAATAGTCTGCGGGGGAAAAATATTCCCAGCGTACTTTTACTGTGTTGCATTATTTCAAACACGATGAAAGTGATATGCTGAGATAATAATCTATGCAATGATAAATAGTGAAATTTACTACAAGATACTTACAGTTGCGTATGATTTGAATCACATTTATTGTTCATTTAGAGAGACACATAAAATATTTCGGATCTGTGTCTAGATCTCAGATATTGTATCCAAAGTTTGCTCCAAAGCAATGAGAAATGATTGCTGAAGAGCTTTTTCAATTATGGTATGTATTTTAAAGAAAATTAATGCATCTTGAAGTTCAGCTACATTTGGTATAATAAGAGATGTTTGTAGAATTTAAATAAATCATGTACCGGACTGTACAATAAACTGGATATATGCTCAACTGTGCAATAAACATTCCCGAAAATATGAATTCAATAATTTTAATCGGGTTTTTGCTGGAATAATTTAAGTTAAATATGCGGTCGTATAAATATCTGCACGTAATATACCTGATTGTACAAAATAATTCCAATACGTTTCTGTCTATTATTAGAAATTGCTAAAGGTGAATCTTAATTTTCGTTATACTTTTCTAACTAAGATAAATTTTAACATTGTATTTAGAATATTTATAACATATAAATCATATATACAGCTGCAGAAAAGAATGGACCGGCCAACTTATGTATCATGGAAATTTTGGATATTTATTTATTACCTAGGTTTAACACATGATATTTCTTTCTTTGATATGGAATTCTGAAATGCACTACAACATGATTTTTGTAGAACTGAGGTGCGTTACAGTTGTTCTACAGTATAAGTGGTTGCAATTTCATTAAAGCGATGGTTCATATTATCTAACACATTTCCCTTTTATTTGTGTGTGTTATTTAAGTCCTCTGTAAACAAAAAATACGATATTGCTTCCTATAAAATGT
Source organism: Maratus speculifer (assembly GCA_964019185.1). NCBI lineage: Eukaryota > Metazoa > Arthropoda > Arachnida > Araneae > Salticidae > Maratus > Maratus speculifer. The sequence goes on along the minus strand of OZ025295.1, from coordinate 254,653,955 downwards.
GTGTTAGTTATATATGTTTTAATTTATTGTTAATAAACCGTTTTGTTTAATTAAAGCGTTTATCCTTTTTTTAATGCTACGTGAACGACGTCACGGGTAGCAGCTAGTTACAAATAAGTGGCAAATGTTATGTGGTAAATATAGGTATTTAGCTTTATGTTAAGACAGATAAAAAAATAATGAATTTTCTATGCTTCTATATACATTGGATGTTTCTTAAAGATTTCAAGGTGTTGGAAAAGAATATGTTTGTAGAAAGCTTCTATCACCCTCCAGTTATATGGAATTTTATTTATACGTTTGGGATAGTATAGGCTATACTATAACAATTATCATTACATTACATTTTCCTTTTACATTCATTTGAACAACAAATACTTTTTTACTCATTACAGCGATAGAATAGCAACAAAAGAGTATAAACAAATTTTACGCTGATAATTTTTTATAGAAAATCTCCGGGAATATAATAAAACTACAAGAAATGTTATACCATTTGCTATATGGCGTGAACCAAATGTTCATTCAAATTACTACTCATCTGTGTTACAAAAATTAAGTTTTTTTTTTTTTGTAAAAAGTAAACATGAAATTAAGACGCGAACTAGCATTTAGTAATTCGACCAACATTTCATATTGAGGAATTACCAATACCAAAACCTCCAGAGAAATTTACATATAATGATGCAGTAGTAGAAATGGAAATTGATATTGTGTTAGTTGTTCCTCTAGATCAGGTATATCTGTCCTCCTGATGTAACAATATATTGCTTGCAATGAAAACATATGCAGGAACAATATCCATCTCTATACTATGAAAAGTTAAGAAGGATATATTTCTTGGCCCGCGAACAAGGCATTTTATAAAAGACAAGAATTTTTAATAAACATTAAGTGATTTAGAAAAAGCAGTATATGGGTTTATTTTTAAAATGTTGTGACACATATCTTAGGAAGTAATCGACGTCATAAATATGAAAAGTTAATTAAATACACGCAAAGTTACAAAAACTTTGAATGTTTAATGTCATTGAATATTCCCTTTTAGCCTCTCATTCATTTAATTTTTTTTCGCTGAATGTACGGAACACGTAAGCGACGACCATGGATTCAACCAGGATATTTCTCTTTCGGAAATCCAATATCAAGGCAGACGGACTAATATGTCAAGATATTTCAGTTGTAACCTTGTTTGAAGAGGTGGTAATTGTGACTCTTAGAGAGCATCCACAGTTATGATAGTTATCGCTAGTTAAAGCATGAAATTCGGAAAAAATCTCATGAATATAATTTCTTTTCACAAAAGTTACCTCAAATTTTCTTGAAACATTATAAATAATGTAACTTTTCAGTTCTTTAAATATTAGTTTTAAGCTTTATAAGAGTTTATGTAGCATTTATTATTACTAATAATAATGTGAAAAAAGCAGAATTTATAAGGTACGTGCGTTGAATAAAAACTAAAAAATGAGATTTTCAAGATTTTAAGTTTAAAAAAAAATCTGTGGTTGATAGAATATTTTTAATACCACATTGTTAAATATAATATAAAACATCACTTTAAAATATTAATTTTTTAAATGCTATAGTGATCTATTAAAAATAGAACCACATCAAATATCTGGCGTCTATGAAATACCATTTACAAAACAAGATGGAACAAAACAATATTACATTGGTGAAAGAAGTAGAAAACGCAGAACTAGGATTAAAATGTATATAGCAGACATCAAATACAATTAAAAAAACTACAGCTATCTGTAGATGATATAGCAAAGAACCATTATAAATAGTTTTAAAAATAGCAGAATAATATACCCTTCTAGATCATATTTTCTATAAATCATAGGGGAATCAATAGAAATCTTCATACGTAGAGACAATGTTTGCAATGAATTTGCCTCCATGGAGCTCCAAAAAATTGGAAGGAAAAGCTCCAAATGTTTTTAAAACAATAATTTGTAATATTTCACGTTCACAATTATTTTTATTCATTTCAATTTTTTACAGTTTTACTTTACTATGGTCATGTTCACGTGATTTATGTTTTTCTGTTTATTTTAAATTTCATGATATTTTACCGAAAAAATTTCTTTTTATCATTTATTTGTTTTTGAAAAAGTTGCCGTAAGAGAAATGAAACATGTAAAACTATAAGGTATTTGTGTTATTTTTAATAGATCACTACAGCATTTAAAAATACACATTGTTTTTCAGCACCACATAAAATATAAATATCTCCTCTGACTTTATGAGGAACAACAAGATGAATGTAGATTCTACCATTGCAGAATTCAGTTTCGCCTCCGATTAGAAAAAAAAAATCGATAGAAGTTTTTTAGAAGGGCGACCCAGTTTAGATTGCAATAAACTAACTTCATTTTTCTTGTGTTTATCAATATAATAGCAAACAGAACGGCATGAAATACCCAATTGAATAGCAATTTCTCTCTGAGACATTGGAATTGCGGAATAATAAAGAGATACAATTTGACGTGCTACTTCTTCATTGACTAGATTCATCAAAAACGGATTTTTTCTTTAGTTTAAACGCTTTCTCATAGACTCTGAGAAAAAGGAAATGCAATTTAACAATAAAACGAATGGAATCCCGTCGAATTCAACGAATGGATTGTTTAAAAGACCCGATCGATTTGGTTTAAATAAAAGCAAAAGTAATTACGTTATTGAATCAATATATAATAAATATATTTACAAAGTAAATGTCAAATTTGCCAGTTACAATTTTGCATTCAAATATTCGCACATCTACAGTTAAAATTGTAATATGAGTGACGGCGAAATTCAGAAATTTTATTTTATATGCACTCACAGAAAAATAGCTTTATTTAAAAAAAAAAAGAAAAAAAAGTAATATCGGGTACTACTAGGTTATCCCATCGACCAAAAAATTATTGCCAAACTATAAGATTAAATGCCAATAATGGATGATCGTGAATGTCACATTCAATGACATTAAATACGATTCATGTGTTTAAAATGTCATTAAGTGATTTTTATTTCGACTTTTTATTAATATTTTTATTAATATTCTACTAATTATTTATTTTTTCGTTATTTAAAATAAAAATTATGTCAATATGTATAATTTGGCTATTAGTGTGGCGATTCGTATAATTTGGCGAAATTGGTCGACGGGAAAACAGAGTAGTACCTAATATCGTTATGAGTAAAAATACGATGTTTTAAATAGTGACGTCATTTTCTCTTCAAATGTTCTTTAAAAGCTACTGTTTATGAAAAATGCATCCATAAAATATTGTAATTTTTTATCTGGTTGCTGAATGACATAATTTTCCTCATTTGAAATTTCTCTTATTTTGATTTAGACATTAATTTTTATCATAAATTATTTTCTGTCGTTTTATTTAAAATTTTAATATTATTTCTCAGTAAATATATATTTTTTAACTCAATTAGTGCATACGCAATCATTTTAGAAAATAAATTTTTATTATCGAGAGAAAAGCTAAACTGTGTTGCCACCATTTTGAAGAAATGTCATGAAAAAGCTTTTAATATTAAAAATAAAATATAAAAATGGAAATAAATTAAAAAATAATTAAAATGGGCACAACTACAAATAAATAGCTTTCATTTAAAAAAAATAATTATCAAAATCGGTTGACTAGAAAATTCAGGGCTGGTGACACGACATTTTTAGCTTGTCTGAAAGAAATAGCATCGGATGCTAATAAAAACATTGCTTATCAATGTAATTAAATTAACAAAAAATTCTTTAAATGTGTGAAATTTATTCATTGCAATTACTGTGGTATTTTACAGTATCAGCCAAGATTTTAAATCGATTTTATCAACATAAATTCTTCGATACACCAAAATACGGCAGATTTTCAAAAAAAAAAAATCCCTTAAAGTGAAATCCTATGTCAGATTTATTTTTCTTTGCATTGACAATTTGATAAGCAGTTGTAAATGTTTTAGAGAACAACCTGAATCGTTATCTATTTTACGCAGTAAAATTCTTTGTTCAAATAATTCTTTGTTTGAAACATTAAAAAAAAAAGCGTTTTGAATGTGTCGTTACAATGGATTAACGAACATTTGAAGTTTTTTATCAAGTCGATGTGTTGAAAAAAATTTCTTGAAACCAAATTTTATTGACATAAAATATTGGTTTAAAGAACAAAGGACATTTTTATAAATGGAAATATTTTTTTTAGATTCTAAAAGTTTAAAACATCTGTAAACATTTACCTTTCAATGATTGGTATTCATAATTATATTTCGCAAGGCAAATTACAACTTAATATCCTATAAATATCCATGTTCTTTCAATTTTTTGTAGTCTACAGCTAATACATTTTATTTTTTATTCTACAAAATAATTACATAAAGATTATTTTCACAAACTTCACATTATTAAATGAGTGTCAAGATTTTTTCTGGCACTGTAATTACAGAAAATAGTAATTATAACAAAGTACTGGTGACACAGTATCCCTCAAATTTTAAATTTTTTAGCAGAATTCTCATATACATGAAGAAATATAGATATGCTAAAAAAACCGTGGGTTAAGCATAGATTGGGAAACACTTTTTAACACTTTCTGAAATCTAAAAAAACTTCGTTATTTAGGAAATAAGTTCCTAAAACATTTTAGAAAAAAGATAAAACATTTGAAAATCTGACTTCAGCAGTAACCTTCAATAGCCAATTACGCATTTCAATTATTTTAAACTTTATTTTATCTTAAGTTTATATATTTCATTATACATGTATTTATTTCATTATACATGTAATTGTTTAACAGAATTAAAATTAGCCGCAAACAATTTCCCTCTATACCATTATGTAATGGAATTCTTTTTTGCGACCCTGTTAATGAATAGAACTATTCTTTTTACCACATATTTTAAAGAATACATATTTTAGTGCAGTTGATACACGCATATAACTTGTTTGTTATTTTTGAAAGGCTGTATCTTCCTTAAAATTTATTTGGAACATTTTTTTTCCAATTGGCCGTAATGTAACGGAAAACATTTACTGTCCCTGCTAATACATTAAACTTGCTATGAACGTCACAGGTTAGTGCTGGTGTAAAAGTAAATAACGTCCAAAAACTTCAAAGTATTCCGACTATAGATACCAAAGTTAAAGCAGGGTCAGATGGTTCGATGATAGAAAAACAGACGTCATAAACACTTTTAGATTTTGCTGGAAAGTGTTAAAGCAACTTTAATTTTTTATTTATTAGCAGGAGTTAAAGCAGAAACAAACGTTCCGATGACAGAAAAACCGAAGTTGTAAGCACTTTTAAATTTTGCTAAAAAATGATTTTTTTTTAACTTATTGAAAGTAATTTACTCAGAAAATAATATTAAACTTAATTGAAAAATATTAACTTTCTAGGTCGATGAATATTTTTTTTGAGAAAACATAAATTTAAAAAAAGATTAATGCAAGTGTACTTGCTCACATGAAGATAATGGTAGTAATTTTGCAAACAAGAAAGCTTTACCTTTTTTAGTTCTTCCTTACAAAAACTGTCCTTAAACATAAATAAAATTGTTTTCACCATAAATCTTAAAAATTCTTTTTTTATAAAGCGACAGAAGGCAATAGCAATGTCAATCGTTAAATGAAAATCTCTCTCTCTCTTTCTCTGTATATATATATATATATATATATATATATATATATATATATATATATATATATATATATATATATACATATATATATATATCGATGAAGTTGAATTGAAGTACCCTATAGATAACATTAACTTCAAAAACAGAAAGAAACAAATCCTTCAGCAGTCAATATCTTTAAAGGCAGTGTAAATAAAACGAATAAAAATAATCGAATCTAATCTTCCATTCAACGAACAGAAAATTCATTTTAAAACCGACATTCAGAAATATTTTTCTTTTTTAGTAAAGAGTGGCTTTTGCTCGAGAAGATACTTACAAATATATATATATTCAAAGACATTTACTAATGCTATGTACAGTATTAGAAATACCATAAATTACATTCCTATTGTTTTAATATTGTGGATTAAATAATATATAAACTAGAAGAAAATCTTAAAATGCATTTATGAGAATTTTAATTTATAGAAACACGTTTTTTTTAAATAAAGCGACAACAGCCAATATCGTCAAATCGTTAAATTATATATATGTATATATATATATATATATATATATATATTTATATATATGTGTGTGTGTATGTATATATATATATATATACCGACGAAGTTGAGATGAAGTATCCTATCGGTAGCATTAACTTCGAATGCAGAAAGAAAGAAATCCTTCTGCAATCCATATCTTAAAAGACAGTCAAATATAAAGAATAAAATTAATCGAATCTAATCCAGACAACGAACAGAAAATGTACTTTAAAACCGACATCCTGAAATATTTTACTTTTTTAGAAATGAGTGTACTTTTCACGAGAAGATACTTACAAATATATAGATTCAAAGATATTTACTAATGCTGTATACATTATTAGAAATACCATAAATTACATTCTAACAGTTTTATTAATGTAGTTTAAATCCGTTCTAAACTGGAGATAAAAATCTTAAAAAGTAATTAGATCCCGATGGAATAATTTGACTTTTTAAACAGATAAAGAGAATTATATTTTCATCATTTGACGAAACTTTAGAAAAAAATAAACTTTACCATTTCAACATATTTATCCTCAAATAATATTTATCTTTTATCCTTAATTATCTTAAGGGAGTCTGAGACATATTTTATGATAGTTTTTCTTTGTCGAGTAAAAATTTTGAATTTTTTGTGATGACTGTGCAGTATAAAATAAAATCATATTATATTAAAAAAATAGTAATAATTTAGAATTTGTTTAAAAAGTGGAGTCATTTAAAATCGTTAAACATGAGTATTATTTCTAGAACTTCATTTTTTTTCATTTAAATAAACAGAAATATATAAGTTTTAGTCCTGATTTCGCATTTGTAAAAATATTAATTTACATAAAAAATTAATAAAACTTTAAATTAAAGTTTAAAAAAACACTATGTAACTTTAAAAAAATTTTATTTTGAAAAGTAAATATCGTTTTCAAAATTTCTGATTCAAAATTGGCGTAAAACAGTGGAAAAAGACACGCTTGAAGATTAAACAATTCATTTCTAGTGGTTCTTGATTCATAACAATTTAACTAGAAGAAATGGTGAGAATAAGCCATCATGAAAAAAAAAAACACATCTTCATAAATGCAATTTCTATGACAACCATTGCTTGAAAACTGGATTTTGAAATCAAACAACTGGGTGACTCCATTTAGAGATCCCTATAGCTAATTTTAATAACCGGAACTGCTTTAAATTTTATAAAGTAGTTAATGAAACCAAAGGTAAAGAGATTCCAAGAAAAAAAAATAGTTCCAATCACCAGTAAGGGCTATTCCATGTGACATATTATGCTCAGCCGTAGAAAATGTTCTACAAAAAATGCAAGGTGTGGAACAAGAGAACGGTGTCACATTGGATGTGGTCGAATTCCTCATCGAAAAGTGAATATGATGAATAAAACATGGCATTTTATCCAAATTCTTAATTTTCTCTGTTTCTGATGTTTTCTTTCCATGTACAGCGCCAAATTTAAATTTACAGCGCCAAAAATAAATACTCATACGCAATATTTGCAAGTGTATTCCTAAAACTGATGTAAGGCTTCAAGTAAACTTCAAATAGTTGTGGGACATTGTTAAAATATTTTTTTCTCTGAGCTAGATCAATTTACAGTCTATATATTTTATTTCCTTGATAGTAGGAGCATTTATCTAATCAACATAACTGTGTAACAAATAGTTTTCTTGTACCGGGAGGCATTTTCAGAAAGAATCACGTTTTGAGCACCAGCTTTGGCGAGTTGGCGAAAACGAAAACGTTCAACTAGTTGCATCGCCAAACACAAAATAAACTAAGTTCAAATGTGTCATAAAACATATGATTAATAGAATTATATTTGATACAAGAGAATCTTTACTACTGTTTTGAATTAATTTCTCAATTTCTTCGAACATAGCAAGTTAAGGAAATAATATTTTTGAATTGAGGAAAAAAAAACTATGTTTAGAAGTTCTGTGAAATTTAAAGCATTTTAATCTGAAAAAGCTCTTTGTTTTAAACTATGTTTTAATCGTAAACAACGGTGAATAACATTTCCTCATATTATAATTTTTTGCTTGATAACATTTACGGAAAAACAAATGAACAATAAGCGCGATCTCTTTGCAGAAGGAAGGGTTGTTATTCGCTAGGCGTTTGACGTCACAAACAAGAAAGGGTGCGTAGCATTGAATTCATCTCCGTTCCAATCGTTGCTCTGGCGATAAAGTGCTCAAAACGTGATTCTTTCTGAAAATGCTACCGGGTGTCCCAAAAATGACTGATGGATTATAAAATTCAGTAACTTGCAAACGGTGACAGCTATTTAAAAATTTTTTGCAGGACGGTTATGTATAATGTCAGATGTTTTTTACCGTAATTTTTTATTTTAGTTCGAATCTCAAACAATAGGTGGCGCTGAAGGGGATTGAAGGTCAGGTGATCAGTGCTGAGTGAGGCATCGACCTGGCCTTCAATCGCCGTCAGTGCCACCTATTGTTTGAAATTCGAACTAAATAAAAAAATTACGGAAAAAAAAAACTCCTGACATTATACATAACCCTCCTGCAAATTTTTTTTAAATAGCTGTCACCGTTTGCAAGTTATTGAATTTTAAAATCCATCAGTCATTTTTGGGACACCCTGTATGTCCAATATTTAAAATTGTTCACCTGTATTAAAATTCAATTGTATTGGCAATTGTTCAATACACAAATTCAAGTAGTAAAAATTATATTTATATTGCACGATATTTACTTCCTTTACTCATAAATTAAAATTAAAATTAAATAACGATGAACAAGAAAAAAAACGTGTGTTAAGCATATATTATAAAGCACTTTCCAATACTTCATGAAATCTTTAACAAAACTTCGTTATTTAGGAAAATAAGGTTACTGTATGTAGTCAAACATGTATTCCAATACTTTTGAACAGCCCTGTATTTAATCTGTCAGTTGGTACATTAGTAAGTTGGTATACTATATAATGGAAAAAATTAGTTTAGTAGAAAAATGCCTAGCAAGTTGAAATTTCTCTTTCAGCATTTTATAGTAATAGATGGAAGCATACTTGAATACATTTATTCAGCTCTGTATTTTACCTTGTACATTTATAACACGTCAGTATTAAGCTATTTTTTTTTACTCTTAAAACTACTGAAATCACATTCTCAGAAATTATCAATCATAGACGTCCATGTGTCCAATTCAGTGAATGTAATTTAGCGTAGAAATGCATAACATATTTAAAAAATACGTTCATAATTAGTAACGTTTGCGACCTCTTTTTGTAGCCCTGTATATCAACTATAGAATTTATGCACACCATATAATATGCATAGATTTAGTGAAACTTAAAGTGATGCATTTCATCCATTCATCAGTCATCATTGGATATATATACAGTACGTCGGAAAGAATATACTATTTGAAATCTTTTGTAAGGCCCTGTAAATGCTGTGTACTTCATATTATTCACGACTGTATAGTATAACTTATATTAAGCCTCAGTGACACGTAACAATTTTATTACATATGAAATAGTTTATTATATTTAAAATATGTCACACACAAATCCCCCCATTGACTTATTTTTTGGAATTGTTTTGTGTGACCCTGTAAATGAATAATCGCTATTTTTCCACCGCATATTACACACAATGCATATAGTAATGCATCTCATTAATGCAAAGAAATTTTCGTCCGTTCTACAGGGTATAACACCTTTAAAATTCTCATGAAACGATTTTTTTTTCATAGGCCGTAATGTAAGGATAAATTTTTGACTGTTTCTGTGAATAAACTAATCATGTTGAAAATTTCGTTTGAAATAGGATTTGTGCTAGGGTAAACGTCATTAACGTTTAACACCTCCAGTGCAATCCAAGTGTATTTACAGGAGTTAGAGCGCTGCCAGATGGACAGACAAACCGATTTCATAAGCACGTTTCATCTTTGTTGGAAAGTACTAATAAATTTTAATATGTTTGACAGAGTATAACATCTTTAAAATTCATTTGAAACGATTTTTTCCCTTAGGCCGTAAAACTTTTTCCCTTAGGCCGTAAAACTTTTGACTTTCCCTGTAAATAAACTAATCATGTTAAAAACTTCATTTGAAATAGGGTTCGCACTGGGTAAACGTCAATAACATCCAAAATTTCAGGGCAAATCGAGTGTTTTTATAGGAGTTAGAGCGCGGCCAGATTTAGAGGCAAACAGAATGCATAAAGACTTTTCAAATTTGTTGGAAAGTGCGAATAAAAACACAGACCTTCTGTTTTCAGTCAAAATAGTTTTAGAAACAACAATATTTAAAACATGCAAGTCGAAAAGCGATGCATTTTAACAATAAATATGCCATTTGTTGTCATGAACTATGACGTCAGATGTATTACGCAGAGCTTTCGTGATGCGGTAAATAGTGCGATATTAAAACAATAGTAAATCAATAATAAAAGCTAAAAAAAACAAGCAGTAAGAGAAACTCAAAAAAGCTATTTATAACTGGTGTAACTGGACCGAATATGATCAAGTTACCCTTGGTACTCCATAGTCCCCAGTTACCCCATTTTTGAAAAATTGATGAAGTAACTGGGACACCGGTCTTGCATACGAAACATGAAATAAATATGTATAGATTCATAATAATATTAATACAGTTACATGTCTAATGTAAAAAAATAACAATTGCTTAATAAATGTATTTACAGTATTTTAATGCAAGCGTAGAAAAATCATGCGTTAAACATAGATTATGAAACATTTTTGAAACATAAATTAAGATATAGTTTTTAAACAAATTGAATTGATAAGCATATTTTTTCCCATACGGTAATGTAAAAATATAAAATGCGGGATTTTTAGAAGTTCAAAAATTTGCAGCACCAAAAACTGCAAAACCGAAATTTCTTTTCAAATTTCAAGTTGCCATTCGCAAATTGACGTATGCGTTACACACAGATACCTTTGGACTTTATAATGTAGATTGTAGATGGATACATAGATAATTTTATCTTCCGTAAATTTTTTAAAGCCAATCAAAAACTGATTTTCAGAGGAGAGACGGGGATTGACGAGCGTAGCTCGAAAGTACAAAGTCCCGTAGTTAACTAAATAAAAGTAAAAAAATAATTTAAAAACAAAATTATAGTTAATTTTTCATTATGCTAAATTTTGATTATGCCATCCAAAACGTCATCTTAATTTTTATTACTCTTACGCATTCTTATTAGATAATCGTGAACTTTGTAACTAAAAAATGTACTTTTGAAGTGTAATTATCTCAAGTTAAAAAGTATGAATTTTATTTCATTTTTATAAAATGTTATTAAATTGCCAGATTCGAAATGTAGTTAAAAAAGAATAAATTATCATTTTCCAAATCTCATTATTTTAACAAAGCTAATTAAATTTCAATTTGCGAGATTTCGAGAAATTTAAATGGAAGCTCTTTGAAAATGTTTAATGAATTTTGAGTCAAAATGATTATTTTCAATTACAGAAATATTTCTTTTCTGTCAAATATTTTAGATACGTTTTCGTCATTAAACTAGAGTAAAAAGTAATTTATAAAATCTTTTTTTTTCTTTTTTTTTTCAAAGTGGATTTCTGATTTATTATGCATTTATGGAAATAAAATCAAGATGTTGAAAAATGTATTACAATGATTTCATTTTATTGATTAGTCATTATAAATTATATTTTTATACATTATCCATTATGTTTAAGATGATATTATCAGTATATATTTTTTATTCATTATACAAAGATAAATTTAAAGTCTATTGAGATCGAGTTACAGTTCTCGATATAAATATTTTTAAATTACATTTTATTTTTTAATGAGAAAACTTTGAATACAATATTTAAATTAATTTGGACAATATTTAAATTAATTAATTAATTTAATTAAAATTATAATTTATTTTTAAAAAATGGCAAGGATATCTATTATAAAAATTCGGCACATATCAACCTTTCTGAATAGGTAAACAATGCCCAATTGACACAATTGCTTGTCAGAAAATCGTTCTATTCAGTTTGTTATGCGGCCAATTAGCTGCACCAGGGATACGAGTTCGAAGGGGTTGCATGGAATAAGCTGCCCAAATGGCTCGTCTTTTTTAGTAAACCTAACCTGTATTTACGCAATAAGATTGACGTTTTAAGAAAACCACGAAAATTTTCAAACGATTGGGTTCGAAACCCAGAACCTGTCATTTAATACTGTGAGTGAAAAACCTCTTGGGCAGTAGTGCAACCCTTTTATTCAGGTAATGTGCGCTAAAAGTTTCAAAACAGACTTTAATGCGGATAGTACTTTATGTATAAATAAAAATATTCTTGATGGAATAATCTCTAATTTTAGATTCTCATATCGAAAGCTTATACATATCGATTTCAGTTACAAGTTTTTTTTCAAGTCGCAGTTTTTAAAAAGGAATAAACAGTATTTGTATTTCAATCATCTATAAATATTATTAAATAACAATTAATTATCATTCTGTAACTATCTATTTATCTAATTCTCTAATTATCGGAATTATTACACTAGAAAGCTAGTTTTTTTAATCTGTACTAATATTATTTTATCACATTATGTTTCTCATACTGTGGAAATTTCTATCCGCATAATTATAATCTTCGACATAGTTACACCTCTAATTATGCGTCTTCTCCATATATATATATATATATATATATATATGCATATTTCTATTAATTTTAGTATTTTCATCGATTTTGCAAAGACTGTGCTACAGAACTGCTACAGAAAATTGACTTAAATTTGTTTAAATCTTCTGGTATTAAAAATTTTGTTTTATCAATCTATGCAAAATCAAACTCCAAAATTTCCTGTAATTCGTTGAATTATACACAAATAGCAGGCGCTTGTGTCTGCAGTTTATTTCCAAGGCACAACTACACTTTGAAGTTGTTCACGGACCAAAAATTCGTCGCCGGGGCCTGAAACTGAGGTGCATTGAGTGTGCATTTTGTACACTTACAGCCATATTGGGAGGTAAATACTGAAAAATCGGATTTTTCTTCTTATTTTGGAGCATTGTCTCTTTGATATTGTTATCAAAAATATAATTTCAGATTTTCTATTTCAGCAGGGTTTTTTTTTTCAAAATAAATAAATAAAAATTAATATGAATAAAACATCATATTTATAAATTTTTCGGTTAAATATTCTATTTTACTTTTTAGCTCGCAGGCCATTAATGCCTAATTGCTTATGTGCCCATCCCGGTTATTTATTACGTATATATACATGTATGCATGCAACGGGATAAAAATATCGGACTTGATGAAAATTTTGGATACATGTTAAAAAAAAAGTTGCTTCTCTGATTAGTTTCGGGAGTTTGTTGGATAAGGGGGGAACGGTTGACCCCCCATTTACTTTTGGTAAGTGGATTTTTCATGCAGAATCCTCAGATTTCATTAAGATTTTCGATATACGATCATTTTGATGAGGTACCCCCATGAAAAGTTTTGTATGTTCGTTTGTTAAGTATAAAATAGGATGGAGGTAACATCCCTTTAATTTAGTTAAATAGATTTTACATGCAGAATTTACTGATTTGCTTCAAAATTGTTACATACGTCCATTCTGATAAGGCACTTCCGTGATTTGTTTCGTGGATTCATTAGTTAAGTATATAGAGGGATCGGGAGAATACACTTCTAGTTTAGATAGTGGTTTTTCAAGCAGAATTAACCTATTTGCTTCATTTTTTGGCCATAGATTCATATACTGATAACACGCTTACCTGATTAGTTTTGGGGTTATTTTGTTAAGTATAAAGGGAGATCTAGCAATTACCCTTCTCCTTTTAATAGAATTAAATGTATTTTTATGCACAGTTACCAGATTTGTGTCGAAGTTTGAATGTTGGTTATTTTTGATAAGGCGTATCCCTTATTAGTTTTGGAGGTTCAAGAATTCAGGATAAAGGGGAACTGCGGAATCTACCCCTCCTCTCTTATATTGTGCTTCGAAGGGCATTATTCCTTGAAAAAAGGCTGTGATACACAATTTGTGTGAATAGCCTGTAAGCTCAATGCCATCAGTTTAACTGGGCAATTTTTATTTAAAATATATATTAATATTTTAGGCATATTTATGTAAAAGCATGTTACTGGTTTATATATATTTTCTATAAATAAGCGCACAAAAAACTCGTATAAAAAGTTTTCATGCAGAAAATAAATAAAGATTTGTTTTCAGTTTTTAAATACATACTTAATGCATACTTAAGTATTCTATTATACATATTATACATACATAAGTTAATACATACTTAGGTATTCTATTTTTGAATTTTTCTACTTTTTGATTTAGAAATACTTTAACGCGTATTTTTTATTTTCAACAATAAATGCATTAAGTGTTTTAAATATAAGAATAATATTGTTAGACTTACATTAATAGTATTCACAAGAGAAAAAAATACATATATAATATTTATAGTTTACTTTCCCAAATCATTTAATTCATTATTATGTTTTTTGAGCTATGATTTTATCGCAAATGTTACTTTAAAAAATAAATTGACAATACTAAGTGCAGATGCAACAGTATAACAGTAAATATAATTTGTTATATATGCGTGTCATAAAATTAGACTGAAATAAAAAGTCATGTTTCAAATCCTTACGGGATAAACAATGTGTGAAGAAATGGCAGTTCTTCGAGCGTAATTGACACGTCGACACATGGATCACAGAACTTGATCTTTTACTAACTCCCTTGGACTTACAAAATCAAACATATAACATATAAAAACTACATATATTCATAAGAGCTTATTAATTATAAATAAAATGTTGTATTAGTTATATGTACCACTACCTATATTTAATCTGTTACATCACTATTTAATTTTAAATCTACACCTTATATCATATTTTTCAGTGTTATTTGGCAATTCATATTAATCATGAAATAAAAATTAAAATGTATTTTTTTCAGCGAAGAAAAGTATATTTGTCTATGTTTAATTAAGAAATTATACCTACGATAAATTGAAAAAAGAATGAAAAAATATACATCAAGCGGAGATTATGAAGAACTTTACAGAATTTCCAGAATACCTTAAAAAATAGTAAATCTTGTAATAAATTATGTTCATTTTTATTTACCACATTAATTTCTCTTATTAACACCATATATAGTGTTCATGAAAAATAATATTAACATGCTAGAAAAAGCAATGAAACTTAGAGGCCCATAATTTTGGACAAATACCTTAAGATCTTTGTGTGATCTTTTAAAATACCAAACCGATTTAAAAATAATTGTGCCAAATTAGAAGTGATACAATTTGTTTAAATATAAGCTACTAGCAGTCTGTGCTCTATACGCAGGTCGGTTCCTCTAAAGGATTCTTGGATCAAACGAAAAAACAAACGAAGGTATAGTCCAAATTTAGAAAATTGCTTCCCCCCCCCCCAGTGTTCTAACTATTACCACTTTCCTGTATAAATATCTTTCCCTCTGTTTGAAATTTTTATATTATAAAAATAATATTTATTAGATGTCCCCGTAAAAAAAAAAATCCAATCTGTAACGATAAAACGCTGCAATAAAAAAAAATCGGAAATTCCACCCCTCGCCCGGCGGGGGAGAAAATTTGGGTACGGAATGGAAGATTTCAAAAATAAAAGAGCTGTCCGATGATTTTCCGATTATATGTTCCATGATGGATTCAAAAAATATTTGTTATTGTTCGTCCCCCATTTTAACTCCCCTCGTGGGATGAAAATTTTAAACCGCAGAAACAACTTTTTAATTGTTTTTTAAATAGATTTATTTTCTGCCGTTTTACGCTTTTACTTTGCTGAGATGTGCTAAATGTTCTAAATTTTTCGACACTTCTTTTAATCCCCTCCGGGGGTCAATTTCTCAAATCGCAGAAATATGTGTTTGATTATTTTTCTAGAATATTTATTTTCTGGAATTTCACGCTGCTACCTTAAACAACTTTTGAGATATAGGAAGATGTTCCAGAATTTTCTATGCCCCCCATTCGCCCCCTTGCAGGAGGAATTTTCAAAAATCTCATCTTAGTGCACGCTTACATCATAAGAATTTTTTTCCCAATTTTCTTGTTTCAACGTTCAGTAGTTCCACCCGTGTGTTCATTATCAGTCAGTTAGGACAAAATATTTTATATATGTATATATTCTTTGTTTTACGACAACCACCAGAGGGTTTCAGGAGCAAGAATCATTCTAAATTGTGATTACTGTTATACAAAATAGAATAGAAACTTTAAATAGACATGTTAGCAACTTATAACACATAAAT
Source organism: Maratus speculifer (assembly GCA_964019185.1). Classification (NCBI taxonomy): domain Eukaryota; kingdom Metazoa; phylum Arthropoda; class Arachnida; order Araneae; family Salticidae; genus Maratus; species Maratus speculifer. The sequence goes on along the minus strand of OZ025295.1, from coordinate 254,637,489 downwards.
TGTAGTCGAAAGTAAATTCGAAATATAAAATAGACGTTGGAATCGAGCAAAACGAGTTCTAAAAATGTCTTAAGTTACGAGTTCTATGCAGCCTCAAGAAATAACAAACCGATTATAAAACTAATGGTTGCAAATCAATGATTACAATCACTTATCCTATACCAATATTCTATATTTTATGCCCGTGCCTCAGCCACCTAAATGCACAAGAACAACGAGGCTCTAAAAAGAACTTTAAAAACTTTCTAATTACGTTTATATGGAATGTTAGAAAATATTAAACCGATTTCAAAATTAACTGTGGCAAATTTGTGGTGGCAATCCCTGTTTCTTCATGGACATTTTATTTTTGTTAAACTAACACGAGAGAGATGATAGAGTGTTAGACTGGAAGTTTGGAATTTGACATTATATTTAATTTTAACGTATAAAATTGTACTAAGAAGATTGTTTCTAACAACATTCCAAACTTTTATTGATTACTAATGAAATAAGCATACAAAAATCAAAATGTTCTGTAAATTATCATTTATTTCGAATTTTTTTAAGTTCTAATGAATTTAAATCTCATTCCATCCTATTACAGTGTAATAATGGAGCTTAGTCAAACTGTGGTTTAAATAGTCATTTTTGATTTTTTCTTAAATATATAATTTCATCTAACAAAAACTGTACACACAAATATCACGTGACATATTTTAAAAATTACGTGAATAACGACGCGAGGTTTCCAAGCATTTCATAAAAGTGCAAATTTTCGACTAAACAATTTTCAACAAAATTAATTTTAAAAAATATTTTTTAATACAGTTTTAATATATATTTAACGCTTAATGATTCCTTTAAGCATCAGAAATGTGTAAATTATAAAAAGAGAGTCGCAAAATATTAAGCCAACTTCAAAATATTCGCTTCTAATGTTTGCAGTATTAATAACTATAAATGTCTTTTGTAAACCATTATTGTATATTAGAACTATCAGAAATGTTTAAAAATGTGCAGAAACAATATGGATACTGGATTCATCTACTTTCATGTAATTTTATATAAACACGAAATGCATGGATAATTTCTAAAATTTACTGCCTCAACCATTTAATTTATGATTCTTATTTCTTAAACTATATGCGTTTTTTTTTATTTATTTATTTTTTTTTAAATAGTACTTTAAAAATACTAGAATGCTAAAAATAAAATATTAAATGTTTAGACAGGGGAAAAGCAACAAATAAGTTTTAAAAGTCAGTAATTTAGAAGTGCCATAAAAATACATGTTTCAAATCCTTCAGGAATAAACAAGGTGTGAAGAAATGGCAGTTCTTCGAGCGTAATCGACATTTCAACACATGTTTCGCAGAACTTGATCTTTTCTAATTCCCTCAGGCTTACAAACACAAACATATGAGATATAGAATGTATATAGCTTTATAAGACCTTTTTAGTTATGAAAGGAGCATTATTGTCTAAATCTATCTATATCATATTTGATACTAATTATTTTTAAATATAGAATTTTGTTCATGTTTTTTCTTTGATTTTTACGATTTCCATGAATGAGATATTACTTAAATGATAATAAAAGTGCATAAGTAAAAAAAAAGAAAAAAAAGAAAAAAGAAACAATAAAAGAATTTTTAATTGTAAAAAAATATCTAGGATAACTTTTAATAAGAAATCTCCTGAATAACATCTTATTTCGTAAAAAAGCTTTTGCCCCTTGAAGGAAATTTTACATATGAAAATACGTAGGGCATATCTAAAATTTACAATTTGAGCATGCTTAATCTATTATATACTTTTAATTATCTAAGTGTTGTACTACTTTTATGAAATTAAATATGCGTGACGAACGGAAATGGACAGATCGGAAATTTCTTGTGGCTCAGCAGACACATTTAAAATATGTATACATACTAATTAGCATACGATTTAAAAATTTATAGTCTGAAAAAATATGATGTTAAATTATAATAATGGGGAAAAGAAGGCCTACTATTACATAAGTATGATATAAATAGAAAGAAAAATACTTAAAATGGATAATGCGCGAATCTGTAAATGTTACTTGCGAATTATGTCATTATTACAATCCCGTTGATAGACAAATATCACATACTCTTAATGAAATACTAAAAACATCCACTATAAAATGCATATCGCTATCACATGCAATGCAATATATGAGAGGTATTTCAAAAAATTTTATGAAGACGAAAACTTGTCACTTTTAAATTTGTGTTATAAAAAATAATAATAAATAAATACAAATAAATAAATAAATAAATAATAAAACAAAGAAATTCACAACAGAGAATAAAGTTGCATGTAAATACAAAAATCCATACAATTGTATTGTTATGTTAAAAACGTACTTGTAATTAAATACACACACACACACACACACACACACACACACACACACATATATATATATATATATATATATATATATATATATATATATATTATGATAAATAAAAGACTGTGAAATCACTTATCAGAGTTACGATATTTTAGGATTCTTACAGGAATATAGAAGTTTTATTTAATTGTAATAAGATTTACATGGTGTAGAAGGGAGGATGGAAATCATGTCTTTAGAGATTCTTGGGTATTGCGTGCATAAAAACGGTTGGCTGCCACTGGTATTGATATTCCAAGAGTAAAGCGTGCCAAAAATTTCTCGGGCTATATCTGGCGACTTAACCCATTCATGCCCAGCATCTTTTGCGTAAATTTTATTTGGTTGGCACCGCTATTTTTAGAAAATTTTAAGTTTAGTTCATTAATCACGAAAATGCATCATTTAAATAAAATAATTGTTGCTTTTCTTTTTTACCGGTGTCAAAAATAGTGCTAAATGCACCTTTTGAAGCGTCCCTAAAAAGGGACGCTAGGCACTAATGGGTTAATTCACTTTTGATGAGAAATAAACAAATAAAAAACCAATGTTAAAAAATAAATGTATAATAAAAATACATAAAATGTGATTTTAAAAAGATAAATGTTATTGGTTTTCTAACTTTTGTGTACAGGGCTAAATTGCACCAGGTTTCGATGCAAGAAGCGAGCAACATCAAAAGTAGGGGTTTTTTGTAAGTAAGGCAGGACACAAACTAATTGCAAAACAGCCAGAGATTCAAAACTTGCTAAAAGAAGCTTTAAAGGGTTCAAACAATTTTCGCGTAGTATCTTTAAGAACCATTATTTTGAAAATCAGATAAAGTGAAATAGTTGTATTTTTTGATTTGCTTGATATTTTTTTTATGTTGAAGTAAATCATATTTAATGAATAATGTGTAATTTTGAAGACGTGAAAAAATTTCCTCTTTCCTATAGAAAATGGCAAAGTTTAAGGTTATGAATGCATTTTTCATGAAAAAGGAAATGCTGGTATATTTGGAACGGTATATCTCTCGCAAGCAACAACATACCAAAATTCTTTTAGGATAAATTCTTAATATAACATTACCTACTTATTGAAGTTTATTTTTTTCCATGGGGCATTGTTACTTTACATTGTTAAACTGCCACAAAGTGTAGTCAAAGTGACGTTTTTGTTCATTTTCAGCACTTATTAACTTATTTAGACAATAGTACTACATACTTTCTCTTATAGAATATGAAAGTGCACTACTAGGACAAGCTAAATAATATATAACTGCACAGAAATTTTGTTGCTGTTAGTAGATATAAACTGTTAAATATTCTTAAAATTTCAAAATCTGCAGCATTTAAAGTACTGTTATTTCAAAAAGCACCACAGTTGAATAAACAAAATTTACCGTATGATAGGTTAACATATGTACAAAAACGTTGAAAAGAAAAAGACATGGAGTCTTTATATATTTTCATTTAAAAATGTCAAAACCTTCATATAAACAAGGTCGATGATCAAAATTCTTCCTTTTTCAGAAAATAAATAATCCTATTTCTCTTTCCACTTTCTGTATTTTTTCCCTATGAGAAAATGAAATGTCCCTTTAGTTGCTCCTTGCGAAACAGAAATGGGATGTTTCATTTTCTCTTAAGGAAAAAATATGGTAATAAACATTGCTTTTCTTATAAATTTAGACATTTTTTTTTTTACCTAAAAATATCACGAGAGCTCACATCTTTTTCTTTTTCGTGTTTTTGTACGTATGTACAGCTATTGCGTAATATATTTTGTTTCATTCAACTGTGGCGCTTTATTAAATTAACATTATTTAAATATTACAAATTTTGATATTTAACAAGTTATATCTATTAACAGCAAAAATACCTCCGCGCAGTACTGTATTACTTAGCCTGTCCTAGTAGTGCGCTTTTATATTCTATAAGAAAAAGTTAGGGGTACCGTTGCTTAAATAAGATATTAAGTGCGGAAAATGAGAAAAAAAAACGACATTTTGACTGCAATTTGTGGCACCAGAACAAAGTAAAGTAACAATAACTCATGGAAACAAACAAATTTTAATAAGAAGGTAATGTTATACTAAGAGTTTATCCCAAAAGAATTTTGGGATGTTATTGCTTGCGAGAGATATAGAGTTCCAAATATACCAGCATTTCACTTTTCATAAAAATTGCATAAACTTTGCCATTTTCTATAGGGAAGAGGAAATTTTATCAAGGCTTCAAAATTGAAGATTATTTTTTAAACATGATTTACTTCAACATAAAAAAATATCAAGCCATTTAAAAAATAGAACTATCAAAATATCATTTTTTTATCCGAATTTCAAAATAATGGCTCTTAATACATAAACGATATTATTCTATAAAATAACTAGTTAAGTCGTAGAAATAAATAATTCACATACTTTAACGGACTTCGATAATTATTTTCTATTATCGCTAAATATTTTATAAAATAATGGATTTCATGCATTAACGTTAACACACAAAATATCTATACAATGATGACTAGAAGAGTTTAAAAATATGTGAGGATATATTTGTTAGTTATAGACGAAGCTAATCTCAAAGAATTACTTCCTGAAGTCATTTAATTTATTATTTATTTTTCGAAATATAACTTTATTATAAATATTACATTAGAAAAATTAGCAGCATTTGGTAATAATTAATATTGTATAAAACAGTATATATACGAATAATGTTTTATACAGATACGTATATTTTATACAGATTGTATAAAACAGTAAATATAATCTTTTATAAATCAGTAATTCAAAATGTCATAAAAATCATGTTTGAACTCCTTAAGGAATAAACAATGTGTGAAGAAATGGCAGTTCTTCGAGCGTAATTGACATGTCGACACATGGATCACAGAACTTGATCTTTTACTAATTCCCTCAGGCTTAGAAACTCAAACATATAAGACATAAAACCTATACATCTTTATAAGAACTCTTAATTATAAATGAAGGTTTGTATTAGTTATGGATACCACTAACTATATCCTATCTGAAACTTTACTAATTAATTTTAAATCTACAGTTTTTTTTCCTTATCTCTCCAAGTTTATCTTTTTAACCGACTTCAAGGAGGAGGTTATGATTTCGATCTGTATGTATTTGTTGTTCACTCATAACTTTTGTAAATATGAACCGATTTTGATAATTCTTTTTTTTTGTTTGAAAGTGTAAGATGCTTACATGGTCCCATTTCAATTTTATCAAATTCTTGCGATTAGAAATTTTAAAAAAATAAACATTAAAATTCCAATTCTTTTTGAAGCAGTCATCCAATTAGAAGCGTTCATTTTTCAGGTAATCGCAGGCTTTCATGTCGAGCACACAAGTCAGATGTGTGGTGTACAATTAAAAATCCAATGTTTTCTTGGTCGTATCGACTTTTTAATTAACATACTTCAAAGAGGAAATTAGGATTTTGACCTGTATGTATTTCTTGTTCACTCGTAACTTCCGTAAATATGAATGGATTTTGATAATTCTTTTTTCGTTTCAAAGTATTAGATATCCACGTGGTCCCATTTTAATTTCATTAAATTCTGATGATCAGAACTTTTTTAAAATAAAAAAAATGCGGATTTGTTAGAAAAAAAAATAATGATTTGTCGCCAATCATTTTTCATTGTTGCAACCGTTTTCAAATCATAATAAGAATATTAAAATTATGAAATCATATGCGTTAGCGCCAAGTCGTCACCAAGCATGATTCTTTTTTTGAAGTCGGTTAGTATTTTTTTTTAAAAAGCATATATTATTTCCAACATTGAAGACATTAATACAAAAAAGAAGTTTATATTATACTGCTAGGAAAGTTATAAATATGGTTTATTTTATTTGTTATTTGCAAACATTTATCTAGGATAACTTATAGTAAGACATTTGTTCCTTCATCATTCATTATATAAAACAGGTTCTTTTACAACATGTACTTCGTAAAAAATATCGTTTTAAACATCTTTGAAATATGAAAAGGTTTTATCATGAAAATAAATAAAAAGAATATAAAATACATAATTTTACAAATAAAAATGAAATACATTATTCTATTACTAATCGAGAAAAACTACCAAGGATATTTTTTTATTAAAAATATTTTTTTAGTAATAACTCATTTTGAAAACATTATTTTTTGCTCCTTAAAACGTTTAGCATATTTTGTTTCTATAAAAATGAGAAATCAAGTAATACAAATTATAAGCAAGATTACACTGATAAAAAAGGTTTCTATTTCAAACTATGTATATGGTGACTTTTATATTTTAGGTGGTGCTGTGAAAGAATATGCCATTAAAAAGTTCCCATCACCCATAGATTTTTAAAAAATTAAAAATCTTAAAAATCTGAATTTTGTAGTATTTATTCAACACATATATCTTATGAAATTTATCATGTTGTATTTATAACATTTATAAATCTTAAAATTAATATTTAAAACATTAAAAATATGCATTGTTTATAAAGTTTCAGAAAAATGTAGAAGAAATTTTGTAAAAAGAAATGATATTAATAGGAAATTCCATACTTTATGTAGCGATAAACGTCTTATTTATGGATGCTTTCTAATAGGCACAATCACTAGCTTCCCTGATAACGTACCAACAGTAATCTCCGAGCATATTAGGAATCCACCTTTCTTGGTATCGGGTTTCCATTGCAGAAATATCCTAGTGGAAGCGCTATCCATTCTCGTCGCTCACAGCTCCCGTATTTTCGGGAGGGGGGGGGGGGGGATTAGATGAGAGGCTAAAAAGTGAATTTTTAACGACATTGAATAAATTGATAAATCTTTGTACATTTTTAATATGTCTTTAATAAATGTTTTATAATTAGGGCTTCGATGATTTCCTGAGAAATGTGTCACAGCATTTTTAAAAACGATCCATGCAGCTTTTTCTAAATCATTTAATGTATCATCATTTTTTTTCCTTCATAAGGTGTCTAATTTGTAGGCCAACAAAATTATCCTCCTTAATTTTTGCGTAGCTTAGCGATGAAAATTGTTCTTGCATATATTGAAATCCATGAACTTTTTTATTCATAGGTTTAACGAAATATTTCGTCTATCCCAACTTTATGTGTAACTTTGCCTTAATTTTTGCATAGCTTAGCGATGGAAATTGTTCTTGCATATATTGAAATCCACGAGCTTTTTTATTCATAGCTTTAACGAAATATTTCATCTATCCCAACTTTATGTAAAAGTGGAAGAATAACTTTCTTTTTATCGATAAGAGGACCGTTTTGGATATTTTTTTCACCTGCAATATATTGTTTGCGCTCTGGCCACTTGTTTTTAATACAATGTTCATGCTTTGCTCTGCTATCCCACTCGCATAGGAAACAGAATATTTTGTATAACCTTGTTGCATACCAATAAGAATGGAAATTAGTTTAAAATCCGCACATATATTCCAACCATGATGTGAGTAATCAATTTCATGAAGTAGTACCTTCATATTTTCATAAGACTCTTTCCGTATGCAAGAATATGCCATTAGAAAAGACGACAGGACATTTCCTTTATGAAAAGCACAGCTTTCAAGCTTCTTTTCGATCCATCGATGGGCAATCTTCATTATTCCGAGTTATATTGACAATTTAAAGCAGACATTAAATCACTTATATCATAATAATAGCATAAATCACCTTTTCTTGAAAAAATAATGATGAATATTTCTTACGTCGTTCTTGATAGATAGATATCTTTGTAATGTTTTTCAGGAGATTCCAACTTTGCAATCTTGATCCATGTAATTCTGAGTTTTACTTTGATAAATTTAAGTTTCTCACACGATCTTTTAATTCTTCTTTATTAATTAGGTGTGATTCTTTATTTATGCCAGGATAATAGTTTATATCAGATGTAGAGAAAGTTTCAATTTCATCAATTTCCATTTCTACTGCTACATCGTCATATGTAAAACACTGTGGAGGTTTCGGTATTGCTAAATCATTCTTATGTAATACTAGTCGCATTGCTGACTCAAAGTTCGGGTACTTAATTTTATGCTTACTTCTTGCAAGGAATTCTTTAAATTTTGTAATACAAAAGTCGCAGTCAGTTATATCATCCTTCGGCTCGCTCAATATCATGGGTATAGCAAAGGTCTTTCTTGCACCTTTCATCCACGCCCGGAGGTTTGTAGCACATTGTGTACAACAAGATAGAGGTGCTCATTTCTTATCCTGTGCCCGTACTGTTCAGCCAAAGTACATGTGATAAGCAGTCTTTATTAGCAGCGTGTAAACGCATCCATGCTTTTTCAAATTTAGCTTCCCGCACCATAGCAAAAAGAATCGGATTCATTAACGAATCCTCTTGATATTTGTCACATAATTTAGAATAAAATAGGATAATAATAATCAAAATATAAGTAAAAATGCTTACAGAAGAAAGATATAGCAGTACACTAGCCTCGAAAGATAAGTTTCAACTGTTCGGGATTTGGGTTAGAACTAAATACTGTAGGAGCAGCTAGCGCTGTCTGTTCAAGGTCGCTAACATAAAATTAGGGGAACATCTGTTTCTACTCTCTTGCTGTATCTTCTGTCATTAAAATAAGAAAAAAGAATATTTGTGTGATTCAAACGCATGTAAGAGAATAATGAAATATAAATATAATGCCTATACTCCAAAACGTATAAATGAAAATTCTCAAAATTCGAGGATGATAGAAAATTTTTACAAACATATTCTTTTTTCAGCAGCTTGAAATCTATAAGAAACGTCTACTTTATATAGAGGAACAGAAAATTCGTTAGAATTTGTTTATTAGTGTTATTTTACCAGCGAATTACGCCGGTAATTAATTTTTAAATGCTTTACAAAAAGGACAGAATTAGGGAAAAGAGAGAGTTACAGAAAAAACAGAATTATTTAACAATGTTTGTCTATAGTTACATATTATTTTTGATGAAAAGTTTTAGCATTTCATATCTTAATTGTATTTGAATTTACGAACATTTTATTCCCGCTATACTCCAATTGCCCTTGAGGTTTACAACTTTGAAACGATATTCTAAAATTTACAGATATTTTTCTAGCCACTGGCAAAAGATGATATTGTTAGAGCTTCACTATTTCCATTTAATTGAATCATTCTAATTTAAATTTTCTTTGTGCATAAAAACCTATATGTTATCAGAAGCCATGTTAAACTCTTCCAGGTCTTGTGTACTTTTAATAGTACATGCCTTTTGTATTGTTTTGTTTTAAGAAATACTTTTGCTACTATTTACATACATTAATGTAAGTATATGTCTATGCACTTACTATATGAAATCAACAACGTTTAGGCATTTAGTAATAATAATAATAATAATGAATATTTGATTTATTCTTTGCATCATTAGGTATAACATACTACGTATATCCACAATGTAAGTTCCGTTTCTGTTCCTATCCGCAGCAGCATTGCGATCGCAGTTCCGAGCATGCGCTGCAGTTATTCTGACTGAAGGAGAAAAAATGTACGCCATTTTCAGATCGCTGCTGCCGACGTGTTATTTGTAGTGCTTCTTTAGATTGTCAGCCTTAATTGAAAATGCCACCGCTTGTGAAATCAGATCTGCGATTTGTTTTCTCACTACAAAGAAAGTTAAACCAAGTTAAATTTATCGGCAAATCTGCGAGGTTTGTGGACAAAATGCTATGAGTGATTCAATTGTTAGAAGATGGATCTGACAGTTTAATGAAGGACGTGACGATGAAGAACGAAGTGGACGGCAGTCTTTGGTTATTGATGAACTGGTTCCCGCAATCGAATAGAAGATTAAGCAAAATTTTAAGTTTACATTAGTGCTATTGCTATGGAATTTCTGCAAATCTCATGATCACTAATTTTTGAAATTGTTGCTGAAAAACTAAAATTTCGAAACACATGGTTGAAAACACAGCCGACAACGTTCTATGAAGAAGGCATACAAAACCTTGTAGCACGCTACGACAAGTGCCTACAAAATTTCAGAAGCTATGTAGAAAAGTAGTTTCACAGTCGTATATTTTTGTACAATAACTTTTTTTTCTGTATCTGTACACTTTTTTTTATATAACCAAACGGAACTTACTTTGTGGATATACCACGTATATTTCACTAAACATAGGTTACATTCCTGAACAAATCATGTTTAATAAAACGCAAAAAGTATTGGAAAGTTCAAATAAAAGTTGAATTTGTTATAATATAATATTTCTTAATATCACCAAAAACTCTTCCTTAACTTATATATTACTAAACTAACTGAATATAACCTTTTTTTATAACTTGTCATATGAATAAGAATGAAATAGTACAGAAAAAAAAAACAACAGTCGCTATGTTTGAGACAAAGAAATATTTGTTACATTCTAATTTATCAATTTTCATAGCTATTTTTAATGTTATTAATGTAAAATTAATTTTTACTAAAAGAAGAAAACACGAAAGGATTAAACTTAGCAATTCTAGTAATACCCTCGAAGTGTTTTGCTGTATCTAATATTTAAAATAAATTTGGTATTTTATAAACAAATAATACAGTTGTAACTGAATTAGTCGGTCATTTTAGAGTTCAAATGCAGAACTTTGGTGTATTTTTTTAGTGTCTTGTTATATATTCTTTGTGGTGCAGTGTGATGTAGAATCACATATAGTTTTCTTAAATTATACATTTTTTCTAAATTACAGTTAAAGCTAATCTTTAATTAAATATCTATTTTATCTTAAAGTTTTATTTCGATCCCACAATAATTTTCCGTTAGAAAAGTAAAGAAAGAAAACATATGTAACATCTGCTGGATCATTAAAACGATTCTCAGATAAAGAGATTTCCTTTAGATGAATTTTCGGCTTCGCTAAAATAATAAAAGAAAGAATAAAGATCGAATGTGTTTGCGGTCAGTAAAATTTCATTTTCTCTCTGCGTAATGTTGAGCCTAACTTCTTTATTACATAAAAACTTTTCATGTACATGCTCTGTGTTTTGTCTATTGATAACATTTTCCCAAAACAGAACTATAACGTACGATTTTGGCGCGAATTCTTTTTGGCGTATTTTTTTAGGACTGCCATTTCTGGGTGCCCGGCATTAAATTCAAAACCATCTTAATTGTTGAAGCGTAACAGAAAATTTCATGGTTATAATATCATTCACTTTTCATATGCTCCTTTTCGCCAATTCTATTATGCCAATGTGTGAATTCGGAATGAGAAATTCAATTGCGTCGCCCTCGCTTCACGGACTCAGATATGTAAAGAAGGTCTCTTAAAAAATGCTTACAGGCACCATCCCTAATTATTTCTGTAAGAAATGATTTAATTTTTATAACTCCACTTCAAATAAACAAAGTTCTCAAAAGAGCATTTATTTTATTGATCACAGCCTACAACTTTAGCGAATGCATTTTTTTTAAAGAAAGAACCTGGTCCTAATACTTTAAAGTACAGAACTATACTACAGTGCAGGACACAAATTAAATATTTGCAATGTATTTTCAGGACATTTGTGACATACACTGTAAAACATTTGTGGAAATGTTATTCCATACAATTGGTGTAAAAGTGGTGGCAAATGCTGCCTCCAATTTCATGGAGTAATTGTTTTCACATATGCAATGGTGCATTTTAAAAATATATTACTGGTGTAACATGACAATGTTACACCGGTTTTAACGGTTAAAATATTCCATAAAATTGGAGGCAGCAATGCTGCCACCAATTTTACGGAGTAACGTTTCCACAAATGTTTCTCAGTGTAATAATAAAAGCGATCCCTGTACTTATTTTACATGAAACATCAATAATGTTTCTTACAAAAAATATATTAATATAGAAGAGTAATAAATTATTAATATGAACGAAACAATCGAAAATAGCAGTATTTTGAAATCTGAAATGTAATTTAATTTATGTGGCTTTAAATCTTGTTGTAACTTTAGCAACAAAATTTCGCAATTTTATCTGCTAATTTTTAATGATTTTATTTTAACCAAAATATGTGATGTCACATTTCTTCCTATCCACTAATATCACTTTGTCTCTAACTGTTATAATTTCACAAATATCCTCACTCCCTTCCAAGCGTGACATTGTTTGTGGACGGCAACACTTAAAATACCTATTATATTTTAAATTTAAGAACATCAGATTTTTTTTGTACAAATTTCCGCTATGGTTTTTATTTAAATAAAATAATAATTTTCGCCATAGAAGTTACTCTCTACAGTTTATAAAAATGTTACATTGAATTATGCTTGGATTTTGCAATCTTCAATGTTTTGATAAGTATCTGATGAGAAATTCAAATATTTTTTTACAAAATAAACAAAATATTTATAAGTTTGTTTTATTTATATCGTTTTATGAAAGATAACGATATGAATATAAAATACATAATTTTACAAATAAAAATGAAATACATTATTTTATTATTACCCGAGAAAAACCACCAAGGAAAAGTTTTTGTCAAAAAAAGGTTTTCCTAGTAATCACGTATTTGGAAAACAGTATTTTTGATTCAAGAAAACATTAAATCTATTTTGTTTCTATAAAAGTGAGAAATCAAGAAATACAAAGTATCAGTTAAATTATTTTATTACTAAATTGCATCGGAAAACGATTTTAAATGTTTTACATAACGGAAAGAATTTTAGAATTACAGAAAGGACAGAATGTTTCAGAAATGTGTATCTATTTTTATACGTAATTTGTGAGAAAACGTTTCAAGATTACACATCTTAATTTACTTTGAATCTGCGAACATTTTATTACCGCTATACACCAATGGTCTTTGAGGTTTGCAATTTTAAAACAATCTTCTAAATTTATCGTTTTTTTCTACACTGTAAAAAAGGGTCAATCTCCAAAAAAAATTTAGTTTATCTCAGTGATCCTTGCAATTACTAAAAAATTTTTTTGTAATCTTAATCAGTTAGAAGAAAATCTGTAAGAATTACTAGAAAAAAGCTAGCAACGAATAAGAGTTAATAGTTTTATATTTTTAAAAGCTATTACTAAAACTCACTTGCTGTGGCCGTGATAGCCTAGTGCTCATAGCACCGAACTCCAGGCTGAAAGGTCCCGAATTCGATGCTGGACACCACGCTGGAAGTGTATGCAGTGTAAGTAGTCGTCAAATAAAGGGGTTATGAAAATCCTGTCGTAGCAGTTACCATGGTTAATGATCTATGGGCTTTCCCTCCCCTTCAGAAGCATATCTAAATTGAGCAAGTGGCAATGTTTGGTGCTGCCATCTATTGAGACTGATGAAAATCTTCCGCTGCAGTGGTCTGTCTTCTTACCCACTGGATGCAGTTCAAAGAAGGCTCCTGGCCTTCGGGCATTCGTGAACAAGAAAATTCATTTGGTGGTTCTCACTGAAAAGTTTTAAGTAAATTATACGAAAATTCATTTATACAGTTTACAAAATAAATGTTTGTTTCACTTGCTAAAATTGTGTTTGGAATAGTTACTAAGAATCTGTGAGTAATGGTTGCTAAAAATAATTTTGGAATTGTAACTAAAATTTGTTTGGTGGCACATACTAAAAAGTTTTAGGTTAGTTATACAAAAAAAAGTTTGTTTCACTTGCAAAAAAAAGTTTGGAATGGTTAATATTTGTACTGTGAGTAATGGTTACTAAATATTCTGTGGAATACAAATTTACTAAAAATTCTTTAGTAACCTCATGATTTTTTTTTCTTTACAGTGTAGCCACTGGCTAAGAATTTTACCGTTTCAATTTAATTGAATCTTTCAATTTTTAGATTTTCTTTGTATATATATATATATACGGGGTGTATCTAAACTACTGGGCAAAACTTTAACGGGTGATAGTACACATAAAGACAAATAATATTAAATGGGAAACTAAGGGTCCCAAACGTCTTCCGAAGGAGATAGGCGCCATCAAAGTTTAAGATCCAAAATTTGAAATGATTATAAGAAACGGAAAAATTGATCGATTCGTTTGCGGTTTTCACGAAAACTATTCTTTATGTCAGTATTGTCTTGAAAATAAATTATAAAGATAAATTTCAAAAAATGCCGATACAGGGCGCTTTACACTTTGGAATAACGAGCAACTACTTTTTACCGTTATTTTTTGCACCTCAATAATTTTTTTTAGAAGTTTGGACATAAACTTAAATTTTAAGCTCAAAACCTGTGGTTAAGTATTTCAAAGTGAACTGTGTTCAATGGGAGTGGGTAGGTTCAAATTTCAAATGATTATAAAAAACAGAATAATTGATCAATTGATTTGCGGTTTTCACTAAAAGTATTCTTTATGTCAGTATTGTCTTGAAAATAAATTATAAACATAAATTTCAAAAATGTCGATAGAGGGCGCTTTAGGCTTTGGAGTAACGTACAACTATTTTTTATCGTTATTTTTTGCATCTCATTAAATTTTTTTAAAGCTTAGACATAAACTTAAATTTTATGCTGAAATTCTGAATCGTTGAGAGTGGTTAAGTAGCGCTAGCTGAACTGTGTTCAATGGGGGTGGGAAGGTTCAAATTTCAAATGATTATACAAAACGGAAAAATTGGTCGATTCGTTTGCGGTTTTTTCTAAAACCATTCTTTATGTCAGTATTTCCTTAAAAATAATTTTTAAAAATAATTTTTAAAAAATCCGTTAGAGGGCGCCTTAAACTTTAGGGTAACCAACAATAATTTTTAACTGTTATTTTTTGTATCTAATTAAATGCTTGAAAAAGCTTAGACTTAAATTTTGAGCTCAAATTCTGAATTGTTGGGAGGGGTTAAGAAGCGCAAACTCAACTGTGTTCTGGAGTTGAAATGTTACCCTCCCCACCCTCCGAACACAGTTCAATTTTTCTCTACTTAATTACTCACAACGATTCAGGTTTTGAGCTCAAAATTTAAGTCTAAGCTTTTAAAACATTTATTTAGATTTAAAAAAAATAACAGTTAAAAATAATTGTTGTTTACTCTAATGTGTAAGGCGCCCTCTAACGGAATTTTTTGAAATTTATCTTTAAAATTTATGTTCAAGGAAATACTGACATAAAGAATGTTTTAGAGAAAACCGCAAACGAATCGACCAATTTTGTCCGTTTTTTATAATCATTTGAAATTTGTACCTCCCCACCCCCATTGAACTCCATTTGCGCTACTTAACCACTCTCAACGATTCAGATTTTAAGCTCAAAATTTAAGTTTATGTCTAAGCTTCTAAAAAATTTAATGTGATGCAAAAAATAACGATAAAAACTAGTTTTACGTTACTCCAAAGTCTAAAGCGCCCTCTATCGGCATTTTTTGAAATTTATCTGTGTAATTTATTTTCAAGACAATACAGACGTAAAGAATAATTTTAGTGAAAACCGCAAATCAATTGACCAATTTTTATGTTTTTTATAATCATTTGAAATTTGAACCTACCCACTACCATCGTACACAGTTCAGTTTGTGCTACTTAACTACAGATTTTGAGCTCAAAATTTAAGTTTATGTCTAAACTTCTAAAAAAATTTAATGGGACGCAAAAAATAACGGTAAAAATAGTTGTTCGTTTCTCCAAAGTCTAAAGCGCCCTCCATCGGCATTTTTTGAAATTTATCTTTATAATTTATTTTCAAGACAATACTGACATAAAGAATAGTTTTCGTGAAAACCGCAAACGAATCGACCAATTTTTCCGTTTTTTATAATCATTTTAAATTTTGGACCCTAAACTTTGATGGCGCCTATCTCCTTCGGAAGACGTTTGGGACCCTTTGTTTCCCATTTAATATTATTTTTCTTGATGTGTACTATCACCCCTTAAAGTTTGGCCCAGTAGTTTAGATACACCCTGTATATATATGTAGCTGTTGTCGCAACCCATGTTTAGCCCTTTTAGATCTGGTGTGCTACTAATAGTACATGCCTTTTAATGAAGTACTGTTTTGTTTTAAGAAATATTTTTGCTACTATTTACATGTAGTAATATTAGTATATGTCTGTGCATTTACGATATGACATAAGTAACGTTTAGGCATTTAGTAATAATAATACTAATAATAAATATTTTCTTAATTCTCTTTGAATCGTTAGCTATTCTTTTATTTTAAACACATATTTCACTCTTTAAATTTAAAATACAGGTTACATTTCGGAAAAAAATCATGTACAATAAATCGCAAAAATTATTAGAATGTTGTAATAAAAGTTAAATCTTGAATATTTTCTATGCATTTTCAAAATTTCTTCCTTAGCATATTGTCATATGGATATGAATACTATGTTTCAAAAAATGAAATATTCGTTAAACACTAATTTATCTATTTTGATTGCTACTGTTAATGTTATTAATATAAAAGTATTTTTTTTTTCTAAATATAGAAAATAAATTCGGACCTGAAAGGGTGATATTAAGTATGCACTATATGGCCAAAAATGATCGTCTTCTTCCGATTTTTGACATTTTGTTAAATATCTAGAAAAATGTATGAGGATTTATCTTGAAACTCTAAATGTGTAAATATAATAGTAAAAGTCATGCATTTCCGTAAAGATTTTTTCCCGAAACTCCAAAGGGGACCGTCAACAAATAAAAAAAGAATGAATATCTTTTGGATAACCTTGTCAAAACTAATGTAGCAAAAGCGTTCAAACTGTAGATTATGATTACATGGCTTATTATAATAAATTGTGTTAATTTTTGTGTCAATGGCATCTATACTCGTAGAGAAATTAAGGTTTTTATAAAAACAGTCCCAAATTTTCCCAAGATTTTTTCTTATAATTTGCAGAGTTTTTAAACCGTTAGTGACTGAATTATTTTCTTCGCTAAAATTCAAATTTTACATTTTTTCACAACTTTTAAAGCAAGAATAACTTTTATCTTAATTTATCGAGGACTTTGTCTCGAGAAAAAAAATATTTATTTATAGTCATTTTTACTGGTGTGAAATGCGCTTATTTGAATTTTTTTTTAAACTGTCCTAAAAATGGGACGCTAGGCACTAACGGGTTAATGTAAAATAATATTCCTTTCTGAAAATATGACAAATAATATTGCACAGAAAAACCTGTAATTAAAATTAAAAAAAATAATAAAAATTGTATGCGAAACGAGTAGGTTTAATAAATATTTTTTCACTGCGCATGCGTCAACATTATCAAAATTTTATTTGCATATTATGTTAGCGAAATGAATAGATAAACTTATGGGAATATCTCAAAATCATATCTTCAAAATTCTGAAAGTGATCGTCTATAGAATAAGTGCAAAATCCGTTGTTCACAAAATGAAGAAACAAAATGAGGGGGTTTATCCAAATATAGTAATGCGTCCCACATTGTGTATTCTATATTGACACTAATTAATGAATATATGGATACAACTCCTCTTGTTTTTGCTTCATTTTGGTAATAACGGGTTTAAACTTAGTCCATTGACGAATATTTTCTAAATTTTCAAGCTATGTTGTTGAGTTTTTCACAAAATTTGCTCTATACATTTAGTTAACATAATATGCAAATAAAGTTTTGATATCGTTGACGCATGCGCAGTGAAAAATTATTTAGTAAACCTACTCATTTTTCATACAATTTTTATTTTTTTTAATTCTGATTATACGGTATTGTGTGCTATGTTGTTTGTCATATTTTTAGAAATTAATATTACTTAAAATAAGAGCTCTGCAAAATGTAAGTAAAAATCTTGGAAAAAATTGGGACTGTTTTTATAAAAACTTTAATTTTTCTCTGAGTATACATTCTATCGACATAAAAACGGACACATTTTATTACAATAAGCCACTGAATCATAATCTACCGTTTGAGTGCTTTTGCTACTTTATTTTTTACAGGGTTATCCAAAAGATATTCATTCCTTTTTAATTTGTTCACAGTCCCCTTTGGAGTTTCGGGAAAAAAAATCTTCTCGGAAACATATGACTTGCAATATTATATTTATACACTTAAAGTTTCAGGATAATTCCTCATGTATTTTTACTAGATATTTAAAAAAATGTTTAAAAGTGGACGGTCATCTTTGGTCGTATAGTGTAAATGGGCATAATTAATTTAATAACTAAAAATGAAAACAAAATGTTCCAATTTCCATCGGAATTTTTAAATAGCTTAGAAATACGTCGTTTGCCTCGACATATTCTCACCTCGTTGAAGCAATTGTGATCTTACTAAGAAAATCATCTTTGGCCATATAGTGTAAATATATGTGTGTTACAGATAACTAAAAAAATCGCACATTTAAAATACTCCCTCTGTCCCAAATTAGTTGCGATATTTAGGTTGAAATTTTTGTCCCAAATTAGTTGCGACATTTCAAGTAGGCGGAATCAGAAATAACTTCAGAAACAATGTTAACTTGAATTTGAAGTAAAATCAAAAGAAATAATAATAATACTGATATATCACTCTTGTCAGGTCCTGATTTGGCAGAATGCCAAGCCGATTCCATTGAGACTTTGGGGAGAGTAGCCTATGAGGCTGAGATTGCTTCTACGTATTCATGGAAATGATATTAAATATTGTTTTCTATTTTTTGTTCTGAGTAAAATCTTATTTTAAATTAAATAGATTGTACACCTTCTATCAATTCTCGGAATAACCTTTTCAAAGTACATATTTTCTCCTACATTTTTGTAAATTTTAATAAAAGCAGGTTTTTTTTTAACATTTATATTTATGGCTAAAACACAGTTTTAACGATTGCTTGGCATCTCATTTGGCGGCTATACGAGAAATTCGCGAAATCTAACAACCTAAATATTCAAGGCACATGTATGTCATATACTCACTGGGATTTACTTGACGCCAAAAATGGCGTTATTTTGCCAAATATGGTAACCCTGATATTGTTTGTTTTTTGATAAACTGTTTATTTACTTTAATTTTTCCTTTTTTCAAATTATATAAAATATTTTTTTTCTAGTTATTAGTTTTTAAAATTTAATATACATAAAAATTGTTTTATTTATTAATTTTTTTTTTGAATAATAGAAAATAATTTAAAAACGTATATTTAACCAGTATTCGAAAATGAGGTTTTCGCCAAATTGACGTTGGAAAAAAATGTACAAAACCTTGTACATATATGATATCTGCGCCATATTCATATCCAATGCATGCAAATAATATAAATAAATAATGTACTCAATAATGCAAAAATAATTTTAAATAACTGCTAATCTGGCAAATTTTAAAATCATGCCATGCAGCCGTTAATTCTAAAAAAAATTAGTTACGCTATATTGTGAGGAAAAAAGTTATTAAGTTAAGTTTAATAATCATACCTTTAAATCATCTTTTTTATTATATTTGTATTTTTATAACTCATTTTAGTGTAACAGAATTACAATGTAATATTTAAAAATAGATAATTCAATTACAGAGACAAAAAGGTATTTGCCAAAAAAATTCGACATATCTAGGATGTTTAATAAACAAACTCATCTCGAGATGGTACGAACTTCCCCATTTTCGACATGGACTCACTCTTTTTCCCCATGCGCAGTTCTGTCCAGGTTTCTATCAAGCGTGTTTCATCAGTATAGAGCTCAACGTTGTACTGGAATGTTTGAAACGATATTTGAAAAATTGTAAACGAATCCTTAATGACATAAATGTTGCAGCTATTAAATTCAATGTGTGCGTATTATAGGGATTATAGTGTTCCGCGTTTTTACATACCAGTATAATATTAGAGAAAATATTGGTCTGTTAAATCGCAGCATTTTTCGATTGAGTAAAATAACATTTTCTCTAAGATAATACTGGTGGGAAAAAACGCGGAAAACCGCGGAAAATTCTCATCCCTAGTATCACACTGTTTATCCTCCTACCTCGTTTGCAGAATCAATATTACACAGGATTCTCAAGTCAGAAAAAATTTTCATGAGTATTTCATCCATCATTAAGAAAAGTGTAAAAATAAGCTCGACCAAATTCGATTTTTTTTGGCAGCATGTTTATGCTAAAACATTTCAGAAATGTTATAATAAAATGTTCGTAAATGAATTCACGAATGATTAGCCTGAAGTCAGTTTTATGTGATTACTGTTAAAAAAAATCTTTAAAAAATTGGGCATGGCTTAAGAGCGTGTAAACCGGGATTTTTAAAACTAATTAACAATTATATTTATGGAAGAATGCAGGGAATTGTGGATTAATGTAGGAAATATTAGGTACGTAAATATTGTTGATTCATAGTATATCTCTCTGAAAAATGTTCAAACAATATCATAAAGCCATAAATATCAATAATAAGTACAAAAGTATTCAACTATTATGTCGCAACTAATTTGGGACAGATAGAGTATCTATTTTTACATATTTTTCGAAAACGGGTTTTAATGACTTTTTTTAGTTATTCAAAATTGCATTTATATCGCATTTCTCTAAAAAACTTATTTATCATTAAAAAATATCGTGTACTCTAAACGCTTTTTTTTTAAATACTTTCTCGGAATAAATTCCTCCTGCTATCACTTTTTATTTTATAAAAGCTTTAGCTCTGAGTACAACTCTACGAAAATTTCTTCAAAAAATAAATAAATAAAATAAAATAAAATAAAATAAATTTCAAAGAAAAAAAAAGGGAAACACTTTTCGGCTGGAATTTTTTGCTTATTTTTAATTTTAAATATTTATAATGTAGAAATTAAAATAAGATATTTGTGATTACTTGATGGAGATATTTTGTGTGAGGAAAAAAAAAATATATATCTAATGTCGTTCCAGTTACTTTTCTTAATATATTTTTTATTGACATTACTTAATTAAAAGTTTAAGTTTCATGTGTAATACTGACATTTTAAATCTTTATAGATAAGTTGTAAATATTCTTTTCGAAGTTTTTAAAGTGTTAGTTTATTATACAATTCATTCTTCACGTAAAATATATACTTTTCTATACTTACCCGTATATTTAAAATTCTAGCATCTTAAAAAATTTAGTTGGTTTTATCTTAAACGTTCTTTTAAGAAACAAGATATGAAATAAAAACTACGAATGATAGTCAAAAAAAAGTTTGTAATATATTTTAAGAAATATAATACAAACTATACATTTTAAGAAAAAAAATATTTATCATACAATTAAAATAGGGTAACAGTCCCAGTAATTCGCACATTAAGAATTTGTCTTTAAACTAACTCCAATTTTCATTACAAAGAAATAAAATATTTACTTGCAAATAATTTTAAATCAAAGAATGCATATCTGTGCATCTATTTTGCCCACTAAAAGCATATATTTTTGAAAAAGTATTTTTATAAAAATTTATTTATAAAAAGTTACTGTAGTCACCAGTAATTGGTTCCTAGAGCACCAATGTATGACACCTTGTGATCCAGTAATTGGCACATGTTTATATATAAAAAAACTTTATATTTTGCATTGGGTTTAATCGCTTTAAATGAATTTATTGCAGATGAAGATGCCATATTGTAGGTCTTTGGGAGTAAGAAATCAGCATATTAGTCTGAAATGTCAACATTTTAAAACAATTCAATATATTTATATTAATACCCAGTAATTGTCATGCTGTCCCCAGTAATTGTCATATGCAGCTTTAATGGATTCTAATTACTGATAATATTTTATATTTTGAAATAAAAACAACTGCTAAACAAAATTAGTCTATAACTTTAAAACTACTGCCAAAATAAGTGTTTTAATGTCAAATCTTGCGATTACCTTGTAATTGGAGTAGGTGCCAATTACTTGGGACTAGCAAAATTGAAGCACCATTAATTGGCATCTATCATTAATTCAGAAATAAAAATATTTTTGTTAAAACTATTTTTACACGATTAAATTAACCCTTTTCAACTAAACAAAACTGTTGTCAATTAAAATTTAAAATATATTATAAATCAGATAACAATGCATTGAAAAGCATGCATTTCTTAAGCCAGAGAAAAAGTTTTTGCAACAAAAATGGCTAATTGATACAAGCGATAATTGTTTCTCTTTGCTAATCACTATTGTCATCTAGTAGCATAAATCAAAGTTATAATCTTTAAAGTAAATGAGCATATAACTGGTATATGGTCTTGCATTTTTAAAAGTCTGGATATAAATCTTATTTTAGGACATGTTTGTAAGATGTGCCAATTTTTGGTGCATGCCAATTACTGGGGATGTTACCAAATCTATTTTTACATATACTTGAAAACAGGATATGATTTTCTTTTAGTTATTCAAAAATGCATTTAGATCGCATTCCTATAAGATTTATTTAAAAAAAATCGTATAATTTTACACATTTTTTTTTTTTTTTTACTTTTTCAAGGTAGAATCCTCCTCCTTAATTTTTTTATATAAAAGCATTAGCTCTGATTACAATTTAGAAATTAAAAAAAAATATATTAAAAAGTTAAAGAATTATTAAAAAAGTTATTTTTTTTTCAAATGTTTCTAATATAGAAAATAAAGTAAAATGTTTGTGACTATTTTTAGGAGATTTTTTGTGCGAGAAAAAAGAATATATAAAATGGCATTCATGTTACTTTTCTAAACAGATTTTTTATTGACTCTGCTTCAATTAAAAGTTAATATTTTTTGATGAAATATAAGCACTTTCAAATTTTATAGATGTGTTGCAAACATTTTTTTTTAAATTCTTAAAGAAGTAATTTTTTATAGAATTAAATCTTTATTCAAAATGTATACCTTTCATTACTTATCTCGATATTTGATATTCTAGCACATAAAAAATTGTTGTAAGATTTATTTAACATAAAAAATCGTATCTTTTTAAAACATGTTTTATACTTTCTCAGTTTTTTTATTTCACCTCCTTAAATTTTTTTATTTAAAAAAAAAACTTTAGCTTTGATTGCAGTTTAGAAATTTCTACAAAATTAATTTGAAAAAAGTCAAAAAAAAAAAGGGAAATATTTTTTGTCGGTGTTTTTTTAGTTATTTTTATTTTAAATGTTTATAATGTAGAAATTAAAGTAAAATGGTTGCGATTACTTGTAGAAGATTTTTTGTAAAGAAAAAAATATAAAATGACATTCCTGTTACTCTTCTTAATAGATTTTTTGTTGACTCTACTGAAATTAAAAGTTTAGACATTTTAAAGGTAATATAAGCACATTCAATCTTTATAGATAAGTTTTAGATATATAGAGAATAGAGTATATAGAAAATTTTTAAAGGAGTAGTTTTTTACACAATTCAATTTTTGAACAAAATATGTACTTTCCAATACTTATTTGTATGCTTGATACTCTAGCATTTTTTTGAGACTAGAATATCAAATAAAAACGACAAATTATTGTCAAAAAAGTTTGTAACATCTTTTGACAAAATTAATAAACGCTCAAGTAAAATACCTATTTTTCATACATTTTAAAATAGTCTTTAGTTACTTTCTTTTATTTATTCAAAAAAGCATTTCTATTGCATTCTTTTTTAAGATTTCTTTAACATAAAAAATATCGTATATTTTTAATACATTTTTTATAGTTTCTCAAATTTCACATCCTTAATCTTTGCATTTTATAAACGCTTTAGCTCTCATTTCAATTTAGAAATTTCTATAAAAATAATTTAAAAATACCAAAGAAAACATTTTTCGGGCGGACTTTTTTTCTTAGTTTTATTTCAAAATGTTTATAATGTAGCAATTCATATAAGATGTTTGTGATCACTTGTAGGAATATTTTTGTGAGACAAAAAAAAAATGTGAAATGGCATTCCTGTTACTTTTCTTAGTTGAATTTTTTGTCGAATCTATTTTAATTAAAAGTTCATACATTTTTGATGTAATATAAGCACTTTCAGTGTTTACGGATAAGTTAAATATATTTTTTGAAAAATTTTTAAAGGAAAATTTTTTCAAGCATTTCAAATTTTACGCAAAATGTAGGCATACCAGGGTTCGTAAACTTCAAGGAACTTTTACCGGAATGTTTGTAAAGAAATATTTGAGTTATTTAATGGGGAAATTTTTATTTTTAGATATAGCAATCAGTACTTTACAAATTTTCTAGTGCAAAACCACTTAAAATTCCAAAAATCCCCTGATGCGTATGAACCCTGTATACTCATGCTTATCCGTATAATAGATAGTCCTGCATCTGAAAAAATACTATTTTTATCTTAAGCGTTTTCTAAGAAACTACACTGTAAAATAAAATTCAAGAGGTTCGTAAAAATTTCTTAGTAAATTTGTATTCCGAGGAATTTTTTAATAACCATTACGAACTTTTTTTTGCAAGTGAAAGAAACATTTCTTTAGTAAACTGAACAAAAGAATTTTTTGTATAACTAACTTAAAACTTTTTAGTATGAGCCACCAGGCAAATTTTAGTAATAGCCCCAAAATTATTTTTAATAACCATTACGTAAGCCCGAAGGCAAGAGCTTCCTTCGAGCTGCATCCAGTGGATAAAACGACAGACTTCTGAAACGGAAGATTTTCGATAAAGCCGCAATAGATGGCAGCACCAAACATTGCTACGTACTCCACTTTGACATGTTTCTAAAGGGGAGGGAAAGTTTAGAGATCATTACCCATGGTAACTGCTACGACAGGATTTTCATAATCTATTTATTTAACAAGTACTTACACTGCATACATTCGGTGCATATTTGGCGGCCGCCAGCATCGAACCCAGGTATTTTCAGCCTGGAGTTCGGTGCTATGACCACTAGGCTATGACGGCCACACCAAGTGAGTTTTAGTAATAGCTATTAAAAATGTAAAACTATTAACTCTATTCGTTGCTAGGTTTTTTCTAGTAATTCTTACAGATTCCTTGTAACCGAGTAAGATTACTAAAAATTTTTTAGTAATTACAAGGATTACTAAAATTTTTTTAGTAGATCGACCCTTTTTTTATAGTGTAGAATATGAAATAGAAACTAAGAATCATTGTCAAAAAAAGTTCGTTGCACATATTTTGATAAAACTAATTATCACATAACTAAAATATCTATTTTTGCATACATTTCAAAACGGTATTTGGCCTCCTTTTAGTTGTTCAAAATGAATTTAGATAGCATCCCCCTATATGATTTATTTAAAGTAAAAAATATCATAAATTTTTAACACATTTTTTATACTTTCTCAAAGTAGATTCCCCCCCTCCTTTACTTTAAAACTTTTAAATTACTTATAAACTTTTTATTCTATAAAAACATTTGCTCTTACTACAATTTAGAAATTTCTACAAAAAGAATTTTAAAAATTGTCACAGAATGAAAAAAAGAAAGAAAACAATGTTTGGTCGGCCTTCTTTTTACTTATTTGACGGATATACACATTTCAGATACTGGAGATTCCGAAAAACATATTTTTAGAAAAAATTTTTTGCCGTCCGTCCGTCTGTGTGTCTGTCTGTTTCTCTGTCTGTCTGTCTGTCTGTCTGTCTGTAACCGCTCTATCTCCCTAACAAATTGAGATAGAGACTTGAAATTTTGTATGTACTTAGTATGTAAGAATGGGACGAAGCCTATTTAATATCAATAACCTCGGTTATCCGGAACTATTTTTTCCGGACTCCCGAAAAAATCGTTCTGATGAAAGGTATATAAAAATTTTCGAATTTTTTTATTTTAAGAACTGGACGTAAAAGACAATAAAATAACACAAATTTTGCATAAAAAACGAGGTCGATCGGATTATTAGTTGTAGAGATATGTATAATCCTGTTTTCCAAATTCTTCGATTTTTCATGACCCTGTATTTCATTCAAATTTCAATTCACAGGTATATTTTTATTGGAAATGAGACGCTTAATCGAACACAGTAAATTTTTAGTTAATATGATTATTATTTTTTAAGTTATAAGGAAGTTTCTTTTACGCAATCCGGTACTACTCGAGTATTTTGGCGTTTTATATAATTAGTCAAAATTGGCTCATCAGCAATTCATTAATGGAGCATTATTGTATGTTAAAATTAGTTATTTATGCGTTTAAATTTTATTTTGGAGTTGCCATAGACACGCGTTTTATTTTCATATTTTATATTATGATGGGTAAGTATTACGGTGGCCCCCCCAACGACTAGTTTTTATTTCAAATGTTTATAATGCAGAAATTAAAGAAAGATGTTTGTGATTACTTGTAGGAAATTTTTTAAGAAAAAAAGAAAATATATAAAATGACATTTTTGTTACTTTTCTTAATAGATTTTTTATTGACTTTACTATAATTAATTTTTTTTTAATTTTATGCAATGTCTCACTTTCAATTTTTGTAGTTAAGTTGTAAATATTTTTCGGAAATTTTTAAAGTACACTGTTAAAAATGTTGTCCTACTTTGAACCAAATTTTGGTGTTCAATAGCTGCCACTGTAAGATGGTGAAATCTTGAACCAATATAGCTCCTGGGGAAGCATAGATATAATAGTTGGAACGATGTTGAAGTAGGAACATCCAAATGCTGGTACGAGATTTCACCATCTTATAGTAAAAGCTACTGAGCACCAAAATTTGTATCAAACTAGGGCAAGATTTTTAACAGGGTAGAAGTTTTTTTACACAATTCAATCTTTACGCAATATACCGGGTGTCCAGTAATTGAATGACCCATTTTGAATGTAAATAACAAAAAAACTGTTTGAGATAAAAATACGCGGCTTGCTGTATTATTATTAGAATATAAATAAATTTTAAAATATGCACTTTGTTAATGTAATATAATAATATTTAAAATAATATCTCAGTCTCAAGACTGAGGAGGAGAAATATAATACAGATGGTTCAATCACAAATATTATTTTAAATCACTTTCCAACCAACGTACCCTATTTCTGAAGCTGATTCGTGAGTCGATTCAACATGTAGATTCAGATTCGACAACATATAGATTCAGATTCAGCCGAAAATCATATATTTATGAAAATTAGAGCCATGTCTGTATTCAAACAGCCTGTTACCGCCAGCGCGATATTTTTTTCCGAAATTTGAACTATATTAACAAAGTACATGTTTAAAAATTTATTGATTTTCTAATAACAATACCGCAAACCGCGCATTATTATCTCCAACCGTTTATTTGTTATTTAAGTTCAAAATGGGTCAGTTATTTACTGGACACCCGGTATATATTTTAAATACTTTTCCTTATAATTGATAGTCTAGTACTTTTTTTGGCCTTAAATGTTTTTTTTTTTTTTTTTTTTTTTTTTTTTTTTTTATAAACTAGAACATGAAATAAAAACAACGAATATTTCTCAAAAAAAAATTAACATATTTTCACAAAAATAAGAACTGTAAAGAAAAACTTTTGTAATTATTTTTTATAAAAATCCACGCTGCAAAGAATCGTACCTATCTTTTTAAAGAAAAACATAAAGTATTGGCACAATCGATATATAATTATCATTCAGAAATTTAATATATACATATAAAATGAATAACTTTTTACATGAAAAATTTTACTATTTTATCAAATACCACAGAAATCAATCGCTTGTATTACAAGTTATTAAATATGTAGATCATAAAACGGTTACAAAATACAGCAATGAAAACATATTTTAAAATAATTTTGTTAGATAAATGCCTTATGTCACAGCGTCATAAAGACATGCTGAGTTTAAAACTAAAAAAAAAAAAAAAAAAAAAAAAAAAAATGGAGAAAAAATCTTGCAACCAAAAAAGTTTTTTTTTTCTTTAAGTGCAATGTTATTAGGGACGAGCATTACTAATGAAAAATTCAAAATAAGACGGATTAACGTCGTTATTATTGTATAAAATTGAAACTGGTGTTATAGACAATTGAAATGAAAAAAACTTCTTTAAACACCATAAAATATGTTAACTGCGCAAGGCCTTTCGAAAGAACTTAGTCTTTCTTCGTCAGGCGCAAAAAAGACGTGCGTCCACAATGAATGTAGCGGCACGACTGAAGGGGAAAGCGGGAGGGAGAGGGAGCAAGCAGAAGGAACAGCCAATAGGAAAGAAGAAGGCAACAGCCAATCACGGAAGAGCATAAACAAAACTAGATAGACAATGAAGGAGAGGAAAGGAAGAAGGGGGGAAGGGAAATGGGAAAAAAGCGGGGTAAATTAAAAAATTAACTAAAAGGAGAGATTAAAATGAAATAAAATGTACGCAAAAAATATATAAATTAGTAATAATAATAAAAAAAATATATAAAGTAAAAAAAATAAAAAATAAATAAAAAATAAATAAATAAATGAATAAAAAATAAATAAATAAATAAATAAAATAATATAAAAAAATAAATAAATAAAATAAAAATAAATAAAATAAAATAAAATAAAAATACATAAAAATAAAAAATAGTTTACAATTATAAACACACATGAATATACCTGAAAAATAGTATACATAATATATATATAAAATAATAATAATTAAATAATAAACTTAATTATGAAGCAGTGCTGAAAAGATTCTTCCAGGCAACGGAGAGGGTTTTAGAATCAGATT
Source organism: Maratus speculifer (assembly GCA_964019185.1). NCBI lineage: Eukaryota > Metazoa > Arthropoda > Arachnida > Araneae > Salticidae > Maratus > Maratus speculifer. Next base: position 254,608,688 of record OZ025295.1, on the reverse strand, counting down.
TATCATTAACAATAATATCACGATTAATATAAATAGCTAAATTTTCAAGAAAGTCTAACTCAGAGGAACTATTGGCATTAAAAATAATTTTAGCAGTTTGAAAATTGAAACTATGGCCGGAATCCCAAGAGTGTTTAGCAACAGAAGATTTAGAAATTTCTTGATTAATGACATACCGAGAGTGTTCTTTTAGGCGTTTTTCGAGATCTCGAAAAACGCCTAAAAGAACACTCTATGAGTTACACTTTCTTGAAAATTTAGCTATTTATATTAATCGTGATATTATTGTTAATGATAAATCTGATTCTAAAACCCTCTCCGTTGCCTGGAAGAATCTTTTCAGCACTGCTTCATAATTAAGTTTATTATTTAATTATTATTATTTTATATATATATTATGTATACTATTTTTCAGGTATATTCATGTGTGTTTATAATTGTAAACTATTTTTTATTTTTATGTATTTTTATTTTATTTTATTTTATTTATTTTTATTTTATTTATTTATTTTTTTATATTATTTTATTTATTTATTTATTTATTTTTTATTCATTTATTTATTTATTTTTTATTTTTTTTTACTTTATATTTTTTTTATTATTATTACTAATTTATATATTTTTTGCGTACATTTTATTTCATTTTAATCTCTCCTTTTAGTTAATTTTTTAATTTACCCCGCTTTTTTCCCATTTCCCTTCCCCCCTTCTTCCTTTCCTCTCCTTCATTGTCTATCTAGTTTTGTTTATGCTCTTCCGTGATTGGCTGTTGCCTTCTTCTTTCCTATTGGCTGTTCCTTCTGCTTGCTCCCTCTCCCTCCCGCTTTCCCCTTCAGTCGTGCCGCTACATTCATTGTGGACGCACGTCTTTTTTGCGCCTGACGAAGAAAGACTAAGTTCTTTCGAAAGGCCTTGGGCAGTTAACATATTTTATGGTGTTTAAAGAAGTTTTTTTCATTTCAGTCGTTATTATTATATTATTATGCATTTCGGATGAAAATTGTGGACGAAAAATTTAAAAAAAATTAACAATATAGATTTTTTTGTTTATTCAAAGAAAATTTCCATTGACTCATATCATAGATAAAAATTGTTTGAATAAACAAAAACAAAAACAAAAATAAATATTTTGCTGATATTTTTTCAATTTTTCGTCAACAATTTTTAGCCGAAATGAACTATAATGTAATAATAACGTCATTAATCCGTCTCAATTTGAAAATTATTATCCAAAAAGTATGTTTATCCTTTAAAGCTATATAAGTCAAATTAACAAAATTACGTGAGAGATTTTTGGCTACTGCACACCAATTTAAATCTTGCAAAAACAACAAATTTTGTTGGAATTAAAAAGAAAATACAAGTATGTCTAAAATAAAATTTATGAATTGTTTAAATAATTTTATAAGAGAATTAACAATATTTTTTTTTGTCTACACAACAAAACCGATTTTTTTTTTTTACTTTAACTAAAAAACCCGCTTAAAACAACAAAAATGTACTCAACAAAACAGTTTTTGTAGTTTTAATCAAATCCTTTTACTGGTATTACTCCTGAGTATAGAAGCGGTAGCAAATATATTAATTTTAGAATGCTGTTATAAACCATTGCTATGAAATATGAAAGGTAAATTTCCATAAATAACTTAAAACTACTGTACAAAAAAGTTAATATATATATATATATTATAAAATTAAAACCAAACTTAGATATGTTATGTGAAACATGTATTTTGTGTGAAATATATGTGCATAATCATTTTATGTTAACGTCTCAACATTTATCTTGTTTTACTTATTAACTACTTCAAGAATTTTAAAGTAAATTTATTTACATTTCATTTACATGATTTTAAAAATTGATGAATATATTAAAATGTTTCTAGATAAATTTCGCATGTTTTGATAAAACAGGATATTTTCTTAAGGTTTTTTTTTATTACTACAATGTTATTATTATAACTTTTTGATTAAAATGTATTTAAGTTTAATATAAATTTTTTAAGGGTAATATATGAAAATATTTTTTTAATGAAACGTTTTAAAACTCATTTTATAGAAAATATCAAATTTTATCTTTTAAAATCTTTTAAGTATACCTTTTGCTTTAGGCTTTGCACAAATTAGAATTTAATATAAAAATTCTATAAACTTTTTAAATCCTATATGTGTGTCCCATAATATCTTTAAAATTATCGAAAATTTGTTTGCTTCGACCTGCACTCTAAAAATGACATTTTCAAATCTGAGTGAAAATGTACTAAAATCTGTATATGCTGTATATTGAAAATGGCTGCAAATCAAAATTATTCAAATTTAATCATGCATAGAATCAGGGGCGCCAACGTTTGAAATATATTGCGTTGGCTCAAAGATATTGGTTGTCTAAAAAATATTTTGTTGAAATGACACAACCAGTTTATTCTTCTTTGAAAGGTGGGCAGATGGTTGATAGGTAAGAATTTTAGTCAAGTTGTCATGTTTTAATAAGGTTGCAATTTTATTAAATTATATTCTCATGCGTTTTTCTTCGTAAAGACACTAATATTTATTGTAATATGATCATGTCATGAACATGACTACAAATTGAAATAGCGAAAAGTTAAACATGGACATTTCAGTCATTTGGGATTTATGGATGTCATTTGAAGAATAAAAACACATGGTCATTGAAAAAATTATTTTTGTTTTACAAAAATAATGATAATTAAATAGAAAAATAAAAAAAAAGTAAATAAAAGAATGAAAATTGGGCATGCTCGGACTCAAAATCATCGGGTGGGCTCAGGCCCCATGGACCCATAAAAGTTGGCGCCACTGTATATACTCATTTCGGAAAACATGGACATACTCAAATGCAGCACATGACGTCATGATGTTTATTTATGATTATACTTTATGTTTGATTGATATATTGTTGATGGTTGTCAAATTCCAAATGCGAATACTTTCTTTTACGGATTCAACCATTCTTCGATTTTGATGGCTGGAGAATAAAAGTTACACTTTCACTACTCAGTTACGACGGATCTTATGGGTTCTTCTTCGAACTCGATAAAAATGTAGTTCACCACAATCAACGATATACATTATTACTGAAATGATCTTTTCGTTCAAAATTTTTTCATATTAAATAATATGAATAAATTGAAGTAACCTGGTAAAATGTATTACGTTTAACGAATGAAATGTAATTTTGTTTAAAATTGAGTTTTTCTGGTATTTCATAATTGATGGCTTTGGGTTTCATATTTGAAAAAAAAGTTAAAAAATAAATAAATAAATAAATAAACACATTGATTTACTTAAATTTGAAAGAGTAATTTTTCTCAAGGTGGGAAAGAAATAAATTGCATTTTTTTTTTAGAAAATGAATAGCTAATCTCTAAAAAATATTTTTGTGAATCATTAAATCTATTATTTATTGTACTTGAACTCTAAATAGTAATTTACGAAACATTTTTTAGAAAATATTTCAGCAGCAATGAAATATATTATTTAGACAGACAAAGATAAAAACTATATACTGTTTTTATATATAAAAAAATCACATAACTAAAGTCAGAATAACTATTATGAAACGTCATGTACTAGATCATTAAGAAGTACTGTGTGTAAAGAAATGTTAGTTCTTCAAGCGTAACTGACATGCCGACACACGGATCACAGAACTAATTCCCTCCGGCTTACAAACTCAAATATATAAGACATAAAATCCTTTTCATCTTTATAACAACCTCTTAGTTATAATAAAGGAAGAGTTGTATTATTTCTGTACAAGTGTCTATGTCTTATATGATATTAATCATTTTTAAATATACTTTTTTTAAACATTGTCATATGCATTTGTTTTCCGACTTATATTTATTACATAAAAATAAATAATATATTTAAAAAAATAAATATTTTAAGTATATTTTTATATATTTATAATGTATTTATAAATATATTATAAATATATGAAAATATACTGGAAAATTAAAAATGTTTTTTTTTAATAATTACTTATGAATACACGTCCAGATTAACATGTACTTAGATTCTTTTAATTAATAATTCATTTTTCGAAATAATGTTTTCTAATAAAAAACAGCAAAATTTGTTTTTTCGAAAATTTATGAAAGATAATTTTTAAACTTCAGCAATAATTTCAAAGAATAGTAGATTGCTTTTCTTCGAAAATAACCGTTTGTTCGTGTTGAAATTCGTAATTTGTTTTTAATATTCAATTTAATTTATTATAGTGCTATTTTCCATAAACTTTGTTGGTTCTTCGCCTGTACAACTAAAGCAATTTTTTTTTTTTTTTTAACTGCCAATTTTTTTTCTGATCGATCGTTGGCATATTATGATTTTTTTAAATCAATCCTTTTATATAGTTTTAACAGAAATCACATCAAAATACAATAGCATCTACCAGATCGAAATGTTGGAGCATGTAGTGGCATAAATTTAACAGATAATAGTTAATAAAAAATCTTTTATTTTCTCAATTATTGTTTTATAGTATAGATGTAAGTTTGCAAAAGCAGTCGTTGAATGTTTATTTTAAAGTGTTTACTCCTGTCGTCAGTGTACACAAGTAATGCTCAAATATGCTAATCTATCAGCATGTCTTCCTACATTGGCCATTCTGCTGTACGTTCCGAATATCATGTAGTGTGTAAAATTGGAATACAAAATCTAAATAATTTTCAGTATTAGCCAATTACCATGAAATTAACATTATAAATTTCCACAAATTTGGCCCCGATTTGCCGTGAATTGTATTTTCCTTCTTTGGCAACGTGTTCTTTTTCTCATGTGAATGTGATAAAATGTTTATATATACAAATATTGCTCTCCATATGCTAACACATTGCTTTTAATAATAATATTTTTGTTCTTTAATTTAAATGTAAAACCAATCAAGAGTTCTGTGATCATTTAATAACTCTTCCAATAATCTAAGTATAAAGAATAATTATGTCTATACACTATGTAATATACATTATGTATATTAATGTAATACATAGTTTAACACAATGTATTTGTTAAAAAAAGACTTCCATTAAAATTAATTCTGTAAAAACAAATACAAAAATACTTTTCTCATTTTCATTGTTCATTTTTTATATCTTACATACAGGGTGATTCCAAATTTTTTTTTACAATAAAAGAGGGTTGATAGTACACATCAAGACAAACAATATTAAATAGGAGACCAAGGATCCCAAATATTTTCCAAAGGAGATAGCCGCCATTAAAGTTTAGGGACCAAAATTTCAAATAAACATAAAAAACGGGAAAATCGGTCAATTGATTTGCGGTTTTCACTAAAATTATTCTTTATGTCGGCATTTTCTTGAAATTAAATTATAAAGAGAAATTTCAAAAAATGCCGATAGAGGCGCTTTAGACTTTGGAGTAATGAATAACTATTTTTTGCCGGTATTTTTTGGATCTCATTAAATGTTTTCGTAAGCTTAGACTTAAACTTAAATTTTGAGCATAAAATCTGAAAGTGGGAGTGGTTAAGCAGCACAAACTGAACTGTGTTTAAGGGGGGGGGGGGTGTTCAAATTTAAAATAATTTTTGGAAATAGAAAAAATTTTCGATTCTTTTGTGGTTTAAAATAAAACTGTTCTTTAAGTCATCATCTTCTTGAAAAAATATTTTAAAGATAAATAAAAAAAAAAAATCCATCTGAGGGCACCTTAAACTTCAGAGTAACCAACAAATAATTTTAACGATTACTTTTTTGTTCTAATTAAATGCTTGCAAAACTTATTAAATGTTTTCGGAAGCTTAGATTTAGTCTTAAATTTTTAGCTCAAACTCTGAATAATTAAGAGTAGTTAAGTAGCGCAAATTGAAGTGTCTTCAGGAGTTGAAATTTAACACTCCCCCCTCCTCAAATAAAATTCAATTTTTCGCTTCTTAAACAATCCCAACGATTCAGAATTTGAGCCTAAATTTAAGTTTATGCATTTGAAAGCATTTAATAAGATTTAAAAATAACAGTTAAAAATAGTTGTACGCTACCCAAAAGTCTAAGGCGCCCTCTATCGGCATTTTGTGAAATCTATCTTTAAATTTTTTTTTTCAAAAAAAATACTCATTTAAAAATTAGTTTTAGCGAAAACCACAAACGAATCGACCAATTTTTCCGTTTTTTTATACTCATTCGAAATTTGAACCCTCTGAACAAAGTTCTGTTTGTCTACTTAACCTCTCCCAACTATTCAGATTTTAAGCTCAAAAGGTAAGTTTATGTCTAAGATTACGAAAGCGTTTAATAAGATGGAAAAAAATAACGCCAAAAAAGAATTGTTCGTTTCTCAAAAGTCTAAAGCACCTTCTATCGGCATTTTTTGAAATTTATTTTTAAGAAAATACCGACATAAAGAATAGTTTTAGTGAAAACTGCAATTGAATGAACCAATTTTTCAGTTTTTTTATAATCATTTGAAATGTATACCCTCTGAACACAGTCCAGTTTGTGCTACTTAATTACTTCCACTTTCAGATTTTGAGCTCAAAATTTAAGTTTGATTCTAAGCTTACGAAAACATTTAATGAGATGCAAAAAATACCAGCAAAGAACAGTTGTTCGTTACTCCAAAGTCTAAAGCGCCCTCTATCAACATTTTTTGAAATTTATCTTTATTATTCAATTTCAAGAAAATGGCGACATAAAGAATTATTTTAGTGAAAACTGCAAATTAATCGACCGATTTTTCCATTTTTTATGTTTATTTGAAATTTTGGTCCCTAAACTTTAATGGCGGCTATCTCCTTTGGAAAATGTTTAGGACCCGTGGTCTCCTATTTAATATTGTTTATCTTGATGTGTACAATCACCTCTCTTTTATTGTAGAAAAAAATTAGAATCACCCTGTATATACATATTTTTATTTATCGCTTTTTTTCATATTAAATAGAATATAGAATCAATTTGTATTAGAATGTTTATAATGTAAAAGAATATATATCTTAGACGTGCGTTTTTTTTTTTTTTTTTTAGAGAGATTTCTTACTTTTTTTAGAAAACATTTTTACATGGCAACTATCTATTCAGTAAATGTTTCGCCTCTGATTGCGATTTAGAAATTTTTATGACTCTTTAAATAAATAAATAAGTAAAAAGTATACGAAGTAAAAAGTTTCAATTTCATAACATTTTTCTTTTATTTTATTTTGATGTTTTCATTTTTTAAGTAAGATATTTGAAGATACTTTGATGCAAAATATTTAAGGAACAAAAAAAAATTAAATGAAATTTGTCTATATTTTCCCAATAGACATTTTTTTCTGATTTTAGTTGAATTAAAAATTTAAACTTTTTGATGTTATGTAAGAACATTCAAAAGTTCGATGTATATATATTTTTTTCTTTACATTTTTAAGAGTGTTTTTTATACACATCAATTTAGTGGAAAAATACATTTCTCACTTATTTTTTAAAACAAAATACTTTTTCACCCAAAAATCACGAATCATTGTCAAATTATTTTGTCAATATTGGGAGCTTAACCCCCTGACTGCCCAGCAAAAAGATAAAATTGTAATGTTGTTTTCTCTTTAATTTATTTAAAATATTAAAAAAAGATGTTTTTTACATCTGATACAAAATATGTTATTACGTATAGGTGTATAATCTTTGAAAGTATGAATCCTAACTTAATTTTTCAAAACTGGGTTTTATTTGTAGAATTATACTAATTTAAATATTGCTTATGTTGCAGTGAAACCTGCAGCTTAGTGTGCAAAAAAATCCGGTCGCGGCAGTCAGGAGGTTAAATATTTTTTAAAGGCATTATTTTAGATACATAAAATTTAGATATAAAAAGACATATATGTGTCTACATTTAATTATTTCAAATGGTCCTTTAAAGCTTTAATAACAAAATAAACTGAAATTAATATCAATATAAAATTTAATACTATGATAAAGATAATGATCTTTAGTTGAAATAATCTGTTTCTTTTTAATGGTAAAACAATCTATTTTATTTAGTAAACAAACTATAATGCAGAATTGCACGGTAAAGACACTTACATCTAATATTTTTATAGAAGTATATTTACAAAATTACTTTTGTTTTCAATCTACAGGGTGAGTAAAAAGTCCGTAAAAACTTTAAAAATTCATAAAAACCGAAAAAATAACCGAAATGAAAAACGGTTTGCAGGGTTAGTATCGATAGGTCACGGGGATTTTTTTAAGACATGAAAAAAATAATTCAAAAACAGCCAATAGGTGGCGCTGACGTACCCAAATCAAAGAAAAGATATCCAAATAAAGAAAAAATCGTTTATTTGACCTGTATGTGTTCCACATGACCACCACCACAAGGGATGACACATTGGAGTCGAGTCACAAATCCAGCAACTGCAGAGTGTTGCAGGTCTGGATGTATACATGACACTTCTCGCCGGATTGCATCTTTCAGCTCCGACAGATTAGACGGACTAGATCGATACACTCGGGATTTCAAATACCCCTATAACCAGAAATCTGCCGGGGTCAAATCTGGAGACCGAGGAGGCCATGGGAACTTGCAACCCCTGCTGATGATATTGTCTTCCCCGAACGTCTGTATCAGGAATTCCTTGACAGATGTACCAATGTGACAAGGTGCTCCATCTTGCATGAATGTGACGGTAAAAAGCGCATCTTTTTCCCGCAAACATGGCATGACCTTCTCACGCAGAAGCATTAAATAACGCTGAGCGTTTACCGTAATTGTTTTCCACCCATTTATTCGGTAAGGTGTTTCAAAGAAGAAGGGTCCTATGATAAATGAACTTGTGAATCCACACCACACAGTAACTTTTGGGGAATGCAATGGTTTCTGAGTGTATTCATGTGGATTATATGTCGCCCAGATTCGACAGTTATGGGTATTAACGTCTCCATGAAGCGAAAAATGAGCTTCATCTGTCCAAAAGATGTTAAAGACCCATGTGGGATTCTGATCAATTTTAGAGAAAGCCCACCTCGCAAATGCTTCTCTCTGTGCCGTATCTGCTGGTAAAAGTTCATGGCATGACTGTAATCTGTATGGGTAAAGATTGAGTATTCCATGAAGAATATTACGGACAGATGATTGGGGTAAGCCTAAGCGTCTGGCTGCTTCACGAGCACTGCTTGTCCCCGCAGCTGAATCGGACGCTAACACTTCCATTTCGGCTGCAACACGCGGCCAGCGGACTTTCATTAAAGATTATCGTCCGGATCTTACACGATCCTCCAACGTTTCTGTTTCCTCAAACCGCCGAACAACCTTTATGAGGCCTGCCGCTGTTAAAGGCCCCTTTCCCGTCCTCAAATCCTTTTGAAATCGGAATTTACGCAAAGCAATAGTCGCTGATTCCTTGTTCATGTAAAATAACTTCACCAACAAAGCTTTGTCCTTCGCAGTTAGCATCCTTGATCAAGTTCACGGCTCACAACGGTGAACTATTTGTGGATTAGGAGCGCAAGCTCTTATAACCGGTTCATTTGCATATTTCTGCGGAAATCGCAACTACTAGCGCCATCTGTCGGCTGTTTTTTGAATTATTTTTTATTTCTGTCTTAAAAAAATCCCCGTGACCTATGGATGCTAACCCTGCAAACCGTTTTTCATTTCGGTTATTTTTTCGGTTTTTATGAATTTTTAAAGTTTTTACGGACTTTTTGCTCTCCCGGTATGTGCTAATCAGCTTTTTATCACTTAATTTTTTTTATATAAGTATTAAATAAATAAATTTATAAATGATTACTTATGCATTTTTCTTTGTAAAAATATCAAACAAAAACATAATTTGCAGAACAAATGAAAAAAAAAATCTACATTACTTTAGCCGAAAAAGGGAAAAATACTAAGATATTTCTTTCAATTAGTTCTTCTCTGAAAAAAAAAAAATGAATTACACAAAAATGAGTAAATGGCTGTACTCATATCGAATTGAGTATGTTTGGATCAAAAATGAACATATTGCTTTCTCAATTTTGAAACGTCATATGCATGGTTGCCAACTACTACGCCTATTTAAAGTCAAATAAACATATTAGAAACAGAAATTTTAATAAATTATTGACAATATGTAACGTAATACATAGCATTGAATATATTTGTCATACATTTTACCAAAATAAAATTGTGGTTCCAAATATGTTTAGATGATTTAAACAGGCGTAGTAGTTGGCAGCTCTGCATACGTCATCAAATCCAAACAAACGATAAAGATGTACCCTGCATTGGTTTATTTCATTCATGGTGGCATAAAATATGCTTAATAATGTAAATATTAAATTATACACAGTATATTAAAATAATTTAAATGTGTTTGCAAAGAATGCTCTTGTCATAAAAAAGTATTCGATTTGGGTATTTTGCAAATAATTTTGCTATTTTTTCTTATTAAACAATCATTTGAACTTTTATTGTACATAATTCTGAGTAAGAAATCAATACCAGTATATTTTTACTTCAATTTGTAAGTGCAGGAGGCGTTTTTATAGCGATTTATATTTGAAAACAACCATGTCTTCAAAAATGAGTACTCGTGTTTCTCACTTTTGAGTTCATTTGGATAGGAGTTATTTTGAGTATGTGAAGTGCTTAAAATTAAGTACTTTCTACTCAATTTTTAGAACCCATTTTTTTTCAGGTTACATGTATTGTTACATTTTTGTGAAAAAAATATAAGTTAAACTAAGTGAACAATAAAAAATAAAAATGAAAAACAAGCAATATGGTACATAAACACACTAAAATCTTATTCTGTTAAAGCGATAACGAAATAAATCTTAGACTTTCTGTTGTTAAATTTAAGTTACAGATTTTGTATTATAATTACGGAATAATTATCAAAATTTTTGTAAGGTTTGTTTCTATTTCGTTTAAACATAATGTAAGTTTTTTATGTTATTTAAGTATCATATTGTTTGAAAAACATTTTTATATCTTAATGTTTACCTAACATTACATATTAAATAACATTACATGTAGTCTGTTGTACTTTTTATCACATGCAGTATTTTAGCATTACAAGTAGAACTAACTGAATGAAATATTATAATATCTGTTTTCGGTTAATATGTCGAGTATTTTAATGACTACCGCATTCAGAAATACTCGTTTAAAATATAACTGGATGTATCATCGTCAGGTTTGATGGACAAGGTTTTGCATCGCTATCTCTGGTGCATACCAATATTCAATCCAAAGTATTTAATCAGTGCAGCAGTGAAAAGTTTGAACAAAAAAATCCCATCTGACTTTAAAAAATCTATAATAAAATCATTAAAAAGCAGTTTTATTTGAATTTAATTCAAATTATTTTAATTAAATTTTGTTCAAAAAATTATGTCAATTTCAAAATTTTTGCAAGCCTGGCGATTTTTATAATTTGACGAAATTAGTCGGTGGAATAAACAATCAAGTAGTACACTTTTTTACACAATCTTAAAACAATATAAATAATTCAGTATTTCTTTACGGCTAACACTCATTAAGAGGGCTCAGGGGTTCAAAACTTTTCAAAAAATCGATATTTTTACAGATCTAATTTGATTATTCATTGAATTCTGAACTCAATGCAAACAACCGCATAAAAATATTTGAATTTTTAACGGGGTAATAAGCATTTATGTATCCACACTTTCATAGCCGCATCCATATAATTTCAACTTTTAAGTCGCGTTTTCTCAAAACTTGATTTTTGATGACTAACACCAAGATTAAAAGAAAGCTATTTGATGGAATGGCTTGAATTTTTGTTGTATGCATATAACATCATTATCTAGATTATGAATTAATATATTTTAGATAGTTTAATATTTTGATTATTTTTAATGAAAAAAAAGTTGTAATTTTTTTTTTTTTTTTTTTTTTTAAGAGATTTTTTAATATATGTTTTTTTTTTTTTTTAAGTGACAGTTATATTTTTAATTCATAATTTAGATAATGATGTTATATGCATGCAAAAAAATTTAAGCCATTCCATCAAATAATTTTTTTTTATCTTGGTGTTAGTCGTCAAAAATCAAGTTTTGAGAAAACACGACTTAAAGTTGAAATTATATAGATGCGGCTATGTAAATATTGATACATAAATGCTTATAACTCCGTAAAAAATGCTAATATTTTTATGCGATTTTTTGCATTGAGTTTAGAATTAATTGAATAATCAAACTAGATCATAAAAAATCGATTTTTTGAAAAGTTTCAAACCCCTGAGCCCCCTTAATGAAGTTAAAAGTTCATCAGCAAATAAATAAAAAGGAAATATAAGTCAATTACAAAGTTAACATATCTTTAATCGAATTTCGGGCACATCTATATGTAACTCATATCCATGCATAAAAATTCAGTATCGGTAAAATATTTTACTATTTTTTAAGTCATAATATTTTACTATTTTTAAGTCATAATATTTTACTGTTTTTTAAGTTAACTGATGCATTTATTCTTACTAATGCTTCTTGTATTGCTAACAAATGTATGAAAGTATAAGTTTTAAATTTTGTGTGACGCCAAATTCGTATTCATTTTTCACGTGGAAACATTTTAAATGAAAATTAATTAATGTAGATCAATTATTATTACTGTTTTTGAATCTTTTGCGACGTTAAAAAAAATTTTACATATTACGACGATTATGTCCATTGATTCTCAATAAAAAAGCAGAATTGAGAAATATTTTTTCATACGTTTTTCTTAAGTTGGTTATATATAATATTAAGGTACTTGTCTCTTTGTGTTACCATATGCTTACGTCATTAATTGCATTTGAATTTATTTTTTATAACAATTTCTACGATTATTTATAGCATATAATTATTAAGTATAGTTAATTGGTGTATTTTATGTAGTTTAAAAACTAGTTTAGGATATTAACTACTTTAGCTTGGAACAAATTATGTAATATGTATTTAAAAATACAAAAGAAAATTTTAATGCAACAATTTTCTAACTAACAACAATTGCAATATGATACTAATGAAATTCAATCCTTAAAGTAAAATTTATTCAAAGGAGTCAAAAATCCAAAAAATGTCTGCTTTAACATGTTAAAATGTGTTTGCGTTCATTTGAATAGATATACATCGAAAAAATCCTTTGTCATGACTTTCTGTAAATATTTTCGAAAGTTAAGGGCTAAACTTGCCTAACTTTGTAGACATTTGAATGTGTGACAAAGAAATTACACTTTACAAATTTCCTTGAATTTAAATGTATTACGTTTCATAGTTTTTTGTGCATTATAAAAAGTTTTCATTCTTATTGCAGAAGCAGAATTGTACTTCTTTTATACAAATTTAATTGCACTGTAAATGGGATTTCTTAGAATTTTAAATGGGATAAAAATTCTAATATAATTCACGTAGCAAAGAAGCTTTCTTAACAAAAATATTCAGTTATCTCCTAAAATATATTACACTAAATAAAACTAGAAGTCTAAAATGAAGTTCTGAAGTGTAACAACAGCTGCAATATGTCTGTGATAAAATTAAATCTATAAAGTAAAATTTATTCAAAGAAAAAAAGAAACAAAAATCCAAAAAAGGTGTGCTTTCACAAACGTTAAAATGTGTTTGGATAACTTGAATTGATATGCATCGAAAAAGTCCTTTGTCATGACTTTCCGTAAATATCTTTGAGAGTTAATGGATAAATTTATTTCTACTTGTCTACTTTGTAGACATTTAAATTTGTGATATACATATTACACTTTACCAATTTCCATGAATTTAAATGTATTATGTTCCATATTCTTTTGTGCAACATAATTTTTTCCATTCTTATTGCAGCAGCAAAATTGTTCTCCTTTTATACAAACCTAGTTTCCTTCTAAGATTTCTTAGAATTTTAAATGAGATGAGAATTCTAATATCATTCACGTAGTAAAGAAGATTTCTTAAAGGAAAAAAATTCATTTATTTAATACAATATAATGCACTGAATAAAACCATAAATCTAAAAGGAAACTCTGCAGTTTAGCCTCATTTCCTGCTCACGTCAAATTGATTTATACCTAAATAATATAAAAACAAAATGCACCTACCGAGGTTTTCAATACACTTTCATACATATGGAAACATATCGTTTTTCTCTAAAGCCGTAATTTCTTATCATGGGGAATATGTTTGTAAAAAATTTCCTATGAACATGCATTACTTTTATGTTATGTAATATCTACAATATTTTTAAGGATATTTTGATATTTTTGTTTTTATTTTTCCGAAGTGAGTAAATTTACGATAACGGGTCTGGTGTACTATTAATAGTACCTCTACTTTCATTGAGTATTATTTCGTTTTAACAAGTACATTTGTTACTTTCTCGTATAGAAATGATAGTATGGGGCTATGTCTTTCTTAATACAGCTTTACTTAGGTTTAGGTATTTAGTTATAGAAATAATAATAAAAGTTGGCTTAATTCTGTTTGCACTGTTGGCGATTCTTTTGTTTTTTGCTCATATTTCCCTCTGGAAAACTAAAATATATGTTCCTTTTCTGAACGTGTCATGTGCCATGAAACACGAAAAAATATTAGAAAGTTGTAACATTAATTAAACTCTGTTGTAATTTTCAATTTTTTTCAGTTGTAATACGATATTTTCCCAACATATCCTGATACTCTTCCTTAGCATAATATTATGCCACTATAAATTGAATAAGACTCAAATTAAGAAAATTTGTTAGATTTCAGTCAGTGAGATAATCTTTAAGCTTTAATAAGTGTATTTAGATAGTTACGATTAACGTAATTTCAGTAAAAATAATTTTATTTTTTAAATAGTAAAAAAATGACCCGAAAGGGTTAAGTTAGAGTAAGGTTGAAATTACGATGTTAAAAAATCTAGATAATAAAATATCAATACTATATAATTTAACATTGATTATTTTTTTAAAAATCAGTACGTATAAGTTTAAATTTTATTTAAGTCTTCTTTGGATGTCCTTATTATAAACATAACATTATATGATATGAAATACTAAATAATACTAGAAAATGCAAAATAAAAAATCAAGTAGCATAGCATGTGCAATTTAAAATTTCCTTAATAAATAATCAATGTACTAAAAACACTTAATAATGAAAGAAAACACATCTTAAATACTTAAATATAAAATTAGCATTTTTTTTTTTTTTTTTTTTTTTTTTTTTTTTTTTTTTTAATCACAAACAAAAGACGAAAAAACATTCTCAACTTTATAAATCAGTAGTAATAAACATAAAATACACATTCATTGAGTTACATATATTTGTAAAATATGTTATATTTCAGACTGTTTTAAGTATATTTTACCAATTCAATTTAATAAAGGTTATTTTTCAATTCCATAGCACATTAAATTATTATAGCCACACGATAAATGGAACACTTGAACTGAAGTCAGTAATTGCTGTACAATCTCTCTTTGTTCCATTATGGAACTTAATTACTTAATAATACTCATTTAATGGTGTAAGAGGATGATAAATTGTACTTTCTATATCATATCTCTTAAATCAGCTCAGTTGCAGTTTAAGTGACATTCGAGTTTATGTGTGGTCGAAAGTTAACGGATGATTAATTAAATGTACTCAACAATTATGTATTTTACACCAGATGTATATTAAAAATTACTGAAATTTTTAAAACGTCTGAAAATGAAGAGAAACACAGACTGTGCTGGTATCCTTGAAATTCCTCTAAATGTTTCTGAACATTTATAAATAAATAAATAAATAAATAAATAAATATAACAGAAGGTTTTTGTTAAGTTTCTAGTTTGCCCCTTTATGGAACTTAATTATTTAATAATACTCATTTAATGCTCTAAGAGGATGATAAATTGTGCTTTCTATATAATATCTCTTAAATCAGGTTAGTTGCTAGTTTAAGTGACATTCGAGTTTCTGTGTGATCGGAAGTTAACTGGTGATTAATTAAATGTACTAAAGAATTATATATTTTACACCACATGCATAATAAAAATTATAAAAATTCCTAAGGCTTCTGAAAATGGAAAGAAACACAGAATGTACTTTTATCCTTGAAATTCTTCTAAATGTTTTTGAACATTTATGAATATCTATATTTATATGTATAACAGAAGGTTTTTGTTAAGTTTCTCATATGAAAAAAGTAATAGTTTTGGAATTATTAATTACCTAAAAAAAAATCTTTTTATTTTATAATGTATAATGTACTATTTATAATGAAAAAGTAGTAGGAAAAGAAATATGAAATTGTATTATAACTTGTAATAAACAAATTGAATTTGTGGCATAGAAATTATTCTTTACCAATTTCCCGGAACTTAAATATGTTTTTTCATATTCGTTAATGCAATTTAAAAAGTTTTTATAGATATTGCAGAAGAAGAATTGTTCTTCTTTTACATAAATCTAATTTTACTGTAAATACGATTTCGTAAGAATTGCATGGGATACAAATTCTAATATTATTCGCGTAGAAAAAGAGATTGCTTAAAGAAAAAATCCAGTTATTTGAGAAAATATTTGCACTAGATAAAACTAGAAATCTAAAACAAAACTCTGCAGTGTAGCTTCAGTCCTTCATTTCCTGCTAATGACGAAATGATCGATAACTATGTAATATAAAAACAAATTAAAATTATGAATACCAAGTAACTTACCCAAGTATTCAAAACTCTTTCATATGTATGAAGATAGGTCGCTCTTCTCTAAAATTGCAACTTCTTATCATGCAGAATATATCTGTAAAAGGTTTCCTATCAACCATGCATTAAATTTATGTTGTGTCATATCTTTAATAATTTTAAGGAAAATTTGAAAATTTTGTGTTTTATTTTTGTAAAATAAAGGAATTAAGTTAGAGAAAGTCTGAAATCATGCAGCAGAAATATGTAGATAATAAAATATCAATACTGTATCAATACTCAACCAGGGAAGAAACTAGATTTTTCGTATCCGGAGCAAACAAGAATTTTGTCTCTCCCACTCTCTATTTTTTTTTAATTACTAATTATCTATTAGTCAAATAATATTTCACTGTATATATAATTTTAAATTATTCTTATATACATAATAATGATGTACGTAATTATATTTTGAGAAATATTGCTTCATTGAAATCTTGTAAACGGAATCGGAAAAAATCGAAAATGATTCCGCTTTGTACAGGATCCTTATGCGATATCATCTTTAAATTATTCTATTCTTCGAAATAATCCAAACAGGACGATTTTAATAATACCGAGTTAAATATAGACGTGAGAAATATTGACATACAAAATCTTCATTTGGCGCCTTTTGTGCTCTTGTGCAAGATGGAGGGCGCATTTCTCTCTACATCCCTTCTTAGTTTCGATCCTGATTGCTATGACAAAAAGCTACTGCATGTCCCCTGTCTCTCCACATTAATTTTAACCCTGATAACAATTTCAATATCTATATTATAAAGACAAAACGAATCTGTGCGTAACGTATACGTCATTTTGCAAATGGCAACACTTTCACTTGCAATTTTCACTACTGCAAATTTTACATTTTTAAACAAAGCATATTTTTAATTTTTACACTGTCGTATAGAGAAAAATATGTACTTTTAAATGCAATTTGTTCGAAAGCTGTATCTCAAATTATTTTTGAGATATTAATTTTTTTTACAGTTTTTAGTACCAATATTTTAATTGTGACAACATAATCACTCCATTTTCTCTTTAAAAAAAAAATTAAAAAGCGCAACACTTTTTTATGCAATTTTGGTTTTGCAATTTCGACACTGCAAATTTTACACATTTAAACATCGTGCATTTTATTTTTTTACACCGTTGTATAGAGAAAAAAGTACTTTTAAATGCAGTTTGTTTCAAAGATTTATCTTACTTTATTTTTGATGTATTATTTTTTTTTATAACTTTTAGTACAAATTTGTAATTGTGGCAACAGAATCACTTCATTTTCTCTCAAAATTGAAAAAAAAAGACATAGAAGTTAAACTATCGTCTGTTATAAAATCCGGGGAATTTCGGTTTTATTTCTTTTAATAATTTGAATAATTGATTTTTGTAGTATTTTTTAATTTAGTTTAAAATATTATTTGCTCGAGGGTTAGAGTGACCAATGTAAGATGCATTTTTTTTACTGTAACTAATTTCGTAGATTTATTATAAATAAGTAAAATATTATAAATAATTTTATTATAAATTAATTTATTATAAATAAGTATTATAAATAAGTAAAAAGGTAAATTTTTCAAAGACTTTCTTTCGTCGAATTTAGACAGGTAATATTAAATCGGTAATATTACCTCGTAATATTAAATACCAAAAAATATAAATTAAAAGATTAAGGTGGACTGAATGTGCGATTATAAAGCTGCCTGAATAAAAAATCAATGTACTGAAAACCGTACATTCTAAAAAAAGAAAAACATATTTAATACTTAAATATTTTTTTTAAAATTCACAATCCATTCATGCAAACAAAAGACGTATTTTTGTATTCAAATTTAAATATCTGTGTTAATATGCAGTGTGTCCACTCTTATTGGTGGCCAATGTCTAATTTCTACTATCGTCTATCATTCACGTAGTAAACAAGATTTCTTAACGAAAAAATCGATTGATTTACTAAAATATATTGCACTAAATAAAACTAGAAATAAAAAAATTAAACTCTGCAGAATAGTTTTATTCCCTGCTCACGTCGAAGTGATTGATATCTAAGTAATATAAGAACAAAATGCATTTATGAATTCTTACCAAGGTATTCAATAATTTTTCATATATATGGAGACATATCGTTCTTCTCTAAAGACGTAACTTCTTATCATGGAGAATATATCTGTGAAAGATTTCCTGCTGACCATGGATTAATTTTATTTTATGCCACGTTCTTAATATATTTTTAAGGACATTTTGAAATTTTGTGTTTTATTTTTCTGAAGTGAATAAATTAAGTTAGAGTAAGTTGGAAACCATGAAACTGAATTATCAATATGCATTTATATGAAAACTCTTTCATAATTGCTAACTCTATTAACTTCCAAAACTATTTCATATGTGCAGAGTCATATCGTTCTTCTCTAAAATCGTAACACCTTATCATGGAGTATAAGTCTGTGAAAGATTTCTTAAGAACCATGCATTAATTTTTTGTTATGTCATATATTCAAACTTTTAAAGAACATTTTGTAATTTGTGTTTATTTTTCTGGTGTGAACGAATTTTGTTAGAACAAAATTTAAATCACGACGTTGAAATATCTTGATAGTAAAATATCAATACAATATCAATTTCAGTATTTATTATTTTGAGAAATCCATACATAAATGTTTAAATTCTACTTAATTATACTCTGGATAACATTATTACATACATAACATACTGTAACATTAAATACAAAAAAAATACGAAATAAAAGATTAAGGATGATAAAATGTTAGATTATAAAGATGTCTGGATAAATAATCAATGTACTAAAACAGTTAATACTCAAAGAAAAAAATATTAAAATCTTTAATTCTTAAATATTTAACTTTTCTTTACTCCCAATTCATTTATACAGGCATTTTGAAATTAATAAATCTGTGTTAATATGTATAAAATATACATTCGCTCAGATACATATCTTTCAAAAATATTTTATATTTCCTACCATATTAGTCTTTTTAAGCAATTCAATTTAATAAAGTCATTTTTTAAATACAAAAACACATTAAATTAATACAGTCACATGATAAATTACATACTTGAACTTAAGTCGGTAATTGCTGTACAATCTCTCTTTGCCCCATTCTGGTACTTAATTACTTAAGAATACTCATTTAATGGTGTAAAGGGATGATAAATTGTGCTTTCTTTATCATATCTCTTAAATCAGCTTAGTTGTTAGTTTGAGTGGCATTCAAGTTTCTGTGTGGTCAAAGATAAACTGATGACTAATTGAATATACACTGTAAAAAAAATCTGTGAAGGTACTAAACATTTTCTAGGAAACTGGGATTCCAAGAACTTTTCATGTAACGATAACAGGAAAAATTCATGTAATCGATTCTGAAACTTGAATTTTTGCTGTTACCGTTACAAGAAAAGTTCTTGGAATCCCAGTTTCCTAGAAAAGGTTTAGTACCTTTGCAGATTTTTTTTTTACAGTGTACTAAACATTTATATGATTTACAAAAATTTATATTTAAAGTTATTAATTGTTTTTAAACTAATAAACTGTAAAAATAGAAATGCATACTAATAGAACTTATGTCATTTAAATTCTTCTAAACGTTTCTGTATATATGTGTATATATAAACAGAATGTTCTTGTTAAGATTCTAGTATGTAAAAAGTAAATAGAATGTTTATTACTGCAATATGTTTTCTTTATTTTACAAAATATATGTACTACTCACAATAAAACAGCACCAGGGAAAGAAGTTTAAAGGCAGTATTACCGCTTATAATAAACAAACTAGATTTCTGACATTCAAATTAAATTTTACAGCAATTTCCATGAATTTGAATTTATTATATTCCATATTCTTTTGTGCAACATAAAATGTCTCATTCTTATTGCAGCAGCAGATTTTTTTTCTTTTACACAAATATAATTTCACTCTAAATAGGATTTCTTAGCATATCAGATAGGATGAAAATTCTAATATCATTCACGTAGCTGAAAAGCTTGCTTAATGAAAATATACATTTATTTACTAAAAATTATTGCACTAAATAAAACTAAAAATCTAAAATTAAAATCTGCAATATAGATTCATTTTCTGCTCACATCGAAAAGTTTGATAATTAAGTAATATACATGTGAAATGCACTAATGAGTATTTATCGAGGTATTCAGTACTCTTTCATATACAGGGTGAACATAAAGTCCCAGCCCATTTTGCAGAAATAATTAACGCATGGATTTTATATTACAGATGAATGATACTCCGATGGTATGCTGACAACAGAAGAACAAATTGCGGTTGTAGCGGCACGTTTGCGTGGTCAGACATTCGGGGAGGTCAGGAAGACATTTCGTAGAAAATTTGGAAGAGATGCTCCAACAAGAGGAAATAGCCGAAAAATTGTAAACAAATTTTTGCACACCTAATCTGTGCTCGATGAGAAACGTACAGGTCGACCATCGATGTCAGCTGAAACAGTTACAAATGTGACAATCCTAAAAAAAACGCATGCGAAATTATCACCGTAGGGATATTTTAAAAAGTGTTTCGAGCTACACTGAATTGGTGAAAAACTTGTTTCGAACTTGATGAACATCACGTTGAAAAGTACTAATATGCTGTATAATACTATTGAAATAAAATTAATGAATAAATTATTTCTACAAAATGTTCTGAGACTTTATGTTCGCCCTATATATGGAGACGCATCTTTTTTATTTAAAGTCGTAATTACTTATCATGGAAAATATGTCCGTGAAAGTTTTCATAAGAAACAATAAATTAATTTTATGTTGTGTCTAATCTTCAATGTTTAAATTCAGTATTCAATTAATAAAGTGGAACTTATATAGTTATAAAATATTGAAGCTTAAATTATAATCACTTTCTTAAGTGTTGATTATTGCCGGAGCAAATTTCCACCAGTAAATTAATATACAGATTTTCTCTTTATTTAAATGCCTTATTAATGCGACATTTTCGTGTTAAATAATGGCAAAAGCAGATATTTATTTATACCGGACATGTTTACTTTGGCGGCAGTTATGGTTTGTGCTTTAGCCATACTGTGTCAACTGAGTCAAATTTGTATCAGTGTCAGTAAATAAATAATACCTAATGTTGATATCTGAAAATTAAAAACCAATAAAAAATGTTTCGCAATTTTAATAAAAATTTAAAATAAGTATAGTGCTTAGGGAAGACAAAATTTTCCATTTAAATTTACTGGTGGAACTTTGCCCCGGTGATAATCCAAAACTGTAGATTCTACTTATATAAAAAAGCTGACATCTTGTAATATCTTCCTCAGTTACTTCACTGGCAACTGGATTAAAACACACTATATGTCTCCTCCTTTTTATTGATAATTCCAATATGATTTTCAACACAAAAGATCGCTACTGACAGAAATAATGTCATTCAATTTCCTGTAATCGGTGTATATTTTTAAACCAAAACTAGGTTAATGTTTTTATAGAGCATGTGATGTATTTATGCTAATTGAGAAGCATATCCTGCTTTAACAGTAGAGAGCAGCAATATTATTTTTTAGTAATTGTACAGTTTGTAGATTTTTTTTGTTGTTGTTACGCGGAAATGGTGATATTTTATTAAAGGAATTACACGACATAACCATTGAATATAACCATTGAAAATAACCATTTTTTATAAAATCTATTATTTTTTATTTTGAAGCATGATATTTAAATAAAGAATGCATGCTTTTAAATTGACGTTAAAATTATGTCAAATATTAATCAATCTTACATAAAAAAGTATTTTTCTCGTATATTTATTGAGGCTTGCGTTTTTATCAAGCTATCAAATCAGTTGAAAAAAATTAATTATCTGGAAATATTTTGAATTTTTATCATACCATGGAATCAATTGAAAAAAACAAATTATCATGAAACATTTATCACTTTCAGAAAAAAGTGATTTTGATTTAAAATTTCAAAATAACATATCTTTACAGTATAAAAATCTTATACAATAATGAAATATCACGATACAATCTCAAACAGATTTATAGTTTCTTTTATCACTTTTGTGTTAGATTTCTTGAAACATAAATATGCTGTCATTCTTTACATATCAAATAAAAGCTTCTATATTTTATCTGCGAGTGTTTCAATAAAGGTCCCCTTTCATAAAATTTGCAATATGTCATTCTGTCAGTCTGATTGTTCTGCTTCGTTCTTTGATAATATAAGTTAAGAAAATTAATATTAATGAAGTAAAGAGAGTGATTTTAGTTTAAATGCATTTAGCTTTTCTTTTTATCTTATATATATTTATATGTAGAAAGAAAGGGTGTCAACTTTTAACGTTGGCTGAGGTTTAAGGGGTCAGGTACCTTTGATCGATTAAAATAGAAGCAAAATTTGCATACAGTATTGATCTCAATATCTTTAAATCTATCGCTTTTAAGAACTTCAAATTTTTAACACATATTTAAATAATCTTCCTGTAACTGTTACAGGTCATGGAATATTTTTATACCTTCACCATAAAATTAAATTAAAAAATTACAAAAGGTCTTTTTTTCTCGAAGAAAAATCATACATAGTCTTGCGCGCAGCTTGACATGCATAAAAAATATCATAAAGACCTAAAATCACTTTATATATAAAGAAAAATAGTCAATAATCAAAATGACGAACCCTAGTTACTTTAAATTCTGTCTTTGTATAAAAAATACATAAAAATATGAAAAATAACAAAATTTAGCACTTTTTTTTGTAAATAATAATTCATAACTTAAAAAATTCATACACAAAAGTGATAGTAGTTCGTCATTTTAAGCATTTATATGTTATGTAACTTCTGTAAAAATTTCATCAAATTCTACCCAACCATTTTCGAGCAATCATGCGCGCAAGTTGAAAAAATAGCATTTTGAGAAAATCCAATTTAAAGATAAAATTTCTTTTTAAAACATATTATGCAAAATATCTTTAGATATTTAAGTATACATATATTTATTTACTTACCTATTTATATAAAAACATAAATTCAATAAGTTTCATTATAAAAAAATAGTAAATAGTGTGCTATAAAACATGCAAAATGAATATAAATACACAAATAACATATACTGATACAACATTTTTCTATATATTTATTCATTATTTACAAAATTTTTACATGAAACTGGTAATACTTCATCATTTTCAACATTTATATGCTATGTAAGAGATGTTAATTTTTTATGACATTTTAGACAACCATTTCAGAGAAATCATGCGCGCAGTTGAATCGTAAACATAAAAACGAAAATAATTTTTCATCATATCGTTCTTCTAAGTAACCATTCATTATCTAATAAATCCTTACATGACACTGATAACAATTCGTCATTTTCAACATTTGAATGTTTTGTATGAGCTGTTAATTTTTTATAAAACTTTAGCCAACAATTTCAAAGAAATCATGCGCGCTATTGAATCGTAAACGGAAAAGCGAAAAAAAATTTTCCTCATATCATTCTTCTGAATAACCATTCATTATTTAATAAATCCCTACATGACACTGATAATACTTCGTCATTTTTAACATTTGAATGTTTTGTAAGAGCTGTTAATTTTTTATAAAATTTTAGACAACCATTTCGGAGAAATCATGCGCGCTATTGAATCGTAAACGTAAAAACGAAAATAATTTTTCCTCATATCATTCTTCTAAATAACCATTCATTATTTAATAAATCCTTACATGACACTGATAACAATTCGTCATTTTCAACATTTGAATGTTTTGTATGAGCTGTTAATTTTTTATAAAACTTTAGCCAACAATTTCAAAGAAATCATGCGCGCTATTGAATCGTAAACGGAAAAACGAAAAAAAATTTTCCTCATATCATTCTTCTGAATAACCATTCATTATTTAATAAATCCTTACATGACACTGATAATACTTCGTCATTTTCAACATTTGAATGTTTTGTAAGAGCTGTTAATTTTTTATAAAATTTTAGACAACCATTTCGGAGAAATCATGCGCGCTATTGAATCGTAAACGTAAAAACGAAAATAATTTTTCCTCATATCATTCTTCTAAATAACCATTCATTATTTAATAAATCCTTACATGACACTGATAACAATTCGTCATTTTCAACATTTGAATGTTTTGTATGAGCTGTTAATTTTTTATAAAATTTTAGCCAACAATTTCAAAGAAATCATGCGCGCTATTGAATCGTAAACATAAAAATGAAAAATTTTTTCCTCATATCATTCTTCTAAATAACCATTCATTATTTAATAAATCCTTACATGACACTGATAATACTTCGTCATTTTCAACATTTGAATGTTTTGTAAGAGCTGTTAATTTTTTATAAAATTTTAGACAACCATTTCGGAGAAATCATGCGTGCTATTGAATCGTAAACGAAAAAACGAAAAAAATTTTTCCTTATATCATTTTTCTAAATAACCATTCATTATTTAATAAATTCTTACATGACACTGATAACAATTCGTCATTTTCAACATTTGAATGTTTTGTATGAGCTGTTAATTTTTTATAAAATTTTAGCCAACAGTTTCGGAGAAATCATGTGCGCTATTGAATCCTAAGCGTAAAAACGAAAATTATTTTTGTGAAAATTCAATTGAAAGAAAAGATTGACTTAGAAACTTATTATGAAACATTATTTTTAAGTATTGCAGTAATTTATATAATTATTTACTTATCTTATTTATACACATGAATTTAATAAATATTAAAAAATAAATATTGTGTACTAAATCAAGAAAAATAAAAGTAGAAATAAAAATAAATTTACCTTTACAAGAACAATACTACATCATCTGTTTACTTAGATTATTAGGTTGATAAACTTTTTAGAAGACTTGTGAAACAAAAATCTATAAATTCATTCTGATGTTTTCTATTGCATGACATAAATAAACCTTTTAGAAATTTGAACACTAATTTACATACATATACTTTGATAACTATCATCGCATGGGATAACAGATGGAAAAAAACTTTGCTCAAAGATTTTCACAAAACTTAACACATTTAAAAAGCACCGGCACTGTAAATTTCACCTTCCTGCAAGAGAAATTTATCTTTCTGAGCAATTTCTTTCATTCGCTTACTTTTTCTTGCTTCTTTTGTGTTTTGAAGAAAGCGTAAATTAGAAGTTGCAATCCTTTGGTCGTCT
The DNA here is from genome assembly GCA_964019185.1 of Maratus speculifer. Lineage (NCBI taxonomy): Eukaryota > Metazoa > Arthropoda > Arachnida > Araneae > Salticidae > Maratus > Maratus speculifer. The sequence goes on along the minus strand of OZ025295.1, from coordinate 254,582,875 downwards.
AACTGTTTCAAACATCCTCGAGCATGTGCACCAACTGTCAAGCCAAATTCTTGCATTACATTCATTTTTCCTTGATTGCCATCATTAAACAAAATAACTGCTTCATTTGTAGCAATTTCCACAATCCTTTTACCTACTCCTTGTGTTTTTGGGCATAATTTCCATATTAAAGAATTTATCGATTCATTGTTGTTCTGGGTCTTACCTCCTAAGCACCTAGACAGAAGTTTTGGCTGCGATAAGTCATTAAAAATTTGTTTTATAGTATCCATTACACTAGTCGGGACTGTGTTCTTGTGTTTAAATGTTTTAATGGTACCACAAGCAACTGCTTTATTATATTTGCACCAAGATTCACTTCCAGTAGGGCAAAATGAATGTAGAGGCTCGGCATCCGTTGAACGAGTATGAAAATATGCAGCCCAGATAGCTTTACGCATTTCATGTAAATTGTTTTTATTCTGTCGAATTGCATTTCCATAATAATCTGTTAACTTAGCAATGATGTTGTCCGTAAGTCTACCTTTTCCTCCAAGTGCTTTACCTTCACTACATTTTACTTTGTTTTGTTTAAGTTTTCGTAAGCGTGTGCCCATTCTCTTTTGAATGTGACCCACGCATTCAATTTTTTCAACTTTTGTATCAGGACCATATGGGCTGGCCTCTGATATGGCTTGAAAAGTTTTGGCATCACCATCACCTATATATCCGATGTACTTTACATTTCTTGCGGCTTCTGAACGTTGAAATATTCGAACCATACCACTTAGTTCCATTTTTCCAGCAGATCCATCGTGGTTATTGAGGCAATCATTTTCATGGGGTTTTTTTCCATGAATTATATTCATGCGTCCCTTTTTTTAGTTTCCATGCATCACATGACTTGCAAAATGAGGAAAGGACTTCAGTATCAATAACTTTGCCGCTTTTGTCACCAATGACAGTGCACACACCTATTCGTGAAGTATGACCCCGAGTTTTCCATGTACCGTCACCACTGATGTTTAAGCATGAAGAATCAGTCAGAGTTACTTCTTCTGAAGCTGCAGATATCATAGATCTTTCTGCGACAGATGCAGAGCATTTCTGTAGCACCTTTATCGCAGCATTGTAAGATTTTTTGGAAACCGGTTGAGGCAGATCCATGATTCCACAAAACAGTTTCATTGCTGCATACCCCAGTCCAATTGATCTAATGGCATAAATATATCTGTTGTTAATTTCTGAAATTTTGTTATTTTCGCCGATCTTCTTAGAATTCTTAAATTTAATAACTTCAGCACAATTTTCACATAAAATCGAAATTTTAGATGATAAGCCACATTCAATTTCTTCTGTTATACTTACTTCACCACCACAAGCTTTACAGCATAAAAATTTTTCCAGAATGGAAAACATGTGACTGACATCCATAATACGATATCCATCAAAGCTAGAATTATATTCAAACTCCTTGTTTACAGAAAGTTTTCTCTGTGAAGCACTGTTATTCAGTGAATCATTTTCACTTTTCGTCAACTTTCTGGTATATATATTACCAGTAAATTTCCTTTTTTTCGGTCGTATCCCAGAAGCTCTTTTAGGTGTGTTTTCGCTAAGAACTTCACTCATTGTAGCAGAAGATTATTAACGAAATAAATAAAATTAATTTAAAGCTAAAATAAAACTTATTCGCAAACAAATCACTATAAAAAAATCAGAAATTCAGCATCGAAAGAGTAAACAACACAACGTGCATAGATTTATTTCTAAATCAAGCTAAATAGCTTGAATCTAAAGTTGAAGTAGCAGTTGCTAATTTCTGCTTGATTTCCTGAAAGGAAAGGGAAAATAAATAACCACAGAGTAAAGAAAAATAAGAGTAGAAATCCTTGAATCTTATCAGCTACGGCCGGCGCCTGCTGCGTGAAAAATGTAAACAAACAGTCTAGCCCTTTAAATATCGCTGTTTCATGAAAAGAGGCCTTACTATTTTGCCCATAACTTCGTTTCTAATGAGAATTTTTTTATGGGGTTTGTTTTAATATGAATCTAAAAGATTATACTTTCATATAAAGCAATAAAAAAAAATCGAAATTTTGACCATTTGAAAGGTACCTGACCCCTTAAATTCTTAACCGATAATCATAGACCTATAGTTCCAGTTATAAAAATGTTTAAATAGAAGGAAAAGAAAAATTTTAAGCAATTTGGATCAATATTTTTTTTAATATGAAATGTAAATTTGAAACTTTTTTCTGTAACAGGGCGTTAATGTTATATATATATATTAGGGTGTACCTTATTTTTCAAGTTTCAAAATGTAATCTTCTCACGTTCTAAATTTGTTCCTTTTTATGAAAACATAATTCTGGTAAAATATTTGCTCAATTGAAGAATATTTAGAGATAGCTCAATGATGTAGAAGCTTCCAATGTATGAGCAATGATAAACGTATGCATACTCGTATGCTATGTCATAGAAAATAAATTCTATCTTCTAAAATATTTTAAAATGCATTTAGCTTTACACTTTTATTCATAAATGGCAGTACTATGCACAATAATATTTAAAACAAAGTTTTTAAGCAAATAGCAGTCTTTGAAGGCATTGAAGACTGGGGAATAGCAGATAGTATACGTGCAATGTGCTTTGACACTACAGCTCCAACACTGGTTATATTTCTGATGCGTGTGAAAAAAGAGCTCTTATCATTTGCTTGCAGACATCACATTATGGAGCTGATAATTAATACTGTATTTGAAGTATGCATGGGAGTCAAATCTCCACCTGAAGTTGCATTATTTAAATGCTTTCAGGAATATTGGAGCTTAATTGATAAAGACAAGTACGAAACGGGAATTTCATTTGACGATGTTGCAAATCTAGTAGAAGATATTAAGCAAGAGACTACCAACTATGCAAATAAGTTCCAAGAAGAAAAAAGAGAAACAAAGCTAAGAATTTTTAGAACTTGTAATTATATTTCTAGGTGCTGTCCCAGAAAGGGGTATCATATTCATGTCACTAGGTGCAATGCACTATGCCCGTTGGATGTCCAAAGTAATATACTGTCTCAAGATCTGGATGTTCAAGGCTCAGTTTAAATTGACTGTAAAAAAGGAAGAAGGTATACGTTATATGTGTGTTTTTACAGTCCGTGTATACTTGAAAGCTTGGATCACTGCACCTCAAGCTTCATGCGCCCCTTATAATGACCTGTTGTTGCTCAAATCACTACTTGACTACTCATCAATACATTCAACTGATTCCAAGTCATCGTCACGTAAATTTGCTAATCACTTGTGGTATTTGTCAGAAGGACTTGTTGATTTAGCTTTATTTGATAGCCGTGTGAGTTTATTAACTAAAAGACGCATGATTATTGCATTACAGAATGAAGCTAATTCTAAAAAACAATTTTAGAATTAGCTCAAATTTATTCCAAACGAGTCAGTGTTGCTCTACATTCATTCAAGAATAAAAGATTGGAAGATTTTGTAACAGCTTTGTGAATGATGTTTTTCCAATTGTTGGAACTTCCGGATGGACTTCTTGCAGTAGATCCTGAATTTTGGGAGTTAAGAGAAGACTATAAACAAGCAAAAGAGGTAATAAAATCTCTACAAGTAGTAAATAACCATGCCGAAAGTGCAGTTGCAATTATTCAAAAATACAATGGATTGATAAATCATGATGAAATGCAGCTACAAATTTTTATTGTGAGTTGTTGAAGATCATTGTAAAATGTACTCAGATAGCAGAAAAATGTGTCTCTCTCAACCTGGACAAACGCAATAAAATTTTAATGTAACATGAAAACCTAATAATTGTGCTGTAAATTAAATAAATTGTCACATTTAAATCATTAAAACATTTAAAGTGCTTACTTATTTGTGTAGCTAATATTATGATTTTTTTCCTAATTTTATAAATTTCAGGTCAATTGAGCTACCTCTAAATATTTGAATTTATTGCTCAAACTTTTTACAGAATGCCTTTGTATCAAAAGGAACAAAATAGGGGGATGAGACTAACTGCTGGATACACATATATATATATATATATATATATATATATATATATATATATATATATGGATATATATGTATCCAGCAGTTATGCTATAATAAAAAAAAATTGCTGAACCGAATCAAAAATAAAATAAATAAACTAAACAAAAGTAAATGATCATACCTTAAGTACAATCATGAAATCTCACAAAAGTAAACCGTCAAACACAAAACAAAATAATTTAATTTAAATCATAAAAACATGGAAAATAAACTTGAAAAATAAACTAGAAAAATAAATCAGTGGAGACGGGCCACACGGTTTGTGACGTGTGAAGCGCTTTAAATGTTTATATATATGTAAACATTATATATATATATATATTATGTAAATAAGCATATGTGCATATAGTTACATATGTATACATCAGGAAGGTAGAATAATAGACAGCGAAGAATTACATGCTTGCACTTTTGACCCTAAAGTCCTCCTTAGTATGGCTGCCGTTTCCGGTGGTCTATGGATGAATAAAGAACGGCAAATGCGGCGTCTTCTATATCTTGTTTCGAAATCGGCTCAATCATGGTCCAAAGTTAACAGACAACAGGTCATGTGACCGGAAGAATGAAAGAACTAGCACAACGAACCGAGTATTATTTTGGGTGCTAGAATTTGTTGGGTGGAAGTCTATTTTCTCTGTTCTCATTCTACTTCCTTCTACCTTCACGGTATATATACATATGTATTTATAATTACATATATGTCTACATGTACACACACAATATATATATATATATATATATATATATATATATATATATATATATATATATAAACATATAAACATAGATAGTACATATATGCGTAGATATATATGTAAAAATAATACTGTCCCCTTACTAACCGAAAAATTATCTTAACTTTTATACGGTTTTCCACTCCTACAAGTTATATTTAGTAAAATTTTCTATTAAACTGACAAGTAAGTCAAAGTAGGTCTTGTTCATATAACACTAAATTTGACAAAATTATGAAACTTTAAAACAGCGTGATTTAAATCACTTAAGTGCATGTAAATACAAACGAATTTCGCCTGCTTAGAGGTACCATATGCCGATAGATTTCAATATTCGCAGAATTTATTTTATAATGTATCTATGTTTTAAAAAAATCGATTTTGCGATTGAGTTAATTTTTATTATGTTTAGATTCTCTAAAATAATTCTTTTTTTAACATGTGTTTTAATTTGTAAGGACTTGGGACAGTTTTTTTTTCCATAATAGGGTAACATCCCCAGTAATTGGCACATTAAGAATTTGTCTTTAAACTTACTTCAATTTTCATTGCCAAGAAACAAAATATTTACTTGCAAATATTTTTAAATCAAAGAATGCATATCTGTGCATGTATTTTGCCCACTAAAAGCAAAAATTTTTGGAAAAGTATTTTTATAAAAATTAATTTATAAAATGTTGCTGTAGTCACCAATAATTGGCACCAAGAGCACCAATATATGACACCTTGTGATCCAGTAACTGGCACATGTTTATATAAAAGAAAACTTTATATTTTGCATTGGGTTTAATGGCTTTAAATGAATTTAGTCTAGATGAAGATGGTATATTTCTGGTTTTAGAAAGGAACTAATCAGAATATTAGTCTGAAATGTGAACACTTTAAAACAATACAATATATTTATGTTAGTACCCAGTAATTGTTATGCTGTCCCCAGTAATTGTCATTTAAAGCTTTAATGGATTCCAATTACTGATAATATTTCATATTTTCAAATAAAAATAAGTGATAAACAAAATTAATCTTTAAATAACTTAGTGTACTGACAAAATAAGTGGTTTAATCTCAAATCATGCGATTCCCTTGTAATTGGAATAGGTGCCAATTTCTTGGAACTATCAAAGTTGAAGCACCATTAATTGGCATCTATCATTAATTCAGAAATCCAAATATTTGTGTCAAAAATAATTTTACACAATTAACACTAAACAAAACTGTTGTTAATTAAAATTTAAAATATATTAGAAATTAGATAATAATGAATTGAAAAACATGCCTTTCTTAAGCAAAAGAAGAAGCATTTTCAAATGCTTCTTCTTCTTTGAGTACGAAATGGCTAAATTGATACAAACCATAATTGTTTCTCTTTCCTAGGCACTATTGTCATCTAGTAGCATAAATCGAAGTTATAATCTTTAAAGTAAATGAGCATATAACTGGTATATAGTCTTGGATTTTTAAAAGTCTGGATATAAATCTTATTTTAGGACATGTTTGTAGGATGTGCCAATTATTGGTGCATGGCAATTAATGGGTATGTTAACCTATATAAGTTTTTACTTAACTTCAATGAGTCTATGTATGTTTTTGTAGTTCAAAATTTGTACTCGGAATTTAACTCATTTTGAAATATCCGTTTGAGATTAAGTTTTAATTAATAATGTAAATCCTATGACAATCTAATATTTTTACGTTTTTCTGTGATTATCATGCCTTTATATTTGTTTTACAGGATAACACACAAAATTTCAGATAGATTACCGAAAAGAAGTTTAAGAAAAAGTTTTAGATTAGATAACACAATATTGCAATGGTGGTATTTTTTAAACTATTTTGTATTTTTATATGACTGAATCTAAAAATGACATTAATTTTTAACCATAATTTCAGGATTTTTCACAAATGATACGTTGTCAAAGTTGAAAAACAGCAAAAATTTGACATTATAAAAGAAATGAGATGGTTGTGTTTTTAACTTCTCATACTTTATTTTTTTGTTCTTGTTAGGAATAATTCTGAAAATGACTTACATTTGTGACAGTGGCGTGGTCCGATGAGATGAATCAAAGTTTAAATTTTAACTTTTAACTTTCAAATTTACAATTTGTGTAAAATCTTGACGTGATGGTTAAAAAAAGAAGGTTATTTTCATGTTCAACGATAAAAAAAAATACACGAACAACAATAATCAAAATTTAAAAACACTTCTATCACATCTATTTCATAGTATTAAATTTTAGCCATTTTTTTACTCTAAAACTCACGATTAGCAAAAAATGTTTAAGTGGAGGTAAAAAAATGAAGGTCAATTTCGGATTCAGTGTTACAGAATGTCTACCCGAAACTAAAAGAATGATAAATTATGTACAAATTAGATTCTACAATACACTGAAAAAAAATGAGATCTTAAAATTGTGTTAAAAGTTCTCACTTTTAAATACTTCACATACTCAAAATAGCTCCAATCCAAATGTACTCAAAACTCAGAAACACATGTACTCATATTTTATTCCTGGGTTGCTTTCAAATATAAATTTCCTGCAATATAACTGCCCACCCCCCCTGGACTTACAAATTAAATTAAAAATATATTGACATTTATTTCCTGATCAAAATTATTAACAATAAACGTTTAATTGATTATTTATTAAGAAAAATTACCAAATTCATTCAAAATATCTAGTCGAAAATGTTTATGACAAGAGCATTGTTTGCAAGCATTTTTCAATTACTTTAAAATACTGCGCATAATTTAATATTTAAAATTATAACCGTATTTTAGACCGGCACAAATGAAATAATCCAACACTTGTTTGGATTTGATAATATGTGACGTTTTCAAATTGAGAAAGCAACGTGTTCATTTTGGATCCAAATGTACTCAATTTGATATGAGTACATCGAATAACTCATTTTTTTCACTGTAAGCGCTTTATAGCACACCATAGCAATACACATAAATTTCAATATGTTTAAATAAGTGTAATATTATCAAAACACACTGTAAATGATATTTACCATAGAGAAGCCTAAATATAATTCTTCTAACTGCATCTCTAACCCTTTTTGACGCGGAGTAAATCTGTTTCAAATAATTACCGAATTATAAACGAATTTACTAAAAAAAAAATACGAACTTGCTTTTTTTCAGGTTGGCTATAAAAGAAAGAAAGTAAATTAAATATTCTTGGTGCAAGTAAAATTAAAATTAGGTGAACTTTTTAAAGACCGCTCCTGAAAGCGTCAAATGAATCGTAAGATCTACACACTTTATTTTCAACACCTTACATGCCATGGTACACCACACAAACATACATAAGTTTCATAATCTGAGTGCGTTTATCCGAATTAGAACATGGACTGTCGGGCAGATAAATCGAATCACAAAGACTTTTGAACTATGTTAAAAATTCCATTTTTCTAAAATTTACTATCCGAGATTTGGAAGCTTTGAAATCAAATTATTTGTCTTATTGAAATTTAAATTATACTTTCACTAAAACACTTTCAACAGGCAAAATTAAATGTAAGAAATATCGTCGTATTAGAGATAATTCTTAAAACTTAATCTTAGTGATATACTTTTAAATGTAAAGTTTTTTTCACGCGTTACTTTCTGTTCTTGAATTTCTTTTCGAAAATGGCCTTTTTTTCCATTAAGAGATTTCGGGACATATTTTAAAATATTTATTTATCGAATTAATATTCTTTATTACTTTGTGATGGTTAACTACGACATTTGTAAGTTCAAAGGCATAATAAAAATTCTATTATATATATATATATATATATATATATATATATATATATATATATATATTATAATTTAAAGTTAAATAAAAATGTGAGGAAATTTAAAAATCGTTATGATTTTAAGTATATTTGTAGATTTATTTTTCTTTTAAATAAAAAGAAATATATAAACTTTAATTTTAATTCAGCAGAAAAAAATAATAAAATAAAAATTTATAACTATATATGTAAATTAAAAACTACAAATATTAACATTAAATTGAATATCATATAATATAAATGAAAATTTTGAATCATCTTTTTAAACAATATAGTCAAAATAATATTTTTTTGTCAAATTTATTGAATAAAAATTAAAATAAAACAATTGAATAATACATCTTCCAAAATTGAAGCAATTATTTTTAGCAGTTCTTACAAAAATGATTTTTCACAAAAAGTCGCTTCAATGACAACCATTGCTTCAAAGCTAGCTTTTAAAAATTAATCCTCTCTCAAAAATGATGATAATTTAACTATGTTGGAATATTTTCAAAATAATAAATGAATATCATCGTAGTCCACATAATCATGTTTTAAAATTTTTGGATGAGAAATATTTGCAAAGAAAATATGAATAAACATTTATACCAAATTTGATTTGAAGAAACCATCTTCACATACGAAAGAAAATCGAAAAACTAGTATTACAATAAATATATTTGTTCTGTTTAGATCATGGCGCTATTTATATTTTCCAATGAACGTTATCGTGAAAGTACCTACTACTTCAGGAAATTGGATTTTAACGAGGATTACAGGATTGCACTATTTTCTTCGAAAAGCTTATCCACTGAAATTTATTGGAATTTTCTTTATAAAGATAAATCAGCCATTATCATTAGCACTAATAAGAAGAAATGCCATCAATGAAGTTCAAACATAAAGCCGATCTAGTTACAAAAATTTACGTAGAATAATACCATTTAAAAAACATTATAAAAATATCGTGGTTAATATCCTTGAATAATCTTTAAATTTTAATGCCGGTCGGTAAGGATAAAAGCGAAAATATAATTAAATTATGCGGAAAAATTCACGTCACTTTTCGAATTAAATTTAACATAAAATCTATATTTTATCACTTTTATTCGTTAAAGATATATCGTTTGATAATATTTTGAGAAATTATATTAAACAAATTAAATTTATAGTTGTAAATGTCTCATTTCCTTGAATGTTAAAAATAACAATAATAATAATAATAATAAGCATTTATTTAAAGCGTTTAGTGTATTCTAATGTAATTTGATATTTCCTTGTGTCATCTACACGTAATTAAATAAAAAAACTTTTATACCTAATTTCATTTGAAGGAAAACAATCTATGTATATGAAAGAAAATCACAAATCTAGAATTCGAATATATATATTTAGGAATAAAAGATGAAGTATTCAAAAATAAAATATAATAAACTCAATGATTTAATGAACGTGATATCCCGAGCGAGACTCGTGTGATGATGCGTGGAAAGAACAAAGTATTCTATAGATTTTCGGCGATGACGAGTTTGGTCGATTTTTAATGCAAAGCTCAGGAAAGTTTTGCATTAGGAAAAAAGAATGGGAATGACAGCCAAAATCGGAGCCAAAACCAGCGATTATCCAATCACAAAGAGATGAATTCCGCAATTATAAAACAAACCAACAGCGCCAAACGAGATTGCATGATAAATATCAATATTAACAGAGAAAAGATACAGATCTTCTTCGACACTGGAAGTGATATCAGTTTGGTGAGTTATGAATGTTTTACGAAGATGGGATCGAGAATATTTTGAAATAATATCTCATTGTCAGGCATAAATAAAGCGGCTGTTTATCCAAAAGGATAGTTTCTATATGAATTTAATATTGATGGTTTCCTAATCAAAGCGAATTTGTATGTGTTAAAATCTCTTGCATATGATATTTTATTGGGATATGATATGATTAACAAGTTAAATTTGGCGATAGATGAGAACGGAATTAAGATCGTTGTCAAACGCAACAATATTAAAGTAGGTGTCACCGAAGTCCAGAAGAATTCTATTATAAAATTGAACTATGCTGCTAAAAATAATAATGAAATGAAAACGCCTACATTAGATAATTCACGTGATGAAAATATTATAGTTGCAAATGACAATAATGCAGGAGGTAATTTCTTGATTAATTTCGCGAGCGTCATAGAAGAAAATGAAATTGATTTGAATCACGTGTGAAATTTGAAAATAAAAAAGGAATAAAAGAGAAAGAAGAAATTTTATTTAGTAAGAAAAAATTGAATGAAAGAAAAGAGGTATCACAAAAGGGCGAATGAGTGACCTAGAAGTAAAACGCAAATTCTGTGCATGCTTTCATGAAAATAAAAATGAAACGACGAAAGTTGAAAAATATTATAAACAGGAGAACATGAGAGAAAAAGAGAATATTGAAGGAGTAAACGCAAATAAGCAGAGATTTATCAGAAATTACAGGAAGCGTGATTACAATGACAGAAATGAGGAACAGAGAAAATGTTCACAGGTACAGCAAACAGAAAGAAAACATAAAATTTTTGAAAAGAAAGGATTGAACCGTCTGAAATGAATAACATTAAAATTTGTTTCTATACTTTTTTTGTCTTCTAATTTAATGGTCCAAGTATAAATCTGTGTTTCTGGAATAATGGCAATTATAGAAAACAATTAAACACGATGAGAAAAGTACTTAACATATATAAATTAAATGATCTCGTGGTAATCCAAGAAATGCAGCATCGGACAGGATTGAGAAAGGGAAAATTTCATGGACCGAATAGTAAATTTAAGTATTTAATCTAAGACATTAAAGTAAAGTAACGTGATCGTTATTGTGCAAAGAATTTGGAGACCACGGTGGACACCAAGATATCGACTATTGCAGAATACATCAAGCCATGGGCTAAAGCATCTGCATAACGTGAGATGTTTTTGTTTTATATTTACCTGTTTTACTTGTATGAATTTGTGTCTAAATTTTTATAAGCAGCTGACGAGGTCTCCAGAAACGTCAGGATGACCGAGAATGTGGGAATAAAGGATGAAGTATTCAGAAATAAAAGATAATAAACTAAATGATTTAATGAATGTGATATTCCAAGCGAGACTCGTGTGATGATGCTTGGAAAGAACGAAGTGATCTATAGATTTTCGGCGATGACGAGTTTGGTCGATTTTTAATGCAAAGCTCAAGGAAGCTTGCTTATTAGGACTATTGTTCAGTTCTACAGTGATATTTGAATGTTACGTAAATATTTTGACGTGACAACGTCTTGTAAATTGGTTTGCCGGGAGACACTTCAAGAAACTGCGTTACGTTACGTTACGCTCCGCTCACGATACGCGCTCACTTTTCTCTTAACTTTTTCCGGTCACTTGTGGGACCATTTTCTGAACGTGAATGTGAATTCGCTGCAAGGAAGGGGCGGTGCTTAATAGGAATTTTAGATAGTATCAAACTAAGACGAAATACGTTATGTATTAGTTATTAGTATAAAGTACAAAGAAAATAAGTGTAGTTTATTTCGTAATTCGGTGGTATATTATGGAAAACTAATGATATGTGATTAGTGAAAGCCATTTTACTTTAGTTATATTCTGCTCATTGAAAAATTCTTTAATATGCTGTTTACAAAATTCAACATTTGACATCAATAAACATGAAGTAAAATGTGTTTAACAAACACAGTGTATTGCAAGTTATTGAATGTATATTTGTATATAAATACGTATGTATGTGTAAAGGTAAAAATAAAATTTTGTTAATATGAAATTCAGTGCGAGATTCTTTGTATAAATTAATGTTTTAAATATAATTCTTTGTATAAATAAATGTTTTAAATTGTTACTATTATTTCATCCTTCTTCCTACTATACGAATGAATATTCACATTAAAATTATTTTACAACTCAAAGTCGTTGTCACGTAAAACTTTCGCCCGTATACCGACTTTACAGGCAACCAATTTTTTTTTTGTCTATTAAACCTTATTTATCCTTTAATGAATATTAGTTTTACTTAAATCATAAGTTATTCACTTAAAATCCCACACACACACACACACACACATACATATATATATATATATATATATATATATATATATATATACATATATATATATTTCTTCTTCGAAAAGCTTATCCACTGAAATTTATTGGAATTTTCTTTATAAAGATAAAACAGACATTATCAATGGCACTAATAAGAAGAAATGCCATTAATGAAGTTGAGACATAAAGTCGAACTATTTAACAAAATTTATATAGAAAAGTACCATTTAAAATACATTATAAAAATATCGTGGTTAATAAATATCATGGTTAATAACCCTCAATATTCTTTAGTTTTGAATACTGGGCAAAAAGGAAGAAGGCTAAAATATAATTAAATTATGTGGAAAAATTATGTAAATTTTAGAATTACCTTTAAGATAAGAACGATGTTTCATCATTTATTCCTATTCCCTAAAGACATTTTGCGAAATTATATTAAACTGGTTAAATTTAGAATTATGAATGGCACATATCCTTAAAAACTAAGTGGGTAAGAGGGATCAAGTGGGCAAGTTTGATGGGTTTTTTTTGGGGGGGGGGGTGTCTTTGCCCGTCTGTTCTGCACATTATTTCTGAAACTGTCGATTCAATGAGATAAAAACTAATTTAATACTTTAAAATTAAAATATAATGCAATTGAAAGTCTGGAAAATCCATTTAATTATACAGTAAAAACATCCAGTACAATAATGAAAATTCCAGATACAATCTGAAAAGATTTTTACGAAATATTCTAAGAAGTATGCTCCCTTTGTCACTTTTGTGTAAGATTTATTTAAGGACAAATACTCTGTCACTCTTTGTATATCAAATAAAAGCTTCCGTATTTTATCTGCGAAGTGTTTGGATAAAGGTGCCCTTTCAAAAAACGTTATCCCATATGTCATTCTGTCAGTCTGATTATTCTGCTTCAATCATTGCTAAAGAAACATATTTTTTTCCCATGAGATTTTTTTCCCGGTGTTATTCAAAATAAATATGACCTTTATCAACGGCTCTTTTTAACGAGTTTTTTATGTACGCATAAACCGAAACATAAAAAGTAATAAATTGCAAAAAATACTTTTCTATACATACAATTTAAATTATGCTTTTGCAAATAAATAAATAAATAAATAAATAAACAAAAATAAAAAAAATAAATAAAAATTTGTATAATGGAAATCATTAGTTTTATAGCTTCAAAATATCATACTTTTTATTGTGGGTGTAAAAGTGCGTTCATTCTTTTTCTTAATTGCACAATACTGAAAAAAGCTAGCCAAACACCATGAATATATAAATTCTGCCTAAAATTGGAGAATATATATATATCTGTTGTGTCTGAATATTTGTACATGTTTTAAGTGAGAAGAATACGATTTTACCTCTTTTTTGTTATTAACTTGAGAGATGGTATTATTCAAGCTCAAAATGTCTTTTATTTTTAACTTTTTTATGAAAAAAAAAGTTTTATAATATCAGACGCTTAAGCTATTTTGAATAAAAAAAATACGTGTGGCACTCGGGGACTGCCGCGGTAAAGCTATTGCACAGTATTTTTTATCAACTTATGCAATTATAATTATTTATTTATTTTTTTATTTATGCAGTTTTTTGTCTTTGATATTAATTCAAGTTTTTTCTTTTCCTTTGATATTAATTCAAGTTACACTTTTTGAGCGTGATGACCGATAAGAAAAAAGTGGCCCACTGGGCACTCCCATCCTGAAAGAGGCCGGCCTCCGATCGAGCAAGGCGGCCCTCTCACCCATTTAAAGTTTGATAATAGGTTGAGGTCGTTTCGGCCCCAAGGCCTCTAATCATTCACTTTACTGGATGAGACTAAATCAGTCGAGCGCCAGCTATCCTGAGGGAAACTTCGGAAGAACCAGCTACTAGATGGTTTGATTAGTCTTTCGCCCCTAGACCCAGATCTGAAGATCGATTTGCACATCAGAACCGCTGCGGACCACCATATTTAAAAACTATTATCCCAAGGCAAAGAGGAGGCAGCACACTGCAGGTGCGATGCATGAAAAAGCTGTAACAGACCTTTCCAACGATGTGTCACATGATGGCTGTAGAAAATAATTTAAAATCATACCCCCCTCGGGAGGGGACACAGTAGACGGGGAAGCACCAGACATGCATAACAGGAATGAGCAGTTGTCGACCTTTCCAACGATGTATCACACATCTCGTGTGGAAAAGAATTAAAAAATGTGCCCCCCTGAGGGGGGCACATTGGGGGGTAACGCATCAAACATGTATAATTGGGATGAGCAGTTGAAGACCTTTCAAATGATATGCCACACGACTGGTGTAGTAAAGAAATTAAAAATTTGCCCCCCTGGTGGCAGAGTGGGGGGGGTAAAATACTAGACATGCATAATAGAAATAAGCAGTTGCAGACCTTTCAATTGATGTGTCACACGACTGGTGTAGTAAAGAAATTAAAAATGTGCCATTGGGGGGCAGAGTGGGGGGTTGTAAAATACTAGACATGCATAATAGGACTAAGCAGATGCACACCTTTCAATTGATGTGTCACAAGACTGGTGTAGTAAAGAAATTAAAAATATGCCCCCCTGGGGGCAGAGTGGGGGGGTGAAATACTAGACATGCATAATAGGAATAAGCAGTTGCAGACCTTTCAATTGATGTGTCACACGACTGGTGTAGTTAAGAAATTAAAAATGTGCCCCCTAGGGGCAGAGTGGAGGGGGTGACATACTAGACATGCATAATAGGAATAAGCCGTTGCAGACCTTTCAATTGATGTGTTACACGACTGGTGTAGTAAAGAAATTCAAACATTTTTTTTCTTTTATTGAATAAATGAGAAGTCTGCCGAAGTGCCGAAGACTGCCGAACTGAAACGACGTTAGACGGAGTGTTAGGTTTTTACTCGTTACGGAATTTCTAGATTCGGTCGCCGTGGTCAAAGCCCGCGATAAAAGCTATGCAATAGCTTAAAAAAGTATTGAGTTAAATTTGAATATTTACTATTCTAACAAAAACTTTAACACGTTATTTTCTCACTGAAAGTGCTTATTTTGTTAAAATCATTTTTATTCGATTTTCCTTGACTTTTATAAAACCTTACACTCTTTGCCCTTTCGATCTTCTGGTGCTTTGAATGCACATGGTCTAGTGCTTGTAAAAATATCATTTTTGGATTTTCAAACATCTTTATTGTTACTAAATTTGTTGTGTGCTTCAGTTTTGCTATTATTGGAATCTGAATTTTCTTTTCATTGCTATATTGCTATGAGCTTCGTAATTGATGTTCTTGGAAAATGCAAAATGCCCCTTACTATTTTATTTTCTTCTGTAAAGTCGCAAGACTGTTTAAGCCTGCTCCAGAATTTTTTTTAAATTGTTTTTTCTCTATCATTTTATATATTATTGTGTTGAATAATTATTCATGAGATTTGAGACTAGATATTTTTGAGCACTCAGTACAGAATGTATTTGGTACACAGTCACTAGCTTCTCTAATTGTCACTTCAGAATATCGGACTTTTTATATTGCTCCGTACATGCGATTTCCATTCCACTTATTACATAATTACTATATTCTAGAATTAAACCAAGAAAACCTGAAAAAAAAATTATCTCCTTATTGCTGTAAATTTTATTCAATATAACCTGATATAACCTTTCAATATTCAGATGAAAGTCAAAAGTTGAACGCCAGCGATTTGACTACAGTCAGCCTGGGTAACCTTGCGTCAAATCAGGGTAACCTTGCTCCACCTGTAAGAAACATTGATCTATTCTACCATGATGGAATCTTCACGAATTATTTCTTCATATAAGAGTTGCAAATCTCACTCTCGTACTGTTATCTATATTTGGAGACCAAAACTTTGTCATTAATTCAAGTGATTTAATCTGATTTAATCTTTTTTTCTCTTTTGCCCAAAGTTACTCTGGTAGGTAAAAGATACCCTTATTGACCGCACCTATCACATACGCACTGCCAGTAAAATTGATATTATAGCTTATAGTTTACAGTACAATAATCCACAAATCTAGTAAAACACTAAAAACTTTGTTTTACTTGCTTTCGCACAGATGAGTAGCCACAAAAGTTACATATATACAAGCTGCGAAAGTTGTCATCGTTCATGAGAAAACTAAATATTTTTTTATCACTTGCAAACGTACAAATCTCCTTGAGTTCAGTATGGTGTGTATGTTCTCTTTCTGGTTTAATAAACAAAACAGTCAAGTAACAGGTGTTGCTATTATCAGTTAAAACCTCATGCTCTACTTGCCCGATACATCCCACTATCTTGTACCATATGACCTTTTTCTAGGCGTATACCGGAATATAAAAAAATAATACAGCACAAAACTTGATTTTTTTATATGAAGAATCTGCGTATATTTTTTTTTCCTGGAAGTGTAACATTTGCTGTTTTAATGGAAATTATTAATACTAAAAATTCATTATTTTTTTATTTATTTTTGATACAATTTCAAACCAAGCTAAGAAAATTTTTATCTATATGATTTTTAAAAAAATCTGTGAAAAGTATATGAATCTGACTTGTCTTTGGATGTTTTTACAATTTTAAGTGTGAAAGGATAGGGCACAAATTTTAACATTTAATCAAATAAAACTGTTTATTAATCTAACAATCATCTATGTGCGTCAAGCAAATTTGTCAAGAATTTTTTTATTTAAATATATGTTTTTTAATCATAACCTGCATTCAAAAAGTAATCTTTTGTGTAATATTAGGAAATTGTAAAAATCTGCCTCATCTGAGGATTTTATTGATAAATACATCCGGGTTATTTCAGGATTTTTTTCATTGCTGTAATTTATTAAATACACTCATACTATAAATTTTCAGTACCAATTTACTTCTGCTACTAAAAGTTTAAATGATTGAATACCACCCGAGTACCACGAAAAACGTAATTAAAGTTCATTCTAAAGTTTTCACGAATTTTATACATTCAGGACCGTAATTTAAATTTTTCAATTATATATTTGGTCAAGGCTTTTAGTGATCAAAAAAGAAAAATAGAAAAAAGTTTTAGTGCAGTTTTGATATTTTGTAACTTTATGTTTTTGGGTTGGCTGTACACGACTCTAAAGTTTTCCTAGAAATTTTTCGGAGAAATACATTTTTTGAAAAAAAATTGACTTTCATTTCGTAGATTTTTTTAACTAAGGGGCTGTACTCACCCCCTTACAAATGACGCTGAATAAAAATATAAATACCGTATAAGAATTCACAACAATTCTTTAATAGATTATATCAAAATATGAAGTAAATATCGCGACTAAATATTTTGTTTTCAATTTTTACTGTTTTGCAATAATTTTTTTTGTCTTTCAATGATTTTTAAATGATATAATGATTATTGATATGACGTAATTTCATTTTGTTGCTTTTCACGCACATCAATGAATTTGCTTATTATTTAAAAGTTTTTTTTTCTATTTTGATATTCACGTGGCGAAACATTTATTGCTAAAGAGAAAATATTTTTTATTTCCATAGCCTCTTAGAATTTATAATAGTTTAAAAGATCATTTAGAAATGTGATATGTCTAACTTAAATATATTTTTTTATTTGAAATGTTTTCAATAATTTGCATGTCTCTATAAATAGTATGCACTTAGTATTATACATGAAATAACTTATATTAAGCATTAGCGAAGCAAATAAATTTCTTTATGCATCATATAACTTAATATCTTTAAATAAGCCACAAAGGTGGAGTCTCCGGAGAGCGAGGTTGAGTAAGTTGTGTTTTCGATAGCTCGCAATGGGAGGCTAAAAGCTTAGGAACTAGGTAAGCCAGAGCCTTATATCATATTTCATTCTTTTTTTTAAGTGCTGCTGATCATTTTGGTATAGACCGGATCAAAATCGATGCAGTGGTTGCCGAGATATTTTTATTTAAAGTTTTAAGCTTTTCTCTTAATCTCGTCCCCAGACAACCAGCCATTGCAGCTAGACCGATATCTTTCTGTGCTTATAATTAACAAACGCTCAAGTATGATAGTATCCGGACATTTAATTACGATTACCAGTACTCTTTTGAACTTTTTAAACGATGGTCTATTTTCCCGTTTAACTTAATATTAAAGTTTTTATAAAGTGTTGTCAATCCCTTCCTATGCTATCATTTAAGTTGTCAGTTTTAATGTGCAATTTATATAAGTTATATAAACTTGAAATTACATAAAATGGATTATGCATTGTACATGGAAGCCTCATCTATGTTTAAGAATAAGTTATTCTAAATTTTCATTGTTTTTTACTATGTTTTGAAGTCTTTTAAAATAGCTTGTTTGCGTAATGGCGGGTGCACTAAACAGAAATCAATGGTAAAACTACATTGTTTAAATTTTTTAACAAGCTTTTAATAAATTAAATTAAAGTTAAGTCACTAAATAAATGCCTTTTACTTCTAATTTAAACATTTAACTTTGCTCCGCCGCAAACCCGAAATCAATAAATTAATTTTAAGATATAAAAATAAATTTTTGATAAAAAATTGTTTTTGCAATCTATGCTTGAAATTACTTATGTGATCTCCATAGGAATAACATAAGGGGTAATTTTTTTTTCAAAAAATTATTAATTAAATTAAAACTGCTTTTAACATCTAGAGATAGATATGTGTGGGTACATAAATGTTTGGTTTTTGCTCCGCCATACTTTTTATTGCTTTGTAAATATGTTAAGTGTATTAAATGAGTGATTTCTTTAAGTGTTTATTTCTGTTTTTTTGTCTCTCAATATGACGCTTGGGTCTTGCTCTTCCCGCCCAAGTTTTGCACAAGTTGAGGAATTAGTATCTTCTTCTCAGACGGGCTTTTGGATCCGTTGCAGAATTAAGAGATCAGTTTTAAACATTTTTTTTAAAAATATACTTAGTTTGTAATAGTGTATAATTTAATGTTGCCATCTGCTTTCAGACTTCCTTTTTTTAAATATTATTATCTTTTGTTATCAAATATGTTAGGTGCTGTAGAGATATATATTGTATGGTGTTGCCATGTGGGATGTATCTATAATTAACGAACCTATATTATAAATGGACCATAAGTAGTATTCCTGCTAGTCTACAGTTCTGCGGTAAGCCATTACAGCCAGTAGTTTTCTCTTCATCAGTTTTTCTTGTATTTACTTATTTACTTTGTCTTAAATTAACATATAATCATCTCTATGTATTTATTTCCGTCTTCTAAGGGATTAAAGGGTTGTTGGGGTCTTCGAACCAACATAATTTATTAAATTTTCATCTTTTAATGGAAAAATGGGTGCTAAGACACAAGCTTTTATGTCTTGTCTTTGAGGGGCAGTTCATCGGAGCGTATAACTTTTTTTGTATGGGAGCTACAGCGTGGAGAAATATTTTAGCTGGGAATTCTCGTCGCAGATATTTTTCTGGCTGACAAATGTTTTCGGTTACAACAAGGGAGCCGGGGCAGGGGGGGGGAAGGTTTTCAAATTTTAATGTAGCATGTCTAGTGAAAGCTTCGGACTCATACATGACAAATATACTACCAAAATCCATCTCCCACTATTCTGGGTCACGCCTCGGCCCCATAAAGAGTTAAACTGTACTTTTCTAAAATTTTCCCTAGATACGGGCATGTCGCATATTAAACTTTTTCTCTTTAAGAGAGCATTAACATTAGCCAACTTTCATCCCCATCCACCCCCTCCTCCCCATTTATGGCCATAATTACCGCATGTGCCTGAAGATTCATCATCTCAAATACAGCACATAAAACTTGACCTACAGGTGAGCTCAAAGGAAATCCTTCCTTGTTCCAATTACTGCATTACTCCCATAGTTTATTAATACTGTTTAGTAAATGGCACACCAATACAACTTACTAACTGCTTTTATTTCTGTATATGCTATGAAGGAGAGAAAAAAATTAAACATATTTAAATGTAATTAAGAATGTATATTTCTGTGTTTAAATAGTGTTTTTATCCAAATTACTCCATTATATACTTCCCAAACAGATATATATATCCATTGGTTTTGAGAATGTCAAGGGCAGGAGTTGACAACAATAAGCACAGAAACAAACAAAAATTTATTCTTTCTTAGAAGCACTATTTTTCATGCCTACTATATATTAGCTATTACATTACATTCTTTGTTTAGACAACTTTCATTAATATTTCCCCTCTTTATTCCAAAAATCTAATCAAAATCATTCATTTGTATTTTTTTTAACTTAACTTATAACTTTTTATCTTAGCCATTTACGGTGGACAAGTTCACCGGTTTTTGCTATAAACTCTCTATATTCCTTTCTCTCAACGAGACATGTGAAGGGCTCTGACGATGCCTGGTTATTTTGCATATTGAATTTTTGAAATTAGCAA
Source organism: Maratus speculifer (assembly GCA_964019185.1). NCBI lineage: Eukaryota > Metazoa > Arthropoda > Arachnida > Araneae > Salticidae > Maratus > Maratus speculifer. The sequence goes on along the minus strand of OZ025295.1, from coordinate 254,561,869 downwards.
TTAAACACAGCACTTAAAATATCGTTAAAAATTATATTATAAAAAAAAATCCCTCTCTCTCTTGCACCCACCGTCATTGAAAGGAAAAAAAATTCTGCAAATAATCTGCAGTGATTCAACAACAGTGATTCAGTATTTTGAGAAAAATAATATAAACAACGGAAGTCAAAAAATATGGCACCAACCTTAAGAGCACGCTCGAAGCGTTCCCAAAGCATCAGCTCTTTGAAAAGTCTAAACTTGGATGACGCAGGAATGATCGACTTAATTGAACTTGGTAAAGGTCTTCTAAATCCTCTAATAAAGAACTTCTCCCAAGATTAAGGAGACTAAGAAGAAATTGATAGAGATCTTTACTATTTTCAACAAGATGACACCTACAGCGGAAGAAAACTTGGCAACTTTAAATAACCTCAAAAAGCTCAAAGAAGCTCAGAAATTCAGCCATGCACACCAAGAGCGTGCTACTCTAGAACTGAAAAATACTTTGGAGTACCTAAAAAATGAAATAGAAATGAGATTGGACAGTTTGCCTAAAGTTCAAGACCTTGAAGAAGTTATGAACAGGGCTTTGTTAGGTCGTACTGAATAAGCCGATCCTTCTGCAGAATTAGTGCAGCACCAAGCTGAGAGGGAAGATTCACAGGCAGTCCTGAATAAACAATTCACGTCTGGTAGCCGCGTTAATAAGCCAAAAACAACCCAGTCTCCAGGATTGGATAGGGTATACAAGCGGACAATCATCGTGAAGGGAATCAACAGGCAGATAGGTCAGGAGGTACAATCTCTCCTAACAAAGGACAAAACGTGCACAGCAAATTCTGTCAGTAAAGACTTAGTCAAGAAGAACCATCTTGAGATAGTATGAAAATCCATAGCAGATGCCGCCAATCTAAAGAATGAGCTGCAAAAAAACCAGAACCTAAATAGAGAAGTGAATGTAGTCTCACAGTCAGTACCCACATTTAAAATGATCTTGCTGGGCAAGCATCCCCAGCATTATACTGATAATCAGATCAAAGAAGCCATTCTGACAAATTTTAAAGCTTATGAAGACGAGATAGTCTTCTTGGCGGCCCAACAGTCAAAGAGAAACCCAGAAACCAAAGATTGGATCTTAGTACTTCCCACGGCTTTGGGGAAAACCATAGTCCAAGAAAATGGCCTAACGTTTGGTCTCAAGTTCTGCAGGCTGAGGCCGCATGCCACGGTGCAGCGCTGCAGAAACTGCCAGGACTTCAATCATCCCACCAAATTCTGCAAAAATAGCACCTTCTGCCCAGTCTGTGTTCAAAAGCACAATCAAAGGTATGTGAAGACCGGCCGCGGTGCGTGAATTGCGTATATAGCAATAAGGAAAATGGCACTCACCACAACACAGGTCACAAAGCCTCTGATCATTCTTGCCCTGTTTTCAAGCTGGCCTACCAGCAGAAGAGAGATGATCTGGATGCCATCTTTGCTCCCAAGAGACCATCATCAATCACCAATGATCCTAACCCACAGGAGGATCCCGCAACACGCAGCCAAAGTGCCCCTTTCAGCTACCTTTCCGGTCTTGGGGAGTGCCCTTGGAAGAACCAGGTCTCCCACTTTTCAACCATTGGCCTCTGCCACCCCAGGAGGTAGCCTTCGAGCACTTCCTACAATCCCATCAGGCAGACCGCAGAGATAGGAAGTATTAATTCTTAAATCTGCTAAAAAATATTCTTAATTTCCCCTTCAATTTTAATTTATCTTTATTATTATTATTATTATTATTATTTGTCTCTTTATCTTTGGTGATGGCTACCTCGCAGGATCCCTCATCACCCCATTCTCATACTCAGACGAACAAAATATTAAAAAAAACATTTGGTAATATAAAATTTATTCACGTTAATCTAAATCACTGTAAAACAGCCAATGAATCGCTAAAGGACTTTCTGATCGGTTTCAATGCGGACGTAGCTTTGCTGCAAGACGCTTATTATCAAGAAGGCAAAGTTCCGGGCATTCCGCTATCCTGGCCAGTCTTCTCATCAAAAATGGGTACGGCTCGTTCGGAACACTAACATAACATATTCTCACCTACACACGGGAGATCACTGTATTTTATAAGGATTACGGTAAAGGAGGGCCATCTGATTGTTGGCAAGACGTATGTAGCTCCCAGGCTAAACTTTGAGGAATCCCTCCAGGAGTGGGAACACCTAATAACACACAGGAGGTATTTCATCTGCAGCGGGGACTTTAACGCACAGTCACCCCTTTGGGGCTATGAGCAGCAAAACTCGCGGTGGGAATCTCTCATTGAACATCTGGTAAAAACAAAGATTTGCCCAAAGATTACAACCTAGCGATAGCCAATATAGATAACAAAGTTCACACGTTCGTCAAAACCAATAGCAAAGGCATAGTATTGGCCAAAGGATTTCCGGATCATAACTTTGGTAAATCCACTTGCCCATAGCAAAATCAGGAATTGGCACGTATCAGATGTTCACAGTGACTCAGATCACAAATATATATCTTTCGGCTTTGAAATTACACCAGAATACACAGAAAGACGCCGATTCAATACTTCTAGGGGGAATTTGCGTAAATTCACACAAGTTATTAAAACACACAAAACCCTCCTCAACCAACACCTGCAAGATGCAACAGATACAGATTCCTTAAAGACCTTAACTCTCTTAACCCTTAAGTTCTCATCGAAACAATGCAAAAAGCAGCAAAATCATCTTTCAGATATAAAAACACACAGAGATCAGCTACTTTCACCTACTGGACAGCAGATCTCAGAGCCAAACGTAATCAATTCACCGCAATGCGAAAGAAATTAAGAGCACTCAAAAGTGACGGAGTAGACACAGAATACTTTCGTTCTCTGGCAGAAAATTATAAAAAATTGGCAGCAAAATATAAGCGCAGTATTCTGGATGCCAGGAATGCGGCATGGCGGAAGTTTTGCAGCAACCAGACAGATCCTCATGGCACTGCTCAGAAATTTTTCAAGGGAAAGTTTTTTAAACCCGATGAGATCAGGCTTGAACTGCCCTGACATAAGTCATCCAAACAATCCAATCTTGAACATCTAACTAAAGAAATTTTCGGCCCCTCAGCATACCCCAGCACAGATAATTCAGACCTTCTCTTTAATACTCCCCATGACCTTCCCTTCACCAAAGCAGAACTATCTTCAGCACTGCACAGTCTAGTCGATTCTAAAGCACATTCGTTGGGCAAATCTTTGTTTAACCCTGCTGTTCTGTTCGGGTCTATTTGACCCGAAAATTTTATTATTCACTTATAAAAAAAATTAGCGCAGAGATATTTCCATGAAACTTTTTGACTTTGTTCATTAGTAATATAACTATATATTCCTAGAAGTATTTACGTTTATTTATATTTCCAAGAGATATTTTTTAACTTAGTCCTAATGTACTGTTCGGGTCATATTGACCCGAGTTAAAAAATAATTTTATCATGGACTTTTAATTTTGCTTGGAATCATTTCATAAAAATAATTACTGCAACGTATCTATTTCGAAATCTGTTTCGTTGGCACAGGTGTAACAGTACGTGACAGGAAAGCAAAGTCAAATGTTGAAAAAGTTTGTGGAATCAAGAAACAGGCAGAAATATATTTCGTGCTACAATGTTCCTCGAAACCTTTCAAATGATATCGAGAGTTATTCGTTTTGTCAATAAATCTACCAGGCAATAAAGAAGGTCTGTAGATAAATTAGCTGCTGTTCGAGATATTTGGGAAAAGTGGATAGAAATTCAACCTAAATTGTATAATCCAAGTGAAAATGTTACTGTAGATGAACAATCAGTAGGATTTCGTGGACGATGCCCTTTCAAACAATATATACCTAGTAAACCCTCCAAGTATGGGATAAAAATATGGACTTTATGTGATAGCAAAACTTCGTATGTACTGAATGCACAAATTTATACTGGAAAAAATCAAGGATCAAAGCCAGAGAAGAATCAGGGTATGCGGGTAGTGAGCGACCTTACTTATGGGTATTCGGGGCACAATGTTACATGTGATAACTTTTTCACATCCTATAACTTGGGAAAACTTCTTCTAAAACGGAAACTGACAATGCTGGGCACCATTAGAAAAAATAAGCCCGAACTTCCTGAGAAAATGCTAAACAAAGCAGTGCAAAGCTCATCATTTTATTTTACAGAAGATACAACAGTTGTAAACTACATTCCTAAAAAGAACAAAAATGTTATTCTTATGAGCACTTTCCATCATCATCCATCATGAAAATGAAGTTAGCGACAGACGTGACAAAAAGCCACAAATGATATTAGATTATCCCCCTGACTCCCCGGTAAAAGGGTAAAATTGTAATGTTGTTTTCTCTGTAATTTATTAAAAATATTAAAAAAAGATTTTTTTCCAACCTGATACAAAATATATTATTATGTATAGGTGTATAATCTTTGAGAGTATTAATCCTAACTTAATTTTTCAAAACTGGGTTTTATTTGTAGAATTGTATTAATTTAAATATTGCTTATGCTGCAGTGAAACCTGCAGGTTAGTGTGCGAAAACATCAGCCAGCGGCAGTCAGGAGGTTATAATGCAACTAAAGGGGCGGTGGATAGTCTTGATCAACTTTTGAGTACATACACTTGTAAGAGAAAAACAAATCGCTGGCCTATGATAGTATTCTATAATATGCTTGATACATCTGCTTACAATGCATTTATTATGTGGATTTCAATAAACAGCAAATGGAATGAAAATAAATTAACCAAACGAAGGCTCTTTTTAGAAGAATTGGGGAAATCTCTAATTTTTCCACACATTGAAGTAAGACAGCATCTTCCCAGAAGCGAAGATTGAGTCAAAATTGTGAAGAGAATGAGTAGTAAAAGTGCAAACGTACCCTCGGAATCAGATGAGAACACTTCATTGTGTACTAAACGTGCAAGATGCAAGTTCTGCCCATCAACCAACGACAACAAAACTAATATATTATGTTACAATTGAAAAAAACACACTTGGAAATTTCACGTAAGCTATTTTTGTCCAAATTGTAAATAAAAGTAAGCATTCAAATATTTTTAACTTATTTTACTGGTGTTTTGTATTATTTGATATATATTTAAGCTTATTTTACTATTTTTTTAAATTATTTCTAAAATAATTATTTTCATTTACTGCTAGAAAAGGTATTATTCTAAATCGGGTCATATTGACCCGAACACTACATACGTATAGCAAATGCGAACAGAACAGCAGGGTTAAATTCTAATTACTTCCCGCTCACTCTGAGGCAAGGGGAAGTAGTATACTTCCAGAAGCAAGGGAAGGATCCTTCTGAACCCACCTCCTACAGGCCAATCTGCCTCTTACCGACCTTAGGAAAATTACTAGAGAAACTTTTAGTTAAGAGATTGGTTCATTTTCTGGAAACAAACAATATCGTCCATCACAGACAATATGGGTTCAGAGAAGGCAGATCTTGCGAAAAACCTTGGAATGATATTCTGTCCTCCTGCGCCTTAAGCATACATGCTGGAAACTACACTTCCTTGGTCTCCTTAGACATAAAGGGTGCTTTCGACAATGTAGAGTGGCGGGGTATACTACTTCAGTTAATTGAAATTGGCTGTCCGGGTAACAAAGCTGAAACCATCTGCTCATATTTATCAGAACGGAGATTAATTGTTAACTGGGGCTCTGGATCATTATACCACAATCTTCAAAAGGGCTGCCCTCAGGTATCATGCTTAGGCCCTATTCTCTGGCTACTAATTGCTAATGTAATTCTTAAAGAGCTAGAAAAACACGGGTTCCTATTATATGCCTTTGCTGATGATTTCAGCTTTGTCTTCTCGAGCCGTGTTCGTGTTGACCTTGAAAGAGAAGCAGCTCGGGCTCTCCCCGTCTTCCACCAGCTGCTAACTAGCCTACACCTCCAGCTCTCCACAGGCAAATCACAAGAGCTAACATTTGCAAAACCACGCGATCTTCAACGTGCACCCACGATGAGAATCGGTGGACAATCGGCTAAACATGTACAGAAATTAACAATTCTAGGTCTCACAATAGATAAACATATAAGCTGGACGGAAGACATTAAGAACATCAGAAAGAAACTCGTAAAACTTAATAACAATTCACGCAAATTAACAGCTAAAACTTGGGGCATTAACACTAGAACCGCGGAGCGGGTCAATTTGACCCAAATCGATGTTTAATTTCTCGCCGTGCGAAAAGTATTAATTGAAAAAAGGTTTCCCTTTGTGACTTTTAATATTTTAAGGTAAAGAACAACTTTCTGTTTTTAATAGCGAATAACATAAATATTTTTCCATTTACAACCACTTATACCTAGAACCGCGAAGCGGGTCAATTTGACCCGTAATAATTTTTTATGCTTAAATGAGAAATTATAGAACTTTTTTCGGAACTAATGGGAAAGTATATCTGCCTCACACCTAATTCCTCTAATAGCAAGAATCGGAAGGGGGGGGGAAATGAAAATTTCCAATCAAGACCTTATATTCTTGATGTGAAGAATGGATGATTCAAGTAGAAAATTAATACAAATATTTAGAAGTAGTAATGAAGTGCCTTTTATTATGCATTTATTGGCCGTATAGATAAGATTTCCAATGTCTAAATGTCATCGTTAAAGAAACTTTAGAATGTTAGCAACTATTATTTGAAAATGATTGTAAATGCAAAGGTTTGAGGATATATATCTGCCTGTAAATATAAAAAATGAAATTTTAATGATAAAAATGAAAGTGACGATGGCTCTGAATTTTCTGAACTCATAATATTGTTGGACTTTTTCATTGGAATATAGGTGAAAATTTATTAATATTGATAGAAAGTTAGTGATATTTGTCAGATAAAAAATCGCATATGAATAAAAAGCAGGAATTTGAACAAAAGGTGACAAAATTTGAACTTTATACTCATGAAAATCTGAAAAATAAATAAGAAATATCTTGTGCATGCACACCTGAAAATAAATAAGATGACAAGAAAACTGCAACACTAATTGTATAAAAGGGCCTAACTTAAGCAAAGTTGAGCATGTATTGTTTTCAATATCTGTGAGTAGGTTTACTAAGTATATGTCTAACAAAACCAGATAAATTCAGTATCGTATTACGTTCTAGTTGCTTGCAGATGTTGATAAAAAAACGAGCCTTAAAACCTCCAAGACGAGAAATATAAGTCTCTGTAAAAATGTCAAAATCCCAATTGATTGCGGCTATTATTCAAACACATTCAGACATCAGCATAACTGCTTACCAGAGAGAGAAGAGCAAAAATGTTTTGTTCCTTAGCAATCTACATCTAACTTTCAAAATTTTAGATAATTCTAAAATAAATAAATAAAGACACTTTTTTGCAAAAACGCAAATAAATTTAGTGTTTGTTGTGTGATTACACAGATGACAGGAATTTTGCTTATGACAAGCCTGCATCTTATAGGAATCAAGTGAATGCAATTTATAATATTTTGTATTTTGCTGATATAAATGCTTGCGTTTTATTCAAATCTGTAATCTGAAAATCTATTAGTATACGACAATTTATTCAAGACATAGTTGAAAAAGTGCAACAGTTTGTTTTTTATTGCCCTCCCTCGCTCCCTCCCCTCCAAAAAACTTGTCATTTGGGCAAGAAGAGACATTAAAAACGATGAAAAATACAAACTAAGCATAAAACAGTTTATCAGAATTTAAAAAATGAAAATAAAACTAAAGATAATTGGTCAAAATATAATGTACCTACACGTTTCTGGTAAATGTGCAAAACTGTTAACCATTTTTTTCAAGCAATACTTACAATAAGTTGGAATAGAAAAATCAGTAAAATTAGTAAGTAGCTTGTATGTTTTATATTTTTAAAAATTATTGTTACATTTTATATCTAAATTTATTTGAATGAGATAATCTATTTTTAATGATTATTAAGCCCAAGTTTATTTATGCTTAAAATATTTGTTGAATGTTTGTTCAATATATTTTCCTCATACGTAATGAAATGTAATTTTGAATAATGGCATTTTCTGAAATGTAAAGAATTTCTGCTGACTTTATGTGTAAAATATAATGTTAATACTAAGAAATGTTGAGTATTGTAAGAAAACTTAATCTTTTAACTAACCAAAATAAATATATTGACATATTTGTAAGTTGTTTTTCATCTCGGGTCAAATTGACCCGCTCCGCGGTTCTAGGTATACCGAAAGTCCCGCGGTTCTAGTGTTAAACCCCAAATGCTCAAAGTTTGGTACCATTCAATAATCTTTTACTGCGTGGGTATCTGGGGAGGCAGCCTCACCCAACAGGTGAAGGATAAACTAACATCTATTCAGAGGATATTCCTGCTCCAGATGAGCAGAGGATACAAAGCGATCTCCTTGGAGGCCCTTGTAGTTATAACAGGGATCCCTCCCATTACAATTACACTTGAATTTGAATATCTAAGAACCAAGATCTTGCATCTCCAACACGACACAACACAACAAGTTCATTTCCCAAACATAGAGATGCAACGGAAAGTCAGCAGCTAAATCCTGCATCCTTCGAGGGAGACATCGCATTTACAAGTAAACTTGGAAAAGCATTCTTACAAATCAACCAGAGATCCAACTATATACACAGATGGATTCTGAACCGAATCGGGCGTAGCATCAGCTTTCTGTGTCAAGAGTGGCGGCGAGGTGACACATCAGTGGGCCTGCAGGATTGGCGACTTTAACTCCGTATATCAAGCGGAGCTACTTGCAATTCTGCGGGCACTGGAATGGATCTCTGGACAACCCTACCCCTTCATCAGGGTTTACAATGATAGTTTGCCCAGTTTGCAAGCCATTTTTTCCCATCGTACTAAACACCCCATAGTCCGAAAAAATCAAACAACAATTATTGATCTTAGTCAATAAAACTTTCCTTAGTCACGTCTCGGCTCACATTGGCATTGAGGGCAATGAACGGGCTGATGCTTTGGCCAAGGCAGCGACAGAAAATCCAACAATAGAAATTGAACTCCCAGTGCCTTTCTCCCATGTCAAACGAATCCTAAAAGGAAGAATCTTAAACGCCTGGCAGACTAGGTGGCACGAATCAGACAAGGGACACCATACCTACAACCTCATCCCAAAAGTATCTAGAGAGCTTTATTTCCTTTCTCCACCCACCACAGCCTTCCTCACTGGTCATGGACCCTTTAAACAATATTTAAAGAAATTCCATTGCGCCTCTTTACAACTCTGTGAATGTGGCGAAGTGGGATCCTTAGATCATACCTACTATCACTGTACTCTAAATGAAGCTTGGCATCTCCGATATCACCCCTCTCCCCCTAAATCCTGGCTACAAGGGGTGTTATCTCGGCCAGTGTTGCTTGCCAAATTAAGAAACATTTATAATTACTTAATGTTCATTTCCATTCTAACCACATAGCGGTCTGTCTTTCTGTACTATAGCAACAGATCGAGAGTTCTCCATCCCACCTCACAGTTGTTTGTCATGAAGGGGCACGGGCCCAAGCGGACAGTGCACCATAATTTAATCTTTTTCTCTGCCGCTCTCTGTCGCGAGGGCTCAGTCTGTCCTCCAGCGGATGAGTTTTACCATGTAAATTATATCTGTATTTTATTGTAACTAAAAAATAATGTAACCTCTTTTTTTAGACCTTAATAAAAGTGACAGGGAGGGATACTATGCTCTACAGACAAGGTTTTCTTGTCTGAGCAGTCCCTCTTAGGCATTCAAATAAGCCATAAACAATCCCTTTCATGCACCATTATGTAATGGAATTATTTTGGTGTTGTACTGTAAATGAATAATGATTATTCTTTGCCCCGACTACCGTACAAAATGCATATTTTAGTGTAAATCGTAAATCCATATAAATTGTAGTATGTTTGAAAGGATGTAATAACTTTAAAATTCAGTTGAAACAATTTTTCCTTACAGGCTGTATTGTCCATAGTTTTTGCTCCTATAAAATGGTACGATATGATCAAATTTAACATTTAATATCTCTTAAAGTAACTGCTCGATTTAGAAACTGTGCCCACTAGCATATTTATAGAAAATGTCTCTAGAATACCACCAATTTTCATATTTTTTGAATGCAGTGATTTTCTGAATATTAGCGAAGACATACCCCAGGTCACAAAAAATTAATTGTCAATAGCGGTGACAGCGAAATTTACTTTTTTTTAGAATAGAGAAATAACATTAAATCTTGGCACTTTATGTAAAACTCAGCAATGCATATATTAAAGAAGACGAAATTTCCCACGTTCCATATAATAAAAGTATTTTTTTTTGATCAATGGTTTTGCCGCAAAAATTAATGTGAAAAGCAAAAAATTCTGAAAACACGGGAATTATGGAACTACTCGTCGCTTTAACATGAAAACCAATTTTTTTTTTCAAAACGTTGACTATTAATGATATACCAATAAAGTACATTTTCCAACAAAGTTGTAAAGTGTTTCTGCATTTAATTTGTCTGTCTGTCTTACCACATTCTATCTCCCGAAAATATACACGGATCTTCACGCAATTGGAAAATCTTATTTTGGATTCTGTAGGCACTCTTGGTATCGTGTATGAAGAATATGGAATTAATAGATAAGGACACTCTAAATAATTTAATTACATTACTGTCTATAGGGGAAAAACGTTTGCAGAGTATTTTAATGACACTATGCTATTGCAAATGTATTAAAACTGATATAAATCACTGAAATGTAGTACGATGGAGGACTGGGCATACACAGCTTTTGTAATCCATTTATAGGCCCACACAAAAGAAATCGGTTACAACACTGTCTTCGAGTAATAAATGCTGGAAATGCGTTTTCAATTTCTATATTCGATTTTAAATTTATCTGTTTTTAGGTGCGTTTGTAATTATGTAACTTAGCATCCACAGTTCATCGTCTGATCCGTCTGTCTGTCCACGTATAATAACACAAAACTACCAAATGCTATCGTTTGAAAATTTAAATACATATTTGTTTTATTTGGACAAACAGTTCGTCTTTTTCTCATTAGCTTAAAACTGTGTGTGTTCCAAAGAGCATGGAAATTAACAGGCTCATTTTTAAATAATATGTTCTTTCTTTATTTTTTTCTTATTCAGACTAAATAATCAAATGCTGTTCTAAAAGTCTTTAAAATATCAAGCTGATTAAAAATTAGTAGTGATTCTCAAACTATAATGAACTTTTGCAAATCTGTTGTCGGATTTTTCAATGAATAAAGCGATGGATTTTTAAATTAAGTTATAAAATATACATTTTGAATTAAGTTAAAATCTTCAAAATTAAAATATTTCTAATCGTAAAAAGTATTGCAACACAACACATATTTTTCTCATTAGTCATTAAACGCAATTAGTAAAAAAATATATAGACAAATGTCGATGCCATTTATATACTTTATTATCTTCCTGAATGAAAAATTATTCTGATAAACATCCATTATTTGCTAATAGAAAATGCAAAGTTTGGATTTTATTATACAACATAAGAAAATGATTTATTCGAAATGGATTTCGTTGAATACGTTTAAAAATCTAGAACAGGAATTTCTTTTAGTTAAGGTCGATTTGAAATAAAGTATGACTCAAATGATTAATGTGATTTTTCAAAGATATAACGAACGATATATTTTTTTTTCCTTTATATGTTTAATTTTTGCAGAAATTGTATAATTTGATTTGTTATTCGAGAAATACATGAGAAAGATACAAAGACTTTTTATTTTTATGATCGGAATACATTGGTGACTATAAAAAATCAAATATTTTTTTTTCTAAGAATTCTTTCAGTATAAATAATAAATTCTTTTTATAAGGTGTTTTTCTTAATTTCCTCAATATTAATTGAAATATGAAGAAACTGACCATTGTTAATTCAAGTAAAAAAAAAAAGTGATTTAACAAATTACAACGACTATTTGGAAAATAATATTTTCTATAATTTTAGACCTATAATAATAAGACTATAATAAGACAATATTTTTAGACTTATAAATGATTTTCTGTATTTCAAAAAACAATAATAACATCATTTTTATGATGATCAAGACGTAGCTCACGTAATAACCGAGTCATTATAATATACCTGGACATTTAGAGTCTCCTTAATGTTCCTAGATCAATCATAAACAAATATTAAATAAAATTTCAATTTAATAATTTTTAATACTGTAAATTTCTAAACTTCTAAACATCGCACATTTTCAATTTTTAAAGCGCCGTATTAAAAAATAAATTCCTTTTAAATCTAACTTGTTTTTAAGTTATTAATTTTTTTATAGTTTTTAGTATTTTTATTTGGCATCGTGGCAACAGAAGTATTCCATTTCTAGACATTAAGCATGGACCAATCAGAAAACAAATAAGTTGCGGAATTCAAACAATAAAAACATTCAGTTATATTTCAGATTTCCCAATTCTCTGCCTCGTATAACAACTATTTTCCAAATAGTAAAATAATAATAATAATAATAATAATAATAGTAATAATAAACGAAACTTGAGAATTTATTATTTACAAAGGGATACTATGTTCAATCCTGTTTATTTGATTCTCTGATCTGAGGTGCTATGCATGATATGTCCCAGCAAGGGTGTCAGCCTAACGCGACGCAAACGGGGTTCAGTTCTCAAACAAACTTGGTATTAGAATCCTGCCTCAGATCTGAATCTCAGTTTGGGACGGACTTACTTTTCATAGTTTCTAATTCGGGTCGATTTCAGGATGAATTTTGACTCCAATTTACCTAATTTTGTAAAAGAATTCCTTTTTTTTTTTTTTAAGAATAAAAATCTGTATGTAAAAACATTTCCATTACAGACACGCTCGAAAAGTGGGTATCTCTGTTTATCGAACACATTTTCATTTTATAATACTTGTGCCTCTTATATTACTTATGTTCGAATATTTACTTCAATACGATTTCTACGCCTGACTATTGAGACATTTCCCAGTCTATATACATATAACCTGTGTGAGCATAAACAGTCACAAATACGATACATGAGTTTTTATGTCTATCAAAATTGAAATATTGTAAAATTTTTCATATTTTGAGACAAGAAAAAATGGTGATGAAATGGTGCGTTAAAGAAAGAACCATTTGTTAATATTTTATTTCCCACAATAGGGAATTTAATATGTATTCATTTACATTCAAATGTGTATTTAGTTTCTTCTGAAGCTTAATTCTGCTCTAATTTTTGTTACAATCAAAACAGCCGGACTTAAAAAAAAAACTTATTTATGACCCGCAAAATTGGAAATATGACCCCCCCCCCCACAAAATAAATAAATAAGTAAAATTAATTAATTAATAATTAATTAAAAAAGTATCATCTCGGTTGGAAAAAGAAAATTAGGGACAAAGCGATTTCGATACATGATTATATTCAACGATAACAAGGTATCCGCTGCAGCTTGCCAGTTATATCTTTAAAAGGTCATTCCGTGGTAACTTGCATTACATTTAAAACAATTTACCACAGTAATTTTAGTAATATAACACTAAAACGAATCCAAATGTAAAATTAACATGATTTATCAATGAAACCTATGTAAAGGACAGTTTGAATGAAAATTACCTAAAAAATGATAATGAAAATTAAATTTCATATGATAACTTATATTTCTTCTTCAGTAATGGCAGTTACCATAGTAAATAAAACTATTAAAACTAAAGAAATAACATTAAAATTAGGTAATTTTCATTTAAATTGAGTTTAAATAACAAACCGTGACAAATTCACATTTTGAATAATTTTTTAGTATGTGTTATGTTACTAAAATACTGAAAATAGTTTAAAATGTAACGTAAATTACCATGGAATAACACTGGATAATTTTTAGTATCGTTGAATAGACTATTGATCGATAACATTGAATAGTAATAGGTCAGATGCAGTCCGATCCGTGCGGAACTCTATTTGGTACTATTTTATCGACCTCAAATGCGGCATAACAGCTCCGCCTGTTAAACGATTTTCAACAAAAATTAGCCTGCATAAAATACATCTTATACATATTAATACTTTTTTTAAAAAAATCACTATAGGCGTGCCACAGGTTAGGTACCAAACACAAGGTACCAAAACCTTGTTAGCATCAGCTTATGTCAACTTCTAATTGAATCTCACGTTTGATGAAAATCCGTGCATTAGTTTCGGAGAGAGAACTATAGCAAAATCTTTAAAAAAATCGGCATAACAGCATCAATTGTTTGGCTGTGTATATCAGAAACTAACGAGGATAAATTTTCATCAGATGCTAATTGAATCTGAAGTTTAGGATAAACTCCTGCATTAATTCTTGAAATATAGCTATTACAAAATCGTAAAAAATACAGCATAGAAGAACCACCTGTAGGGGTATTTACATCAAAAACAAAACAACACTTATATGTATCACGGATTAACTGAATCTGATCTTTGATGAAAATCCATGCATTAGTTCTTAAGATATATCTGTTTCGATAATCAGGAATATTGCAGCATCGAAGCGCCACCTGTACAGCGATTTGCAGCAGAAAGTAGTAAACACCAAATTTTATCAATGAACATAATCTAAAGTTTTATGAAAATCCATACATTATTTACGCATGTAGAGGAATTTTGGAAATTGGGAATAAGGCAGCATTGCAACGCCTCCAGTAAAGCGATATAAACCAAAAACTAATCAGTTTCAATTTACATCAAGGTTAACTGAAATTAAAGTGTTGAGAAATTCCGTTCTTTCGTTGTTGAGATAGAGCACCCACAATTTGTTTTGTCACATACAGTCTCAATGAATGATAGAGTGACAAACAGACTCATAGACACACATTTTCTTTAAAAACATCAAGTCGTGTTCAGAACCTTCCAAAACGTATAAAACTATCGAACACCGGAAGTCGAATTTTTTTCACGAAATCAATAATTTTTTCTTGTAAACACAGAATAAAGTAAAAGGCATATAGAGCACTTATTACTTAGAAATTTATTTTACATAGAATCATTTAAAAAACAATCAAACAACCAATTAAACCATAAGTCTGCCAAATTTTGACATAGTCACCAAATGAATGCCTGAATACAAATGCCAAAATTAACTTTTGGAACGACATATAACTTTCTGTGAAAAAAAATATAGAAAACCAGTTTGTGCGGTTGTATCTTGAACATTTAAAAAATAATAAAAGTAAAACGTCACCAAGGATAAATAAAAGGTTTGTATACCAAGCATAAGTTATTCTTATGTACTTAAACAAATGTGTTTAGATTCATTTTAATGTGTAAATACAATGCATGTGGTATAAGGGCATTTATGGTATAATAGCATAGCAAAAAATTTAATTAAGAAAATATATCGACCACATTGTCATCGTATTACATGTATTTAAGCTACTTAATACTTACAAAACAAAACAAAGACATTGTGTAAGACAGTTTATCACATAAAATATAAATGAAAATATTGTAACTTGAGGTTTTAAATTTTGAACAAAAACTTGCACGTTAATAAATTATTTGAGAAAAGTATTAATAATCATTTTATGAGTTATGATATTGTATCATTTTAAATTGCGAACGGATGAATTCACCATTTTACACGAAGTCATAATGTACAAAAAAATTAAACAAATAATGAACATATTGAAAAATTAGAAATGACATACGTTTAATTTAAAATTATTTAAATATGTTTAACTTAATAGTCTGTGACTAATATAAATATACCAAAATATAAAAACGACATTTTGTTTCGAAAAAGTAATATTTATTGAAAAAACTTATTGATTTTGAATTTGTCTGTTATTTATTTTTCTCTTATTATGAAATATATGTGATAGATATGTAGAAGACCCTATTATAGCTTTTATATATCTAACAGACGATACAAGTATAAATAAATAACATTTGTTTACTTTTTTTCGCATTTTTTCACACTTATTACGCGTGTTTTACATGCTTTACACGTGATATAAAATTTTCATTTTAACAGCGCAAATATTAAACAAAATTAATTCAAGTAACACATTTACTAAATTTGCATTTTACTAAGTAGCAGATTTTATTTTTAATTCATGAAACTTAAAAGCATACTTTATGCATGATATGAATTAAAACACTAAAGATAATACATTAACGTAAGCTTGTGATGCAATATGTACTTTACTTTAAGTATAAGTCGTTTAAAATGGCGAATTAAATTTATAGGTAACCAATACCTCCAATTTATAAACACATTCCGAGGGAAAAAAACTTCTAGAACCATTAATGGATATTCTCTAAATTACTCTACTGATATATTAAATAAAATTGCTTTTCAATGGGAACATGTTTGTCTAATGTTAGAGATATTTAATCTCAGAATTTGATATTAGTGAAAAGTGCATCTGCTATGTTAATCGAAATAACATTTTAACATAAATTTTCAAAGTAAGTGCATTAGGATTTATACTTTATACTCACATAGCTTGAAAACGTTTATTTAAGTTACATAAAGTTTAAATTTACAGCTCATAGCCATATTTTTAGAGTATTCACAATTTTTAGATTCGTTCAAACGTATTTTCAGCACTAATGTATCTCTCTTATTTATTACACGTAATATTTTATTACGAAAAATCTTTTGCTCATAACGAGATCATTTAATCGTAACATGAATTTTAAAAATTTTCTTATTATTTACTATTTTGAATAAACATGGTACATTAATTTATACTGTAGTATAGCGTTTTAGATGAATTTATAATACTTTATGCTAAAATAACTTTAATCTTTTTTTGAAAATATAAGTGTTTCAATGATAAATACGTTTCATAAATATCCATCAATTTTAGTACCATTTGTCAATTTATAATAAAATATTAAAACTACTTTTTATATTAAATGTTCTTACTTTCTACAAAAGACTTTTTTTAATCCCTTGACTTCTAGGCTTTAGGCTTTCCGCTGGTGAAGGTTTGTATATCAGGCTATGAAGTGTAAAATATTTGTGGCATAAAAACACCTTTAAAGGGTATTTAAAGAGTAAATTATAGATGTTAATATTTTCAAATTAGGATTCTAAATTATTCCTATTATTGTTATATTTTTGTAAACTAGATGTATAATTTTCTGTTAAAATGTATATATTTTTTTCTAATTATATGATTAATATATGATACATGATAATATTTTCTTTTGCTAATTAATTATTTCACATGATACATATTTAATTAATTTATTGCGTGTTTTAGTCAATTTTCTAGGAATTACATTTTTCAGCATATGAAAAATAAATTATTTAAATTCTACCTATTACGAATCCCAAAGCTTAAAATCTAGCTTGGAGAAATAAGGAATTAGTTATTATTTAATAATCTGGTCTACAATAAAGTTTTGAATCACATGGAAATTTTAGTTAGCAACATTACAGTATTTAAATTAAATTTAGATTCTATTAAAAGACTATCACAAACAATATTTTATAGTGCCAAATCAATGCGATTTAAACAGTTAGCAAATGATTATTCTGTAGATTTAAAGGTCTCCAAACATGATTATAATCGGTTGATTTTAACATATTATACTATAGCGTAAATCGGGATAGATTTAAACTAAAATTTTATTATGTTAAAAGTGAAAAAAGATATATTTAAAGATATATAAATGATTTTTAATAAGCTAATCTGAGAATAAGAAATTAGATGCTTCACAAAATTAAAAACAATAGAAGAAAATAGGTCACATTCAAAAATATCGTTTTTGAATATTTTTATTAAACCTGTGATTTCGTGGATTTTGTTAAATAAAAATAATTTTTTTATTTTTATTTTTGTGAGTACATTTTTTTAAAACCAATAGTGATGTTTATAAAGTCCCCGATTATGCGTACAAAATATGTAGATAGGTATACTTAGCCCTTAATCGACAGATGTAATAGGCTAAAAGGTATTTATATGTTCTTAAGTGTACTTCTTCACATTTATCTTGTGAAAATTTTAGTTTAATGGTAAATGATTTTTGTGCGAGATCATATAACATTTATTTAGATAAGATCTTACATTTATATACATCAAAACTCTCTTTCGGAAACAACAATCGTAAAAGAACCAAATTTCTCAATTATATAAGAGTTATATAACAGATTTAGTTATGTAAATATTATAATTTGTATATATTAAATTTGAAATAATATTTCTCTTACGACAATTTAAAGTAAGCTTTTTTTGTATCTAAGCAACTTAATGTTTTTATTAAATATAAAAGCAAATTAAATATATAACCATAAGTATGTTTAGAGATGTGCCTAGTAGCAAACCAATATTGGTCCAACTTTGCGCCAATATTTCACCTATTGGAAATATTGCCAATAAAACATCAATATTGCTCCAATATTGGAATGTTTACATTTTGACCTTATTTGGCGAATATTTGTAGCCAATATTATACCAATATTGGGGTTTCATTGGAAATATTTCCTATGAAATTGTAATATTTAATCAATATTGGTGTTTTATTGGCAATATTTCCATTGAGACCCCAATATTGACATAATATTGGTTGCAAATATTGGCAAAGTAGGAGCAAAATGTAAACATCCCAATAATGGAGAAATATTTCATGCCAATATTGTTCCAGTGTTCCAATATTGCTCCAAGATGTAGCCAATATTGGTCCAATATTGTTTGGGTAATGGGGGTACATCAAATTTTTAAAATAAGTCACTGACATTCTCAAAATTATTGTAGTTGAGAGCCCACACTTATCACTCAGAAACACCCGGGATATAAGGTTAAATCTATGGGGATATTATGTTCAAATATATCGCTCAAATTCTAATATTTTTACATGCTTTTTTGCACAGGATAGCTGAGGGCGATCGACAACTGGGCTAGTTTTTAGCTCACAGGCTATCATAGCCTGAGAGTTTATGTGTCCGTCCGTTCTGTATGTACGTTCGTACGTAACGCCATAACTAATGATAAAAATATCGGATCAACTTGAAATTTTGCATATAAGTATATCCTCATAAGGCGCTTTCCTGATTAGTTTTTGGAGTTCATTCGATATGTATAAGAAGAGGAACGGGGGGCTCATGCCCCTCTTCTTAATTGATATAAACGGGATTTTCATGCAGAATTAACAGTTTTTGTTCAAAATTTAGATATATGATCATTCTGATGAGGCAATACCGTGGCTGTTATTAGGTGTTCATTGAATAAGTATAAACAGGGGGAAGGGGGGCTCATGCCGCTCCCCTTAATTGATATAAACGGGATTTTCATGCAGAATTAACAGTTTTCGTTCAAAATTTAGATATAGGATCATTCTGATGAGGTGATTCCGTGACTGTTATTAGGAGTTCACTGAATAAGTATAAACAGGTGGAACGGGGGTTCTAATGCCCCTCCCCTTAATTTTTATAAATGGGTTTTTCAAGCAGAATGTCAGATTTTGTTCAAATCTCTGAATAGTTTTGGAAGTTTAATGGTTAAGTATAAAAGAGGGGGATAACTCCTCTTAAATTATATAACTGCTAAATGGGTTTTTATTAAGAATTATCCGATTTGCTCTGAATTTTGGATGTAGATATTTTATATGATAAAGCATGTCCTTGATAGTTTAGGAGGTTCCATGATTAAGTATAAAAAAGGGGAAAGAGGATAGCTGTTTCCCCTTTTTAATTTTTTTTTCGAACGGAATTAACCCTTGAAAATATAAGGCTGTAATGTACAATTAGTATGCGTAGCCCGTGAGCTCAATGCCATCAGTTTAACTTGGCAATATTCTTTTTATTAATTTTTGTGTTTTGGTTTGAGATTTTTCTTTAAAAAATACTTTACATTTTGAAACCGGTTCTGAATTTGAAACTATGATAATGTAAAAAAATACAATCAAAATTGAAAAGGTAATAATTATTTCCAGTTGTAGATCATTCTCAGTTATCCTATATAAAATAAAATCATGTAAAAATATTAAACTTTAAGCGAGATAATTGAAAATAATGCTCCATAGAATTAACACTATCATACGGGTCTTTTTAAGAGATTCAAATGGTATCTTAATTGACTTTTCATTTTCCCTTACGTTAATACTGTTTTATCTTATCTTTTCGACTTTAACAGAAAACGTAAATTATCCATCGATATTTCTTTAACAGTACTTTTATATAAAAAGACGATTTAAATCCCACGTTAAACGAAACTTCAATTACTTAGTAAACCTTCATCTAGATCTCTATTTACGTCGTTGATAAAGTGAAAAGTCACTGGAGTAAAATGATTACATATTCTCAATAATTCTGTTTTGTGAAGTAAGTTCTTTCGTTATTAAATATACAGGGTGGTTAGTAATTAACGTGAGGTGTTCAGAACCCTCTAGCGAGTAAAGTTTTGGTCGAAACATAACAAAATTTGATCAGCATACATAATAGACCAGGGATTTCGAATTCTTAAAAAATAAATAAAATAAACAAAAAAATTGCCACTAAGGGAAATTTAGCGTTGTTTACTGACTAAAAATGCATTTATTTGCATAAAATCAGTTCTGTGTAGCGATCAAGAGTATAAAAGGAAAGCCTGGGAGAGTTCAGATCTTTGTCAGACCAACGGCTTTGTGATGGCTCTCACCTTAAGGGATCGTACTTTGCTAGTCAAAAAAAGAAAAGAAAAGAAAATAACCTCTAGGGGCAATTTTGGCGCATCAAAAGTGTATTAGTGTAAATGTTGAATGATCAAATACCAACAAATACAGTACAGATCAATTTTATTCTGCTGAGATACTGCCTAAGCGCTGATGGTACCCTGCACATTTTTCATCTCCTGTTCGACAACTTGTTATTAACTAGTTACTTTGCGTCCTTGGCCTTGTTGCCGCGTAGTTTCAAATCAATAACTGATCGTTTGTAAATTTGTTAGCCTCATCGGTCCTTTTCGCAAATTCTTTAATCGGCGAAATTCAGGAAGAGCAGCATTGCAATTCTTATTCTGCTGATAACACAGCTTGACTACCAAAGCATGGTCCCGTATGATGAGAGTTGATAATGATGAGAACTCTCCCAGCCTTTCCTTTTGCACTAATGATCGCTACACAAAACTGATTGTATGCAAATTAATGCATTTTAGTCGATAAACAGCTCTAAAGTTGTCCATAGTGGTGATTTTTTTAATTTCTAATGTAATTTATTTACTTTTAAGCATTCGAAATTCAATGGTGTACTATGCATGCTAATGAAATTTGATTATGTTTCGTCCAATACTTTACTCGCTAGAGGGCTCTGAACACCTCATGTTAATTACTAATCACCCTGTATAAGATAATTATTTCTGCAAGTCATAAACCTGTTTAGAGAAGTATGCCAAATTTTCAATAATGTCACTGATATTCTTGAAGTAAATATAGTGAAATGGCTTTTCATTTTCCTCTTACATTAAATAGTTTTATCTTAGTTTTAATATCTTTAATAGAAAAAAGTAAATGATAGATCAGTAATTATGGAACAACACTTTTACTTGAAAGGATTATTTAAATCCAACGTTAAATAGGACTGCAATTGTTCTGTAAACCTTCATCAAGATATCTATTTACGTCGTTACTAAGGTGAAAATGTACTGGAATAAAACGATTAGATATTCTCAATAATTCTGTTTCGTGAAGTAAATTATTTCGTTTGATTAGAAACATTAAAGTACCTTGTGAAAAATATTAAAGTTTTATCCTTTACATCTATCACCTGTTGTGTCGATGAAATGAATGTCTCATATTAAAATTTAAAGAATTAATTAAATTATTTTAATAGCATCAAAAGTAATTAATAAAAAACAGGATTATCTCAGAGAACTATTTTTATATGGTATTCTCGCCAATATTTTTAAAAAGTATATTTCATTATATACAGGGTGTTTCGCTACCAGACCGACAAACTCTGAGGGGTGATAGTAGACATAGAGACAAACATTATTAAATGGGAAACCATGGGGCGCAAACGTCTTCTGTGAGAGCTAGCGGCCATTAAAGTTTGAGGTCCAAAACTTCAAACGATGATAAAAAACGGAGAAAAGGGTCGATTCGTTTGCAGTTTTCACTAAAATCATTCTTTACATCACGATTTTTTTAGAAAAAAATTTTAAAGGTTACGTGCAAAAATTGTCGATATAGGGCGCTTTAAACTTTAGAGTAACGAACAACTACTTTTTTACCGTTATTTTGTGCATGGAGTTCAAGTTATACTAAAGTTTAGTCTTTAACTTAAATTTTAAGCCCAAAATCGGAAACATTGGTATCGGATAACAAGTGAAAATTGAACTGCGAACAGAGGGGAGAATTTTAAACGCTCATAAACATTGGACAAACTAATCGATATTGTTGCGGTGTGCGTGTAAGTCATTCCCTTGGTAATTATTTTGTTCAAAATGACGTACAGCTTTGATGTCCTCATTTTTTGATAGAGAGCGCTTCCGACACATCTCCGACATTTCAATGGCTTTACTACAAGGTGTTTTACTACCAGAACAACATACTTCCAGGATGTGGTAGGGATGCAAAGACTATTCGGAATCACATAGGAATGTAACTTTGGAAATGCATTTTTTGGGATTTAGTGTTAAAGGAAACAGAGAAAAAAGCAACAGAAACAGCAAAGAAAGAGTAACCCATCAATGTGAAAGAAAACAGTAAATTTAAAGGTTTAACTAGAAAAGGTGTTCAAAATTACGACCAGAAATACTCCGTCAAGTTTGACAGTGGCGGTAGATGGCGCTAAACGGCGCGTGAACAGTGATCATTTTGAAGCTATCGTTCCCGAACCGGTTCCAAAGGTAGCAGAAGGAAGTATTTGAATGATGAACAGCACGATGGGACTCATCGACATTTTACCAATGACGTTTGCTGACACTTCAAAGTAACATATGGATAGCGGTGGATAGGTCGTGATGGCCTGATTCATTGGACTGCCGGATCGCCAGACCGATCATGTATGGACTTCTTCTGCTGGGGTCAAGTAAAAAGTTGGGTGTATGAGACTTCCGCACCATCAGTTGAAGACCTAGCAGCTGATATTTCAGTAGCTGCCAGAAAGCTTTCTGAGATGCCAGGAAACTTTCAAAATCTGAGGAATTCCATGCGAAGCCGCTATCAATCATGCCGGACTATTCTGGTCGTAATTTCGAAAACCTTTTCTAGTAAAACATTTAAATAAACAGTTTTCTATCACATTAACGTGCTTCTCTTTTTCTGCTGTTTCTGTTGCTTTTTTCTCTACTTCCTTTAACCGTAACTCCAATAAATGCATTTCCTAAGTTACATTCCTATGTGATTCCGAGTAGTCTCTGCATCCCTAACACATCCTGGAAGTATGTTGTTCTGGTAGGAAAACACCTATGCGTAATGCCATTGAAATGTCGGAGATGTGTCGGAAGCGCCCTCAATCAAAAAATGAGGATACCAAAGCTGTACGTCATTTTGAATAAAATAATTACCAAGGGAATGATTTACACGCAAACCGCAACAAAATCGATTAGTTTGTCCAATGTTTATGAGCGTTTAAAATTCTCCACTCTGTTCGCAGTTCAATTTTCACTTGTTATCCGATACCAATGTTTCCGATTTTGGGCTTAAAATTTAAGTTAAAGACTAAACTTTAGTATAACTTGAACTCCATGCACAAAATAACGGTAAAAAGTAGTTGTTCGTTACTCTAAAGTCTAAAGCGCCCTCTATCGACAATTTTTGAACATAACCTTTGAAATTTTTTTCTAAGAAAAACATGATATAAAGAATTTTTTAGTGAAAACCGCAAACGAATCGACCCATTTTTTCCCTTTTTATCATCATTTGAAATTTTGGACCTCAAACTTTAATGGCCTCTAGCTCCTACAGAAGACGTTTGCGCCCCATGGTTTCCTATTTAATAATGTTTGTCTCTTTGTCTACTATCACCCCTCAGAGTTTGTCGGTCTGGTAGCGAAACACCCTGTATATACTGACATATGATATTTAAACGTGTATAAAACATTCTGATTTAAGAAAGTGATGCGAGATTGTATAAAAAAAATAGTCATAGCCAGCGACGGGCCTGCAAAAACACATTTTACACATTTCTATTTTATTTTATATACTAACAAAAAATGTAATTTAACAAATTACAATGACCATTTAGAAAATGTTATTTTTAAAGACTAAAATTTTTGACAATTCTATATTTAAAATAACAATAATAATAAACATATTTTTTATGATGATCAAAGTTGACTTACATATGTTACGTACGCCATAGGTTAAACATTAATATATCTTGACCAATAATGTATAAATTATAAATGAAATTTCAATTTTACAATTTTCGGTACTGCAAATTTTGAAACTTCTAAAGATCGCACATTTTCAACTTTGATACTATCGTATACAGAAAAAAGTCCTTTTAAATGCAATTTGTTTGAAAGCTTTATAACAGTTTGTTCCTGAACTATAATTTTTTGTGTTTTTTAATACTTTTTTTTTTTGTTATCGTGGCAACAGAATTATTTCATATCTGGACATTAACCTCCTCAGTGCTGATGACGCCTATAGAAGACACTAAAGAAAATACTTTAACTTTATTTAAATCCTCCAGAATTCGTAAAAATATTTCTAGGCATTTTTGATAAACATATGCATAGCATAACTATCGATAAATAGACTTCTACCTTAATGGAGATGCTTCAGAATAATTTTAAACTAGTTTTTGTTGAATAGAAACCGGACATCACAAGGATTGAGATTTGGTTCAGTTATGCCTAAATCAAGTAAAAAACTTTGTAAAATCACCATAAAATGAAAATAAGGTAGGACGCGTTTCGAGCTACAACAATAACAGCTCGTCATCAGCTACACCGACACGTCTTCCGCAAGGGCACACAGTCTAGGTAAAGTGACTCTGTGTCCTTGCGGAACACGTGTCAGTGTTGCTGATGACGAGCTGTTATTGTTGCAGTTTTTTACTTGATTTATTAATTGTCACCAATATTCGTGGCGTTTTTTCACTATCAGGTATGCTTAGACCGAATAAAAAAAAAAAAATTAAATTAAAAAAAAAAAGAAAGAAAGAAAATCTTACCGAGCAGCACTTTTATACGAAAGGGTTATTTGCAGCTAACGTTAAATAGGATTGCAATTATTTACGAATTTTTTTCCTGATATCTATTTATATCATTGTTAAGCCTTTAAATGCAATTTGTTTGAATGCTGCATCGCAATTTATTTTTGAGTTAAATATTTTTTGGTAGTTTTTAATATTTTATTTTTTGTCATTTTGGCAACAGAAGTATTTCATTTCTGGACATTAAAATTGGACCAATCAAAAAACGAATAAAAACCGGACATAACAAGGATTAAGGTATGGTTCAGATATTTCTAGACCGAATGAAACAACCGTTTCCCAAAATTAAAAAAAAATCGGACACATTACACAGTTTTACACAATATGGTTTTTTACAGACAATGTTAAATAGGATTGCAATTATTTTGCTAAACCTTCTTCCAGATCTCTATTTACATTGTTGCTAAGCTGAAAAGGTACTGAAATAAAACTATTAGCTATTCAAAATAATCCCATTTCACAAAGGTAATCATTTCGTTTAATTATAAATATTTTAAAGTATCTTCTGAAAGCTAGTGAAATTTTATCATCTACAATGAAATGAATGTCATAATGATAAATCAATCTATTATATTAAATTTTAAATAATGAAGATACTTTATTAATTTCAAATGAAATATTAATCTTTTTACGAGAACTTATTTTATATACCCAATTACATTTTTTTTTTCTAAAATGAACCGTTACTTATTTAAATTCACTGCTATTTACTGCACATCATTATCTTATTACGTTTTCTTTAAAAATGAGAAAACAGCGTGAATATTTAGTCTTGGTAGTATCTTACAAGTTGTTAGTGTAGTTAGCGCACATACATATTTTTCAGCTAAAAATAAACTTGAGTTTTACTGATAGTGACAAAATTTTGAGCTTATTTAGTAAGCTTTGTGTGATATAAAAACGGTTTGCAGCGAAAATTGACAAAATGTGCAGAAATGATAACGTAAATAATTTTAATGGCATAAAAAATAGTAATGTGCCTTTGTTGTGTCCATTATTAATAAAAAACTATGAAATATATATTTATTTTATATTATAATACTAGCGGCCTTCGCCCGCTACGCTGGTCGGTTTATCTAAAGAAATCTTGAAGAAGTAGTTAGATAAGGTTCAGACATACATTAAAAAAAAAAAAAAGCAAGTCGATCATTCAAAAAACGTTGGGAAATATCAAATATTTACTGTAATTTTTTTAAGAAAAACAAAGTTTCGAAAAAAAAATTAAATCGAAAAAAAAATTACACTGACATATTAATGCAAGGAAATTTTCCCAGAGAGAAAATTCGCCTTGAATACAATATTTCAAATTCTTTTAATTGCTTATAGGCGTTAATGCCAACATAGTGAAAAAAAATTCCATGCTGGGAATCGAACCCGGGCCATCAGTATGGCGCACTGACGTTCTACCGACTAAACCACATGGAACGACAGCCAGCTTGAAACTTTCTCATACTTAAGTAGACTGGCGAAAACATAACGATAGCGCGTTTTAAAATCGCACAGTGACATCTATTGGATTTTATATGTACTAAAAAACGTTATGTACTAAAAAACGTGAGCAGCGCACCTAATAGTTTCTTTTGTTTCTTTTTGTTACTTTTTTGTCTGTTGTCCGATTTTGATGAAACAAAGCCTATACACTGCCCGGGAGTGTGCATTCTTCATTAGTGAAAACCGCATAAAAATCCATTCAGTAGTTACGAAGATAACCTCGAACAAACAGACAGACAGACAGACAGACAGACAGACAAAAAATTCAAAAAAATTTTTTTTGTGTTTCATTGGTTTTCTTTTATCGCCCTGACTCCATTTTTGTCAATTATCTTCAATGTACAGACACACCGGGTCCTACTGTTTTATTATATGTATAGATAATTTTATTAGTATTTTTAGTATTTTCACAATGCATAAAAGTAAAATAATATAAAACAAATCATAAGCATTATTTTATGTATTTTTTGTGTTCCGCGTGTATCATCAAACTGTATATACAAAAAATGATTTTTTAATTTTATAGCTGTTCAATGTTTATTTTTTATCAGTTTTCTCAACCTAAATCCGTAAATTAAAATTTTAAATGTACGTAAATAAACTGGAGATCTTATGATGATAAGGTTATTATTACGGACATAGACATCACTAAGCTAGTAAATTAAAAAATATGCAAAAATAAGTAATAACGCATTTTGTTTATCTTTATTTAGAAATATATTTTTATGTGCTTACTGCTACTTTCGTTTCACTGTGTCTTACACTCACTAATGATTAAATTCTACTTTTATAAGCATTCAGTTTTTACAAATTTAAATGGACCTTTTAAAAATATGTTTATTTAAAAGTCAAATTATATTACACACAGAGTTAAAAATCCTTGATTACAATAACTATTTATTTTTTAATTGGAGACTTTATTTAATATATCAAAAATTCGAAATTATTCCTAAAGATGACCTTTTAAATGACTGTCTAAAAATTCCGGAACCATATGTTAACCATCTTAAAATCTATATAGTTAATGCATTCATTATGACTTAACATTTTAAAATATAATTTTTGAAAGTATGTTTCAAAGAACTCCATTTAAATTTCAAACCAGCCGGAAGTAATAGGTTTGTTTTGTCTATAATTGATTCTTTCAGATATTTTATGTATAAATTAAAATTATTTCTTTTTATTATAAAACTAAAAATAAAGTTATCGTACACAATTTATAACCTACCACGAAATATCATAAAGTTTCCGCAGCAGTTATTTGGTAAATAGTACTGGAAAATATATTTTTTCCCCAAGAAAATGTAAATTTTTTATCTGAATTTATAGAATAAAAGTTTAAATGCATTTCATAATTATAAAACATTTCATAGAATACATAAAAAAAGATTCTGATACATAAAAATTTTCTTGTATTTCATTTTTTAATAAATCGCACGCAAGATTTTCTTCTTTAGACGTTATTAACTGAAGTTATTGAGGTTAACCCGTAAAAACGGGTTAGGTTCCCTTAGAAACATTTCCAAGGAGGGCATCTCCAAATTCGGGGCTATATACCACGTTTTGCTAATCGTCCGTCATAAATTAAACGAAAACCTAATCAATTATTTTTTACGGTAATTTTGATTCAGCAATTTAAAAAGATATTTATTTTTACAAATATAATTTTTTCATTAAAAGTTACATCATTTTTTCAAAATTTTTTATTTAAATATTTTTAATATTTTTAACTAACATTTTTAAAATGATAAGTCCAAACTAACATTTAGGTTTTTTTTTTATTTAAACGTAAACAAAAACAAATAAAATGAAATTCTACAAATAATACAACGATTTAAAACCACCCCACTTTGTTAATAAATTTTAAATTTAAAAAAATGAGAAGTTTCAGCACTTTATCATTTTGTTTACGAATGACATTTTTATCCATCACAAAAACTTCAAATTTTAACTTAATAAATAAAATCTCTTATAAAATATGTTCCCCTTAAACCTTAAAAAATACTCAGACACTAAAAGTATTTTAACTATACAAAAAATAAACCCCGAGACTATTAATAAATTTTAAATTTGATTAAAAAATGCGATTAGTTTAATACATTCTTTAAAAACCTAACTGTTTTAATTAATAACTCATATATGAGATGTTTCATAAATTAGCCGTTCATTTAAAGTTTAAGGGGAAAAACAATTTTTTTGCCACTAAAGATTTTTTTAATACATTAAAGTTATTTATTAAAAAATGCTAAATTCATGCAATCATTTTTTACAGAAGAAATATGCTTCTTTTAACTGAATCCTTCCGTAAAATAAAAAATAGATCCTTATTATGTAATCAATATTTTTTATCTATCATTTTTAACAATATTTTTTCTATGAAATAAAGAACATTTGAAAAAAAAAATATATATATATAAAGTTGAAGAAAAATAAAATTATTATTTTCATGTTATATTTTATCGAAAGAGTTTTTCGTAAATTTGACATATTTACAAATATGTTAAATTATTTCATTAATTATATTGAACATTATGAATTATATTTTAAAAACAAAATAAAATAATAAATGACTGTTTCAGTAAATCTTAATGGAAACTGTCCGATTTCAATTAAGCCTAATAAATTTTTAAAAATTACACTTTACTTAAAATTATAATGCATTAAATATGTATAAAACAAAAATTTATTTAAATAAAATGAGTTTTTTACGTAAGTTGTTGTTACTGTATTTTATAGCTAATTCACATGAGATAAATTTATCAAAGTTAAAATTGTACCTAAAATGAATATTTTTTTTAAGTTCATTTTTCAAGCTATTTATCACATTACAATATTTGAAAAATAATGAAAAAAAAAGAAAAAAAGAGAAAGAAACTATAAAAAAGGAAAATGCTTCGATAATTTGTGTTGATTAACTACTGGTAACCCAAGGAACAATTATCATGTAATGTTATACAACTTCATATATGATATCAACCTACCATAATGTAATGTGATTTTAAATTCGTGGTTTTTAGATAATAAGTACAAACGCATCAATTATATTGCAACTAATACTAAAAATTATTACACACCAAATGATAAATGTAGAAAAAAATGTAGCTATAGTATTTTAGACCAATATTACCTACGACATATACATAAGGCATTACAACGTTGTATACAGGGTGAATCATAAATATTGAAACAATAGGCTATCGCTTAAATATTGCCCCTAGATCCATTCTTCCAATTGTAAAAATTTATTAAAAAAACGTGGAATATTTGACAAGATAAGTTGCAACTCTATAGGAGGCTCTTTGAAAAAATACGGAAATTAAATATATTTTATACGGCCTCCGTAGGATAAAAATTCCAGTTTGGAAAACTTTCCTTAGCCAGTCATGAATTAGACAGGAAAAAATTGCATCTTCATATCTTCAAAATTCACAGACTTATAACCGTTAAAATAATTCATGACGTTTTAAGGGATTAGACACAAATTGAAATGAGCGCAATTCAAGAAACAATGTTACTTTAACAAATCTTGGAAACATGTAAAAAGTCTTTCTTTTGAGTTAGAATTCTGATTTTTTTCTTTTTTTGTGATGATTAGCCATATAATTTCCTGAGAAAATAACATCCTAAAATTTCTCATAAAATTTATAAAAAATTTCAAATGATTAGTGTTGGTTTAAATGGGATAAATTAAAATAGTTATAACTCGAAAGATTATTTATCGGATTTCAATTTCTTTCATATAATTAAACATCAAGAGCTGATTTTAGTTTTATTTCAAGGTTTTTTTTTCACTATTTATTTTAAACCTATTGAAAATATTTATTAAAAAATATTATAACTTTTAAAAAATCAAGCTTTCAAAAGTAAATATTGTTTTTGGAAATTTACTGAAACAATACTAATGTAAAATAATCAATAAATTTAGCACTCAGAACTACAGGATTTTTATCGTCCATGAGAGGCTGTTAAAAAATCTGACTTTGGGCCCAGGACGGGCCAGGACTGAGACGTTGATTTTGTCTGAAGACTCGCCTGCCGGGCCTAAGGTATTTTTCATACCGGAGGAGACTGCTTCCTTCATACTAGGTCTGCAGTAGACGCAATTTTTAATCACGATCGCTACACAAGTTTATTGAAAGACTGAACAAATACGTGCATAAAATAAGTAAAATTTGGCTCAATTAAAATTTTTAAGAAAAACACATAGCTTAAGAAATCGCCTTTATTTTACAAAAACTTTAAAATTTATTTTTTAAAATAATAGTATATTCAGAGATATTTATTGGTAAAAAATTAAATACAATAAAACCAGTGAAAATATCTACCTATAAAGGAATCCTGTGTTAAATGACAAATGTATTGATTCATACAAAATAAATATACCTGAGAAAAAAAAAACTTCATTTACACCTCCTAAGTAGGGCATTTGTCTATAACTTTTTTTTTCTAAGGGATTCCGTCTTAAAAGGTTTTACTGAATAAAATTTTTCAAAGAGTCCAAGCCATGGAATATGGATTAACGATATTAAAATATAAGTGAAACATACGATATTAAAATATAAGTGAAACATTTACATATAAATACAAATTCATTGATAAAATTAATATATCACAGTTTTTGACGCTTATTTAACAATAAAAATTATAAATATGTAAAACGAAAAGCTATAATAAGTATTTTTGGTCAGAAAATCTCCATATGAAACAATTTTTAACCATACCGAAGTAAAAAAACTATGTAGGAATTCATCACTGAGCCGGTCTATGATTTAAACTATTTTCCAGGCTGGCTTCAGTTATGATTTTAATATTTTTTCCAGGTAGGGCTTATTTTTTTCCGCGTGGATCGGCTTGGGAGCGAAACTAGATTTTTCGACACATCGAAATCTCCAGTGCAATCTCCAACATATTTTGAAAACGAGTTAAGCTTTAAATCAATACGCTGTTTATTTTTATATCCAAATAAGAAACACTGTCTTAAATCGACTTGTAGTAACGGACAATTTGTGGACGAACCTCCATTCAAAATGTGTCAAAAACTCTTCGTATACATGCAAGGTTAAGTGGTGTAAGTCACGAATTTTAGAGAATTGTGGATTTTAATATCTAGATTTTTAAATATGGAGATGAAATTTTTTTTGTTCAATTTATGAATGGATAAGGAATAATTTCTTATTGGGGAATTTAGACCTACGGGAACCGTATAAAAATTAAATTTTCATATTTTTTCAAATAGAGTCCCGGAGTTGCAACTTTTCTTATCACAAACTTTATCTTTTTTATGATTTTTTGAAGTTGGAAGTATTGGGTATAGAGCCAATATTTAAGAAGGTAACCTATTGTTTCAATATTTATGACTCATCCTGTATAAAAACATATTTGTATGCGATTAAATTAAATTTTCACAACATGAGAATAAAATATTGAAAAAAAAAAGTTTTTGAAATACAAATATAAAATGAATTAAATAGTTTCACAACTACCTCTTTTTTATGATTCGAGAAAGAAAATTAGCAAACTGTTTTATTATTTTTTTATGATATCCCTATGTAACATCTCCCATTTTAGCATATATTACCAAAACTTTTTAACGAATTTGGTCCCATTGTCTAAACTTAGAGTCTGTATTCTATTTTATTAAAGAAGTTGAAGACAATTTTGTCAGAGTGTAAGGGGTTAATTTTGAGTATTAGAGTAAGTATATATGAAAGTGCAATTAATTAGATTTATTATTTGATAGTTTCGTGTATTGTATTTGGATTTTCATGGTGTAATACAATATTTGCTGAAATGTAAATAACTTCCATTGATTTATTTTAAGTTGTTTAGCTGGTAATGTTTTTTGTTCTAATAATTTTATAATAAGATTTCAGCAAATTGAATAGATTGTATTAATAAGTAAATAATTTATTAATTCTAATTAAATTGCTAAACAATGGTAGCTAAATGAATATCAATATATTGTGTAATTCGTTAACGGAGTGTGAGAAATATATTGTAGTATCATATGAAAGAGTATGAAAGTATTTCTATGTAAAGGATACGTATAGAAATTATATTATTGTATATAAAACAATTATTGGTTGGTAAATACTTAACATTGATTATAAGTATAAAGTAAAATTTTATGAAAGAAAAGTAATAATGAGTAAATAATATGTATTGATTTTAATTAATTCTATTATTGGATAAGGGTCAAAAGAATAAGCTACTATAGCATAAAATAAAACAACTTTTACTTTATTAATTTTATACAAGAACAATATAGCATTTTTTAGATATAATAAACTTAATCAGTGTAACAAGTTAGTTTTTTAATGAAATCTGAATTTAAATAAAAGTCTCTTTCAAATGCAAATAGAAGCCTAATAAGCACCTTTTCACACCCATGTGATTTATTTATTAATTTCTTTTATTAAATAAACATGAAGATAAATCGAAGCATTACTTACTGAAAAACAAATACATTTTCCGTTATCTCTAAGATTTGCATGCATAATTGTTCACCACAATTTTATTTTTATAATTCATTATTATTAATCATTTAATAGAATAATTTTCTTATTATAGAAGGAAACTTTTTCATTCATTTTTCATTCATTTCATTCATTTTTTCATCACTTTTTCATTCATCACAGTAATTTATATCTTTTAGTAACAAAGTATTTAAAAATAATAAATTCATACTTTAAGGAATTATAAGGTATAAGAATTATGGAAAATTAAAGATATTTTTAAGTAGTTAATCATTTCTTTAAAGGAAAAAAAAGGTTTCAGAAAGCTTCCTAAAATTTATTCAGATTTAAAAAAAAAATTCTAGCATTAATTCCAGTATAACATCTAGTATTAATAAACAATGCCTTCGAATAATTATGAAAGTAAAAACAGAATAGATAGTGTTTAAAGTACATTATCTACATATTTACTTGAGAAAATTTCTTTGAAAGCGTTTTATTATTTACTTGGTATACTGTTTTAAGAAAAATTTCAAGACCGCAGTATAAAAGATTTTCTCGATTACTCTTCATTAAATGTTCAAAAAAAATTTTCTTATCAAATGTAAAATAAATGGAGAGAAAATTGTAGAGCATTCAAAGAGAAAACAGCTTTAATCTTTTATGCAATACTTTTCAAAATATATTCTATTCATAAGCAAAAATTATGTAGTAAAAAAGACGCAAGCTCATTGCTAATCCTGCTAAAAAAAATAGTTTGTATTATATTTTATATATTTCTTCATTAAAAACATTAACCAAGTGTTTATGTATTTTAAAATTTTTATAAAGCTTATTATAAAATCTGTTTTTTTTTTTTTTTTACTTTTTTGGAATATAAAATTATTTTAATGGAAAAATGATCATCGTTGTATATACTTCTTTATTTAAAAAAAATAAGTGTTTTTGTGCTTTAAGAATTTTATAAGTCTGGTTATAATATTGTAATACAAAAAAATGTTTAAAAAATATATATAAATAATGGAAAATAATCATCGTTGCAAAATTAAATGTATTTATTAATTAGGTAACTGTGATTTATTCATGCATATAAAATGGATTTTTAGCACGATTTTGGTGATTGGAAAAATATTTTGTCAGATCAAACTGCCATATTCCTATTATGCTACATTAATATATTCAAGAAAAAGAACTTATCATTTTTTTTTCTTTACATTGGCTATATATTAGACAGAACCGAAAAAATTCAAAAATTGTTTTTCCAAATCTTAATACCGAGGAAAAAGAACGAATTGAGGGGACTAAAATTCGTAAAAATTAAAATGAAATTCGGCTTATTCTTATTGCGAATTTTCAGTAAAGTTTCCAGAAATGTAAAAAAAAAAATCAAATCTTTATTAATATTTTTCTTAATTAGCCTCTTCAAGAACATAATAGTGGATATTCGTACACATTTATAGAAACAAAACATCATATTCAAAGAATCCATCAACATCTTCCAGTCGCGTATATGCTCTAAAAAGTGCCGAAAAATTGTAAAAATCACATTCTTACAATAATATGATATGTTACTTAGCTTGTCAAATTTTAAATGTAACAGCTTTAATCGGAACTCGCTCGAACCGATAACGGTGTTAGTGTTTTTTTATGACGGCCGATTACCTGCAATAGGGATATGGGCCTCAGAGGAAGTGCTATCCGTGGACTTTTTTTAAGGGATCCTAAACCGTATTTACACAAAATTATCCATATTGAAGGTTAGAAGAAAACTCCAAACAATTAGGCCAACGGGCGAGACTGAGTTCGAACCCAACACATCCCATCTACCAGTTTCGAGAGCATGACCTCTCGGCCACTTGTAAATCATCAAACCGACAACGATTTAGAAGAAGAAATTAAATAATAGTAATAAAAATTGTTCAATTATGTTAAGTTATTCCGATCGGGCAACACCTGTAAAATCAAAAAATAATAATAATCACGCTAATATTGTGACAACACGTTATAGAAAGATGCCGCTCATTCTGTAGCTACAGAAAAAAAGGAAAGCACAATTCCCTAACTCAACGACCTCATTCAGTTTACATCAGCCATATAACTCCAATTCTGGAAGTTCTGAAAATATTATCAGTTCTATTATTTCTTAGGGATTTTTCTTTTAAAAACTTAGATGTCACAGAATAAGATTAATATTAACACATGTCGGAAAAATTATCTGATATAAATTTGGTGAAAACGTTAGAAAACGCAATTTGCCTTCTACACTGTTAAAAATCTTATCCTAGTTTGAACCAAATTCTGGTGCGCAATTGCTGCCTCTATAAGTTGGTGAAACCTTGAACCAACATTTGAAGCTCCTACTAAAGCGTAGCTCCAATAGTTGGAACGAGATTGAAATAGGAAGCTCCAAATTCTAGTACATGATTTCACCATATTATGTTCGCAGCTACTGAGCACCAATATTTGGTTCAAATTAGGACAATTTTTTTAACAGTGTACACTTTAATAAACTGCCTTTCAGACATCTGCTTGGTACGTTCACGGTAAATCAACGGGTCCAAATTCTTTAAGAAGGCAAATTGTTGAAAAGCTAAATGGCAGCAAAAAGCGTACAATGAATTAGCTTCAGGATTAACCTTCAAATACACACAAAACACATTGCGTAAGGATCAGCAATATCTGTTGAATTTTTCAATGGCAATAAAGGCTGGATACTGTAAGGATGAATTCGCTGTATGAGATTCTGTTCCCCTGTCACACTCGAGGTAGTTGACAATAGCCAATCGAACTCTCTTACTTAAGTAAAGAAAGCCCTACACCTGAACTTCAAGAAATATTGGTACTTAATTTGAAATCATACGAGCCCTTATGATTTAGTATTAAAACGGGCAAATTCTTTACAGATAGACCAAACTTGTGTACAAAGTTTATGCAACCTTTTTACTGGCGTAAAGATTGAGGTGTTGTTGTTTGTAAAATAAATAATTTTTTCGCACATTCCGACGCCGAATTCATATAAGCTCTGAAAAAATTTAATTTATTACACTGACAAATAAATATAAATCTGGCATCTAGAATCTAAATTGTGGCTCTAGAAAAAACTGTTCTATCATCCTTTTGTATTCTAGTTTACTTTGCTATTGGGTTCGAGAGACTCTTACTGTAATAAGAGTTTTCCTCTATTTTCATTGTCAAATTTATTTAAAAAATTCTGCAAATAGATGCGAATACAAGAAGTTTGACTTATTAAATATAATTCTAGTTTATGAGAACATTGATAATTTTTTGATACTGAAATGGTTCTATATTGTTTTTTTTCTTCTAGAAAACAAGAGATTAGAAATTCTAGATCTTTTCGTCTATTCAGCTTAGTTGTGCATCCTGTTCGCTTAGTTCAGTATTTCTAGTTTTGGGATTCAGAAATTAGATTAACTATTCTTTTTAAGTTAAGGCGTTATGTATATTTTTAGCGTAATTGTGAATATTACGAATTTTCCAAATAGCCTATACAGAGTTAAAATTTTCGCTTATTGTCTAACTGAACGCCATACACAGTACTAAAAATACGTTGTTTATAATCTTATATTCAATTATACAAGCTAATTATAAAATACAGAAGATTTTAGTAATAATTAAAAATAAGCATTGAGAAATAAAAAGTTCAGTTTTTTTAAAAAAAGTTCAGGAAGTCTAAAAAATTTGTTTGGATACTTAAATTTTTTTAATAAGTTCCAAAATTTATTTTTAAAAGTTTCTCAAACTGACACAATATATGTATTTTTTTTTTTTTTTTTTTTTTTTTTTTTTTTTTTTTTATTGTAGCACAAATTATTTCTTTCAGTTTCTCTAGAAAAAAGAGTTCTTCATAAATGTATTTATTTTAAAGAAGTAAATATATTTAAGTTTATTAATTTTTCGTTTGTTTGTTTTCCTTGCTTGTTTTTTGCTGAAAATTTTATCTTTTTTTTAACACAAAAGGTTTTTTTTAATTATTTATTTTAAAGTTTTAATAACAACTATCTGAGTTTTTTATTGATAAATATAAGAGGAACGCATTAATCTTGTAAAGTTTTTATTTATTTATTTGTTTAACATTTACCAAATATCTAAAATAATAACATCAGCAATTTTTAACATTAGAAGTTTTATTATGTGATAAAAACCAAATTTGAATTTTAAGTTAATTTTTTGTACAAATAATAATTTTTGTTTATTTTACAACAAAGAAAATAGATAAATATCTATTATAAAGGACGCACATTCAGAGTTTTTTTTATGATTATTCTATTAAAGATCTTGAAAAGAATATCATTAACTAAACTTATTTCATTCTAGATAAAGTATTTGTTTCTTGCTTTTTTTAATTAATTTTAATACTTTTAATCTTAATTTAAAAGTATTTCTGAATTCGGTTTAACTGACTGTCGTTTGTCTGTCCGTGCTCTAACTCTCAATAAATAAAGTTAGTTAATGTGTGGAATGCTAGTAGAAATTTAGTTATTTTTCTTTTTTAAGCGCCTGTTAGGTATAATATTCAACTTCAGCAATTTAAACAGTAGACGGAAACATAAGGAGAAAATCATATGATAAGCACAAAGTTTATTGTGTGTATGATTATTCTATTATAGACTTTGAAAGGAATAATAGTATCTAAACTTATTTTATTCTAGGAAAAAAGTATTTGTTTCTTGTTTTATTAATTAATTTTAATACTTTTAATCTTAATTTTAAAGTATTTCTGAATTTGGTTTATCTGGCTACTTGTCTTCCATCAGCCGACTGTCTTCTGTCTGACCGTGCTCTAACTCTCATATAAATATACTTAGTTAATGTGCGGAATGCTAGCGGAAATTTACTTAAGAAAAAAAAATCGCCCGTTAGGTAAAATATTCAGCTTCACCAATTTAGATAATAGACGGAAACATACATCGAAAATTATATGATAAACACAAAGATATACTATAATTGATTGTATATGATAATGGTAGAACGCAGACAGATAGACTGGCTGTTAAATCTAAGCTACACAGGATTTTCAACTGTGCCGGAAAGGGTTAGAAACATAAAAAAACGAAGCAAGTAAAAAAATGTTTAGCAAATAAACATAAATTTATTTAGAACTATTTTAATGTATTCTACACGCATGTGTTTATTTATGCATACATTTAAATATAAAATTGCATTATGTAAATACTTTCTATTATTATGTAAAATAGAGTATACGTAACAATCTAGCACATGTTGGCGCATATTGCGAAAATGGCGAACGTGATAGAATTGAAATATTATTTTCTTAATAAGTATTTAGAAAATATAATATTCTTTATTTTTACAACTATACCAAAAACTCATCAAAAGCAGCGGGATAAAAATTTTAAGTTGGATTTTTACTGTAATTTAGTCTTTGTGGATGAAATGATTGATAAATTCAACATCTACTTGCTCCCTGAGGCCGAGTTAGCCACTATTTATAGATACTATTTATTTAATTATTTGTGATGGGGGGGGGTTGGGGCTAAGCGTATAAAACATAAATATCATTTTAATATTTAAATAACTTTTCAGTCTTTCACAAATTCATATTAATTTTAAGTAGAAAATTTAGATAATTCTTTTTAATGAAGTACGTGAAACATTTCGGACAATTTACTCATAAATATTATATGTAGTTTGAGTTATATGTTACGTGTAATGGCTTTTCTTTTAAACCAATCTCGTCTTATGGTTTAACAAGGTTACGCTACAATTTCAATATTAAGGTATAGATCATTTGTCTGCACTACAAAAAATATCAGAATATATTACAGTAAAACTGGTTCACTTTCACATTTGAATATATATTTTGCATAAAATACTGATATATTTTATAATGAAATTCAGTAGTCAAGCAATATTATTGCATTTTTAGTCGTACTTAAAACTCACTTATATAATTATAAATACTTAGTAAATTGCTGCTTCTATGATGCACATTAAATATAGTTCCTTGCGTTAAAGAGCAATTTAACTGGATATTTAGACGACTTAATCTTACCTTTCCAATATTAGCAAAATAATTTACATACTCAAAATATCATTTGAAACATAAAAGTTACCTGTAAAATGTTTTGCAGCTCATATTTAAGATTCAGAAGTTTATGCATTTTATAGGTAGATTAAAATTCAAATCGCAAATATGTTTTGAGAAATGCACAAATATTTCAAAATCACTCACAAGTGTTCTTGCAATTACTGTATAGGTATAGTACCGCTTATTTATTGCATATAATTTCGTTTTATGTGAATCAGTATTATTTTATATCACAATACATTAATATTAACGTTTAGATATTAATAGAAAGAGTAAATGTAATGTAAATATTTATTTAAAACTATATTTTCCGAAAAGGATTATTTCTAAATTTGTCAATGCAATGGACTACTAAATTTGCACTTAGTTTTTCATTTACGCCATTACTATTTAGATGTGTTAACAAAAAGGATTGATTATTCATATTACTCTAATTTTTATCACAATACTATCCTGTTCTGTGAAAAAATCTTCAAATGACTTTTCAAAACGATTAAATTTAATCATTAAAGATTATTTTCAAATTTATCTGAGATGAATGGAACAAACAAACAAAGAGATTTTTTTACGGAATCGAACAAAATAAAATAAAATAATTAATTCTGAAAGTTTTTTTTTCAATAATAACGTCGCTTAAAAACATTCCGTTCTTTAAAATACATTCTTAATGTATATATATACATATATATACATATATATATATATGTAATAATATGTCGATTTACTTGAAAATAAAAACAGGTTTGTTTGAAATAATATATCCATTACCGTGGAATAACATCTTTGCTGTAAAACTAAGTCGATTTACTTGAAATAATATACAGGCTTCTTGAAATAGGATATTTAGATATATATTCTCGTAGAATAACACCTGTCTTTTTATCAATGTTGGTTTAGCAGCCGTAGTTGGAAGCAATGGAGTTGTGTTTTATGGGAGTTTCTCCAGTAAAAATGCAAAAAAATCAGTTTTTAGTCCTTTATTATTTTTGAACACGAACATCAGTTATTCCACACCTCTCCTGTCTCCCAAATTCCAAATAGACAACTTGCTCTAAACCTGCATCATCTCAAACATTCTAAATTTTTCCGAAGATGAGAGGGGAATCCTGGCATTTGAAAGGTCAAAAGCATTCTGACGCTCTTCCAAAGTAAAATGACTCTTTCAAAATTCCAAGCCAATCTAGCCCCTGTCTTTTTTACGTAAGGCTTTTAAAGATCCATTTATATCGTTTTCAACGTAAAGATAATCCAACCCGCTATCTCCCATTGGCCGGTAGGCGTGACTAGATGCACGGATTCCTTACCGAATCGGGTAATAGCGTAATTTTCCACGCGAAAAAACGAAAGAATACCTAGCAGACGATTCATTAAATAATAAAACAAAATTAAAGTTTCGATAAATGTTTTTTTAATTCTAAAAAGGAAAATGAATTTCTGCACTGAATTTAAGATTTCGCAATAAGATATTGGCATTCAAGAAACATTCTAGCTCTTTTTAAGAAAATAATCAATAGATTATGCTAAGTTAAATAAAATAAAATAAAAGAGCTTTAGCCATGAAAAATATTATATATCACGGAAACTGAGAAAAAAAAGTATGTTCCATAAAACGTTAGAATAAAACTCAGGGCGGGCAAAATGGCGAAATTGTTTTTTATTTTTTACATATACATATATATATACATATATATCAAATACACATTTATGTTTACCTTTTGAAACTTATTAAATCTTTATGATTTACTTACTTTGTTCTTGTACACTACATATCATTTGTAAGGCTCTACCATTTACACCGGGAGGAGGTGGTTCAACTGAGTCACCTTATTGAGTTTGACGCTGAAATTCCAGAATAGTTAAAATTCAATTCTCATATTAAAACGCAATCAGTGTGCTAAGGAATTGATAATTGTAAAATAATTCTTAAACTATTATTATTTAACTATCGAAAAACTCAAAATAAAATAAATAAAATTGTGTAGAACTTCAATTAATCGATACGTCATGATTCGTATGTTTTTCGGATAAGAGAATTTTCACTGTACTGATATGCACCAATGTATTATAAACACTTGAAAACAACGTTCATTTTTCATCAACGGTTTTCTTAAAACCTTAAGTGTTATAAAAAATATTGGGATGTTTTAACTAATGTATTAAAAATAAATTTACTTATTGCATCCATTATATGAATAGATTTTTTAAAAGTCACATCTGAAATTATGTATCTCAAAGAAAACAAGATTTCTCAAAAGCTTAAATTTATAAAAAAAAATAATCCGATGTGGAACTTTAAAAAATTTTAAAAAAGTGAAGCTGTTATAAGTAAAGGTTATTTTCTGTTAGATTGTGTTTAGAAATTTTGCATAGTCTGTGCTTAGCGCATGATTTTTCTTTTTGTTTTCATTACAATACGATAAATTTAAATACCTAATACTTTCGAGCTCTTCATCAGGGTTAAAAACAAAAAGTTGGCAACCAAATTTGAATTTTTCAAATTATTTTTATTAAAAATATTAATGCGATTTTCACAATAACAAAGGTTTAATTAATTAATCAACTTTGTATACACATCGTGAGAAATGTATATCAGTTCATGTTTTACGTTTATATGATTTAAGCTCTTAATACAGTCTTTCAGCTATTTATATTTGTTTTCGATACTAAGAGGATTAGAAAAATGTTAGATTAAATAAACTATTTAAAATCTTAAAAATAATATTTAAAGTACAATGAATAATTGTAAGAAAACTTTAAAATCCAATAAAAATGGTTTTTAAATTCTCTCATAAGATTTAAATTTTAATTTTTTAAAGACATGCAACATAAAAGCATAAAGAGCGTATTTAAAGGGGCATCTATTTTTGAAGGAAAAATAACAAATACTAATAATCACTTAATTTAGTGTATTGTTAACTAATATAAAAGTATTCAAGATGAAAGAAGTAAATAATAATCACTATTATAATAATAAGAATTAAAATATCTTTTTCGCCTACTTTTGAAACATACTTTTTGCACATTAATCTTTTAAAGCATGCATTCTCTTTTGCTGCTAAAGAAGAACAATTTATAACAATAATTATTAGCATAATGTGAAAGAAATCTAAGAAAAAAAAAAGAAAAAAAAGTAGAATAAATAGCAAATGTTCAGACGACATATTCAGTATACCATTAATGGATTCTGAATACAATAAATGAAAATAAAACGATAAAGAGATAAGAAAAAAGAAAAAAAGAAAAAAATCCTGTAAAAATTTCCGTCCATCCAGCAGCTTTAAGCTGAGTTAAAAACCAAAAAAACCTTTTTTAAGATTCGTGATAATTTCTAAATTAACTTCCATCTTTCTAAAAATTATCAAAGGAAAATTAGAACTTTTAACAAAAATGATAATATACCAATTTCTAATGTTCAAGTATTGAGCAATATATTGTATTCTCCCCTTTATACTTAGCCAATAAACCAACCAAAACTATTAAAAAAGCGCCTTATCAGAATAAACATCCAAAATTGAGGCAAATCAATAACTTCTGCGTGAAAAAGCCATTTACCTAAATTATGGGGGGGTTAACACCATTGTTCCCTACCTTTATACAACATATACACATCAGCAACTAATCATGGAAGTGCAGAATGTTCCTATACCTTAAATGCGAATGAAAAATGCTAATTATGCATAAACACACATTTATTTATTTTAAGGGGAGAAGTGTGAATTAGCCTCCCATTCTTACCCCCCCCCCCTTTATTCTTTTCCAATAAACTCACAAAACTAATCAGAAAATCGTTTAGTTAAACTAGTTTGGTCTAGGAAAATCTAGTTTGCCTTATGGGCCTTAGGATAGATTAGTCTGGCCTAGGAAAAACTAGTTTCTCCTATAAGAATAAGGATAGACTACTTAGGTCCGAAATCGGGATCGGTCGGTAACATATATTAACTTACCTATATATATATATATATATATTACTTAACTTGCATCAGTCGACAGATCAGAAACAGTGCTCTTCAAAAGTATATGAATGCACATTTGGCTATGGACCTTATTTCCTAAATAACGAAGATTTGTTAAAAATCTCAAGAAGTTTTGGAAAGTGTTTTATAATCTATGCTTAACGCACGATTTTTCATAGTTGTTATATTCAAACACGGTATTTTTAATGCTTCTATAAAATATGATATTTTCTTTGTGATAATAAGGTTTTTTAGTTTTTCATGTTAAATTCATAATTCAGATAACTACAGCTTGTAGACTTAGTATCGAATAAAGCTCTTGGTAAATACTAATAATAAATTGAAACGAAAAAAAAGAATACTTGCAGTAAAAGGTTTTCCAAATATTATACAAACTTTAGTTAAAGGAATCATATTTTAAAGTCTTGCTAATCCTTACTCTGTTTATAATAGAGTTAAAATTTTATATGACACCAGATACTTTCTTCTCGTTTAAAATAGTGATTTTTTTACAGATATGATTTCTTTGAAAGTATTGTAAGCTTTATTTGCTATATTATATCAGAGAACGCATGAAAAACACAATATAATAGTTTTCTTCAAAAATTCTACACAAACGAACCAAATGAAAATACCTCATAAAATAAAAAAAAAGTACAAGCAGAAAATAGAACGGCATTAAAAGATTACCTATAAAAGAGAACTTTTAATCCTTAATGCAGTCCATTGAAAAGATTTTTCATTTTTGTGTGAAAGTTATGTAATAAAGAATGGTGCATATCTGTTGTTATTCCAGCTGTATAAACTCCAGCTATTTAACAGTTTTATATTATTTGACTTTTTAAATTTTTTTTTCGTTATTTTTTTAAAAAGTAGATGAAAAGGCTTTAAAAAAATATAGGTGTTATTTTTAAGTGCATTCGTAATTATGCAAATACGAACCACCTATAGTCGTCGTTCAATCCGTTCGTCCGTCTGTCTGTCCGTCCGCATATAACAGAGCAAAAACTACCGGACCAAATCATTTGAAATTTAAAATATATAATTATTACATAATTTTGTCGAGGCGTTTCGACTCTTACGAAAATCGGACATATAATTTAAGTACAGGGACAATCAAAATTATTCCGTTACATTATAGCCAACGGGAAAAATTGTTTCAAGTACATTTTAATGATGTTACACACTTTCAAACATAATAAAATTGCTATGCATCTATGAAGTATAGACTAAAATACACATTCTGTACAATCTGTGGTGCAAAGAACATTTTTTATGAATTTAGAGGGACACACAAAAGTATCCCATTGCAAAATATTACATGGGAAACACTGTTTAGTTGCCTTTTAATTACATTAAATATTTCACATTTTATGACATTGATATACGTTTCTGAGGTTGCTGCAAACTACTTCGTACACAATAGAAAGCAGATAGTATTTAGAGGGACACACAAAAAATTTCGGCTACTTTACTGTATCCGAAGTACTGTGTTACTATTTAAAGAAGATCTCAATATTTTTAAAACTTCTTTATAGTATAAACGTATCTCATTTAACAATAATGACGTGCAAGTTCCGACTTATTATTCTTTAGAAATAATTCAGAATTTTTTTTAATTAAAGAAACTCGTTTTTGTTATATTTAGAAACTTTTAGAAGATTGAAAGTTTAACA
Source organism: Maratus speculifer (assembly GCA_964019185.1). Classification (NCBI taxonomy): domain Eukaryota; kingdom Metazoa; phylum Arthropoda; class Arachnida; order Araneae; family Salticidae; genus Maratus; species Maratus speculifer. The sequence goes on along the minus strand of OZ025295.1, from coordinate 254,517,084 downwards.
CTTTACTGCACACTTAAAAAAAAATATGAAAAAAATTTATTTGAAATTAATATATCGGTCTAATACTTGGAAAAATTGTAAAAAAAAACGAATGTAAGAATTTCAGCAGATAATTGATAATTTATATATATATATATATATATATATATATATATATATTAATATTTTTAAATAGTCAGTAAAGATAATCTACAAAATCTTCCGTTAATAGCTTAATCGACATTTCGCTTGTTTATGAAGAACAAATTAACCCCACGAATGGCTGAGAGCGTGTGTTCTCGAAGCTGGTAGACGACAGGGTGCTGGGTTCTAAACCAATCGAGACCCGTCGTCCCCATCGTTCGGAGTTTTCATGGGTTTATTCTAATCTTGGGAAACTTTGCGTAAATACGATTTAGGTACCATTACAAATATCCTCCTCACGAAAGGCACTTCCCCTAGGGTCAATATCACTTGTGCAGATAATCGACCATTACAAAAGAAACCAAATGAAACTGAAGAACAAATTTTATTTTATTCTAGTACAGACATCTGACACGGACAAAATAAGTGATATTATTTCTTTGAATTTTTGCTGATCAGGGCCAGTGATTATATTGGCCAAATTCATGGATCACAACGAACACTCTTGCGTTTTTAGAAATGTGTCAGGTATGGCACTTGATGCTGTAAAAGGCTAATACTTGGTTTCTTGTATACATAAAAAGATATAGTATATCCATGCACAATATGTGCATTTTTTTTTCAAAATTGTTGTGTCGTGTTCTATATGCAAGAAATAATAGTACTTTATATGCATTTTTTTTTTTTTTTTTTTTTTTTTTTATAATTCAAGCAAGTATGGGATCGGTTATTACTTACTTTATCTCTGTCAATCGTAATGGTTCCATATGAGAAATGATAATAATTACATTATAAATCTTAAATTTACAAATATATATATGAATATTTAAACAAATCTAATTTATGAAGAGATAATATCTCTAGCATGCAGCACAATAATAAAATTATTTTATAATGGGTTCTCATTAATCACGAAAAATAATTGTTTGATTTTTTTTTACTGTGTAAAAATTAATTCATTTATGGGTTAAATATTTCAAAACAGCGTTTCTATTGAAAGAAAAGTACGCATTTCAATAACTTTATTTTTATTATATTAACCCGAACCAAATATTTCAATAAAATGGTTTAAAAGTTATATATTTTAAACTTCTATTTTCTTTTTATTGCTTAGTTTTATTTATATTATCCTTAGATTCTAAACATTATTAAATACATTTTCTTATTTTCTTACTGAAGTAAATGAATACTATTAATGATTGCGCTAAGTATTCTTAATTGCATGCATTATTTTTCTGCAATGTAAACTTCTGTACTGTTGATTTTTTTCTGGTTCAAAATTTAAAAACTCATTAATTTAAAACTGAATGCGTGCAATTCAATTACATGACATTGCGGTGGATTTGAATTATACTTAATACATTATATTATGTCATGCTTCAGCCGTCTCTAGTATTCCGATAGAGCAATGTTAAATACGCAAGCTTCACTTCACTTCACTGAGTGTTATCAACATGGACACTTTCCACCTTATAAGTATTACTCCAACATAGGTCACGTACAAGTTTGCTTTATGTGCCATATTACGTAACTTACTGCACTGAAAGCATAAATTATTATACCATACATCCTTATCTCTACAAGTTATAACTAAAATTCTGTATTTTATGTTATTAATTTAAAATGTAATGAAAAAATATGTAAATGCTATGATTAGATTGTGACATTTTATCGTGTGCATTAAAAACATATTTTTACAATTTTTTTGAATGGAATATCAAGTTACACTAATTACTAAAAAATCACGGTTTTGAGCCTTAAGCACTTATTGGACTTTTTTATTTATTTATTTGTTTATTTGGTAGCTGTTTTGTTAAAAAAAAATATTTACAATCTCTATATCGGTCTAATCTATCTATTCTAAAATATATATTTTTGCATTTACCCTTATTTCAGAATATCATTTAAGGGTAATTTGTTGATCTCATTTTTTTTATTTGTCACTATTTTATTATTTTTTATTAAATAATCAAAATTAATTAATATAAAAGGCGTAAGTCACTTTAAATGAGATTAATATCAAGGATTTTTGATTACTAGGAAAAATATACAAAGAATACTGCCCAGTTAAACTGATGGCATTGAGCTCACAGGCTACGCATACTAATTGTACATTACAGCTTTATGTTTTCAAGGGTTAATTCCGTTCAAAAATAAATTAAATTAGGGGAAATAGCTTCCCCTTTTTCTTTTTTTATACTTAATCATTGAACCCCCAAAACTAACCAGGGACATGCCTTATCATATAAAAAATCTATATCCAAAATTCAGAGCAAATCCGAAAATTCTTAATAAAAACCCATTTATCTAATTTAAGAGGAGTTATCCCTCTCATTTATACTTAACCATTAAACTTCCGAAAGTATTCAGAGATTTGAACGAAATCTGACAATTTTGCATGAAAAACCCATTTATATAAATTAAGGGGAGGGGCATTATAATCCCCATTCCCCCGGTTTGTATTTATCTACTGAACACCTAATACCAATTACGGTTGAGCCACATCAGAAAGATCCTATATCTAAATTTTGAACGAAAATTGATAATTCTGCATGAAAAACTCATTTATATCTATTAAGGGGAGGGGCATGACAACCTGTTTCCCCTCTTATACATATCGAATGAACTCCAAAATCTAATCAGGGAAGCGCCTTATCAGGATATACCTATATACAAAATTTCAATTGAATAGGATACTTTTATCATGCGTTATAGCGTTACGCACGTACGAACAAACGTACATAGTACATACAGAACGGGCGGGCACATAAGCTCTTAGGCTATGATAGCCTGTGAGCTAAAAACAGTAACTAATGCTGTCAACGCCGCTGACAATACATTTTTTGTGACCTAGGGTATTTCTTACGATATTAAAAAAACAAACGGCACAGAAAAACATTAAAATTGGTGGTATTATAAAGAAATGTTTAATAAATACGATGATTTAGATGATTTAGAAATACTTAATAGGCTTATTGTTATATCTAACAGAGGTACAGAATTTTTTCAATGGCTTTAAACCCTTCAAGATGCGTGGTTCATTTTTAAAACACATAATTTTAATTTTTAAATACACCACTTGCACCAGAAAATAGTGAAAACTTTTTGTACTTCTGTGTTTTATGTTTTGTTCGTCTTGTTGTGTTAAAAGTAAAAATTAAAAAAAAAAAACTTTCAAAATTAATATTTTTTTTTATGTTTATTAAACTTGATATTTCTTTACATTATTCTTGCATTTAATCTTCTACTCTCCCTAGAAATACCAGACCACGCGGTCGACGAGCTCTTCTACGATTTGTTTTCCCTTTATCCTTGCGTTTTTGTATATAGTTAGAATTCTCCTCATTGTAAATATTGTAAATGTTTTTTCTTACCATGGAAATCCTTTTTTTTTAATGTTAAAGTTATTTTTATCTCTTCTTTTCTTATATCTTTTCCTAATTATACTGTTTTTTGAATACTTTTTTCTGTTAGAGTTAAATATGTGATCTCTGTAAAGGGTATTTTTTTACATTGGGGCGTTTTTCCCTGCGGTAACTTTTTCACCTTTGTGGACTGGCTAGCTCAGTTTGAGAATAAACTGGACATTATTTTCTTTTCTTTGTCTTTTTTTCATTTTTTATGTATTATGTTAAGTTTTAAATATTTGATATATCTTTTTTCTATGGCCACCAGCCACGTTTAAAGAACTTTATGGCTCCCATTGCATTGAAAATCACTCTACCTAGATATCCTGGATGTAAAGTTGCACAACAACTAAGAAGTCCAAGAGACAGACTACATTGTTCAACACTGTTTCATTGTATTTATATTTAATAAAAAAACTTCTCAATGCTACTTTCTGGTGACAATGGGACATTTAGAAATTTAAATCAAGTGTTCCCACAGATCTTGAAATGTTTAAAACCATCAGCATTGGAAAACTCCAATATCTCTTTAAGATATTACAAGAAATATATCAGGTATTTCATATATAATCCATTGTTAAATAAAGAGTTAAAAGTCATTTATTCTAAAATTTTGAAAACTTACTTTTTTTATTTCAAGTTTTTTTTACCTTTTATGAACTATTTTCTTCAGAAATTCTATTTTTTTTTCTTATATTCCCTACACTATGCTACCAGCTATGAAATGACCTAACAGTTATCTCTCTACAGATTATGTGTCGAGGATGTATGACATGGGTCCCAGAATTCTAGAGTAAATGGTGCTAGAAGATTTTAGGCTTGTAAATTGTGATGTCATTAAATCATTTCAGCATTTTCCGAAAAAAAGTACCTTGCCGATGAAACGTTTAAATTGCGTTGACAATGCTTAACTTTAATATATATATATATATATGTATGTGTGTATCTCGAAATATAATGTTATTTTGAAATATAAGATTTTCGTATCCTCTTAAATTACGTGAAAAAAATACATTTGCTCTTATTGCAACTGAATGTTATAATAACACTAGCCAACAAAAAAAATATTTTTGTCAGTTTCCTGGTTCTAGATAGTCAATTCTTACTAATTTTGGGTTGAAAAAAACGAAAATGTAAATGAAATTTTTTTATTAGCTCTTGTTTTCAAGATACAATATAGCTCACTGGCTTTCACGAAGTTCTTCATTAATCCCAGCTTAATGTGCAGGGTGGATACAGAATGTTTTTTGGATCAACTAGAGGCTCATTTTGGACATTTTCTCACCGGGATTTAGATTTCTTGAAGACCATTTGTCTTTTATGTAGTAAGAGTTTCTATCTCGACTGTCCCACAAACACAGAAAACAGCAGTACTTGGTATAGCCTAATTTCATTCCCAGGAGTAAAGCAATTACTTCCAAGTCACCACAAATCTGCCATTTATGATCTTCGTATTTGATTGACTAGAAAAGTAATCTCACATTCCCGTACGTTTCCTGCATGTGAACGGAATGTCCAATGGGAATGGAAGGAATAATGTTGCCGTTGTGTTTGTAAAAGTGCTTTCAAACTAAGTTCGGAAGAGTCTATAAATAACCTCCACTTCCGTGGATTATGTGTTATATTCATAGAATTCATCAAACCATTAACATCAGAACAAGCAACAACATGTTCTTTCTTCTCAAAAAAATGAAGAAGATTCTTGTGACGAGTCCTGTATTCTCTTATCTTGACTTCTGGTTGGAGTAGATGCCATTGTTTCAGTCTTTATGCCAGAAGCCCAGCTTTCTCCTTTGACAAGTCAAAATCTCTTACGAGATCATTCAATTCTGTCTGATTTAGTCTGTGAGGCTCATTCAAATCTTCTTCCTCAAAATCTGGGTCATGGGAAGTCCAGGCCTAATGACGACTTCTACCGCATCATCTTCTTCAATCTCATAGTTTTGAGGTGGTTCAGGTATTGGCAAATTAGCTGAGTGAGGAACGGGCCGAATGGCTGATGGAATACTGGGATACTGTACCGATTCCTTCTCTTCTATCCAACCTCGATTCGTGGAATGCTTACCTTTAATTGTAAGACGGATAGCAGAGAATGTCAATTGAATCGTGCACTGTTATCATTCTTTGTTCTACTGACACTCTCGCCTGTTCAAAAAACGGTCAATCCCAGGGAAGGCGCTTCCATCTGCTGGGGAAAAAGATCGTCAAATAGATTCTACAGTGTTGAATTTAGACACTTTTCTCTGGAGAGATTTCAGTGGTTCTGGGAGGGGGGAATTGTACTTTTTTACCATTTGAAACGCAAAATTTTAAATTTTCCGGGAGGAAAATTTCATTGCTTTGGCCACACTCTGAAATCAACACTCAGATTCTACACAGAAAACGCAGTTGAGACGAATTATAGCTATTAGGAATACCAACTTCAGAAAATTTGATTTCCCATAAAACGGCCATGGTGAGATTTTACAAATTGGTTCATATCTTGAAAACAAGAGCTAATCTCAACTTTTTATGCTGATTTTCGTGATTAGCGAGACAAAATACTTCGGAAATAACTATTTTTGAGCCCGAAACATTTTTGATGTTGGGTAGTGTAATTACCAAAAATTTTAAAATAAAGTGAAAAAAATTTCAGATCTAAATACTACATTTCAAATACGCAATCCCGATTTCTTTAACAAGAAAAAGAAGTAGGTTATTATTATTATTTATTATTATTATCATTATTAAATTTACTCGAAGAAAATGCTAATTCAGTGATAGCGAATTCTAATACAACGACGTTTACTGGGAGACATAAATACGAATGTATTAGCCTCAGCTCCATGATGCATTAAAATAATGTTTTTATATATTTTTCCAAAAACGCACCTTAGAAAATTCTACAGATATTCTGTACGCATTATATATATATATTTACAAGTGATAGATTTTATTATAATTAAAATTAAATCGTGAAATCTATTTTATCTCGGCATGAAAACTTAATAAAAACTCTTTATTTTATTATGATTAATTTTTTTAACAAGCAACTTATATGCTAAATTTTTAAACAAATTCACTTATTGTAATTATTCTAAATAATATTTTTTTTAATTAAAATATTGTGTTAAAAAGTTTAACAAAAATTTATAAACAAATTCTTCAAGAAATTTTTATCTTAAACGCATTATTTTCGTCATCGGAAATTTAGATTTTTCCTCTGTTAATTCAGTGATCTCTAATATTATAAAAATCATCAATCAAGACAATCACAGTATATTTCATAGAAAGAAGGAAGTATTTTATATTCAAGAAAACTCAAACGAGAAAATATTACGTACATAATTTTTTTTTTTTACATTCAATAAATCTTTCGTCAAATCTTAAAAATATTTCTTTAAATCTTCCAATGTAAAATTATCTTGCATTAATTAAAACTTTACTTTGAAAATAAATTGAATTAAAAAAGTTGCTAATTATTAATGCTTCCCTGTATTATCTGTAAAAATTAAAGTAAAGACAAAATATAATTTTAAATCATTTACAACAGTCATTTACAATAATTATTAGACTATATGACATATTTTAAATGAAAAAAATTATTTCTATTCCTATTGTTTCATTGATGTTGCTTTTTATGAACATTTATTAATTACTTAGAACATAAATTATTCAGAATTATATAGAATATATTAATTTTTTAGAAGAATCACCCATTCTATTGAAAAGAAAATCCAATGTCAAACTAAGTTAAATTTTAACACTGGTGTAAACATGTCTTTTCTTTGAAAATTAATCAAATTTAATGAGGTTAATTTATTTATTTATTTATTCTTCTTTTTAAATTGTCAAGCTGTGTGAAGATAAATTTTTAATGCATGTAATAAGTAGTTGAAATTAGAATTTCATATGAATCAAGTAAGAAAAATCGTTAATTCTACGTTTCTTTAATTTATTAATTACATTATAATTATCACATAACTTACACAGATTCAGCAAAAACGGATATGAAAGAAAATATCGAAATATATACATTTTATAAACACCACTCATGTATTAATACATTTATAGCTACTTAAAAATTACATAAAATCTTTAAATTTAAAGAACCTTTCACACTAGTTCCGGCATACAACGAGCAATTTTAAATCAGAAAAAATATAAAAGTTTAAATGTTCTCTTTATATTCCAAGTGGAGAATAAATTTATTGGAAGTTAAGTATTATAACTGATATTTCGTTATTAGCGAATAAGAAAAAAGAAAGAGAGACAAAGAAAGAATTGTTGAGGGAACAAAAGTACGATTTCGAAATGCGTTACAAAATTTCAGATAGAGAAACATATTTAGAAGTATACATAAATCATACTGCTGAACTTATCCACATGTTTTTATATTATTATTATTTGTTTGTTTGTTTAATTATATTACTGAAGTGTTTTACAGGCTATTTATGGAAAATCCTACATCATCCACCTGCTTTTAGAATGCAACTAAAATTTTCCGCATTGCATCGCAGTTATCTTTCACTATACAGCTGACAAATAAATTATGAAAAAAAAAAAATAAAATAAAATAAAAGAAGAAAGAAAGAGAGAGAAAAAAATATTGTCATTTGTTCATTCGCAGTTCAAATCTATTTTTTAGCCAATGTTCATACTCCATAAAAATGCAATATATTTTTATTTTAATTGCAGTATAATGTTTGTACTGTACTTTGTCAAATTTCTTTAATATGACTTTAAATGTAGTTGAAAAGCCTTCACACTAAATGTAAAATACGGTGGTATTTTCCCCCCAGACACCTTCATGTATCCCTGACTGTATCTGTCATTTGTATGTTCCACAAAATCCACATGAATATTTGCATTTGCAATACGTCATTCCGTGGATTTAATTTTACAAGATCACAAATGTTCTAATTTATATTGTAAGACCTAATTGTCCTCGTAAAAAAACATTTATTGAAATATAGAACAACACACATATTCTTTCAATTCCCGAAAGTGTAAAGCATTTCGTTATATATTCGATCGAATGACTATAATAAAAAATGTCTGGGTACAAATGTTGTACAGTTGAAAGTGCCGTAACTCAAAAAATCCCTTTTCCATAGAAATGCGAAAAACTTAGGTGCGAATGCAGTTTACTCTCCTTCTTGGCGTGATATTCAAAAATCGAAAAAAATGGCGCGTTTTTGAGTCTTGTCTCCCGGAGCAACTTGCTCCAAGAGACACTACGCAAAAACGCACTTTCCAAGATGGCGGCAATCAAAATAAACAAAAAGCACATAAAATACAAATCTAAAGACAAAAAAAGAAAAACTTGACTTACCCGGAGCCGCTGTTTTGCTCTTGTGAGGGGGCTGCCGCCCCCTTCATTTACACACCAGTCAATCATATACTTTTTGCCGAAAACTTTCAACAGCGTAAAGTATCCATTAGAATACTTTACTTGCTCATTCAAACAATCAACAACATTCTTTCTGTAATTAACAACTTCCATAGTAGTTACTGAACGGTATCTAACTAAATATAAAAAGAGGAAAATGCAAAAAAAAAATAAACTCACTCGTTGAATTCAAGACGCAACTCCAAAAAACAATGCTACCGGGAGCATTTTCCTCTCTCAGTTTTCTTCTTTCGTCCAATAAGAAAACATTTATCAAAAAGGAGCGTCCAATCAGGAAACGGCTTAGAAATCGGTAGGATACGGTTTAAAAAGCAGACTTTAAACCGGAGCACTCCTTAGGGTTGCCACATTGAAGATGCGAGAGGTGATAATGAAAATGCAGAGTTGCCATATTGAAGCATTTATCGCGCCAAAAAAAAAGCCGCCTTGGCGAAGGAGAGTAAACTGCATTTCACCCAAAACTTATTTCATACTGTGAAAGGGTCAGTGCCCAACTCGGTAAAACAACAGCCACCCTGTAACTGGATTTTCCGTGCACTATCTTTTGTTTCAAGCGATAAATAGAGGCATAACAACTTTGCAGAAAGGCAGTCGAAACTCAAAAAGTCAAAATTATGAGTTGTGCCACTTTCGAAGCAATAGTACGATAAATAGAGAAATATTAACATACTACACACTTTCAGGCCGTGATCTTAAGTGCGCTCGTCTACTATCGTAGTGGTGCCGATTCCCGAAATTCTCACCTTTAAATTTTACTATCCAATAGAGACTGTTCATACTACACTCTCAGAAAAAATTGCAAATTTATGAGAGTTAGCATTTCAGTTTTCATGACTAGCAGCCTTATTTGATAAAAACAGTCTAATCCTCTAATAAAGCTGCCTTATCCCTTAGATAATTAAGAACTTAAGGGGAAAATACACATTCTAACAGTTCTAACTCATCTGTCAGCAAAAATACGGTACAACCCCATACATTTGTCTCCACTAGGATGTAATGATGTATATGATGTCCTTCATTTTAGTCGTATTTTGAAAAACAATGTCGCCTAACCACGAGAGCAATACATTTTTAAACGCTCTAAAACCGATTTTGTGATGATTAACTAACGTGCTACGGAACAATAAGTGTTATTGTGTTTTAATGTGCAATACATCCTGTTTTTTATCCTTTAAAAAAACGAGTTGCACAAAATAAAAAGCATATAATGTTACGGGGTATTACTAGAATCATTGCTGCCGAACTCTGCGCGTAGTTTAACAGGGATATTTTAACAATGTAGAAAAAAGTTTTATAGATCATAATGTATTGCACGTTTTCTTTAAAAATATCAAAAAACCCGAATATGATAAACACCTGCGCAAAAAGCGTCAAAGCCGGTGTGATGAAGAGTACGCAATAAATATAATAATAGCAAAATTTGTTTTTGATAGAAAATAACAACAGTAAGGACAATAATAACCGGTTAATAAAAGCTTAGCTTCAACAATGATAAAGAATAAGGGAGAACAGTGCCTTTGATTCAGTGATGACAAGATATGTAAGTATCATATATTTACGTATATATTTTTTTATGCATTTCTCATATTTATCTATTTTTATGCAGTCTGTACTGTGCATTATATCCCGTGTAGAAACTGTAATATATACGCACACATATACACACACACACACACACACACATATATATATATATATATATATTATTTAAAATTAATAAAGTGAGATCTATAACTCATTGTAGAAGATATCTTTTCTTAAAACGGCGACCCATTTAAATATACCCAATTTTCAAATGCACCATTCAAAATTTGAAAATAAATCTTAATAATATGAATACTTCAGATTAAATCAGTAGTTAATAAATAAGATTTATTTGGCATACAATAAAAGGAAAATATTTTTATTTATTTACACATTTAACTGTGAAAAACATTTTACTTGTGTATCCATTAAGTTAAAAAAAAATTGTTTTTTCATATAATTTCACTAAAAGCTTTTATAAAATGTATATCAACCCTCCAGACTTTCGGTAAATTCTGAATATTATTTTTTCATTTCTACTCATTTATATCATAATTTCTTTTTATGTTTTCGTGCAAATATATAATATTTAATAATGTATTCCATAAAATTCTATTGCGTTTGACACGCATAGAAAAGAAAATGTATTTTTGTTTTTACTTTTTTTCTTTAAGTTATTGCTATAACCTATATTTAATTCACTTTCTTTTTTTGGAATTTTATTTGATTTTTATTTTTTTCAATGTTATTTGCAAGAAGAAATATTTTTTCATTAACTCTTTTGATACATTAAATTTTTATCGTAATTTTATCTCCAGAATAATTATTTAGCGCAGTTTCACTAAAAAGATATTACTGTACAAAACTTCGTTTTTTTTTTCTTTTTTCTTTTTTTTTTCTTTTTTTTTTTTTTTTTACATTTACAAAATATTTTTAATTAATTACAACTATGTACTTTCTGATCAATTTTAATGTTCTATAGGCATTTAAGTGAAGTTCTTATTTCTCAAAGAATTTATAGCTAATTTTCCATGAAATTTTTAAAAGTGTTTTTATCTGGTACTTTTAGGTTATCCCGTCGACCAAAAAATTATCGCCAAACTATAAGATTAAATGCCAATAATGGAATGATCGTGAATAACACATTCAATGACATTAAATGCGATTCACGTGTTTAAAATGTCATTAAGTGATTTTTATTTCGACTTTTTATTAATATTTTTATTAATATTCTACTAATTATTTGTTTTTTCGTTATTTAAAATAAAAATTATGTCAACATGTATAGTTTCGCTACTAGTTTGGCGATTTGTATAATTTGGCGAAATTGGTCGAGAGGACAACCTAGAAGTGCCTTTTATTTTTATATATAAAAGGAAACCAATCTTTAATCACATGTAACTCGTCCCTCAAATAAATTAATTTAGTTAAATTATTCGCTTACATTCAGTCTAGAAAAAATTCTGTAAATAAATAAATAAATAAAATAAAATAAAATAGAATGTGGACATCCAATGATCAAAGCAAAACGTTTGAATGTTTCTGATTTAGGTAATAAAAATCAAAACGTGTCTCACGTAACAACATAGTCATATATTACATACGCCAAAGATTAAACATTAATATATTTTTACTTATTCGAAAACCTATAACATAGTTACACACAGATTTAATAAACATAGTTTTTTTAAACATTTAAAAATATAAATTAGCTAATAATAAATATAAAATGTTGAAAAAATTTAAAAAATTACGAATTTGGTTTCACAATTACGACATAATATTCACATTTTTGGCTGTGAAAAATTGGCGTATTTTCAAAAGTAGTGTTTTCCGCTACCTAGTCAAATGCTATAGCTCCAAAATAAGACAAGCAAACAATTCATAGCAACACATTTTCCAGTTTATCTCATTTTTTGGCGTGAAATTAAAAAACAAATGCATAAAAATCCAATAATAAAAAAATAATTAAAAAAAATATGTAATTTGGTTTTAACACAGTATTTTTTATCGGTTTTCCAGGTTTTTTGTATAGGACTACAAAATGCACCAGGTCTCGATGCGAGTAATACTAAAAGAGGTTCCCTTGTTAGCTGTATCGATTTTTTTCTTTTATAAAGTACGTGCGAGATTAGGAGTTTTAAAGCTCGCATTGTTAAAAATTTAGAAATCGAGCTATTTTTCTATCAATTTTATTCCATTGGTGAACCTGCATTGAAAAAAGAATGCAATTTGTAGAAGAATGAGTTTCATCATGTATTCCTCTAATTGGAATTTCTTCATTGACAATGGTTCGTTTGTTTGTGCTTATGACGGCCAATTATCTACAATTTGAGATGTATGCCGAAGGAGGGGTGCCCTCCGTGTTCACGCAGTAACCCGTACTCACGCGCTAACCCGTATTCACGCAGTTTCAGTTTCAGCTGCATGGAGCCTAGCAAATGGCTTAACACAGCAATCCCCAACTAACAGGGTGTAAACAACTATGCTAAAAGCCCGAATCATGGACCAAGGCAGGTCTTGGCTCGAGGACAGCACCTGCCGTCTTCCAGTTTCGTAGGTAGAACCTCTCGGCCAATGCTAAGGCCCTTATTGACAATGGAAACATCGTTCTCGCTGTCGCTCCAGTGCGCCAAATCGCGACTAAATTCTTCATTTGGCGAGTAAACAAGAGATTAGTTTCGCCAAATTGCTAATGCTCAGTTTTTTTTTTTTTTTTTTTTTTTTTTTGGTGTTTTTCATACATGCATTTATATATATTGCATATATATATATACATTTAATATATATATATTTATTTAATATATACATATTTTTTATATTTTTAGCGGATAGTTGAAATCAGATTAATAACAATCGCTGCCACAGTTATAAAAACTCAGGTTATTTTAGAACATATTGAAAAAAAAGAGGTTACATTAAAGGATTAAAGATAATTGTTTTGTGCTACACGGCGAATCTGTTTTGATAATACTTTTTTCATTTGGCGAATGTTTTTTTTTATTTTTAATTAGCCAAATTACTAACATTGGTCAAATGTCAGCGAGAACACTGAATGGAAAGTAATGCACTCGGAATGTTTTTTTTTTTGTTTTTTTTTTCGATATTTTCCAAAAACTGATCTTCTGGACAAAACAAGATTTCAAAATAACGTTCTTATATATTTTAATGTTGTATGTTATGTATTATATGTTTTAATGTTATCATGTTACATGTTGTTACGGGGATTATTATTTTTTTAATGTATCATTAATCAGTTTGGGACGGACCTCTTTTAAAGAATTTTTAAACTTTTATCACAAGTATTTTAAGACAAAAATTTTGCCCCATTTGAATAGGCAAATAATTTGCTTTAGCTATTCAAATGCAATGCTTTGAGTAAGAACGGAAAAATTTACAATATAAACTTATTGGTGAGAATTATCAAGGGTTTTGAGCATCTTATGCGGCACGTTTACCGGTCGCTCGTCCCGAACAGATCAAAAGGGAATTTAGTGTTAAATAAATAAATAATATGTTTGTGGTTTATTTATTTATTATTATTTTTAATACGCTCATTTCAAAATTAATTCATAGATAATTTTTATTCAATAATATGTTTCCATTCATATACATCACATCATATTAATTAAATAAAATAATGTTTTTTGGGTTTCTTTTATCAATTATTTTAAATAAATTAAAAAGTAGTCAATTGTTTAATAATACAAGAAATGAAAATTACCTATTCACCCGTTGATATAATAGTTTGTTTCCTTAAGGAAATAACTAAGAAATATTGTTTCAGAAAATATTTTATACATATTTATTTTTTCCTAAAAATACAATGTTTACGATGCCCTTATGGCTGTTTAATATGTTCAAAACATTGAATGTTTCATTTATTTATCATAAAATTTTGCTGTATAACTAATGTCAGTGGAAACTTGCGCGTCAATTTGTTTATACAATCTTGGGAAACATTTCACAATGGCTATATCAATGAACTAGTTAACATAATTTATATTTGAAAAGTGTATTTTTAAACATTAAAAAGAATAGTGTTATTGAAGTATATATATCTCATTCTTATGTGTAAAATTAACTATTGTGCAAATTTTAATTAATATTTACTAAAATCACAGACAATACAGATAACTAAATTAAAAACCTAAAGGCATTAAAACAATTTCATAAAACGTTTCGGATTCTTCCTAAATCTCTTATTAGTTATTTCAACGTATAAGTCAATCAGAATTTTTAAAACCAACGAATAGAAAAAATCACAAGTTGCCAAAAAAGAAAAGAAAATTCTAGTTAAATGAGTTAAATGAGGGATTTAGAAAGACTCCAAAACGTTTTATATAACAGTTTTTAAGCTTTTATGTTTTTAATTTAGTTATTAGATTTCTGCGATTTTAGTGAATTGTAATTAAAATTAATATTATCAGACGCAATATATTTACTAATATATATATTACCGTTAAAGCGTATAATTCAGTTGTTTCACATACTACCTTCAGTTATTTCATGAAATAACTAACCAAGTCCGTTAAAGTGTGTAAAATTATTGGATTCTATGATTTAACTAGTTATTATATAGACTAACGATTGCCTAACCGTTAAAGTATAATATAAACAATTTAGCGCTAAAATAAATCCATTTTTTTAAAAATTAACTAATGATAAATAATTAAACTAATTCCAAAAAAATATTTTAAATTATTAATATACGATTTAATATACAATATATAAAAACTGAATAAATAATGAAATGTTTCAATATAATTTTAAAAGTAACACAAAAAATGCTGTCCTGCAGTAAAAGGATCCCATAAAAACATTGTGAAACCTTATTTAACCCTATCTTGAGCAAAATACTTCAGTCGCTAAAGTATGAAATGATTGTATGACACCCGATTTACCCTATA
Organism: Maratus speculifer; assembly: GCA_964019185.1. NCBI lineage: Eukaryota > Metazoa > Arthropoda > Arachnida > Araneae > Salticidae > Maratus > Maratus speculifer. Next base: position 254,501,728 of record OZ025295.1, on the reverse strand, counting down.
ACTGATATGATAGAAATTGTAATATAACGAATCTGAAGTGGTCAATGAGACCACTAGATTGAAAAATAAATAGAAAGCGTAAATAACTTATAGGATGGTGTTTTTTTTCTTTTGCTAAACTTTTTGAACAGGATTGATATAATTAAAAAATTTCCATATTCAAAAGTCTCTGGTGATAATATTAAAACTGTAAACGAAGCAACATTTTGTTAGTGTATGCAGTTAAATTAAAATTTAGAAGATAAACTGTTAAAAAAAAAGTAGTATGAGAGGCCAGTAATATCACTTAAAGGTTACCGATTAGATTTCTTTCATAATAAGTAAAAAAAAAAAATTGTGAATGTAAAATTCAGTTTAAATTTTCTGCTTTCATTGTTGCATTTGATAATTCAAATTAAATGGGGATGCATATTTTCGACTCTCCATAAGAGGGTTAACAAGGATTATAGATGCTCTTACCAAGAACAGCTGTTATATCATTATTGCATGCAAATATGATATAATTGCATGCAATTATATCATATTGCATGTTTCTTATTTATCGATTGATCTCTCATCCCAGTAGAACTCGTTGTTAAAAAAGAAAAAAAAAAGTTTCAATAATATTTGTGATAAATCCCAAATAAAAAACATAAATACACAGATTAAAAATTTATGCAAGTTCAATACACATATCGACAAAACATGCTCTCCCAACGACATCAGTAACGAAGAAAAGCTCTAAGAAATGCATCATACACCTTGAATGCAAAACAGCCATAAAATGATTTAAAGCTTAGACTAAAACCAAGTAGAATTGGTTCAAACGACTTTCGCGTACAGTCTTTAATACTTTAGCAGTTAGACAATCGTTATTCTATAAAATAATTAGTTAAATCGTAAAATTCAGTAATTTTAGACACTCTAACGGACACGCTTAGTTATTTCGTGAAATAACTAGGTATTTTATTAAATAACGGATTATACACTTTAACGGTAACATATATAAAAATATATACATATTATGTACATTTATTATGAGTATTTAGTCTGTTAATTTTATTATAAATATTGTTTTTTTATTAAATAATTCCAAAACAAACGTTGTTCAACAGTGCAGAGAGACCAGTGACTAATGGGGAACGTATTAACTCTAACTAGACGCCTTAACTAGAAGTAGACTATTTCCTAATCGCTAAAAAAACGAAGTAAAAAGTTTTTTCTTTTATCCGAAAACCGCCAAAGATACTTAAATACTAAGCAAAAAAGAAAAATAAACTGGTTAAATATAATTCGAGACAAATAATTTGAATGGAATTATTAACAATGTTTGGGAATGAAATAAAAATTTAAAAAGATTTATACAAAAATAAAATTGCGTGAATTGCGTTTTAAAACTAGTTTTGAAAGCGGAATAAAATAAAATAATGAATGTATTCAGATAGATATGAAACTAAAGTAAAAGGAATTATTGAAAAAAAAATTAACTCAGGAAAAAAAAATGGGGTTATTAAATTGATAAAGAAGAAAATTGTAGAAGATATTTTCAATAAAGTGCGCAGATATATTTTCGTAATATGCGTATATGAAAGCATGAGTTATAAAACTTGCGTTATCAAGATTTACAAAATCATCTATTTTTCAATCAATCTATTCCATTAATATATCTGAACTGGTCAAAAAACTACAATTTGTAAATAAATAGTTTTTTTTTTTTTTTTTTTTTTTTTTTTTTTTTTTTTTGTAATTCTGTTACCCAAAATTATTGTTTTTTTTTTATAGAAAAACCCTCTGGAAGGAATTAGAGCACAAATTCTAGACTTTAAATTTCTTGATAAAGCACGCACGTACATACATACATTAATATACTCATAAAAATTTACAAATATACATATATATCCAGAGGTGTAAAAATGTCGGTACCAGTCGGCAGTCTTTCACCACGAAATTTTATTACTAGTTCTCTTCACTTAAATTCAATCAACATTCTTAAAAAAAGAAGTAGACGAAATGTTAGGTGAAAAATACTTTTTCTGGTAATATAAAAAGTAAAGAACTGTTATTAATCCTCATGTTTCATACTCAAGTTTTAATAAATTTTATTTAAGGGTGAAGCATATTTTTAAAAATACACGTACCTATATACCGGATGTCCCAAAAATGACTGATGGATTTTAAAATTCAATAACTTGCAAACGGTGACAGCTATTTTAAAAAAAATTTGCAGGAAGGTTATGTATAATGTCAGGAATTTTTTTACCGTAATTTTTTTTTAGTTCGAATTTCAAACAGTAGGTGCCGCTGACGGCGATTGAAGGCCAGGTGATCAGTACTGAGTGAAGCGTCGACCTGGCCTTCAATTGGCCTACTATTCTACAATGGTCTCTTGACATTATACATAACCCTCCTGCAAAAATTTTTTAAATAGCTGTCACCGTTTGCAAGTTATTGAATTTTAAAATCCATCAGTCATTTTGGGGGCACCCGGTATGTACCAAAAAGAATAAAGAAGGCGTAGATAAATATTCCGACCAGCATAAATGACGGTCTTTCAAATTTTATATCAAATTTATTAAACAATTTCTAATAAAAAGTGGAACTTTGATTACTTTATTATATTTTTTATTCTGTACAAGTAATACATTTTTATGTTTATTTATTTATTTTTATACTCGAAAACTTGTGTTATAAATAAAAAAAATACTATTATTATTTCCGTAATTTTCATTCTAAATTCTCGATAAATATTCCGACTTGTATAAATTACGGTCTTTCGACCTTTATACCAAATTTAATGCACAATCTCTAATAAACAAAGAATGGAACTTTAATTTCTTTATTATATTTTTTACTCTGTACAAGTAATACATTTATTTATTTATTTATTTATTTATTTACTTTTATATTCGCAAACTTATGCTATAAATAAAAAAAGAATACTATCTATATTATAAAAGCCAGAAATATCTGTGCGTAACGCATACGTCATTTTGCGAATGGCAACACTTTTCTCTGCAATTTCGGTTTTTCAAATTTCGCTTCTGTAAGTTTTACACTTCTAAACATCGCACATTTTGAATTTTTACACCGTCGTATAGAGAAAAAAGATGTACTTTTAAATGCAATTTGTTTGAATGCTGTATCTCAATTTATTTTTGAGATATTAATTTCTTTATAATTTTATTACCAATTTTGTAATTGTGGCAACTGAATCAGTCCATTTTCTCTTAAAATTAAAAAAAAGAAAAAAGAAAAGAAAGAAAGAAAAAAATTGAAATGCGTCCATTATAAAATCCGGTAAATCTCGATTTTATTAATTTTGTTAATTTTAGCTTAAAATAATATTTCATATAGAGTTAGACTGAACAATATAAGATGTATTTTTTACTGCAACCAATTTTGTAGATTTAATATAAATAAATGAAACAGTTCTTTTAAAAAAATTTCTTTCGTCGAATTTCGACGGGTTCTACCTCGTTATTATTATTTCCGTAATTTTCATTCTAAATTCTCGAGACAATAATATTTAAGAGATATCCAGATTTTTTTCAACTGATAAATGTATATTACGTTTTAATTTATATCTTACTTTCAGTTATTTGCGAAAGACTGAAATATGAACTTTGTATACTGCAAAATTATATCATATTGCATTCAATAGTGCACAGTTACAACTGAATTAAATGCCCAGTCTGCAGGTTGCTATACTTCTCTAAATATAATCATCGTGAATCGCTTTCCACGTCAAATGTGTAACTTAATTTAGGTCAGACACTAAATTATTCCATGTACTCAATTGTCTAACATATTATATTAAGTGGGATGTTTGACATTATTTAGACAAATATTAATTATGCTATTATTCAAAGAAATATATTAAATGTATGTATGAATATATCTACTCTAAATTAAATCATGTCTTAATCGTTGTATTTTTAAGTTCTTTTAGCAAAACATTTTTTCGCTTTCTTCTATTTTCAATAGAAGAAAGTATTGTAATCGAAATATTTTTCGACTTCACATTTTTGACGGATTTACACGTTTTAGGTGCCAGAGATTCCAGAAAACATGTTTTTCTAAAATGCCCGTATGTCGCCATTGTAGCATCAAATATATTTTATAAAGTTAGGCATAGACTTTGAGGAAATTTTTTGTGTATATATTTGGCTGTGACAAGCAGATCTTTCATCAGTTTAGAAATTTTCTGCCGGAAATTGACACTGTACTCACAATTTTTGTGCCATTTTACTTACCCATCATACGTGGTATAGGGTAAGTCTTGCAATCGTTTTGAAAATCGAAAAAAAAATTTTGTCGGATTTACACGTTTTAGATAGTGGAGATTCCGAAAAACATATTTTTAGAAAAAAAATTTTGCCGTCCGTCTGTCTGTCTGTCTGTCTGTAAACGCTCTATCTCCCGAACGAATTGAGATAGAGACTTGAAATTTTGTATGTAGTTAGTATGTAAGAATGGGACGAAGCCTATTTAATATCAGCAACCTCGATTATCCGGAACTATTTTTTTCGGACTCTCGAAAAATTCGTTCTGATGAAAGGTATATAAAAATTTTCGAATTTTTTTATTCTAAGGAATGGACATAAAAGGCAATAAAATAACACACATTTTGCATATAGAACGAAGTCAATAGAATTATTGGTTGCCGAGATATTTGTAATTCTGTTTTCCACATTCTTCGATTTTTCATGACCCTGTATTTCACTCAAATTTCAATTCAGAGGTATATTTTAATTGGAAATGAGACGCTTAATCCGATGCAGTTAATTGTTAGTTAATAGAGTTATTATTTTTGGAGTTATAAGGATGTTTCTTTTACGCAGTTCGGTACTACTTAAGTAGTTTGTCGTTTTACATAATTTGTCGATATCAGCAATCAGCAGTTCTTTAATAGAGCATTACTATGTATATTAACAATATTTAAATTTTGTTTATGAATTGCAATGTATTGTATAAATAGTTTTCACATGTTTTATTTCCATATACATACCCATGATGGGTAAGTATTACGGTGGCCCCCAACGACTAGTTTATTATTGTAGCATCGAAAAACTTATGAACTAATGCAAAGAAATGAACCAAATTTTTCTGTTTGTTTGTGGCTATGATCAGTTGGGCATCCTTGAATTTGACAAAAAAAAAAAAAAAAAAAAAAAAAAAAAAAAAAAAAAAAGGTCCGCGGAAAGCGTCACTGTAATAGATATGTCTGTGCCATTTTCATTATTATTCCATCAAAAAATGTATGAAGTTATGCATAGAATTAAAGCATATTTTTGTGTACGTTTTTGACTATAATCATTATTCCTCCCTAAATTTGAAAAACATCTTCTGGAAGGAGCGCTTTAAAAGCAATTTTTGTGCTATTTTCTTTTTGAGCCATCGAAAAGTGCAGATATTTATGCATAAAATTAAACTAAATTTTTATGCATGTTTTTTTTTTTCTTTTACTATGGCCAGCAGATCCTCGATTTGGAAATATTTCACTGGAAGGGCTTTTTGCAACCGCGAAAACTGTGTTGTTTTCATTATTGTATCAAAGATAAGGATATGAAATTATGCATGTAATTGATACAATTTTTGTGTATGTATTTGGCTGTGGTCAGCAGTTTATCCTTAAATTTCAGAATATTCTGCAAGAAGGAGTTGCTGTAATAGCAAATTTTGTGACATTTCCTTTATATTCGAAAAATGTATAAAATTATCAATAGAATAGAACCAAGTGTTGTGTGCATGTTCTTTGGTTATGGCCAGCAGTTTCACACTAAATGTGGAAATATTCCGCCGGAAAAGGGCTCTGTGATAGCAATTTTTGAGTAATTTTCTTGTTTTCTCTTAGTTCTGATATCCATTGTGTACTCGTGCAGTCATGGGAACTCGCGTCCTGGTAAGCCGATTATTCACAAACAGAGATATATAACTGAATAACGAAAAACTTTCGGATTTAATAAATATCGTGATCAAGATTCAACTCTTTTTTTTTATTCCGATTAATTTACTGGATCAAAAATTTAAGATGAAAATCCAAGTTGGTATGCTATGAAACTAATAATATTGTAATATTAATATCAATAACTACTTTTTGGAAATATTAAGGTGTATGAGATTGAAGAAATTTTGTGATTGGAATATCCAGCTAGTTATGAATAAAATTGTACACTACAAAATTTTAAAATTTGTTTTTATGTTATAGAATTTTGTATGATTTCCATGTATGATTTCCATGCAAAACATTAAAATAATGAAAATACAGACCTAACAAAAAAAGTGTCAAGGAAAAGTATTACTATACATGTTATTCTGCTGCTTGAAGTATTTATATTAATTATAATATCCTCAACGAATTTTCGACAGTGATTTTTCAAGTGTGTATTTTTAAATATTTCTAAAATAAATATAGATTCTTTAATTGTTCTAATTTTTACAGTTTTGATAAAATGCAAATCATACATTTTTATTAATTGTAATGATTAGTATATTTTTCTGTAAGATGATCACTTAAAATATATTTCATTACAGAAGTATAAATAATTGACTTTAAACTCATTATATTATTGACGTAGCTAAGCATGAACTGAGTGATATAAAATACAACTTTAGATAAAAAAAATAAGAGTAGAAGAAAAGATTGTTGTAAATATTAATATGAAATCTGGTGGATTAAGTAATAAAGATATGTTTTTAAGAAACATTTATACGTATAGTATTTTATATCTGTGTTACTGCAAACAGTTACAAATTATACTACGAAACAGTATAAATTTCCTCTTTTTTATTTAACTTATGAAATACGATACAGAACTTTTTTCGACAAAACTGCATTTCATAAATGCCAATCGTATAAACAGCTGTTACGATCTCCGAAATTTCTCTGGCATTTCATGCTACTAATTCCTTTTTTTTACTTTCATAAAATAGCTGTATAAAAAAATTTGAAAATCGTAAACATGAACCAACTTTAAACATTTTACACTTAATTTTCTTTTTTGCGCTTTTCAACAAAGTTTAAAAGTACCTAAGCATTCTGTTTGACTGAGCATCAGTCCACGCTCTAACTCCCGTAAATATACTCAAATTTCATGCAATTGATAAGGCTTATTAAGAGTCACCAAAGCATTTTTGTTATTGAATATGGAGTATGTACATTTTAATGGTTCATTTATAAAGTCATTCAAAAGGATTCGATTATTTTGTGGTATAAGGGAAAAAATCGTTTGGAAAGTATTTTAGTAACATTTCGCTATTTCCAATGTACTGAAACTGATATAAATCGCTGAATTATACTATGATCATGTTAAATTTCAGCATTCATGCCATTTTTTATTAATTTATGGGGATACACGAAATAAATCATTTACAGTACCGTCTTTGCGTAATAATTTGTGGACAGTAAGTTTTAAAATTCGGTATGCGCTTTTAAATTTAATTACTTTGTTGCATATTACTCTCTGTATATAAATTCTGTACCTCATATACAGGGCTGTACAAAAATAGTTCCATACCAGTCTACTTATTAGAGGAACTGCTAAAGGGCAACTAAAATATATGTGTCGCTAAAAGAAATAAATTTTGGAATGCATGTTATTATTTTTTACAAATCTCTGTATCGTGTACAGGAATGCTAAATCCTTTGGATAATTACCTGATTGTAGACGGGAACAGCTGTAATTCGGTTTTGAAATGTGTTCTACATTTTTGTATGGTGGAATACTTTTTTATACGATGTAGTTCTGTTACATTTTTCTAAATGAGTTGGAAAGTCCTTCATGATCTATTCTTGACGCATGTTTTTAACTTCAAATTTGATGTTTGTATAAGCAGAATGTAATATTGATTTCAGAATTCACAAAATATGCTAATAGTATAGTTACTATATATAAAATAATATAAATAGTAGAGTTATGATTTAAATACTGAAAAAAATGTCGGATTAAGAGTACGACAATTAAACTAATCCACGAAAATGATGTTATATATAAATAAAAACAGGTTAGCGTCTAACATTATACATAATAGAAAACGTAGTCCACATAATGAATATTTTCAATATAAATAGAATTCCAGCATTTTAACACACGTCAGTTTGGTTTGGTTTATTTTTGCCGACCGATTATCTACACTAGACATATAGGTCCATGGGGGGGTGCCTTTCGTGGGGGTCTTCCTAAGGGAACCTAAACCATATTTATGCAAGATTCGAAGAAAACCACGAAAACTCCGAACGGTTAGGCCGACAACTGCGATTGGGTTCGAACCCAGCACTTGCTGTCTACCAGTTGAGAGGCCAGAACCTCTCGGCCACTGGTGGGGCCCTTAACACACGCCAGAGTGTTATTTATGAAGACATAGTAAAATATCGGTAACTTACAACACGTTAAAAATGCTAAAAATAGAATAATATACATAACATTCTGGAATTTTATATTTCTTTAAGATCTACTTTTGGAGATATTGTAGTTAATTTCATTGTAAGGACATAAAGCAGGGCATCCACTCGCGAATATTTTTATAATGTACTTCTACCACTATTTTAAAATAATAGATTTTATAGTAAGATTTTATTTTCAGAAAATCGTGCTAGATCGAAAACTAAAAAACTTTTATCTCTGGTAATTCTGTAAAGAAACTATTAAAGAACTTTAAGGGCGCGGCGTGTAAAGCTAAGCTTCCAGCGACGTTTCACACGCTCTAAGTTAAGTAACAATCACTTGCAATTTACAATTTATCTTTAAACTTCAATTCTAGATCAATAATAATCCTTAATCATTCCTCAAAGAAACGATTTTTTTAAATTTTTATTTACGTGAACTGCACTGGGTATAGCAAATTATCATAGGCTTGTGCTTAATTGGTGAGCAGTTTTAGAGTATCAATGTTACAATAAGTAAGTGGAATGAAACCATAAAGTAAAAATTTTCAAAGTGGGCGAAGTTGTAAATGTTGTGTTATGTGCCTTTAAATCAACATAATGTATTATAATCAGCGATATAAGCATAGAAACGAAGAACACATTTTCTTGGAAAATAATGAAATATGATGTCACAACATTTTATCTTCATTTACAAAAAGAACTGAAAAAATGGCGTAGTGTTGCTGTTATTTATGATGGTCGATTATCTGCACGAGGTATATGTGTAATAAGGGTGCATTTCGTGGGGTTCCTTTAACCCATTTTAGGCCAAGCACAGAAATTTTATAAAATGTAGCATTATTTTTATTGAAATATGCTTAAATTACATACATTAAGACACAAAAAAAGATTCGTGCATGAAAAATAATATTTTATATAAGAAATAATATTTTATATAATAATATAAAATATTATTTCTTATAATGAATAATATGAATATGAATAATATTTTTATGACTTTTGTTTTATTCTTATTTCATATACAGAATTTGCAACTTTAATCTATTTTAAAAACATATAATTCATTTCGTTTGGAATAATAATATATTTTTAAAAAGTCGAATTTGTCAAAGGCGTTTCAAATTAAAACTCTAGCGTGTTTTGAAAATTTTTTAAGAGAAAGTGTTTACTCCAATTGAATTACTAATATTTTATGGATGTCTTCAAAAGCCTTAAAAAATAGAAGAAAAATAAAATTCTTGAAAAAAATGTGTCAGAGTGTTAAAAAAAAATATTTATCGAAATGTTTCGTATACGAACCTTTGGCCGAAAATGGGTTAAGGAAACCTAACCCGTATCTGCGCAAGGTTTCCCAAGGTTCGAAGAAAAATACGGAAACATCCGATAGGTGCGATTGCATAAAAAAAATCTGTAAATACATCAAAATTACGTAATTTTTTACCGATTTAATTCCAGCATTCTGTATGGAGAAAACGAAATCTTAAAATCAAAGGAAGGAATATAAACTGATAATTAACACATTTTCTCACTATTCAGTTCATGTTGCTTCTATTTTCCGTATGGCTGCGATGCGTGATTTTTCCAATGCCCGTCTTTAATGGATAAAGGTGATATTCATTGTTTGCTTGTATGTTCAAGCAATATATTAAACATTCGGCTACCAGCATTTTACAAACATGACGGTGAATTCAGAGTTTGTTTTTCTTTTCATATATAATTTCGATATATCTCATAAAAAATTGCTAATATCACCTTTCTAAATTATGTACTATTCTAAACAATGTAACTACTAATTCTAAACTATGCTTGTCATTATTATTTCTTTCAATTATTTCATCAAAACCTCTTGTGATTTTTTTTTAAATCAATGAAAGGATTGAGCGGTAAATATATTTTACGGCAGCAAAAGTGCACATGCTTATTTCGGAGTAAGTGATCAATATTATTCATTTGTTTCTATCAAACCGATAGCTAAACAATCCCATTAAAATGCTTAAAACAAAACTTGCACACAATGCATTAAATCGAATAAATCTGCATGGTATTTTTTTAAATGTGCAAGGTTCGCACACTCCTTGGAATTACCAAGGACTTTGGCACCATTAAAAATAAGGAAATTTACATTTAATTTTTAAACCACAACATTCTTAGCCCCCGCCTTCATTCACAGATTTTATAATATTTTTTTTTTGAAATGAAACACTTTGAAAATATTCTTAAAATTTAGTGGTAGAACTGTGCGAACCCTGATGTGTCAAAATCTTTTATAATGCGATTTTTGTTTAAATCCAGATACATTTTATGGGATTATTTTATATAGGTATTAATTTTCATTCGGAAACCTATTTCAGTGATAAGGCTAATTATCTAAATTAAATATATAAAATCAGAATCGAAATAAAAAATAAAATAATTCTGCTTTGTGAAATATGAAATGGTGACACCTTTCTTAAATATAAATTTTTAAAAACTATCAACTTAATTATATTTCAGTTTTCAAATTTATAACGAAAACATCAAAAGATTAAATAACATTTACAACTGTTTCCCGCAGTTTTACTTGTTTTTCCGGCTTTTTTTCTTTTTAATCATTCAATGTTGTCAAAATTAATTCTCTAAGACAAGTAATTTTAATGAGAATTTGACAAGTTTCTTTTCGGAAAATCAGTTGTATATTTTTGTTTTTGTTATGATTATTTGATTGTAATTTGCATATAAATTACTTAGAACAAAGTAGAAAACTTTGCAAAGTTTTCAAAAAACTTTATTGTTGTGAAAGAAAATGACTTATTCATGCTTATACAAAGATTTGAATATTTATGATAATTAACCGAACAAGAAGACATTCTTTATCAAGAATTTTAAAAGAGAAAAACACAAATACCTGCAAAGATGGAACTGCAAGGAATCATTAAACATTAATGAAAAAATAATACGTCAAACATAGTTTAAGAAAAACTTTCCTAAACATTCAAAATACTTTAATAAAAATTCACTCATAAATAATTAGAAAGATGTCTGACAAGAAGGTCTTCATACGGACATACTTGAAAAAAATATGACAAAAAAGTTATAGAATATTCTTCTCATGCTGATACATATGTTTATATAAAAAATTTCGGTGGAACCTCAATAGAGCGTCCGTAAATATACAATGAAAATTTCGTTATTTTGTGAATTCTCATCGGTTAACAAGTTGACTGCCAGTTACAAGATAACTCGTAGATTCCGTTCTTTTCTAGGACGCCAACTACGAGTTATCTCATACTGTTTTTACTTGCCATTTTTGTCCAGATACGATCAAACTAGCACTATATCAGTACTAATATCGATAAATGGCTTCTGGGAAAAGAACAAAAAATCAACGTTGGCCTGCATAAACAGAAAATTTATTAAAAACCGATCAAAATATAATTAATAACTACGAGGTCAACCCAGCTACGAGATAATTCGTAAGCCCTTTTAAAAAAAAAATATTTTTTATGATTTCTGATGATACCTGTGGATTAGAATTCGAGTTTTTAATAAGATATTGTAATAAAAATTAAATTGTCATTTTTGGCCAGATTTCTGAAAATTGCCGTGGCAGTCAAAGTATTAAGGATGAAATGCAATTTCAAAAAATACTTTTTTATATCAAATACACGAAGTGAAAAGCAATTTTTCATGTTAAACTTATTTTAATAAATTGAATTTAAATACCTTCACTTTTGCTAATTTATTATAAGTTTGTCATATCGGTACTTACCTGTATAATTACTGCCAAAAAGAGGGAATGCACGAGATTTTTTTTTTTTTTTTTTTTTTTTTTTTTTTTGTGTGTGTGTGTGTGTGTGTGTGTAGCTGTGAATATGATCCGTTCAATATATACTATGGACAAAACTTAAATTAAATAGGATATTTAAAACATAAAATATTTATTAAACTAAATTTTTAAATTTTATAATAACTAGTAGATCGAACCCGTGCTACCCGGGTAACATAGTAAAGATAAAAACTACCTTTTTAAATTTAAAATTTAAAACTAATAAATTTTCTACATGTAATATACTTTTTATACTAAAAAAAAGCATTTTTAATACTTTAAGCTTCCTGCAGATTTTTTTCATTCATATTTAATGTATAAAATAATAATTTGAAAAGTATTGGTATGAAGAATTTGATAACTTTACGTATTTTTTTTATCTTATACTATTCAAAAAATTAACATTAATATGACTCTTGTGTCAAATCAGCATTTGAATTAAAATATTACACGACGGAAAAACACGGATATTCCGCTTAAAGGGCTAAACGGAAAATATTAATTATGGAATCGAATAAAACTTTGAATTTGTCAAAAATCATGCTTCCGTGTTAGACGCATATAAGAAATTATCAGCCGAAGATTTTGTTACTTTCGGCAACATTTTTGTTTCTGATAATTTCAATGCTTCGAGCGCGCATTTCAATCACATGTCTGTTAAAATTGTATTTATTTATATTATTTTTTTTAATGATTTGTCGAGGAAGTTTTAATTTTGCTATAGTATATTAGCCGGAAAGAAATCCCCAATTCTTTACATTGTTTTAAGGGCAAATAGATTAATCTTTCGCAATCGAGTTTCACGCGGTAGAGATAAACTTAAAAATAATTCACACCCGATTTTTTTTTAAAACACAGCCAATCAGTAAACTGAAATACAGTTTTCAAACAATTTACATTTGAAAGTATTTTTTCTTATTTCGTAATAATTTATTAGATTACATGTTAAATTTGAGTTTTTTAATCATTTTATTTGTGTTTACCACCATTCTTTTCCTTATTTATTCATGCAACTTTAATTTCATTATTGAAAACTACCTGGTACAATATTTATAGACTTATGTGAAAATTGTATATTAGTATTTCATAATGAAGATACGTAATAGAGATTAAAAGGAAATGTTTGTAAAACTTAACGTCATAATGAGTGAGTCAAATGAGATACAGTTTTCAACCGAATTGCATTTGAAAGTAGATTTATTTTCCAATAGAAAGGAATAAAAATTGAAAATGTGCGATGATTAGAAGATTAAAAAATTGCAGCAATAAAAATTTCATAAAGTCATTTCATCGTGAAATGTTACCATTCACAAAATGACATCAGTGTTGCGCATGGACACATTTCTTCGTTATATAAATAGATAGGTATGTTGCACATATGAAAAATCTTATGCACATAGTAAAATGCAGAAGTAAAGAAGTGACAGCACGTACATTTTTTCAAATAAAGTTTGTTCCAAAGTTAACTATGACTAATTTAAAATTCGTTTTATAAACTAAACTACACAAACATTGCCTGACGTGACTTCAACATACAAAGAAGATGTTGTATTTTCCATGTAACACGCATATCTTTAATTTTATATATGATGCCAAACCAAATATTCAATTTCATTTTAAACCTTAGATATTGATGAATTATAAAATCTCATTTCGTCATTTATAGGTTTCTTTTTTCATTTCGGATCAATTCTCTATGAAAATAGCAAAATGAAATGTACATAGATTTTTTTCTTTTCTTAAAACATATTTCGAAAATAAAAAATGGTTCTACAAATAAAGTAAAAAATAAATTGCATAAAAAATATAATTATTCCAAAAAGAAAGAAAATTTAAATAATTTAGTTTTGCATTTTCCTTTTGGTAAAATGATAGGTTACAAAACAGAACTAAAAAAATCGTCTGCTCTAGTAAGTTTAACTGAAAATTATAAAATATTATATTAAGCAAATTATGTTATTTTGATAAAATTACAGTAGAATGTATTAAAGAATAGCAATATAATTTTATTACAGTTGAGAAGCATTCGGACAAAAATTTGGAGAACCTGACATTATTTTAACCCTGGAATAATTGCCAAGATCATCTTTTCTTGTCTAACTCAGCAAAGAAAATTCAACTTGTAGAGAATCACTAAGTTCTGTAATATAAATTGCTATATTTTGGACGAAGACTTCTAATCTGATGACGCACACTGGATGTTACTGCTTTTTCCATAAAGACGGGCTAACTTTCTAACATTGCATTTAATCAGTGTATGGTTTCAATTATGTTATTTTTAAAAGTGAAGCGTTTCCAAGTGCGAAAAATCTGAAAGTCACTGGAGTGAAAATGATACACTTCTACAAAACATATTCAAGTTTTAAGACTTTAAACAAACGTTTATATATATATAATGACATCATTTGCATACGCCAAAGCATTCGAATTTTACGATTAAGTGTTATGCAAACTGTAGAGAAAAATGTGCATCTGACGTCAAAAACACAATAAAAAAGCTATTTCGTCATTTAAGAAACTAAGCAAGATATATTAATGATATAATGATTCATGTGTCTTCATTTTTTCAGGGCTCCATTTTTTTATCACTCCCAGCCACTATAATTCCTATCTATTCTTTCTTTTTATTTTATGGCTAATTTCCCTTTACATCGCACAGAAATGGAGTACTAAAGTTGCCCTCTCCAGAAAAATTGAATTAAAACTACAAAAAAATTAATATCTCAAAAACAAATATAGATACAGTTTTCAAACAAATTTCATTTAAAAGTACATTTTTTCTCTATTCAACGGTATAAGGATTAAAAACGTACAATGTCTATAAGTTAAAAAAATTGCAGTAGCGAAAATTGCAAAAAAGAAATTTCATCGGAGAGTGTTGCCATTCGTAAAATGACGTATGCGTTACGCACAGATACGTGTGGCCTTTATAATATAGATTACCATAATTTAACCCTTCGGACTCCGGTGCCTCTTACACAAATTATATTAAATTAGCAACCCTTTTTTAAAAAGTACTTTCCTTGAAGTAGACAATTTCAAAAATTCTCTGATTAAATAAGGAAAATTCTTTTTTCCTTTATTACTTATTTCCCAAAACGAATTTTGGAAGAAAAGGTGTTGTCTCCGCAGCGGAGACAACGGAGTGCCAATGGTTAAAACTAACTTGTAATTTGTAGACATAGAATTTTTATTTTAACTTAATTATTTTGTATAACCATCCGTGTAAATGAACGATAACTAACCTAGTGCAACAGCACAACTTATTCTACAATGAAATACCTTGTTATTACCGTAATGTTGTACATCAAATAATATGAAGACCTCAGAAAGAAGAGGTTCAACTGACAAAAATTCTATTTGCGTAAATTGAGTTTAAAAATAATTGATGTTAAATTTCAAAATCAATAATAATTGAATGAATTGAAGTTGAAAACTGTTACTGGTTTAATTGTCGTTTTTAAACTCTTATTTCAATAACTGTAAAAAAAGAAGAGTACAATTTACTTTAAATTTATAATTAAACAATATCTTATACTATAATGAGAGCAAAAATTGTGTGTGTGTGTGTGGGGGGGGGGGTAAATTTTATCTCAAAAACGGCTCTAACGATTTTCGCAAAAATTTGGATTTTACCATTTTCGGGCACGAGAAGACCATTGGGGTAGGTCACATGTTCGAGAAAATTCGATTATTGGGTCATTTTGGGTCATAATGGATCAGGATCAAGCTATTTATATCTAGAGAACGGCTGGATCGATATTAAGGAAAATTTTGTATACAATCGTTTTTTGGCACGAGAAAACTATTGGGCTTGGTCACAGGTTCGAAAAAATTAGATTAGTGGGTCATTTTTGGGTCATTATGGGTCAAGCCATTTTTTTCTAAAAAACGGCTCTAACGATTTTGACCAAATTTTATATTTTATCGTTTTGGATTATAAGAAGACCATTGGGTTAGGTAACATGTTCGAGAAAATTCGATTAGTGGGTCATTTTTGGGGTCATTGTGGGTCATGCTATTTTTATCTAGAGATTTTTTTCTCGCAATTTTGACTAAAAATTGCATTTTATGGTTTTCGGGCACGAGAAAAACATTGGGCTAGGTTACACTTCGAGAAAAAATTTTAATGGGTCATATTGGGTCATTAAGGGTCTGGGTCAAGCTATTTATATTTAAAGGTCGGCGGGATCGATTATAAAGAAATTTTGTATGTAACAGTTTTTTGACATGAGAAAACTAATAGGCTAAATCAGATGTTTGAGAAATTTCGACTATAAGGGTCATTTGTGGGTCATGATGGGTCATAATGGATCATGTCAAGCTATATCTAAAGAACAGGTGGATCGATTTTAACGAAATTTTGTAAATAATATTTTTTGCAACGAGAAAATCATGGGGCTAGGTCACACATTCGTGAAATTTCGATTAATGGGTCATAAAGGGTCTGGATCAAGCTATTTATATTTTAAGAACGGCTGGATCGATTTTAACGAAATTTTGTATGTAACATTTTTTAGACACGAGAAAACTAATGGGCTAACATAGGCTAGGTTACATGTTCGAGAAAAATTTCAATGGGTCATATTGGGTTATTAAGTGTCTGGGTCAAGCTATTTATATTTAATGAACGGCGTGATCTATTTTAACAAAATTTTGTATGTAACAGTTTTTTGACACGAGAAAACCAATGGGTTGGGCACATGTTCGAGAGATTTCGATTGTAAGTTGCATTTGTGGGTCATGATGGGCGGGTCATAATATATCATAATAAAGCTGTATCTAAAGAACGGGTGGATATATTTTAACGAAATTTTGTATACAACATTTTTTGGCACGAGAAAACTATTGGCTAGGTCACATGTTCGAGAAATTTCGATTGGTCATTTTGGGTCATAAAGGGCCTGGGGCTAGCTATTTATATTTAAAGAACGGCAGGATCGATTTTAACGAAATTTTGTATGTAAATGTTTTTAGACACGAGAAAACTAATGGGATAAGTCACATATTCGAGAGATTTCGATTATAAGGATAATTTTGGGGTCATGATGGGTATAAAATGAGTATTGATCAAGATATATCTAAAGAACAGGTGGAACAATTTTAAGGAAATTATACATATTAAATTTTTTCTGCACAAGAAAACTATTGGGCTCGGTCGCATGTTTAAGAAATTTCGGTTAGTGGATCACTTTTTGGGTCATTTCTGGTTAAACCGATTTTATATAAAAATGGCTCTAATGACATTGACCAAGGTTTGTACTCTATCGTTTTGGATTTCAAGAAGATTATTGTGCAAAGTCATGTGTTAGACAGAATTCAATTAGTGGGTCATTGTGGATCATGCTACATTTATCTAGATAATGTCTAACGCAATTTTGACTAAATTTTGAATTCTATCGTTTTCGGGCACGAGAATATCATTGGGTTGAGCCAGATGTTCGAGAAAAATTAATTAATGGATAATTTTCTATCATAATGGGTTAAGGTCAAGTTAATTAATCTAAAAAACGGCTTAATCGATTTTATCTAAATTTTGTATCCAACCGTTTTTCGGCGCGCAAAAACGAATGGGCTAGGTCACAAGCTCGAGAGATTTCGATTATGACGGTTATTCGTGGGTCATGATGGATCAACCTAATTTCATTAGAAAATGGCTCTCACCATTTTGACTATACTTTGTAGTATATCGTTTCCCGGCAAGATAAAACCATTGGGCTAGAACACTAGCTTGCGTGAATTCGATTCGTGGGTCATAATGGGTCAAGGTCATTCTAACTATATGTAACAAATACACAATCAATTTTATCTAAATTTTGTAAAGGAACTTTTTTTTCCACGAGAAGTCCAATGGGCTGAATCGCATATTAAAAAAATTATATTTGTGGATCATTTCGGCTTCATTGAGGAATGCTGTCAAGCTAATTTTGCCTAAGAAATGGCTTAAACGATTTTGATTCAATTTTATATTCTACTATTTTTGATTACCCGAAGGCAATCCGAAGGAGCTAAGTCACATTTGATCAAATTTGATTAGTGGGTCATTTGGGGCAATACGGATCAGAGTCACGAGAATATGGCAACAGCCAATAAGTTGGCGACTTTTGACAAAATATTGGCGGCATTTGGTTGAAAAATCGACTATGAAGATAACGAAAGATTACGATTAACCAAAACACGTATTTGGCAACAAATGAAAGAATGTCGCCAAATTTGGCTATATCTGGTAAAAAAATTGCCTTTTAGAATGTGAAGAAATTTGTAAACATTCTTAATAGAATTCGAATTGCACGGTTAAACCAGAGTCGAGCTAAAAAAGTGATTTGGATCAATGTCCTTTTGTTGTAAATTTTAAAATAATGTAAAAAAGTGCATACATACATAATTGTCTTATCAATAATCAAACAATCAATAATTATTGATTGTTTTTGTAAATAATACTATTATAAACGACATGTTTTATAGTAATAATACAGAGAGACTGATAAAGTGAAAGTCGCGTTGAACAAAAAGTTATTTTTGACCGAGCTCAGCTCGGTCACTCCTGCTAGTTGATATTCGGCAAATTCTGTTTATTTCCGGAACGCAGCACTTTATTAGTAAATCACTTATATTTCTTTACCTGAACATAAAAAAGCATTTTTCCATATCGTCTATGCACTTATGCCTTTTTCAGTTTTGTTACTTATATCTCTTGCCTTCTGGGATTCCTCATATGTGTTTCAAATTGTATCATTTTAGTTACACTATTGTACATGAATATTGTTTTTAGACATTATGAAATGCAATTAATGTAACACTGTATATCAACGATAAATAGTAACATTTCATTTATAATATGAAATGTGCATTTCATCCTGTATTGATATATATCAATTACATCATAATCCGAGTATATGTATATATGTATATAATGTCTTAATTCAACATAAATAAATAAGCAAAACCTTCTGAATCAAAATATATCCATCAAAAATATTTTATTGAAATTAAAATACAAAACTTTTGTGTCAGCGACAATGAACACAATGATACTGGCATTTCAAAAAAGAATACATGGTTTGTCCGGAAAGTATTAGGACTGATTTTCTTCCGCCACGACTGTACTTTGGAGCGTGCGCACACCGACTGGATTCGGTATAGGGTGCTCCTAGCTAACGAACCAGCGGCTGTTTAGTTGTCTCCGAGCACCTAGAGAATCAGGACAGGCATTTTCGCGCGACATGTTTCTATGAGTGATGCAAGCCGAAAAATGCAGCGTTCGTTAGAGCAGAGGTATGCGATTAAATTCTGTGTGAAACTCGGTAAATCTGCGACAGAGACCTCTGATATGATCAAGCAGGCTTACCCAAATGTTGCTTTAGCAAGAAGTGGTGTGTTTCGATGGCACCAGGCCATTTTAGAAGGCCGGGAAGAGGTCACCGATGAAAATCGTGCTGGAAGGCTTTCGACTTCGACAAACACCGACCATGTGACTCGTGTGCGTAAAGTTTTGAACCCAGAACTTCGACTAAGTATTCGTTTAATTGCCCAGATGGTAAATTTATCAAAATCTGTGGTTCATGATATTGCGAGGGAGCATTTGAAATGCGCAAGATGTGCGCGGCTCACGCCGCCTTTCTTGTGAACAACTACCTGACCAAGGGCAGCATCCCAACGCTTCCGAAGCCGCCCTACAGCCCAGATGTGGCTCCCCCGGACTTTTTTTTGTTTCCTCGCCTGAAAAGGCCGATGAAAGGCAAGCATTTTGAGACGACAGAGGGGATCCAAGCAGCATGCACCGCGGCTCTCAAGGCTATTCCGGAGAATGCCTTCCGTGACGCCTTCAATGCTTGGAAATCGCGCTGGCAGCGCTGCATCGACGCAGAAAGAGCCTATTTTGAATGTTTTTAAAGAATTGCAATGATTGGCTCAATAATTTTTTTAAATCGACTCAGTCCTATTATTTTCCGGACAAACCGTGTATTAACAGATTATATATGCTTCCCACGCCGCGTGTCGTTTCATCCAATCTTAAACGAAAATATGAAGAATCGCACAGTTTAACAATAATGTTACTCCCACTCCATGTTTCAAAACTGCTGCGATAATGCTCTTCTGGCAAACCTGCGTACTTTCTGTGGCATACTACATGAAGTTTTCCATCATCTGATATTCGATTTGCGCATAGACAGCTCGCTTGCTAAAGACAGTTAATCAAACGTCTAACGTATATTATATTTCCATTATTCTTTGGATAATTTAAATTTAAATTTTTCTGGACCTTCATAAATGTAAAGAATTTGTTCTACTTCGTATTTACAAGTAGATATTTTATCAAAGGGACAATTAGACGACCAATAAAAATCAAAGAAAAATATATTTGAATTATACTTGAAAAATTATATCACCCTGTAAAATAAAATGCAAAAAATAATTCATGGCTGTAGATTAAAAGTATATAGATATTACACAACATATGCATTCATTTCTGGAGGAATGTAACATATTTATGGAAATATGACAAAGTTTTTGAAAAGTTCAAAAAAATATTTATATAATGCAGGTATTTTTTTACCAAATTTAATGCCAGTTTTAGTTAATTTTGTAAAATGTAATAGCAATAGTAAAGTGCATTTAAAATAAATATGTTAAATATTTAATGAAATATGAGCATTCGTGTGAAACATTTTTAATCTGTGCATTCGCGCATTTTTTTCACGGTTCATACAACCAATTTTTTAAAGCTTTAAAAAAATACATTGTGAAATTAAAAAAGATATCGTCGACAGACTGAGGTTAGTTTTAGTTGCTCTTAGTAGTTTAATATTGACAGTTTGTTAATTTCAACGTTCCTAGAACTGTTTGAAAACCCTTGATTCTACATTTACAAATGTTAAATAGAAGTATTTTCCTAAGTTTGTAACACGCTACATCACGTAACTAAGAGATTTAATGGACAATAATGTAAACGATTCAACATGAGAGGCACAGAGAATGATAACTCAGGCTTTGGTACTTCAAAAACGCTTCTCAATAGAGCTCCGAATCACTCTATGAGCTCCGATCAAATCCGATCAGTTTTTAAGAGATCAAAAAATAAAAATAAAAGACTGATAAGCTCCGTCGAAAAAATAAATATTTATTGAAATATTAAAGTATTGATTCAGAATGTCCCTCAAAATATTTTTAAATAAGAAATACTACAAAAAACACTCAAAATCCTACTACTTTTATTTCATTATCCAGTAAAAGACCCTTAAGTATAATTCTTAGCAAAAATAAATTTATTAGAAACAGCACATTTTGTTGGTAATTAGTTTTTGTTGATTATTTCTTAATGAAACATTCATGATTTCAAAGAAAAATGTTTTAGACAAACTTAAAATGTTAAAAGCATAATAGTATTTTTTATTTCATAAGCTGCGTACCGTATTTAGTATGCATAATTTATTTTGAGATAACTTGTTGAATAGGTATTACAATATAATTATAGATATAACATGCTACGTTTCAAAATCGAGCGGTCGAGAATGCCAGTTTTTCAAAATATTGATTTTTTTTCTTCCCCCTCAGAAACTATTTCACCAATGAGTATAAAAAAGTATTGGTGATCGTATCTTAATAGTAAAAACAAACACATGAAATTTCATTAAAATTCGTTATGGTGTGTTGCATATCAATATGTTATTGCCTGATTTAATATGGAATGACTTATGTGCTGTTTGTCAAATTCGTTCAGGTTTCACGCCAAATTGAAGCATTACTTACAGGTGACACTGGGAATTGAATTGTTAAAAGGAAATGGAACTAAAACTTGATAACATCGAAAATATTGCCGAGTTTTGCTATTTTTTTATGAATCTTAACAAGAAAAAAAATTTGGTCCCTTTCGTTTTGTGTTAAATATATTTCGACCTAAAAAAAATGCCTAAAAATATATTTCGACCCGGGTTTAGACCTAAAAAAGCAAAAATTAACTCCCTATAACAGATTAAATCATACTTTAGAAATTAAACAAAAATAATATGCTATTTCTGTTAATACAAATGTATACATATATATCCAGTCATTATTAAAGATTAATTCATGAATAAGACAATTGTTTGATTTTATTCAGAAATTTTTATCTTTAAAAATGTATTTAAATTAAAACGATCATTAATTAAATGTAAATTATACAAGAATTAAAAACTCTTCCTTATTTAAAACTAGAAAACAAATTAATGTATTATAAAAATCTTATTTACCTTTCATCAACAGAAATTTTTATTTCATCATCTTTCTCAGCAAATTACTAATGAAATAAACAGCAAAATATTTTGTTAAAAGAAGTAACTTAGCCGAAATATGGAAATATTTGGAACAATGAATAATTCTTTAACATATTTGTTAAAAAAAAACATTTATCAGAATTAAAATAATTTTGACAAACGTGTCAAATAATCTTTTTTAAGTACTGTAATCCATTAAAATAGAACTCCTATTTAAAAATTAATCAAAGTTTATAGGTTTTAGGGTGATTATTATTTTTCGAAGTGTCTTTTAAAAATTAAAGATTGGTCACACTTTATTAATATGAATTTACAAGATGTTAAAATAAGAATTGGACGAGCGTCAAGTTGGATAAAGATTCCTAATTCTCATTTTTGATTTTGGGAATTTGCATAATAAACACACGAATAATTCAAAATCAAGTAAAAATGTTTAAGTATTTACATGGTAATCTTTTTTGCGGTAAATAAATTTAAAAAGGTAAAGTATAAAAAGATAGATTGTAGTTAAAAACTAATCAAATTTATCAAATATAAGATGATTAATATTAGCTGTTTTTTAATTTAAAAGTTGAATAAATTGGCTGGAACGCTCTATGCATATTTATTTACTCTTAATAAATCTTATTAATTTTAATCAGTAGATTAATTCCTGCTTAAAGATAAAATAGGAATCTATAATTTTGTTAGCATATATGACGTGAAATTTCATATAGTTAAGCACCATGACCCTGGACACTCGTGGATGCATTTCTTTAAATAATCACATTAACTAAATTGCTTACAAAAATGGCAAGGCGTTGTGAAATTTTTCGTAGCACAACATGTCTTATTAGTCGCTTAAGATTTAAAAATTATGGTCACCTATCTTCCTTAATAATAAAGCAGCCACAATGGTTGGTTGGTTGGTTGATTTTTGTCGTCCGATTATCTACGCTAACGGGATATAGGACCAGGGGGAGTGCCCTCCGTGGGGGTCTTTCTAAGGGAACCTAACCCGTATTTACGCAAGTTTCGAAGAAAACCACGGAAAACTCCGAACGGTTAGGCCGACAGCCGCGATTGGGTTCTAACCCAGCACCTGCCGTCTACCAGTTGAGAGGTCCGAACCTCTCGGCCACTGGTGAGGCCAGCAGCCACAAGGATTTTATAAATTATCCTGCGAAGATCAAATTACTTATGCCTAAGTAGAAATAAAGAATTAAACTAAATACAAAATATATTACAAGCAAAACTTAATACAGAATAAACTACTACTTATATATTATTATTTAAAAAAATTAAAAGTGTGAATGAATGAAATTAAAACATTTTTTTCTGGATTATCAGCTTAAGTTTATTAGCTGAATTATATAATACATGGTGGATTATATGGTTACATATGGGTTCCTTAAGTTTTTAAGATAAAAGGGGGTGCTATTTTAATTCCAAATTCTTATAACAATATAGGGGGAAAAGGGGTACCTTTGAAAAAAATTTCAGAAAATCGATATATTTCTTACGTTATTTATAATTATTGAGTTTTAAATATTACATAATAAAAACAACGCATCTCTTCATCATATAAACCATAAATTAAACATTTTCCAAATAAATAAGTTGTGAGGATTTAAAAAGTTGAAAAATTTTTGTTCAAACCTGTCCCATGTAGGGGTACCTTTGAACAAGCAAGGGGCACCTTTGAACAAATGAATAAAATATGAAAATATTGAAAGTTTTTTATAAAAAATTGCACA
This sequence comes from Maratus speculifer, assembly GCA_964019185.1. NCBI lineage: Eukaryota > Metazoa > Arthropoda > Arachnida > Araneae > Salticidae > Maratus > Maratus speculifer. The sequence continues at coordinate 254,477,569 of OZ025295.1, read as the reverse complement.
TGTTACAGAAATACAAAGTAATATGAATAAAAAAAACTACATTGTTAAAAAAACTTTTTTTTGCTATCTAACCAAATTTCAATCCATCAAATTTGATGTCAAAATTCATTCTTGATAAAACACAAAGTGTCCCTCCAGTTGTATTTGGTTGTGAAAACTTTTTTACAATATCCTTCAAATACACCAATGTGATATCTGATCTTCTAGAAAATTAATTTTTTTCATTCGCTAATTTTTTTATTAAGAGACCTGATGTAAAATTCCGTTTTATCAGTTATGGAAACCTGAAATAATGTTTGGAAACCTGTTAAATCATAAATCATTATTTTGTATTCAGGATTTGCAATTATGAAATAAATGAATTTAGATTTGAAACTTTTCATCACTCTTTCATACAGAGGTTGGAACCTATGTGTGCAGTAAGGGAAATTGTTAGCAGTATAAGTCCATGTTCTTTGACATTCTTAATTAACATCTTTTCACATAAAAAATTTCAAAAATAATAATATTCAGATACATTGACAACTCTTTACTTCATAGTTTTAAGTGTTTTTTTACATTATTTCAATTACTATTTATCACCAGTTTATTCTGTGTTTTTTCTCTTTTCAATGGTGCCCCAACTTTTTTGTTCAATGGTGCCTTATCACATGGAGTTCAACATTACAACGGTTTACTCAATTCGGCTGAAGAAATTGAATAAAACAAAGCTTATAAACTAGAGATAACATCTTTGTTTAAGCATTGAACAATAAATTAAAATTTTAGGGATATAAGTTTGTAAACAAAAATCTTAAATTTTTTTCCTTAAGTTTAGATTCAAAAGGAAAAAAAACACATCTTGTTTAGACAGGACTGTTCATACAAAATGATACAGTTTTATATAATTATTCCCTTGAAGCAGCAGTAATGTATTGCCATGTTCATTTTTTAAAAATAATTTATTTGAAGGAAAATATTTAGAGTGTTCAAAGTTGCCCCCCCCCTCTCCCCTATCTACACTTGAGAACTCTTAATAAAAGAATAGTATCTTGTTGAGACGAACAGTGTTCCTCGTCTATCCTGTTTGTGTCTACTAGGCCCGGAGGTTCATCTGAAAAATTCTTGGCAGTCGATAAGCAGCTCCTATGGCCTATAACTAAATGGTCAAATTGTGGCATAGGGACTCAAAAGAGTCCAATTCTTTGCAGTCAATCTTTTTTAAAAACTTAAGACTCCAAAATTAAAAACAGATATGACTTAAAAAAGTCAGAATATTTACCAGAAGTATGTTATGAGATCTAAGTTTTTTATCCTACTGAACTTACAATTCTTCCTTCAGAACAGAAAAGTATGAAAGCTTATATATAGCTTGTTCTCATCCAATGACAAAAATGCATCTCTATTTCATTGGATAGTATTGTAGTTGCATTTGGCATGTTTCAACCTATAGCAGTGTGCAGGATGTGTCCAGTATTTTGAATTTGCAAACTGCTCCATCCCCATTCTGTTGTTCATCTTTATTGCCTGTTGGTATCTGCTTCATTTCTTGAGGATATTTTATGACTTCATGTTGTCAGTTCCTGTGGGATTCCGTACTTCCCCTTTTTAGAGTGAAACCCATTTTTTCCAATTAATGTTATCTCTGTAATAGACCGTTATTTTATAGTTTACAGTTTTTGTAACTTTGATTACCTAAAAAAGGTGGTAGTTGTATTATATACTTTCTTCCAAAACCAATTTCAAAAGTCTTTAAAATAAACATCATAAAATAGAAAAGAAACATTTTTATATTATTAATGCTCTTCTCTTGTTTTAAAAATTGCAAGATTGTTGTATTTTTTAATTACTTAGTACAGATGAGAAAAAAAATGTAAATTTTGAAACACCCACATTAATCTTTAAAATTAGAAGTACTGAATGAGCCCCTTAGTAAAAAAATATTCCTCAATAATTACGTGATTAACAACTATGCCTCAATTATCTTCTTCCAAAGGAATCACCTCCACCCAATACTCCACCTTCTTCATAACTATTATTATTGCTCTTATTCATTAGACTTTTTGGTTGGTCATCATTGGTGCACGCAATATACCGCCTGTGTATTTGTATAATTAATTTTATTTTATTTCTTAGTTATATAACCAATGTTCATTACTTTTACATTATTTTTTTTTTCATTGCAATATAGAGGAAAATTGCCAAAGGTTTAAACTTAAGACGCAACACTACTCACAGGAAAAGACCCGGATGATATTGCTAAGTTTATGGGGGTGTTCTTTTCAAATATCTCGCTCAAGTTTTAATATTTTTACATGATTTTTTTTTGCATAAGATAACTGAGGACGATATACAACCGGCCTAGTTTTTATTTTTTCGATTTTGTTTACGTATTTTTTATATTATCATAGTTTAAATTTCAGAACCGGTTTAAACCGGTTTTGAAATTTAAAATAATTTTTTTAATAAAATTTGAAAGCAAAATTGAAAAAGTAAAAACTAGGCCGGTTGTGAATTGTACTCAGCTATCCTATGCAAAAAGAATCGTGTAAAAATATCAAAATTTGAGAAAGATATTTGAAAAGAGCGTTCCCATAGACTTTACATTACCATCCGGGTCTTTTTCTGTGACTAATGTGAGGCCTTAATATTTAAAACGCGTTAGCGTATTGATTACGCCGTCCTATCCTTTTTTTCTTCATTAAAAACGCACATATTACATAAACGTCTACTTATTCTCGTATTTTAACAAATCGATATTTATTATTTTAATACAGTTACTGGATATTGCATTCAACTAGAACTTCATCAAATTTCTTATTCAGGCCTTTGCAATGACTTAGTGCACACAATACACCGTCTTAGAACAGAAGGTGACAGTAACAGTCACCTCATCAAGTTCACAAGTGAAATTTCAGCTTTAGTTAAAACATGATTCGCATATTAAAACTCATTCGGTCTGCCAAGTAATATCTTGAAGGACAACACCTCTAAACCGATTTTAGCGGTTGATTCATAAATTTACCATTATGTTTTCCTACTCTGAGTCCTCCATATTTTCATTTTTTTGGGGTGCCGGAAAATACAATGGTAAACCTACGAGTCAACCATTATAATCAGGTTTTCACGGTTTTTTCACAAAGGTATGACTTAGCAGACCGATTGCGTTTTAATAAGAAAATCAAGTTTTAAATAATTCTGGAATTTCAGCCGTGCAGCAGCCTCCCGTTCTATCGATGTTTTAGTCTTAACACCAAATCTTGGTTTTGTTTAAAACTCAATGTGTGCAACATTTATTTGATGACCTAGGATTTAATTACATTTTATTAAACATACAAGTAGCTTAATCGTTATTTTCTATCAATGAATAAAAATAATATTTCTATTTGGAATAGTGATTCTCGAAAATCATTGCTTGGCAGCCATTGTATTTGATTTATAAAATATTCAATAATCACCGAGAAAAACTAGTTTATTTGGAATAAAGTAAGGCATTTTTTTTATTTTTGATTGATTAATATTATGAAATATGCTAAATTGGAAGAAACCGAATTAAATATAAACAACAAAGTATACATAATTGTATTATACAATAAATTATACCACGCAAACAAATATTTTATATTGTATATATTTGCAAAATATATTCTATAAACAAAACTAATGTTTTCAATGTACTTGAATAAAGCTAATATATTTAAAATCATGCTAAATTTGCTTGAGGTTTATTACCACTGTGTACATCAGAATCAACATGCACTGGTATCTGATAGGTATTCAAATTATTTACTGAGCCAAATATTCGTACAAACGGCAGATTTGAAGCAATAATGTATCGGATTTTATTCTTATGACTAACGTTATTAGTCCTTAGTTTGATGGTGATATGAAACATTATGAAATATGTTAAGTTGTAAAAAATCCAATTAAACATAAGCAACTATTTATACATAATAATTTTATTATACAATAGATTATACAACGCAAACAAATATTTTATATTATTTTTTTACAAAACATTTCCTATAAACAAAACTAATATTTTAAATACACTTCAATAAAAATAATCTATTTCAAATCATGCAGATAAATTTCACATCATGCTAAATTTCCTTGAGGTTTATTACCACTGTGTGCTTCAGAATGGAGGAGCACTGGTATATGATATGTATTCAAATCATTTGCGGAGCTAACAATCGTACAAACGTCAAAGTTTAAGCAATAATGTATCCGATTTTATTCTTATGATTAAAGTCATTAGTGCTTAATTTGCTGGTGATATGAAACAGTACGAAATTTGTTAAATTGTAAGAAACCCTGTAAGCAACTATTTACATAATAATTTTATTATACAATAGATTGTACAACGCAAACAAATATTTTATATTTTTTTTTACAAAATATTTCCTATAAACAAAACTAATATTTTAAATATACTTCAATAAAAATAATATATTTCAAATCATGCAGGTAAATTTCACATCATGCTAAATTTGTTTGAGGTTTATTACCACTCTGTACTTCAGAATAGACGTGTACTGGTATCTGATAGGTATTCAAATCATTTACTGAGCCAACAATGCGTACAAACGGCAAATTTGAAGCGATAATATATCGAATTTTATTCTTATGATTAACGTCATTAGTACTTAGTTTGCTGGTAGTATGTCTTAGAGCTAGACCAAACCATAAAGACGTTAGAGTTTCGTTATCTATAGGCTTGCTATCTACATCACTATATACATGATTCATTCCTTGTATTCTTGGCGATAATCGCAAATCTACAGCTCCATTAATTTCTATAGTGTAACATACTTGAAGGTCTAAAATGAAAAAAGCGTTCCAGCGGATCAATGGGTTTAACCTTTGCAGTCTCTCACTTTGGGGTGTTATAGGTTTATTCAGTCCAAAATCAACAGAAAATCTGAAAGAAAATAAAATCTACAGTATAGATAGGTAAAAACGATTCATATGTTTAATTAAATGTATATTATAAGTGTTTAATTTTTGGACTGAAGGTTAGTAGTTATAATGTGTGCATAATATACGTTAATTTAACCACACCCTTTACCACATAAATATTTTTGGTCGTTTATTAGTTGTTTATCTAACAAGTTCTAAGTTTGAACATATTTTTCACATGAATGAACGAGTCTTTATTTGTTTCGAAAAGAATACTGATCTCTTAATATGTACTGTATAGTAAACGAAATACAAAAAAAAGGAGTATTTCAAACTGCATTTTCATACGGTGCATGCTTTTATCATAAGTATATGGATAATTTTAACTGACAAAAATCGCACAGAAAAAGATGCCATTGCTTATGCTATTAACTTTGCAAAAAATAGGACTGCAACAATCAGACAAATGACATCATCATAGTTAAATTAACTAAGTTTTTTAATACTCATTCATATCGGTTTCAGTTATGAATTATACATGCAATATAATCTTAATAGTGATTTTAAAAATTTAAAGAACTTTCAAATTCACCATTATTTAAACAGTTTTTCTTATTTCTTTGCTTTAAAAGCTCGTCAACACCATACACGGATGTCGGATAGCATCTATTCGAGTTTGATTGTATCCTTCGACAAATGTTGTCGAGATCCCGTCTAAAGGTTATAAAATGTTATTTGCAAACCGTAAGATTACTTTTTGTTTCGTATTAAATCAAGCACAATTTAAACCAGAAGTTTTTTTTAGAAATTCTGGTTCAAATTATGCTGAAGAAATGAAATCGTTTAGACAAATCTTAGAAAATCAAGCGTCATTAAACAGTTTTATCAAGTAAACTGCATTGTACCATGTATGTTTTTTGAATTTTGGTAAAAACACAGGAAGATTGATAGCTATGAAAAATTACTTAAAGTGTAAAGGTTTTATCAAATTCGTGCTTTCGAGCAAGAACTAATGCACACATACTGATATACAATATGCATGTGAAAATAGTAAATCCAGTGGGATGGATACGTTTCACAAATTTTCTCATAATATCAAAACTCACTTTAAGGCTACATATTTTTTAACTGAATGATTTAAATAAAAATGTCAAATTTCAGCTTTAATAAAATAGAAGAAAACAATTTTCTTCTCGTTGATTTGCATTATGTTTATTTACGCTATGTATAAAACAAGTGTAGTAAAATCCCAACTAAACGGAAATTGATTAGGATTTTTTTTTTTTTTTTTTTTTTTTTTTTTTACATTATGAATTGAATTTCTCGTAGAATGAGCATTTATGGAATAATAATAATAGACTTTTTAAACGATTCTGCATGAAATCGATTAAATTAATCAAAATTATAATCTATAAAAATTCGAATTGTAGGAAAACTAGTCGTTTGGGGGAGGGGGGGTCTCACCGTAATACTTACCCATCATGGATATGCATAGTATAAAACATGAAAATAAAGCATGTGTAAACTACTTATAGAATGCATCACAATTCCAAAACAAAGTTTAAACTTATACTTTAATAGTTTTAATATCCAAAGTAATGCTCTATCAATAAATTGCAGATGAGCCAATTTCGACAAATTATAAAACGCCAAAATACTCAGGTGGTACAGAATTACGCATAAAAAACATCCTTATAACTCCAAAACTAATAATCGTATTAACTAGCGTAATCTAAATAACTAGCAATTTACTGCGTCGGTTTAAGCGTCTCATTCCCAATTAAAATCTATCCTTCAATTAAAATTTGAATGAAACACAGGACCATGAAAAATCGAAGAATGTGGAAAGCAGGCTTACACATATCTCGGCAACTAATAATCCGATTGACTTTGTATTTTACGGAAAATTAATGTTACTTTGTAACCTTTTACGTCCACTCCTTAAAATAAAAATAAAAAAAAATCGAAAATTTTAATTTGCCTTTCATCAGAACTAATTCTTTGAGAATCCGAAAAAAATAGTTCCGGATAATCGAGGTTACTGATATTAAATAGGCTTCGTTTCATTCTTACATACTAAGTACATACAAAATTTCAAGTCTCTATCTCAATTTTTTCAGGAGTAGAGCGTTTACAGACAGACAGAACGACGGACGGACGGCAATTTTTTTTTTCTAAAAATATGTTTTTCGGTATCTCTAGTGTCTGAAACGTGTAAATCCGTCAAAAAATTTCAATTTTTAAAATTATTGCAAGACTTACCCTATACTACTTATGATGGGTAAGTAAAATGAATAAATGAAAGTTGTACCTTTAAAGTGTTTATATATGAGGACCCCAGAAGCCAAGGGGTGAAAAAATTGACTTAAGTGCACAGGGTACCTGGAAATATGCTTTTTTTCATTCCAGGTAAAGAAATATAGGTCATTTTCTGATTATTTGGGGAGTTATAGAGATGAACCACTTTTTTCAAAAACAAACAATATTGATTCATTATACATTTAAAGAAAATTGTACTCTATTTTTTTAACAGTTATTGAAATGAGAGTTCAAAGATTAGAATGCAACAAGCAGATGTTTCCTATTTCAATTTAGTCAATTGTTATTGATGTTCCAATCTAACATCAATTCTCTTTAAACTCAATTTACTCCAAATCGACATTTTGTCACTTGTACCCCTTGGCTTCTGGGCTCCTCATATATATTTACGCTTAATGTTAATTACGCTTAATGTTAAAGTCAAATTAGAAATCTGTATATTCACAACATTGTTTTTCCATAAAAAATACATACAAAATTCGGGTCCTCTTCAAGATGAAATTTTTTATATAGAAGAGGAAGTAGCACTGATGAAGTCCCCTGCAAACTATTAAATATATCAGGGCATGACTAGTTATAAATCCTCCGAAGACTGATTGGAAAAAAAAAGTTTAAAATAACAAATTTTTCTTGGTTCGTAAAATCTACCAGTGTTTGGTATATTTTTTATGGAATGAACTAAAGCAATTTATCTTACAAATCTGCAACTGTCAATGAATTGTGAGTTCTTTTTGAAAGATAATATGCGCAAATACGCAATGAAATGTTTCTCAGTGTTTGCGATTACACTACTTCAGGATATCTGAATATCATGGATCAAAACAGATTTTAATCTAAATATAATAAATAATTCTCTAAGAATCCTGCACATACTCTACAGCCTTGTGATATAACAAAAAAAATCCCTTTCCCTTTTTCCCCAAACGATTCTTACAATTTTATTTTAAAAATATACATTTATAATATCATTGATTATGGGGAAAAAACATTCTTAAAAATTATAAATTATTTTTCTAATTTTGGCTAAATTAACAAGAATTAAAAAATACAAATGACATGGAATCTTAACACATTGAAAACTGAAGAAAAATCATTAACAAAATCTCCTATGAATTTATTCTCGAAATAAGTTTCTAAAAATACATTTTACACTTATCAGATATGGCAAGTAACTTGAAAACAGATAAATGCCTGCATTACCTAGAAATAGATAATTTTTTATTGTGCCTGATGTAAATGCGAAATATTTTATAATGCGGTTAAGGTATTAGTACATGAGCCGATAGCACAAAACCCTAAGTCATCGAGCACAAGAAAAAATCTTTTATATTATGGAAGAGTTGTTATAGGGGAATCTAATGATCCATGTCTGCCGGAAGCAAAGTGGTGCATAAGAGAAAAATTGGTACCACTAATGGTTAACTCGAAGACTTAATAACACGTTTTCCTGCACCCAGTTTCCCGTGTTTTCATACTTTTGATTGTACGGCAAACACAACGATAGACCTACGAGTGAGCCACTAGTGGTATTAATATCTGGCTTATGCACCACTTCACTTCCTGCAGACATGGATCATTGTATTCCCCTATGACTACTCTTCCATAATATAAAAGATTTTCTCTTGCGCTCTATGACTTAGGGTTTTGTGCGGTTGGCTTTTGGACTATATCTGCCTTTACTTCGGGGTGATCTTTTTTTTTTAATTTTTTTTTTCAGTTAAAACATGGAACTGAACTATATATTCACATAAATTTTTATATGCATTCTAATTAACTTTTAAAATTTGATAATATTGAGTCAAACTTTTGTAAAAAAAAAACATGCGTTTATACTAAAACTTCTATAACGAAATATACATATTTTTTCAACTATATACCGTGTGTTTGCGCTAAAATTATCCATAAGTTATGTCTTATTAATTTGGGTGTACTGATTAGAAATTTAAAAAATATATGTATTTAAACAGAAAAAAACACATCATCGAGTTTTAATATAGATATATTTCTATGTATTCCCTTTTTGTAACACAATATGCACGCATGAAATGGTTCTCAGTGTTCCATTAAATTAGACCAAAACATTAGTTTAAATGCAAAATTTAATTCTTAAATTTTCCTGCACATATCATATAGCCTTATGGTATGGCAGAAAAGTTATCAGTCCCCAAACGATTCTTACACTCTTATTTAAAAATTATATATAATATCGTTGATTACGGAGTATAAAGCATTTATAAGAATTATGATAAATCATTTTTCTAATTTTGGCTGAATTAGTAAGAATAATAAAGTACAAATGAGATGGAATCATTGAAAACTGAAGAGTAATCATTAACTATATCTCCTTTGAAAGTATGAACTTATTTCTCGAAATAGGTTTCTAAAAATAAGCTTTACTCTTATTAGATATGGCAAGTAAATTGAAAACAGGTAAATGCCTGGATTAGCCAGAAATAGATAAATTTTTATTGAGCCTATCTTCAGTTCAATAGAAATATGAAAAATTTTATATTGCAATTATGATAGGTACCTACCTTTGAAGAATTTTTTTTGTGTTTTTAGTTAAAACAGGAAACAAAATTCTGAATTTATATAATTTTTTAAATGAATTTTAATTCACTATTTAAATTTTCTAAATATTTTTCAACTTTTAATACAAATGACGTTCACGCAAAGTCTTATTAACGAAATCAATTAAATATTTTTTCAATAATATATTGGAATGTCTTACATGCGTATGAAGCAACAAATTTGAAATACCTCTTAGAGTGAATAACATGTATTAAATTTGGTATACAAAACATGATTTTTTCTCAACAAAAAAATGTATTTTATAATAAAAAAGGTTCTGAAATTAATGTAAATAAACTTACAATCTACCCTTTACTTCATAAAATAGTTATAGATGAGCAGGAGCTTATTACAAAATTTTATTACAATATCTTAAATACTTTTGTAGAAATGTTTCTCGTAAACATACTGAAAAAAGCAGTTTTCCAAAAAATGCAAATTAATATTTTCATTGAGCACAAATAATCTTGTATAAAGTTTATAATTTTAAAATATACCCTATTTGTACGTGTTTATGTATTTGTGTGAATGTTATGTTAGTTATTAGTGCATTAAAATATATTCTTTACGTTTCCGTGACTCTTTAAACGGTAAATTCCGGTTTCAGAAAGCGCATTTCCGCTTTATATTTTGGGCTATAACTTTGCTGCATATTGTCACTGCATCAAAAATAAAGCATTTTTGTAATCCTAAACGCTTGAACATTAATTTAAAATAATGAAAAATAGATCGAAGATTTTCGTAAAAACAGCAATTTGAGGGTAGACTTGTAATTACCTTAATGTAAGAAGATTTATGAGACTTATTTTGTATTATATATTAGAGAATAAATAAAATTTTCTATGTCCTGATTGAAAAAAATCCAAAACACTTTTAGAATAATTGCGTAATAATCAGAAAGAGATTTGTTATTTTAAACTGAAGCATATCAAAAATATTCTCAAAAATATCGATATATAAAATAAAATTAGAAAATTAAAAATATGATAGGATTTTATTTTTATTCTTTAATATGTTACTAGTTTAAGGACATGTGTTTAAAAATATTCTCGTTTAAATTTTGAATAGCAAGACAAAATTAACTATTCCTTCTTTTTTCTTCACTCGGTCGCTCGTTCATTCGCAGACGAATACGAAAAAAAATAGGATTTAACTCTTTGCATCACTTTGTTGCATATCTGCAATACATACACTCACACTACAGTAAATCTAACTTAAAACAATTGTGTTAAAACCTGATTTTCTTCTATGCAGCTAACACAACAGTTTATATGAATTGTTCAGTAGAATTAACAGACGGTTACATTGGTAATTTTTCATGCTAAAGATTTATCGCTTGATCATCATCATTGCTAAATTGAACTTCGTAATTTTTATAAAATGAAAGACTGGAGACGTTCAAACGTATATATTCGCAATGTTAAGTTCATATACTTTAGATTTTTCGATAGTAAATTTTCAATATTTAATATTAGCGTGTAATGTTCTGTTTATAGCGGATGAGAAAATAATGTCTATTAATATATTTTTAACATCTAAATACTTCTAGGATTTTGTATATTCTTAAAATAATGGTTTTTTTTTTTCAAATTAGCGTTGATAAGTAAAAAAAGTTAACAATCATTGAAGAAATGGCATATTATAATATTTTTCACCTCTGAAAAACTTATTTGCAGATGTTTAAAAATTTTGAATTTTCTTTTATGGTTTTAGGATTTTAAGGTGATTTATATAAAGTTTTATTATTTTAATAGGTTAGCGATCAGCTAAGAGACAAGAAGAAGTGTTTTGGCGTTTCTTGATTTTTTTCCCTTTTTTTCTTAGCGACTTATGATTATAGATACATAAACAGGGAAATAAAAAAAAAGAATATACTAAAAAGATTGACTGATCAAATAATATTAGAGAAGGAAATGCAAAAATGGGTAAAAAAAACGCAGCAATCATTGTTCTGTTTCTATTTATGTAAAAAGTTAAGCTAACCAGCACCAAAAACTGGCGATAAATCACAATTAAAATAATAAAACTTAATATGAATTATTATAAAATCAATAAACATGTCCGTAAGGGAACATTGTCGCAAATTTTTCTGATATTTTCTTCTTACGGACACCTGTTTAAAGTAGCTGACGATGTTTGGTTACATTTTCCAGCTCGAAACGTGTTCTGTGAATTAATAGGGGTTTATAAAAAGATTTATTGTTTTAAATCATTAAAATAGTAAAGTTTACTTACCTAAACAAATGCTTGTGGTTACAATTATTGTATATAGAATCATTTATCTCCTCACCCTTCTTAATTTGCCTTTCAAATAACAAAATTTCAATAAACAACGATACTCCTTTGACTTGCGTTGTGGGTATCCGTACACAGTAATCTGAAATTTCTGGATGGTAGAAGTATTGCAAAGGAAGCTTGTTGCGTGTTGAATTTATAAACAGACCTTTCAGTTTCGAATATTCTTTAAATCTCTCGATAATACACTGAACGTCAAATGCTCCTAGAGGTAATGTGTAATGGTCTAGAGGTCTGACTCTAACTGGGCCGTCTAGGAATGGGCTTCCATCTGGCCTAAAAAAGAAATAGAAATTAACACAGACAAATTCAAATATATATTGCTGCAATTTCAAAATGCATTTCAAAGTACAATTTTTTAGTCATACAAATTACACGTTGAAAATAAGAATTTGATCAATTATCGAGCTTTAAGAATTGTTTATCTCAAAAATAAAATATACATTATTTATTTATTGTGTTTATTTTTTGTCCATTATAGATTCTTGGTGCATTTTTTTTTTAATCTTGGCTCAATCCGGACTTCAAAAACTGATATTTTTTGTCAAATTATATAAACAACTAAGAATACAATAATATTGAAATCGTATATATAATATTGTTTGTTACTTACAATTTACTTCTGCTTCCATATAAAAATGTATAAATGGCTTTTTTAAAGGCACGCTAAATTTTACGAAGATAAAATGCCCAATTTACGCCAACACTACATAAATCAGATACAGCCGTTTCAATGATAACGCGACCTCTTTATCAGAGAAAAAATAAACAAAAAATTAAAGGAAAAATTTTGAAAACTGAAGATTAAAAATTTTGCAAAAAATCATCTCGGATATAACCTCAAGAACTCGCTAATGGGATGTCCAAAAAAGAAAAAAAAATGTTTTAAAATACCTTAAAACATTCGGGACCATGAGTGCTTATATGTACCTCCAAAAACTGAAAACACATTTTTTGGTACCAGAAAAAAGTAATTAATTCTTAAAAACAAATTATTTACAAATAAAATATGTAATCACCTATATCCCATTATTAAGGCGGCGTTACTCCTTGAGCTGTTCCTCAAGCAATACGTTGCAACAGCAGCAGATAACGGAGATCTGTAGAATACGTAGGCATATGCTTCGTGTTCTTGATGCTGTATCTTCACTGCGTCGACGTAGCCGTAACGACTGCATTTTAAATATATATATTCATTCGTTATATTCCTTGGCAAATTTCCAACACAAACAACTTTCTTATTTACACATTCTTTGAATGAATGACTGGCACTTTCAAATTCAGTGAATTCATATGATCCATTCCACAGAAGTTGAATGACTAGATTACTTCCACGAACCTATTAAAAGAATAATAAATTTACTTTGAGGAAAAGGGATTAAACCAACAGCAACTGTAAAAATAGTTTATATACCTTATATAAAGTAAATTATTTTTCTTTGATAATCAAAAAATTTTCCTCTGCATCGTTTACTATATATTAGTATAAACAAGAGCAGATGAGGAAAGGAATGAGTCCACAAACTGCGCATGCGCCGAATGATTTCAGAACTGTATTCAGATCTAGCGCTGTTCTACTTGGCACGTCCAATTTTGTCTACAGTAGACCTCCCGATTATACGTTTAATACGAGTATACGTATAATACGTATTATACGAAATACGCATTTGCTATACGTATAATTCGACATCGGCAGTTATACGTATTACACAAAACAGCATATACGGTACATCGCATATACGAATTTTACCCAAGCGGTTAAACGTATAAACGTTTTTCATTCAATGTATGAAATTTGATGTTTCAATATTTTTTTGCGGATTAGAGACATTGAGAAATATCCGGTAGAGTATTCCGATCGCGATTCTTTGTTCAAAGAACTACGATGTGTTTACATAACTACTTACTTGTTATGCAGGTACTCAAAAAAAATCTTAATACTTCCTCAGTTTAGATTTTTTTCCAAAAAACTAAGTTATTTATTATAAAATGTCTTACATTAGTTGTGGGTAGAATCAAACTAATCTTTGTAAAATCTGCGACGCAGTACTTACAAGGGCACCACCAAACATGGTGCTCACAGGTTTTAATGATTTCCAAGTATGTTGTAGTGGTCATACCACTAATTATTCTGATGAAAAGGTTTCTTCAAATGGGGACTTGGTTTCTGAGAAATTGGGGGTCAAAGTTCAGCGTATATTTCAAATACTTATTAGTACGTGCGGCGCATGTGAATCTGTGGCGTCGTGGTAATGTACGAGCCTGCAAATCGAAAGGTTGCGGGTTCGAATCAGTCATCGGCATTTATTTGTTTTACCTATTTATTTTTGTATTTTTACACGTTACAAATTTTAAGTATTTTTATTACAAAATTGCTACAACTTTTGATATTTTTTTAATAAATTACATTTACATTTTTTAATTTTTTCATGAAATTTTTTTTCTGCAATTTTTAGACGAATATTTCTATTGACAAAACTACAAAACTAATTTACGCCTAGAACTTTTTTTATTAATTATTATTTGTGTTTTTTATTTTAAGCACAATCCTGAAATAATGATTTTTCTTTTTCCTATTGCTTTTTTAAATGAAAACTTTTTTATGCATTTTAAATGAAAACTTGCCTTTTTTTTGTATATGTATAAATAAACAAAATAATTTTCGGGTGCAATTTTTTAAACGTCTTTAGGATTAGATTATTCAAGTAATGCGTATCTTCGAAAAAATAATAAAATATTAATGCAGTAATGTTAAAATGCAAGTTGTTACCAGTTATCCAAGTTTTCAATTTTCCAATTTTCTGTAAATACATTTATCTCCAAAGTTCAACATCAACATAAGTTATCGTTTGCACAAATAAGAAATGACAGATTACATCTATTTTTATAAGAAATCAAAACACTCTTTCCGTAATTCAACTGAAGTACAAAAATCGTCTGTTTAATGAGATAAAATTTATTAATACATATAAAAATACTTTTTTAACGTCTGCTTTCCTCCGTAATTATCAGAATAAATAAAGGAAATATAATGAAATAAAATGATTTTTTTTTTACTTTTAATATATTTTTAAACATATTTATCACGAATTAAGTATTTTAGTAATATAAATTATATTAAATGCAGTATTAAATTATCTAAAAATCCAAGCACAATATTGTGTAATACACATTTGAAAAGAAAAAAAGTGACTGATTAATCTAAAAATATTTATATTTAAAGTAGTGGAGATTTTAAAATATTGAAATTTTCTTATACTTTTTCAAAATTTTAATAAAATAAAAATTTTTATTTATTTATTTGTTGCAAAATGTACTTTTAGTTCAACCCTGAAGTGCAGTCAGTTCACCATATTAAAAATAATAATAAAAAAATGTTAAATAAACTGTCCTCTTCAGAATGTATCAAAAGGTTCAAAGCTGTAGAATTTTCAATTCTGCTTATAATTTGCGAAGTGTAAAAAACATAAAAATAAGTAAAAGGCCGAGGACTGATTCGAATCCGCAACCTTTCGATGTGCAGGCTCTTACGTTACCAGGACGCCACAGATTCACATGCGGCGCTCGTACTAATAAGTACTTGAAATATACGCTGAACTTTGACCCCTAATTTCTCAAAAACAAAGGCCCATTTGAAAAACCTTTTCACCAGAATAATTAGTGGTATGATCCCTACAACATACTTGGAAATCATCAAAATCTGTGAGCACCATGTTTGGTGGTGCCCTTGTTACTTTTTTATATTTTCTTGTATCTTTAGAAGAAGAAAGTATTGGATTCGGGAATACTTTCGACGCGTTTACACGTTTTAAGGGTAAGAGAAACCGAAAAACGTGTTTTACAAAATATCTGCCTGTCAGATTATGAGTCTGTGACTTTGTCTGTCTGAATGTGACATGGATTTTGTGAGTTTTCTATCTCAAGACCTAATACACAGAATTAAGTAACATATATGGCGGAGACTAGGGCACATGTGAAAATGGGGCATATGAGAACATTGCCATTTTTCACTAGTTATTATATGTTTTTTTTATTTCAAAAAATTATCAAAGATGGGAGCACCTATAGACATATGGAAAAAAATTGAAACTCTTCGACATTTTGTTTGTCCCCAGGAGCCAAAATACTGCTTACTATACTTAAAAGTAAAATATCCAGCTTGATAAAAGAATATTTTTTTTAATTTATTCTTTTTTTTCTTTATTTAACATATACTATGGATACTAATAAATATTTACGATATTTTTTATTTTTTAAATTGAGAAATGCTAATGATTTGTCATTTTAACTCTTGTGGGAATGTGGGACACTTATGAAGGGTCTAGTTGGGGCAGATCTGAATATGTCATTAAATTGCTCAATAATCATTCAGTGATTCTATTTCTTTTAGTTAACTTCGTGAAAATAATGCCAGCTCCATTATCTATATTTTTATAGAAATAGAAGAACTTCTTCAAACTTCTACAAACACAACTATCAGCAAATACATAAAAAGCAACAAGCTCTTTACGTTAAATTGTAATTTAAATAAATTTCATGTTTTATAAATTGCAATAAATGCTATACATTATTTTATTTAACAGTTTTCAATACTATTTTTTATGCATCATTAATGCAAAAAAAAATAGTACGTTTAACAACTTTGCAATTTTTTCTGTTTCATCTGTTGCAAACTTGTAGTACTATTTTACATTTCCGTTTCTAAAACAGCTATTTTATTTGGTGTTTTGAAAATAGATATATATATTAAGAAAATAAAATTTTTAAACATATAACTACCGTGAAATCTCTATTATTGACTCCGCCCTTTCTTTTAAAAGCAAAAGAAATTAAATTTGGAGGAAGCTTATAAACGTAAAACAATTTTTTATCCTTAATTTACAGGCAAATAAGGCAAATATAGGAATTAGAATCTTTCGCCTTTTGTTAGTTTTCCTATAAATATTATCCAAATTCCCTCTCCCTAAAATCTCCCTCAAACAGAAAGCCCTAAGCAAATTTTAAATTCTTTATTTTCTCAAGTTTACTTCTTTATTTTTTTTGTTATATTGCAACAATATTTTATCAATTATCTAAGCCCCCCCCCCCACCACCACCAAATCTACTTATTTTTATTTTCTAATATTTTGCTTAAACATATAACTCAGAAACTAAATAAATATACATATATTTTTCTTTATGGTGAATTTAATAAATAATACAACTAATGATTAAGGTAACATATGAAAAAGATAATAAAAACATGTCAATTTTTTTTTCCTTGTGTTCACATGTTTTCCTTATGTGTATACAACTGCTCTTCCGTTGGGGCACATATAAACATTTTTTTGAATTCAATAAACCATTCAGAAAAGTAAGAAGACCTGTAAAGTTAATTTTAAAAAATACCATGCGTAAAAAAAGTTCTGTTTACTATATAGAGTAGTTTTGCTTATAGAAATTAACCCAGTTATGACAAAAAGCTATGTTTATGTGAACTGTTCACATGCATCCCAGTCTCCCCTATATATTCAAGTAGTCCCTGGTAGAAACTGTTGCCTACTAGTTTTGTATGTAAATCGTTCAACAGGTGGCTCTACTTTACTGTATGTTATTCACGATTTCTGCAATCTCTAGAATTAATGCACGGATTTTCATCAAACTACGGAATCAGTTAATGCTTGACATGAAGTGATTCTATGAATGTTTTGGTGAGAATGTAGAGATTAAATAAATGAAATTTCATTATACATTAACAGAGTTAGAAAACATTAGCTCCATGAAAAGAATAGCATTTACGCTGGGGTGCAATCTTGAGTGTCAAACAATAAGTGAATAAAGAATTTTTAAATAATTAAAAAGAAAAAAACTAAATTTAACAAGAATTCACAATAAATCAAACATTTATACTCTCATTCTTTCCTCAAAAAGTGTTTAATTTTGCTGGGTTTTTACAATGGATACAATTTGTATACATTACCTACACAAAATGTAAAATAACGGGGTATCTGAGCTCATTACCTTGAGATGAACAAAAAAAATCTAAATAAATTCAAAGTACAATGTTGCAAAATACTTTTGCAATTCACGGTAATAACTCGCTATTTGAAAATAGATATTTCACTGTTAGTGAAACGAGATTGGCCAATCAGGAGTCTGATATTTTGTGAAATTTTTGCAAACTGTTTTAAAAAATATACGCTTTACTTTGCTTGATCTTTTATATATAAGACATACTATACGGATTCCTGTCGTAACGCCACCGATTTCCAAATTATTCTTCATTCAGTGACATAAGACTAATGAAGTCCAATATTTAAATTAGATACGATACGTGGAATATACGTATATATTAAATAAACGTATTCTAAAATATACGTTTAATTGATACGCCTTATACGTATCCAGATACGTTTAAACATGTATTTTAAAGTATCCGTATAGCAGAAAAACGTATTATACGGATATACGTATATCGTAAACGTATAGTTGCTATATGTATCCTATCGCGAGCACTAGTGTACAGTGACTTTTAATGTCTAACAATAATCGAAATCATCGCGTAACCTGTATTTTTTACTCACACAAATGGACTATAACACAGTTTAACAGTGATTCTTAATATTTTTTTTAAACCTACAAAGAATTTATGAATAATTATTAAATATTCTGATCAATTTCTGCCAATGCAATACAACAATCTTTGCCCAAATCTTTCACGGATTTTACTAAATTGTTTAATTGAAATCTCTGAAACAATTGTCATATCAACAAATTCATCAATAATTACCGTTTTAAATTTGTTAATAACTGCAGTTTCAAATTTCTATCAACTTCAGTATAACATTTGTCAATAATACGTTTAATTAAATTTTTTTAATAGCTTAAATAACTTATATTAAAACCTTTTACCTCTTTAAATTTCCTTTTCCTAGGATCGAACTGAAAACCTGGTGTTCAGGGGTACGTCACATAGCATTCTGCTTTAAATCACTGTTTATGAAGCAGCTCAAAATGCAATTTTAATTAAAGAACGATATCACTGCTTGGAAGACATTGAAAACTGGTATGATCTTTGTCCTGAATCCGATGCACATTGTTTGGAGTCATTGCTCTCCTGATCTGCTCCTGTGTAAACATGTATCAATGTATAGCACAGTTATATGCTAACAATAAAGAGAGTAAATGTGTATTGTATTTTTTTTTTCAATATACAATTTTTTTTACTTTTAGAAAATAAAGCAGACTAATTCTTTTTTTTATTATAATTAAAGCCGAAAGTAAACCAACATACAATTATATTTTTTCAAATATAAATTTCGGAATATCTTATTGCCACGATGTAGCAATAGTGTAAGAAAAATAAAAACTTTGTTACAGGTTTTCCTCAAAATTCTTTTTTAATGTTACACCGTCAACATTTGCACTGTGATATTCTGCTGTATCGATAACACTCACATACGGAAAAATAAAATATTTGAATAACAGCAACACTAATTATTCCAATACAACTGAATCTATACAGAATCAAATAGTTAAAGCATTTTGTAATTGATTTAATTAGTTCTTAAATTACATTATCTACATTTTTAACATACAGACAGATCTAAGCAGATAGACATCTGAAATAGACTCGCTAGACCTTCCATTTTGAATTGCGAGACGCAAATCTTTGCGCTACAAGTGCTTGAATACGTTTTCACTTCATATTACCTAAATTTTGTCGCAATTCCTTAGTGGAATCCTCTTGTAGAATATGAAGCAGCGTTACTTAGCATTATCTCAATAGCTAATTTCTCGAACGACATGTAAGAAATCCTTAGTTCCTTCAGTCGTGGTTTATTCAACATTCTCCAAAAAATAAGATATAAAGAAGTTCATTTGAATGATATCGTGTTCTGTTGGACACATAAATCATAATCCTCTTGTAGAATATGCAGCAGCGTGATTTAGGAATATGTCAAAAGCTAATTTCTCGGACGATATGCAAAAGATTCTTAGTGCCTTCAGTCGTGGTTTATTCAACATTCTCCAAACAATTATTTAGAAATAAGTTCGTTTGAATAATATCGTGTTCTGTTTGACACATAATTCATAATCACAATTAATTCATAAATTATGCGTTCATAAAATAAATAATAATACAAGAATTTAACTGCTAGTCTTAAAGCATTAAGCTGTAACTATTTTAACTCTGAAAAGAAGAATCAGCCATTTTATCCTTGACCAGGTTAACACTCGTCGTCTGGCTAATTTAAGGAGAGAAATTATCCTTAAGGAGAAGTTCTACTTCTTTGAGTCAAAAGTTTAGATTTTTTCATAACTCTAGTGCTTAGACTATTTTCCTAAAGCATTATCGTGGCAATTAGATTTCTTGGAGTAATTTTAGCTCACTTAATCTGACGCAGCTTGTTAAATGTAATGCAATTCTGAAATTTTAAACTTCTTTATCCTCGAAAATTTATTTTTTAATTGGATGTTTATATTTCTTGCGGATTACTGGATCTATTTCCTTCATTTTTTATTTAAAAGATGTCTAATAATTTTTAGAGAACTGACACAACGAAAAGTATAATTATCATTGATTAAATTTCCAGAGTACACTAAATTAAAAAAAAATAGCGAGAAAGTGCTAACAATTTTGGATCAAAAGTCAGTCTCTTTATTTAATAGGCTTTTAAAATTAGGTGCTGGTAAACTTCCATAAAATATGACATTCCCTAATTTAGTAACAAAATTTGTTTTAAACAAAAAATAAACAATAATTAATATGTCAATATTTATAATGTAAAAATTCTGAGTGTGATATATTTTTTTCTTTGTAGCCGAATACAATTTGTAAATTTACGTAAATCTTGCACCAAAGAAGTACAACTTACTTTAAGTGGTGCATTGTACCTTAACATCCCTTGAATTCAGAAAAATTATATAAATCTAATATGTAAAAAAATGTCGATTTCAAGAAAGTATAAAAATGGCTTCTAATGCTATCAAAGAATGGTATAAGAGTTATTTATCTTTTCTATTGTTCGAATAAATTTATGGCATACATAACAAAAATTTATTAATTTATATTTCCCTAAAAATACAGAGAGGAAAATTAGAAAGGGATCTTATTTTTGCCGAATGCTCATATAAGTTTCAAAATCTTGCACATAAGAAATTTCCATTCATAAACTCTTTCTAATTAGCTACTAAATTATTTATGTTGATCTTTAGTATCGATAATTGCTAAATCGTGCAACTGGTATTGTTCATCAAATAATCATTAGTTTCTTAAGAGGAAAGTACGAGCAATGTTTATACAGTTTGAAATGGGTTGTTTCACATTTTCGCTGCAAATTAGCAAAAAGATGTTTATTCTCAAAGATAATTGAAATGGATAATGAAGATAATTGATTTAGTTTCATAGAACGTCTAGTAAAATAACTAAAATAAATATAACTCATGGAAAGTGTTATGCATATTCAATGGAGCTAATCATTGATCTTTAAAAAAATCTACTTGTTTTACTTGCATATAAACTGTCAGTCTAGTTGTATTTACATGTGTAAAATGCTCTTTTATCAGTTTGATAAACGTATACTTAATTATAAACTTATTATTTATAATAAGTTTGGTTCGTATTATTTATAATTCTAAAATAGTCGCTTGTCTGTGACACTGTCTTTTTTCGAGAGACCTATATGCGTATAGCTATAAAATGTTTTAGAACTTTGTATAAAGTTATGCACTTGGAAGCCAGTGTGATTTTCTTTTATAAATTGCTTTATTCTTTATAGGGGAGACCGGCGCACGTTGGAAATAGAGGTAGGTTGGCCAATTTGCTTTAATTCTCAAACCAGACACCAGATGTCGCCACAAGTCCAGAAGTGTGTTAGAAAACCTGTTCCCTTACCCTTTCACGAGTTTCAGTTCTCTTAACAAAAGCAAACTAAGAACAACGTTGATTTTTCACATTCGTCGATCTCGATGCAAATTTTCGTTAGTGTGCAGAAAGTTTTAATCTCTCAAGAGATACTTCACAAGATCAAAAGATGAGTAATATTTTGAAAGTTCAATTTATATAACAATTCTTTTGATGTAACAATAAATATTAAATGTTGTTAAGATATGTGTAGAATAGCAAAAATATTTCAAAACATGGCGAGGGGGAAAGTTGACCCACTTACGTTGGGGCAAGTTGTCCCGGTGGATCAACGTGTCTAGGTGGATCAACGTGTCCCGGTGTTTTCTTGGAAGATAATTATTATGTTATTAGCACAAAATTTTTCTTAAGCGGTTTGTAACCTAATTAGCAAGTAGGCCTACTGAAAATTACAACTATTCTCGTATGAAGGTGCCATAAGGTCTGGGTTCACTAGTCTAAGGTCTGGAGGTCACCAGTTCGATCGTTTACCATCCCAATATTAGGCCTACTAGGTATTTGTTTTCGGTATAGAATTTATAGTATTATTACATGCAATTAGCTACGGGCAATCTATTGTTAATGGCGGATGGCTGATACAATTAATAGATACAAAATAAATAATAAAACATAAAATTATAAAATTTAAAAATAAAATATTATGTCATTTATAAATATGTTAAAAAAAAGGACCAGACTAAAAGGCTAAACTTTTGAGTCTGTAGGCCTACTTTTGAATGTGCTTACTTCTGAAGTCTTAAATATCATTTTTATTTTGTTAAGTGTTGCATCATTGTTATATATATGATCAGTTATTCAGTGTCAACATTTTTGTATACATTAAAAAAGGTTGTTCAAATATTACATAAGCATGTTTTTGGAATTTTGTTTACCATGAGTACTTTACAAAGAACATTTTGTTCGAGATGGCCCGAATATAATGTTCTGGCAATGCTAACTCTTTTGAATGGATGACAGAAAGTGGATTCTTGAAATACATGGAATATTTTGTTAAACATGTCCACTGTTCGAAGGAACATCCATGACTTTTCATAATAGATAACCATAGATCCCATTTGTCTTATCATGTTTTAAATTATTGCAAATACAACGAAATTACACTGTTGTCTTTCCCGGCCCATAGCAGTCATAAGCTACAGCCAATGGACCACACAATTCATGGCCCATTCAAAAAATGTTAATTCAGCCTGTGATGGTTGGATGACAACTAATGAACCCCTATGACCATGTACGATCTTCCGGGAATTGTAAAACCTACCCTTCCCAATGCAATAAATCCAGTTAACATAACATCAAGTTTTCAGATAACTGGAACATGCCCTTTTAATAGAAATGTTTTTATTGTCTCTGATTTCATGCATTCGTGTATCAACGATAGACAAGAGCCTTCAAGCACGCACGACAAAGGAATTAGAGAAGCTTCTAATGAAACCTAGGTAATTATGGGTAGGCGTATTTCCATAGATATGCCTACCGAATCTTCTCCTGTTCCATTCAAGACAACTCCAACACCTGAGAACATAAGGCAATTCGAAAAGGCAGAACCAAGGAAGACAAATTCTTCGAATAGAATGAAGAGAACTTCTGCAGTCCTCATCGACACCCCTGTCAAATTAGCTCTTGAACAACAACACAAGGCAACAGAAGAAAGAAATAGTGCCAAATTAAAAATGATATTAAAACGAAAAAAATCAGACCAAAAAACGCAAAGGAAAGCAATCTGTGAAAAAGATTTTGATTCCTCACAGCCTGAATGTACTAGTCTGAACCGTCAAAAGACGAAGAAGAAATATATTAAAGAAAGTGAAGATGAGGAAGACGAAGACAATATCTGCCTACGTTGTCTGAAGGAGTTTAATCAAAGTACGCCTGGGGAATAATGGATCCAGTCCGTGAGTTGCAAACGTTGAGCTCATGTGGAATGTTTTCGAAAACAGATTAATGGATTATATTTTGAATGAATACACTGCAATGATCCCTCTGATTTGTGAACTTAATTTGCAATTAATTTTTCTTTATACATGCATTAAAGTTCCTATTCACTATTAATGAATTTTATTTAACTTCTAAATAAACATAAAAAAGAGCATTGCAAGCCCACTTGACATCACACCAGAATTAAATTGATAAAATTCTTAAAATTTCATATTAACTCAAAATAAGCGTTTTCCTCACTAGTTAAATGTACTAGGTATTGTAAAAAATACTAAATCTTAAAATAAACAAAATTTTGGTATTGAAAAAAAAATAAACTGGGCCAACGTGCCCCGGTCTCCCCTATGATTTTCAGTTATTTTTCTTTTTTGTTATGATTTTTCAACAATAGTAAAGGAAATACAATTGCTATCTTAAAGTTCTATAAAATATTGGTAAGGAAAAAATGTAAACAATTTTGGTATCAAAATATTTTTTTTAATATATAAAAATACAAATATTTATTATTTTTTTTTTATTTCCTGGTTTTATTTTTCATTTAATCTATTGTGACATAATACAGTAATTTTAGCTTTACACATGCAATATATATACAATGTGCGATCGCCTTGTAAAGGTGACAGATGCTAAGAATAGAGACTTATTTATTGCATTGATTTTTCTGAAACTTCTGGTAAATTAAGACAAAATGTCCTCTGCGTGTCAAATGCGTGTACAAAGCAATAAATACAGATTCAGAAGATTAACATAATACTTGCAGCTGAAAAATAGATGTTTGATGAAGAATTGAAAAGACACATATGTGTTTGGGGAGTGAGCCCGCTTACAAAAAATTAAATCATGTAATTACATCATAAAAAGCATAAAAAGAGTGATAGAGTTCACATTTTTCATTTGTAAAGTTTTTAAAGAGAGACAGATATTAGCTAAGGCACAGATCTTGCCAAGAGATGATAGTTAGATTGCAAAACACGGGACAATTTAAATTTAGATGAAACGCCTAATAGACTGTAATTAGACAAGACTTGTGCGTGAGGAAGTAAAAAGGAATTTCAAGGCTGCCGATAGTATTGTAATGGGAGCAGTAAATTATAAGAGAGAGAAATACAAAAATACATCTGGATATTATTGTATAACCAATGGTTTAACCAAATTTTTGACCATCTTTTAGCAAATCTTCGAATTAAAAATCTGACAGAGAAATTGCATATCAGATGCAACTAGAAAAGAATCGTTTAATGAAATAGCTGTGAATAACATTCCTTTTATTACTTTCTTAGGGAAAAGAGCAGAGCGAGTTATCTAGGAAGAATAAAATGATGCCTAAAAGAGAAATAGATTAATTTAACACTTAGCTATCCAGAAAGAAATAGAATGGCGCAATTTTATTTAGACAGTAAATATTAATTTTTAAATTTATAAGGATATACTATGCTATTATAAAGGATAATATATGTGATATCACACTTTTTATTTAGTGCATGCAAACGCATTAAAAACAATATTTGCGACAATCTTTTTTTTAAATGTTGTATTTATAAAAACAAATAAAAAAATATATAGTCTGTCTCAAAAGTTTAAGCACAAGCATAAAATATCGATTTTTAATGAATTATAAAAAGTTAGAATTAATAAATTTTTTTTATTTACATATTTCGCAATATTATTTAAATAAACGATATCAAAAATAGAAAAAAATAAATTGCATAATTTAAAAAAATACAATTTAAAAAAAATTATAAAAAAACTGTCTCAAAAGTTTATGCACAATGTCAAAAACAACCATATTTATAATTTTTACAGAACTTTTAGTAAAAAAAATTTTTTCCATGTTTTTGGATCAAATAAACGTTCAAATAAACGTGCTTTCGTCGAAATTATTAGTTTTTGTGGGGTTTCTGGTGGCAAAAAATACCATGCTTTCTCAATAGCCTCTTGGAGTTCTTCAATAGAGTCATACTGCTTTCCATTGCCTAAACTTGGCGGGTTAAAGTATTCCAGATATTCTCAATCGGGTTTAAGTCAGGACTTAAAGCTGGCTAGTCAAGTACTTTATCATTTTTCTGAAAAATCCAAAGTTTTGTAGAATGGGATACGTGGATTGAGGCATTGTCTTACAGAAAAGTTCATTCAAAACCCCCCAAAATGTCACCGAATGGAAGCAAATGGTGGTTTAGGGTCTCTTGAAACTTTTTTCACTCTTCTCTTCCTTTTAGAAAAGCTAGAGAGGGCTGGCAAATGTCCTAAATGCCCCCTAAACCATAACGGATTTACCGCCTTGCTGCCTGCTGAAAAATGTCCTTCGGTTCTTGCGTAACTCATGCCAATACGCCTTCCGACCATCAGGGCCATCTAAGTTCCACTTTTTCTCATCACTTAATAAAACAGTAAGCCATTTGTCCCTGTAGGTCATGTGTTTTTTAGCCCAGTTCATTCTTACTTGTTTGTGGTGTAATTTAAGAGACGGTTTGCGAACCAATTTCTTTTACATGATGTAATCACACGCTTTAATACGTCTATTTACAGTGTCTTTGGACATCTGTACTCTGAAATTATTTTTAATTTGCCGTATGGGGACATATTTTGTCTAAATACCAATCACAGTATTTTCCGATCAATCTGAACAGTCGTCATACGTGGTCGTCTACATCTTGGTTTCTGCTTAAAATTATCATTTCTAGAAAGTACTTGATATATATATAGCTTTGATCAATTTAAAGCTTTTACAATTTCAGAAACAGTTTATTTTGAGATTTCAATTTAAAATCTTTCAAAATCTCACATTTTGTGAATTCTTTACCCTTTGTCATGTTTAAAACATTAGGAAATAATTTCTCCACCTTTTATACTTGTATAAAAGTGCAATATGATGTCATAAACGTCATTACACAATACCAATCCCGTGTTTCTAAAAAAATTGCATAAAGTGCTTATACTTTTGAGACAGCGTTTCTTCAAGAAAAAAAGAAAAAATAAATAAAAATAAATATATTTTTTTATTTTAACTACCCAAAATGGCTTATTTTATTTTGATTAAATGTTGAGTATTTATTGTAAATTAGCATAAAATATTTTCTTCTTCAATTATTTTAAATGAGATTTGCAGAGTGCTTAAACTTTTGAGACAGACTATATTAATCATAATATAGATAAAATTTATTTTTCGCGCATTAGATATATTACAGTGCGTGCCAGTTCAGGCCTATTAACCAGGCACATCATTTTTGTTACATACCATTTGGATTTTTTAAAAAAATAAGTATTTTTTTTTCTAGTAAAAAAATTTAAAGAAGTAAAATGCACTGAAAAAAAAGTTTTATGCTGTTTTAAAGAGAATGTTTCATTGTAGAAGATCGTCTCGGGAAGGTAGGAGAGATTCGATACACTTTTTAAATAATTTTTTCAACCCTTGAAAAGCTTTTTCAAAAACAAATATGTCTTGTTTTTCTTTAAAGATGCCCTTTTATTACTTAAAAATATAATGAATTTATATAAAAAATTATTTTAAAAGTATATTTGAATTATTTTGAATGGTTATTATAGTATCAAATCTCACCATTTCTATGTAGGATTGACATGCTTGCAAAGGTGATTTAATATATTGTTATGTAAATAAATAAAAAAAATGCAGACACTACAATTTATATGGTAATACATTTTTTTTGATAAATTGATAAGTAAAATTTAAAAGGAATTGACATACTTTTGTTTCAGAAACTCTTATTACAAGAAAAATAAAACAATCCTATTAATTCACTTTTTAGAAAATAAGTAATGAAAAAAATACCAAGAGATCTTGCTACAAGGAAAAAATAAAGTGAACATTGCTGGTTTGTAAAAAAAAATTAACATTATTTAACAAAGTTGGGTGGATTAATGTTTTTTTAACATGTCCCTCTAGAAACACCTTCCATTTGACGCCGTTTAAACTTTTTACTTTCTTCAATCTTTACAAGATAAAAGTATTGGATATGTGAAAAATTTCAAAATCCGATTTTCGACAGATTTACACGTTTTAGGGGCATGACACGAAAAACGCGTCTTTACAAAATGTCTATGTGTCTGTATGTGACAAAAATTTTGTGGGCACTCTATCTCAGGAACTAATGCACGGAATTTCACAAAATTTTCGGTTCTGTTAGAACTTGGCATAAGCTAGATCTGATCAATGCATCTGATTAGATTTTTTGATGTATGTCGCTCAACAGGTGGTGCTGCTATGCTGTATTATTCACGATTTCTACTGTAGCCATATCTCAAGAATGGATTTTGGAATGGAATGGAATACATGGATTTTCATAAAACTTTAGATTTAAAAAGTGCATGATATAATATAGTGCTGACTACGTTTTGGTTCAAATCGCGCAACATGTGGTGCTGCCCTGGTGCATTATTTGTGATTATCGCAATAGCTCTATCTCAAGAACTAATGCATGGAATTTCACAAAACTTCCGATTCTATGAGACCTTGATAAAAATGTATCTGGCTAGTTTTCGCTGTATATTGCTCAACAAGTGGCGCTGCTTTGCTGCATTATTCAGAATTTCCACAATAGCCATATCTTAAGTACTATTGAATGTATTTTCATAAAATTTTATATTTAGTTCGTACTTGGTATAATATGGTACTGATTATGTTTTGGTGCAAATCGCTCAACTTATGGCGTTGTTATACTGCATTATTTGTGATTATCGCAATAGCTCTATCTCAAGAACTAATGCACGAAATTTTCCAAAACTGCAGTTTCAGTTATTCCCTGATGTAGCTTAGTTTTGTTTCGTTTTTGGTCTAAAATTGCCCAGCAGATGGAGCCGCTATGCTGCATTCTTCATGGTTTCACATTTAATGTATCTCAAATGTATCTTTTATCAAACTTCAGATTCAGTTAGTACCTGATTAAAAATTGATCCTGATTAGGATTTGGTGTACATCAGCTAATATTTGACACTGCTATGCAGATTTTTGTTTTAAGATTTTGCAATAGCTCTCTCTCAAAATTTAATGCCCGGAATTTCAAACTTCAGATTGGGTTATAAGGTGACATAAGTTGTTGCTGACTAGATTTTGGTTTAAACCAGCTAACCAGTGTCGCAGCTATCCTGTATTTTTCAGGAAGTATTGGCATACATAAAATAGAAGAAATTTTTGGGATTGCCATATCGAACTAGATTTTCTTTACAACTTCGAACTAGACACGACGCCCAAAGTGAACTAACCATTCATCATCGAACTGCTTTTCTATGTAACCTACATAATGTTAAATAGTATTTTAGTAGAAAGGATCATGATAATCTATGAATTAGTACAAATTGGATTACATAAATCAGCATCATTATTATTAGAAATATCCCATAAAAATTTTATTTCACTGTGGTTGTAAATTCAAGAAATTAATCTTCTTAATCAATTTCAGTAGCTCTTGCTGTTAAATAATAATGTATATTTTAGTGCTATAATAGTTTTAAAATAAAAAAGAAAATAAAAACTATTACATTTCGAATATACAAGTGTATCATTTCATTCTATCATGCCTCAATAGATTTTCAATCACTTTGTATAAGTGTGGTTGCAAAATGGCAGTCTAATTTGCAGTAAAATTGACTCTAACAATGCGCTCTATAAATTAATAAAATTACAAGATATAATCTTATCAATAATAAGAGTTATTAAAGAAAATCGATATTTGTAAAAATTTACACTCACATTCCAAAACCCCTAAATATTAAAAGAAAAGTTGTCATTCCTACACTTTTAAATCCAGCTAATGATGTTATCTGCAAATTAAAGAAGTCTTTAGATGTGTTTGAATAGTTATGAATACCATTTGTAAGAAAAATTACGATTGTCTCAATCCTTCCTATGTATCAAACTTTCCGTACCTTATTAACGTTGATTTATAATTTTACCGATTTCGTTATTCCTATAATTAACCTTTTGGGTGCGAATACAAAGATAGGGATTCAAAAAGGTATGCGAATATTTCATTAAAGCAAATATTTTTAAGTGTTGAGTTTGGAAGTTCATAATAATCGCAATTTGAATCCTAGATCGGCGCAGATCAGTAAAAATCTCTCAGAAATTCCAACATAAGGGTGAATGTAATATGAAGCATTTCTTACCCAAAAATAAATATTCGTTTGCCCTTAAAGGATGGAGAAGTAACTGTATTACTGATCAAATACGTGCTATACGATATACTGCAATAACAATAATAAAAACACACCTAGTGAGTAACCTTTAATTCAATGGGAAAAATTCAGAATGTTGGGTAAAAAAATCTAGAACAGAGAAATTTACATTATACAAAACATGTATTATAAACAACATGCATGCATGCATTTTTAAAGCTTTTAAAGTCATTTCTGCTAAAATAAATTCTTAAATTATAGTATAAATACTCGGGAAAATATTTTGCAATTTTCTTTCAATAAATATAAATTACAGTATTTAATTCAAAAATAAATAGTGTTTAACAAAGAAAATAACGGTACTTATGGAATATTTATCAAGTGTCAAATACACCGAAAGCTTTTCCTTACTAACAACCAGGTATTTGAACTTTTTCAGCAACTAATTACGTTAAATATATACTCTAAAAACGTCATGGATATTTATTCTTCAGTTTCTAAAGTAAATTGCATGATACAATGTAAATTTTCAAATTAGAAGCTTAAAAATTATATATAAAGTAAATTACATGTTATTTTCTTTATCATATCAGTTTATTTTGAGAAATTTCTATTTCTGTTGTATATTTAAGGAAAATCATACGAATTTTAATTA
This sequence comes from Maratus speculifer, assembly GCA_964019185.1. NCBI lineage: Eukaryota > Metazoa > Arthropoda > Arachnida > Araneae > Salticidae > Maratus > Maratus speculifer. The sequence continues at coordinate 254,446,877 of OZ025295.1, read as the reverse complement.
AAAAATATATTTGTTAAGGGGGGGGGGATTAAAAATTTCATTTAAGTTAAATATTCAATTCTAATTAGCAAAGTTGAAAATCATTTTATTCCAACAACTTATACGAGATGGATATAATATTAAGGTAATCCAGGATACAATAAAATATTTTTTTCATTTATTGAGTTAAAATTTTGAATTTTTTGTGTTGGTTAACCGTATCGTTTGTAAACAGAATCCCATGATAAAATGTTTTTTTAATTAAAAATTTATTGAAAAATGGGATAATTCAAAGTCATTATAACTCGAAACATTATACCTAGCAGGTCATTTTTTATTATATAAATAAGTAGAAATGTCTAAGATTTAATTTTTATTCAGCATTTTTCCAAATATTTATTTATAAAAAATAAAAATTAAAGAAAAAATGAAAAAAAAATAACTTAAATCGTATTTCTAAAAGTAAACATTCTTTTTCAAATTTTCTGAATCAAATTTTAAATAAAACAATTGAAAAAGGCATGTTCCAAATTTGAAGAATTGATCTTTAATGGCTTTTGATTTAAACAATTTAAATACAAGAAGTGGTGAAAAAAAATCAATAAAAAAAAATTAATTTTCACAAGAAGTTACTTTTATGATAACTATTCTTTGAAAGAAAAATGTTGACAACAATCAAATAAAAAAAAGTAACATTTCCTTTTTTAATTTACATAGAAAGAGGATTTAAGCGTCATTTTTTTAGCATAAAAAAGAAATTTTTAATGCAATAAAAGATTTTTTTTGGAAAATTTGAAGATTACGTCCCGGAGCCCCTTAAATAAAAATATTTCAAATAAAACAATTAAAAGCAACAAGCATAAAAAATAGATAAAATTTACCCTACCTTACAGTCTGGCAAAGCCAAAAGTGCATTCAATGCTGACGTCACTTCCATATACTGAATGACAGCTAATGAGGAGAGCGCATCTTCATCTTTAATGGTTTCGCAAATTTCGATGACTCCGAAACGTGAAACCAAACTCTTAACGTGTGTTTCGGCCTCAGGCAGAAAATTTAACACAACCACTGTCCTTGTCGGATGAAATGCTGTAGCAGAAAGATAATTGGAACTCAAGTTTGAGGCCTTTACAGAGTGACTGGAACTACCATTAGAATACGTGTAACTTCTTTCAATGCTGTATGGTTCTGCAAATAAAATAAACTAAATTAACCAATTGTATCACTGCGTTTCATATATGCAACGTTACTTATACAGTGGACATTAAAAATATTTATCTCTGGTGTTTTCGAACTGAGAAATTTATATATTTTCTTTCCCCATAAAATGTTGAGTTAGACGTCGATACAGAGTTGATTTCTCATGCCAAAACTACCAGTTGAGTAGCTTCACATCGTTTTATCAAAAACAAAATTCATAAATTTGGTAAAATTAAAAAAGGCTGGCGTAGTACAAAAATAGATTATTTATAAAGGTTATTTTGAATGCTTTGTAATTTGTATTAGGAAAGTTACATTTTTTTTTCGTGAAAATGATCATTTTCAGTTTATTGCAAATATGAAAAAAATATTTATCTTTTTTTTTAATATTCTATGTTTACTTTCTTAAAACTTTTTATTCTAACATTCAAGTAATTGCATGCCCGGGAAAAAAAATAAGTTTTTAACATGCGCATTCAATTATTTTTGTTCACTTCCGTATACTGAATGACAGCCAATGAAGAGAGCGCATCTTCATCTTTTATGGTTTCGCAAATCTCGATGACTCTGAAACATGAAACCAAACCCTAACGTGTGTTCCTGCCTCAGGCAGGAAATTTAACACAACCACTATTCTTGGCGGATTAAATGTGATAGCAGAAAGATAAACTGGAACTCAAATTTGAGGGCTTTACAGACCCTCACAGCATGCATGGTTACAGTTACGTCACAATGACGTTACTGTAAGTCACTTTGGTCAAATCACATCTGTGACCGAAATGCCACCGCTCAGTGATGTCACATTGTGACTGAGATGGGACTTTCTTAAAAATTTTAGAAAATTACAAATATTCTTCAAAACATGTTATTTACTTTAAAAAACATTTCTGGCAATTTAAATGTCGTCGCTTTTGTCACAGTTCGTCACAATGTTAATGTCAAAGTAGTCACAAACGACACATTTTTCACAAATTTGTCACACCGTGACTTCACAAAGTGGTCACAATGTGACGTCACAAAAGAACTCTAAAACGGCCGTAACGACTTCACATTTTAGTCACTGTGACTTTACATCGACGTCACATCGACAATCGATGATCACAAAGTCACAATGTGACTTCACAACGACGTCGCAATAACGTCACTATGTATTATGAGGAGTGACTGGAAATTACATTAGAATGCGTGTAAATTCTTCTAAACAATGCTGCATGGTTCTGGTTCTGAAAAAAAAAATCATGTAATTTTTTGTATCACTGCATTCCATATATGCAATCTTTTTATATAGAGGATATTAACTGTTTAGGGTCTATTGTACTATAAATAGTACATCTCTTTTAATATAGCATTATTTTGTTTTAAAAAATACATTTGCTTCTATTTACATGTAATAATGTTAGTATATGTCTATGCATTTACTACATGACTTCATTTATGTTTAAGCATTTAGTACCACTAATTATTATTTTTTTAATTTTCATTTTGCCGTTTTAGATTCTTTTAATTTAAATATATATTTCACTCTTTTAAAATAAAAATTTCTTTCCTGAAATAATCATGTGTAATAAAACTCAAAAAAGGTTAGAAATACAATAAATATTATTTTCAAGTGTAAGTTAATTTTATTGCAATACTATATTTTCTAAATATCTCTAAAAAATTCTTCCTTGGCCTATTGTGATATGAATATTAATTAAATATTACCCAAAAAAAGCATTTCACTGGCTATCAGATAATGAAATATTCGTTAAATACTTATTAATCTATTTGGATAGCTTGTATTATTTTTATTAACATAAAAGTAATAATTTCTAAAAAACGTACCCGAAAGGATTAAAAATATTTTTTGCTGGTATTTCCAAACCAAGAAATTTGTATAATTTTATAATAAAACTTGAGTTAGACGGCGTTACAGAGTTAATATTTCTCATTCCAAAACTGTAATATGAATAGCTTCACATCGTTATTTCAAATATTTAGCTGTTAAATTTGGTAAAATTCGAAGGTTTGAAGGCTTACAAAAATAGATTTTTCACAGATGGTATTTCGAATGCTTAGTAACTTTATATTGGAAAATTCACATTTTTGTTAAATTAATCATTTTCAGTTTAGTACAGATACAAGGAAAGTATTCTTTTTAAAAATCATTTTTACTTACCCATCATAAGTAATAAAAGGTAAGTGTTGCAAACGTTTTCAAAATCAAAAAAGTTTACGGATTTACACATTTCAGACACTAGAGGTTACGAAAGACAATTTTAGAAATAAAAATTGCAGTCAGTATGTCTGTAAATACTCTATTTTCCGAACAAATTTAGATAGAGACTTGAAATTTGGTATGCAATTAATACGTAAGAATGGGAAGAAAATATTTAATATCATCAATCTGGATTATCCGAACTGTTTTTTTGGACTCTCGAAATATTCGTTCTGAAGAACAGGTATATAAAGGTAATTTTTTTAATTTAGTTTTTGGATGTAAAATACAATAGAAATACTTACTTTGTTCATAACAAATGAATAATTTGTTGCTGAGGTATTTGTAATAATATTTTCCACATTCTTAGATTTTTTAATGACCCTATATTTCATTCAAATTTCAATTCAGAGATATATTTTAATTGAAAATGAAACACTTCATTTATCACAGTTAACTGTTAGTAAATATAAGTATTTCTGGAGTTATAAGGCTGCTTCTTTTACGCAATTCTCTGCTACTTGATAACTCGTCAATCGAAAAACTATTGAAAGACTAAGATTACATGCAAATAATGGCTTATCTTAAATGTGACATTCACTTCATATTAAACACGTTACATATGCTTGTTACGTCATAAAAGGATTTTCAATTCGATGATTTATTTGTATATGAAGGGTAAATAGCCCTAAACGCAGGTTTTTTATTGGTGTGTTCCATATTTTTACATTCTTAAAATTTTATATTCTAATATCAATGTAAATGCAAACCTGGCAAAAAGTAGAAAGTCTTTAAAAAATGCATATTTGCTTACTTTTGTTCATTTTAAAATAATTTTAACAATTGCATGACATTTTTTGATTTTATATATTGTATGACAATGATTTAACTGAATGTCAATGCGCAATGCTTTGTAGTACACCACTCTCCAGGTACTGAATCTGTTCACAGGCACAACACAGGGCGGATGTTAAGTCTGATTTTTTTTTTTTTTCAGCATACGTATAGACCTTTAAATTTTGGTAAACAAAATGTTTTTGCTTCATTTTTCTGAGATTAAACTAATCTAATAAACCTTTTATAAAATGCTAGTTCGTAAATTTCAGGGACTGACTTACGTTTTAAAAAGTATAATAATATAAGTAAGTATAAATAGTACATTTTAAAAAGTTATACCTTCGGCTGCTTTTCTTTCTGTGTCAGCACTCTGACATTGTATGCCGGAGGTGCTGCTGTACTAAGAAAGACAGTGCATTGGCATTGAGCCAAATAATCGATATATATTATAAAAACTCAAAAATATGAGGCATTTACTAAAATTATCTTAAAATGAACAAAAGCAGGCGAATGTTATACTTTTATTTAATATATCTATTTCTCTGCTCAGGATTGTATTTATCAATCTGGAATTGTCGAGTCACATAGAGTTAAGACATGTTTCCCAATAATAAATGCTATTAATTAATCTCAATAATTGCAGTAGTTACACTGTATTTTTTTCTTCAGAAAACATAATATATATAAAGAATAAACAGTCAAGTGCGAGTACTACTTGCAATCTTAGAGCTCCGTACAATAAAGATATGTAGTATTAAATCCTTGAAGACAAGCGACTGGTATACATGCCATTTAAAACTGTCAGAATACTTCATTATTCCCACCAGTTATTTCTTATTCTAAAGTTTAACTTATTTAATTGGAGCACTTTTGAGATTCAAGTACATAAATTTTTCTGTTTTTTAAAGCCGGTTGTTAAAGATTAAAATTTAAGCAAAGCGCTCTTATCGCGAAGGAGTTAACAGAATTATTAAAAGAAAATCGTTGCTGAAAGTATAGTAAGACTTGGGAAAAAAAACTATATAAATTACGGTTGATTATAGATGTCTATGCTATAAAAGTATGATTGGATATACAATAAAAATTCAACGAGATATAAATCATAAATAATATCAAATATTGTTATTATGTATAACACTTACTTTAGATCTTATCCTTATCTATTTATAAGGAACTGATCTCTGTACTGAGAATAAAAGTTAGTGCATATTTAAACTTCATTTAGCATTTCATAAAACTAAAATCTGTGTAGTAAATCAGCGTAGTTTTTTTTATGTAGCTAACACAAAACCATTGTTCAAAGATTAAACGTGTCATTGTGTTAAAGGAGCTTTTGTAGAAATGAGTCGCAAATTTACAAAGCCGCTTTGGTCCATTATGCGTTTTTCCAGCATTTAATTCACTTTTCACCCACTCAATGCAGACTAGTCGCGAGCCAATGAGTTTTATGAAGGATTCGTTTGCATTAAGAACGAAAAAAATAGACATTTTAATACCAAAATTTTCGTAAGGTAGTAAGCTGCTATATCCGATGTAAGGAAAGTTTTGTATTAAATAAGGCAAATAATGCTGTAAAAAATCCTGGTACTAAAATGGAAATATTTTTTTGTAATTTCTCATGAGTACGATTCCTGATTTATGTGATTAATTATAATTAAATTAGCCTGTTTGCAACTATATGAAGTTTATTGTTTTTATACTGCTACTTGGTATTGCATTATAGAAGTTTATTATTAAAATATTTTATTCTAGGCTTTAAAAACCGATGATATACAGAGTACCCCCCCTCCCCCCGCCTTTATTTATGTCCAAACCGCCCTTGTTTTATACGGTTAATAAATTGTTATAACGTTGATTTTTTTCAAAAATCATTACCAACAATGCTTTAATACTTCTTCTACGAAAGGTACTTCCAACGCTCCTCAGCAGCTTTGCTCAATGCCACAAATCGAAATTTGTATATAATAGAAGAAAGTGCTTTCCTCAAAAACTATGCTGTCTAGAGTAATCGCTCTAGTTTTCCTGCAAGCTTTAAAGTAACATCTATAACCTCTTTATTTTTTCATAATTTTAGTTTAAGAATTTCCGGAATTAGATGAAGAAGGAATATATTTTTGCATGATATTTTCGAGAATACCTCTGACACTTTAATATTTAGAATTGAACGGAATATATTATTGATTTCAGCATAACGAAAGCTTTCACAAGATATACCACACGGTATAAAAAGAATATTTTTTTTTTCAAGTAACTTAACTACACACCCCTCCTAAATATATTTGTAAATGTCTAATAATTTGTAAATATGTGAATCAATAGTCTTTATTACTTTCCGCAGTTTGAGCATTCAACGTTTCATAGTTTATGAGTAAAATGAATGTGACAGACGGACAGATTGACTAGGGAGTATGGAACCCTGAAAATAGTTATAACGTAGTTGTGTATTGTTGTTGATATATCATTAGATAGTACATTTAACAACTTTCTTTAATGTTTTGAAAAAAAAATCATTAAATTATTATGAATATACATTAATGTAAACGTGTAAGTTAACTTTATATGTAATTATCAAGAAAATTTTTCTACTGTATAACTACATTTCTTCAGGCTATTTACCATTAGGTTAATTTTCTTTAAAATGAATTTTTTGAGTTAAAACTGATTTTGTTTATATTTTATTACTTAAAATTTAAATACAATTTAACTTATTTTAAATCTTATGTCCAATTACACGTTTTTTTTAATAAATAAAATTTTGCAAAATTTAATTTTTAAAATCCACTTCTGTACGTCCATATTTCAATAATTGTATTGATCTTTATAAAAGGCTATGTGCGGAATTACAAGTCTTATAAATCTTTTCCGATTTTATTATTATCTTTTAGCATTTTCTAAAAAATTATTTTCTATATTTTAACGCCATCGAGTAGAAAAGAAATATATTGTGTTTGCGAATCGAGTTAGCACTTAAATGAGATTCGAAACTAAAAGAGAGTAACCTGATTATAAACTATCTTGCATTAACACGAATAGAAATATCAAATGCGTCTAACAAAATAAAAATCTGAAGGAGTTTTTTCATACAAAACTTTCTTTGCAATCGTTAGTAATTCGAACAAAAAATGCTTATGGGAACGGGTGTCAAATTCTTTGCAAAATCTAAACTAGTTTGTATGTAAAAAAAATTATTTAAAAATTCACTTCATGGTAAAGTTGAAATTCTCCACTTTTATTTATTTATTTATTTATTTTATTTATTTATTTATTTATTTTGAAAACGTTTAGCACTTCTTATTTACTAGACGTATGCTACAAAACAGGAATTAAATAAAAATTTTAAGATCAATTCACTTTCGTTTCATTCAAATATAATTTTTGTCACGTAACTTCTTTTTTTACTTGTATTTTTAATTCTGATGATAGTAATTTGTTAGAAAGACATTAAAATTAGCACACACCGTACAGGCATTTATATTTATTTTTCACACATGTTTCTTGAAAATTTAAACTATTGCGTTGAGCTGGTAAACATATATTTGATAATGCTGGTATTTTTCATGGCGGCTGATTATCCATGTGAGTGGTGTGGGTCTGAGGGATGCTTTCCGTAGGAGCCTTTCGGTTGGTTGTGTTTATGATGGTGAATTATCAACATGAGGGATATAAGACGTAAAAGGCTGTTATCATAATACATATAATGATAAATATACAGTAAAACCCCGATAATTCGGATTAATTGGGAACAGACTTAATCCGGATTATTGAAAATCCGGATTATCCGGAGAATGAGAAAAAAAAAAGAAAAAAAACATACTTACAGAAAATCACCTTTATATTAAACATACTGAATGTTTACAGACAATAAAAATGTTTATTTTGCAATTATAAAATCTGCTGCTGTGCCAGTTTTGTATAACTTTTGCGGACCGCACGGTCACGCAATCCACTTTAGCTTGATCTTAGTTTGTTAGGTGATGATGTTCCCACTTGATGTTCAAAATAAACCATTAATTTATGTAAGTGATTTGTTGCTTCATTATGGCGTAGGACATTTGGTTTATCATCATTGATAATAATGTTTTAGTCTGAATCTTCATTTTTAACTTCTTCAGTTGTACATAAAGTGATTACTATTTCATCGTATGTAAATGAGGCGTAAACTTTAATATTTTTTGCTTCATTCAATTACTAATGTCGGTGCTATCAACATCTCAGGAATTATTTTTTTAACAAGCACACAAAATCTTCAGATGTAATTTCCATTTCATTCTCGCCTATCCTCCCTTCTGTTTCAAGCTTGCTTGTTATTCAAGAAATCACAATTTGTAGAACATAAAATCTTCCACGATTTTCGGAGAGTACTCTCAGCAACCTTCTTGCAGACTTTAAGTGATGCATTGTTGTTTCTTTGAAAGGTAACATCAAAGAGTTAAAATGAAAAAGATTAAGGTAATCTTCCGAAAATATTTCGGAAAATACTTTTTTATTCAGAATACGAAAATGAAATGAATTAAAGTTATCGAAGTTTTATCGATCGCTTCTCAAACTTTGAAAAAAAAAACTGACCAGACTGATCCGGATTATACGGAGATCCTGATTAACGGTCTCCGAATCTGCGGGGTTTTACTGTACCATGTTCATGGGAAGGAAGTCGTTCTAAGGGAACCTAACCCGTATTAACAAAAAAGTATTGTTCGAAAAAAACTACGGAAAACTCCAAACGATTAGGCGGAGAAGTGCAATTAAGTTTGAACCCAGCACCTCCCGTCTACCAGCTTTGATTGCGTGCCTCTCTGCCTGTTTGTGGGGGTGGAATTTATATTTGAATACTCAATCATTACTAAAATTTTGCCTATATTTTTTAAAGCATAAACATGCCAGTTTCTCTGGCCCCATGTTAATGTTGGTAACAACTTGATAAAATTTACTATCACTACTGTCATACTATTTTACGTCACTACTTTGTTTTCTAAAGATAGCTCTATCTTATTTTTCACATCATCTAGATGAAGAGAAAATTTAAAAAAAAACAAAGCAAACATACGTTTAAAGATTGTTATTTAAAACTATTTATATTTGCTTAATTTTTATGGTTTTAAAAAATAATTTTTCATCATTATTTTTTCAGTTTGAGTGCAATTCAATAACAGCAGATCGACCAATTTGCACATAAATCAGTGCAAATTAAGCAAATTTTTACATACGTCTAACATCCCATTCTTATGTCATATTTTAAGAAAAAAGATGCAGACAATTATGAGAAGATTACTACACAGAAAGGACAGGATATCCTCCCTTTTTTCATTAGTTTTTTTCACAGCAAATAAACGTAAAAAAAGGAAAAAAATCCCAGTTAACATAAAATCGGGAGATATTGAAATAAATTTTTATGCTTTGTTTACACCGTAAGGTTGATTTACTATCTAAGTTGAACTTAAATAAACATTGTAATCCCAGCCCAAATGCTCCGATAACATAATATGAATATATTTGAAATTTTGTATTTGCATATAGAAGGACACAAATCCTTAAAAAATTCTGCAATTCTATCTTTTCGAAAATTGATTTCACAATTCATATCTTAATATCTTATTTTTTTTCTAATTGAAAAATTTAATGTATTTATGTTTGTGTTTTTAGTACTACAATCAGATTAAAAAAAATAATTCGGATTAGAGTTTCAGAAGATATCAGTAAAGATATAGAAATAGAAATCAACATTAAAAGATCAACTTTTGGATGTTTATAATTCATAGACTTACTACGCAAATGACATTAAAATAATCTTCATTTTTAAGGATAGTTTGAACCGAAGATTTAAAATATTATGTCAAAATTGGGTGCTGTTATTGAGAAAAACAAACTTATGTAATAACTAATAGAAATAACAGAAACAATAGAACGACTAATAGAAATAGTAATAAAATAATAATACGAATAAACGAACTAACAGAAATAGGAATTAACATTAAAAGCTCAAAATTTTGGATGTTTATAATTCAGACTTATTATGCAAATAACATTAAAATTTATTTTCATTTTAACGCATAGTTTGAACCGAAGATTTAAAATATTTTTTTCAAAATTGGGTGTTGTTACTGAGAAAAACTTTAGCTTGGGTTTAATTTGTAAATGATCACCTAAATAAATTTTATTTGTGTTACTTAAAAGTAGGCTTTATGTCCAATCGTTTGGTACTTTTTTTTCTACGGTTATTTATTGCAGGGTTAGTAGGGGAAGTATACTATTTTTTATTTTACACAACTGTACCTATTGTTACACTTTACACTGCCAAAAGCAGCTACATAAAATTTAATTTTAATAGTTTTGAATAATGTTACACGCTTTTAGAAGACATCATTCGTCATATTTTTAAAAATATATGTTTTACTTTACCTAAAATTTTTAACAAACAACATAAAAAAACCATTATGGATTTTTTATCTGCAGAATTCTTTCAATGGCCGGCCAAAATAAAAATCAGATTTTTGAAGACTGTTTGATTTTTATAAAGCGAAAAGTACCACTCTATTGAACATTCTTAAAAAGACGATTCTTAAGAATATTTTTCCATTCCTTCAAAAAGGAAAGGCATTTCGTTCAATTCCACTTGGGTGATATCTAGTGCACCGAATTTCATCTTAAAGGTACGCTAAGACATTTTAAAATATTTTGTCAGGGCAAAAGCAAAAAAATAAGCTTTCTTAGAGAGTAAAGTTATGGTATTTTTTATGTGTGTACAAATCGATAATTAATGTAGATATCTTGAAGATTTTGAGCTTTTCTTAGAACGTCTAATTTACTAAGTGTATATAAAATTAAAGGTGTTTACGATAGCAGAAATAAGTATAAAATGAATTACAAAATTTGTTTTATTATTTAAAAAAACATGTTTTTACTCGTAAAAATTAAAATACATTTAAAGCATAAAATATTTTATCTCAGTTACTATTTTTGGAACAAAACCTAAAAGAATAATGAAACTAAAATAATCTGCTTTGTTTGTATTTATATTGGCCAATTATCTACATTGAATATAGGCCCTAAGGGATGGGATGCCCTCCGTGGAGGTCTTTCTAACGGAACCTAACCTGTATTTACGCAAGGTTAGAAGAAAACTACGGAAAACTCTGAACGGTTAGGCCGACGGTCGCGATTGGGTTCGAACTCAGCACCTACCGTCTACCAGTTTGGAGGTCAGAACCTCGCGGCCACTGTTGGGATAAATAATATTTATATATAATAATAATTTTCTATACAAATAATTTGCTATTTCTATAGAAAAATATTCAGCTATGACAAGTCCATAAAGCAAACTAAACAAGTTTAATGCTCATATGTACATATTCATGGAGCTAATACTATGACGACTTATATTTTTTTAGATGGATTACGAATCTGCGAAATTTCTTATTTAGAGAAAATATGGCAGAAAAAAATATAAGTGTAGAAAAATATTCACATACATACAGGGTTTTCACTGTCGAACCCAGCAATTTGGCGAATAAGAAAAAAAAACAGTCGCCAATGTAAGATATTTTCAAAATAGATTCGGCGTGAAACACAGAAAAATGCATTTTTAACGTCTTATTGTACTCCTTTCTTCTGAATGTTCTGAAAAACTAATTTTTGTAACTGCTTATAAAATAGAGATTTGATTAGCTTATACAGAAACTTATATAAACAAGAATATTCTTAATGTCTTCTAGTTCTAAAAATATAAATATTTCAAACATTTTTTAGTAGTTTAAATAAAAATTAAAAACAGCTATCGTTGATTTACCGTTGTGAAAATATACCCTATTTTTTTTTTAAATTTTAACTCGATAGAAAAAATTTGACCGGCCAATGATTAATTTGCTTACAGCTATAAAATAATAAAGTAAATCGCTAATTTCAATGCCACATAGAAACAAAACTTTTCTCTATTTGGCGCTTTATGAGAATAACTATGTTTATATCTTTATCGGAATGACGCCAATAGAAGGAATAGTGACCAAATACAATAGATAAATATGTGTCGCATAACCATTCCTGTTTTTGGATGTTTCTAAACTAAATTTGTGTTGAGTCGTATCTCTATAAATAAAACAATGCAAATGGTGTGGTGCGATTAAACATGTAAAGCGACATGAAATTATTCACGAATGCGGTTACGAATTTCACAATTTTTGGCACACCCACACAAAAGGCTAGAAATCAAGCACTCGCAATTTGGAGAGTATGATTATATTTTTACTCGCCAAATGCCGAGTTGCCAGATTTGGCCTCTTTTTTAAATCTTTTAAATCTCAAATTTTACGTTCACACGAGAAATTCTGTATGGTTTTGTTTTCTTTAATTAAAGACAGAAGTTTCGTGATTAGGTAAAATAAAAATTTTCTTTCAGAATTTCTGATTTGAATTCAAATTTTTAAAAATTGAAAGTAGAAGCCAAACTGGCTACCTAGGCCAAATGGAGCATTTTGTCGCAATTTGGCGTAATAGTGAGTGGCAGCGAGAACCCTGCAAAAACAAAAGTAAAGAAAACAAGTTCATTGCGGATCATTGCACATTTAAAGTACTGGTACCGGCGACCAAGTATATTCCTTCTGGTAGATTATCTGCAAATTTGGATATTTAGGGAAAATGCGATGCTAAAAGCAAAAGTGTAAAAAATATTCACTTATATTAAATCATCAAGAAGCAAAATAAAAAAGTTCAACATTATTAATGTGCGAAGTTGATATTTTAGAGATAATGTTTCCGGAAAAAAAAAACTAAAAATTTTGACTAATATAAAATAAATAGGAATAATAATAATAATAATAATAATAATAATAAAATGAAAATCAATGCTTATTACATATTCAAAGGAGTAGTACTAGTAAAAAAAATTTATTGTTACTAGTAGGTTACTAATCTGCGAAGTTGATTATTTAGAGAAAAATGGCAGAAACAATAAAAACACTGAGAAATATTCAGTTATATCAAATAAATAGGAAGCAAATAAAACAAGTTCAATGCTGATCAATACATATTCAAAGGACTAGTACTTGTGATGATTTATACTATTTTCGGTACGTTGCTAATGTGTAAAATTGATTATTTTGAGAAATATAGCAAGGAAAATGAAAAGTCTTCTGTTGAAGTCTGTATTATTATTGAGAAGTAGTAATTCCTGTTTCAGAGAATATTTATCATGTATACCTGAATGATTAAAGAAAGATAATTTTCTTTATCGAGCTCAACGGTTCCGAAATTATATTTAAAAACATCCTATATTGCCATAGCTATCTTTTCTGATAAAACTGCTAAAGCGTATGAAATATTTTCGTAATAAATTTTGCAGTAATAAATTATAAATTTACCATCATGTCAGAATTAAAAAAAAACATTTATTTAAAAGCAAGTAATTTCGGATCAGATGAAACACTAAGTTTCATTTTTAGATCCATAAAAACTAAACAATATTTGCACTTCTTTGCCAGACAAAACGTTAGCTTGCCGCAAATACATTTTTAATGTATTTGTGCAAGACTTTAACCTTGCATTCAAGAAAATTTTCTCTGAAAACTGGAGATTAGTTGATGTATTTTCTTTACAACAGCTTTTGCTCATACTAAATTTTATTAAAATCTATTCGGTACTAATGGAGATAATTGTCCAAATCTGAAAATTATCTTAATGTTGTACATCAGTATAGGTAACAACCATTGCAAATGTAACAAGGATGTTAGTTTGACTGATTACTGAAATATTGTCCGTAATAACATCTCTGAACTTAAAAGATTTAAATGATCCTGATTATAAGAAATACTTCAATTGTTATTTTTTTCCAACTATGAAACTTAATTTTAGGAAACATATGTCTGATTTAGATTTGTACATTAATGCTTCAAATATTTCAGATATTTGATATTTTAAAATAAATGTATCTAAATGAAAAGCATAAAGATACAATCCCTTCCCATCTAAACTTAATTTCAAATATAATAAAGACCAAGAACTTCACAAAATAATAAATCTTAGAACAAAAATATTAAATTGCTTAAGCTAGTGGTATATTCCATTTAAAATGGATCCGATAAGTTAATCTGCTAATATATTACAGAAGAATTTATTTTTCCGCGTTAAACATAATCCAGGAATCGATACTTTTGTAAAATGACAACCTAAGACAATTCGAAACTCCATTGTATAATCTTAAGTTTAATCCCTCTTAAATTTCTTTCACTCGATAACTTATCGGAAGGAAAAATTGTGTAATTTTGTAAGTTATCAGTCAATAGGAAACAAGTTTTAGAAGTTTCATTTTAAATTTTACATATAATATTTTTTTTTTGACATTTTTGCTTTGTCCCATAAATACTAAGTTGCTTTAATCCCTTTCCAATTTGTAATTAAAAGTATTATAAAACTTATTTTTTAAGCATTGATGTCCATATTTTTCATATTTCCTTTATTTTTGTCATCACTTGTCTTATGATTTTTAGGAAAATTTTAGGAAAGCTTTAAGTGGTTTTTATGATTAATGTTATTTATGTTACATGAACTTTTTTTCAGCAGAAAACATTTAAAACACCACAGTGTATATTTTATCTAAACGACCATCATCAGTAATTGAGAAAAAAAACGAAAATAGCTGTTTTATTACATTATAAGAAAATAATTCTCCAATTACCTTAGAGAATTTTATTAAAATCTGTTCAGTAGTTTTGGAGATAATGGTCCAAACATGAAAATTTTCTTAAAGTTGCATATCAGTATAAGTAACACACTTTACACATAGAACAAGGTTTTAATTTTGACTG
Organism: Maratus speculifer; assembly: GCA_964019185.1. Lineage (NCBI taxonomy): Eukaryota > Metazoa > Arthropoda > Arachnida > Araneae > Salticidae > Maratus > Maratus speculifer. The sequence goes on along the minus strand of OZ025295.1, from coordinate 254,431,871 downwards.
AATCACCAAAATATTGATAGTAATAAATTATCTGAACTTAAAAAAATTACGTTAAGAAACACTTCGTTATTTTTTTACAACTATAAAACTTAATTTCAGGAAACTTATGTATCATTTATATTTGTACATTTATGCTCAAAATATTTCAGATACTTGATAATTTAAAATAAATGTAGCATAATGAAAGGCATAAGGATTTAATCTTTTCCCCATCTAAACTTTCTCAGTTAAAAATATAACAAATTCTAAGAATTTCACAAAATCATAATCTTAAAACAAAGATGTTAAATTGTCTAAGCTAGCGGTATATATTTCATTTAAAATGGATCAGGTACTCTAATCCGCTAATATATTACAGACGAATTTATTTCTCCGCCTTAAACATGATCCAGGAATCTAGACATTTATAAAATGACAACCTAAGACAATTCGAAACTCCATTATATAATCTTAAGTTTAATCCCGCTTAAATTACTTTCACTCGATAACTTATCGGGAGGAAAAATTCCGTGTAATTTCGCAAGTTATCAGTCAATGGGAAACAAGTTTTAGAAGTTTGATTTTAAATTTTATGTTAACATACTTTTAATTTTAACATTTTTGCATAGGCCCGCAACTTCTAAGCTGCTTCAATCATTTGAAATTTGTATATTTTAAAATATTATAAAGTTTTATTTTTATACGTTTCAAAAAATAGATTTAAGTTTTGCTGAAGACCGATGTTTTTAAGATTTAAAAAAATAGATGAACTTATTTAAGGAAATATTAATATCTTCATGAGCGTAACTAGTATTTCTAAACAAAAGTACTCGCATGCTCATTTCTAACAGCTGCAGATCGTTTCGAATATTAACACAGCTACACAAGATATTTTTCTTCAAATTGTTATTAACCTTTTAATTATCTGTAACATAAATGTTAAAAAGTATGTATATCATTTAGATTCATACATTTATGACCCCATATTTCCGACATTTGACATTTTTAAAAATATGCATCTTAATTAAAAGCATAAAGTTTTATTCTTTCCCCTCCGAAACTTAATTTCAAAAATAATAAAGAATAAGAACTTCACGAAATCATAAATCTTAAAACAAGAATGTTAAATTTTGGCAGTTTTACTTTGTCTCTTAACTACTAAGTTGCTTTAATCGTTTCAAATTTGTATTTCTAAATATTATAAAAGATTATTTCATAAAAAATTTCCATAATTTTATATTTTCGTCATCACTAATCTTAATTTTTTATTAGAAATAAATTTTAGCAAAACATTTTATTAACGGGATTTTTGTTGAACAATTTATGTTATTTGTATTATATAAACTTTCATTTTTAGCTGAAAATTTTTAAAACACCGCAGTATATATTTTATCTAGACGATTATCATCTATAATTTGTGAATAAATTTTATTATGAAATGGCTGTTTCATCATACTGTAAGTAAATAATTTACCAGTTATCTTACCAAATTTTATTAAAATCTGTACAATAGTTCTAGAAATAATCATCCATCTGAAATTTTTCTAACGTTGTACATCAGTGTAACATCCTTTGCAGATCGGACAAGGATTTTATTCTGACAAAATTACCGAAATATTGAGAGTAACAATTTCTCCGAAATAAAAAAAAATTACATGATCCTGACTATAAGAAATACTTCAATTGTTATTTTTTTACAACTATGAAACTTAATTTAAGGAAACATATGTCTGATTTAGATTTGTACATTTATGCTCCAAATATTTCAGGTATTTAATATTTTAAAATAAGTATCTGAATGAAAAGCATAAAGATATAATCCCTTTTCCATCTAAAGTTAGTTTCAAATATAATAAAGACTAAGAACTTCACAAAATCATAAATCTTAGAACAAAAATGTTAAATTGCTTAAGCTAGTGGTATATTCCACTTAAAGTGGATCACATACGTTAATCCGCTAATATATTACAGACGAATTTATTTTTCCGCGTTAAACATAATCCAGGAATGGAGACTTTTATAAAATGACAACTTAAGAAAATTCGAAACTCCATTATATAATCTTAAGTTTAATCTCGCTTAAATTACTTTCACTCGGTAACTTATCCGAAAGAAAAATTCCGTGTAATTTCGAAAGTTATCAGTCAATAGGAAACAAGTTTTAGAAGTTTGATTTTAAATTTTACGTTAAAATGCATTTATTTTTGGAGTTTTTGCTTTGTTCCGTAACTACCAAGTTGTTTTAATCCTTTCAAATATTTATATTTCAAAATATTATAAAATATTATTTTATCTGCTTCAAAAAATATTTAATTTTTGCGGAAAATCCGATTTTGCTAAGATTAAAAAACAGATGAACATATTTATATACTCATGAACGAATCCTACACAATTAAATGAAACATTATACACTACTAGCATACTCACTTATGGCAGATACACACCAATTTGAATCTTAACAGAGCTGCACTAGACGTATTTTATTCAGTTTGTTATCAGCAATTATCTTTTTTATAAATGTTAAATATCATATATCACTTTGTTTCGTACATTTATGCTCTCACTATTTCAAATATTTGATATTTCAAAATAAATTTATCTTAATGAAAAGCATAAAAGTTTAATCTTTTCCCTCATCTAAACTTATTGAGTTTCAAATATTATAAAGGCAAAGAACTTCACAAAATCTTAAATCATAAAACAAAAATGTTAAATTGCCTAAGCTAGTGGTATATATTCCACTTAAAATGGATCAGATACGCTGATCCACTAATACATTACAGATGAATTCGTTTCTCCATGTTATAATCCAGGAATCTAGATTTTTATAAAATAACAACGTAAGACAATTCGAAACTCCATTATATAATCTTAAGTTAAATCTCGCTTTAATTACTTTCACTTGATAAATTATCAGAGGGGAAAATTCCGTGTAATTTTATAAGTTATCAGTCTATATGAAACACTTTTTAGAAGTGTGATTTAAAGTTTTATGTTAACATACATTTATTTTTGACATTTTTGCTTTGTCTCGTAAGTAGTAAGTTACTTTAATAATTTAAAATTTGTATTTCAAAATATAATAAAAAAAATTGTAACCATATGTCTGTATTTTTCATATTTTTTATATTTTTGCCATCGCTAATCTTTTGATTTTTATTACATTGAAGTATTAGGAAGTAATTTTATTTACAGGATTTCATGATTATTGTTATTTGTATTATATGAACTTTTATCTTCAACAGAAAAATTTTAAAACAACACAGTGAATATTTTATTTACACGACCATCATCAGTAATTCCGATGAAATTTTATTATGGAACAAGCTGCTTTATCATATTTTAAGTATACTAGGGGGGCGCCGCCCCCCTGCTCGCTATGCTCGCCAACCCCCCGCGTAATCGCTTCGCGATTCCTAATTATTGGCTACCCCTGCTTGCTGCGCTCGCCAATACCCCATGGTATGAATAAGCAGTTGCAGACCTGTTAACTGATGTGTCACACGACTGGTGTTGTAAAAAAATTAAAAATGTGCCCCCCTGGGGGGCAGAGTGGAGGTGACACAAAAGACATCCATAAAACGAATAAACAGTTGCAGATCTTTCAATGATGTGTCACACAACTGGAGTTGTAAAGAAATTAAAAATGTGACCCCCCTGGGGTGAGCAGAGTGTGGGGGTGACACACAAGACATCCATAATATGAATAAGCAGTTGCAGACCTTTCAAATCTTGTGTAACACGACTCTCAAATGATGTATCAAACGACTGGTGTTGTAAAGAAATTAAAAATTTGGCGAAATATTACAGTTATCGCCAAGTTGGCGTCACTTTTGACAACTAATTTTGGTCGCCAAATTTGGCGATATATCGCCAAGTTGGCGACAAACTTGGCGATTGTTGGCGATGGTAACCTTTCCTCTCTTTATGGTAACCCATACGGCGATGCATAGACAGAGCCCTTTTATGATTGGTCTATTCGGCTCATGGAAGATGTGGACAACCCGGATTCGTTAGTTCCGGAAATCTTCCACATCAGCATCATTCCAGGAGTCATTCCTTTTAAGGCTAGTTTTTTTTTTACTATAGAAGGATAATTCGCCAGTTATCATTTTTAAAAATCTGTTCAATATTTCTGGCGATAACTGTCCAAACCTGAAAATTTTCTTAATGTTGTACATCAATGTAACTAACATCTTTTGCAAATAGAACAAGGATTTTAATTTGATATAATTACCGAAAATTTGTCAGTAAAAATTTCTCTGTACAAAAAAAATTACCAGACCTGACCTATAAGAAATACTTCAATTACACTTTTCTATCTTTTAAATTTGTACATATACACTGTAAAGAAAACGTAGTATTAATGCACTTAATTTCAGTTTATAAAATGCCTAAAAAGGTTAAAATATGCTTTTTTCTCGTGTCAACACACGTTTAAGTGGATTTAAATATTAAAAATTGTGTGATTTCACCCCTTTAAACAAATTTTATGACCTTCTAGTGTAATGAACCACTAATATAAAACGAAAAAATACACCATCTTGAAATGTTTTGATGGTTGTGATGTATCTCGGGTAAAAATTTTATCTGATTTTCCTATAAATTTCCAGTAATGATGACTGACTAAAAAACTGTTAATAGTTCTTGTTCCTCTTTTTATCGATTTGCAGCTGTGATCAATTTAATTTTTGGGACAATTCGAAATCAAAGGTAAACAATCAAAGACAAAATGTTCTAATGATGGCAGCTGCCAGATAATGTTTGCAGACGACACTGCATTTAATCACAGTTCCTAACTTTCGTATAGCAGGTGAAAGTAAAGTAAGCAATATTATTTATAGATTTCAGATGCAAGACTAAATAATGTTTACATGTGTTTCTTTTAATCAGATCATGCTTTTAATAGTACACTATTGCACTCATTTTAAGAGAAATGGCGAAATGGAATAATTTAATGAGAAGTATGCCTTTAGTGTAACAGTTGTAATCAACTTTTTTTTTATACAGTTTTGTTTATTTGTTAACGGGCATTGTCAAGAAGTTTTTATGTTACGCATTTAATTGTATTATTGTGAGGTAATTTAATATATGTAGCTTATGTTTGTTATTTTCTAAAAAAAACTAGATAACTCTAATTAAACTTATAGTGATAGTTAGCAGCAATTAACATTTTTATTACAAAAATATTTTATAACGTGTGATCATGGTATTTGACCGTACTCAATATCTTTTTTATAATTAATATATATGTTTTTTAGCCTACTGCATGCATTATTAACCTACGAAAAAGATATTTTTAAGCATGTAAAAATATAAAACTTCATTGTTTAAAAACTAGTAATATATTTAAAATGTATGTCAGAATAAGTTGTCTCAATTAAAAGGAAGTTTTGCAGCCCCTTTGCTTCAAACTATTTATTTTAAAGTATGGCTGTATTAAATTTAAAATGTAATCTTTAGATTTTTGTTGTTGTTGTTAAAATCATAAATATTTCGTTGTTTATCAGCTCACACTATCATTTATTTAGCGTAATGAGCAAAACAAAAAATAATTTAAAAATTACATCTTAAATTTAATACAGACATTATTTAAATTAGTTTCACGCAAAGAGGCTGCTTATCTTTCTTATAATTAAGACAATTTATTTTAACGTACATTTTAAACATATTACTTATTTTACAACAAAAATGGTGGCAACTAAGTTGCCACCAAAAGTGGTGTATCTTTACATCAATCGATTGCTTGTGGATTATTACACCAATTTATTGCGGCGTTTCCTTACACTACTTTTAGTGGCAACTTAGTTGCCACCATTTTTGGTGTAAGGCCATACGAATATTTTTTACATTATTTATACCAAATATTTCACATTTTATATTATGAAATAAATGTATCTTATCGAAAAGCATAAAGATTTAATTTCTTTCTCCCTCCTCTATCCTTACACAGTTTCAAATAAAGACTAAAAACTTCACAAAATCATACATCTTAAAGCAAAAATGTTAAATAGAATAAGCTAGTGGTATATATTACATTTAAAATTGATCAGATACGCTAATCCGCTAATATATTACAGACAATTTTATTTCTCCGCTTTAAAAATAATTTAGAAATCTAGACTTTTATAAAATGACAACGGAAGACAAATCGAAACTCCGTTATATAATCTTAAGTTTAATCCCACTTAAATTACTTTCACTCCATAACTTATCGGAAGGAAAAATTCCGCGTAACGTCGTAAGTTAGCAGTCAATAGAAAACAAGTTTTAGAAGTTTGATTTTAAATTTTAGGTGAACATATTTATTTTTGACATTTTTGCTTTGTATTGAAACTACTAACTTGCTTTAATCATTTCAAATTTGTATTTCAAAATATTGTAAAAATCTATTTTATAAGCATTTATGTCCATATTATTCATATTTTCTGTATTTTTGTAATCATTAATCTGTTAATTTTTTATAATTAAAAAAATAGGAAAACTTTTTAAACTAGATTACGTGATTACTGTTATTTGTATTATATAAACTTAAATTTTCAGCAAAAAAGTTTTTTTAAAACACCACATTAGATATTTTACCTAAACGACTACCATCAGTAATTGCGAAGACATTTTATTATGGAATTAGCTTTTTAACCATATTGTAAGCAACTAATTAACCAGATATCGTTCAACATTTACTTCAAATTCTGGTGTGCATTTTATAATCTTATGTTCTACTAATGTCACAAATGTTTACTTATCACTATTTCAGCTAAATAAGTTTCAGCTAGAACCTCAACATCCACATGGATTAACAAGCTAATAAAGGCATTGTCTTTTAACAGATAAACAAAATTTTTAAAGATATCTTGTAATTTTTTTTTAACTTATATGGTTTTTATGACTTGCAACAGATAATGTTTATTAATTTTCGTATATTATAACATTTTTATAAATTATAGCAGTACAGCACATAATCATTCTATATTATAGTATAGAACTTTTTCTCATGATATTTGATTCCGAAATTCTTCCCTTGTTTTCAACTATATTGATTAGTGGTTATAGTCAGATAAGCTTCCAGTCTTTAATTTTATGACAAAGCTTGTGTGCTAAAGTTATTTTAATGAATTTTGTAGAAACTATTATCGACATGAATTTTGTAATTACCTTTTTTTCCAAATAATGTGTATAGCTAGTGGGTAATTCCATGTCAAATGAGCAAAAATGTAAAAAAAGCCATGGCTGCACAGAATCCGATTTTAATAAAATTTGAGATACGTGTTCATTTCATATTCAAATATATGTCTGCACAATATTTTGACGAAAAATAAATTATTTTATCAGTTTTGGACATTTAAAAAACTTGTGATATAGAATGGCTTGCGGATAATCGTCGAAAGTTGCAAGTTTCCTGTTCTATATTTTGAAAACTATTTAACAAAAATGAAGTTTTTTATAATATTGAAATCTCTGGATATCAATCTTTATATATATTGAGTAATAATAATCTGGTAATACCATAACTAATCATAAATTGGTTGTAAATATTGAAATTTTGTAAATTTTTAAAAAATTGTAAATTTTTCTTTCATTCTGATGTTTGTCCCATTTTTTTCACCTTCTTTGAATAGAAACATTGAAAATTTGATTTCATTTCGGGAAAAGAATTGAGTTTAAATGGTTTAACATTTTTTGTAGCTTAATTAAAAATTGAAAATATACTTATTACTTTCATATTATTAATAATAATAAAATATACTTACTTATAAATATTAAAAATTGCGTTGGTAACATCCCCCCCCTCCAAAAAGTCATTTAGGGGGAAATTTGCTTAATTATAGATCAGTGATATCTGAATGCTAAACTGCTAAATATTTCAATATAGCAATTGTAACAATTTAAATTCCACTGCGCAACGTACCAAGTTTATCGACAGCAGAAATATACTTTCATTATCTTAAAAAAAGCCTTAGTTCTAATGAGTAGCATTCAATCAGTATAATAGCTATTTAGAGCTAACCAGAATATTACATTTTAGTAAGGTAATGTTACATAAATAAGAAACATGAATAGTTAAAATCACACTAAATTTATTATATAATAGGTGCAAATATATTGGAGACTTAAAACTTTTCAAGATGTTAAAAAAACTCATTTTGAATTGAGTATGTATGTTGCTTATTTATTTTATTTAAGTGAATATGACGTTTCATATTGTAATAAAGATCTTTTATAGGGGAAAGTGGGATGGAGTAAGGTAGTGGGAGGAATGGGATAGTGGTTTTTCCCTTTATGTATCGTTCTAAATATTTCATCAATCACCCACAAGATGAAACAATTGTATACCAATCTTCATTTGAAAAATCTTTTGATCTGTATAAGTTTATACAGATCATATTCAACTTATTTGCATTTTGAAATGTATATGCATCTTCTATAAGATGTAACAGTTCTTCTATATATAAAACATTATACTGTATATTATTTGTGATTTAAACTATTTTTGTTTTTACCAGAAGTTTAACGCGTAACAAGCAAGTGGGGAGGAATGGGACATGTTAGTAAAGACAGAAATGAGAGTAAATGGGGTATATGGGACACATTTTGGAAAATTACAATTTCTTCAATTATAAAATAGCTTTCACATGCTATGTTTCTAAATGTTCAGGAAGTTTTAAAAGTGTTTCTCCTTGGAGTCTATCAAATGAATTTTTGTTTTTCTAGCGGTTTATTTGTTTCGGCCGATTATCTACTCGAAGGATATAGGCCCAGGGTGGAGTGCCCTTCGTGGGGTTCTAAGGGCACCTATCCCACATTAACGCAAGGTTCGAAGAAAACCACGAAAACTCCGAACGGTTAGGCCGACGGCCGCGATTGGGTTCGAACCCAGCACCTGCCGTCTACCAGTGAGAGGTTTTTGTATCAAACAATGTTGATTTCCTTACTTTTGTAAAAAAGTGCCCCACATTACCCCACTCTCCCCTATATATTGCATTAAGAAATGTTAAATATTTGCCAAAACAATACGAAAAATATAAAGTTTACCATTTGAAGAAATATATTTATACTCAAAATTTTTAAGATATTTGATAATATAATATTATATTTTAATGCTAATGCATTTAGTATTTAATCTTTTCAATCGACTTTTTTTCAAGTACAAGAAAGATACAAGTTAAGAACATCACAAAATCATAAATATCGGAAGTAAATGGAATATTTCCTTAACTGGATATATCTTCAATTTAAAATGGGGGTCCGATATAATTATCTCCTGATATATTGCAAGCCAGTTTATTACTCGGCATTAAATATAATCCAAAATGCCTGAATTTTATAAGATGACAACAAAAGACAATTCCAAACTTCATTATGTAATCTGAAGTTAAATCTCGATTAAATTTCTTTTACGTTTGAGCGATAGAGTATTGGAAAGAAGAATTCTGCGTAGTTTCACAAGTTCACAAGTTACCAATCAATAAGAAGATAAGTCTTGAACTTTTTTTTTTACATTTTAATGTGTATCGCTTTTGTTATGTCGTTTTGAAAAGAAATCAGCATTTTACTGTGCATGTAAGTTGTTTTAGGTCTGGAAATTAGTTGTTGCCATAAATAATATAAAAATACTTAAAAATTTAAATACAGTTACTACATAAAACTGTGCATGGATTTATAGATGCTCTGGATTTTACATTTAATATTTCTCACGTCTATAGAAAAAATGAAGAAAATTCATCAAACTCGCATTTCAAATATTTTTTAAAAATAAATTTAAACTTGAATGTTAAAACTATGTACAAAAATATTAAATACACTATGGAGAAAAAAAAACTATCTATATTAGCAAAAATCTCTTGGTAACTATCTCAAAAAACTATATTTTAGCAAAGTCAGGTTGCATAAATAAGAATCATGAATACTTAAAACACAATAAATTTATTAATAGCTGCAAGCAGAGAAAATCTGAAACATTTAAAACTTTTTAAAACGTTAAAAATGTATTGTGAATGTTGTCTGTTTATTTTATTAAAATGAATATGACGTCTCAATTTGTAACATAGATTTTTAACAGATATTTTATTGAATAAATGTTACATATATGACATTATGATATGAAAAATATAAAGTTTACCAGTTGAAGAAGTATATTTATACTCAAAACTTTAAAAATATTTTATAATAAAATACTAAATCTTAATGCTAACGCATTTTGCATTTAATCTTTCCAATCTATTTTTCTTTTTAAATGCATGACAGATACAAGTTAAGAACTTCACAAAAATATCTGAAGTAAATAGAATATTTCCTTAACTGTATATGTCTTCAATTTAAATGGGGATCAGATATACTTATTTTGTGACATATTGCAAGCCAGTTTATTTCTCGGCATTAAATATAATCCAAAAATGCTAGAATTTTATAAGATGACAACAAAAGACAATTCGAAACGTCATTATATAATCTTAAGTTGAATCTCGATTAAATTACTTTTACTCTTGAGCGATAGCGTATCGAAAGGAAGAATTCTGCGTAGTTTCATAAGTTACCAATCAATAAGAAAATAAGTCTTGAACGTTTTCTTTTTTTTTTTTCATTTTATCGTATATTGCATTTGTTTAGGTCATTTTGAATAAATATGCAGTTTATTCTGCAGTTAAGTTGCTTTAATTCTGAAAATTTACTGTTGCCATAAATTATATGATAAAAAAGAATTAAATACGATTTGAGTATATATTCTATAATATATTTATTTAAGGGATGGCATTACCTTTGAAACAGTCTTTTTAATTTTGAATAATAGTGTAATATATGTGGTGGAAAATAATAAATGCTAAAATTAAATAAGTAAAATTTAAAAATTCTTATAGAATATTCTACTCTATTAACATTTTATTATTTTTTTAATACCTGCTATATTTTTAAATACGAATATGTTAGGTTAGTTTCTTCCACATTCGTTATAATAAACTACATAAAACTGGGCGTCGATTTTTAGATGCATGGCATTTTACTTTTAATATGATTTTTTCTTGCGTGTATAGTAATAAAAATGAAGAAAATTCAACACTCTCAATATGAATACATATTTCTTAAATGACTATAAATTTAAATGTAAAATCCATGCATAAAAATATTAATTACACCATGGAGGAAAACTTAAAACTATCAAATTTCAACTAAATTAGCAAAAATCTTAGTATCCATTCGGAAAATTCTATTTTAGCAAGATAATCTTACATACATAAGAAACCTGATAACTTAAATCATAATAAGTTTATGAATGCGCGCAAACATATAGAAGATTTAATTTTTTTTTTAAATGTAAAAAATGCATCGTGAATTAAGTATTCATGTTGCTTATTTATTAAATTAAACTGATTATGACGATTCAGCTAGTAGAAAAAGTAATAAATTCTTTATACTTAATTTATTGAGTAATTTTACATGCATTTCATTACAGTACGAAAAATATAAAGTTTACTATTTGAACAAGTATATTTATACTCAAAACTTTAAAAATATCTGATAATAAAATACTAAATTTTAATGCTAACGCATTTAGTATTTAATCTTTTCAATCTATTTTTTTTTCCTGAATGCAAATTAAGAACTTCACAAAATCAAAAATATCTGAAGTAGATAGAATATTTCCTTAACTGGATATGCCTTCATTTTAAATGGAGATCAGATATACTTATCTCCTGATATATTGCAAGCCAGTTTATTTCTCGGCATTAAATATAATCCAAAATGCTAGAATTTTATAAGATGACAACAAAAGACAATTCGAAACTTCATTATATAATCTTAAATTAAATCTCGATTAAATTACTTTTACTCTTAAACGATAGCGAATTGAAAGGAAGAATTCTGCATAGTTTCACAAGTTATCAATCAATAAGATAATCATTGAATGTTTTCTTTTTTACATTTTATCATGTATCCCTTTTGTTTATGTCATTTTGAATAAATCTGAATTTTATTTTGTGTGTAAGTTGTTTTAATTCTGGAAAATTTCTGTTGCCATAAATTTTATAAAAATATTTCAAAAATTAAATACACTTTGATCATATAAAGATATTTATTTGGGGGAAACAGTAGCTTTGAAAAATTTCTTCAATTTTGAAATATACTGCAATGTATGTGGTGAAACAATATTTCATACTAAAAATTAAAGTAATTAAAAAAAATCTCGTAAAACTGCTTATTTCTCTAAAAATTTATTTTTTAAATCCTTATTACTTTTTTTTAAATATGAATATTTTTGCTTCATTTTTTCCACATTCCTTAGAATATACTACATAAAATTGTGCATGGATTTTTAGATGTATGGGATTTTATATTTTCTCATGTACAATAAAAAGAATTTCAATAAACTGAAATTAGATATATTTTTTAAATGACTATTAATTTAAAATGTTAAATCCATACACAAGAATTTTAAATGTATTATGGAAAGCAAGTTAAAAAAAAAATCAAACCTACCTAAATTAGCAAAAAAGCCTTAAATTTTTCTGAACAAGCAAGTTATAAAAAATATGAAGAGGGTGAAAAAGCAATTTAAAGTTTTCATTTGTATGGGTAATTGAGCTGGATCTATTTGCAAAATTTACAATAACTCGCAATACAATATTTGTACAGGTAAAAATTTAATTTTAAAAACCAATAATTTTGTTTGACTTCTTGATCATTTTTAATCAATAAATAAATTTCAAAATATACAACATTTTATGGTTATTTTCTGTAAATTTCATATGCATATATAAAAGTTCATACAGATTCAAATTCCGTAATTGCATGAGACAGTTGGCGCTGGTGCCTTAGCTTCATCAACTTGCTTCTTCGCCATTATTTATATTCTTTGCATTATCATACACTTCTTCTGTGTTTAGGCCAACAAAAGTCGTAACATCTTGATCAATGGAAACATAACCGTATCCTTTGCCATATACAACCACTTTTTATCTTTATTATTATCGCCGTCATCAACGCAAATAAGTCATTTTAGGATAAAAGAATAAGTACACTGTTAAAACTAATGGTGACAAACCAGTTACATTTGGCGCCCAGGGGTGAAAAGGTGTTACCATTTGACACCCGCAGGCTTGAAAATGTGTTTGTGGTGCCGTTTGATCTCTCACTGGGTGAGTCACGCTAATTAAGGTGCCGAGCAATGCATACCGTTGGAATATTTTCACCCCTTAGCCATTTGCGCATGTTCTGTGACGTGTATCCTTGCCCTTCAACTCGCCGTCACTGGTGGATCAAAACAGCTATTTCTCCTTACGATGACTATCACCGCTATATGCTATCCTAATTTCGTTTAGAACTTCGGATGGCTAACTTTTTGAGAGCTTTTTTATATAAAGCAACCTTTGAATTTTTGAACATTTCATTTTGACTTTGAAGGTGAGCTTGATGGCCGAGCGATTAGAGCGCTGAGCTTGTAATCAAACGTTGTTGGTTCGAATCCTTCGAGGGCCAAAAGTAGGTTTGTATATTTTTTAATTTTTTATTATTGGGCACTATGGATTAAGGATGCCATTTTTTCACTCTAATTAAAGGCGCCATTCTGGCTCCTTTAGGGGTGTCACCAGTGAGACAAGCCTTTCGCCCCTTAAAAGGTGCAATATGTCACTATTAGTTTTAACACTGTAATTCCAGTTTGTCTGTCATATGGATTCGGATGCAATTACAGTTAAATTTCGGTGAGGAGAAAAATTTTACAACGATGCTTGTGGGTTTCATTAACATTATTTAACCCTTTCGAATCTGTGTTTTTTTCAATTACGTTAAAAACATTCACACTAGCTATTCAAATAAATTAATTAGTGTTTAACGAATATTTTGTTGTCTGAAAGGTAATAAATGTTGTTGTTTTGCGTCTATTCAATTCATATTCATATTAATATAAGGAAGAATTTTTGGAGAAGCATAAAAAATTCCGTATTACAATAAGATATGAATTATATTACAACTTTTTAATACTTTTTGTGATTTACTACAGGTGATTCTTTCAGGATAACAACTTTCTTTTTAAAATTTACACAGTGAAATATATGTTTAAAGTAAAAGAATGGCAAACTGTGCAAAGAGAATTATGCAAATAATAATAATTATTATTACTAAATGCCTAAACATAAATGATGCCATATAGTAAATGTATAGACATATACTAACATTACTGCATGTAAATTGTAGCAATAATATTTCTTAAAACTACATAATTTTCAATTAAAAGACGTGTACAAAGAATAGTACACCAGACTCGAAAGGGTTAAGTATAATTTGCGCAGGGTCCTTAGAAATAAAACGATCAATGCGAGGAAACGATGGATGCAATAACATCCGGGCTTTACTGTATCTATATTTTTATTTATAAAAGGCCACACTACTATTTACGGTTTATTACTGTTTATTTTACAGTTTATTATTGTTATAATACCGATAGCGGGGATGCCAGTATAAAACTGTAAAATTAACAGTTATTTACTTCTAAGGAGTAACGTGTGGTATATATCTACATTTTTATTTGTAAAAGGGCATACTACTATTTATTTACGGTTTATTAATGTTAATTTTACAGTTTAGTACTGGCATCCCAGCTATTGGTATCATACTCTAAAATCAACAATTATTTTTTACAGTGTACAATTTAAATCCTTTAAGGTCTAATGCATAATTTATTTTCATTATTATTTTTTTAGTCTTGAAATTAACCTTGATTTTTTAAACACCAAACGCTTATAAAAAATAATTTATTTTTGAATTATTTTATGTTTATTTAATATATATATTATTCTCATGGAAGTTGCCTTATAGAAGTAACTATTACTGTCTTACTTAAGAAAAAGTCAAGAACAATATTTAAAATATTTAAATACATTTAATGTCTAAATCCATTAGAATTGAAGCATTCCTAACATCCATTTAAATCTAAAGTTTTAAGTAATTAAGTTCAGTGATCCAGAAATTCCAGAAATCGAAGGGAAAATTGTCTTCCTTGATAGCGCACTCCATTAAAAGAGGATCAGGTACACTCTGCTCTTCAGATTTATTACACGTGAATCTCTTACTCAGGATTAAATATTATCCAGACTTCTAAACAACCTTTTCTAAAAGTACAATGCAAAACTCAAAGCAACTGTACTTGAAAGTTTTAAACTAAATCCCATTTAAATTGCTTTTAGTTGGTAATGTAAGTTAAAGGAGGAATCTGGCTGGTTTAAGGACAGAAACACTAGAGAAATGCAAATAGTTTAAAAGTCAAATTAGGCTTTTAACTTAAATCCGTTTTCTTTTTCATTTCAGTTCAGCTTTCCTAATCTCATTTTAAATATTATAAATTAGTTTGATTTTACGATTTATAAACAACTGTTTATAAATTTGGTGCTTTTTAAGATGAACTTTAAACATATTTCGATAGCATTTAACTATAGTATGCTTCTTATGAAATTAAAATATCTTTTAATCATAATATTTAAGCTTAGAAAATTTAAGTAAAAATAAACTTTTAACATTTGGTTCATAATTTTTATTAGCAAAATGTTCATGGAAACTAATGAAAAAATATAATTAAGTGTAAATTATAGTTATGTTCTTCTAAAAAAATCAGTTTGGTGTTATAAATTATAATTTAAATATCAATAAATTTCAATGGGATATAATATGAATAATGGCATAATATGAATAAGTGGGCATACTGCTACCGAACTATGCATCACATGAGGAGCATTCACAAAATTTAGAGAAGTGCCCCTGAGAGGACAAAGTGGAGTAAGAATCGCCGAAGGCGTATAACATCAATTAGTGGTCACAAGCTTTTCCAACCATATGCCACCTGAGAGGTATCGATCTTAATTTACACAAATGTCCTAATTTAGAGCGCAAATGGGGGGGGGGGGGCAAGGAATATGCATAACTCGAAAAGTGGTCACATTTTTTGATTCGGCAGAAAAAATTAACCGAACCCCTTTACAAAATCAAACTTCTCTATGTCTATAAGTCCTAATATATGTATTCTGAAATTCCAGAGTGTAAAAAAAAAAATAGGTTTTTAAGTTAATTCTACCAAGATTGAAATATGTTGAAAATCATTAAGTCATTAAAAAATGTCAAAATACTTCAATACAATGTAAAATTTATTACATGAGGAATTCTGGGACAATCATGTAAAACAGATTTTTCGAAACTTGTTTAAAATAAAAGCATTAGCTTTTTTTTGTTTGTCGTGGAGGCATGTTTCGGGTATCAGTTTCATTGATAATCTATATAATCATATAGAAAAAATGACGAAAACTTAAGCTTCTCGACTTAAGCTTTGCCTTATTTAATGACAGCATTTTTGAAATTATGTATTTCATGGACACGTATTTTTAAAAAGTGATGGCCATCGTCGGTAGTTCAAATAAAATTTATAAGATAACGTGGAATCGCTGGTGGCCCACAGTCAAAATGAGGCGAAGTGCAAAGGATTAAATGGTTTTATTTTTTCCCGAAAACATCCATATTTTTTCATATTAAAATTCATGTAAAATGAAAATTCATTAAATTTGGTTTATTTTCAAAATTTTTACACATTTTTATTTACTAATAGATCCAGTTCACCTTAATTTGTAACTATTTGTTCCGTCATAATATATCCAATAATATAGAATAACGGAAGATGTATTAAATTCAAACTTTGATACTAATTTCTTAAAGACACTGATCTTTTTTTTAAAAAAAAATGGGGAAACTGTTAGATATCTTGTAACTGAATAGATCATAAATTTATATAGGTATGAATGTACCTGGGTATTTCCATTATAGCATATTAAAAGTCATAGCTAAAAAAATAGGCCTTAAGGCCCCACACTATTCACAGAAAAAGACCCGGAAGATAATGTAAAGTCTATGGGACCGTTCTTTTCAAATATCTCGCTCAAATTTTAATATTTTTACTTGATTTTTTGCACAAGATAGCTGAGGGTGATCAACAACCGGCTTAGTTTTTACTTTTTCGATTTTGCTTATATATTTTTTATATTACGATAGCGTCAATTTCAGAACCGATTTAAAGCGGTTACGAAAATTAAAGTATTTTTTTTTTTAATCTGAAACCAATTGAAAAAGTAAAATGTAGATCGGTTATGGATCGTCTTTTGCTATCTTGTGCAAAAAAATACATGTAAAAATATTAAAATTTGGGCACAATATTTGAAAAGAACGCCCCCCCCCCTTAGGCTTTACATTATCATCCGGGTCTTTCTTCTGTGCCTAGTGTTGCGCCTTAGTTTAGTAAATAAATAGAATGCTAAATTCATCTTTAAAAAAGATAATCATAAAATTACACTACACTGTAAACTGCTTAAAAAAATTACAAAAATATTTTAAAAATTTTTTAAATTACTTTAATTTATAGTACTTTCAATTGTAAAATAACCATCATCACAAAATATAAAAATACTGTTATTAATGTCTCATTTTTCAAATGCGACGTAAGTAATTAGTGTAAAAAAAAAAAAAAAAAAAAAAAAAAAAAAAAAAATCAATTTGCAGATCCGAAAAAAATACGAAAATAAAATATAGTTATAAAGGAAAATTATTTCCCTCAATGTTTTTGATATTCTCTACAGAATTCTTTGTTTACAGTTGAAAAGTTTAATTTATTTTAACCCTTTCGGGTCTGGTGTACTATTAATGGTACTTGCCTTTTAATGGAGTATTATTTTGCTTTAAGAAATATCTATGCTACTATTTACATGTAATAATGTTAGTATATGTCTATACATTTACTAAATGACTCCATTTATGTTTAGTCATTTAGAAAT
Organism: Maratus speculifer; assembly: GCA_964019185.1. Lineage (NCBI taxonomy): Eukaryota > Metazoa > Arthropoda > Arachnida > Araneae > Salticidae > Maratus > Maratus speculifer. The sequence goes on along the minus strand of OZ025295.1, from coordinate 254,414,091 downwards.
AATGATAATTATTATTAGTTACTGAATTATCTTTGCGTCGTTTGTGATTCTTATATTTTAAACACATATGTTTCACTCCTTAAATTCAAAATAAAAGTTACTTTTCTGAAAAAATCTTGTGTAATAAAGCGCAAAATTATTAGAAAATTGTAACAGAAGTTAAATATTATTGTAAAACAATATTATCCAAACATCTCCAAAATTTCTCCCTTAGTCTATTCTTACATGAATATTAATTGTATTATTTAAATGAAATTTAAAATGCTGAATTATTAATAAATAAAAATTCTTTTAAAACAAATTGAATTCCAACAGATAATATGAATGTCAGATGAATAAAACCATAACAATATAAATCCTTTGACCAAAAATATGAAATTTATTTATATTAAGTCTATCATAATAAGAAAATTTCAACTTGCATAACCGGGGATTAAACTACCAGTCTCTTGTCTACAAGCCCGAGACGCTTTACCTTCAAGATTACCACGCGAAATGTTGAAATTAAGGATTTCTTTTAAAATACAAATTGAAAAAATGAACGAACGATACTGATAAAACTAATTAGACTTTTTTTAACCTTAAGATTTGTCGTGTGACACGATGTATCCATCTGTAAGTACACAAAATTTAAAAAATCTGACTTATACAGTTTTTTTACGTAATCTGTGACAGATGAACAGAGATAGAGTTTCGTCAGATGAAGAAAACCCTAAAAATAGTGTGAAATTTACTGTAACAAAAACTAATTAATTTTATTCAGAGGGAGCTCAGAAACATAGGTCTTTCAAAAAATTTGACTGTTGCCAGAATAATTAGGAAAAATTTGTAATTTTGCCTATAAAATAACGACATAAAAAATGCAAGACGAACTTACATAAAAAGGAATTTTTCTGTTTATAATGGATTTTATTAATTTTGATTAATTAAAGTTTTATTAAATGCATTGCAAATGTAAACTAGTCGTTGGGGCCATCGTAATACTTGCCCATTATCAATATACATAATATAACATATATGAAAATAAAACATGTGTAAACTATTTATAAAATGCATTGCAATTCCAAAACAAAATTTATACATATTTTAACATACATAGTAAAGCTCTATTAATGAATTGCTGATGAACCTATTTCGAAAAATTTTATAAAACTCCAAACTACTTAAGTAGTATCAACGTAAAAGAAACATCGATGTAAAAGAAACATCCTTATAACTCCGAAAAACAATAATCATATTAACTAATAGTTTACTGCCTCAGATTAAGCGTCTCATTTCCAATTAAAATATATCTTTGAATTGAAATTTGAATAATATTCAGAGTCATGAAAAATTAAAGAATGTGGAAAACATGATTACAAGTATTTGGCAACTAATAATCCGATCGACTTCGTTCCACATGAAAAATTTGTGTTATTTTATTGCCTTTTACGTCCACTATTTAAAATTTAAAAAAATCGAAAAATGGTATATACCTTTCATCTGAACGAATTTTCCGAGATCCGAAAAAAAAGTTCTGGATAATCGAGGTTAATGATATTAAGCATGCTTCGTCCCATTTATATATGCAAAGTACACACAAAATTTAAAGTTTCTTTCTCAATTTTTCTCGGAGATAGAACGTTTATAGACACACAGACGGAAGGACGGACGGCAATTTTTAGGTGCGTTCGTAATTATGTAAATACGTAGCACCTATTGTTGTCGCTCAGTCCGTCTGTCTGTCCGTCTGTCCGCATATAACAACGCAAAAACTACCCAACCGAATCGTTTGAAATTTAAAATACACAATTATAACAATTTTGTCGAGTCATTTCAAATTTTATGAAAATCGGATGTATAGATCAGTTACTGGGACAATCAAAAGGATTGCGTTATATTACGGTCAATGGGGAAAAAAGTTTTAAATGCAATTTAATCGTTTGAAATTTAAAACATATAATTATTGCGTAATTTTGTCGAGTCATTTCAAATGTTATGAAAATCGAATGCATAAATCAATTACAGGGACAATCAAAAGGAATTCAAGGAATCAAAAGGAAAACTTTTGAAGAAATTTTAATTTCATTTTTCTGTAAGAGCCGGTTTTATCAGAATCATCTTAAGCTAAATTTGGCTCAAATGTCCAATTTGACAGCCTTTATTTAAAAATATATTCAGAATTTAGAAAAAAAAAAAATTGACCAATACGGTAAATTATATTGTTCCTAAATAAGAAATACTGCCAACTAAATGCATTTGAAAGCAAAAATGGTTTTAAAAATGAGTCATAAAATAAGCAATTTGTTAATTTAATACATTCTGAAATCTTCAATCACGATAGCTTCGGATAACTTTGTTCAAAATGGCAATTTCGACATTTTTTTAAATTATATTCTGCCTTTATCGAAAAACTGTGCAATTTGGTACAATTATACAGTTTCCAAACAAGAGAACCTGTCAATTGGATGCGTTTGAGAGCGAAAATTGTTTTAAAAATTAGTCATAAAATAAGCAATTTGTTATTTGAGTACTTCCTCAATTTTTCAATCACAATCGCTTATGGAAATTCAGCTCAAAGTGCCTTTTTTGACAACATTTTTTTAAATATATTCTGCCTTTATCGAGAAAATAGCTAATACATCATATTATATAGTTCCTATACAAGAGAATCTCCCATTTGAATTTTTTCCTCCAAAAAACCCAGTTTTTTGCGCTTTTTGAGCCCATTTTTAAAATGAAAAACGAATTTAAAAATAAATCATGATATAAGCAGTTTCATTTGCGCTTTTTTCTTCAACTCCTACTTTTCTTTAATTTATTTTTGCTATAAGAATTGGTCCTCTAAAAAACTTGTCAATATAAAGGTTGTAGATATTATTGAGTAGATGTATAATAAATTTAATCGGATTTGATAACTTAAGAATTGACGAAGTTTTGGATTTTTTTCTTTTTCCACCCCCTTTTTTCTTTTGATTTTTAATTTTTTTCATCGGTAAAAGTTGGTTCTATCAAAAACTTGTAAATACAAAAGTTTTAGATAATGTTTAGAATAATTATAAGAAATTTAGTTAGGTATGATATCTTGAGAATTGACTAAGTTATGAATTTTTTCCTCCGAAAAACCCAGTTTTTTGCGCTTTTTGAGCCCATTTTTAATTTTATAATATATCTGTCATGTATAACCTTTAGGACTACTTCTTAGAAGTAGAACAAACTTTCAACTGATTCGATATCTATTTTATTTTAAAAGTTATGGCGTTTTATCTGTTTTCACGAAAATCCTCCCTATTTCCACCCCCTTGGTCCGATTTTGCCCATTAACTAGCTTGACCGAGATTTTATGCCCCTTGATTTTATGTATCAGTTTGAAAGAGATTTGAGCAGAATTTGAGAAGTTATCGTGTCCATAAAAAGTGATACAGACCGATAGATAGATATAAGGGGTGGTGATTATCTCACTTTTTATAAATGAAAGATAATCAACTTTATTTGACATAAAAAATGTATTGCTTTATAGTGGTGAACACTTTTTAATCTCCCTGAACGCTATAGAAACATAACATGCAAAAGCTATTTTATAATTACAGAAATTGTAAATTTCAAAACATGTCTAATATCTCTCCAATAATAGAGAGGTATTGGACAGCAATAAAACAAATCTATAAGGCACATATAGTCTAGTGTCAGCTAGATATACGATCAAACAAATATTATAGGATTACAATGTTTATGCGCCAAAATATAAAATTCCAGTATCTTCATTACTGGATAAAGATACAAGATTAACAATCATAGATGACGTTGGAAAATCACCAATTCAATCTATTTACATTTTGGAGTAAATAATATATTATCAAAGTCATAACATATTTTAATCCAGAAATTTTTGCATGTTCGCAGTTTTTATTCATCTAATTAAAAAGGGGGATTTGGACATGTCCCATTCTTCTCCATTTCTTTGTTTTGTATTAAACTTTTTGTATAAACGAAAATGCTGCTTTAAGGTTTAGTTTAAAATATGGATAGTATACAGTATAATGTTCCATAAATAGAGAAACTATTATATGTATGCATAAACAAGTCAGTAATATACAGAACGCCTAAAAAGTGTATAATACAAATTTGCTTTTTTTCTTGAAATAATCTTTTCTTGTATTCGATTGCAATCTAATACAGATCATTTATTTCAAGTGAATATTAGGCTACCATTGATCTATCTCGTGTGCAACTGATGAATTGTTTAGAATGATACATAAAGAGATAACCGTGTTGTCCCATTATTGCTACTTCCCCACTCCACCCCACTCTCCCACACTTAAAAGTGGTATTCACATTATTGCAATTAAGATCAATCTTAAAGATTTACATCAGAGAATAAAAAATGTATATAAAAATGTCATTCACATTATAGCAATTAAGATCAATTTTATAAACTCACATTAGAACATAATATGTCATTGACAATGTTGTATTCTTATCAAATATTTCTATTATCATATAAATTTCAATACACTTACCTCTTTTCACGTAACTTTTGCTATCACTTGGTTACAACTTAACTATTTCACGGGGATCAAATCTAGATTTATAGTTAATCTCAGATTAAATTTATTTGAATTTCAAATTAATAGTTTGTCATCAAACAAGGAAAGTGATACGCACAAATCTTACTCACAACATTGTATACTGAGCAAACAATCGCATTCGCATTTTATTTCTAAAAAAATTGCTTTTTCACATACATTTTGAACACTATTGAAATCGGATTAAATGTATATTTAAATTAAATCTCATATAAACAAAGTTTCAAATTAAAAGTTTCAAATCGGAGGAAAAACAACATAAAACTTTCATTCACATTATTCAGCTAAGATAAATTTTATAAATTCACGTCAAAGATAATAAAATATCATTCACAATGTTGTATTCTTACCAAATATTTCTATTACCATTTAAATTCCAATAAACTTACCGAATTTCACGTAACTTTAGCTATCACTTGAGTACGACTTAACTATTTCACTGGGATCAAATCTAGATTTACAGTTAATCTCAGATTAAATTTAATTGATAGATTGCCATCAAACAATGAAGGTTATATGCATAAATGTCTCTAACAACATTGTATATTGAGCAAACAAACCGCATTCGCATTTCATTTTTAAAAATGTAAGATTTTGCCCTTACATTTTTGAATGCTACATATCAATTAGGATCAAATGGAGAATTAAATCTCATATAAACATAGTTTTAAATTTATAGATTCACATCAGTGAAAAAAAATGAACGTGAAAATGTCGTCATTCACATTATTTTAATTAAATTCGATTTCATAGATTCACATCAGAAAGTAAATGTGTGGGAAAATATTAATCACAATATTGTAATTTTACCAAAAATTCTTAGCATCTAAATTTTTATACACTTACCTCTTTTCACATAACTTTTGTTATCACTTTGGTAAGACTTAACTATTTCACTCGGATCAAATCTAGATTTATAATTGTATCTTGTGTACGAATTTCCATTACTTAATTGTCGGTCGTTATTCCCATTTAACATCCTTTCACACATCTTAATACAATTAGATATATTGCTATAATTTTGCATACTGAAATGTCTTAGAAAGAAATTCTTACAGTAAACATTATTTTATTAAATAAACAGTAAATTTATTAACAATAAACTAATCAACGTCGTTTCAAAGAACAGATCCGTATGCTTTTCGCAGAAGCAAAGGAATGTTCTGACAATTGGTTGGTTAGAAACAAATAGTATGCAAGTGAAACTTCATTTATTAATTGGATTGGTTGGTTAGCAAATACTGAGACGTATGCTACCACCCGTTAGGGAGGCTTTTGTCTCGAAACTTTATTAATTGGAAAAGTGTTTTAATTAGAAATTTATTTCATAGTGTACGATTGCGTTTACATTATAGCATAAAAATATCTAGTGTCATTTGGGTCTACGATGGGTAAGTTTTACAACCAATCAACATGGGCGTGTTCAGCATAACTTACCAAAGTAACCAATGTTACCGACCGATTGTAGGGCAGTACGAAAGCGAATTGTGGCACCAATGAAAACTATTCTGTTGAATTGTAGCTGACGTCACACTTCGCATTGATTTTCATTTCGTACTTGTCTACAATCGGTAAGTCACCTGTAAGTGACCGGTAAGTTGTGCTGAACACGCCCCATATTTCATTTGTGGTTTATACTCCGCAGATTGGTTTATACGCGAATTAATGCCTGGAAAGCCAATAACTAGGCTATAGCGTCCATATTTAAAAAAGCTCCACCATTAACTGCAGCGTCACTCCACTACTTTTATAAAATATCTCTACTCTGATCTATGATAGTGCTCCATAACACAGTGAAGAGACTGTTTTCTATAAAAGTGGTGGAGTGATGCTGCAATTAATGGTGCAAATTTTTAATAGTGTAGAATATACAGTGTGCAAATAGTTAATCTCAGTAATATTTAAAACGTGCTAAAATACTATATCCCTTAAATATGTAAAGATGCTGATAAAATTCAAAGATAGCAATCAGAATATTTTCTAAAACTACACTTCTAAAAATTTTGAACATTTTCTGCATCGTCACTTCATCCCTTTTGTATAAAACTATTACTTCACTGTATCATGGAGCATTCTGATTGGTCAAAATGAATATACTCTATAAAAGCGGTGGAGTGACGATGCAACAAAAATTTCAGAGCAGATTTTTAACAGTGTACAGTGTAAAAAATTTGATAGTGTAGGCTAATTGTGGCACCAACGAAAACTATCCTGTTGAACTATAATTGACGTCAGAATTCGTCTTGATTTTCCTCTCTTGTGCTGGAAAATTGCCTTGTGCTATCTCGTCCCTGTAATATTGACAATGATTTACAAACAGGCTTCATGTCGAGCACACAAATCAGATGTATGTTGTTCAATAAACAATAAAAATTAATTTTAGCCGTTTCAGTGGCGTGGATGGTAGCGGCAGCTGCTCCCACACCGATAGTCCCTGGTTCGAGTCCAGCTAGCGGCATGGGTGTCTGTGTTGTCCCTGTGATAATGTATATACTGGATATTCTGTAATAAAGTGTTCTGTATGGTTTCTTGTGATCATTGGAGGTTATGCCGGCGAATAGCTGTAGCGCTTACCTCAAAGCAAATAAATAAATAAATAAACTAATTTTAGGGGTTTCCGTGGCCGAGTGGTTAAGACACCACGCTGTTAATCGCTTGCTAGCGTAGGAGTTTGTGGGTTTGGATCCCACTGGCTCCATTGCACACACTCTTTGTGTCTAGCTCCCGGATGTGCTTCTCTTGTGTTGTAAAATTTCCTTGTGTTATCTCTTCCTTGTAAAAATTGACAATGACTTATAAGCAGGCTTCATGTCAAGCACACAAGTCAGATGTATGTTGTTACAATGTTGATTTTATTTCATTATGCTCTACAATCGGTCGGTAATATAGGTCACTTTCGTAAGTGGCTGGTAAATTGCGCTGAACACGCCCATTGATAATACTTTCTACGACAAGATTTTTTTTAAGCAAATGTGCAAAGAAACTTTAATTTTGCGAAAATGGCAGATTTGTCAAATTTGTTTAATTTTACAGTTTACTTGATTAATAAAATTTTATTCCACCTATTTTGCTACATTAATATATAAGCGCATTGTAGTATTGTACAATTAATACCAAAGTAGAATATACTTTTGACAGTTTTAAGAAACCACATGCAAATCGGTTGAGAACGTAGGTGGGCTGTGGATTCGAATCACACTAGTCCCGTTAGACACTCTTTATTCCTCTTGTAATTATCTGATGTTGTACACTTTCTTGTGATATATCGTCTTTTTCTATTGACGATTTTTTATAATCGGTCTCCTGCTTTCAAACACACAAATGAGATTTATGTATTTAATAATAATAATAATAATAATAATAATAATAATAATAATAATATTGCCGAATACTTATGAAAAAAACTAACAGAAAATTCTATCACAGGAATAAAAAATGATCACTTAAAAGATAAAAATCTCAAAATAAAAAAACTAGAAATGTTTTCTGAGTATTGCGCTATTCATGTTATTTTCAAAGAAATTTCATTTTGCTCTTAATGAAATATTCAAATCATAAATAAAACCAATGAAACATTAAAATAACAGTTTATCATCTCAACGTTGGCATTATTGGAATGAAAAGTTTTTAATAAGATACAACCGTCGCGGTGAGCGACCAATTTTCGTCGACGACCGCTACCTACGACCCAAACAGATCCTAGTCTCTTGCGCGACAGCGCTGTCGCCGGCAAGCGACCACGGACAGCGCCAAAATCATTTACTTACGACCCGAATAGCCTTGCACACTTAATAAAAAAGAAAAAAAAATATGGGAATTGAAACCGGACAAATTTAACAGAAAAATTAGACAAATTAAAGATATTGAAACTCGGTTAGTGCGCAGGAGGGTCTCTGAAGCTAGCGATTTTTACTGCCTTCATCCCGAATATATAACTAGTTAAGCCTGTTTTCGTTTTCCTGGAATTTTTTTAAATAAGTCAGTTTGTCTAATGATTTTTTTCTTTTTTGCGTATGTGTGTGTTTAACTTTATATCTACATAACTCTGTTTCTAACATTTTTGTCTTTTTTTTCTGACATAACTTTTTGTTTATCAATCGAGAAAACATCTTTGTCGCTATAGATCTCAAATCTCCCGCTTTTCAAACTTCAAACTTTAAGATCTTAATTACCAAGGAGAGTGCCAACCTTGATAATCACAGATTTTCATTATTTTAACACACGTGTTAGGGCAGAGATCCCTTAGCCTCAGGATCAATAAATTTTATACAACGGTCCTTAGTTTTTAAGAAATAGAGGAGGGGATCTAATATTATGACACAAATTAAATATTTACTTTGAAAAGGAAGAGCATGGTTGGTCGTAGCTCAGTTGGTATAGCGTATCTCATTTTTTGTATTATAAGTACAAGGTGGAACCCGTCGAATTTCGATGAAAATAAATGTTTAAGAAGGAACTATTTCATTGATTTATAATAAACCCACAAAATTAGCTACAGTAAAAAAGAATGCATATCTTACAATGATCAATCTAACTCTCAAATAAATATAATTTAAAGCTAAAATTGAGGAAAAAATGCTATTTCTATACAATTCAGCTGTCCAAATTATTTAAAATAAACATTAATCGCATATGTAAAAATATAATAATAAAGCAAAATATAATAAAGATCAGTTATTAAGTTATCAATTAAGGCTCTTATGGTTCGTATAAATGCGTATGAAAAAAAAATATTCAAACTGACACGATTTTAGTATTTCACGTGAAATCTAAACCTGTCATAATTTCCATCTTAAAATTTACGTGAGCACTTTTCAATTTTTATCAATTTTAAGAGAAAATGGCGTATTTCTGTTGCCTCAATTACAAACTTCTATAAAAAAATTAATAAGTGAAGAATAAATTGAGATACAGCTTTGAAACAAATTTTATTTAGAAGTACATATTTTTTCTATATACGATGGTGTAAAAATTGAAATTTTGCTATGTTAAGAAGTATAAAATTTGCAGTACCGAAAATTGCAAAACCGAACTGCATGGGAAAGTGTTGCGATTCGTAAAATGACGTATGCGTTACGCACAGATACGTTTGGCCCTTATAATATAGATACTTATAATTTAAAAATCTTGATAACGTCCCTTAACTACAATGATTTCATATTTATATATTAATTTAGCATTTTTCATTTTTAAACCATTATTTTTCATCATTTAGACAGATTTAAAAAAATTATCTATATATAAATAATAAAAATTCCTAACTCGTTACAAAATTTTGTTGTTGCGTCATCTGTTTATGAAAAGGTAAAACATGTTCAAGCAAAATAAAAATATAAGCAGGAAGAAGATAAATCTAAAAGCAAAATAATTCAAAACGCAAACATATAGATTGCAAAATTTTAAAATTTTTAATTTGCAAAAATAGATTGCAATTCAATTGTTATGCTGGATATAATGAAATTATGTTTTTAATTTAAAAACAAAGTAATAATATCTTCGTATTGACTTTCCTTCTTCACGCAACAGATAAATCATGTTTCTTTAAAATCACGAATTGAAAAAATTGTTTAATGTATTTGTATCGGTAAAAAATGTATGAAATGCATTTTGAAACTTATGTTTTAAAAATTCAATTTTTATGATGTTTTATACAAACAATAAATTTTCAATAAAAAAATAAATACGGTAAAAAAGAAATGGTCTACAACATTATAATTTTTAATTGACAATGCGATTATTTAATTATAATTCAAATTTATTTATAACACAAAAAATGAGATAAACCAATGTACACGACTCAGTATCTATCCCAAGCCCGCTGATCAGCGATCAAACTCTATACCAACGCAGCTACGATCATCTTTACCTTTCTCTTTTAAAATAAAAGAAAGTTGAAAAAAAAAAATATTATCAAGGTTGAATCTTTCCGCGTTAAAGTAGTACGAAATAAGTGGATAAAACAACCTTTTAATCACGAGATCTATTTAACTAATTGCAGATTAGTTTCGGAAGCATTCAGCGTATCGTCATCTGTAAAAAGAATAATGATTTTCTCCCATATATATGTAGGAAAAGTAGATTCTTTGTAGGTTTATTTAGCAATATATATGCAAAAATTAAAGAGAATAGACAACAGAATTTCGTAGAAAGAAAAGAATCCATAATGTGATAAAAGCCTAGTAGAAATTAGAGAAAAATAAAGTAAATTTTTTACATAATATTTCCAACAATTTGACAATAGAAAATTCAAAATTAACAATGATTTTTATATTGATTTTATGATTTTTATGATTTTTATAGATAAGAAATGTTACAAGAAAGTTGTGTTCAAGTACATGTTTGTGTTTAGACATGAATTTAGCTGAATTTTGCTGATTTTTGTGGAGATAAAGGTGGAAACCATATAATGTATTTGTTTCACACTGACGCAAAGAACAAAAAGATTCTTCTGGATAAAAATGATTTTTTTCTTTGTTTTGTGTTTATGGCCAGTAGCGTAGCTATGTTTTTTGGCGCCCGAGCCAGCAAGAAATTTTGCGCCCCCACACCAGTATAGATATATAACAATTTCTCTCAATTTGGTGCCCCTAGGCCTCGGCGCCCGGGGCGGACGCCCCCCTTAGCTACGCCACTGTTTATGGCGACCAATAATCTACACTTGGAATATAAGCCTTGTGTGTGTTTGTATGGGGGGGGGGAGTAATGGCCCTTCGTGGGGGCCTTTCTAAGGGAATCTAACCGGTATTTACGCAAGAAAATCTAGGGTTCGAACAAAACCACGGAAAATTCTGAACGGTTAGGCCGACAGCCGCGATTGGGTTCGAATCTAGCATTTGTCGTCTACCAGTTTCGGCAGCAGTACCTCTCGGCCACTGGAGGGGCTGGATAAAAAGTAAAGATGTATGACTTATTTGTACGTATAGAGTTAAATTAAAACATTGTTTGCAACAGCATTTTACTTGTACTGAACATTACATGGATTTTTAACTACTATGCTCCAAAACTAAATTTTAGATTTTAAAAAAAAGGAAAAAAAGTTTTAGAAGGAAACTGCCCTGGCTATAATTATCTAAAGCTAATCATCAGCTAAAAAATGACATATAGTCACATAAAAATTAACTTATTAATTAAGTTTTTCAAAATTTGGCAATTTTACATGGAAAATCCTTTATTCTCTAATAGAAAATAAATTTACCAGTTAAAATTTTGAATTGTTTCCAATGTGTACTTTAAATATCTCAAATGATCAAAATTCGACACACTTTGTTATATTTACAGTTAAAGAATAAAAAACATACTTTACTGTCTTCTTGGTACAATTTTAACTTCTACACGTTTTTTCCGACATTCATCTTGTGGTAGCTTTTCAGTTAATTTCTTCAGGTTTAATATTAGAAAATATGATCATATATACTATTATAATATACAAGAATTTCGGATTCCAGTGGCTTTAGATTATAGAGATTTTATTGTACTTTATTTTAACTAAACATTATATTTTATATAAATATCATTTTTGGAATTGTTAGTGCTTATTCTAAAAAAATACATTTATATAAAAAAAACTATATCTTAGTTATCAATTAACTGAAAAGTTTTTTCTATATTCTATAGCCCGGAACCCCGCCAGTGGCCGCGAGGTTCTGACCTCGAAACTGGTAGACGGTAGGTGCTGTGTTCGAACCCAATCGCGACCGTCGACGTAATCGTTCGGAGTTTTTAGCGGTTTTCTTCGAATGTTGCGTAAATACGGATTAGGTTACCTTTGAAAGACCCCCACGAAGGGCATCCCCCCTTTAGGGCCTATATCCCAAGCGTAGATAGTTGGCCGGCATAAACAAAACAAACTATAACCCGGAAAGAACGATTATATCACCCTGTATTGTTAAAAAAGTTTTAAATGTCAACACTGTGCGGACAAAAATTCTTTTTTTAAAAAAATGTGAATCATTCTATTATATTTCTGTTTATTTACTGTTATTCAATATACTTACTTGAAAAATAAGGAACTAAATAAATATCCTACTTATTAAAACTGAAAAAAAGGTACTACTTGATTATCCCGTAAACCATTTTTGCCGAATTATAAAAAATGCCAAATTAATATCCAAGTTTTACAAGTTGACGTAATTTTTATTTTAAATGACGAAAAAACAAATAAAGTAGTAAAATATGAATAAAAATACAAATAAAAAATAGAATTAAAAATCACTTGATAACGTTTTAAACATGTGTATCGTGTTTAATGTCATTGAAAATGACATTCACAATTAATCATTATCGGCATTTAATCTTATAATCTGGCGATATTTTTTTTGGTCGACGGGTTAACCAAGTAGTACCCTGAAAAATAACAGAAATTTATTTTTATCCCACCTTTTGTCTTTATTTTGTCATTTTATAAAGCATAATTGATCTTAGACTAATATAATTTCTTATCTTTATTTATCTTTAAAAACTAATTTTCATCTACAAATAATCCAACCGCATTTATTTATTTATTTTTATTTATTTATGGTACTATTCTGTTATCCCGTCGACCGATTTCGCCAAATTATACAAATCTCCAAAATAAAAGCCAAATTATACATATTGACGTAATTTTTATTTTAAATAGTAGAATAATATTATAGTTAGTAGAATATTAATAAACAAATAAAACGTCGAAATAAAAATCACTTAATGATGTTTTAAACACGTTTATCGTATTTAATGTCCTTTAATTGACATTCACGATCGTCCATTATTGGCATTTAATCTTATAATTTGGCGATTTTTTTTTTTTTTTTGGTCGACGGGATAACCAAGTAGTACCCTGAAAAATAACAGAAATTGATTTTTATCCCAACTTTTGTCTTTATTTTCACATTTTATAAAGCATAATTGATCTTACAAGGAAGGTCTCCATACTGTGCATACCCAGATTTTTTTGAAAAAATTACTAATTAAACTACTTATGTATGTAATAAAGGATCAATCAAAATTAGAGGCGGAAGTACAGTAAAAAATATGTAAAAAAATTAAGTGCTTTCGAATATTTGGCGAGAAGCACTTTTCCTCGCCAAGCTGGAACAAATGTTTTCATAAGGAGAAAAATTATTTTCCTACATTTAAGCGTATTCAAAAATAAAAGCCTGATGTTTCCATCGCAATGAAATCAAGTCGACAAAGCTCATTTAGACTTTGAAATTGAAATAATTTTAGTTAATTTAAATTATGAATTTCGTTTTATATCGCAAATTTCGATAGTTAAATTTGAATATAAATATCGATATAACAAAATTATAATTAAAACAAACCAAAACTGACAAAACTAAAGTTATTTCAATTAAATTTATCCAAACAAGTTCAACATAAAAGTTTTTTTTTTTTTTTTTTTTTTTTTTCTGCTCTTAAAATATATTTGACATAAAGAAGCATTTATTGCATTCCATCGCCAACCGATGATAAATCGCCAAACAATGAAATTTTCATTATTTTTTTACGAACATTCTGCCGGAGTTCCGCCGAGATTTTTTTATAAACGTGTATATCCTCATGAAAAGAACATTCTGTATTTTTTTCAGAATTTTCGGAGTATGCCCGTATGGAGACCTTCCTTGTTAGACTAATATAATTGGGTTACTTATCTTTAAAAAATAATTTTTATCTACAAATAATCCAACCGCACTTATTATTATTATTTTTTTTTATTTATTTTCAAAAATAAGTCAGTATTTTTTAAATAGCAGGTTTTAATATTCAATCAATAATCCTCTATTATTTTCTTCAGAATAACAGAAAATTATTGTAGGTATTGTACCAATTTTCTAATAACAGATGGCAGCACTACAAACATTGTAAAACATTATAGTAGTTGCACGTCAAAGCAAGAATGTACAACATAATAAAAATATCAAGTTTAATATTGATATTAAATTGAGAAACAAAATTTTAAATTAAATTTTACAGGAAATAATTTAATAAAATTAAGACACAGATGTCATATATATGTCACCACATTTGCACATCTTTTTTTTTCCCCCGTCAATTTGGCGAAAATTTTGTTTATGAATATAAATTAGAAATTGCATGCAATAACAGAACATGATTTTTTCTTTAAATATAAAAATAAAATAATGTGAAAAAATGAAACAGATTGTAGTATTTTAAAAAGGGAAATAAAAATAAATAAAGATAGTTTGATGTAAATAATTATTGATATAGTGTGTAATAAAAATATTTTTAAGAATTAGATAAAAAAAATAATAATATATAAACATGAATTTAATAAATTAACAGGTTTAAATGATAAACTTAATAAGTAACAAGACAATAAATATTATTTTCAGAATATATAGTAAATATTAATACTTATAGCCATATTGAATGCATTAAGATGCAGGGCTTCATTTTTCCCATTTTATTTTCCTAACAATTGCTATAAATTTAAAGAAGTTATAAATATAAAGAAATAAAAAAAAAATAAAGAAATAGATTCTTCAAAATTTTTATAAAATATAATTATATCTTTCATTCAGAAAATAAAAACGATCTTCTTAACTTTGTGTAGCAAAAATCCATAAATATTCCGTACTTAATTATTTGTTTGTTTGTCATTTTAAAATATAAAAAAATATATATATTAAATTAGAATACAATTTGTAAAAATAAAATATTTTCTTTTAAAACATAAAATAGCAATTCCATTGAAACAAATTTTCGGTCCTTTCCATTTTTTTTCTCTTCACAAATATTACTGTGCAGAAAATTACTTAAAAAAAAATATATACTATAAAAGATTGAAATTAAAAACTTTAATAAAATAATCACAATAATCATATGCAATAAAATGTTTTTAGAAATGTTATCACAAATCCAAATATTTGTTTTTACTTTTAAGTCTCGAGATGGCAGCACTAATGCAGACTAAATTCCTCATTTAGTATTTAGTTTAAGGTAGATAAATTGCGTTTCTTTAAATTAAACTAATAAATATCAATATTTAAATGAATGAAACCTGTTAAAATTCATGGTATAGATTGTAATTCCAACGTAGTTGAAGAATCCCTGAACTATTTGTAAAATTTAGTATGCCTGAAAAGATGAAAGATGAATCCCAAGTTATCCTATGGAAAATTACTTACACTCCTTGTTCATTCAAATTTGGTTTGTTTGTTTGTATTTATGTCGGCCAATTATCTACACTTTGGGATATAGGCACTAAGGGGCGGGATGCCCACCGTGTAGGTCTTCCTAATGGAACTTAACCCGTATTTACGCAAGGTTCCAAGAAAGCCACGTAAAACCCCGAACGGTTAGGCCGACGGTCGCGATTGCAGGGTTGGCAAAGTGGGTCCAGCCCAGAAAAATCCACCCGGGTTTTTTTGGGCGGGTCCACCAACAAAAAAACACCCGGGTTTTTGTTAAAAGTGGGTTTTTGCTAAAAATCTTTTCTGAATCTGCAAATCCCCCTAATAGTATAATACAAATTTTCCTTTTAAGCCCAAAACCTTTTTTAGCCTCCGATGCTATTTCTTTCAGACAAGCTAAAAATGTCGTGTCATCAGCCCTGAATTTTCTACTGAACCGATTTTGATAATTATTTTTTTTAAATGAAAGCTATTTAGTTGTAGTTGTGCCTATTTTAGCTATTTTTTATTTTATTTATTTATTTATTTATTTTTCGTTATTATTCAAAATTACATAAAAAAGACAGTCATATTTGTGGTAATCAGGTGATTGTTTATTTTAGAATATTTATTTTTTCATTTTATAAAAATATGTTTCAAATAAGTTACGCAATATAATACAAAGCAATTATAATTGATCTCTTTTATAGTTTACCAATCAAATTCACATTCACCTTAATTTTTATGGTAATATTCATAAATTTTTACTAATTTTTCACACTGCTCTGAGTCTAGTCTGTTCTGTAATTTAGACTATATGAATCCAAATGTAGAGAAAATCCTCTTGATTGAAGCAGAGCTAAATGGAACAGAATACAGACATTGGAAAAAACTACAAAAATCAGTCTAACTAAATCACTCAATCTAACTTTTTTTTCTTTTTCTGTATTTTTCCTTTAAGAATTTCCCACCATTTTCAAGCTGAAAATTGTGACATAATAGTTTCTGAGAAAAGTGATTTAGGAAAATAGTCTGTCTTTAATTTTAAAAGCCAATATCGCAGGTAACCACTCTGAATGATATAGCATTTTCCATTCATCAGTTTCTTCCTCTTTTGTCAAATTAAGCCGTTCCCATCTAAACTTTACATCCATTATATATACTAAAAAATCCTTGGTCCCGATGATCTGTTTGTAGCATTTCAACATAATTTCTTTGTGTTATTTCAATTCTTCTGATTCCATCAAATTTCTCCAAATCTTAACAGAACCTGACAGTGTGATTGCATCTTTGTTCGCTGCTTATACAATTGTTAGCTGATTTTTTAAATTCAAATATTTCTTTCCTCAAATACCACTATTTTTTATTATTAATTTTTGTAAAAATCTCTAATAGTTGCTTGATCTGTTTGAAACTTTAAGATAACTCAGCTTATCACATACGATAAAAATTTAAAGAAAAAGAATGCTGTGTCAAATACTGCTATTTTATGTAATAATTTCTGCAAAAATCTTAACTTCTTGCCTTAAAATGACACTCCCTCGACTTATATATCTACATATAGGTTCTTTAAATGAGTTTTGTTCAAATACATTTTTGTTAAGAATATAGCGCACTACCTGGTAGTGTGTGTGCAGTATGCCTGCTATACAGTGCTGTATTCGGCTGAAACCTACTTTGAGGTATATTTGGCATGACATTTGCATATCAATTACAGATTTTTTTTTAAAAAAAGAAGGATCCTTCTGTGCATGCGCTGAATCCTCTACATGTAGGCAGCGGAGATACGGTTTGAGATGTGCATCTAAAATAGAGATTTTTTTAAAAGGAGGGGCCCAGTAGTGCATGCATTCGACCTGTTATGCCGTGGCATGAACAGCAGGGATCTGGTTCGAAGTTTGTTCGCTTCAAGATTTACGTATAAAAGAACCAGCCCCGAAAGCAGGCGAAGCCAGCTAGTTTAATTATCATAGTTACTAATTACTATAACAATTTTAATATTATAGTTGCTACAAAAATAAAATTAATTATTCATTGTGATAACTAAAATATATTTAAAAGTTATTAGAACTAACTTTTATCACTTAAAATAATATTAAGTTAATTATAATAGTACTATTATTAGTATTAATAATAGTCAATAATAGTATTAATAATAATTAACATTAATTATTAGTATCATGAAAATTATTTTATATCAGTTAATAAACTTATTCTGATACTAATTTTAAATTTTCTATTCATATTAGTATCAATACTAATATCAGAATAGACTAAATTTTTTAACTGATATTATAAATAATATTAATTAGTAATAAATATATCGGATGTAATTAAAAAATGCAACCTAATAAGTATATTTTTAAATGAATACACACATATATCATCCAAACTATTAAATATACAAACATACAGAAGAATAACTAAAATAAACAAAGACCCAGAAAAGCCCACATAAACACGGAAAAACCCACAAAAGCACGGGTGGGTTGGGTTTTTGTACCAAACCTCGGGTTTTTGCCAACCCTGCGCGATTGGGTTCGAACCCAGCACCTACCGTCTACCAGTTTGGATGACAGAACCTCGCCGCCACTTATTCGAATTTGATAATTTCAACATTTTTATTTTGTTAATTTTTACTGATTTATTTTTTTTTCCTAAGCACATAGGTAGATTTTTTTAAAATCCTCTGGTAAGCTCTAATTTTTTATATCTTGTTACCAGTCACAAGTTACAAGTGATTAAGGAATACTTTTTATGTTCTTCGGAATTTTTGAAATTTTAGCACAAATTTTAAAGTACTCAGAAGTATCTTTAAAATATTTTAAGCTAAAAAACTTTTTAAAATATTTTCTGAAAATCTTGTCTTAAAATATATTAAGATAGAGAATTTTAAGATAAAAGCTGTATTTTATCTACAAACAGAAAAAAAAAATGTAATTTAACATATTATAATGACTATATGAAAAATGATATTTTCAAAGACTCAAATTTTAAAGACCTATATTTAAATTCTGCATTTAAATTAATAATAAGAATAAACATGATTTTTAGGATGATTATAAGGAGTCATATATAACGTGCTCGTGCTAAACATTAATATTCCTAAGCCAATGAATAATAAAATAAATAAATAAATAAATAAAAATAAGCAAATAAATAAATATATTAGTTTATAGATAGACAACTTTAACTGTTTAAAATATGCATTTTTGTTTTATGGAGTTAATAAAAGTGTGGAAAAGTGGCCGATAGAAATTCTTATTAACAAAACAAGTGGACAACATTCTTTCTCTTGCATTAGTAAACACAAGCTTCTTTTTAAATACAGTTGAACCCCGTTATAACGGACATTAAGGGACCAAAGTTTTTGTTCGCTATATCCGAACAGTTAAAAAAATCTTAGGGTTCATAAATATGTATATAATTACCTGGTACCTATATATTCAATAATGATTTATTAAGAAAAATAAACGTAAATTCTATTAGGTATGATCATTAATGAATTAAATTGACTAAAATTAATTACATTTAACCGGCACAATACTAAATAAATTAATGGAAGGGAGTACAATTAAAGAAAAAAAAAGCTTTTGATTATTGCTTGCTTCACAGAAGACTTTTTTTCAATGCTGCCATATCTCGAATTATTCTTAAATACATTTGTTAAATAAGTTAGCTTAAATGCGTTACTGAATTTCTATGACAGGAGTAATGGAAAATAACTGATGGGTGGACGTAATCACACCTGCAGAATGGCTACCATAAAAGAGAAAGAATGTAGGTCTTACTACTCTTTAATAAAATGACTTATCGTTAATTTGCACAATGTTTTACAAGCCGGCATGCATTTTTTATAAAATTACAGCCGTAAACCTTTTTTCACATCAGCAGAAAAGTAAAAAGACAAAAAAATCATAGTCGACTAGAAAAAAGTTCTTTATAACCGATTCCTAAGATTCCAGAGGTTCGCTATAAGAGGATAAAATAACATTAAATACAATAGGAAAACGGCGGGACCAAATTTACATTCGTTATATCCGGGAGTTTGTTATAAATCGGGTTCGCTATTACGGGGTTTGACTGTATATGATTTTTCAAACAATGATTATGTATGCATACACATGAAGATGAATAGGAATGTGAAACGTTGGAGATACAAAATTTCAGAATTAAATAATTTTATAATAATTTAGAGGCTTTAATAATGACTTTGTATTTTCATAAAAATATATAGCAGACTAAAAAGGATAATATACTGTTTTGAACAAAAGACCATGTTACAAATAAAAAGAGACTATGATATTTATATCAAAATGCAATACCACTCGCCCTACAGATATCTTACGATACCATGGTCCAGGCACGCCCTTTTCCCTAAAATGATAACGTTATACATGCACAGCCTCTATATATATGTGTGTGTGTAATTGCAATTCCCAAATTTGACAGAACAAGAAAGATAACTATTTTAAAAATATAGATATCAAATCAGAACTCATAAAAAATATTTTCAGAAATCCTCAGACATACCTGGCATACTCAGTATAGGTGCACATGCTCACCAGTCGTTCACGTGGCGACTAAATGTTTTGACTTGGCGACTGATTGTCAAAATATAACTGGCCATTTTTTGGCGAATTTTGAAGTTTTTATTTCGATCATTTTACGAAAATCGCGTTTTTTTTTTTTTTTTTTTTTTCAACTCTCTGACATGAATCCTACGTTTTTTCGCGAACCTCTCACAAAAATTGCGTTTTTTTTTTTTTTTTTTTTTTTTTTTTTTTTTTTTTTTTTTCTTACCGATTCCCTAACGAAAATTACGTTTTTGCCACGATAATCCACGATGCCACAGGATTATTTGACAAAAATCGTTTTTTTCCGCAAGAAATTCCCACGATTTTCTGCGATCCTCTAACGAAAATCATGTGTTTTTAGCGATCAATTAACCAAAACCGCGTTTTTTCCCCCCGTGAATCCCCCGTTTATCCCACTTTTAGCAAACCTTTGTCGAAAATCACAGCTTTTTTTATGACCCTTTGATAAAATTAGCTTTTCTTCTCGGATGTTTTGGCGAAATTTGTGTTGTTTATCCGTTGTTTAGCATTGTTTCTTATTTTCTCTTTAGAAATGAGACCTTGGAGGCGACTGAAATACTTGGCTTTAGGAGCCATTTTGATCTTATAAAATTTTAGGAAGCTCCACTTTTAATACTCAATTTCTAGCTTCCCCAATGCCAGTAATCCGAAAAAAAAACAAAGATTCAGATATATTTCACATTTCACAGTTCTCTACCGAGAATAACAACTATTTTCCAAATAGTTACAAAAAATAATAACATAATAACAAAATTACAATTTAACAAATTACAGCGACTATTTGGAAAAAGATATTTTTAAAGACTAAAATTTTAAAGACTTATCAACAAATTCGATATTTAAAATAATAATTGTAATAAACATCATTTTTATGATGATCTTAACGAGTCATATATTACGTACGTCATGCATTAAATATTAAAATTCCGAAATCAATAGTTAAAAAAACAACAGTAGTTTATAGATATACAACTTTAACTGTTTAAAATGCGCATCTGTTGCGTTGAGAAAAAATGCACTTTTAAATGAAATTTATTTAGAAACTTTATAACAATTTGTTTTAAAATTATTTTTTTAAAGAGTTTTACTGCTATTTTTATCATCGTGGCAGAAGATGTATTTCTTTTCAAGACTGTAAACATGGACCAATCAAAAAACGAATAAAATAAAAAAAAAACAGAAGTATTCCATTTTTGGGCATTAAACATGGACCAATCAAAAAATGAATAAAATAAAAAAAAAAAACCCAGAAGTATTCCATTTTCGGGCATTAAACATGGACCAATCAAAAAACGAATAAAATAAAAAAGACAGAAGTATTCTATTTTCGGGCATTAAACATGGACCAATCAAAAAACGAATTAAAAAAACAGAAGTATTCCATTTTTAGGCATTAAACATGGACCAATCAAAAAACGAATAAAATTGAACATCTGCGGAATTCAATCAATAAAAAAAATACTTCGTGTATACTTCATATTTTCCAGTTCTCTGTCGAGAACATCAACTATTTTCCAAATAGTTAAAAAAAACAGGAAGAATTACGAAAAAACGCTAAAAATCACAATAAAATATTGCGAAAAATTTAAAATTGCTACACAAATGTGGAATAAAATCCATCGAAAAAAGAAAGTAATTTATTACAGTGGACTAAAAGATTGAAAATGGATTCCTTTTACTAATGTGAAAAAATAGTAGCAAATAGCGAAAACATACTAAAAATCACAAATAGATCCACGAAAAATACAAAAATTCCTAAACGACATCGAAATAAACTTAACTAAAATACGAGCTTAATTTATCCTAAGCCAAAAATTTAATGTGAAAAAAATCGCTACAGATCACGAAGAAACATAAAAATCACATTAAAAAACGCATAAAGCTCAAAAAATTACGAAAGTCAAAATTTACCATAATCCGATAAAAGTTCTAAATATAATTCCTTTGATGAATGTTAAGCTGTAAAACATGAAAAAAAACGACTTTTTTACTTTTGATATTATTTTTTCCCCTACATTTTTATTTAAAGTTTGGAAGTTAATTAGTTTTTTTTATAATTAACAGTTAAAAAACAAAGAGAAAAATCTTTAAATTTTGTGTAGATCTTTAGTAACTTTTCATGCTCAGGGAATTCAAATTCTCATGAAATTAACATTCTCTTGAACAAATGAAATAAAGTAAAACATTCACGAATGAATAAAAGTGAAGCACAAAAGTTAATAAAAAAGTTTTTATATTTGAATGATCCTCGGCATATTATCGAAAGTTTTATTACTTTTTATAATGCAAATTAGAATAATTTTTTTAGAATTAAATTTAAAATTAGGTAGATATTACCATTCAGTAAAAAGTTAAATAATTATACTAAATAGAAAAAAAAATAACTTTAAATTTTTAACTTAGTTTAAATAATTCTATTAAAATAGTATTTACAGAAAAATTTATTTATCTGTACAAGATGTAGCTGTATTGATAAAAATAGTTAATTAATTAAATTGAGTTAAGTGAATGTAAATACAATTTTTTATCATCTAAGCAGAGGTGCAAAAATGTAAGTGCCAGCAGACAGTCAACCACCACTAAATTTATTTTGTTATATTTCGTCGAATATTTGATGTACAATTCTTGTAAGAATGCAATTAAATTTAAAGTGAATTTTTTTTTTTATTTCAATGGTAAGAGACTGAACATAGAATTTTTTAGACTTCAATTAACTCTACTTTTACAAAATTGATTTTTTAACTCCGATTTGAATTAAAATGTGTCAGACAAAGTATTTTTATGATTTTGTTTTATTTACTTAACCTCCTGACTGCAGCAACCGGATTTTTCCTTTCACTAATCTGCAAGATTTAGGGCAACATAAGCAATATCCCGCGAGTAGTCGCGACTTTTTTTACAACGTCATTAGTCGCGCTTGGTCTTTACGCCGCTGGCGCATACCAAATATGTAAAATAAAAAATATTTTTCACCTAATATACGAAAATAACATTACAACGAAAATATAAATTTGCAGTTTTCTTAAATTATGCATTTTATTCATGAGATCTGGAGTAATTGGAAAAAGTAAAAATGAACTCGCATTCGTGACTTTTACGTAGACTTTTTTGCCAATTTCAACTTTGTTTCTAAAAATCTACCTGAAAGAAAAACAGAGGTGTCCTGTTACTTCACTAAGGTGCTCGAGAAAGCTTCAAAGTCAGCTACATGGTAGATCTCCGCTGTATTTGTAATGTGATATAAGTTAGGAGAAGATAAGTTATACGGGCGGCGAAAAGACCGGCACGCGACTACTGACGGGATATTAAAATTAATTTAATTCTACAAATAAAACCCAACTTTGAAAAATTAAGCTAGGATTAATACTCTCAAAGATTATACACCTATACGTAATAACATATTTTGTATCTGGTTGGGAAAAAAAAAAAAAAAAAAAAAAAAACCATCTTTTTTTTTTATGTTTATATAAATTAAGGAGAAAACAACATTACAATTTTACCCTTTTGCTCGGCTGTCAGGGAGATAAGGGGAAAAATGTATTCATGCCATAAATATGTCTGATAAATTGGTCTAAAATTCTGATAAAAATTATCAAGTAAGGTACCCTGGGGTAATAACGCCACGTTAAGGTTCTAGCAATTTTCACGGCTCAGTTTTAGTTTGTATTTTTCAAAGAAATATATGATTTGATACAGCAACTCATTGACTATCTATATAAAAAAAATAATTTAACAGATATGAATACATAAAATGTAATGGCGTGATTTCTTGACCAATGCTATTTGGCGTTATTATCCACCTATATGGGTAATAACGCCATGCAAACAAAACTATGAAATAAGTTGGAATAATTGCATGTAGATTGCCCAATTCTAAAAATACAAACTCTCAGCTCTAGAAATTGACAAATTGCATCCTAAGCTATTGAAAAAATTCATTTTTTTGTGAAAGTGTAAGAAAAATAAAGGTGTGGTGTGGGGAGGGGGGAATGAGGCCAAAGAATATCAGACCGTGAGCTTCTTTTTGCTTAAAAAGCCGCTTAAATAGAATTATTAGAAACATTTCACAGTTTTAACTGGGTTTATTTGAATCAGTATTTAGGATGTAGCTCGGCCACTGTAGGGAATCAACCGGGGTAAAAATTGCAAGGATTGGCATTATTACCCCGTTATAGTTATTGCGCTGTACATTTTAAATTACAAATTATCTCGAGAAGATATCCAAAATCTTCAACAACATTTTGAAAGGCCATGAAATGTACTACAAATTTATGTAATTAACAAAGTATTTCCGGATAAAAAAAATAGTCTTCACATCACAAAACGTATCTCGCAAATTTTAGATCAAGCGTTAATTTTAGCTGCTTGTAAAAACAATAAGACCTAAAAATGAAACAAATTAACTTGAAGCTGTTTTTTGCGATTTATATGACTCAAAACCCTTCTGCGCAGAACACATGGGTGTCATTTACCAAATTATTTCATAATTATGCAAAATATTAGCACTTGGCGTTATTATCCCGTCTGGCGTTATTACCCCAGGGTACCTTAGGTAAATTTGTTAAAAATCTTTTTCAAAGGAGAATGTGATTTTGTAATATTTCTCATTACTATGGCGGCGAAGCTTCAATTTAGCTTTTTATGAATTTATATATAATCAGCATTTCTTATGCACACAATATATTGATAAAAAGGGAAAACAAGTGGGTAAGTGCGATCGCAGATTACACAGAGTGTTTCGTTCAATTCTTTCGTAACAACTTTTTCTCTAATTGATAAATCAAAGTTGTTAATTTATAATTATAAAATTGTTTCATAGATGGTAGCATTGATAAATTTGATTTTAAAACAATTATAAAAGGAAGTTATTTATTTTAATAAAATGAACAATTTTCAAATCAAACTATTTAAATAAAAACCAAAATTCTATATATATTTTTAATTCAATAATAATAATAATAACAATAATAATAATAAAAATAATAATAATAATAATAATTAATTTAAAATGCAAAAATAACGGAGATATAAATACAATTTTAAATTTTTAAAAGCTAAAAAATGTTTTAAATTAAATTTAAATTGATGAATTATTAATAAAAAATTTTTAAACAGAAAGATAACTGAATTTCATAAAATATTATGACTGTCTGATAAACATAACCTAATAAAAAATCTCCTTAAATTGGCCAAAAATACGAAATTTTGTATTATTAAATCCATCTTAGGATGAGAATTGCAAGTATCATCATCAGGGACCGAACTAAAAATCTTTTGTTTACTAACGAGATGCTATACCTCTAAGCCACGTTCTCTACACTCAAAACGTTTCAGTTAAGGTTCTTTTTAAAAAATTCAATCCCAAAAATGAACCGATGAAATTGAAAAATAAGTACATTAATTAAAATAATAGACTTTTACAAAATTATACGATTTTTCGTGTGGCACGAGATATTTAACTGCAAGTGTACAAAATTTAAAGTCTCTGACTTTTGTTTTTGCGTATGGACTTTGTGAAGGACAGACAGACAAAGGAAGAGACGAAGAGACGAACGAAACTATTTTATTAGTGGCTGGCTGTATTTGGGATTATACGAAACCAGGAATGTTATTTTATTTATCTAGTTTGGCAAACTATTCAGTAAATGAATGTACAAAACTTTTACAGTATTTTGCATCAGAGAGGAAATATACAATTCTGGCTGCGCTGCAAATTCGTAAATTTCTTTTATAACTCTGACTAAACATAATAATTAATACTTCTAACTAAAAGTATTTTTGATTTTCTTCTGAATGTGTAACAATTGTGTTGTGCCAGGAAAAAAAATGCAAAATGTGTTGTTAAAAATTACATAATTTTTGCAGAACTATATTTATCAATTTTTATTAGAAAATTAGTCAACTCACACCGTAAGCTCCAGATTTTTTTTCTTTAAAGCATTTTGTCTCTTATTTCCTTTTTAAAATGTAATTTTAAAGGTACACTGTAAAAAAAAAATTCATGAGGTTACTAAAAAATTTTTAGTAAATTTGTATTCCACAGAATTCTTTAGTAAGTATTCCAAACTTTTGTTTTGCAAGTGAAACAGACCTTTTTTTGTAAACTGAACAAAAGAATTTTTTGTATAACTCACTTAAAACTTTTTAGTATGAGCCACCATGTAAATTTAAGTAACAGCTCCAAAATAATTTTTAGTAGCCTTTACTAACATATTCTTAGAAGCTATTCCAAACGCAATTTTTGCAGCTATAGATTTCGGCAACGCCTCAATAGATGGCAGCATCAAACATTGCCAACTGCTCAATTTTGATATGCTTCTGAACGGGAGGGAAAGTCCTTGGATCGTTACTCATGGTAATTGCTACGACAGGATTTTCATTACACTTTACTTAACGAATAATTACACTCGGTGCGTGTTTGGCGGTGCCCTTCGAACCCGAGACTTTTCAATCTGGAGGTCTGTGTTATGACCACTAGGCTATCACGGCCACACCAAGTATGTTTTAGTAATAGCTATTTAAATTTAAACTGTTAATTCTACTTGTTGCTAGCTTTTTTCTAGTAACTCTTACAGATTTTCTTGTATCTGAGTAAGATTACTAAAAATTTTTCAGTAATTACAACGATTACTAAAATTTTTTTAGTAGATCGACCCTTTTTTTTACAGTGTACCATGCAGCAAGTGTTTTGAAAGTATTTTACATGTCTTGTTTTATAATGGTGTAAATTGTGTTGTGGTTGCAATGCGTTGTTGATCTGGCAATAAAGTAATGAATAGCACACACTATTTCAACGCAACTAGCAAAGGTAAATGTGTTTTAAAAAAGGAACACATTTCTAGGTAGTAACACTCTTTTTGCAACATATTAAGAATGCAATCAGAGCACAAAAATCGTTGTATAAATGAAATTTTCAAATTGAGTCACAACACAAAAAACGTCTTATAAATGAACAACACCAGTCACAACACAAAAATTGCTGTATAAATAAAATTTTCAAATTAAAAAGACATTAATATGTTTTAAATTTTTAAATTATAGATGTATTAAATATATTCAATTAGCTATAATGTAAAAAAAAAAAAAATTGAATTTGGAAAAAGTGTCCTTCATTTTAAAACATATAATTGGAATATTTTATTTTTTCCACGATTTTTTTTATTATTTATTTATTTTTAAATTATGAAATAAAAATACAATTACTAAATTATGCTAATATGTTACTTATATTTCATTATTAAGTGTAAATAATTTTTATGACAATCTTTCCATTCCTAACGCTAATAATCAAACTTGAAATTTCAAGCATGTACACAAGACCTCGATTTCGTGTCAACTTTAATGCAAATTTTTATACTGAAATAAATTAGTCTGAACTCTACTACTTTGCGTTTCCTCGTAAATGATTGTGATCTACTTATATGATGATTTTCAATAAAATCTATGACATGTCAGCCACACCTGATTTACTCATTTGGTGTGGAATGTCCCTTACGTGAATTACTTTTCAGATACAAATTGCTTTATTACAAGAACTGTCATGCATTATATCTATTTGGATTAATTTATATTGTACACTTTACAAATCTTCAAGTAATTAACTAAGGTTTTGTTCTTTTTTTTTCTATCTCTTAGTATGCGAAAATTTCTTAGTATGTACACTAGGGCGGAGCGTAAAAAAACATTTTTTCGAAATTCTATTCTTCTTAGCGCGGAAAAGTCGTTTAGTGGTATCAGTAATATACTCACAGAATTTCAAAACAATCAGTAATTATCTTTCAGCTCCACTTATGGGTCGAAATATGCAATTTTAGGCAAAAATGTTGTAATTTTTCATATTTCAGTAATATTTTTAATTTTCAAATTTTTCTTCGCCCTAGTGCGGAAAAACTGAAAGAGTACATAAGTAACACAGGTCTAAAATATTAGAGTAATTAAAAAATATCTACTCGTTCCACTTTGGGTTTTAAATATGGGAAATTTTTCGAAAATTATACAATTTTTCACATTTTAGTCATTTTTTTATTTTTCGATTTTCTATTCCCACTTGCATGGAAATGTTCGAAGAATATGCAAGAAACATAAGTCAAAAACTTTAGAATAATAAATAAATATCTTCCGTCTTCCTTTGCGGTGTCTAAAAATGTCAAAGTAGCTAAAAATTATGTAACTTTTCACATTTCAGAGATTTTTTTTCTTATCAATTTTCTCTTCTTGCTGGAGCGGAAAGTATGGAAAATCATATGACAAACATAGCAAAAGAGGTTATTGGTGACACTTGCCTTGTGTGGAACGAGAGGTTCAGCCAGGTTCTTCTATAAGTGTCAAGTATTTTTCAAGCACTCTTTGTTGATGGAGCGTTCCCTCAATATTCCTCTGAATTAAAGTTTGATCTTTTCGACTGTCAAAATACAATCTTTTCAAGGTATTGGTGGATATGTAACTCTAATCTTGGACTTGGCATTTCATGCAATATTTATTTCTTCCTCTTCTTTTGTTATGACTCTCTATAACATTGGACATGTCGTCACGTGTCACAACTCGCAAGTCTTCAAGAACTGGTCTGTTACTGATACTGCAACTCGGACGGACACTGCTATTGTGTCTCAAGTTCTGGCTATGACAGGACGACGGGTTGTTCGTGATATACTTTTAGTATTTATGTTCGATTGTAAAGACACTAAAGGTTTATCACTAAGATCGTGACACAGTTGTTCATCAACAATACTAATAGATTTAAATAACTCTAAGTCTTCGATGAAGCAGTAGTGATTGTTTTTTCCCTTTTATACCATTTTCTGAAAATTTCTTATTCTTTTTCAAGCCTGCTCATTCATTTACTAAGTTTCCGTGTTTCCGAATGTATCAACTGGGTCTATCGACAATTTTCTTGAAGTTCTTTGATCCTTAAGTAACTGTCTTCCAATTCTGGAATTTTTATATCAAGTGGGCATTTACATTGTTCTAGAGATGTACTCTTGTAAATTTTTTTCAAATAGATGTTTTTTTCCTTTCCAATTAGAAAATTTTCAATTTTGACTTCGTCTGTTCTTTAACGTCAAACTACTTTATACTCTTGCATTTATCATTATAGAACCAATCATTTGGACTATTCTTTGCCTAGAATTTGTTGGAACGGAGGAGCCTGCTAAATTGCTTCAACCATTTCAGCGCATAATCCACTATCACCCCAAAGGTGGATCCGATTTTTAATTATATTTTGATTCATTTCTCACCAACAAAAAAGTACATTATATCTTCATAAGTTGGCAGAACGCCAGTTCTTAATTCTGTAGGATCCCAAAAAATGAGATGAAACAAATCCCGTGTAAACTGCGCCTTAATTGTGATATTTCTGTGTAATATTTTCCTTGCACATTATTAGTTCAACACAATATTAAAGATTAAAATTTTGTAAATACTTTCAGATGTATTATTTTTCAATAAAATATAGAAGCTAAAATTGAATATCCTCATTACGAACCTATCACGAGAAGAGCATTAAACCAACAGTAATACTACAGTAAATGAACAGAAAGCTGAACTTGTTAGAGGAATTTCCCTCAGATCGCTTTTAATTTGATTGTTCTATGATTTTTCAGTACATTAATACCTTGAATTTGCCGGTTTACGTAATAAAAGTTAAATCAAAAGATATTTATTAATTATTTAAATTTTTACACTTATGTTTGTCACACGAGTTTTCGAATTTTTGCGCGCCAGCGAGAAGAGAAAATTGATAAGAAAAAAAAATCTCTGAAATGTGAAAATTAATACTTTTTGGCAACTTTGACATTTTTAGACCCCAAAAAGGAAGACAGAAGATATTTATTTATTATTCTAAAGTTTTTTACTTATGTTTCTTGCATATTCTTCGAACATTTCTATGCCAGAGGGAATAGAAAATAGAAAGATAAAAAAATTACTAAAATGTGAAAATTTTTATAATTTTCGACAAATTTCCCATTTTTAGAACCCAAAGTGGAACCAGAAGACATTTTTTAATTACTGTAATATTTTGGACTTGTCTTCCTTATGTACTCTTTCAGTTTTCCAAAGTAGGGTGAAGAAAAAATTGAAAATTAAAAATATTACTGAAATGTGAAAGATTGCAACATTCTTGGCTAAAATTCCATATTTCGACCCAAAAGTGGAAACGGAAGATATTTATTGATTGTTTTGAAATTTTGTGAGTATATTACTAATACCTCTAGACAACGTTTCCGCGCTAGGGAGAAATGAATTTCGAAAAAAAGTTTTTTACGCTCCTCCCTAATGTACACGGTATTTTAATACGATTAAGACTTAAATGCCTTATAGGTGGTGTCCCAGAAGTAATGGGACAAACTTTAAGGGTTGGGGTAGGGGACATCACAAGGATTCAGTTTTACACAGCAATTCATGGTTGGAAACGCTTTCCTGGCACGGTAGGGATGACACAAAACACAAGAAAGATCGGACACGAATGACAGGAAAAAACATGTATATTATTCTCAATACAGCAAAAATCTATGAAAAAAGAACCTAAAAAAGACAACGAAATTACGATTCCGGGCCGTGATTCTGGGAGCGCATCTCCGGCGCATGAACTTCCCCCAACAGCTGCCACGATACATGTGACAAGTTTCACAGTACTTCCCAGCATCGTATCAGTATTTTTGCAGCACTAAGAATAATAAACACGTTTTCTTTCCCTGTTCGTGTCCTTTCTTTCTTGTATTTTGTGTCGTCACTACCGCGCCAGGAAAACGTTTCCGACCATGGGTTGCTATGTAAAAATGAATCCTTGCGATGTTCCCTACCCTACTCTCCTAAAATTTGTCTCATTACTTCTGGTACACCCTGTATATTCGTGAATAAGTCGAAATATTTTTGACAAAATTTGAGAATTGAAAATGGTGGGGGTGGGGTCGGCAATGGTTTCGAATGCAGCGACTTCCATCTATGAGCTTCAAGAGCAGAACATCTCAGCCACTGGTGGGGCTGTTTAGAAAATGACACGGATATAGTAGGAACATGTAACTATTCAAATGAACATATTTTTATTCGTTTAAATGTTTTTATTTACATCTTTTATCAATTAAAATTGGTATAGTATTTTTTTTCCTTTTGTAAATTTATTCCTTTCTTTATAAAATATTTTAAATTACTTACTTAAAATCATTTATTTACTTTTATCTTTATGATATTTGTACAGCATTTCACGTATTAATATCAAGGAGAAAAAATTAGCTACAGGATTTAAAAAAATTTCAAATTGTTATCAGCAAATACCTAAAAAAAATATATATATCTAATTTTGATTTAAACAATAAATAATTAAAATGAAATTTAACCTTTTCGCATTTTTGTCTTTTATTTATTAAATTCACAAATTTGATTACGTGGCATTATCATAGTGTGGTACTATTATTATAGGCATACAAGTGCCTATAATAGCAGTTTTAGTCTGAAAAATCTTCAGAAGATTATTTTAAACCTGATTTGGTGCTGCCATCTATTTAAAATATTATTAGTTAAAATTAAAATACTTTGTAGGCGATGCGGCTGCAGGTTTCTTTGAAAATTTTTGCATGTTCAAAAATTATTAAAAATATTTACAAATTACTGCAATTATTACTTCAATATTAATTTTTAATTATGAACTAAAAAAGCTCTATTTAATATCCTCAAAATTTATGTACGCCCAACGTCAGAACACAAAACGAAAACTTATTATTATTATTATTTTTTTTTTTTTATTTAACAACTTATTCTGTTGCCAGATGCATAACACTTTTTCCTGCAGCCGATAATAATTTCGATTAAGATTAATTACATTTATTTACTGCTACATTACTCCGCTATCAGTAACGGAGTTACATTAATTTGAAAACTTACTGCCTTAATCTTTTTTTATTTTTCCTATCCTTGCTAGTACAGCCATGTATGGGTAATGTTGAAATTTAGATATACAAAATGTTTTAAAAATTATTTTACGTGTACGTAAACAATATTTTTCTAAATGAAATTTTAATTTTTGTGTTATGTTTTCGATATTTTTTTAAATCACTAAATATGTAATAATATGGAATTTAAACGTTATTTTCTTAAATAAAACTTTATAGTATTAATGATAGGTAATATTTAAATGGATATGTGCAAAACATTTTCAATAAAAACAGAAAATTTCTGCAAATATTTTGATAATTTAATTTTTTTTCAACTTTATATCGAATTTGCTATTGATTAAGTGGAATTAGTATCAATTCTAAGGTACATTAATTATAATATACTACAATATATTACAATACGTAAATATACAATAGTTCTCGAATTACATTTTTCTTTCGAGATCTCATAAGTCGAAGATTATACATTTTGGTACTACTCTATTATCCCGTCGACCGATTTCGCCAAATTATACAAATAGCCAAACTAATAGTCAAATTATACATAATGGTGTAATTTTTATTTTAAAAGATTAAAAAAAAACAAATAATGAGTAGAATATTAATCAAAATACAAATAAAAAGTCGAAATAAAAATCACTTATTACGTTTTAAACACGTGTTTTGTATTTAATGTCATTAAATTGACATTCACGATCATCCATTGTTGGCAATTAATCTTATAATTTGGCGATAGTATTTTGGTCGACAGGTTAACAGAGTAGTACATATATTTTTAATTGCAATTGCGATTTTTCCTTTTGCTTTATATATATATATATATATATATATATATATATATATAAGTATACATATATTATTCACTAATATTTTGTTACATAAAAACTCTAACGTAGTAATTTGTATATTATATATATATATATATATATATATATATATATATATATATATATATATATATATATTATTAATTCGGTTTCTAGGTAAATTTATGAAATGCTTAATTCCCGTACTAAGATATGTTTGCACCAACAAAGATTATTCTAAAAAAAAAAGAAAAAAAAAAGAATTCCAAAAATGTTAAAATTATAACATTACAACTGTATCGCTAAAATATACTTTATAAGAGAATAAATATTTCGAAACGGCGTATGGGAACAATGTTGAAGCTTTTAATGCTTAATTTTAAAACGAATAATAAAAATGAAATTTTGCTTTATACTACAAAGCAAAATTTCATAATTTTTTCTCCATTCTTTTCTATAAAGTTTATAGGAAAGAAAGAAAAAAAAAATTAAGGACAAGTTTACTTGCGCTCAGAGGATTCCGAACAATAATAAATGTGACGTTAACTACATAATTATTAAAGAATAAAAAAACTTGATAAAAAACGAATATTTTGTAAAAAAGTATACAACGTAGGATTGAGTATAGCTGTATATATACAGGGTGAACATAAAGTCCCAGCCCATTTTGCAGAAATGATTAATGCATGGATTTTATATTACAGGTGAATGATACTCCGAGGATGTGCTAACAACAGAAGAACGAATTGCGGTTGTAGCGGCACGCTTGCATGGTCAGACATTTGAGGAGGTCAAGGAGACATTTTGTAGAAAATTTGGAAGAGAGGCCCCAACTCGAGGAAATATCCGAAAAATGGTGAACAATTGATAGAATCTTTTGCGTGGGGGTTCATCAAGGAACAGGTCTACAAGACTAAGGTTACAAATGTGACAGTCCTAAAACAACGCATAAGCCAAGCATGCGGAATGATCACCGTGTGGATGTTTGAAAAAGTGTTTCGAGCTGCAATGAACCGGTGGGAAACTTGTTTCGAACTTGATTGACATCACGTTGAAAAGTACAAAATAGTAATATGTAGTATAATACTATTGAAATATAAAAATAATGAATAAAATATTTCTACAAAATGGGTTGCGACTTTATGTTTACCCTGTATTAAAAAGGTATGGATGGATATCTTCTATCTTTACCAGGAGAATGTATTCTATTCGTGAAATTTTTCGAATTCCAGTTTTTGTTTGATTTACATATTTTCTGAGTAAGAGATGAAAAAAAAACATGTTTTTACAAAATGTCTGTCTTGGAGTCTGTGTATCTGTATTTGGTTATTTTATGATGGCCGAATATCAATACGAGGGATACAGGCCCGAAAGCTGGAGGTGTCCACAGTAGGGATTTCTAAGGTAAACTAACCTGCATTTATACAAGGAAATTCAAGGTTCGAAGAAAATCACGGAACACTCCGAATGATTAGACAGATGGCCGCGACTGGGTTTGAACCACATATCTCCCGTCTGTTAGCTTCGAGGGAAGAACCTCTCGACCACTGGTGGGATTCGTGTGTGTATATGTGACACAAATTTCAAAAACTCAAAACCTTATGCGCGGAATCTCTAGTTTGTTTCTATTTATGTCGGCCAATTATCTACATTGTGGGATATAGGCCTTAAGGGGTGGGATGCCCTCCGTGGGGGGTCTTTCTAAGAGAACCTAACCCGTATTTACGGAAGGTTCGAAGAAAAACACCGAAAACACCGAACGGTTAGGCCGACGGTCGCGATTGGGTTCGAACCCAGCACCTACTTCTACTAGTTTGGAGGGCAGAACATCGTGGGGTCTGGTGGGGCCGCGGAATCACAAGTAGGTAAGTGTAATCGCAGATCGCAGAGTGGATTTCGTTTAATAATTCTTAATTTTTTTTATTAATAAATCTAAATTGTCGATTTATAATTAATAAATTCTAGCACAGATGGCAGAACAAATAAATTTTATTTTTAAATAATTATGAAAGGGAGTTATTTTAACAAATTAAAATGTTTATACCAAATTATTTATATAAATTCCAAAATTCTTTTTTTTTTTTTGAAAATTCGAATTAATAAAAATAATAATGATAATAAATCACCGGAGATATAAATAAAATTCTAATTTTCTAAAATTGAGGAAAATTGTTTTAACGAAATTAAAAATGTTAAGTCTTTAAAAAATTACAATAATGTTTAATTAGAAAAAAAATTGCATTAAAAAATAATGCCAGTGATTGAAAAAAAAAATAACATAAACCTGTAAATTGACAAAAATACGAAATTTCTTTTGATTAATTCCAATGAATGAATCTCATATCTACGTATGTATTTCTTCATACACTCAAGATGACGTTTCAACTGCATTCATCGTGCTAGGCCTGCAGATTGTTTCCATTCTAAAAAACTTATTGAGATCATTTATACAATGAAAACAAAATTATATGTATGTAAATTATTATAAAATAGATTTGCAGTAACTTTAAACATCAGTAAACTGAAAAATCTCTTATATTTACTGATTTCATAAAATGTATTAATTTGTCCGATTATAATATTATAAAAAGATATTTTAACTTAAGTCTGAAAACCAATGTGGCATCAGATACAAAACTATTTTACATATAATGTTGATATTTATTAAGCTTTTTAGAAAAACGAATAGTTTGAAAAAAAAAAAAAACCTTATTCTTTTTTTAAATGCATTGAAAATATAATTATGATATTTAAGTGTTCTTTTCTCCTTCAAGAATTGCATCTTATATTATATTCAAATATTTTCGATTGCATAAATCTACGGAATAGCTGTAGAATTAAAATTCATGTACAGCTAAAAAGTTTTTTTTTCCTTCCTTTAACAAAATGCATTGGATATTATATAGATTAAATCCTTTGCACTCGAGAGGCGTTTCTCACTGACCACTAGTGTCCCTACATACAGGGTGTATCAAAAATGACCGGTATATATGAAAAAACAATAAAAACTAAACGGGCAGCGATAGAAATACACTGTTTGTTGCAATATGCTTGAGACAACAGCAAATTTTAGGCAGAGAAACTTCGAAATTAGTTACAATTTTCAACAAAAGATGACGCTGCTGGCGATATAGAGGAAAATGCATTCTATGAGTTTGCCATTCTGTAAGTCGTTTCTCTGCAGTAAGCGTTTGTTGTGAAAAAATTGTTCAGAGACTACGCCATATTATTGCTGCGAATGGCGGATATGTGGGAAATATAGTACTTTAGATTTTTCGAGACCTCAGCGCCATCTGTTGTTTGAAATTGTAATTAATTTCGTAAGTTTGTCTGCCTGAAAATTTACTGTTGTCCCAAGCATATTGCAACAAACGGTGTATTTCTATTGCTGTCCGTTTAGCTTTTATTGATTTTTTAAATATACCGATTATTTTTTGAAACACCCTGTAAATGTGTGTTCCAAATGCTTTGGGCAACAGTATTATAAATTAATTTTCATTCGCCTTAT
Source organism: Maratus speculifer (assembly GCA_964019185.1). NCBI lineage: Eukaryota > Metazoa > Arthropoda > Arachnida > Araneae > Salticidae > Maratus > Maratus speculifer. Next base: position 254,377,612 of record OZ025295.1, on the reverse strand, counting down.
CTACATTATATCCACGGATAATCTGTGGTAATTAATGGCAAAATAAACTGTAATATACTAGTGGTGTCCAAGACATTTGACGTCAAGATTTGCGAGGGGCACATGACAACACTAGTGGTGGGTGAGAGTCATCTCTCCATTGCAAAGAGTTAGCAATAAAGTTATAAATTTTTAAAAAAGATCTGATCGCTAGTACGAAATTAAAATCAGTCTGTAAAGCAATGCGTCAACCACAGATTATGAAATTTTCGGCCCAGATGTCATATACGCACCACATTAGCGCGAGTACAACAAAATAACGATTTTATTTCTCATACGGTAACCCGATCATTGTTGTTTATTTCTTAATAAACTGTTTATTTACGTTATATTTTCTTTTATAAATTGATATAAATTGTTTTGTTTTATAGTTATTAATTAAACTTTTGTAGTTTATTATTATTTCCTTTTGAAAATAATAGAAAATAATTTAAAAATATAAATGTAATTGATATTGATAACGAAGTTTTTGCCAAACTGGTGTCAGAAAAAAAAATCACGCCAATGTTGTCTGTGCCAAATTTTCCACGAAACGTTTTAGGTAGATTTCGTATGAAATACTACCTATTGCAATCGCACCAGTTTATCTATTTATCTATCTATCAATCTATATATCTATATATCTCACTTTTTTATGGACACGATAACTTCCATAATTCTTCACCAATCTCCACCAAACTGGTGGTACATAAAATCAAAGAGGATAAAATCTCGGCTAAGTTCGTTAATGGGCAAAATCGGACCAAGGGGGTCGGAATAGGGGGCGTTTTTGTAAAAACCGAAAAAACGCCATACCTTTTTAATTAAAGTAGATATCGAATCGGTTTAAAGTTTATAGTGCTTCTTAAAAATGGGCCAAAAGTTTATGCATGACAGATTTTTGATAAATTTAGAAATGGGCTCAAGGGGCGAAAAACAGAGTTTTGGAGAGAAAAACATTCATAACTTCGTCAATTTTAAAGCTATCAAGTCCAACTAAATTTTGTAAATGTTCTTAAAATTATCTAAAACTTTTGTATTTACAAGTTTTTGATAGGATCAACTTTTACCGATGAAAAAAAAAATAAAAACGAAAAGAAAAAGGGCGGTGAATAAAGAGAAAAATCCATAACTCCGTCAATTTTTAAGATATCAAATCTGATTAAATTTATTTTACATCTTCTCTAAAATATCTACACTTTTTATATTGACAAGTTTTCATAGGACCAATTCGTATAGCAAAAAGAAATTAAACAAAAATAGGAGTTAGAGAAAAAACCTCAAATCCAAACTGCTTATATGCTGACTCATTTTTAGCACTTTCGAACAAAGTTGAAAAGTGCTCATGCATTCGGTTTGTCTGTCCGTCTGGCCGTCTGTCCGTCTGGCCGTCTGTCCGGATGGCCGTCTGTCCACGCTCTAACTCTCGTAAATATACTCGGATTGCTATGAAATTTTTATGCGTTATTTAGGTTTACCCTAGCACGAACCCTACTGAAAATAAAGTATCTACCATGATTAGTATTTCTACAGAGAGAATCAAAATTTCCCATTACATTAGGCCTATGGGGAAAAATCGTTAATATACTAGGATTGCCATGAAATTTTAGGACGTTATTGACGTTTACCCCAGCACAAGTCCTATTGAAAATGAAGTTTTTACCATGATTAGTTTATCTACAGGGCTAAACAAAAGTTTCCCATTACATTACGGCCTATGGGGTAAAAATCTTTAATATACTCGGATTGCCATTAAATTTTAGGACGTTGTTGAGATTTACCCTAGCACGAACCCTACTGAAAATGAAGTATATACCATGATAAGTTTATCTACAGTGAGAATCAAAAGTTCCCCATTACATTACGGCCTATGGGGGAAAATCGTTAATATACTCGGATTGCCATGAAATTTTAGGACGTTATTGACGATTACCTTAGCACAAGTCCTATCGAAAATGAAGTTTTTACCATGATTAGTTTATCTAAAGGGCGAATTAAAATATTCCCATTACATTATGTCCTATGGGGAAAATCGTTTTAAAGGAATTTCAAAGATGTTATACCCTGTCAAACATATTAAAATATGCATTCTATAAAATATAAGGTGAAAATGTAGCTATTATTCATTTACAAGGCCACACAAAAGAATTCCCTTAGATAATGGTAAAAGGGGGAATTGTGTGTGACATATTTTAAATATATTAAGCTTTTTCATGTATAATAAAATTTATATATGTCACTGAAGCTTAATGTAAATTATACGCTGCTGTCTTGCATAATATGAAATACATAGCATTTACAGGGCCACACAAAAGATTTGAAATAGTATATTCTTTCCGAAGTACCGTATATGTGTCCGATGATGGCTGATGGAGGGATGAAATGCATTTTAATTATGATATTTGCGTTTATATTTCGCTAAATATATGCACATTATATGGTGTGTATAAATGTTATAGTTGATATACAGGGCTACCCAAAAGAGCTCACCAACGTTACTGAATATGAGCGTAAATTATTTAAACGTGGTTCTTAAATAAGCTATGCATTTTTACGCTGAGCTGCATTCAATTTACTGAGAAATGTTTGCAGAATCTATATTATAAAGGCCAAACGTATCTGTGCGTAACGCATACGTCATTTTGTGAATGGCAACGCTTTCCTATGCAATTTCAAGTTTGCATTTTTGCTACTGCAAATTTATACTTCTAAATATCGTATACTTCCGATTTTTACACCGTTGTATAGAGAAAAAAATGTACTTTTAAATGCAATTTGTTTGAAAGCTGTATCTCAATTTGTTTTTGAGATATTAATTTTTTTTATAGTTTTTAGTACCAATTTTAAAATTATGGCAACATAATCACTCCATTTTCTCTTAAAATTGAAAAAAAAAATTGAAATTAAAATGCGTATATTTTGCAAAAAAAATATCGTCTGTTATAAAATTCAGTGATTTCGTTTTTAGTCATCAGTTAAATTACTTCAAGTTTTGAGTTAAAGTGATTTTAAAATGATCAAATTAAAGTACCATTTTTAGCTTAGTGAATACGGATATAAGAAATAAGTGTTTAAATTTTTAGAAGATGAAAATTATGACGGGTTTTAATTTCGCATGAAATTCTATGATCGTGTCAATTTGAAATAAATTTTGTTTTTTCATTCGCATTTATACCAAACAGAAGAGTCTCAATCGATAAATTCATCATAATAGCTGATCTTTATTATATTTTACTGATTAAAGTATGCGACTGAAGTTGAATTTTAAAAATTTGGACAACTAAGTTTTATAGTGTTTTGTTAATCTTAGCTTAAAATAACATTTGTTTAGAGTTAGACTGATCAATATAAGATGTATTTTTTATAATATTTGTTTGGGAGGTAGACTGATCAATATAAGATGCATTTTTTACTGTAAGTAATTTTGTAGATTTATTATAAATCAATGATGCAGTTCCTTCTTAAACATTTTCTTTCGTCGAATTTCGACGGGTTCCACCTCGTATAGATAAAGGGATATACAGGGCCACGCAAGGAATTCGGTACATGGACGCCTATGAATGATGATTAATGAGAATGTGATTTCAGTTGTTTTAAAAGTGTTTTAGTTTACAATAAATTTTAGCCTAATGCTGACGTGTAATAAGGTACAATGTAAACTACAGGGCTGAACAAAAGTATTCAAGTATGTTTCCATCTAATAGTATGAATTGCTCAAAAAGAAATTTCAAGCTACTGCGTATTTTCTTGCTAAGCTAAATTTTCCCATTATATGAACTGACATATGAAATACAGGGCTGTTCTAATGTACTGGAATGCATATTTGGGTATATTTGGCTATACATTATTATTTCCCTAAATAACAAAGCTTTGTTAAAGATTTCATTAAGTGTTGGAAAGTGCTTCATAATCTATGCTTAACGCATGATTTTTCTTACTTGTTAAATTAATTTTTGATTTTAAACGCATCCAAATGGTAGATCCTCTTATTTAGAAATTGTATAAAGTGACGCATTGGTCAGTTTTTTGATAAAGACGGAATATATTTCAAAAAAGGCTACCAAAAAGGGTATTTTGAACAGAATTTCCCGAAGTCATCATGACTGTAAATTTAAGGAAGTATTCAAATAAGAAATTGAGTTTTTTCTGACTCGTTTTTAAATCCATTTTTGTTCTCAAACGCATCCAATTTACAGACCCTCTTATTTAGGAACTGTATAATGTGATGCATTGGTAAGTTTTTTGATAAAGACGGAATATATTTTTAAAAAGGCTACCAAAAAGGGTATTTTGAACAGAATTTTCCGAAATCATCGTGATTGAAAATTTAAGGAAGTGTTCAAATAAGAAATTGCGTTTTTTCTGACTCGTTGTTAAATCCATTTTTGCTGTCAAACGCATCCAATTTACAGATACTCTTATTTAGGAACTATATAATGTGATGCACTGATCGGTTTTTTGATAAAGACAGAATATATTTCAAAAAAGGCTACCAAAAAGGGTATTTTGAACAGAATTTCCCGAAGTCTTCGTGATTTGAAAGTTTAAGGAAGTTTTCACATAGTATTTTGCGTTTTTTATGACTCGTTTTAAAATCCATTTTCGCTCTCAAACGCATCCAATTTACAGATCCTTTTATTTAGGAACTATATTCTGTGACGCATTGGCCAGTTTTTTAATAAAGATAGAATATATTTTTAAAAATGCTGTCAAAGCGAGTATTTCGCACAAAATTTTCCGAAGCAATCATGATTAAAGAATTAAGGACGTATTCAAACAACAAATCGGTTTTTTTATGGCTCATTTTTAAATTCAATTTTTTTCTCAAATGCATTCAACTGACAGTTTTTTGTTATTTAGGAACTGTATAATGTACTGTTTTGGTCGATTTTTTAATAAATTCAGGATTTATTTCAAAATATGTTGTCAAAATGGGCATTTGAGCTGAATTTTTCTTAAGATGATTCTGATAAAACCAGTTTTTGCAGAAAAATTAAATTAAAAATTTTTCATAAATGGCCAAATGAAGTTATTAAACTGGGTTTATCTCTAATCATATATATATATATATATATATATATATATATATATATATATATATATATATATATATATATATATATTTGTTGTTGTTGAAATGAGCACTCTTCGAAATCTATCTCCGCCTATAGGCCCAGCCGACAGGGATTTTTGAATAGTGAAACTCAATTTGGCTGCAATAAGTGTACAGATGGCGTTCAAAGAAACGGTTTTGAAAGGTATAAAAGTCGGGAAAAATTTAATCCATATCGATGTTAATTCTTACCGGTTGCTATACGTTTCTCAAAATTATTTGTATTTGACTGCCTGACAAAATTTAACTACAATTTTTTGACATGGTAAACCGTTATACACGGTAGTCCATTATACAAACTAGTCGTTGGGGGCCCCCGTAATACTTACCCATCATGGATATGCATACTATAACATATGAAAATAAAACATGTGGAAACTAAATTATAAAATGCATTGCAAATTCAAAACAAAATTTAAACGTATATTTAAATATTTTAATGCACATAGTAAAGCTCTGTTAATGAATTGTTGATGAATCAATTTCGACAAGTTACATAAAACGCCGTACTATTCAAGTAGTACCGAATGGCGTAAAAGAAACATCCTTATAACTTCAAAAATAATACCCCCATTAATTTACAGTTTACTGCGTCTAATTAAGCGTCTTATTTCCAATAAAAATCTATTTTTGAATTGAAATTTAAATGAAGTACAAGGTCATAAAAAATCGAAGAATGCGGCAAACAGGATTACAAATATTTCGGCCACTAATAATTCGATTAACTACGTTCTATATGCAAAGTTTGTGTTATTTTATTTCCTTTTACATGCACCCCTTACAATTTTTATATACCTTTCATCAGAACGAATGTTTCTTGAGTCCGAAAGAAATAGTTCCGGATATTCGAGGTTACTAATATTAAATGGCTTCGTACAAGTCTTACATAGTAAGCACATACAAAATTTCAAGTCCTTATCTTAATTTGTTATGGAGAGTTTACAGACACACAGACAGACAGATGAACGGCAATTTTTCCCCCTCTAAAAATATGTTTATTGAAACCTTCGGTATCTGAAATGAGTAAATCCGTCATTTTTTTTTTCGATTTTCAAAATGGTTTCAAGACTTACCCTATACTACTTATGATGGATAAGTAAAAAATGAGACATTTTCTTTCATAATTTTTGTACATTTAATAGCTTTAAAAACAGAATCCTGGCCCTTATTCAGCCCTTCAAACTATGATTTATGTGTATTATTTCATTTATGGTATAACAGATGAGTATTGTTTAAAAATTCGAAAGCTATAATTAATAGCCTTCAAATTATTAAAGTACACATTGTTTGAAATAAAATGATTATTATTAAAATTAACTACCGTCTAGACCACGTCTCAAACAATTACTCTTATCACAAATGCACACAAGAAATTCTCCATGCTACAGATAATATCCGCTTTTAAACAGAAAATATGGTTTCTTGCCGTTACTTGACGCTTGTACAAATAAGCAAACAAACAGACAAAGAGACAAACAAACAAACACAGAGAGAAAAAAACAAACAATCCGACAGACAAACAAACCAACCAATAAACAAATAGAGAAACAGACAGACATGCAGACAGACAAAATGACAGACAGACAAGCAAACAAACAAACGGAAAAACCGACAAACAAATAAACAGACAGAGAAACAAACAAACCGACAAATAAATGACTGAAAGACAGACGAACAAGCAAACCGACAAACAAACAAACAGACATACAGCAAACAAAGAAATATACAGACAAACAAACATACAAACATACAAACGAACAAACAAACTGACAAGCAAGCAAACAAACGGTCAAGCAGACAGGCAAACAAACAAACCGACAATTAAACAAAAACAGACAGATGAATAAACAAACAAACAAACAAACAAACAAACGGTAAACATACAAACAAACAGACAGAGAAACAAACACATAGAAAAACTAACCGACAGACAGACAGAGAGACATTCAAACAAAGAATCAAATAGACAGACAGGCAGAAAAACAAACAAACAAACAGACAGATAGGCAGACAAACAAACAAACAAACAAAGGAACAAACAGACAGATTTACAAACAAACCAACAAGCAAATACACATATAGACAAACAAACAAACAGACAGACAGACGAACAAACAAACAAAGAGACAAACCGACAGACATACAGACAAGTAAACAAACAGACAAACAAATCGACAAATGAACAAAAAATCAAACAGACAAACGATCAAACAAGCAGACAGACAAACAAACAATAAAACAATAAAACAGAGAAACAAGCAAACAAACAGACAAACAAATAAGCAAACTGACAGACAAACAAACAAACAAAGCGACATACATACAGACAGACAAGAAAGACAAAAAAACGACAAACAGACAAATAATCAAACAAACAAACAAACATACTGACAGACAAACAAACAAGGCGACAGATATACAAGCAAACATAGCGAAAAACATACAGACAGACAAGACAGAAAAACGAACAAACCGACAAACAAACAAACAGACAGACAAACACACAATAAATCAAACAGACAGACAAACAGATAGACAATCAAACAAACTTACAAACAAACAATCAAACAGACAGACAGACGGACAATCAAACACACACACAGAGAAACAATCAAACAGAGAGACTGACGGACAAGTATACATACAGACATACATGAAACTAGACAAACAAACAGACAAACAAACAGACAGGCAAACAGAGAGATAGACAAACAAACAAACAAACATACAGACAGACAAAGAGACAAACAAACAGACAAACAGACAGACCGACAGACATACAGACCAGCGTCTAGACCCCGCCCCAAACAATTTTAACGTCATATGAACCTGCGCGACGTGCTTGGGAAATTCCTCGGGTGCATTTGTGATAAGATCTCCAATCACAGCTCTTTCCATTAAATATTTTAAATCGGAAAATTCCTTCTCATTCAATTTTAAATCGGAAAATTCCTTCTCATTCAATTTTAAATCATCATAATAACTGAAACAAACACAACTATAGATCATTACGAGTAATTTCACAGAAAGAAAGCATTCAATCGCATGTACCGCACATCAAGGGAAATAAATCTAGTGTTATATTGAGTGCGTTATCTAGTAGTTATCGATAAGCATCAACAGAATTTATGGATTTTTTGTTTAGGAAAATGTTCAGAGCACAATCAAATTTCAGGGATTGATATTTAAACATTATATAATTACCTTATTCTCGATTGTGTTTCTCAGTAATCGGATGAAAAAGTTTGTTTGCATCAAGCACTCAAGAGGAAACTTAGCATGTAAAATAAATAGCAAATAAAATTGTTCAGTTTGAATAAAAGATTTATTTTCATCAAGTACAAAACAATGTAGAAAAATGTTAATATTTACTAAGCACTTAAAAAAAGTCTTTAAAAAAATGGATTGCAAATGTAATTATGGTATCAATGTTTTATTTTTATTCAATAATTTCACTTTATATTTTATTACAACATTTTCGATTGTAAAAATCTACCTTATAATTAAACAGTTAAAATACAGACATGTTTATTTTTTTAATAAAAGCGGATATTGTGTAAATTTAACTGTATTATGCAATTTTCAACTGAATTGTGTTAAAAATATTAAGACTTTAATAATGTATTCTCGCTCTATTAGAATTCGTTTACCTGCGGTTTATTATACTAAGCTGTTTTAAAAAATAATTTATATGTCATTTGATAATATTGGTCTGTGTGAATAGATAGTTCTTCTGAAAAAGATTTATTAAAAATTAATTTTTCTGAGCTAGAGTACCGTAATGCACTCATTTTTAAGCTATTGGAAAAATCAATATTCGCAGTAAATAGTAAGTTTTTGAAAATGCATAATTTTAAAACATTTGGATAGAATCAATATAATATTAATTTAACTTTAATATATCATAATTATTAATTAAAAAACTCAAAAGTTTTTTACAGCAGATTTTATTCTATAGCGATTAAATTAATAAATCTGCAGATCGGTAGCCTCGACGTCAGCTCTACAATTTCTTCATTTTAATCTCATTTTATAAAATATGCAACTTCGAACAATCTCCATTTTTTAACACATAAATATTTATAAGTATATAAAATTCTTAGAGGTTTTCAATAGAAATAAATAATAGAAGAAAGAATCAAAATAGTAATATTTACTTAAACTCGATCTTAAAATTATAAATTAAATTATATCTAATTTACAATAGTGTTTTTATAAATTTTATTTCCTAAATTTTTTTTATGTTCATAGAGTGAAATGAAAATGCACTTCCCGCAGTTATTATTCATAGGTCTAATTATAGCTCATTTTCTTCTATAGGCATATTTTTGTGTCTTCCTGTAAATGAATGTTATTGTATATTTTATAGAAAGAGCCTTGTAGTAAGTTCAGTATGTTTAAAATATCATTAGAATACACAGCAAACGATTTCCCCCCGTAGATCCTAATGCGGGGAATTCTTTTGAGTGGCCCTGTAAATGAACCGATAATGCTTCCCACTTTTTTTCAATACCGAATATGCCACAGTAAACCACAATTATGTATATCAATTCTATAGCAATCTGATTATATTTATGTGAGACAGAGAATGAATAGACATACTTACGAATAGACAAAGTGAATTTATAAGAACTTTTCAACTATGTTTGAAAGTATTGAAAACTTAATGTTATTAAAGTAGTTTATATTTGACGCAAAGCTATGTTGCACATCACATTATTAAAAATTAACTAACCTTTTTTTTTCCCTGGCAGATATTCTGCTTAATTTTTCGTAATTGGGATTATTTAAATGATTTATTTTTTATCAGGTATAAAATGCGTTGCTAAGCAATTCACGAAAAAAAAACAAGTTGGAAATTGCACGTGAAGCGTAGCAAATTAGGTGCGTTCGAACGATAACGAAGTTTTAAAAATATTACTTTCATATATCAATCTCATAACATTGTAAATAGTGAATTACAATTAAAACGCTCATCAAACAATGTTCTCCCTATACCATTATGTAATGGAATACTTTTGTGTGGCCTTGTAAATCAATAACAAATGTTCTTTGCACCACAAATTATGTAAGATGTATAGTATAATATGTACTTTATAGTTGCATATAAATTTTATTAAGTTCGCATGAGTGTAAAACGATTAAAATGCATTTGAAACATTTTTTCCCATTGACCGTAATGTAATGGAATACTTTTGATTTTCCCTGTAATTGATCTATGCATCCGATTTTCATAAAATTTGAAATAACTCGAAAAAATTATGTAATAATTATGTGTTTTAAATTTCAAACGTATAGAATATATTTGAAACTTTTTCCCCATTGACCATAATGTAATTGAATACTTTTGATTGTCCCTGTAATTGATCTATGCACACGATTATCAAAAAATTTGAAATAACACGACAGAATTATGTAATAATTGCGTATTTTAAATTTCAAACGATTAAAATGCATTTGAAACTTCTTTCCCCATTGACCGTAATGTAATGGAATACTTTTGATCGTCCCTGTAATTGATCTATCCATCCGATTCTCATAAAATTTGAAATGACTCGACAAAATTATGTAATAATTATGTATTTTAAATTTCAAACGATTCGGTTGGGTAGTTTTTGCGTTGTTATATGCGGACAGACGGACGGACGGACAGACGGACGGACGGACAGACGGACGGACAGACGGACGGACTGAACGATCACTATAGGTGCTACGTATTATATAATTACGAACGCACCTAAAAATGGAATATGTAATATCTGAAATATGTGAAATGATAAAACAAATTGTTTATATTATTGGAAAACATATCTAAAGTTATACAAAATGTTATTCATCTAATTAAAATAAATTTGAGAAATATATTGACAAAATTTCAAATGAATGGAAATAAATAAAAACCTTATTTGGAATTTTTAACATTCATAATCTGCCATCTAAATTACGCTAATCAAACGCGCCATTTCTTTCCAACAAATGGAAATTTGAAAATTGTCTGAATTGCCATTGAAAAGCATTATGGTGAAAAATAAAATGTTTTGTATTTTCCGAACTAATGAATCAATCATAACAAAAACTAAACTACAGCTACAAACTATACAAATTCAATTATCTTACGATCGTGCTTACTTAATTTTAAGGAAATCGGATGTTTTTTAAAGCAGTTTTCGCGGAACATGCAGACAGACAAACAGATGGAAAACAGACGGAAACAAAAAATTGTCGTGTCTCCAAAGTAAGCCTTCACTGACGTTTTGGCAATAATCGTTAATGTGATTATTTATAAATTGGAAATTTCTTTCTCATTCAATTTTAACTAATCATAATAACAAAAACATACATAAATATAAACTGTTATCAGCAGTCTCACTGGAAGAAAATATTCAATTGCATATACTGCATATCAAGGGGGGGAATTAATCGAGTGTAATACCGAAGTACTTATTAATAAACATGTACAGAACTTATGAAATTTTTATTTTGAAAAATGTTCAGAAAACAGTCAAATTTCAGCGATTGATATTTAAACGCTATGTAATTACGTTATTCTCAGTTGTGTTTCTGAGTAATCCGATGAAACATGTTTGTTTGCATCAAGCACTCAAGAGGAAAATTATAATAAAATACAGAGCAAATAAAATTGAATTAAAAAAGATTTATTTACATTAAATACGAAACTATTTAGAAAAATATTGATATTTTTGAAGCACTTTAGAAAAAAATAATAGTCTGAAAACAAACAAACAAAAAATCTAATTTATTTTGAAAATGCATTGAAAATCTAATTATAGTACTTAAGTTTTCTTTTTCATTTAAGAGCTGCAATTTATATTTTGCTATAATATTTTCGGTTGTATAAATTTACCGGATAATTAAACAATTAAAAAACAGACATATCTATCTTTTGAATAAAATAAAATGGATATTGTGTAAATTTAAATATATTTTGCAATTTACAACTGAATTGTGTTAAAAGTATTAAGACTTTAAATTTGTATCCTCGCTTCAATAGAGTTCCTTTACTTGTAGTTTATTATAGGAAGTTGTTTCAAATAAAAACTCATATGCTATTAGAAAGTGGTTGCATGAGTGAATTATGTTGGATTGAATGTCGCTCAGATAGTTCATCTCAAAAAAAAAAAAAATTAGTTTGACAACACAAATATACACTTAACTGTACATAAATTACTTAAAAGGTGCACTAGAATACTTATAAAAACTTTAAAAATACATTTAAAGTTCCCTAAAATGTTCAAAGTTCAGAACGTTTTCAACCGCAAACTTACTCGGTCTTCGTCAGTGAGAGAAACTACAAAATGACAGGTCTTACTGCTGGCGTTCTCAGGCTCGTCCGGAACAGTCCATTTTTACATCGAGGGAGGAAAGACGGGGAGTGAAGGGAACGGGACAAAATGAATAGAATAAAACTGCTGAAATATATCAAAAACACAAGCTCATCTATTATTAATAAAGTTTTTCCATATTGCGTGTATATCGTAGGAAAGTGCATCATTACAAGCTATTTCTTTATTGGATATTATTTCGATGGATTCTCTAATGATAGTTTCTATGTGACTAGTAGTATGAAAGATAATTTTTGAACTATTGAAATCTATTTCTATAGGGTGCGTTTGTGCAAACCTTGAAAGTGCAGTATGGGGTTTACCCATACTGCATAATCATCATAATAACTGAGGGAAACACAACCAAAAATCATTACCAGCTTTGTCACAGGAAGAAAGTTTTCAACTGCATTTACCGCACATTAAGGGAAATTAATTGAGTGTAATATTGAGTGTGTTACTTATCGATAAACATGTGCAGAACTTATCAAGTATTTGTTTAGAGCGTATTCAAATTTCAGCGATTGATATTTAAACATTACATACTTACCTTATTCTCAACTGTGTTTCACACGAATTGGATGAAACAAGTTTATTTGCATGAAGCAATTCAAGAGGAAATTTAAAATAAAATACACAGCAAGTAAAATTGAATTAAAAGAGTTTTATTTACGTTAAATACAAAACAATTTAGAAATGATGTTGATATTAATTTCGTTCAGAGCGCATTTACTAAGTACTTAAGAAAAAAGAATAATTTGAAAACAAACAGGAAAATATCTTGTTATTAAGTATTTTGAAAAAATAGTTGTTGTTCTCGGCAGTGAAACTGGGAAATCTAAAGTTTATCTGCATCTTTTTATTGGTTGAATTCCGGAACTATTTTAATTTTACTCGTTTCCTAATTGGTCCAAGTTTAATGTTCAAAAATGGAATATTTCTGTTTTTTATTTTATTTGTTTTCTGATTGGTCCAAGTTTAATGTCCAAAAATGGAATACTTCTGATATCATTATGACAAAAAGAGTAATATCGAATTATTATTAATTTAACTTTAAACTTCAATCAATATTAGATACAAAACTCAAAATTTCTTTGCAACATATTTTATTTTAAAAAGATTAAATAATCTTTAATGTATTTTTTTACAAATCAGAAATTTCCTTCTCATTAAATCTTTCAAACATCATAATAATTGAAATAAACATAACCATAAAACATTACCACCGGTCTCTCGGGAAGAAAGTACTCAATTGCATGTACCGCACATCAAGGAAAATTAATCAAGTGTAGTATTGAGTGTGTTACCTAGTACTTATCGATAATCATCTACAGAATTTATGAATTATTTGTTTAGAAAAATGTTCAGAGCACATAAAATTTCAGGGATTGATGTTTAAACATTATATAATTACCTTATTTCTGTTTCGTGTCTCAGTAATCAGCTGAAACAAGTTTATTTGATTTGAAACACTCAAGAGGAAACTTATAGTAAAATACACAGAAAATGAAATTGAATTAAAAGAGATGTATTTATATTAAATACAAAACTATTTAGAAATAATATTGGTTTTTACTAAGTACTTAAAAAAAACGAATAATTTGAAGATACGCAGAAAAATATCTTGTTACTTTTGAAAATGCATTGAAAATCTTATTTTTGTATTTATGATTTATTTTTCATTCAAGAGTCACAATTTATATCTTATTATAACAGTTTCGATTGGTTAAATCTACCAGATAATTAAACAATTAAAAAACAGACATATCTATTTTTTGGATGAAATAAATTGTTTGTTGTGTAGATTTAACTGTGGTATGCAGTTTCAATTAAATTGTGTTGAAATATTAAAACTTTAATTATGTATCCACTTTTTCTTAGAATTCCTTTGCTCGCAGCTTATTAACGAAGCTGTTTTAAACAACAAACCATATCTCATTAGAAAATGGTTGTCTGAGTGAATTGTGTTGGATTGAATATCTGTCATATATTTCGCTTGTAACAAATTTTAGATTAATTATTAATATTCTGGGTTCAACTATCGACGAAGATACATTTTTAATTAAGTGAAAAAAAAAAAACACTTTTCGCTTAAATTGAGAAATTTCAAAAATACATAATTTACACATATCGTTAACGAAATGAATCAATATTAATTTAATTTATAGATGAAGTATTTATTAGTTATAAAATTTAACCGTTCCTGACAATAGATTTCACGCTAAAAGGATAAAACAATCTTTAATTTAACATTTATTATTATTTTTTTAAATCGGAATAATTTTCTTTCACATTCAATTTTAAATCATCAAAATAACTGAAACGAACATAACTATAAATCATTACCAGCCGTGCGTTACCCTAGTATTTATCGATAAATATGTACAAAACTTATGAATTATTTATATAGAAATTATTAAGATCACATTCAGTGATTGATAATTAAACATTAAATAATTATCGTATTCTCGGTTGTATTTCTCAGTATTGAGATGAAAGAAGTTTGTTTGCATCTAGCACTCAAGAGGAAACTTATAATATGAGAAAGTAGTGTGGCGTCTTAAGATACGAAATATCCTCGGTTCCTTCATTAAATTATCTCAATAATAGAAACAATCATAATTGTAAATCCTTACCAGCAGTCTCTCCGGAAGAAAGTATTCAATTGCATGTACCGCATATCAAGGGAAATTAATCGAGTGTAATATTCAGTGTATTACCTGGTACTTATCGATAAACATGTACAGAACTTATGAGTTATTTGTTTAGAAAAATGTTCAGAGAACATTCAAATTTCAGTGTATGATAACATTATATAATTAAGTTATTCTTGGTTTGTCCGATTCTTAGCAGTAATCGAATAAAACAAGTTTTTTTTTTTTTTTTGCATCAACCACACAAGAGGAAAATTATACTGAAATACATAGCAAATAAAATTTAATTAAAAGAGTTTTATTTACATAAAAGATTCACAAATAATGTTGATATTTAATAATCGCTTTAGAAAAATGAATAATTTGAAAACACACATTATGATATTTTCAATCGTTAAAATCTACCGGATAGATAAATAATTTAACAAAAAGTCTTTTTTCGGTAAAATCAATCGGATGCTGTGTTGATTCAATCGTGTTATGGAATTTTAAAATGAATTGTGTTAAAAGTATTAAGACTTTAATTAAGTATTCAATTTTTATTAGAGTTCTTTTACCTGCGGTTTATTAACAAACATGTTTCAAATGTCAAATCATACATCATGAGAAAATGGTCATCTGAGTGAATTGTGTTGGATTGAATATCTCTTAGAGATTTCACCTGAAACAAATTTCAGATTAAAAGTTAATATTCTGGGTTCGAGTACCGACATGGACACATTTTTAGGTAATTAAAAAAATCTTTTCGTAGTAAATCGATAGATTTTGAAAATGTATGCTTGGTGTATATAATCTGTTTTGACTTACTCCTCCCGC
Organism: Maratus speculifer; assembly: GCA_964019185.1. Lineage (NCBI taxonomy): Eukaryota > Metazoa > Arthropoda > Arachnida > Araneae > Salticidae > Maratus > Maratus speculifer. The sequence continues at coordinate 254,361,668 of OZ025295.1, read as the reverse complement.
CGCATATAATAGTTTGTGAACATTAATATCTACGGACATCAACGGCTTAAAATATTTTTTTTCAGTTGTGCTAAACAAACAGCAGATATCATAATTAAAGTAATATATATATGTATATATATATTCTTTTGAAAAATGCAATTTTAACTGTATTATGCAATTTTCAACTGAGTTATATTAAAAACTAGCGGCCTTCGCCCGCTACGCTGGTCGGTTTATCTAAAGAAATCTTGAAGAAGTAGTTAGATAAGGTTCAGACATACATTAAAAAAAAAAAAAAAGCAAGTCGATCATTCAAAAAACGTTGGGAAATATCAAATATTTACTGTAATTTTTTAAGAAAAACAAAGTTTCGAAAAAAAAAAATTAAATCGAAAAAAAAATTACACTGACATATTAATGCAAGGAAATTTTCCCAGAGAGAAAATTCGCCTTGAATACAATATTTCAAATTCTTTTAATTGCTTATAGGCGTTAATGCCAACATAGTGAAAAAAAATTCCATGCTGGGAATCGAACCCGGGCCATCAGTATGGCGCACTGACGTTCTACCGACTAAACCACATGGAACGACAGCCAGCTTGAAACTTTCTCATACTTAAGTAGACTGGCGAAAACATAACGATAGCGCGTTTTAAAATCGCACAGTGACATCTATTGGATTTTATATGTACTAAAAAACGTTATGTACTAAAAAACGTGAGCAGCGCACCTAATAGTTTCTTTTGTTTCTTTTTGTTACTTTTTTGTCTGTTGTCCGATTTTGATGAAACAAAGCCTATACACTGCCCGGGAGTGTGCATTCTTCATTAGTGAAAACCGCATAAAAATCCATTCAGTAGTTACGAAGATAACCTCGAACAAACAGACAGACAGACAGACAGACAGACAGACAAAAAATTCAAAAAATTTTTTTTTGTGTTTCATTGGTTTTCTTTTATCGCCCTGACTCCATTTTTGTCAATTATCTTCAATGTACAGACACACCGGGTCCTACTGTTTTATTATATGTATAGATAGTAAATTTTTAGCTATCTGTTCACACTCTATTAGAGTTCATTTACCTGCGGTTTATTATACGAAGTTATTTCAAATAACAAATCATATGCTATTACACTGTTAAAAATTGTGTCACCATCAAAATGCCACCATCAAATTGTGAAATCTCGTATCCACATTTGGAGCATTTTATTGCAGTGTTGTAACATTTAAACTGAAAAAAAAAAAAAAAAATCTGTAATTCTACAGACTTAAATTTGCCAAAATCTGTATGGTTTCGAACATATTATCTGTACACTGTAAAAGAAAAAATGTAAAGTTACAAAACTAATTTTTGTAAAGTTACAGAAATCTATAACTTTACAAGCGAGTCTAATAAAATTACAGTTATCTTATTAAAATTTTATCTCTTATCTGGGTTGCAGTTACATGAAAAATTCTTGGAATCCAAGTTTCTTAAATTCTTTGTAAACTTACAGAATTTTTGATTTTCAGTGCAAATCTGTATCTTTTAACACGTTTTTTTTGCTGTTATGTTACATACAATTTTATAAGAATCCAAGTTACCTAGAAAACTTTCAGCAACTTTACAGATTTTTTTTTATAATGTATTACTCTGCTTCAACCCGAGCTCCAAAAGTTGTTACGAGATTTCACGATCTAATGGCGGCAGCTACTGAGCACCAAAATTAGGTTCAAACTAGGAGAAGTCTTTTTAACAGTTTAGAAAATGGTTGTCGGAATGAATGCCTGTAAGGCATGGTGACGTCACTTCGATGTCGTTGTGAAGTCACACTGTGAGTTTGTGACCATCGATTGTCGAGGTGACGTCATGTGACGTCGATATGAAGTCACAGTGACTAAAATGTGAAATCGTTATGGCCGTTTTAGAGCTCGTTTGCGATGTCATATTATGATCACTTTAAGAAGTCACGGTGTGACAAATTTGTGATAAATATGTCATTTGTGACTACTTTGTCATTAACATTGTGACGAAACTATGACAAAAGCGCCGTTGTGACAAAAGCTTATTTTAAAGTAAATAAAATGTTTTGAAGAATTTTTATAATTTTCTAAAGATTTTTATAAAAGTCACAATTTAGTCACAATGTGACGTCACTGAGTGGTGGCATTTTGGTCGCAGATGTGATGTGACCACAGTGACTCACACTGACATCATTGTGACCTCACTGTCACCATGCATGCTATGAGGGTGGTGATGGATTGAAAATTTCTCAGATAATTCACCTGAAACAGATTTTAGATTAAAAATTTAATTTTCTTTAATCGAATACCGAAATGGACACATGTTTATGTAAATGAAAAATTACTATTCGCAGTAAATAGACAGTTTACGACGATGCCAAATTTATAAACATTTTGATGAAATGAATAAATGCTGATTTAATTTTGATATGAATCATTATTCGTTAAAAACTCAAAAGCTCTTCACAACAGATTTTATTCTAAAGAGATTAAATAATCGTTAATGTGATTTATTTTTAAATCTGAAATTTCCTTCCCATTCAATTTTAAATCATCATAATAACTGAAACATAACTAAAAATCATTACCACAGCAGTCTCGCAGGATGAAAATATTCTTTTGCATATACCGCACATCAAAGGAAATTAATCGAGTGTAAAATTGAGTACGTTACCTAATACTTATAGATAAACATGCAAAGAACTGATGAATTATTTATTTAGAAAAATGTTCAGAGCACATTTAAATTTAAATTGATATATAAACATTATATAATTACCTTATTTTCGATTGTGTTTCTCAGTAATCGGATCAAACAAGTTTATTTGTATCAAGCTCTCAAGAGAAATCTTATAATAAATTACACAGCAAAAAAAATTTAATCAAAGATATTTATTTGCATCAAATGCAAAAATATGTAGAAATGATAATATTTACTAAGTACTTTAGAAAAACGAAATTTGAAGATAAATAGAAAAATATCTTGCTCTTTTTGAAAATACATTGAAAATATATTTATGGTATTTGTATTTTTCTTTTCATTCAAGAGTTGAAATTTATATTTTACTATAACATTTTCAATTATATAAATCTACCAGATTGTTAAGCATTATAAAAACAAAATTTTTTCTTTAAAATAAATTGAATGTTGTGTAGATTAAATTGAATTGTGGTTAAATTGTAGTTTAATTAAATGAATAATTAAATTATTAATGTAGATTAATTAATTAAATTGTAGTTTAAATTGAATTGTGTAAAAAATATTAAGGCTTTAAATACGTGTCCACACTTTATTAGAGTTCCTTTAGCTGCGGTTTATTGTACGAATCTCTTTCAAATAACAAGTCATATGTCATTATAAAATATTTGTCTCTGTGAATTGTGTTGGATTGAATGTCGCCCAGATAGTTCACCTGAAAAAGATTTTAGATTAAAAATTAATGTTCTGGGTTCTAATACCGTCTTGGACACATTTTTGTGTACTTGGAAAAATTAATAATCGCAGAAAATCGATAGTTTTTGAAAGTGCATAATTTATAAACGTTTGGAAAGAACCGAATTATTATTAATTTAATTTTATTATGAGATCATTATTAGTTACGAAACTGAAAAATTCTCTTCAAGAGATTTTATTCTAAAGTCAAGAGATTTTATTCTAAAGGGATGAAAAAAATCGTTAACCTTTTCGGATCCGATTAAAAAAAAATTAAGAAAATACATTTAAATTATTAACATTAATACGAGTATGCAAATAGATTAATTAGTGTATAATGAATATTTCATTGTCTGAAAGCTACCGAATATTGTTGTATTTCGTACTATTCAATTACACCCTTAGAAAGAATTTTGGGATAATATTGCATTATAATAAGATTTAACTAATAGTACAAATTTCTAATGCTTTTTGTGTTTTATTAAATTCTATTCTTTCAGGAAAGGGACTACTATTTCAAATTTAAAGATTGAAATTTATGTTTAAAGTAAAAGAATCGCAAACGACGTAAAGAGAAATAAGGAAATATTAATAATAATTATTATTACTAAATGCCTTAACATAAAGTATATAGTAATCAGAAATCACCAAACTAAAAAAATTCTATAGAAAATCTGTAGGGAATTGGCCCAAAATTCTGTGTGAAATCCGTAGGTAAATGGCCCACTCTGCAGATATTTTAAAGGATATCTTAAAAGATTCTACAGATATGTTTGAGGTAAAGCTAAGTCTCCGAAATTTCTTCAGATTTCTGTAAAATTTCTAAAGAAATTGGAGATTTCTGCAGAAAATCTTAAGATTATTTTTAGTGGGGCATATTGAAAATGTATAAACATATACTAACATTATTGCATGTAAATAGTAGCAAAAGTATTTCTTAAAACAAAATAATACTCCATTAAAATACATGTACTAATAATAGTACACCAGACCCGAAAGGGTTCATGAATTTTTTCTTTTTTTTATCGGAAATTTTTTGCTCATTTAATTTTAAATAAACATAATAACTGAAACAAACATAATTAATAAATCATTACCAACAGTTTCCCAGGAAGAAAATATTCAAATGCACATACCACACATCAAATGAAAATTAATCGAGTGTAATATTAAGTGCGTTACTTAATACTTATCGACAAACATGCGCTGAACTAATGAATTACTTGTTTAGAAAAATGTTCAAAGCACATTCACATTTCAGTGATTGATATTTAAACATTATATAATTATATTATTCCCGGTTGTATTTCTCAGTAATGATATAAAAGAAGTTTGTTTGATTCAAGCACTCAAGAAGAAACTTATAATAAAATACATAGAAAATAAAATTGAATTAAAAGAAATATATCTCATTAAATACTAAACAATGTAAAAATAATGTTAATATTTACCAAGCACTTTAGAAGAATGAATAATTTTAAAAGAAACAGAAAAGCATTTTATTCTTTTTTAAAATGCGTCGAAAATAAAATTATGGTAATTAGGATTTATTTTCCATTTAAGAATTTCAATTCATATTTTGTCATAACATTTTTCATTGTATAAATATACAGGATAGCTAAAAAATTAAAAGACAGTTATATCTAAAAAGATACTTTTTTGGATAAAATAAATTGGATATTGTGTAGGTTTAAGAATTAAAATAAGATATATATATAGAAATTATATTTTACAAGTTGAAACTTCACATTCATCTTAATAAACTATTAAACAATTCTTCTGAAGACGGCTAATTAGTAGCTGAAAGTGTAGGGCTTTAGCATATTGACATTGATGTTTTTAATCTCTTGTAATGTTTTATTGTTTTAAAATTTTTAGTACTTAGCACCTATTGAGTAATAAAATAAATTATGAATTATGATTCATATTGTTTATTATTCAGAATCAATGCATTCAATTTTTAAAAAGCTTTCATTTCTGTAACGAAATTAAAACCACACTGTAATATAACGTTTCAACCACTGATAACGTATTTTTCCATTATGTAATCAGAATAAACTTGACTGTTATACATGGAAAGATGGTGTCGAAAGAAACACTTTGGAAATGTACAAAAGTCAAGATAATCATAATATATTTTGGTATTGATTCCTGTCTTTTGCTATAGATCTCTAACAAGTAAAAAAAAATCAGCGTTAAGCATAGATTATGAAACACTTTCCAACATTTTTTTAAACCTTTAAAAAAAACTTCGCTATTTAGAGGAATAAAATTACTGTATATAGCGAAATATGTATTCACGTACTTTTGAACAGCCCTGTATTTGATCTGTTGGTTGATATATATACTACACAATGGGGAAATTTAATTTAACAACAACAAAAAAAAATGCCTAGCAAGTTGAAATTTCTCTTTCAGCAAATAATAAATTGAAACATACTTAAATACCCTTTTTTCAGAGCTGTGGTTTATCTAGTATTTTCATTACAAACTAGTGTTTAGCTAAAATTTAATTTAAACTAAAAAACTCTTAAAATTACTAAAATCACGTTCTCACAAATTATCCTTCATAGGCGTACATGCATCCAACTCTTTGCGTGACCATGTATATCATTTTATCTATATTCTACAAACTTTGCTTAGTAACTTAATGCAGTTAAGCGTAAAAATGCATAATTTATTTCAAAAACACCTTTGAGAAATTTACACCCATAATCAGTAATGTTTGCGAGCTCTTTTGTGTAGTCCTGTATAATAACGATAGCATTTATACCCACCATATAATATACACAGATGTAGTGAAAAGTAAAATTGCGTATCATAATTGAAATGCATTTCACTTATCCATCAGCCATCGTTGAATACATATATAGTTCTACGGAAAGAATATACTGCTTAAAATCCCCCTTACCATTATGTAATGAAATTCTTTTGTGGGGGCCCTGTAAATAAATAATAACTAATTTTTTTCACCGCATACTTTATAGAAAGCATATTTTAATGCACTTCGTAAATGCATATAATTTTTTTACATATTTGATTGGGTGTAACATCATTAAAATTCATTTGAAACGATTTTCTTCCCATAGGCTATAAAGTAACGGTAAACTTTTGACTATAACTGCAAATAAATAAATCATGGTAGATACTTCATTTGAAAAACGATTCATACTTGGTTGAACATCAATATTGTTCAAAAAATTCAGGACAATCCAAGTATATTTATGGGAGTATATTTACGGACAGACAAACCGAAATCACAAACTATTTTTTGCTTTGTAGGAAAGTGTTAAAAACAGCTGCTTGTATTTGACTATCGTGTGAAAATTAACTTCAATTTTCTGACAAAGACCAAAGCGTCCGTATTAAAAAATGAGATAAACAATGAAAAAAAATCTATAATAATTATTTTGCATTTAATAGTTTAAAAGAGCAGAATCTTGGCACATATAAAGCATTAAAGGAAAAGTAAGAGAAAATATGCGTTAAACATAGATTATGGAACACTATTTACGTACTGAAATTTTTAAGAAAACTTCGTTATTTAGGGAAAAAAGATGTTATTTGCATAGCCAACTATGTATTCCAATACTTTTGAAGAACCCTGTATTTGATCTGTCGATTGATATAGATAGTATAATGGGAAAGTTCAGTTTAGCAAGAAAACGTTTAACTGGTTGAAATTTTTCTTTCAGTAATTTATATTAATAGATGGAAACATAGTTGAATATTCTTGTCCCACCCTGTATTTTTCTTAGTACCTTTATTACACGCCTATATTCTGCCAACATTTAATTCAAACAAAATCTCTATTAAAAATACTTTAATTATACATTGTTTTTTTAATAATGAAAATAATTATGAATTTGACGCTCAATTTTTGAAAAATTACCTGCTTATTTCATAATTATCGCGTATAAATGGCGTTTTAGAACAATTTAAGGATTCTTAAGGCTGATAAATGGACATTCACGAGAGATTTATCCGCATATATGTCTTTTAAGTGTTGCTAATGAACTTTCAAAGTGTCGCTTCTCATTTAAAACAAGAGTATGTTACTTCAGATCATAAATTTTTGAAAATATTTTAATGGCTTTTATAATTACTAGAAAACATATGTTGATTAATTTATCTTTCCACGGATGATGCTAATGTTAGGGGAAAGAAATATAATTAACACCATATTAAAAGAGATGCATGAGTTATAAACGTCAGCTTAGTAGAGTTAAAGAAGCTATATTTTTAACTTATTTTAAGAATTAGTCACATTGTAGCATTTTAATGTTCACATCATGTTTAAAAAAAGTCTCCTTCTTTTTCCTCCTTTTGATCGCCACTGTGTTTAAAAAGTAAGATATCAAATGACTATTTTACACTTTTTAAAATAAAATGAAGATTTATAGACAATTTTCATCTACTTTAAGATTAGTGATGATTCAATCTGAAAAAAATCTGTAAAGGTACTAAACTTTTTCTAGGAAATTGGGATTCCAAGAGCTTTTCCTGTAACGGTAACAGGAAAAATTCAAATTTCAGAATTGATTACATAAATTTTTCCTGTTATCGTTACATGAGAAGTTTTTGGAATCCCAGTTTTCTAGAAAATACTTAGTATCTTTACAGAATTTTTTTTACAGTGAATTTATATACGAAAGTTCATGGATAATTATTTTTTTTCTTGTACAATATACATAAATTAGTAAAAAATGTACTGATAAATATAATATTAGTTACTCACGATAATTTATTGTATTTGGATGATAATGGGTTAAGTATAAATTGGATAGCGCGAATTTAACGGTTTTTCTACAGGTATTATTAATTTAGCTAATTGCACATGATTTAAAAAACATGGTTGTATATATCATACGTATCATGGCACTATTAAGCCCTTAACTGGCACTTTCTTTTCCGTTCAATAAATTGAAAATAACGGATTCTCACTACATATTTTTAAATGAAATATTCGTAAAATTTAGTTTAATCATTTCCGCTTTTAAATAGTATGAAAATATTAAAAAAAAATTTTTGGGTGTCAGAAAGCTTTAAGTGATGAATTAACCTCTTTTTCTGTCAATAAATTGAAAATAATGAATTCACACCATATATTTTTAAATAAAATTTTTGTAATATTTAGTCTAAATATTTCCACCTTAGATAGTATAAAATTATTTTTTTTAAAAAAATAGTGGTGTCAAAATGCTTTAAATGAGTAATTAAGCAAATTCGTCTTAAACCAGTTAAGGGGTTAAGCAAATTCGTCTTACCGGAGCGGCGTACGTGCAAATCAGTTAAGGGTTTCAAAAAAAAAACGAACTGACATGTAATTGTAAGGGTGGAGCATAAATTGACATGCTTTATCAGAGGTTGATTATAAGGAATGAACTTCCACTAGTAAAATCAAGCTCAAATTATCTCCTTTTTTAAACATCTATTTATTGCAACGGATTCCACTCTGTGAATCGCGGTGGGTGTTTTGATTGATAGCGAAAGAACAAAGTTTGGGAAAAGTATTTTTATATCATCTTTCTTTTTTTTTAAATATAAAAAATGCAAAAATTTACAAATGGAAAAATTATGATATCAATTAGCTTAAACTAAAAATCTTCGTGAAGAAATAATTGAAATTAAAAATAATGAGGAGTAAAAACATAGTGCATTGTCTACACTGTAAAAAAAAATTGGGAAAGTTACAAAAATTTTTCTAGTAGAATTGTATTCCAAGAACTTTTTATGTAACGGCAACAATAAAAATTCATCTAACAGATACAGATTTGCACTTTGAATCAAACAAATTTCAAGGTTACTAAGAATTTTTTTGGGAAATCGTATTCGAAGAACTTTTTAAGTGACGATAACGAGCATCTATACTAATAAAAGAACAAAACGCTCTGTCTGTCTGTGTGTGTGTCTGCGATGGCTAGCAAAATCTACAGCACGTATGAAGCTCAAAATTTTTTGAGAGTAGCCCAATGTCTCTCCTGATGCACCTGAAGCTCAGAATTTCAAAATTCTATTTATTAACTGAGTAATTAATTAAATTCCAAAACTCACTCTCATAAAAAATCGCCTTTTTTTCGCTTTTTTTCCCTTTCATTTTCTTATGGTTGATTGGTTGCATAAAATTTTCGGAGAAATAATTAAAAAAGCTTGGACAGACCTTTAAAATTCATAGACTGGAAAACTGTCAGTTTAAATGAGTATTTTTTTTTTTAATCACAGCTGCTGTACACCATGGAGAAAAAGATAGGTGGAGGCGAAGTAAACCGAAAAAAGGTTTGCAACACGGAGTAAGAAGTGTCTTACTCCGTGGTTTGCAATATTAAACCATTTATCGCTGAAATTTTAATGTCTCAAACAAAAGAAAGAGGAAGGAATTTTTTTATTAATAAAACGAATTGAAAGAAACGAATTACAGCTGAAGCATATTTTACGAAGAAATAGTAATTTTTTAAAATGGTTTTTTTCTATTACATTATTTAGGTTAAAGTTAGGTTAAAGTTAAATTGCATTTATGTTATGGTTAGAAAAAGGATATGTTACAATAAAGTGAATACATTTAGGCTAGGTTACATTTCTGTTATATTTAATTTACCGTAGGGTACTGTTAAGTCGCTGTTAGGTTACAGGTTCTGGTTACGGTATAAAAGTTTAAGGTTAGGAATTTATACACAGAGTGAACCTATACGCAAGATTTGATTAAAAATAACACTTACTTTTATTAAATAGCTCTGTAATTATAATACTATATACCAATCTTTTAGATACCATCGTGTATCGATTTCATTCATGGTATAGTCGGATTTAAGAGTGATATAATTAGTTTGAAATTCAAAATATTTCACTTGGGATTTGTCTGTGAAAATAATAATTAGTTACGTGACTTAAGAATGATTTTTAAGGGTAAATATCAACTTTTTTACACGAAAATCATGCAATCATTAGATACATATTCCCTCCCGCGTCTTTCATTGCTCATTTTGAGTATTTTTAGAGCTTAATATTAGTTGTTGTTTTTAAAACAGATTTGTCACACAGTCAGTGGCTACGTATTTCAGACAATGCATTTCTGCATGTAACGAGTTAATGATAAAATCATACAAATTTCAAGTTCGTTTAATATTGTTAATACGGACCCGGACAACGCCGGGCGGGTGAGCTAGTCTATATTAATAAGATAACAAATCGCTCTGTCTGCGTGTGTGTGTGTGTGTGTGTAAGTGTGTGTGTGTGTCTGCGATGGCTAGCAAAATCTACGGGACGTACGAAGCTCACAATTTTTTTGAGAGTAGCCCAATACCTCTCCTGATGCACCTGAGGCTCAGAATTTTAATTGTCTGATTAGTTTCATAGATATTAATTATGAAGCGGAACTCACTCTCATCGAAAAGTCATTTTTAAAATGTTCTGGGAAAGAAAAAGTTTGCACATGCGCAGAAACTCAATTACGCATCTAAACGCAGGAAGAACTTTTCCCTCCCGTTTATTTCTGTTTTTGGATCATTTTGTTTAAATCCAAATCAACCAAACTGCTCGACGTAGTTAAACTTAAGAGACATATTTCGAAAGATCATATCTTTAGGTCTCAAATGCAATAATCAATTCGAAAAATTGTTGCAGTTAACCCTTTGAAAACAAATATTCAAAAATGGTCGTTTTTTCCAAAACTATTTTTCTCCCTTTTGTCAATGTCCCTCCAGGGCGTAATTGTTAAGATATAAACAAACCAAAAAGAAGATCTTAAAGTTGAAACTTTCTTCTAACCGATGGTGTAATTGGTTTTAAAATATTTGGATTTTAACCCTTTCAAATACACTGGCAAAAGAAGGTCGTTTTGCAACTCGCAGAGAGGATATTTTTTCCATGCTAAAATTATCTTAACGTGCATATTTGAACTCAATCTTTTAAAATCTTCTCAATAGACCAAATTTATACTCCCTACAAAAAATTTGACACGTTTGGACGGATAGAAATATTTTTTACAAAATGAAATGTGCGAAAAATTTGATGAAATCAATAAAAAACAGATTGTTTTCATTGCGGTTTTGACTTAGCAAAACGCAATCGTATAGGTACCGGTAAACAAAAAACATATTCCTTAAGCTTAAAAACATTTTATAATCTATGATGCAATCGGTTTTTAAAATATAAGATTTAACCTTTTCAAATACACCGGCAAAAGCAGGCACTTTGCGACTCACAAAAAGAATATTTTTTGTACGCTAAAAGTATCTAAGCGTACATATTTCAGCCCAAACTTTTAAAAGCATCTCAATAGATCAAATTTACACCTTCTTAAAAATTTTTAAAACGTTCGGACGAGTAGAAATAATTTTTACAAAATAAAAAGTGCAAAAAATTTGAGGAAATCAATAAAAACCAGATCGTTTCATTGCGATTTTGCCTTTGCAGGGCGCAATTCTATATACGTCCTAACAAACCGAAAATATGTTCTTAAAGCTAAAACAGTCTCATAATTTATGTTGCAATTTGCTTAAAAAAATATGAGATTTAAACCGTTCAAATACACCGACAAACACTAATTATATCCCGGCTAAAAGTAACTAGATGCCTATATTTTAACATAATCTTTTTAGAGCCTTTCGATAAACCAGATTTACATTACTTTCAAAAATTTTGGAACTTTCGTATGGATAGAATTCTTTTTTTACAAAATAAAATGTGTGAAAATTTTTACGAATTCAGTAAAAACCTGAGTGTTCCGTCGCGGTTTCGTTCGCTTTCGGTTCGCATAGTTTCCAAAAAATCAAATTACATAGAAAACAAAATACCAAACAGCATGTGCTTTCAATTCAATATCTTTTCGCGATTTTTCCGTTTTAAAAATATAAATTTTGACAAAATGGACCTAAAGATATAAAATCATATAAATTTGAGTTTAATTTAAGGGTCATTTAGAAAGCAAATAACATATTTCAAAACTGAATAACATCACGAGCCCGGGCAACGCCGGGCAGGACAGCTAGTTATAGATAAAATTTTAGTAAAGTTACCAAAATTTTAGTAAATTCTTTTGTAAAGTTACAGATGGTTTTAGTTTTGCTTACAAGTTTTGTAGATTGACATCATTTTCTTGTACAGTGTACACATAAAATTTTAGTAAGCATAAGAGATTTCGGTTAATTTTGATTACTAAGGTTACAGATTTTTTTTTACAGTGTACACTAAATGCCACTTAAGCTACTGAGGATATTGTTAAAGATGGATGCAATTTTCTTTTTTTTTTACAAGAGGATCAACAGTTTCTGGTTGCCGCCAGGGCAAATTTCTATCTGTTAATTTGCACATAAAATTTCGACTTATATAAGCATTTTATTCATGTAAATTTCCTCTCAAAAATATGATAAAATTGATTTTTTTCTTTTTTGAAATTTTGGCAGTTTGGTTAGTTATTATAATCTTTCTAACTGTCACTGGTAGGAAGCTGCCGAGGTTGTCACAATGTATAGAAAACGCAAAACGTCCAGCTATGAGTCGTATATAATTTATCGCTATATTTTTCGCTTTTGTGGTGATCTACGGACATCGAAAGATTTGAACTATGATTCAACTCTAACAATCTGTTTTTTTACTTCTCTTTTAGTCTAACTGAAAGTGTTCCTGAAATGTTTATACAGTAACGGACTTTCTCAGTTTTTTTTTTTTTTTTTTTTTTTTTTTTACGTGATCATCTGTGATTTTTTTAAGCATTTATTTTGATAATGCGATTTCATTTTTTTGTACAAAATATATATCCGGCTTATAGAAAGCTGTGATTTTTTTAAAGTTTGTTTTCATGAATGACATACTCTTTTATATAATTTTATATGACTTTTTACCGTGGACAGTATGACTGTTATTATGGACAGTATATCAAAGAATGTTTAGAATTTTTTCTTTGCATATAAGCATCAGAATAGAGAAGAAAAACTCAAGATTTCTTCAATTGTTTTTCAGACTATTGCTTCAAATGGACATTTTGTTAAAAGGACTATTCTGGGACTCTAAATGTTTATATAAGATAAAAAATATATTTTTTCTCACTCTCACATGACAGTGACAGACGTACGTTTTTAGGAAATATTTTTTTCCTCTCTTTGTTTCAGCAGACAAGAAATTTTTATTTTATGATGTATTTTTTATATATGATATATTTGTATATTTTTTTTTCAAAGAATTTCGATTTTTTTTTCTCATAAGATATAATTTTTTGTTGTTGGTTTTAAATTTGCTGTGCTTATAAGTTAGAAGAAGTTGCTTTTTATATTCTTTAATTTGTTAGCGAAGAAAAACCACTTGAACCCTTTTAGTGTGTTTTGTTAGTTCTTTTACCTTTGAACCAAACGTAGAACGAGTATGTTCACTGTCGAATGGCCGAGTGCGAGTTGCAGTTTTGCCTGCAGTAGCGTTCTCTCTCGGAAAGCCAGTGACGTATTCAGACCAGCTCATGGGTGTGAATTTGCTGACAACCACCTTTTCTCCAATAAGCCTGATAACAGTAAAAAGTCAAACAGATTCATTCTAAGCTGCGATACGGGTAAGACGTCCCTTTCGAAATCCGGAAATTATAGCCGAACTTTCGGCATATGTAACAGAACCCCCCCCCCTTCATTTTAAGTCAAAAATAAAATTTCATTTTTTCAGAAAAATATCTTATTATTATTTTTTTTATTTTTTTATTACTCCAGAGTTAAAATTAAAGTTGCTAAAACTATTCTATTTCTGCGAATTCATTAACGACAGAAAAAAAAACCTAGCCGGATGTGGTAATCTAAAATTTTTTTCCTACCTTATGGATGCTAATACTTCCTGAAAAATGCAGCATAGCAGGGTAACCGTGTGAGGGAGTGACCTTTGTCATAAAGGCACTCTAGTATTTCTGAGATCGTGACGTCAATAATTTAACATGTGTAAGCGTAAAAGCGACATCTATCCTCTCTTTTACTTTAACTTTCTAGTGTGTGTGTGTCTCTTTCGGATTCTGCAGTTAGCTCGCGGTTATTAGTAATATGTTAATGTGAAGTATCTCAGTTTGCAGCATATAAAAGCTTGGAGTTTGAGTGTGTGGGGAGTACCCCTTGCATTAGCCAGCGAGTGGGTATCTCTGGCATTAGCCAGCGAGAGAGTATCTCTGGCATTAGCCAGCGAGTGGGAGTATCTCTGGCATTAGCCAGCGAGTGAGAGGATCTCTGGCATTAGATAGCGAAGTGAAACACTGGCGATTAGCCAGCCGAGCGTTCTGGAGATATTAGTCAGCGAAGTGCTAGCAGATTGAGAGTAGCATTGAGCCTCCAGTGAGTTGTGAAGGAATTTCGGTATTCGACTTGAGAGTTGGCCGTGGTAAGAAATTTCATACTAATTACATTTTTATTATTTGAAAGTGAATAAAGAATTACACACAGCCACGGGCTGTCTAATTAAGCTTTATCTAGCAGCTTAGCCGAAAGATAGTTGAGAAGAAATAGAAGGTGCCACGATTGAGCTAGTCCGGAGCCTGTGAGTATGCGTTTAGTTTTTTCGTAGTATTCTCAGTTGTGAAAGTTTAGACTTGCTCCACTTCCCTTGAGCCCTTATCATTTTAATAAACTGTGTTTTTTTTACCTTAATTACTGAGTATGTCTGCATTTAACTCCCACCACGACCACCCAACCGTTGCAAATTACACCCAACGTGTGTTTAACGTTACAACCGGTTATTAGGATTACACCAAAATCTAGTCAGCAACAGTTTATGTCAACTTATAACTGTATCTAAAATTTGATGGTAATCCGTGCATTAGTTTTTGAGATAGAGCTATTGTAAAATCTTTTAAAAATCTTCATAATAGCTCCACATCTTAAGCGATTCACTCTAAAAACCAATAAGGATCAATTTTACATCAGGTACTAACTGAATCTGAAATTTGATCAACATTCATATACTATCTCTTGAGATACAGCTTTTCCGAGATCGTGAACATAGCACCAACATCTGAAGGACGATTTTCACCAAAAATTAAAGATCACTTATCTATATCAGGGACTAACTGAATCTGAAGTTTTGGAAAACTTCGTCTTTAATTCTTGAGATAAAGCTATTGCAATAATCACCAATAATGCACCCTGGCAGCGAAACCTCTTGAGCAATTTGCACCAAAACTTAATCAGTACCATGTCACATCAAGTACTAGCTAAAACTAAAGTATTATAAAAATACATATACTAGTTATTAAAATATGGCCATTGTGGAACTTGTAAATAATGCAGAATAGCGGTGCCACCTGTTGAGAGTTTTACACCCCAAACTAATCATCTCTAATTTATGATAACCTCTTCAGACCCGAGGTGCACATTTGTGTACCTCTGATTTCAACTGCGTATCTGACTTAATATTTGAAATATTTTTATTGAGACGAGTGGATGTTATTTGTGTACGTTAGCTTTTTTCTAGTTTCAGCAAGAAATGGCGCTAGCAGTCTTAATTCATATGATTTTGGAGGAAAAAAACGAGCTATGGTGAAAAATATAAAATGTTGAAAAAGTAAGTATATTTTTATAATTAGAAAATTAATATTTATTCATAATAATTTTTAAGAATACTTATAAACTCTTCAGTATTGCATAAATCATTTAAATTTTTTAGCTAGATCATAATATCTGTTTAAATTAGTTGTAATTTGTAAGGTACACATATGTGCACCTCAGGTTTCAATTCTGTGTTTTTGGAAAGAAGTCATCTCACACAAAAAAAATTGCACTGAATGATATCTAATTGGTGCAGTGCTAAAGTTCTGGAATTATTAAAAAATATACATAATTATAAATAAGAATTCATTTTGTTGATGTTTTAAATTAAACATTAATTTTTAAAAATCATAATTATTATATCATTTTAAGAGCAAATAAACTGATGAGGCCAATGGTAATGGTGAATCTTCTGGAAAAAAAAAAAAATAAAAAAAAATAAAAATAAAAATAAAAATAAAAATAAAAAATAGATGGCACAGGTTTGAGCATATTGCTCCAGTATCAATTCTGAATCCATGTAACAATAAATTTTAACCTAAAAAGCCTTTGTTATGGAAAGCTGAAGATAAGTACATTTTTAAATCTTGTGTTACAGCATAGTAGAATAATAATGCTGAGAATAAAACTTTATCTTTTCGCAAACATTTATTAAATCTTTTTTTTCTTCTAATAGTATTCCGAGAATCATTGGTTGATGAGGATTATCTAAAAGTAGATTTTCCAGCATCCTACATCCTTTTGAATCATTTTTAGATTAGTTAAATGAAGATTTTGCGGAAAAAGATTCATACAATTCCAATTCCGTTATATTCTGTTCAAACAAGAAACCGTCGCTCAATAAATGCATCTAAATATGAAATTATAAAAGTTGCAGCCGTGCACATACAAAATGGAACTTTAATATATCTCCAAGCAAGCTGCTATTGCAAAAAGGCTTGTCAGTACTTAGAATTGCAGATACTATGTCACACGTTCGATTTTTTTTAGATTAGAAAATTTCTTCATTTTGCAGATAAATCAAACGATCTTTAAGCAGATTACAAATTATGGAAAATAAATCTAATCTTGAATGCAGTAAGAATTAAATGTTTGTCCCTGCCCAAGCGAAAACCTTTATCAGTAGATGAACAGAAATCACTAGATCCCAATTGCTGGAAGTTGTGGATCTAGACATTATGTGCCGTTAAAACCTAATCCGTTAAGATTAAAAAACTTTATTTTATCCGCCAGGGATGACCATACCAAATATATCATAGAAAAGGAATAGTAACAACTGATGATTCAAAATAATTATGATTAGGTATAGGTGGATGCATTGTCAAATTGTTTTTTTTAATTTCTACCAAAAGACAACACACGGGTGATTTACTAGGACTTTTTTTTACTAGTGTAAAATGTGTCGACTTTTTATTGAGGAACAATATCTACCAAACTGGAATGATTATGAACAAAAGACTTGGAGGAACAGATAAAAAAATAAATGATCGAGATTTGTAACGCGGAGACTGGGATGAGAGACTAAGGGAAGGGAAGGATATGTGTATACTTCACTGGAGAAATAGCAAATGTGTAACTTTGCTTTCGATTTGCAATCCCGAGAGGAGTTGTGTTAGGTGGTCTAAAGATCAAAAATCTAAAATTAATGTAACACAACCTGCAATTGTGAATACAAAACGTATATGGGTGGTGCAGATTCAAAGAATAAGTGTTTAGCTTACTACCGTTGTTCTATTCACACAAAAAAGTAGTCAACAAGAGTTTTTATACATTTTACAGATTTGGTTATTTCCATTTGTTGGATAATGTATATCAGAAATTGCAAAACAGGTGCAGTTCCTCGAAAAGACAGATTGTCTCTCCTGTGGTATTTTTAGAGAGCAGATTGGTGTAGTACATAAGTATTGGTGAAATATAAGAGCAAAGTAAGTGAAAAACGATGACCATGGAGACCACGCAAAATTTATTCATCTGAAAACGATTTTGAAGACGATTCCACAAATAAACCACAGAAAAAACAACGTAAGGGCATTTAAAAGCCAATTTATTACATAGATATGACAAAATTGAACAGTTTCCTAGTTCAACAA
Organism: Maratus speculifer; assembly: GCA_964019185.1. Taxonomy (NCBI): domain Eukaryota; kingdom Metazoa; phylum Arthropoda; class Arachnida; order Araneae; family Salticidae; genus Maratus; species Maratus speculifer. The sequence goes on along the minus strand of OZ025295.1, from coordinate 254,343,657 downwards.
ATGATAACTTTGCTTCAAAATGTAAGTATGAAGGCTGCAAATCAAGAAAAAGGGTTATTTGTACAAAATGCAATATATATCTCTCTATATAAAAAATATACATTTTTTTCCGAAAATAGCACGTAAAATAAGCTTATATGCATCAAATGTCCACCAAATTTCTCGTCTAAATAAATATTTTTAAAATGAAGTGTTTTTTTTTGCAGTATGAACCTGAGGTGTACATATGTGTACCTACTAGTAAACATAAACTAATAAAAATTATTTTACTTTTTATTACACAATTATGTTTCTATACGTATAAATAGATGGAACAAAGTGTTAAATAATTTTTACGATGGCTTAAAATGTGTCAGGTCTGAAGAGGTTAAGGTCTAATAAAATCTATCGTTTTGAAATTTCGTTCATTAATTCTTGATAAATAGCTATTGCAATAGTCATGAATAATGTACCTTGGCAGCGCCATTAATTAAGCGATTTGCACCAAAACATAAAAAGCACCATATTGTATCAAGTGCCAACTAAATTTGAAGTTTTAGGAAAATACATGCGTTCGTTTATGAGATATGGCTTTGTTTGTAATTTAAAAAAATGCAGTATAGTAGCTCAACCTGTTGAGCGATATGCACCAAAAACTAATCAGATCTAGTTTATATCAAGGTTTAACAGATTCAAGGTTTTTCTCGTTTATGTAAAGGTGTAGCTTTGTGATGTTTTGTACATTAGTTCTTCAGATAGAGTGCCTGTCACATACAGACAAACTCACAAACAGACATTTTGTAAAAACAAGTTTTTCGGGATATTTGACCTCGAAAACGATAAATCCGTGAAAAACCGAATTTCGAAAATTTTCATGAGTCCAAAACTTTCTTCTTGTAAAAATAGAATAAAGTAATGAGAGTTTATAAGCATGAAATTTGTATATTTGTGAACAATTAGTAAGATTACATAATACAGAAAATATTTTTAAAGGTATTTCATAATTACAATACTTATACAGAGTACAGTGAAATTACAATTTTAATCTATAATCTATAGTATTTTTTATACTATTTTTAATGCATATTTATTCTCGTGAAAACATTTCTAAACATTTCTGGCATTACACATATATTTAAAAATAATATTTTTAGTCAATAAAAACTGCACCTTTTACGTTTAAGAAAAATGACTTGAAAAACCTAAAAAACATCCTTCCTTTTTTATCTATGAATTAAAAAAATAATACTTACTAGTTTTTTTTTTTTTAAAGAAACGCCTCAAATATGTGTGCATAAATGGGATTTATGTAAATTATTACTGTGTTTGACGTGCGTCATGATATGTAGCGTAATACTATTAAAGTGCAACACTAGTCCCAGGAAAAGACCCGGATGATAAAATAAAGTCTATTGGAGTGTTCTTTTCAAATATCTCGCTCAAATTTTAATATTTTTACATGTTTTTTTAATAGAATAGCTGATGATGATCCACAATCGGCCTAATTTTTACTTTTTTGATTTTCGTTTCAAATTATATATATATATATACAATTTAAATTTCATGAAAATATTTATTAAGCACTAGGTGCATAATGTATAAACATTTTCAAAAACAGTAAACACTAAAATAACCATATTAAACAATATAAAAAGTCACCTGCAGAATAAAATCCATCACTCTTCAGCAGGCGGAATGGCTTTAACCTTCCCCCCATTATTAAAGTAAAACTTAATCAGCAGGTTTCGTGTAATATAACAGTCTTGCATTAAATATGAAAATGACATATTTAAAAGTCACTTAAAAACCATTTCAAAGGTCACTTAAAAATCAATTCAAAGAAATAAGCTTTACTTGTACATTGATGTAATGCAATCAATCATTTACACTCAATATTTTGAATCATAATAAACCCATTTAAGGAATAAACTTTTATATTCTTGAATTCTTAATTGATTATAGTATAAAATGCAAGCAACTGCCATACTTCCGCCTGTACCCGCTTATTAGCATAAAAGACAAACCTACTGCATAAGCACGGCTCTTTAATTCTAGCAGGTGACAAAAACTTTTAACTCAAACGAAAACCAGTCCACATTTCCATTATCTTAGCCTTTTCTGTCCGGTCGTGACATCCTTCGGCATGTTTTTTCATCGACAGTCATCCTTTCTACATTGTAGACTTTGAGAAGATCGCTTCATGTAACAAATTCCAGAAGCCAGCATTCCTTTCAGCTACGCCTCCAATCCAAAGAGTTGCCATTTATTGAAAAGTAATTTTACTTAATATCTCAAAAATTTACACGGATAATTATTTTTATAAAATAGATTACCTAAAAACTTATAAACCTGTTTATTTTCATTGAAATCATAACTACATATTTTTCTAAATCTAATAAACTGATTTATAACTGTTTTAATAAAAACTTTTTTATTCAGATTGGAAAACCAATGGGGTAAATTTATAGTATAAAAATCAAAACTGTTTCTTTTATCATATAGATCGATATTGATACTATTGTCTGAAATATTAAAAGAAATATCAAGGAAATCTACTTTGTTATCAAGATTGTTAGCTTTATTTAATTTTAAGAAATCAGGATAAATTTTATTGTATTCATTATAAAAATCAAAATTATATCTGTACACATGTAATTGCTTATTATATTTAACTGTATAATTGTATTAATAATAAAATAAATACAAGTTAGCAGCAGTACTAGAATAGTTAGTTCCCATTCCGATTCCACATGATTGACTAAATATATTATTCCTATAAACTACATAATTATTATAAAAACAAAAATGACATAAATTCAAGAAAAATTCCCGATTAATATTTAGCTCTTCATTGATACAAAAAGTGCCAAAAATATCCTTTAGAACATTGTATAATGAATCTATTGGTATGTTATTGAAGACATTTTCAAAATCAAAAACCTGCATGAAAAGAGGAGTGAAGTGTGTTTTGTCCAAAACCTCATAACTATTATCGATTGACCAAAAATGGCTGTTGCTTTTAAATTTATATTTAAGAAAGCCGTATATCCTTTTTAATAATTTTTGAAGAACAATGTTAAAATCTCTATTGATACTTTTGGTTGTGCTACAAATATATCTGAATTTCTTTGGATTTTTATGAAATTTTGGAGTCATAAACAAAAAAGGTAATCTGTGATGACTAGACAGATTGAAATTCTAAGAGTATAAAGTTTTACATTTCTTTTTAAAAGCAATAAATTTTTTATGAATGGGGTTTGAATTTTCATTAATTTTAGTGTAAAAACTATCATTTTGTAATTCATTAATTACTGTATCAGTATAAATTTTTTTATATATAACAGCATAATTGTTCGCAGCTTTATCCACTGTGACAAAAACAAATTTATTCTGCAAATCCTCAATATCTTTATAATCATTTTTATTAAGCTTTTGGTATTCATATCTATCACTATTTAAAAATGTAGATAAACTTGATTTAAAATATTTAACTATGTTATCTTTCCAATCCAAAAAAGCTTCCAAAGGTAAACTATTCTTATAACTTTGTTGTTTAATAAAATTATCAATATCCTCATTAAAAATTACCAAAGCCTTTTTCATACTAATTTTTTCATTCAATCTAAATTTGGTTCCAAAGTTCATTAAATACCTTATATTACTATTAGCAATTATATTTAAATCACCAGTAATGACATGATTATGAAAATTATCTATCCAGTCATCATAATCTCCACTGTTGCAAAAACAATTTATAACCGAATCCACATCACCTTCAGCAATTTGTCTATAATTAAATATTTTGCCACTAAACGGTCTATTATAATTAAAAGCCACAGTAATAAAGCAATTCTTAATTGGAAAAAGATTATAATTATCATTAAAAACTTTATTGAAATTCAAATTATCATACGACTTTTGCTGAAATTTTATCTTAAAATATAGTTTATCCTTGTCACTATTTAACTTATTCATTAACTTAAAATTTATTAAGTCAAAAATTAAATCTTTAAATTGTGAATTTTTAAATTTACTTATCCAATGTAAATTTTAATTTCTTCAATGTTTTAATCTTCAATTTAAAAACTTCAGTTTTTACCATTTTAATACTGTAAGTCAATACAAATTTTTCTTCTAAATCTTTTAACCAAGTATCAGGAACAATATTGTTTAAAATATTGCTAAAAACGAAGTGAACCCCTTTTGCCTCTATTTATCACAAGCGTATTATTAAATTTATTACATAAATCATATACATTTACAATATTCTTGATATTTATATGATTTAACATAGTGTTAAGTCCATAAGGATAAATAGATTTAAATTTCATCATAAAATCATTCTCACGAGCTAATCTGTCAGCTTTATCTTCAACATAGTCCAGTATTTCAATCTGGATTTTAGCAAATGAGTGTAATCTGAAATGTAGAATTTCAAAAGTTGGATTTTGTTTTTTAGCTGTATTAGATCTATGTTGATTAATACAACTAAAATCCAGATTGAAATACATAAATAGTGATGTGGATTCGGTTATAAATTGTTTTTGCAACAGTGGAGATTATGATGACTGGATAGATAATTTTCATAAGCATGTCATGATTGGTGATTTAAATATAATTGCTAATAGTAATATAAGGTATTTAATGAACTTTGGAACAAAATTTAGATTGAAGGAAAAAATTAGTACGAAAAAGGCTTTGGTAATTTTTAATGAGGATATTGATAATTTTATTAAACAACAAAGTTATAAGAATAGTTTACCTTTGGAAGCCTTTTTTGATTGGAAAAATAACATAGTTAAATATTTTAAATCAAGTTTATCTACATTTTTAAATAGTGATAGATATGAATACCAAAAGCTTAATAAAAATGATTATAAAGATATTGAGGATTTGCAGAATAAATTTGTTTTTGTCACAGTGGATAAAGCTGCGAAGAATTATGCTGTTATATGTAAAAAATTTTATACTGATACAGTAATTAATGAATTACAAAATGATAGTTTTTACACTAAAATTAATGAAAATTTAAACTCCATTCATAAAAAATTTATTGCTTTTAAAAAGAAATGTAAAACTTTATACTCTTACAATTTCAATCTGTCTAGTCATCACAGATTACCTTTTTTGTTTATGACTCCAAAATTTCATAAAAATCCAAAGAAATTCAGATATATTTGTAGCACAACCAAAAGTATCAATAGAGATTTTAACATTGTTCTTCAAAAATTATTAAAAAGGATATACGGTTTTCTTAAATATAAATTTAAAAACAACAGCCATTTTTGGTCAATCGATAATAGTTATGAGGTTTTGGACAAAACACACTTCACTCCTCTTTTCATGCAGGTTTTTGATTTTGAAAATGTCTTCAATAACATACCAATAGATTCATTATACAATGTTCTAAAAGATATTTTTGACACTTTTTGTATCAATGAAGAGCTAAATATTAATCGGGAATTTTTCTTGAATTTATGTCATTTTTGTTTTATAATAATTGTGTAGCTTATAGGAATAATATATTTAATCAATCATGTGGAATCGGAATAGGAACTAACTATTCTAGCACTGCTGCTAACTTGTATTTATTTTATTATTAATACAATTATACAGTTAAATATAATAAGCATTTACATGTGTACAGATACATTGACGACATATTAATTTATAATTTTGATTTTTATAATGAATACAATAAAATTTATCCTGATTTCTTAAAATTAAATAAAGCTAACAATCTTGATAACAAAGTAGATTTCCTTGATATTTCTTTTAATATTTCAGACAATAGTATCAATATCGATCTATATGATAAAAGAAAAACTTTTGATTTTTATACTATAAATTTACCCCATTGGTTTTCCAATCTGAATAAAAAAGTTTTTATTAATACAGTTATAAATCAGTTTATTAGATTTAGAAAAATATGCAGTAATGATTTCAATGTAAATAAACAGATTTATAAGTTTTTAGGTAATCTATTTTATAAAAATAATTATCCGAGTAAATTTTTGAGATATTACGTAAAATTACTTTTCAATAAATGGCAACTGTTTGGATTGGAGGCGTAGCTGAAAGGAATGCTGGCTTCTGGAATTTGTTACATGAAGCGGTCTTCTCAAAGTCTACAATGTAGAAAGGATGACTGTGGATGAAAAAACATGCCGAAGGATGTCATGACCGGACAGAAAAGGCTAAGATAATGGAAATGTGGATTGGTTTTCGTTTAAGTTAAAAGTTTTTGTCACCTGCTGGAATTAAAGAGCCGTGCTTATGCAGTAGGTTTATCTTTTATGCTAATAAGCGGGTACAGGCGGAAGTATAGCAGTTGCTTGCATTTTATACTATAATCAATTAAGAATTCAAGAATATAAAAGTTTATTCCTTAAATGGGTTTATTATGATTCAATATATTGAGTGTAAATAATTGATTGCATTATATCAATATACAAGTAAAGCTTATTTCTTTTAATGGATTTTTAAGTGACCCTTGAAATGATTTTTAAGTGACTTTTAAGTATGTAATTTTCATATTTAATGCAAGACTGTCATATTACACGAAACCTGCTGATTAAGCTTTATTTTAATATTTGGATTATCAGTGGGGGGAAGGTTAAAGGCCATTCCGCCTGCTGAAGAGTGATGGCTTTTATTCTGCAGGTGACTTTTTATATTGTTTAATATGGTTATTTTAATGTTTACTGTTTTTGAAAATGTTTATACATTATGCACCTAGTGCTTAATAAATATTTTCATGAAATTTAAATTATATATGTATGTTGCAATTGATAAGTGCTGCAATGGCGCCTACGGTAGCAATACTCTACATACTGATAGCAAACATACATGATAGAAAACATATATATATATATATAGCTCAAAATCTGAAAGTGGGAGTGGTTAAGTAGCACAAACTGAACTGTGTTCAGAGGGTTCAAATTTCAAATGATTATAAAAAACGGAAAAATTGGTTCATTGATTTGTGGTTTTATCTAAAACTATTCTTTATGTCGGTATTTTCTTAAAAATAAATTATAAAGATAAATTTCAAAAAATGTCGATAGAGGGCACTTTAGACTTTGGAGTAACGAACAACCATTTTTTGCCTTTAATTTTTGCATCTCATTAAATGTTTTCGGAAGCTTAGACTTTTAAGTTTTGAGCTCAAAATCTGAATAGTAGGGAGTCGTTAAGTAGCACAAACTGAATTGTGTTGAAGGAGGGCGGGGGAGGGGGTTCAAATTTAAAATAATTATAGAAATTGGAAAAATTTGTCGATTCGTTTGCGGTTTTAAATGAAACTATTCTTTAAGGCAGTATCTTCTTGAAAATAAATTTTAAAGATAAATTAAAAAAATTCCATTAGAGGGCTTTTTAAACTTCAGAATAACCAACAATTAATTTTAACCATTTTCTAACCATTATTAATTTTAACCATTGTTCTAATTAAATGCTTGCAAAAATTATTAAATGTTTTCGGAAGCTTAGATTTAAACTTAAATTTTGAGCTCAAAATCTGAATAATTAAATCTAGTTAAGTAGCGCAACTTGAAATGTCTTCAGGAGTTGAAATTAACACCCCCTCCCCCTCCTCGAACACAATTCAATTTTTCGCTACTGAAACACTCCCAACGATTCAGAATTTGAGCCTAAAATTTACATTTATGCATTTGAAAGCATTTAATGAGATTTAAAAAATAACAGTTAAAAGTAGTTGTACGCTACTCCAAAGTCTAAGGCCCCTCTATCGGCATTTTGTGAAATTTATCTTTAAAATTTATTTTCAAGAAAATGCTCGTTTAAAAATAAGTTTTAGCAAAAACAGCAAACGAACAACAATTTTTCCGCTTTTTATAATCATTTGAAATTTGAACCCTCTGAACACAGTTCAGTTTCTCTACCTAACTACTCCCAACTATTAAGATTTTGAGCCGAAAATTTAAGTTTAAGTCTAAGCTTACGAAAGCATTTAATAAGATGCAAAAAATAACGCCAAAAAAGAGTTTTTCGTTACTCCAAAGTCTAAAGCGCCCTCTATCAGCATTTTTTGAAAATTATCTTTATAATTTATTTTTAAGAAAACACCGACATAAAGAATAGTTTTAGTGAAAACCGCAAATCAATGAACCAATTTTTCCGTTTTTTATAATCATTTGAAATTTGAACCCTCTGAATACAGTTCATTTTGTGCTACTTAACCACACCCACTTTCAGATTTTGAGCTCAAAATTTAAGTTTGAGTCTAAGCTTAGGAAAACATTTAATGCGATGCAAAAAATACCGGCAAAAAATAGTTGTTCGTTACTCCAAAGTCTAAAGCGCCCTCTATCGGCATTTTTTGAAATTTATCTTTATGATTTAATTTCAAGAAAATGCCGACAGAAAGAATAATTTTAGTGAAAACCGCAATCAACCGATTTTTCCGTTTTTTATATTTATTTGAAATTTTGGTCCCTAAACTTTAATGGCGGCTATTTACTTTGGAAAACGTTTGGGACCCTATTTAATATTGTTTGTCTTGATGTGTACTATCAACCCTTTTTTATTGTAAAAAAAAAAAAAAAAAAAAAAAAAAAAAAAAAAAAAAAAATTGAAAACAAGCTGTATATATATATATATATATATATATATATATATAAAGAAATATACTGGAAATTTCAAAACCGGTTTAAACCGGTAATGGAATTGGATACATCATAATATGAAAATATCTACGGAAAATCGAAAAAGTAAAAACTAGGCCAGTTGTAGATCGTCCTCATCTATCCAATGCAAAAAAAAAATCATGTAAAATATTAAAATTTGAACGAGATATTTGAAAAGAACGCTCCCATAGACTTTACAATATCATCCGGGACTTTTTCTATGTCTAGTGTTGTGCCTTAATGGGATGGGTTGCGCAAGTATTATTTACAAACATTAATAGATAGTCACACAATAGGTACCTCACCTCAATCGCAAGTGCTCGTCTATTATGTTGGAAACATATTATGTGACATATATGTAACATATATTATAGCTATTATGTTTAAAAATTTTACGTGCGATTTTTACATCTACGAAATTAAACCATTGAAAAAACTTAAGTTTAAGTATCTTTGTTAGTTTAAAGAGTTACAGTTATAATACGCATATTAAAACATATTTGCTTATCAGAAAATCTTGTAATCTTGTTTTTAATTCAAATAAAACTTCCTAAAATTTTAATAATTAATTTTTAATTCTGAAAATTATATACATATATATTTGAAGTATTATTCTTGACGGATAATGAACGCGCTTTTCTCTTTAGGTTATTTAAAGCGGAAATTATTTTGAAACTTAATTATTTCAAGCACATTTAAATTTTTAGTTATTTTTTACGTAAAAGACAGGTGTCATTATCGATGATCGATAAAATATTCTATTTTCCCATTCTAAACTATGATTTTCATAATCAATATCTGCGGGCAATGCCATTAACATCTTTGTGTAAGAATATTGATCTCTATTGTACATGATCAAGCTAAAGATTTGTATGAAGACGATATGTGACTTTGAGTTGCGGAAGGAATCAAAGGAATATCTTGAAGAATTTATTTTTTACGTTATATTTCTATTTTATTATTCGTTCCTTCTTTGATTAAGCGTTAATATTACATTGAGTTCTGGTATTCAAATAATGTATTAATGCAAATTAATAAGTAATCTAAAGAGACGCAATTTTACTAATTAAATTTAACTAGTAAAATTGCATCCTTTTAAGTAGCATACTATTAATTGGATATATCTTTTAATGAGGCATTATTTTGTTTTAAGAAATATTTTTACTACTATTTAGATGTAGTAATGTTAGTATAAGTCTATATATTTCTTATATATAACATCATTTATGTTTAGGTGTTTCTTAATAATAATAAATTTTATTATTTAATTAATTCTCTTTGAACCGTTTCCAACGCTTTTATTTTAGACATATATATTACTCTTTAAATTTAAAATAAATGTTATTTTCATGAAAGAGTAATGTGTAATAAAACGGAAAAAGTATTAGAAAGTTGTGATATAAGTTAAATCTTATTGTAATGCAATATTTTCTAAACATCTCCAAAAATTCTTCCTTAGCCTATTGTCATATGAATATTAATTAAATAGCTCGCAAAACGACAACATTAATTATTGTTCAGACAATGATACATTCCTTAAGCACCAACTAATTTATATGCATAGCTAGTGTTATTGTTATTGTATCGTTATGTTATTGTTAAATGTATTATTTACTAAAATAATAATAATAATAATAATTCTGACCCGAAATCGTTAAGGATAAAATTCTTATGGAAAAATAAAAATCAATTTATAAATATTTCAAGGTTTACCCGTAATTTTAAGTTATTTCACGTACATAATTTGTTCACATTTTGTAAAATAAAAATTACAGATATTAAAAAATGTTTTAAAACCACTTAACCGGCGACAGGTATGGGGAAATAATGCTTTTACCCCCTACTTATCGCGGGGCAGACGGTTAAGTGGTTAATTAGAAAATTATGCATATACCAGGTTTTATTAAATACTTGGCATATAGAACCGTACATCCAAATGAGAATTTTTAAAATTACGTTATAAATTATAACATAAAATGTTACTGATGCTACTAAAAATCCGAAAAACAAAACATTATTTTTTATTGATTATTTTTTGTTCTGCTAAATGTTTCAGTTACCGTTGCATCGTAATTACATAAAAAATACTTGAAAAAGGTATATAAAACCGTACAATCGAAAGGGAATTTTAAAAACTACATTATAAGGTATAACATGGAATGTTAATGATACTATCTTGATTCCTAAAAACAAAGCATTATTATTTTTTTTTATTGATTGTTATTTGTTGTTAGAGATGATTCATTTGCCGTTGCATCGTAATCAGGTGAAAAGTATCATAAAAAAGGCACAAGAATATGAAAATATTCCCCTTTCTATATGTTTCCATTTTACATTTATAAGGTAGAACCCGTCGAATTCCTCGACGAAAGAAAATGTTTCAACAGGAACTGTTTCTTTGATTTATAATAAACCTGCAAAATGAGTTACAATAAAAATGCAATAAAAGTTTAACTCTTAAACAAATGATATTTAACATAAAGTTAACAAAATACTATTTCTATAAAATTCAGTTGTAGAAATTAATAAAATTAAACTTTAATTGTATATGTAAATAATAAAATACAATAAAGATCTTTTATTATGATAACGTTATTAATTAAGACTCTTATGCTTGGTATTCCAAAATGAAAAAGCAAAATGTTTTCTACTTTGACTCAATCATAGAATTTTTTCACGTGAAATCTAAACTAAAATTTACATATGCACCTCTCCTATCTACGTTCACCCTTTTAAAAAAAATTGTATTTTAATTAGATCATTTCAAAATCATTTTAATTCAAAACTTGAAGTCTCGATTTCCATTATCTGAAAACTGATACTAAACTATTTATATTCTTTTAAGTATAAATGAAATTGCCTGAAATAATCTGTATGCAATAAATACGATAGGCAATATTCTTGTGACGTCAGAGTGTAAAAAGAAAGCGCTTTATCAAGCTTGAATTAAGTTTTTAATAAACTATAACCCCCTCTCCTTTAATAGATAAATAAAAACGAAATAAAACCAAAAGTCACCGGACTTTATAACTATGTCACGAATAAAAATTTTTTAAATAGCACGCATTTTAAATTCCATATTTTTTTTCACTTTTTATAAAAATTCGTTACAAAAAGATGTACTAATCTGCTTTTTTTCAAAATATAAATGGAGTACGTCTGTTGTGATAAATAAAAACGGAATAAAAAAATACAAAAACATTAATAACTCAAAAACAAATTAAGATACATTTTTCAAACAAATTTCATTTAAAAGTACATTTTTCCCCTATAAATATGTAATTTCCCTTTTCAAAATGTGCTATGTTAAGAAGCTTAAAAATTTATAGGAGTAAATATTCCAAAATAAAATTTTCATTTCAAATTGGAAAGTATTGCCATTTTCAAAATGACGTATGCGTTACGCACAGGTACGTTTGGCCTTTATAATAAAGATATCGCGAAAAATTAGATATAGATCGCGACATAGATATCGCTCCCTTACATTCTTTGTTTCGCCGCATGAGTCATATTGGTACACAAGTTCCTAGGATATAAAATTAATCAGTATCAGTATTTTTTAGAGAAAATATCTTCTACGAAATGGATATATTTGCTTAGTTTAAACCAGATTCCATGAAAAAAATGCTGATGTTTGCTTTGAAGTTACGCCAGTTTTGTTAACACGTTCGCTACCGATAACTCCGCCCTCTGTGCTAAATGAATGGGAATTTCGCGCACTAGCGCGTGAGCGGCAGCGAATCTGTTAAATAAATTTCCTCAACATAAGGGACACTGTTAAAATTTCTGCAGCAATCTGTCCATAAATTCGATATTTCTAATAGTTAAAAGTTGTAAGACCATATTTATTAAACGCAACTGAACATATTACTGACAATACATAGTCAAAATAATGTTAAATTATGATTATTAAATCATATTCTTTAAAAGCAGTTCAATTGCTGATCAGTTTTCTGCAGCTATTCAACAGTGTAGGTACACGGTGGGTGGAAAAATCGTTTTATCCTAATATTTTTATACTTATCTATAATAATGTTGTTAAATGGGATAGTTTATTGAGAACGAAAACACCTATAAAATAAAAATAAAGCAAAAAAGGACAAAAATAGCACAATTCACTGAAAGTTTTCTTACAAATATTTTTTTTGTTTGTTAATAAATTCAACAAAGTTTAAATATTTCTTAATGACATTAACGCCGTAAATTATATTTATTGCTCCCTAGGAATTTTAACAGATAACACTACAAAATAGAGGAATACAATCTGAAAATAAAAACTAACACCAAACTTTAGTTTGCAAAAACATTTGTTTTTCAGTTCCAACTCAGCATATGCGTTTAAAAAGCGTTTATATTTTCGTCATATTTTATGCATTTTTCAGTTTTCGTAAACATTCGTAACACGTTTCTTGGTAATAAAAAGCGAAAGCTGGAAACATTTCTTTTAGTTATGATCACTATATTTATGCGACAACTCATAAATTGTGTACGTGAAAATAAATTGACATTTGGGAAAATATAAAATAACTCTCACAGTTGTGGTTAGGAAGTATTAGATTTCGACTAGTACTTCTACTAATAATATACTCGTATCTAAATAAAATTAATTTTGTGAAGTATTTCTTAGTTATATCTGAAACTTATAAACTGTTGATCGAAAAAACAACAATATTTTCAATAACAATAATTGAATAAAGTAATATTTTTAATCACAAATAAAATTAAAACTTTTAAAAATGTCATTCAAATTACTGTGTAAATACACTAACTTTTTATTAACTAATAAAATGTTTGGTAAATTTTCATTTCTGAAATACTGTTCTCCTGTGTACCTTTATCATAGCCATTTTGTTCATAAACTATGAAACGTGCAAAGTTCAAATTGCAAGAAATAATAAATATTGATAAAAAAAGTGATAAAGACTATGTAATTTTACTGCTTTAAATAATTAAAAATTATATATTAAATACTATTGGTCCAAATATTTACAGATTATGAATCAATTTTTAAACGAGATAGTTTATTGAGACAGGTAAAGTATACAAAAATAAAATTTAAATTGTTGTGCATATACACTGACCTTTTATTAGCTAATAATTTACATAATAAATTTTTTTTCTGAAATAGCAAAAACATATATTTCACAATTTAAATGTTTTTTGCCTGTAGCGACACCTGCAATGTGTTTAAATGAGAAAATTGTTCAGCCAGATTCTCACATAAATTGCATTTGAGCATTATTGTCTGGTGAGAAATTGTTGTGATACCTTGTGCAAAAAGGAGAAATGCGTAACAGCATGTTTCTGACCTTGATAAAGGTCGAATTGTAGCGTACCAGGAATGCGGTTTATCGTATCACAGTATTGCTGCTCGCGTTGGTTGAAATCCAATGACTGTTCGCATAATATAGAATCTATGAACTCAGGACGGTAATACATAAACCTGTACGGGATCTCAACGGCCCCTTATCACTATCAGCCGAGAAGGCAGGCGTGGTATCCGTATGAACGTAATGGATCGTGCAACTACGTCACGAGCCCTGAGTCAAGAATTGGGGTCATTTGCAAGACAACGTTTGCAGTAGCGTGCACTCTCAGCTCGGAGACCATGGCTGCAATATCCCTTGCATCATAGATAGGAGCGCCTTTAATGGAGTGATGAAGGACGAACCTGGGTGCACGAACGGCGAGGATTCATATTTTCAGATGAATCCAGGTTCTATTTACAACATCATGATGGTCACATTAGTGTTTGGCGGCATCGTAGGGAACGAACATTGGCAGCGTGCATTCGTCATCATCATACTGACCCATCACCAGGCGTGATAGTATGGGATGCCATTGGATACACATCTCGGTCATCGCTTGTTCGCGTTACATTTCTGGTATTTTATGACCTGCGGCTCTACCCTTTATTCGAGATCTGCAAAATCCTACGTTTCAGCAGGATAATGCCCAACCGCATGTTTCCGGAACTGTACGGACCTTCCTTGATACAAAAAATGTTCGGCTGTTGCCCTGGACAGCACGTTTCCCAGATCTTTCACCAATAGAAAATGTCTGGTCAATGGTCGCCGAGCAACTGGCTCATAACCATACGCCAGTCACTACGGTTGATGAACTGCGGCATCGTGTTGAAGCTGCATGGACATCTGTACCTGTGCATGCCATCCAATCTGTGTTTGACTCAATGACCAGGCGTATAAGTGCTTTTATTCATGCTCGAGGTGGTTGGTCTGGCTACTGATTTCTCAGGATCTATGCACCCAAATTTCTTGAAAATTTAATCACTTGTTATTTCTATCATAATATATTTGTCCAATAAATATCATTTTGTTATCTGCATTTCTTCCTGGTGTAGCAATTTTAATGGCCAGTAGTGTATAAATAACACAAAATCACGAAATACAACATAATTCAACAAATTGTTGAAGCCGTATGCCAGAAATAACTAAACACGGAAATAGGTAATTGAGTTATTATAAGATGTTATATTCTGGAGGAAGAGAACTAGATTAATTGAATGAGAATTTGGCTATCCGCGTATACCATGCCTCTAGAATATTTCTGGCAAATGGCTTCAACTATTTGTTAAATTATGTTGAATTCCGTGATTTTGTGTTATTTATATTACTAATGAGGAACTTTAAATAACTTCAAAACGTTTAATGCTTTATTTTAATATAATTTTTATGTGTTTTCCAACTTTTAAATTAAATTGCCTGTATTTTTTGTAATTGTTTTTAATCTATTATAAACAGACGTAATATCTTTCTGCATTTTAAATAAAAATTATATTTAAAAAATTTCAACTATCAGAGTCATACATTACGTATGCCATAGGATTAAGTACTAATATTCCTAGACCAATCATAAACAAGTTTTAAATAAAATTTCAGTTTTACAAATTTCGGTGTTGCAATTTTTTAAACTTGCTAGCATTGGACATTCTTAGTGTTTAATCCGCCGTAAAGATGGGGGGTGTACTTTTAAATGCAATAACTGATAGCTGTATCTTGTTGTTTTTTGAGATATTAATCTTTTTGTAGTTTTTCATACTTTTTTGTCATTGTGGAAACAGAAGTATTCCATTTCTGGCTAATAAACATGGGCCAATCAGAAAGTGAATAAAATCTGCATGCCACAAGGATTCAGATATGTCTCAAAAATATGTTGACGGAGAGCAACAACCTTTTCCAAACGGTTAATAAACGATAGATTAAAATTATAAACTAACAATTGTATGTCTTTATATCACAATTATGGAGAGATGAGAGCGATTGATTTATCCTGAAAAATTCAAGTTCCAATATACCCGATCGATGCTACTTTTTTAGATATTGTTCATAGCTATACTAATCATTTAATTTTATACTAAGCTACGAATTTTCAGCCTTTTCCCATGTTTAAGACAACGCGCTATCTCTTTATCGGTAATCGATTGGGTTCTAGGGTGTCACTTCATCCACTAAAATATGCACTGGTGGATTATCACATTAAAGTCACATGGTGACTTTCTGTCACAAATGGTGACAGAAACCCTACTTTGAAGTAACTACTGTGAAAAGCGGTGAAAAGTCACCATGTGATTTTAATGTGACATTATTTGGTGATTTATCATAAAGCGAAGTTCATAGTGATTTAAAAATAGATTCTCCAGATAAGAGTCACACAAGAGTCTCAATGAAACGACAAGTCACCTGCCGACTCGCTTGATAGCAGCAGTCACAGCGACCTGTCACTGGAGTCACATATAGTAGTCATTTGAGACTCATAAAAGAGACCTATGGAATTTCCTATTTTCTGTTTCGTTGTAGTGATTGTGGCTTTTGTGACCATGCGCGACCTGAATGAGATTGATGTTATATGGTCTAGGTCTTCTACAGTGATAGTAATTATTCGAAATATATTACTTCTTTTTGAGTATTCGCGTGAAAATTGGCACTGAGAATTGCATTGAGAATTGGCATTGAGATTGCTTGAAAATTGGCATTTTGTGTCTTGTCCTTAAGTTTCGTCCACTAGTGTACTTATCATGCAGTAACATGGTGTTAGGTAAGAAAGATCCTAAAAGAAAATAAATTTAAACTGCTGAGAATCAATAAAAAGTTAAATATCTTCTTCAAACACCATTATTAAAAAATGCACTAAGCTTTTCTAGTTGTCTTAGTCTTTCTTCGTCATGCCTAAAGCTGCTAAGAAAGCAGCAAAAAACTCAAGAGTTGCTGCTGCTTTCATAGTAGAAGCACATCTTCTTTGCGGAAGACGAAGAAACACTAAGAAGCGAACTTCTTTTGTTATTGCTCGCACCTTATATTGAGATTGGGTGCAGGTTAAAGCCCTATATAAGAAAATTTGACAATCTACAGGGTGATTCGAAATTTTTTTTTACAATAAAAGAGGGGTGATGGTACACATCAAGACAAACAATATTAAATAGGAGACCAAGGGTCCAAAACGTTTTCCAAAGGAGATAGCCGCCATTAAAGTTTAGGGACCAAATTTTCAAATAAACATAAAAAACGAAAAAATCGGTCGATTCATTTGCAGTTTTCACTGAAATTATTCTTTATGTCGGCGTTTTCTTGAAATTAAATTATAAAGATAAATTTCAAAAATTGCCGATAGAGGCAGCTTTAGACTTTCGATTAACGAACAACTATTTTTGACTGGTATTTTTTGCATCTCATTAAATGTTTTCGTAAGCTTAGATTCAAACTTAAATTTTGAGCTCAAAATCTGAATAGTGGGGAGTGGTTAAGTAGCAAAAACTGAACTTTGTTCAGAGGGTTCAAATTTCAAATGATTATAAAAAACGGAAAAATTGGTCGATTGATTTTCGGTTTTCACTAAAACTATTCTTTATGTTGGTATTTTCTTAAAAATAAATTATAAAGATAAATTTCAATAAATGTCGATAGAGGGCGCTTTAGACTTTCGAGTAACGAACAACTCTTTTTTTGGCGTTATTTTTGCATTTTATTAAATGCTTTCGTAAGCTTAGATATAAACTTAGATTTTGAGCTCAAAATCTGAATAGTTGGGAGTGGTTAAGTAGACAAATTGAACTGTGTTTAAGGGGTGGGGGAGATTCAAATTTAAAATAATTATAGAAAATGGAAAAATTGGTCGATTCATTTGCGGTTTAAAATAAAACTATTCTTTAAGTCAGTATCTTCTTAAAAAGAAATTTTAAAGATAAATTTAAAAAAAATTCCGTTAGAGGGCGCCTTAAGCTTTAGAGTAACCAACAATTAATTTTAACCATTATTTTTTGTTTTTAATTAAATGCTTGCAAAAGCTTATTAAATGTTTTCGGAAGCTTTAATTCAAACTTAAATTTAGAGCTCAAATTCTGAATCGTTGGGAGGGGTGAAGAAGCGCAAACTGAAGTGTATTCAGGAGTTGAAATTTAACACTCCCCCCTCCTCGAACACAATTCAATTTTTCGCTACTTATACACTCCCAACAATTCAGAATTTGTGCCCAAAATTTAAGTCTATGCATTTGAAAGCATTTAATGACATTAAAAAAATAACAGTTAAAAATTGTTGTACTCTACTCCAATGTCCAATGCGCCCTCTATCGCATTTTGTGAAATTTATCTTTAAAATTTATTTTCAAGAACATGATGATTTAAAAATTAGTTTTAGCGAAAACCGCAAAGGAATTTACCGACTTTTCCGTTTTTTATAATCATTTGAAATTTGAACCCTATGAACACAGTTCAGTTTGTCTACTTAACCACTCCCAACTATTCAGATTTTGAGCTCAAAAATTAAGTTTAAGTCTAAGCTTACGAAAGCATTTAATAAGATGCAAAAATAACGCCAAAAAGGAGTTGTTCGTTACTTGAAAGTCTAAAGCGCCCTCTATCCGCATTTTTTGAAATTTATCTTTACAATTTATTTTTAAGAAAATACCAACATAAAGAATAGTTTTAGTAAAAACCGAAAATCAATTGACCAATTTTTCTGTTTTTTATAATCATTTGAAATTTGAACCCTCTGAACAAAGTTCAGGTTTTGCTACTTAACCACTCCCCATTATTCAGATTTTGAGCTCAAAATTTAAGTTTGAGTCTAAGCTTACGAAAACATTTAATGAGATACAAAAAATACCGGCAAAAAATAGTTGTTCGTTACTCAAAAGTCTAAAGCGTCCTCTATCGGCAATTTTTGAAATTTATCTTTATAGTTTAATTTTAAGAAAACGCCTACATAAAAAATAATTTTAGTGAAAACCGCAAATCAATCGACCGATTTTTCCGTTTTATATGTTTATTTGAAATTTTGGTCCCTAAACTTTAATGGCGGTTATCTCCTTTGGAAAACGTTTTGGACCCTTGGTCTCCTACTTATTATTGTTTGTCTTGATGTGTACTATCACCCATCTTTTATTGTACAAAAAATTTAGAATCACCCTGTATTTTGCAATAGATAGCAGGATAATGATCTTAAAATACTATTGTCGAAGTCATTTATGGGCCTTTAAACATTTTTTTTTTGAGAAAAGCACATAAAAATGTAAATTAATTAATAATAAATACAAAATATTGATTAAAGGTTAAAAATTCCTTCAAGAACCTTACAAATTTGATTTTGAAAAATTACAACACTATATAAAATTTTTTGCGGCGAAAAAAATAGCGTATTTTCAAAAGTAGACTTTTCCGGCAAATCTAGCCGAATCATATAGCCCCAAAATAATTTAAGCGAAAAATTCGTTGCTCTAGTTTTGGCGATTGAACTCACTTTTGACGTGAAATAAACAAATGAAAATCCAATAATAAAACAATTAAAGTATAATATATAAGTATAAAACATGATTTTAACAAAGCAATTTTATCATTTCTCTAAGTTTTATGTTCAGGGATATAAATAGGTTCGGATCTCGATGCTATGTGCATACAACATCAGAAAAGGCTCCCTTGTAAGATCCTTCGAAAGTCCTTGAACATTTAAACTTTTTGATGGTGTTTTAAGTAGGCCCTTTATTTTTCTGGAAGATTTGTTTCACATCTATATGTGATCAATCTGTAATATCATACATAAATAGGGAAAATTCAATTATAAATATAGAACGTTAAACAATACCAATTAGTAAAGAATAATAGTTGCATAACGAAATATGCATTTTATGACAAAATAATTTGTTGTTGTTTCTATTTCCGACGAAAAACTAAAATACTTTAAAATGAAAATACATTTATAAATCATATTTATTGTACAAAACTATTTTCTAATGCTATAAACTATAGAACAAACAAAGCAGAAAAAGTTAATCTTAAAATAAAACCAACATTGCGCTTTGGTTTATCAAAATATTTATCTTTCGGTTTTCGACTCAGCATATGTACTTAAAACATATTTATTATATTTCCGGAATATTTTGCGCATTCTTTAGCTTTTTCCTGACATTCGCAACACGTTACTTGCCAATAAAAATAAATGCTGAAAAAATTTCTTTTATTTATGACCAATATATTTATGTGACAAATCATAAACTGTGTACGTGAAAGTAAATCGATGTTTTAGAAAAAAAAAATAACATTTCGCAGTTATCAGGGGGAAATTTCCGATAACTTATTAAATATTTTATTTAATATATTCAATAACATATTTTTAGCATCTAGAAGATAAAAATCAAATACGTCATGTAAAATGTCTTGTGAAATTATGGAAACCAACCAATAATATTAAAATATATTATTTCTTCGTTTTAAAATTAAATAAGAAAAAAGTATTTTTAAATTTTGTTTAATACCTTCGTTTTTAACTACTCGTAGTCGTTTCAATTATATAGTATGCGATGAGAATTTGATTTGTTCATACAGATTTTTACACATTTTTAATACATTTTTAATTGATTTAACAAACGTAATCATAAATGATTAGTTTGATTCTATAGAGGTTTTTGAAAAGGTATCGTAGGATAATAAAGCCATGCTGGATGATGCGAAAGGCTCTGCATCATCTAAATCGCAAACAATCACTCGCAAAGTTATTTTTTACACGTGTAAACTTTGACCTAGGCGTAAGTGTCAACGCCCGATTTAAAATTTGCTAGGTATGCCATTATTCTGTGATGGGAAAAATAAATACTTATTAGGAAATACTTTTCTCATTACATGAATGTGTAGTGTATTTCATGTACCTTCAAAACTTTGTGGAGGGTTTTGAATGTGTTCATTTGATAGCTAGTAGTTTAGTTTGTATTGTGCAAAATGCACAACGGAATAATAGCGTAATAACGTCAAATGAGTAATAATGTCATATAATTGTGTTATTTTATTGGTTGATTCCTATCAGCGGCAGAACCAATTGTTACTTTATTTATTTTTTATTTTATTCATTAAGAAAATTTAAGCATTATTTTATGCATTTTTATTAAAACTAAAAAGGATAAAGAAGAATTTTCATGTTCTAAATGCAGTTAATTTCTTCCTGTCAGATGAATAAACCATAAAATGATTATTAGTATATTTTGATATCGCAATTAATCGTAAGTAAAAGCATTTTTTCTACTAGCAGTGTAGAGTTTCTATTTTTAAAATTAAAGAATTTGCATGCCATTATTCCATCTTATTTTACATGTTTTTGTTTGCGTGGCGTTATTACCCACGTAGATGGGTAATAACGCCAAAAAGCATAGATAAAAAAAATCACGCCACTACATTTAATGAATACAAATCTGTTAAAATATTCTTTCCTGTTCATGTAGTCAAAATGTTACTGTATCAAATCCTATGTTCATTTGAAATTTAAAAAAAAATCCCATTTGTTTAATGTAATTAAAAATCTGTTTGAGCATTTGGGACAACGAATTTTAACAATGTGAAATTAAATATGTTTAAACAGTTTCTTCGTTAACTGTTTCAATAGTACGTTGAGGTCAATTTGAATCCATCTAGACACTTTTATTTTTTATTTTTTCATTTGTAATAAAAGTTAGAATCAGTTTCTTGAAACTAGCCTGTAAAGGTTACTTTTATGATTTTATCTACATTTTAACTTTCGCTCAGTTTATTGTTTATTTGTAGAAATTAGGAATGAGATGACATGTATCCCATATTAGGCAGTCGGGGAATGAGTAAAAATTTTCGGTACTACTCTGTTATCCCGTTGACCAATTTCGCCAAATTATACAAATAGCCAAATTATACATATTGATATAATTTTATTTTAAATAACGAAAAAACAAATACTTACTGGAATATTAATAAAAATACAAATAAAAAGTCGAAATAAAAATCACTTAATGGCATTTTAAACACATATATCGTATTTAATGTCATTGAATGTGACAGTCACGATCATCCATTATTGTCATTTAATCTTATAGTTTGGTGATAATTTTTAGGTCGACGAAATAACCTAGACGTACCAAATTTTCTTTTATCTATAAGATTTCAAGAAATAAAAGTGAATTTTGGGCATACTGAAAAAATATAAATGAAACAAAAATATGCAAACATATGTTGTTTGTTTTCGGTACAGAGTTGTCATGAAGCGAGTGTAATTAAACCATCATTTCGTTATTTCTTTGTTCTTGTGTTCACTTGTGTGTAAATTTCATTTAATTGAAAAGAATTGTCACAACGAATGAATATTATAATTGCTTAAGTTGGGATAGGGCTAAATTACCCATTGCATCAATCATTTTTAAGTCCTTGGCATTTAAGCAATAATTTAATATGCGAGGGTTAATTAACGAAAAAAAAACAATTGAATCAAATTTTTCAAAATTAAATTTATGTAATTCATTCTGAAAATATAACTTTAAATTTACCTCACAAACGCATTGAAATGCATTTTTAAAAAATTATACATTTGAATTTTTTAGAAATATTTCTACATTTCGTAACATAGTATATATTCTTCAATTATCTACTATTTCAAATTCTAATACTACCAATTCATTCCAGACATGTCGATATGTTCATGATTATACAAAGTCCCGTTAACTATTCCAGTATGTTCGATGGAATCAGAAATTCGTTTGAACATATAAAATGACGTTTTCGTGTAATACTATCAGATTCAAATGCGGGTTAAGTTTATTAAAACTGTTTCTCTGTTAATTGCGGTAGGGCAATTAAAGTTAAATTGTGAAGCTACGGATGTTTTTAGTTAATGTATGTATGTATATATGTCTCAAATTGACATCAGCAAAAAGCATGAGATTGTCTGAAAGAGGAGAGATATATCTGTGAGGTATTTTGATTTAGTCGTACAATATTACTTTTAATATGGTTGGTTTTTTTGTAGAATATTAAAAGCATTTTCTTCAATATCATTATTGCTTTAACTGTGAATTTAGACGATTTTAAAATTTCATTACTAATTAAAAGAAAATAATAATAATAAATTGGTAATTTAACAAATTACAACGACTATTTAGAAAATTATATTTTCAAAGATTAAAATTTTAAACTTATAAATAAATTCTACATTAAAGTAACAACGTGGAACCCGTCGAATTTCGACGAAAGTAAATGTTTATGAAGAAACTGTTTCATTGATTTATAATGAAACCATAAAATTAGCTACAGTAAAAAATGAATTTACAATAGTCAGTCTAACTCAAACAAATATTATTTAAAGCTAAAATTAAGGAAAAAAAATACTATTTCTATAAAACTCAGTTGCCCAAATCATTAAAATTAAACTTTTATTGCATATGTAAAAATATAATAATAAAGCAAAATACAATA
Organism: Maratus speculifer; assembly: GCA_964019185.1. Lineage (NCBI taxonomy): Eukaryota > Metazoa > Arthropoda > Arachnida > Araneae > Salticidae > Maratus > Maratus speculifer. Next base: position 254,320,314 of record OZ025295.1, on the reverse strand, counting down.
AAAGTCAATACAATTAAGATAAAGTTATCAAATGAGACTCTTATGTTTCGTATAAATGCGTATGAAAAAAAAAATTGAAATTGACACGATGATAGATTTTCACATGAAATGTAAACCCGTCATAATTTTCATCTTCTCAAAATTTAAGAGAAAATGGAGAATTTCTGTTGCCACAATACAAAAATCGTACTAAAAACTATAAAAAAAATAATATGTCAAGAATAAATTGAGATATAGTTTTCAAATAAATTGCATTTGAAAGTACATATTTTTCTGTATACGACGGTGTAAAACTTGAAAATTTTTGATTTTTTAGAAGTATAAAATTTGTAATACCGAAAATTACAAAACCGAATTGCATGTGAAAGTGTTGCCATTCGCAAAATGACGCATGCGTTACGCACACATACGTTCGGCCATTATAATATAGATAATAATAATAGCAATAAACATTTTTATAATGATCAAAACGTGGTTTACGTAATAACATATTCCATATTACGTATGCCATGGATTAAAAATTAATATTCCTGTACCAACCATACACAAATTTTAAATGAAATTTTAGTTTTGCAATTTTCGGTACTATATCATACTTTTTTAAATTTTTATACCGTCGTATAGAGAAAAAAATGTACTTTTAAATGCAATTTTAAATGCAATTGTGTGAAAGCTGTATCTCAATTTATTTTTAAGTTATGATTAAAAAAAAAACTTTTAATACTTTTTTGTCATCATGACAACAGAAGTATTTCATTTCTGGACATTAAATATGAACCAGTCAGAAAACGAAGGAAAAAAAAATTAGGAATTCAACCAATAAAAAGATTCAGATATACTTCAAATTTTCCAGTTCTTTACCGCGGATAACAACTATTTTCCAAATAGTTAATATATATTTTAACAGATGTAAAATTTACATCTGTTAAAATTAATTTACCGATTGTACCGATCTAAAACATCTTGAACTAAATCACAAATTGTAAATATTTTCCAACATTAATAAAATATTATTAACTAATTAAGCGTCCTGCAAAAATTATCATTCATGTTTAATGATTCATAAAGTAGTATTTGTTAAAATTATTTGTATAAGCAAATTTATTTGATAACCTTTCATATTTATTTATCTTATTCACTTCAAAACTTTAGCTTTAATATAGATTAAGTGTTATATCAGCCTTATTACCAAAAGTTACGTGAGGGAAAATCCCAGTTAGGACGCTTAAAGGGTTAAAAAGTTCATTTTGTTTATACACCGATATGAGATTTCGAAATACGGTTTTTTAAAAAAGAAAATCAAGTAATTTACTAAAAATCCATTTCGATAATTGTTGCATATTCAGTATTGTGTGCATAATCTGTAATGTGGAGGAAACAATATGCGTATAGAATTTATGCTCGCAATCTAAGGCACTAAAAATTAAAGAAATTTGCAAAACAACTTCCATATTGATTATAGTTAGGTCTGTAACAAGATATTTTTCTTTTTACTTCCTGAATGAAAATTATATCCTACAACAGTGCCGTTAATAAAATTATAGTGTATGGTAAAAATTAATAAGAAAATAAATATGGTCTTACTTATTATATTGATAATAGGTAAAATTGTAGTTAAAAGACCCGTAACTTCAATGAACCGTAAAAAATTCAGCTTCCTCTATGTCCATATGGAGAGGTGAAAAGTCGAAGAACATATTTTTGCCTGTCACCGTACCTGGCGTTATACAAAATATTCTCGAACAGAAACTTCTTTTAATCTGATGACATTACATGCCGTACTAATTCTGGCTGGGTACATTTCTTTTTTAGAGAAAGCTTGATATTCGAAATATCCAAATTAAGATGAGTAAAATTAAATACTTGCGCTTAAAGAAAATTTTTTAATGAACTTAGTTTACATAGAAAAATTGAAGTTAAATAAACTTCATTTTCGGTTCATATGATATGGGCTTTAAAGGAAGATTTGTAACAGGAATTCGTGTAGCAGGACGACAACGCCTTGTCGTGGTTTGGAATGCAATTGCGTAAAATTCCAAGTCAATCTTAGTTTTATTCAGGACTATATGACTGCCCAACGATAAGTAGATAATAATGCTGCAGCCAGGGACTCTTCTTTATCCAATGCCGTTTATCAACATGATAACACCCATCAACAAATTGCTCGCATTGGTCAACGTGCGTGGAAATGAGTACAGAGGCTTCCCTGGCTAGCCTACTCTCCTGATCTCTAGCCAATCGAATGCATTTGACAGACCCTGTCATTTCCGCTTTTAAACTACGAACTGTGGAAACAGTTGGCAAGGAATGAAGATCAATCCCACAGGAAACCATCCGTAATATCATTGTTCATGTGCTTAAAAGTATTCCCTCATGTATAATTATCCACGGTCAGGTCTGGTGGCAGGTATCACGGGTCCCTAGGCAAAAAAATAAAATCCGGTATCCTACAAGAAAAATACAAAATTCTTTTTTTAAACGTAACGTTTATTGTCTTTTATTTGAATCAGCGCTATTTCCTCTAATTGTATCAAGTTCAGATTTGCAACCTGGTTTAATTAAAAAAGATGATTATCAAATTTTGATTGAATTTTGTCATAAAATGATTTACCTCAGGGTATACTAAAATTTTACACTTTATCAACTTGACAACCCCAATATTCATGACACGTTTGATTATTTTGCATTTGCAAACAAACACAGTTAATTCCAAACTGTTGTTAAATAATTGAGAAACGTGCCTCTCCCATATAAATGTGATGCATCTTTAATGATTCGAACTACCGATTAACTAGTTAGTTGGAATATATCAAATAATATTTGTGCATTAGAAATTAATGTAAAATTAATTAACAAATTGTATTTAAAAATTCCATAGAAATCGAAATTTAGAATATTTTCTAAATGTTTTCCTCTCATACCATCATTTTAAATTTCGATTTATCAGGATTAGGATATAATCATTAATACATGGATATAATAGTAAAACTAATTGTTAAAAATAATAAAGGACTCTTTTTCATAATGCAATGCTAGAGCACGAAAGGTAATAATAATTTTACGTCTCTATGACATAGCAATCGTGTCCATAAATGTTTCAGAATATTTAAAATTTTATATCAGAAAAATTTGCTGAGAACTACCAATATCAAAAATGAACCGAGTAAGTATTGTGAATATGCGGTCAGCGCGGCAATCACTATAGGATAGCACGTAGGCTTGAATCTGATTGAAATACTTTGAATGTTCTAAATCTTAGATTTTTTTTTCTTTTGAAGAAACTTTGTTGTTTTACTTAAATAATATGTAAAACAAAAGAAGTTTTATGCAGTAAATTATGTATATGAATAGAGAATATAATAGACAATAATAGTTAGTTGTAGTAATTAAATTTGCAAAACGTTATAGCATATTTCATGTTTTTATTTAAGTTTAGCAGTTAGTTATAGCAATATAGTATTACAAATGCTTTTACAAAGTTACATTTTACACTTCGAATTTTTAATTGAATCGCCTATATATATATATATATATTTCAAAATGTGCATATTTACAGTAGTAAGCAATTTTCTGAAAATAAAAGTTAAATAACAAATGATAAAACCTTAATATCTAGAAGTGAATATTTCGAACTATTTGCCTATGCGTTTTAGAAAGCAGAACAAACATTTTAATAACGTTTCTGTCTCGAGTTACGAATTTCAACATAACGTATTAGAGTCCAGATATGTTAATATTATCACGCTTAGTCAGAGAGTTGCTAAATACTTCAGAATATTCAAGTAATCTGAAATGCGTTTGAGTATTTGAAAGAGCAATTTAGATTTGCTCTCAGATTAAATGTACTCATATTCGAATTGTCTCTGTGTTAATATTCTGCACTTAAAGTTGTTAATAGGAAGAAATATATGCGATGGAAATCTTTAATTTTAGATAATTAATGTTTTAAGTGTTATAAATGTACGGGATAAATACGCTTTAAAGAAGCTGTGCGTTTTTATACACAATGTTCAAAATTGCTTTGTAGAAGATTAAAAATGATTTCAAAATCTAAATGAAGAAATTATTTTTTTTAAGAATATTATCTATAATAATAATAATTATAAATGTAATTTTTTAATCCATTAACATTTTTAAAAAATGCAGAAATATGAAGAATATCTTTGAATGGGAAATTCGCTAAATTCGCCAGCCATCGCCAAATCGGTTTCGTATATGATAGTTTATTTTTATTACCAGATTTGATAATATTTCACCAAGGTAATCAAAATTTGCAACTGTATGTAGTCTTGATATTGGTATTTTTCTAGAAATACTCATTGTTGAAGTTGATACGAATATTCTAAAAAAAAACAAAGCTTACTAAATAATCTAATGCGTTTAAGTAATACCAATCTTAGTGGTACTAGAGATTTTAGTGATACTATAGGTATATCAAGTTTAAATTATTTTCCCTTTTCTTTAAAATTTTGCCTCCCATTGCCCTCTTTTCATTGTCCCTCTTTCATTCAGGGATCGAAATTAAAAAATACCAATGTCCAATTCATGCATTGTTTTTATGATTACATATATATTACAAATTTCAAATTTCTATGTAAACAGTAAATGTATGAAAAATGAAGAACACGATTTGACTGTCACATAAAACAGAATTGTTCATTAAAAGTAAGAACGTTAAAAAATAATTTTTTTTTGTTTTGCCTAAACTTTAGACAAAGTCAGACAATAATAAATTTATAACTCAAAATTTCGACTAAAGTATTGGCCAATTTTTTATGGTAACATTATAATTTAAACATAAATCAACCTAGTAATTAGTTTATTATTATACGTATATTATTAGTTGAACATATACACATAACATACAAGAAAAATATTTATAGATACCAAATTATGATTTTTAGTACTTTCTACATCCATCTTTAGCAACTGTGACTGCCTTTATACATCTCGGTTTTACATAGATGTATTTATGAATCAATTGTTCCGTTTCATCACTATGATGTCATGTACGAAGTAATCGCTCAGTTAGTTGTATGTTGTTTATTGTTGCAATTTTGTTGACTTTGGTCTTCGAGGCAACAAAATGGCAGCAGCAAACATCGCTCAAATAATACGACGATTTATTCATTATAGCATCATAGTGAAGAAATTGAACAACTTGTTAAGAAGAAGGGATGGAAATACATATAACCTCTTCAGACCTGAGGTACACAAGTTTGTGCCTCCATTCTTTCCCTCATAAAAATTAAACTGTTTGATTTTTTTGCATTTTTACTTTACCTCTATGCAGCTGAAAGACTTTTGCTTTAAAACAAAATCACTAAATATCAGAACTAATGAATAAATTAAAATATTTTCATCCGAGTCTTGAAAATACATTCAAGACATTGTCGCCAGAAAGTAAGAAATATTCATGAATATTTAACTTAAATGCTTTATAATAAAATATTTTGAGAATTTGCAGATCATTTACTTGTTTAAAAATCTTAATTTTGTAATTGCGTAAAATTATGTTACTGATAGTTAAACTGATGTTTTAGGGGGTTAGTACTTTTATATGCATATTTGTAAACCTAAATTGTCAGTCCCCTAAAGTACTGATTTCATAAAAATGACTCTTTCTGTCATCTATGGTGTCATTTCGATTATGCAAAAGCAATAAATATATATTTGTAGAGTTATTTTATGCTCAGGTCTGAAGAGGATAAAGGCAGTCATATGCAGCGAAAGGGGGAGGGGCATACAAAGCACTAAAAATAATGATCGGGCAAGTATGTAACTATGTTAATTGCAAGGAATGCTTATATATTACCAAATACGTAACGCATAACAATAAATTTAATTCTAAGGTGAATTTATGTGTAAATTATCCTTTCACCATAATAAATACGCCAGTGTTGTAATTTTTCTGACGTTATTTTGTAGATTTGATTAAAAAATTAATAATAATAATAACAACAACAACAACAACAGCAATAATAATAATAATAATAATAATAATAATAATAATAATAATAATAATAATAATAATAATAAAACATTCTGAATGAGAGATAATTTGCTTTATGATTTGTAAAGTTCGGAGGTGTGCTACGTGAGCACACAAGTTTTAGTTTACTTTTTAGTTGCACTGATAATTATAAAAAAAAAATAAATTAAATATTTGAATAATAGGATTTGTAGGTTTCTTGTCTAACTAAAGCATTTGTAATATATTTTAGCGTATTAATAAAATAAAAGATTCAATTAAAAATTGTTGTAAAACTGTATGCTCCGTGAGTGTGTTCATATGATATGAAAGAATATTCCTCAAAGCAATGTGCTAGTACAAAGCGCGTTGAAATTTCAAATATGTTTCGTGTATATTCGAGAAAAGATGGATTTTGGGTAAACTGTTTGCATTAAAATGAGAAACAACATTTGCCTTAAAAATTTATATGAATATTTGATTTTTTTTTTTTACTTTCTAATGTTTTAAAAGAGGGGACAGATTTAATGAATTTGTATTTCTTTTTTTAATTGGTTTCAAAGAAAGTACGATGCAATTTTTGGGTATATTACAAAAACTCCCGCGAATTCAACTTTCCGAACAGTTAATCGTAAAAATATGCTCATTCTTACATTCTTCATCTTCTTGCTTTCTTATATTCTTCTATTTATAGGAGTAAAAGTGCACATTTACGATAGTTAAATTATTACTTTAAAATTTGCATAGTAGTGCAATATTTTATTATTAAGCCCTCATGACAAATACAAATACTTTTGATATTTCATTTTATTCCTTTATGATATTTGTACTGGTATTATACCGCTTAACTTACAAATTTTAAAAAAAGGGTATAGCCGAGTTTCATAGTAAAATATGCTTTGAGTCAAGCACATCAAGTCCTACATGAATCTATAGTCCATAAAAAGAAATTCATTTCTCCGCAGTTTTAAGTTTGTATCTCAAGACTATGGGGAGGGGGTAATGACCCTAAATGCCTGTTTTGGGAAAGTGCGCATTGTGACGAAACTACCAAGCAAATTTCAACGAAAAAAAAATAACGGATGTAAAAAAACCACCATACGAATGTTTGACAATTTTTTCAGATTTAAAAAAAATATCAAGTTTTCTAACATTTTTCCTGTTTTTAAATGAACATTTTAATTAAAAATAAACTGAAATTTCTGAGTGACCACCTTAATTTTTGTGCATGAAATACTATGAGACATGATGCATATTCACTATCAATTTCGACTTTCTGTCAAAAATAATAAACTTATATGCTGAAAGTTTAAAATTTTACACGGGAAATATCTGTTAGTATAATCAGATATTTTCTTATTATTTGCTTTTGGCATGAGAAATTCAAATAAAATTAAGCAGGGATTGTTTAAGCATACTGCATTGATCCTTGTATAGTTAGCATTAGAAAATTATTTATAGTCTAAAAATAATCATTATTAGTCAATATTTTCATTAAAGATGTAAAGTGCTTCAGTTATACACTTACCTGCTTTGGGATGAGATTGATATGAGAGTGATGATATTTTTATAAGCAAGTGAAAGGTTTTAAGGGATCTAAGGCCTGTACAATTTAAATACAATGGAAAAAATCAGACCATTTTTAATATTTAATATCTTAAAAATTATATTAATTTAAATCACAATTTTGGGGGACTATAGATAAAGAGTGTTATCTATTTCACAGATTTAAAAAATATATATAATGCAAAATTGATATTTAGAGGGGATTCATACTTGCAGAGAACATTTAGTAAAACATATAATTAGGCAAAACATTTGCAAAGCAGTTAACTGATTTAACAGAGTAGATGCTTGACTATGAAAGAAACATTGCAGCATGAACAAAAAAAATACACCTAATTACACTCCAGATTTTGATAACTAACCGGAACATTAATTAATTTGTATTTAAAGTGTTTTTAGAATTTTAAAACAAAATTGTCTTTAGCTAATACAAATTTTTGAAAATTTCAAAAATAAAATCACATGTATTTTTGTTTAACAATAAATAAAAAAGGTTCAGTTTATGTTGACCAATATGAAAAGTGTATTTTCAAAAAATCAAGAAAAACATTGAGAAGTTTTTGAGCTATAATATACGTCATACCTTGCCTAAAAATGTCGTTTTTGTAAAATGAGGTTTTGGGTTGTTGAGTTCTTTCACAAATGTTTGAAAATATTTTCTCTTTAGAATAATGAATAGACATCGTTTCCTAAAACCTGGTTAATAAAACACATGAATAGGTGCGTCAATTGTACCTTCCAAAATACGAAAAAACAACCATCAACAAAGACCAATATCCGGCTACTTGTGCACGTGAGCTCTATTCAACTGTCTCATAAATGCTTTTGACGGTACAGTCAGATAACGATGCTGACTTAGAACTTTTTCCCTCCGCCATGCTACCCGTCCATCTGAATTTGTTCACAAGTATTCTGACATTGGCCCTTTTATTTTTTCCTATGGTATTATTTATCTATGGTACAGTTGACACAGTTCTTCATATGTTTTATCACTGAGTTTTCAGGAAACGATGGCTATTCTTTCTTCTATGTAGTGAATTTCTTCAAACACCTGTGATAAAAATCAGTAGATACGTGTTTTCATAAAAATAGATAGTTGCCCTACGGATAGGTTGGTTGGTTGATTGGTTGGAGTTTAATGGCACAAAGTCCCTTTAGAGACATGCTACGCCAAACAAGGATGAAAAGATTAAAAAGTGAAAATAAAGTAAGTCATTCTAAAAAAAAAGGATAATAAAGCTATCTAGATGGGTAGTCCATCAAGATGTAGTGAAAGAAGTGAAATACGACAGTGAAAAGTAAAAACCAGTAAAGCACAAAAAGTAAGCCGTCATAAAAAGTAGGTATCTGGATGGGGATTCCATACAGAATGTCAACTTATAAAGATAGGTAAAACTTAAATTTCGAAATAAAATCCGGAGTGTTTTAAAAAAGTAAAATGATCCTCATGGGGTGTTTCCGCAATGAGGTTTGTTAAAGTGGGTGATGAAGTATTAAAATATATCCTGTAGAAGTGCCGGAGTCCCGGGCAGTCCGTTAAGATAGGATGGATGGTCAGAGTATCAAAGTGACAGTGAGCTCTATGGATAGGTAACCTGATATTGACCTTTGTTGGAGGCTGTTTTCTGTAGTTTCGATGGTGCTGCTAACACATCTCTTCATATGTATTATAACCCAGTTTTCAGGAAATGATGGCAAACATTTCTTCAAACACATGTGAAAGAAATCAGTAGATAAGTATTTTTTTAGAAATGGGTAGGTGCCCTATGGATAAGTATCCTGATATTGACTCTTGTTGGAGGCTGTTTTCCGTATTTTCGATTGCATAGTTGACAAACCTCTTCATATGCATTCTAACCCAGTTTCCAGGGAACGACGGCTATCCTTTCTTCTAAGAAGACATTTCTTCATACATATGTAAAAAAATCAATAGATTTCTGTTTTCATAGAAATTGATCGTGATTTTTGGAACACCCTGTATGTTATGTAAGTTTATATGTAATATATATATATGTTAATCATAAATTGTGGCGCATTATTTAAAAGCGGCAAAAGAATTAGCATGCATTAAAATTCGGTAAGTATAGATAAATAATATAATAAAGGGATCAATAATTAAAACAAATAAACTGTAGTAAATTGGATATTTAAATGCTCTGTTAAAAATTTACAACATTTTGTCCAGTAACTTGACTGTTTGTGGAAAAAGACGGTTATATAATCGTAATTTAACTATATTATAGCCATAAAATACACAATAATATGGTCATAATAGCGTAAAATGACGGTTATGTAAAAGTTTTTGATAAAAACGGTCAAATGACTGGACAGAAGGCTGAAAATATTTTGCAGAGTATAATATAAAATCTCTGTTAACATTTTGTTTTTGTAACGACTTTAAAAAAGCTACAAAAATATAATTAATTTAATTCAACATTACTCGTATCATCTATATTCCTAAAATAATTTTTCATAAAGCCAGAATGTTTTGAAGTATGTAAATGAATTTTTCTATATTCGTAGTAGTTTTTGTTTCTTTTAAACGAAAGCGAATTTTTAAATCTTAAATTTTAAAATTACATATTTATTTTATTTCAAAATTTCCCTATAAATAATAATAAAGATTTATTACGCACTGTTTCTTATTCATTATTATTAGAGTAAATAATTGTAGTCCATATAATTCGATATGTTCCTAGTTATTAACCAAAGAGCCGTTAACGGCTCCCATATATCCATTAAATTATAAGTCGGTTTGGGAACTTGAAAAGTTGATTTTCAAATGCTGCGTGATTTATACAAGGATTTGGGGGTAAATACCCTGCATTTATACACTGTTAAAAGGAATAATCATAATCGTTGAAATTCTACAATCTAAAATGGCGTAATAAAACAGAACATCATATAAGAGATTACACAGTAGAAATAGGCTTTTTAGCACTATAACAAATATTCAAATTCTGAGATTACGGTTCGCTACTGAGTAATTTTTTAAAAGATTCAAATGTTTTATAACGCCATACGAATACTTAAAATCACAAGTTATTTAATTAAGTATTGTATGTAATAAAAAGTAACAAAATAATCTTCCTCAACTTCTAATATTTATTTATTTTACTCTGAATTAGAAAATGAAACTTAAGAATATTTGTTACATATGATAAAATGTTATGTATATAAATTTAGCATGGTTGTTTTAAAAAAATGTAGGTGTATCAAAACATGCTTTTTAAATGATTGAAAACATAAAATTCTAGTAGTGTGAGGTCCAATCTTTAGAGAGAATATACAATTACCTCGCATAAGAGATGTCTAAAACTCCTGACTATAGCTGTAAACATTCTAAAAATTTGTGTGCATCTTCAGGACATCTACTTACGACAGCGTCTGTGCTTTTCAACAAAACCCTCGCAACAACTTCAAGGTGACACAATAACTGGAGGCATTCACTCTTATATTACGGATGTTATGATTATGGTTAACGATTAGAAGCATTTTTTAATTCAGATACTTTTCCCTAGCGATGATTTATGTAGCACCGGGGAGGGGGCCATTATGGAGTTCCGAAGGGGGATTTCACTTTTTTATCATCGAAAACACAAAAGCTCAAATCTTCTGGAGAGACATCTCATTGCTCCCGGGCGTGGGGAGGGGATCCCTCTCGATACCTACCCTTAAAAAAACACGGAATTTGTGGTGGTGAAAAATGACTTCGCCCATAATTTCGTTTCAGCTGTCTATAGAGAAAACATTAATCGGATGGGAATTTTCGAATCCATCATAAGTATTGCTACGTTATAATTCGAAATAAATTACTATTATTTTTTAAATAAATTCAGACTCTCTATTAACCGAGATAGTCTTATATTGGCTAGCCCCGATAAGCAAGTATCTCAAAAAGTCAAATTTGCGTAGATTTTAATTAATTTTTTTGAAAAACTGATGGAAAATTCTAAAGTATTATACAATAGTGTTACATTAACAATTTACTTAATACAAAATAAAGTAATAAACATACATTTCGATATTATTCAAAATTGCAATTAGTACAACATGAAAAATTAAAATAGAAATTGAGTATTGACTTGGATGAGTAAAAATATTAATGAAAAACAGTGTAGAAGTGTTTCCCCTCTGTTATGAAGTATGGAATGGTAGATCGTTTTTATTTACTTACAGACAAATTTTACTTCTCAATATCATCATTTCGCTCGAAGAAAATAATTAACACCCCACTGTGTATTAATGCGTTCCTTTGTTGATTTTTGATGTTTTACAAGATTTTATTCAGACATTTTTCGAAATTCGTTCTTTTTAATGCTCCACAAGCAATGTACAACACAATGTCATCGTCAGTTAAAATTTCATAACATTTCAATGCCAAATTTTCTTTATGTTGACAGAAGTTAAATAAAACGATGCCGCCTCAGTTGCTCAATAGATATTTTGCTATTATATTAAGATTAAGATTAAGATTCTAGCCAGTATGTTAAACTATTACTATGATAAATATAAAAAACATATCATTTTAAGTTCAGGTATGTTAAAATTCCTACCTCTTTAAATACAACGTAACAATTCCTCTGATAAATGGCCGATATTATTATTTCACCATCTTCTTTATTCTGTAGCAATTTATATTTTATTATATATCTGTAGTTAATGAATAAATAAAATATAGTAAATAAAATTTTGTAGACATGAAGAATCACTATCCATGGAGCTGATTGTGTTTAAAATATTACATAAAACCTATAAAAATTACAAGTTAAACATTATGTTTCATTATAGCAGTGTTTTAATATTACATCTTTTCTAGTTTAATATAACAGAGTATAATAATTTAAAAAGTAAAAAAGGAACGTCCTCGTAAAATTCTTTTTAGATGAACACGTGACCTTCTTTACATCAAATGTAGCGTGAAAAAAGTTATTTGTTATATTTCGTTGAATATTTGTTTTTATTCCAAATGATACGATTTCCTTTTGAAGTTGCAACGCTTAATTATACTTTTATCTAATTGTTGTTTAATTTATTTCTTTAATGATTCAAAATCTTTTTATAAGACATTATCAACATCTTACTTAAAAGGATTGCGTGATTTTTTTAATCATTTGACTGTATTATATATCTTTAATACTTTATTTCATTGTTATACTAATTTTTCGTCTACATGTCACCTTAACTATCTCAAATCTTGTAAGAATTTTCTCAGCAAATTAAGGCAATCGTCGTCTTCGTTAGGAATTAAAACCTTATAATCTGATAAAATTTTCCTCCATGATATCTTAACCGTGGTGCTTTATACTAATTGAATTAACGATAATAAATAATCTATTGTATTGTATTTTTAACCCTTTTAGTATCCTAACCGGGTTTTCCCTCACATAATCGTTAATATCAACGGCTGATTAATTACAAAACTGATATTAATGTTATTCTTTGCAGTGCATAAGATTAATAAATGTGTAAGGTAGTCAGATACAAAATTCCATCCAAATATTTTTCTTACATATTATGTTATGAATCATTAAACATAAAGGAAAAAATACGCCAGATGCTTAAAGGGTTAATGTAATACAGTATACATGATGTAATGGGTAAGGGATGTAAGGTGATGGGATGTAAGGGTTAATGTAATACAGTTAACACATTATATATTAGATGAAATATGACGTTATTTCATTTATACGATTTTAGTTTTAAAATAACAGTTTTTCCCCATGTTTTGTATTTAATAATTTTGCATACTTAAAGTGCTAAGATATTTTCTTAAAATAAATTTAATCGTTAAAATATCAAAGAATTAGTTTTTAGAATATAATGTTTAGATTTTCGTAAGTCTACAGATATTTACTCATATCTTTGAAGATCGCTATACATCACGATATAGTATAAACACTCCAATTATAAATTATTTGATAGTCATAGTTCTAAATTTAACAACTGCCAGTGCCGATATGCTGACACGTCTGTACATAGTTGAGAATCATTAACGATTATATTGTATTATCTGTTATTTCATATTATGATTTCGACATGCTCTGAGATTAAATATGTGTTAAGTATGCTTAGAGTGTCGCGGATAATGTCGCTAAAGGTAGAACAAGCATTAAAATTCTAAAAAGAAATATGTATAACTAAAACACCTAGCAGGGAAAATTAAAAAGAAAAAAAAAGTAAATTATTTACTATAACATAATATATTAACTATGACAGTATCTTACATAAAACTGTACTTTAATATATAAAGTTTAATTACTTTAGACTGTAATAGCTCATACCCACAACGTCACTCACAAAAGATTTAAAAAAGAACCATTGTAATGTAAGCAATATTTCGTTTTGCAATAAATAGAAATAATTAAAGACAACAAAGTATTTATATTATTCTCACCGACCTATCTGTATGCATCGTTTAAAATACTTTACAAGTATATTGTTTATATGTGCTTATATTTAATATTATCTTTGTGTATTTGTGCAGCTGGAGTACATTTACTTTATATCTTTTCTTAATTAGAAGACACAAAATCATCTGGCCGGCACTGCTTATTAAACTAGATAGATTGAAACAGCTTGAAAAAGTTCTTGATCTCTTTGGAGTATGTTTAGGTATATAGGAAGAAGAGTGCTTTGGATAAGTAGAAACAAGTAATGAAAATCATCCGTTAAACACATATTATGGTACACTTTCCGAAACTTTCTGAATATTAACAAAGAATATTTAGTTTTAAAAAGTTATTTAGTCGAATAATGTGTTACTATCCGTTGAAAAACACAGCGTTGAAAAAATTTAGTTAAATTCATCTTTCAGTAATGTATGCTAGTAGATGTAAACACACTCAAATGATTTTATTCAGCTATGTAGTTTACCTAGTATCTTTATAATACATGCAAAAGAAGTAGTTCCCTAAAATTTCATTAAATCTAAAACTTTCTTAAAACTACTGAAATCACATTTCCAGAAATTATCATCCATAAGTGACCAACCATACAATTCTTTGTTTCAACTTGTATATCATTCTATCTATATTTTACAAACATATTTTAATAACTGAATGAAGTTCAGCATCAAAATGCACAACTCATTTAAAAAACAACTTTAATAATATGTGCTCATACTTGGTAAAATGTGCGAACTCTTTTGTATTTACTTGTATATCATCTGTAACATTTTATACACATCATATAATAGGCATAGATATAGTTAAACATAAAAGTGCATCTTAATTAAAGATGTATTTTCTGCCATCATCGCTAATATAAAATATAGTACATTAGACAGAATATGCAATTGAAAAAACTTTTTTGTGCCCCTGTGACTATTATGTTCTTAGTATTATACATAAAAAACGTAAATTAAGCCTCAGAAATGTATATAAATTTTATTATAAATTTTATAGTTTAATAAGATTGAAATACGCCGCAAACAATTCCCACCCTGAAATAAAATTATTTTGCGTGGCAATGTAAATTAATATTATTATATTTTTCGCATAATGCATGTTTTAGCGCAATTCTTTCACACATATAACTCCTATTATGTTTGGAAGCGTGTAACAGCATTAAAATTCAATGCACAAGTTAAAAACTACAAACAATGTTTTAACGTACAAATCTCTTAAAAAACAAAGCCCTCCAAAAAATCAAATGCGCTGTTTAGAGCATTCCTCGATTCCCTTCCTTCAACGCTGTACTTTATTTATTCTATCAGTTGACCCATGCATTCAGTTTATTTTGGAAATTGAATGTCAACAACGTCTTACTTTTCTGGATGTCCTTGTAATTCGTAAAGCTTGGGCACACGGATACATTGGACACATGAATACATTAAGCAGACGAAGCATAAACTTAGAATCGGGCTTAAAGAACATCAGAATTACATTTCAAAGGAAGAATGCGAGAAATCTACTTTAGCTAAACTTTGTTAGCATTTCAACCTTCCCTTTCTATATTATAAAGGTCAAATGCATCTGTGCATAACGCATAAGTCATTTTGCGAATGGCAACATGAAATTGGAAATGAACTTTTTTTTTTTAAATTTTTGCTGATGCATATTTTTTAATTTTTAAACATCCAGCAATTTAATTTTTACACCTTCGTATAAGAGAAAAATGCAATTTGTTTGAAAACTCTATCTCAATTTATCTTTGAGCTTTTTTTTTTTTGTATTTTTTAATACTATTTTTGTAATCGTGACAACAAAATAATTCTATTTCTAATTATATTTATATTCTAAAAAAAAAAAAAAAAAAAAAAAAAAAAAAAAAAACAGATTAACGTGTTTTTGTGTTGCCATTTTCACATAAATGCGAAAAAATTTGAATTTAAAATACGTGCTATTTCAAGAATATCAATATAAAACTCGGTGAATTTTGGTTTTATTTCGTTTTTATTCATCAATTAAATATTTTTAGTTTATTTTATCTTATGTGATGTCACCGGAATATTGTTTATATTACTTATTGCATGCAGATTATTTCAGAAACTTTCATTTACACTTAAAAGAGTATAAAGAATACAGCTTAGTATTTATATTAAGCTAATAGGAGTCGAAATTCAAGTTTTGAATTTAAATGGTTTTAAAAAGATCAAATTAGTATAAGATTTTTTTTAAAGGTGAATACAGAAAAGAGAGTTGCGTATGCAAGTTTTGAGATGGTGAAGATGATGTTAGGGTTGGATTTCACGTAGAAAAATTGTATGATTGAGTCAAAATGGAATAAATTTGCTAGTTTTTATTTTGAAATACCAAGCATAAGAGTCTTAATTGATATATTTTTTTAATAACAAACTCTTATTATATTTTACTGCTGACATTACGATTAAAGTTTAATTTTAATAATTTGGATAAGAGACATTTATAGAAATAATATTTTGTGAAATTCAGGTTAAAGTAACATGTGTACGAGAGTTAGACTAACCAATATTGGATGCATTTTTTATTGTAACTAATTTTGTATTATAAGTCAAGGAAAAAGTTTCTAAATATTTTATATCATTGAAATTCGATGGGTTCTACCTTGTATTTATAAAAGGCTAAATTATTTCAAAAATATATTTCAGTTTTGGATTTAAAATTTTTGCAAAACTTACAATATTCATAAACATATTTCCACTTTAGTTAAGGACATGTCAGTTAAGGACAAGGGAAATATCCTGCATAGCGGTTCCTTGTTTTCAACTATTTCTAGTCAGTTACGTCATTTGTTTAAGGTATTTAATCTTTTTTCTGTCACATTTTCAATCATTCATTTACCATTATTTGAGGCTATAGCCCAGCGGCTCTTTGAACTCATTTCACTTTTTTTCACTGAGGAAGGGAATCGAGGTATCCTTCAAATGATGTCTGGGATTTTTAACTTTGTTTATATTTTAAACTTTGTTTATAGTTTTTAACTTGTGTATTGAAATTCGCATAAAGTGTTTCATTTTTGCTTGTTGCTTTAAAATTCATTTTAAACGGATTTTTTTCATTGGTCACAATGTAATTGAATACTTTTCACTGACCCTGTAACTAAATTAAGTATGCTACAAACTTCATTTGAGTCAGGGTTTGTGGGTAGTGTGAACTTCAATAACTCACAAAAATTTCAGGGGAATCCAAGAATTTTTTATCGACAGACAGACGGGCGGACAAACTAAATTCATAAGAATTTTTCAACTTTGTTGGAAAGTTTAAAAAAAAAGAAAGATGGAACTCTTAATGACCTTGGAATAAGAGAACATATAAACAATCCTGGATATTTCCGCGCTTCCACAATTCGTAAGTATGAAATAAGGAAAAGCATAGTATAAACTTCATAGATGCATTCAAATTTTATAATGCTCACATGAGTGTATCATCATTAAAATGCACTCAAAACTATTTTGCCTTTGGCCGTAATGTAACGGAATAAATTTGTAATATCCTTGTAATTAAACTATATATCCGATTTTCATAAAATTTGAAGAGACTCGACAGAATTATGCAACAATTATATATTTAAAATTTTAAAAGTTTCGGTCTGGCGATTTTTTTTCTCTGTTATACGCGAACGGATGGAGACTGAACGGCGATTATAGATGGTACCTAATTACAAATGCACTTAAAAACTAATGTCATATTTGAAATCAGTGCACTAAATATACATAAAGTCACTAGAAATCTTGGCAAGAAAACACGCATCGCCTCACTAAAAAAAATCTTAAGATTATCTGAAGAATTTTTTACTTTCTTCAAAAATTCCACAGAAATCTGAAGAAATTTTGCAGATTTAGCTTTACCAGAAAACTATCTGTATACTTTGTAAGATTTCCTTTAAAATATCAGAAGAATTTTTTTTAATGATCCAATTGATTACAGATTTTCTACAGATAATTTCTCCAGATTTTTTTAACAGGGCGGCTATGCTGTACACTTAATTCTTTACACTCAAAAACGTAAATGAAATCTCAATTACTAAAATGCGCAAAATCCGAAATTGATATCTCTGTATTTTTTAATAGGAAAAATGTACTTAAAATCAAATGAACCTTTGCCAAAGAATTAGAACCTCTACATAATATATTTTTGCTTTATAAAAAAGGATACTGTGTCGAAATAATTAAGACTTCAGCATGAAAACGCATATGAGCTATATTATTAAATTTTACACTCAAAAGAATAATGTCAATAAATATAGTGCGAAAATTCCGAGTTCGATAGATATTTCTTTAATTTCTTACAGGAATATTATACTTAATCAAGATAAATTTTCTCAAAAAAGGAGAACCTCTACGTTGTGTACTTTTGGTTTATAAAAACAGAATACTGGATAGAGTGATTTTTTTTCTTTTTATGTGCGCGAAGCGACAGAATACGTAGATCGCGGAGTTTCAAATTTTCATGTATTTTAAGGATTCTAATAGTAGTTTGGTTCTATAAGAGATAGTCTTATACTACTTTATAAGAGATACTTCTACAGAAATTCGAATAGTAGTTTACTATCGTGATACGTAAATTTGATTTTTTTTTACTCATCACTTTATGTTATCAACTATAAATTTGTATGTATATTCAAAAATTTAATTTTTCTAGCTCTACAAATTAAATATCTTAAAACTAAGGCTTATGTATTAATAAAGAACTTGTTTATTATTTCTGAATGTAAATTGAATTAATGATTTCTTTTATGTTACTCAAGTTTTCAAACAATATACATATGCAGTTTTTTTTTTTACTAGAGAAGGGTTTATTCAAATACAATACTGCATAGGAATAATTAAAAGTTCTCCACTCTTTTCGAAAATAATAAAAGAGACTGATGTTTTAACAAATATATTTATTGTAATTATTTTACTTATTTTACATGATTTGAAATTAAATTGCTCTAGTATGTAATTCTCCAAAATGAAATATATATATGGATATAAATTTTAATAAAAATTTACAAATGGACAATTAATTTAAATGTCTTTTATTAAGAATATTTTAAAAATTTCTGCCAAATATCATGGTAAGATAAATAATAATTACGCTAAAAAATAATCATACTATTTATTTTTTACATTAGTGAGCTATGTTTTAAGAAATGATTTTTTAAAATGTTCAAGAATGATCATATTCCATATTTTGCTATTGGAAACGGAAATTGGAGGTATGATCAGTATCAGGTGATTTGAAACATGTTTCTGTTGGGCTGGCCTATGAGCTCTGGTGTTTATTTAAATATAAATTTTTGTATCACAAAATATACAAGAAATGTACATCAAATAATGATGTGTTCGCCGTGGTTTAATTAAAAGATCTTTCCAGTGTCTTAGAAATTTTCATCGTGTCAAAGACACTAGAAATGGTTGCTTTCGATTCAAATAAATCGTCCAGCGAAAGCTTGAATTCCACGACGTTATTGAAAGAAAATACCCACAAAGTGTATTAGAGACGCAAAAAGTAATAGATGGAAACTGGAACTGTTCGAAGTTAGCCACTATAATATTAAAGTAATATTGCTATAAATGCAAGTAATATGTAAAAATTTACTAAAATTTAGCTGTGTAATTTGACACCATCGATACAAGCGTCTCTTGCAGATTTTTTAATCTCTTATTACAGGTTTTTCAATTTAGAAAATTTTCCCTAATTTATTCGGAAAAACATCGGATTAATAAGGCAAAACTTATAATAAAAATTTATCGGTTTGAATAATCAAGAATTGGCACGTATATCAGTCAATCGTCCCCAAAAAAATTAACCTTTAGTATTCTATGAAAAGAAACTCACATCTAATCAGAAACAGGCTAACATCCATCTAACGAAGTTTATATTTCAAAAATTGAGTAATCAATAACATTTCGGAAGTGCGTCTCTCTGAAATCTCTTGTATAAAATTTATTTATTTCTTTTTAGATATTGAAAATAGGGATTTATTTGATGCAAACTATTAGAGGACCCTTTTAGGAACATAAGTTTATTCTAAAACATTCTAGCTTTATGCTTATTTTTTAAGTATTAAAAAAATAAACAAATTACAGTTATCTCATTATCAGATGTTGCATGTTAATCTCGTTTACAATTTTGACCTGTTAATTTATTTTTCATTTATTTCCATCATATATTTATAAAGGAAAAATACGGAATTGTAGCAATACCTCCTTGACTTTTATTGTTGTCGTTCAAACCATTACAGAACACATGAGTCCAACTTTTTAAATTTACCCATCGATTCAAGGCGACGCTGTACAGGAGTGTGGCAGCATTCCACTATCCTCGTCAATTCTCTTGTCGTTTGGTTGTGATCTTCTTGAATAAGTTCATAGAATAACTTCTTAACTGAACGACGCATCTAATGGCATGTCTTCAAGGCCGAAATTTCCGTCTTTGAATCTCTTAAATCCATTTTAAGTCGTCGCATCATATAACTCATCACTTTGCGCAATGCAAATCTATCAAACAGCTTCTGTGGAATTGGTAATTCGTTTAAACGAAAGTAGAAGGTGTGAAGAAGTAGAAAGAAGCAGAAGGTGTGTAAAATGCTCTTTTTTCGTCGACTTAACACTCCATTTTAATGACCTGAAAAAACAAAAAATATATCATCATAAAAACATAAAAGCACTGTTTTTAAAGCATATATTTCTCAATTGAGTAACATAAAATTCATTGCCGAAATGATCACTTAAAAAAATGCCAGAACCAATACAATATATTAAGTAATTTGAATTTTTCATTTTTCATTTTCTATATTATATTACCTACATTATTAATAAATATTAAAAGTAATATATTTTGACTTTTTTCATATATGTAAAAAAAGAAAAAATCTACAAACCCTTGTTTCAGAAGTTTTTATTTAAAGTATTTATTATCTTTATTTATGGAGCATTTTTAATCTTCAAAGAATGAAAACTCATCTTGATCTAGCCACGAAAAGGAATAGCTATACGTAAGGAAATATAACTGAATAAAATGTTACAATGGGGAAATAACCCGAAATATTTTTATAAAAAAGTAAAGTTTTGCTGCCAAATATCACTATAAAGAAAAATGTTTGTCACGGGCGCTTAAATATACTTTGTGTATTTTTTTACTTCTAGTGGGATTTCACTTAGAAAACTTTTGTGAAACAGCAGATGTCTAAAGTTGCCCATATTTTAGAGTTTTCCAGTAGAAATGAAAAATCAAGCCTGACGCTGATTTTAGGGCTATTAATATATTATATTTTTAGAAATTTTTATATATTCTTTTTTGATATTATTAATAATAAATATTAAATTTCTCGTACTCTGAATTTATTTCTCTCATATGCCCATATAAAACTACTAGATTTGTATGTTACTGAATGTTTTATTACATTATTTATACATTTATTATTTTTTATACATATATTAAGCTTGCGTTATAGAATTTTTGCATCGTTAGAAAATATATGTTTCGTGTTCCTTATCGTTAATGTGCAAAGATGGGGAACAAAATACAATAAAAAATTATACTAATGACACTTTTCGTAATTGACATTTTTCAAAAAAATTAAAACTTTCATAGTAAAAATCCCGATGAAAGTAAATAACACTCATGTATACATACCGAGAAAAGTTCACTCTATATCTTTTTCTTTTAGGGAAATATATTTTTTAGAATTCTTTTAAAAAAGTGAAAATGTCGAAGGCTGCCCTTATTTTCTAAACATCTTTGAGAAATTTAAATTATACAAATTACTATCGAATGATGTGATGTTTTGCATTATTTTACTTGTCTTACATGGCCAAATGGGGGAAAATGTGTCTACATTAAAAAAAATGTTTCTTTTAATCACATAATTTTACATAATTTTGAATTTGCTTTCCATAGAAAGATTTTTTTAAATCATACCAAGTACATTTAATCAAATTTGAGGATCTGGCCAAATACTTTAATGATTTTTTTATTTTGTTGATGACATTCCCTGTATTGCCTAGTCGAAATGTCTGGTATAAAACCTACTTATTACTTTTTTAGATTTTGAAAATAGTGATTTATGTGATGCAAACTATTAGAGGACCCTTTGCGGAACATAGTACACGCATTCTAACACATTCTAACACTATGCTAACTTTTCAAATAATAAAGCACATAAACCGCGAACTGGCCGTCCAAGAAAGAAAAATACCGGGAACAATATTAACATCGGGAACAATAGTTACACCACAATGAATTAGAAATATTCTTCATGATGCAAATATTCGAGGAAGAGCCCTTCGAAAAAAATCATTTATTAGTGAAACAAATAAATTGAAAAGATTTGGATTTGCAAAAGATTATGTCAGCAAACCACTAGAGTTTTGGAAAACTTATTTTTTCCGATGAAAGCAACTTCAATATTTTTGGCTCAGATGGTAAGAAAACTGTATGGCGAAAGCCAAATACTTCTCTTTAAATTAAGAACTTGAAACCAACTGTAAAACATGGCGGTGGCAATGTAATGATTTGGGGATGCATGTCTTTTAACGGGGTTGGAGAAATGATCTTTATTGAAGGCAATATGAATGCAAAATTATGTATTAATATATTGCGAGATCATTTATCTAATAGTGCTCTGAAATCAGGAATTTCTATTTCATATTATTTCCAAGAGGATAACGATCCGGAACACACTGCATATATTACGAGAATATAGCTGGTTTATAATGTAAAAAATCATTGAAAGTCCAGCAAAATAACCAGACATCAATCCAATTGAAATTTTACGGCATATTTTGGTAACAAATCAGAACTTAAGCAATATCTTAGAGAAGGATGGCTAAAAGTCAGTAGTGAAACACGTCACAAATTAAAAGAATCAAAGCCCAGATGATTACAAGCTGTAAATGAAGCAAAGGGCATGCATATTAAATATTAGCACTGTTTTTAACTTATTAATGGTTCGTCTTGTTCTATTTTTATTGCTGGGGTGCAAATATTTTTTTTGCAGTACAAATGCTACTTTTTATGTTTTTATATTTTAAATATAATTATTAAATAAGATATCAAATATGTTTATTTGTTTTGTAAAAGTGTTGGTATTTTTAATTCTTTGTTGCTTTCTATTTATTTATACATATTCTGCAGCACATTTACCTGGTGTGCAAATATTTCTTTGCTCACTGTATGTTGCTTTCTATCTCGTTTACAATTTTGACCTATTAATTTATTTTTAATTTATTTTCATCACATACATAAAAAAAAATGAAGAAAGTAAAATTTAAGCAATCAAAATGTACTACTTACTAATGAAATTTTAAAGCTGTATGCTCAGTTTTTTTGTTCATATCAAATATGACTAACAACTAAGGTAAAAAGAAATGCTGCCCAAACTATATATTAGAGGATATTCAGAAAGCAAAATTAGAAGTTGAAAAAGGATTTTCACTGTATTATGTTTTCAAGAAACATAGCATTCCAAAAGAAACTCTTAGAAGGTGGATTGCTAAAATACCACCTCATGAAGATTCGTTTCTGACAAATGAAAAAGAAAAATGTTTTCATTTTATTCCCTTTTTATTTAGAGTCTAATGCATTCGTGTCGTAAGTAGATGGTTTTGACGCTATTCATGGTAGCTTATCAGCGACAGCGCTATCGCGCAAGAGAGTCTTACTGCGCAAGATGTAGGTAGAGGTCGTGGACGAAAATGGGCTGCTCAACGCGGCGGCTGATAAATTTTATTGAAAGATTCTTGATGACAAATGCACATGCAAAAAGTCTTTTTTTCATCTGGAAGTCGTAGAGGTGAGGGGATTAGAAGATTTGAAAGAATGTAGGAAAAATTAATTGGTAAAAAAGAGATGGGGGTTGTTGACAAAAGCCCGACAAGCTAATATGAATGAAAAAATAACTATTGCTTTCTCTAATACATATGAAAAGTTACATTGTGATAATTACCTCTTGAATGAACTTGATAGAATTTTTAATCTTGATGAATTAGGTATGGCAACACATCACAGGTCAAGAAAAATATTTTTACAAATGAATCAATGCTCAAAATAATTGAAGTCTGCTGATTGTTGTAAAGCAATTGTTTTCTATTTTATTTTGCATTTCTGTTACTGGAGAATATTTTTCGACATTTTTCGTGGTAAATAAAGGACAAAATATCTATCAATCTTGGACTCTTTGAAACCTAACATTAATACTTTATGATTACATCGAATCTCAATGGATGCAAGTTTTTCTGTTTGAATCATGGAAGAAACATTTCATAGACTTTGTGAAAGATAAAAAAGAAATCTGTTCTTTTTATATATTATGGCCATGAAAGTCATCTATTCTACATTATTGTAAAACAAGCCATGGGCAACAGTTTTGCACTACTCTGCTTTCCACTAATTCGTAATCATGAATTACAACAATTAGATTTTGGAGTGTTTTCTAAAATGAAGAAAGCATGGAAGGAAATTTTGAGAAACTGGCTTCGAGAATCTAGGATGCTAAATGTAAGAGACGCATCATTTTCTTTGAACCTAAAGAAAATGGTTTGAGAAAATGAAACCGAAAAATGAAGTGAACAGATTTAAAGGATCTGGACTATATCCCTTAAACAGAAATATTATGTAACACCAAATTTTACCGACAGAAAACAGAAACAGCCAAAAGCTTACCGATAAAGGTACACCAAAAAAGGCAATCACCGTATTTTCTGTAATAAGGCTTCTTGACTCATCCTTAAAATATCAAAAATATTTATTAATTATATACAGAACATGATTGCGCTGCATAATCAAAAAATGCATGCGCACATTTAAAGATAGGGCTCAATCCGACAACACAAACATAAAATTATGAGACTCGTCGATTGGCAACACGGGATCTCTTCTGCAGCTGCAAAGTCATCCTCTGGTGAGCACTCTAAAGTAGCTGGGTCCACGAAAGAGTTCGAATTTGCCTGGATCTTTATATCGATCGGACGCAGCAAACGGAAAAATGAGAGAAACTTGACCGAATCTAAGAACATAAGACCTCGAAAAGAAAACGTCAGAAAGTCAACAATTCGGCCTAAGATTTTGAAGCTGTGGCCTTAGGACTTCGCATTTCTAAACTTTTTCGGAATGGGCCTCAGCCAGAAAAAATTGGTCATTAGTTACTTGTGAATCAATCACAAGAAAATGATCATGCAGTAGGCCACAAGGTCAGGCTTCCATCTCCTACCTTTGGCACGGAACAGGGACTCTCGGTGGACAGAGTAGCCACGATGTTCAAGAGAACGTACCAGATAGTTTGACAGAGCATCATGACGCTGTTATGTATGTTACTATATCTCAAAATCTACTTTAAAATATTGTCCTTTCAATCCAGAACTCAAAAGTAAAAAGAAAAAGAGCCCAAACCAAGTGTGGTGATGTCTTAATGTATGAAACAACATCAAAAAGGTTGTCTGATAAAGAAGTTGCCCGCATAAAAAAAGCACAAAAAAATCAAACATGAAATAAAGTAGGAAAAAAATATAGGAAACTTGTAGATTGTGAACTTGAAAGTAAAATTGATCCCTATTAAAATGCTACAGTACCGCTTTTAAAATATAAAGCAAGGTTCTTGTGTAGCAGTTA
Source organism: Maratus speculifer (assembly GCA_964019185.1). NCBI lineage: Eukaryota > Metazoa > Arthropoda > Arachnida > Araneae > Salticidae > Maratus > Maratus speculifer. The sequence continues at coordinate 254,294,760 of OZ025295.1, read as the reverse complement.
AATACTGCAATGACTTAAGAAATAAAATCAAAAGTTAAACGTTCTCAGGCCTAGAGATAGAAATCATTGAATTTTATAGCATAAAATATTTATAAAAATTTAAGTTAGAAAATGTTAATTTTTTCCTGATAATTGATGACGAAGATGATGTGAAGATTAGCTAGATTTGACACATAGTAAAGGAACCAACAGTTAATAACCATAAAGAATACCTCTTTAAATGAATATAAAAAACTCCACATTTTTCAATAACCGTTCCTATTTTAATATGCAATTAAAAATGCAGTAAAATTAGTTTTTATAGATTAAACATCGTAATACGTTGTTTTAATTCAACTATTCATATCATTTAATACTAGGCTCATTTCCCTTATCAAGGAGGAAACTCGGCTTAGAATAGTTATCTTATTAAACAACGTACTCAAGAATGATATTTAACTTACAGTGAACAATAATGTTAAATGTGTAATCTATACCAGTAATATATATATAATATGTTTAAAAAGCTCCATTAAGAAAATTATAAAAGGTTAATATGTAAGCAATTTTCGACCCTAAATATTATACATGCATTATTTAAAAAGAAAACAGAACGCAGATTTCATGCATGGAGGAAGATATTATACAACAAGTCTTGTACCACAAGATGGATTAGTGTAATAAATTTTGTCTTTATTCTGGAAAATTAAAAGATTAATGGTATACTGTTAATATTTATTGAACGATTAAAAATTGTGAATTATGAAATCTGAATATAATCAGCAAATCATATGTTAAGAGATTTATTATATTATTTGAGTAAATTTTCACCAATAGGCCATGGGCCGATGTTGGAAAAGAAGCTTAGAAATAGACTTAATTTTCGAGGGGCAATTTTGTTTTGAACTTTTATGTTGTAAAAAGTTCTTAAACACTGAAATTGTCAATGTTCTCGATGCAAAAGTTGCACATTAATTAGAAATCGGGAAAAATGTATCCCACTATTTTCTCACGTTATCTAGCATCCGATTGGCTCAATCTCTCCCTTCTCTCGCATGTTAGCCAATCGGAAGCATGCGTATATGAATTCGACTAGATAGCATAGAAAAACTAGTGAAAGTTTAACTTTTCTCTTAAAAAGAAAATTATAATTCTCCAAAATGAAATATTTTGTTTAAATTATTTTGTGATATTTTGCTATTGCATATTTGCAACTTTTAAAATTTTACAAGGGTGATTTTATTACAATTTTACTCTAGATTTCCATCTCAGTTTTATTTCTTCTGACTTCTTTAAATACTAACGTTGATTAAAACAACCAGATATCGTGTTTTGTTAATCAGACATGAGGTCTATTACGCATATAGCTCATAATATTGTAGAAAAAATATATTCTTATATAAAAACTTTACTTTCATTCATTCATTCATTCATTCATTCATTTTTTTTAGAAATTATAATATTTGCTAAAATAATGGATGAATAAAAATAGTTTTGTAAATATATATAATAAACACACTTCTTATATCATCTTTTAAAGTTTAAACTGATTTATTTTCAAAGGATAATAACATGATTGTAAAAGTAAATTGAAGACGGAAATTTTTCCGTTTTCAGATTTGTGTAAAATAAATGTTAAAAACATCATATACTTAAGTGACGTACAATACATGTAGTACTTCTTAATTTGCATCATAATTATTTATCCATATACATATAAGCATGTGTGTTTTAGTTTACAAAAAATCACTTTAGAAGTAGAATTTTTCTTCAAAGAAAATTCATATGGATAAAAAATATCATTGGTTCATTTATGAAATATATAATTTTTTTTCATAATTTCTGTTTTTGTATTTATGTACCTACATATTTATTTAGGATTGTTAATTTTAAAACGATTTCATTACATATATATAATATACATTCATAAATGAATAAAAAATATATATATTTATTCTAGAATTGGTGTGAAATAAATAAAATTTACTGCCATAAAATAATTTATTTGAGGTTAAAGATGTGACTCACCTTTGCATACACCGATTAAATAAAATAATAAAAATAAATCTTTATTTCTTAGGTAATTCGAATTATTCCATAATTCTTTTTCACTTTTAATAACCTCACTAGATGGCGCAAAAGAAATAAAAGATTGTGTCGACAATATTAGAAATTTTAAATTAAAAAAGGGAAAAACAAGTCCTGACAACTTCGACACATTTACTTCCAAAGAAGTGCATATTTAACTTCTATTAATGTCTAATTTTTCAGATAATCTAATCATATTTAGTTAAATATAATTTAAGTACATGCCTGTGTTCCTCAGTAGATAGTTTGTTTACGTTCTGATCTGACAATGGCGATGCGAAACATCTGTAAAAGCTGCTTTTATTGGCTCATGGAATAAATACGCGCCAATCGCTGATAACTATACAAAACCTATTAGATTTCCATGTTTTGATTTTAATTATTAATTAATGTGCAACTTTCGGATACAGAACTTTCATGTTTTCTAAAGTTTTAAAGATCATTAGAATAGCCATGCGTGAATTAAGTTGCCCCCAAAATGTTGAAACAAAGTTGAACAATAATGGCTGTGGGCCCACGGTCTACAAGTTTTGCTCAAAGGAATTCAACAAAGTATGAAAAAGTGTGAGACTTTGCAAATGGAAATGGAATTTATAAATGTTTTAGTTACATTTGAGGATTTTTCTGATATTTAATTGTATATTTTGATACTTTCATTAAGTATAATTTATAAATTAACATATATTTTACACATAACTGAAAATTTATTGCGAGACTTTTGAATTCATAGAAAGCAGTTTGTTAAATCATATGAATATTTCAAAAAGATTAACCAAAAATATCCTTCTTTATGTATTTCATGTTATTTTAAAGGCTATAATAACGTTCTGGATATTATGCTACTAAAAAAAAACATGCATGCCTGGAAACATAATTGAACAATTGTTACATTGAACAAATTACTTATGTTTAAATATATTTTTCCATGAAATTTGAAATTTCGTTGTCAAAAATCATGGTCAAAACAAATATTAATCTCGCACGTTTAAACACGCTCTCGTACTTTTCTTCGTTATTTGAAATCTCATTTAGAAAATTTCTCTTGCGAAAGAAGATGTGTAAAATGATGCATGCATTTCAGAATTTAAAAGTAGAAAAGAAAATTAGAAATAATATTACTGTCAGAGGATGTGAGAGCTTTTCCAATATTTTAATTAGTTTTTCACTTTCATTTATTATAAATAATAAATCAACAGGAATTTTAGGCTTTTCGGTGAAAATGTAACACTGAGCATTGAATTTAGCGAAAGAAGCTTGTTACATCGCATTCATATTTCATAAAGATATACGTAAAATATACTTCTTAAGGTTTTCCTTCTGATTTTATAGGAGAGGAAAGCGCTCTTTATATTTTTCTCTAAATAGAATATGCGTGTTTGGAAACATAATTAAACAAAATGTTACTTTTAAAAAATTACGTTACACATATTCTTCTATGAAATGTGAAATTTTGCTGTCAAACATATTGGTCAAAACACATAATAGTCGCGCACGCTTAAAAAATGCTCTCTTTACTCTCTTTTTAACCGACTTCAAAAAAGGAGAGGAGGTTATTAATTCAACGCGTATGTTTTTTTATGTATGTTCACAAATTACTCCGAAACTATGCAACCGATTTCTGTTATTTTTGTTTTAAATGAAAGAGGATGCTCTCGAATTGGTACCACTTCCGTTTCATCGAAATTGGTTCAGTACTTTTTTAGTAATTATTCAAAAACTAATTAAATTAGTGATTATTCGCTATTTAAAAGTGTTGTATCAGTTCACCGTACGGAGTGCAGACAGAATGGCCGAGCGGTCTAAGGCGCCGGATGTAATCTCTGGTTCTCGAAAAAGAGAGCATGTGTTCGCACCCCACTCCTGCCATAATTTGCATCAATGTATAATTTACAATAATTTTTTCCGTATTACAATTTTTATTATTAAACCGCTTCAGAAAAGGAAGAGGGAATTATCATTTCAACGCGTATGTATTTTTTTCTATGTATGTTCACCGATTATTCCGAAACTATCCAGCCTATTAGTTTGGTATTTGTGTTAAACAAAAGAGGTTACTCTCTAATTGGTACTACTTCCATTTCATTAAAATTGGTTCAGTACATTTTTAGTAATCTGTCAAAAACTAATAAAATTGGTGATTTTTCGCAAATTTAAAGTAACATGGACTTTAAATAAGCTCACCGTCTGGAGCGCAGTCTGGAAAACCGGGAGGTTTGAGGCACCAGATTTAAGCTCTGGTTCTCGAAAGAGAGCATGGGAACCCCATTCGGATATAATTTACATCCATGTATGCTTTACAATATTTTTTCCATATTATAATTTTTATTATTAACCGACTTCAGAAAAAGAAGAGAAAGTTATCAAAGTTATCAATTCGACTCGTGTGTATTTGTTAAAAGTAACATGGTCTTTGAATAAGCTCGCCGTTTGAAGAGCAGTCTGGATGACCGAGCGGTCTAAGGATTCAGATTTAATCTGTGGTTCTGGAAAGAGAGCGTGCGTTCGAACCTCGTTCCTGACAAAATTTACATCCATGTATAAATTACAATTTTTTCAGTATTATAATTTTTATTAGCCGACTTCAAAAAATCGATAAGTTTTAACTAAAAAGAGAAAAATAAACTTTTCTACCCAAAATTGAACCGACTTCAAAAACTACTGCACAGTGAAAAATAATTTTTGTACATACTGGTAATAGGATATTAAATTAAGAGTGTAGTATTTACCATGCATATTATTATATTTATGTACATTAATTTGATTTTTTGGTGTCGGTGTCAGCCAAGCCAATTTCAAAATTAAAATTAAATATCCAATACAAATAGTAAATGAATAAAGTTTCATTTTAAACTAAATATTAAATCGTATAAAACTCGTAAATACTTTGATGTGTGTCTATTGGAAAATTACATGTAACTTAGCTTGGCTGACACCGACATCAAAAAATCAAATTAATGTACATAAATATAATAATACGCTTTGTAAATACTACACTCTTAATTTAATATCTTATCATTATTATGTACAAAAATTATTTTTCACTTTGCAGTAGTTTTTGAGGTCGATTCAATTTTTGGTAGAAAAGTTTATTATTTTTATTCTTTTCGTGGAATCTAGTTAGATTAATTTTGTTGCAAAAGAAAAAATGTCAAAGTATGCAAATTTTTGAGAATTTTGGAGTACAAAAAATAAATAAATAAATTAATTAATTAAAAAAATAGGGACATTGCTGTCAGAGTATGTAAGGACTAATTAATATTCCTACTATTTATTTACTTTAAAAAAAAATTCGTTTAATAGTTATAATAAATTTACGTAAATTGTACACATAACAAAAAATGTAATGTAAACCATAAATTTTAGAGAAAAAAAGATTGTTACATCGCATTCATATTTCATAGATTAACGTAAAATATCCTTCCTTAAGTATTTCCTCTGATTTTATAGAAGAGAAAAAAAATTCCTCATATTTTTTCTCTTAAGAGATTATTCATACCGGAAAATATAATTGAACAAAATATTACAGTTAAGGAATTTCTTTAAATATATTTTTCTATGAAATGTGAAATTTTGCTGTCAAACATCATGGTCGAAACAAATAATAGTCACGCACGCAAAAACACGCTGCCTGTACTTTTTTCTTTTCGTTTTTGAAAGTTGCGAAAGAAAAAATGCCAAAATATGCTTATATTTCAGTATTTAGAAGTAGAAAAGAAAATGAGAGAAATTGCTGTCAGAGGATGTGAGGTCTTTTTCTATTTCTTTTTTATTTAATAATATATTACATCGGTTATTAAGTGTATCGTGACTTTAACATTTAAATTAATATTTGGAACAGCCTTTTATATCTTGAGGAAGTAACGTATTAAATTTGAGTCTTATAGTATATAGATTAGGGTAAAAAAAATGTAATTTCGTAAATTGAAATAACAAATACAAGTAGCTTGTGCTTTTAAAAACTGAATTTATACGTTTAACACAATTGTAAAAAACATAAGATAAATTTGCACATGAAAATATTTTATACTCAGAAAAAAATGACGATAGATATATATTTAAAATATTTCTATTCATATTTTCTATCTATTTTGTATTTAAAATTGTCTATTATATTGCAGTATCTGCAATTAAAATTATTAAGCATAAACAAATTTTAAACTTTAGAGAGATATATTATGCAGGATAACATTCATTGCAAATTTTCAAAAATCAAGTTTCTCAGTTTGAGACTTTATACTCTATTAAATGTTTAAAAAGCTGAAATGAAATCATTGAACTAATAATTGAATTAAGTTATAAGAGCTTTTATGTCTCATGTAATTCCACAAAGAGCTTTCAAAAGTGCCATTTCATATTTCAAAGAAGGGTAAATCATTTCACGTCAGAAAATTTAAAAATCATTTGAAGAAACGTGGATAATTCAAAAATGAGCAATATCGAATAATTAACCTGTGCAATTTTTTAAAGATTCATTTAGTAAAATAACTATTATTAGTACACTCTTAAAACTGTGCCTCTGATATGAGAGGCAAATTCGGAATTTTTTTGCCTCTGAATATTAAGAGGCACAGGGTGCCTTTGAAATTAAGAGGCACACGGTTAAAACTGTGCCTCTGATATAAGAGGTACATTTTTAATTTTTGTGCCTCTGAATATTTAGAGGCACACGGTGCCCTTGAAATTAAAAGGCACAATCTTTAAACAGTGCCTCTGATATAAGAGGTACATTTTTAACTTTTGTGCCTCTGAATATTAAGAGGCACACTCTGCTTTTGAAATTAAGAGGCACATTATGTGCCTTTGAAAGTCTATTTCGTGCCTCTTAGTAAAAGTGGCACTTTTTTTTATTCTTACATTTTTACTTTCCAGTAAAAATAACTGAAGTCAAACATTATTAAAATTTATACTGGGTGTCTTCCTTTATTAAACAATTTATTAATCATTATATAGTTTTAAAGGTATGGTTCCAACAACAAAAATGTTTCAAGGATTGTCCTCCATCAATGACTTTTTATGACAAAATAATTATTACATTTTAAAGTTTATACATCCTTTCCCGATATAAATTACATTTTGAAAAAAATTTTCCACCCTCTAATAATAATAAAAAAGGTTCCTTTTTCTGATAACAGAAATATTCAGTGCTAAATGATTACTTTGAATTTTCAGTGTTCCCTGGCTTTAAAAGCAAAATTTCCTGCACCAGAAAATGCTGAAAATTCAAAATAACCTAACTTTGTATGTTTTGTTCATAAACAGCGGAATATGCTCTGACGAAAATTTTTCTTGCTTCCATACTATTTTGAGTTTGAAATATTTAATATTCTTTCTAGCAATGTCAAATGATACTTTTCAAAGTTTATTTATGATTATTTTTCTAATTTTTAAAGTTTAATAATAGAAAAAAAATGGTTTGTGGTTGTTTTAATCTGAAAATATTAATATTCAAAAAATCAAAATCTTTTAAAAGTGACATTTGATAATGCTAGAAATAATGATATTGTTTATGTTTAGCTAAAAAAGAAATACAGAAATTTAAGCTCTGACACCAATTTAAAAAAAATAATAAATAATGAATGATCTTACTAGAAGTTATAAATCAAAATTTAGTTTGACACTTTGCAAATAAAAAACTATATCTTTTCCCCAAAAATAATCAAATTTTATTGCATTTTGTATTTTATAGTAATTTATAGAAATTAGAAATCTCCCAGGCAGTAGTTTACATTTTGTTTAAAAGGTTTCTTGTTTCCAATAAAGGGATAAAAAAATGGATATCTTTTTTCAATAATTTAATAAAAATATGCCAGAAATAACATTCTTAGCTGAAAATATGTTTTTTCAGCTAAATTTTTTTTTTTTTTTTTGTTAATTTTTTAGTTTGAACATGTGAGAAATGAAGAATAATATTTCAACATTAAACTATTCTTAAATATACATACTAAATTAAATATAATTATTTAATATTCTCGTAAAATAAAAAAAATGAGGCAAATACTACTTTTAATTTATAGTTCTAGACAGTTTATTTTGTTTTTCATCATTTTATTAAAGTAAAACACTTTTCAGAAGATACTACCAAAGTTAACATTTTAAATGAGTTTTAGCCACAATAAGATAATTGTAATGCAGTAAACAATTAACTTAGCAATAAATAATGTGCTACACTACAAAAAAAAAAAAAAAAAAAAAAAAAAAAAAAAAAAAAATTAAAAGCTGTTTGATTTAATATCTCTAAATATCATTCATGTTGATATAGAACTACTTTGTTCAATGGGGAACATAAAATTTTTTGAGAATAAATTTAAGCCAATGTTAAATAAAATAAACAAAATGGCATTGCTAATTAACTACTTAATACATAGAAATTAGACAAGAATAATACTTGGATTTAACACATAAGTAGGGAAAGTGGAAAAGTAAACCATAACAGATGATTTGGATAAAGCCAACAATATTTATTTGCTTAATTTGTGCTGGATGTTAAATAGTATTTTTTACATTCTTTGACTTTATCTTTTCTACCCTCCTCTCATGTTATTTAATCATTAAAAAACAATATTCTGAAACAAAAAAAGAACAGATAAACTTTAATTATTCTTGTTAATGCTGATGCCTAAGAACTTAAAAAAAAAAAATAAATAAAAATACAATATATATGAAAATAAAAATACAGGACACATAAATATACAAATATATTTTATTGTAAAATATACACTTCATTCATTAAATTAATTCTATGCTGTAAGAATATTTAAATTTAAACTGTAATATACAACATAATAATGAAACAGTTACACATTCTATAGCAGAATTGTCTTCTAAATATTTGGTCCGAAGAGTAGTTAGTTGCCATTTAAAAAATAAATTTGCAGGTTTCTTCCATTGAGGAACATATCCTAGAGAGAAATTGATAAGAAAAATAATTAAATACTTAATATTTGTTCATAAATAAATTCAAATACATATTTAAAAAAAATTGTATTTGCTACAATAAACTCTCGATTATCTGGTATCAGCAGATGGGCACATTGGATAATAAAAAAGCTTGATAGGGATGAGTTCTGTAAATATCCTTATCATGCCATCATCCTTCCGTTAAAAACACATTTTTGATACAAAAACTTATTTCTAGTCATGTTTTCTGACTTGTTTCATAAAAACAGTCGCTCATATAAAATCATGTACCCTGTATATGAATACAATATATATAGTTTTAAATTAAACAAATCCTTGATGTAAAAAGCCTACCTAAAAAACAATTTAAATTTATTTTATTGACCCATGATTAGAATTAAAATATATAATTACATACAAAAGTCAAGATTAAAAAATAATACAAATAATAATTAATTATTGATAAATGACTGCTTTTATATTTTAGCAGTCTTATTAAGAACACATGCAATATAGAAGGATCACAGATGATAGAAAACATCCATATCCATCACCAGGGTTGGTTTTTTGACATCAAAAAAGGGTTTGTGACATGACAAGGGTTTAAAACGTCAAAAACCCAGAGTCACAATCTGCTGCGGTGCACTAGAGTTTGTTCAGAAAACAAATTTTAATACTAGCTTCTATTGCCATACTTCATGTTGAAATTTAATTATATTATGGGTAATTAGCAATGTCTTAAAATATTTTTAATTAATAAAAATTAAGGTAAAAATAACAAATTCCAAATCCCAGAAATTTATCTCGAAATGGACATGCAGAAATATTTGCACAAAAATTATGTTTAAACATTTTGTTTATTTATTGTTATTATTATTTTAATATTTAATTTGTAAAAAATCTAAAGTTATTTAGAATGCATTTTGACATAGCTATATTTATAAGGAACAAGTTAAGTGTTATAAATGCAGGATTTTTAAAAGTGTCATACTTAATATATGTGTTAATTTTTTTTTTTTTTTTTTTTTTTTTTTTTTTTAATGCTTTACACATTATATACATAATATCTAGTAGGTTAATTTGAGTTTAAATACAATGCATGCTATGATTATTATGTATCTTTATAAACCATTTTTATATCAATTCCCCCCCCCCCCCCCCAAAGCAGACACACTAATAGTATCAAGAGTACAAATAATGTTTACTTTAAAGTAAGGTAAGAAAAATCAAAAAGCGAGGTAAATAATAGAAGTTCTCAGATTGCGAATGATTGATGAATGCTCAACCTGATTAAAAGAATTTTCTTCAAAAGTGTCTAAAGTTCAGAAAATGTTAATATTTATCCTTAAAAATGTCTAATCTTTAATATTATTTTAACTATACACTAAGTATGGTTATAAATAAATTTCTTAATAATATAATATCCCTGCAAATTTTGAATAACACATTAAAATTTATTAAATAAAGTTACAAAAGATAAGTTTTCCAAAGTCTAAGATTTTGTTTACTCTTCAAAATATGTTTCTTCAAAAATTTAAATTTATTTTTTCTACAACATATTTAGAAACATTTTCTTTATTAAAAGCAAATAAATTTTACTTATTAAATATAAATATAGATAGATACATACATATGTAAATAAATATAGATTTTTGGCCATGGTTAAAGCCATCAAAAACTGTTGCATGTCAAAAACTTACCAAGCCTGTCCAACACCACCTTAAATCTATTCACAATTTTAATAGAGAATTTATCTTAATAACTTTAGATAGTTGAAAAGCTACTGGATATAATTAGGTGTAAAACAATTAAAGTTAAAGAAATATGATTGAAATTACATCAACTAAGGGACATTAAAATCTCATTACATAACAATCAACCTTTTAAAAAAACATATTTAATAAATTAAATAAAATATATAACACTTAATATGATGTGTTTTGATTTTAGGTAGTAATTATATAATTTCTTTAATAAAGGAAAATATATTTGTTTTAGAAAATAAAAACTGAAAGGTTGACAGCTATTGTTACCTTGAGTTAAGTTTTTAAAGAAATATTTTCAAAAGATTTAGTTATTTATAAGAGCAGTTAGCATGTTTATTGTAAATATTTCCTTCCTTTTAAATCAATGTACTATTAAATTAAACCATCTGTTTGAAAATAAATTGAATTTATACTGAATAAGCACATTAAAAAAAGACTGTTTGATAAAGATAAGAAAAAATTCAAAAGGTAATTTCTACCACTTGTGTTTTTCCTGGTATATGTAACTTCTTGAGTGGTGCAATCAAAGCCCTGTTGTCGCATATGGCTGATTTTCTATTTAGGTATCGTGAATTTTCACCAATAAATTTTAGTAGTTATTTTTATTTTATACGATGATAGAAAATCCATAAATAAAATAAAATAGTTATTCATAATTTTCTGTTCTGAATTCAATATTTTTAAACAAAAAATCTGCCAGATGCTAAAGCAGTGGAGCACATTATTCTATGGTTACAACCTAACTTTAAAAAATCATGGCCATAGGTATGTATAAAACTTCTTTTAATTTCTCATGCTAATTTCAACAAAAATATCAGTAAAAGATTTATGATGTACAGATTTCGCTCAATTACAGCACTACCTAATCCTACAATATTACAGCACCCATTTAAACATACATTGAATGAGGAGAAAACATTGTAATAAATCAATAACCAACCTTCTCAAAAAATTAATATACATAAATAATGTAATATTGTGATGCAATTATGAATGGAAACTTTTCTGACAAAGTGAAAAGGTGCCCAGGAAAGAGTTAAATAAAAGATATTTGACTTAAATTTCCAAATTTTGCCTCTTGAGTTACCTGTACTGACAATAAGTTGACACATTTGACTCAAACCTAATAACCTTATTGGAAATAGTATCAGATCTGACATGTAAACAACTCGACAGAATATATCATAGATAATGGAACTTGATAAAAAAAGATGCTACTGGCAATAAAGTTATCACAATGAAATTTTTGTCGACTAGCTGTCAGTCTAGGTATGTCAAGATGTTGAAAATAATTGTACATGTCTTACATTCAACTATCAACCTAAATACTTTTTCCTGCAGATTGAAAAATTTTAATTTGTATATTTTTACCAATGAATTTAAAAAGAAAATTTAACAATGTAAAATGATATTGTTTCATATTTATTATTTTTATGAAATACATATTAGAGCTTGATATGAAATTTTAAAATGAGTTTACCTAATTTTCACGGATTTCCATTAATATAAACAGGTGAGCTAATTTAGTGAGTAACACTTGATAAACATGGAAAAATCAAGTTTAACTTTGCCTTACTATAGTTCTTTAGGTTATCCATAATAGCTTAATTACCACTAGGTGTAATTTTAAGTTTTGATTTATAACATATTGTAATGCAATTAAATGCTTTAAACTTGCAAGAGTAGCAATTTAGCTAAACGAAAACCTATCAATTGCACAGATTTTTGGAATACATCTTGAAGTAACATTGCTAAATTTTTGCAAATTTGATATTTCCACTGATTCGTGTTGGTGGTGTGTGTGTGTGTGTGTGGTGGGGGGAATTATAGTATGTTGTTTAAAGAAAAAAATATAATTCAGAAAGAAATTTCTTAATTTTCTTTAATGTTTTACTTCTCAAATTAAATTTTCTTTGACATTCTAAAATTACACACCATTTTGATGGAATAAGGGCACCTGTTCTGTGCTTAGTGCACCAATAGAAATTTTGTTCATACTAATCAAGGAATCATTAAAAAATATATATAAAAAATAAAAAATACTGTACAAAAAAAGTTATATCTAATAACATTGATTACATGAATTATAATTTATGTATATAATGTAACCATAATATCATGTTTATAATAAATTTGACATGTCTTGAGAAATTTTCCATTTTGAATGAATGTGTGTGAATGAGATGGTTATCTCATTATTTTTCTGGTATCTAAAATAATATTTAATAGTTACAAATTTTAAGATGTGAACACAGAGCCTAATATAGTTGAATTATGAATTCAGCAGCATGCAACAGCAACATGAAATTAACATTAGAACAGATATATTCAGCACTAAATGCAAATAAATTTTAATATACCATTGTTATTGCACCCCATGTAGCTCTGTTTAGTTGTATCAGTTTCCTTTACTCCAGGAATTTGTTAGACATTGAATATCCAGTCTCTCTTGAATTTTCTTCATGTCACCGATTAAAGAAGTAACTTGTCTGTCGACTTCCATATCCAGCTGAAAGTAATTAAGAGAGTTATTAAAAAGTGAATCATCTGTTTTCAGCATTAAAATCACATGCTTATGATCTATAAAACAACAGACATACAGTAAATTCTGTCCAAGACATATCTAGCCCATAGAAATTTTCTGCCATAGATGATATTCTGCTTCTGACAGAACTTACTGTATCAAAAATCATTCAGCATGACTTTAAATCCTTTCTGTGTCAGAAAAATTGCCATCTAACATAGTTTACTGTATGTAAACATAAATATAGTAGAGACATAAAATTCATTCCCCATTTGTAACTAAAGGTCAAAATCAACAGTCAGTAGGAAGCTGATCAATCAATTTTCAGAAATCCTGTCTTGGAACTTTCACATGTAATCTTTTCACATGTAATCTTTTGAGGTACCTAGACTGTGTTTTTGTGCTTTTTTGATGAAATTTACGTTTTTTATGATTTGTAGCAAAAATTCGTCATTTTGTCAAGGTATTTTGGTGAAATTGGTCGTTTTTCGGGGTCGATTGATGAAATTTGTCGTTTTTCTTGCGAGCTTTCGATGTAACTTGCCGTTTCATCAAATTTATCTTTATTTTGTGATTTTTTTTGCAAAATTGGTCGTTTTTTTCGCTATCTTTATGCAAATTTTACCCTTAATTGTGATGTTTTGATGAAATGTGCCTTTTTTCTCCCATTCTTTAAAAAAATTTCTTGTTTTGCACAATCTATTTACCAAAATTTGTGTTTTTTGAGGTACCTAGACTGTGTTTCTGTGATCTTTTGATGAAATTTGCATTTTTTATGATTTGTAGCAAAAATTCGTCATTTTGTCAAGGTATTTTGGTGAAATTGCTCGTTTTTCTGGGCCGATTGATGAAATTTGTCGTTTTCTTTGCGAGCTTTCGATATAACTTGCCGTTTCATCAAATTGATCTTTTTTTAATGATTTTTTTGAAAAATTGGTCATTTTTTTTGCTATCTTTATGCGAATTTTACCTTTAATTGTGATCTTTTGATGAAATGTGCCTTTTTTTCCCATTCTTTGTAGAAATTTCTGGTTTTGCACAATCTACCAAAATTTGTGTTTTTTTGAGGTACCTAGACTGTGTTTTTGTGGTCTTTTGATGAAATTAACATTTTTTATGATACCTGGACTGAATTTTTTCTTTTCTCGTTGTCTTTTGCTGAAATTTGTCGTCTTTTTTGCAAGCTTTTTATGTAACTTGCCATTTCATCAAATTTATCTTTTTTTTTGTGATTTTTTTGAAAAATTGGTCATTTTTTTTTTTTTGCTATCTTTATGCGAATTTTACCTTTAATTGTGATCTTTTGATGAAATGTGCCTTTTTTTCCCATTCTTTGAAGAAATTTCTGGTTTTGCACAATCTATTTACCAAAATTTGTGTTTTTTGAGGTACCTAGACTGTGTTTTTGTGCTCTTTTGATGAAATTTGCGTTTTTTATGATTTGTAGCAAAAATTCGACATTTTTTCAAGGTATTTTGGTGAAATCGGTTGCTTTTCGGGGCCTTTTGATGAAATTTGTCGTTTTTCTTGCGAGCTTTCGATGTAACTATCCGTTTTATAAAATTTATCTTTTTTTTGTGATTTTTTTTGAAAAATTGGTCATTTTTTTTTCTATTTTTATGCGAATTTTACCTTTAATTGTGATCTTTTGATGAAATGTGCCTTTTTTCCCCATTCTTTGAACAAATTTCTGGTTTTGCACAATCTATTTACCAAAATTTGTGTTTTTTTTGAGGTACCTAGACTGTGTTTTTGCAATCTTTTGATGAAATTCACGTTTTTTATGATACCTGGACCAAATTTTTTCTTTTCTTGTTGTCTTTTGCTGAAATTTGTCGTTTTTCTTGCAAGCTTTCGATGTAATTTGCCGTTTTATCAAATTTATCTTTATTTTGTGATTTTTTTTTGCAAAATTGGTCGTTTTTTTCGCTATCTTTATGCGAATTTTACCTTTAATTTTGATCTTTTGATGAAATGTGCCTTTTTTCTCCCATTCTTTGAATAAATTTCTTGTTTTGCGCAATCTATTTACCAAAATTTGTGTTTTTTGAGGTACCTAGACTGTGTTTTTGAGATCTTTTGATGAAATTTGCTTTTTTTATGATGTGTGGCAAAAATTCGTCATTTTGTCAAGGTATTTTGGTGAAATTGCTCGTTTTTCGGGGCCGATTGATGAAATTTGTCGTTTTCCTTGCGAGCTTTCGATGTAACTTGCCGTTTCATCAAATTTATCTTTTTTTTGTGATTTTTTTGAAAAATATGTCATTTTTTTTGCTATCTTTATGCGAATTTTACCTTTAATTGTGATCTTTTGATGAAATATGCCTTTTTTTCCCATTCTTTGAAGAAATTTCTGGTTTTGCACAATCTATTTACCAAAATTTGTGTTTTTTGAGGTACCTAGTCTGTGTTTTTGTGCTTTTTTGATGAAATTTGCATTTTTTATGATTTGTAGCAAAAATTCGACATTTTTTCAAGGTATTTTGGTGAAATCGGTTGCTTTTCGGGGCCTTTTGATGAAATTTGTAGTTTTTCTTGCGAGCTTTCGATGTAACTATCCGTTTTATAAAATTTATCTTTTTTTTGTGATTTTTTTGAAAAATTGGTCATTTTTTTGCTATTTTTATGCGAATTTTACCTTTAATTTTGATCTTTTGATGAAATGTGCCTTTTTTCTCCCATTCTTTGAATAAATTTCTTGTTTTGCACAATCTATTTTCCAAAATTTGTGTTTTTTGAGGTACCTAGACTGTGTTTTTGAGATCTTTTGATGAAATTTGCTTTTTTTATGATGTGTGGCAAAAATTCGTCATTTTGTCAAGGTATTTTGGTGAAATTGGTCGTCTTTTGGGGCCGATTGATGAAACTTGTCGTTTTTCTTCCGAGCTTTCGACGTAACTTGCCGTTTCATCAAATTTATCTTTTTTTTGTGATTTTTTTGAAAAATTGGTCATTTTTTTTACTATCTTTATCTGAATTTTACCTTTAATTGTGATCTTTTGATGAAATGTGCCTTTTTTCCCATCTTTTGAAGAAATTTCTTGTTTTGCACAATCTATTTACCAAAACTTAGGTTTTTTGAGGTACCTAGATTGTATTTTTGCGATCTTTTGATGAAATTCACATTTTTTATGATATGTGGACAAAATTCGTCATTTTCTCAAGGTCTTTTGGTGAAATTGGTCGTTTTTTGGGATATTTTGATGAAACTTGTCGTTTTTCTTAAGAGCTTTCGATGTAACTTGCCGTTTTATCAAATTTATCTTTTTTTTGTGATTTTTTTGAAAAATTGGTCATTTTTTTCTATATTTTTAAGCGAATTTTACATTTTAATTGTGAACTTTTGTTGAAATGTGCCTTTTTTCCCCATCTTTTGAAGAAATTTCTTGTTTTGCACAATCTATTTACCAAAATTTGTGTTTTTTGAGGTACCTGGACTGTGTTTTCACGATCTTTTGATGAAATTTGTGCTTGTTATGATATCTGGGCAAAATTCGTCGTTTTCTCAAGGTCTTTTGGTGAAATTGGTTGTTTTTCGTGGTCTTTTGATGAGATTCATCGTTTTTCTTGCGATCTTTCTATGTAATTTGCCATTTTATCCAATTTAAAGTTTTTTTGTGAGATTGGCTGTTTTTTTCGCTATTTTTTTTTGCAAAATTTGTCTTTTTTTCCACTATTTTTTTGCAAATTTTACCTTTAATTGCAATCTTTTGACAAAATGTGCCTTTTTCCCTCCTTTTGATCAAATATGTCATATCTCCTAATCTATTTACCCAAATTTGTGTGTTTTGAAGTACCTAGACTGTGTTTTTATGATCTTTTGCTGAAATTCGCATTTTTTATGATATGCAGACAGAATTCGTCGTTTTCTCAAGGTCTTTTGGTGAAATCTGTCGTTTTCTTGAGGTCTTTTGATGTAATTTGTCGGGTTTTTTTTTTTTCAATCTTGTGGTGTAATTTACCATTTTATCAAGTTTATCCTTTTTTTCATGATTTTTTTGCGAAATTTGTTGCTTTTTTCACTACCTCTCCCCCCCCCCTCAGAGCATTGAAATGTCTCCTCCTGAAATTTTTAGGATTTCAATGGTCAGAAAGTACGATGTCCCCCCCCCCCCCACAGTCACAGATGTTCCTCTTTGAGAAAAATGTTTGAATACAACACTGGTCGCAGTACTTTTACAAAAAAAAAAAAAAGCAGTACTTTTACAAAAAAAAAAAAAAAAAAAATACTATATATATAGCAGCGTTTTGTTACACACTGACCATTAGATTCATTTGTTGACATATGTGACCAGGCCCAGTAGCAGAAAGTTCTTTACGTGTCTGTGAAGAATACTTCAGCAACAAAAAATAATCTGCGTCAAAATATTTTTAGAACTGAACCGTTTATTAATCAAACAATTGTTTACCTATTAAAGTTTTTAAGCATTTTATAAATTTTAATAAATAATAATCTTAACTTTTTGTATTAAGTAATAAAGAGCTAAACATAATACGAATACAAAAATTTGATATAAAAGAATCTGCAAAAGAGAAAATCTGTCATGCCCGTCTCGAGCTGTCTACTACTGGTTGACGAGGTACTTAATAAATAATTAATACTTAGTTTTTCCATCTTTTGAAAGAATATAAAAATTTAAACAAAATAATTATATAATTTTTCTCAAAAAAATATTTGTCTATTATTATTATCATTACCAGTTTCAAATATAGCTTAGTATTTGTACTAATAAGAAAATGACATTAAGTACTAATTTCATCATAATCCCAGTAACAATTTTCTGTGCCAATTAGAAAAAAGGTAAAATTGATATGCAACCCAAGATTGAGCAAAGCTTATTATTAAAAGAAATTGCAATAACCAGTATAACCCAAAAAATAAGCAAAATTTGCATTTTGAAAGAAAATTACAATAAAGGTAGAAACAATGAAAATTTTAACAACTGTCTTTAAGCCCATATATTTGTTAAAAGTATTAGATTATTCTTCAGCATACATCAAACATATATTATATATCTAATGTTGCTACACACAAATGTGGCACTACTTTAAAATCTATTTTTAAAGATTTTAAACTTTGGTGTGTCTGCAGAGAAGGTTTGGGGGGGGGGGTGCTAAATTACCAAGTGATTATTTATTTACCAATATAAAAATAAGAATTTAAAGAGGGGGGAAAAATTCCAGACAAACTCCAAGAAAATAGAGTAATTTTTGCTTTCTACTCATTCCTAGAAACCTCCATTTTCCTTTTTTTCCAGGGGTTTTAAAGGAATGATAGACCATCTACTGTACACTTAGTTAAAATGTAAAATACAAAAATTTTCCATTCTCAATACAGTTAGACCAAATGAGGAAGGATAGGGGGGAGGGGGGGGGGAATGATCAATTGTCACTAAGTGAGATTCATGATAAACTTTTGGTGATCCTTTGAAAAAAACTGAATCTTGTATTTTACTATAATTAATATTTTTTTTTTTAAATCTAAGAAATTTTTATACCCATAAAGTTTTAGATGTTCAATTTTGAAATTTTACATTAGCAGGCTAGTATATTTACATTAATTGATATTATTACTAACTATGCTAATTAAAAAATAAATGCCTATGAAAAAGCAAACGAATATTTTAATTTAGTTTTCAATAACATTTAACAGAACAATTTCATCTGACACAGCAATTAAAATTATGTACAGTTTCAGCCTCAAATAAATAGTCATGCAATAACATCACCAAAATAAAAAAAATCATGAAGTTATAAACAAAAATGAACAAATATGCTAAAACTTTTTTCTTACTTAAATAATCTTCAATTACTTTATAATTACTTTTGTTACAATCAAAAAAGTTTTAAAGATTTTTGTTTTCATTAAATAAAATGCATTTTATGTTATAAAATGGAAATTCTCTGATTATTAAAAGAAAAATACGGATATGTATGTACAATAAAGTCATACTAGTCATCCGCAGGATTAAAACTTATGAATTTGGTGATTTGCAAGGTCTGCGGTTGGCGATTGCTAATCTAGATAAATAATTCTTATTACAATTTAAAAAAAAAATTTAGATTTTATGTATTTTGTTAAATTTTTGATTTGATCAAAGATTTTATGTATTTTGAGAAGGAGATGAAGCATATTTTCCTTTTTCTTGGAGGGATGAAGCAATTTACTTTCCTTTTTTAATTGGGGAGAAGGAGCAATATTGTCTAAACATTTTAAACAAGCAGCAGAAATATACTGAAATGCGAAAGATTATGTGCCTGAAATGTAGGCATAGTAGTCAGTGTTGAATTAAAGGGGTGACCCAAGGGGGACTCCCCCAAAGCATTGAAATGTCTCCCCCAGAAATTTTGTAATTTCAGTGGCCAAAAGTGCAATGCCCCTCCCCCTTCCCCCTGGAGTGACAGAAGTTTTTACTCAATAAAAGTGTTTGGATTCAACACTGTAGTACTTTTACAAATAAATAAATAAATAAAATAGCAATTTTTCACCAAACACTGACCATATTTTGAAAATATAAAGTTTTAAACAAAATAATTACATAATTTTTGTCACAAAATATTTGTTTATTATTATTATCCTCACCAGTTTGAAATACAGCTTAGTATAAGTTAGTACTAATTTTATCATAATCCCAGGAACAATTTTCTGTGCCAATCAGCAAAAAAGAAAAAAATGATATGCGACCCAAGAATGAGCAAAGCTTATTATCAAAAGAAATGGCAATAATCAGTATAACTCCATAAAATAAATAAAACTTGCATTCTGAAAGAAAATTACAATAAAGTTAGAAACAATGTAAATTTTAGCAATTATTTTTAAGCCCATAATTTTTTTTAACTATCAGATAATTCTTCAAGGTGTAAAATTAATCTGCAGCCGTGTTACACTGTTTATGCTATTTTGGGACTATAATTAACAAAAAATAAATCCACATATTTTATAATTTGTATCACTTGTCGATTTTGTCCAATAAAAACTAAGATACTACATTTTTTTTCTTTAAGTTTTAATTAGAAAAATGCAACATACAATTTTTTAGAAAACAAAATAGTAATCAAAATTGTAAGTTTTAAGCATCATAAAAAGTAGAAATACTCAAGAATGTTGTGAATTATAAATAAATATATAAATAAGGCCTTGGAACATTAATGTGGATTGAAGTATGAAAATATCTATGTATATATCTTCTCTGAAGATTTTCAGCGCAATAAAAATACATACATACAATCCATACACAGAGATGATAAGCAAACAAATGGTACGGTACAGCTGCCCTTTTTAAAAATTATTAAGATATAATAATCAGAAAAACGTATGACCAACTGCATAAAATTGCTCCCTTCCTAATCTTGAGTGTCCCCATGTATATGGAATACATTTTCTAAACACAATACATTGTTTTTTTGAGTATGTAATTTTTATATTATGTAAACAATCATACTAGAGAACAGAAATACAAGTGAAATGTACTTACTTATTCAAGACTCATCTTTCCTTCCAGTACGGGCGACTGGTGGGATGTATTGAGCTACAAAAACATTGACTTATTTCATTTTATTAAACTTAATTCCTATATTATAAAAACGATATAGCTGCGTACGACGCTGCATCATCAACAGCGTACGACGCCATGAAAATCCCGATCTACCGCCAAACACATCCAGATGCATGACGGTAAACTTTTCGTTGCGCATGCGTATTTGCCACCGTAGTACTTCTCGCTTTGACAGGCAATTTTGAGAGGTACAGAAATGGAACTCGGTGCCTCTAACAATTTTAAAGGCACAAATAGAACTTCGTGCCTCTGACAAATTTCACTTTCGTATCGGTGACTCTCATTTTGTCGTGGCTTAACGTTTTTCTGGAAAATCAGAGGCACTTTTTCTATGTGCCTCTCATATCAAAATAATAGAAGGCACGATATGCTTGTGCCTTTTATGTGAGGGGTACAGTTTTAAGAGTGTATATAAATATGCATATAGTAAATAACTCACAATAATGCATAATTTTTACTATTAACAGAAAAATTACACATAGACATTAAAAATGAATACGTATTTGATTTCTGATTGAAAGAAACTTGAAATTATTTACAAAAAAAAAAAAAAATCATTAAATGATACGTTCTTAGTAAACAAGTAATAACAGTTAGTAAATAACAGTTAAAGTATAACTAAAATAAAGAATTTTGCATTGATTTCATTATATTAAAATATATATACATAAACATAAATCTATATGCGTGTGGATATATGAGGATATGTCACAGAGAGATAAGTAAAAATAAAGGGCAACAGCTAAATTGAATATAGCAACTTAATGATGTATAAAGATAATCCAATCATAGTGGATTCACTGTCGAAGATAATGGCTAAAGTTATTACAGAAACGCTTACGAACAATTAGCAAATTTTCTGTGTAAGGTTTATGTAGTTGTTAATTTTTATTTAATACTAGCTGACCCGCCAGGCATTGTCCGTAATAGTAATGTTAAACGAACTTGAAATTTCTATGATTTTATCTTTAAATCAAAATATGTGTAAATACATTATATTAAATACGTGGCCTCTAACTATGTTAAAAATCGGTTGAAAAAAAAAAACTAATATTTAGCTGCAAAAATACAAAATGACTGCATTGGGAAACGCGGGAGGGAATATGTGTCCAACGCTTGTGTGCTGATATTAATTTTTAAAAATTATTGTTAAGTCACTTAACTAAATACTTTTTTTTTCACATAGATATTTCAAATAAAATATTTTGAAATAAAAACTAATTATATCACACTTAAATCCGATTATACCGCGAATGAAATCGATATTCGATGATTGGCTAAAAGATTAGTATATAGTATAGTAATTTCAGAGCCATTTTACAAAAATAAGTGTATATTTTTAACCAAACATGCGTAATGTTCATTCTGTGAGCAAAATCCTAACCGTAACCTAATTGTATCGTAATCATAACTTGTCTGTAACCTAGCTGTATTTTAACAGTAACCTAACTGTAACTTAAATATACCATAAATGTAACCAGGCCGTCATTTTATCATAACCTACCCATAATCTAATAGACGCTTTCAGTCGTGACGTCAGTTATGACGATTTGCTTGGATACTGACTCCAAACAAACGGTTGCTATGCTGTATTTTCTATTTTATTTGCATATTACAGCGACAATTTTCAGCTATATATAACAGACACATGTTTAATGCTTTATATGCAATGATACCATTTTCTACGATTTATATTTTATAAGAAATGAAGCATAGCAACCGTTTGTTTGGAGTCAGTATCCAAGGAAAATGTCTTGACTGACGTCACACTGAAAGCGTCTATTATAACCTAACTGCAACTTAACCTTAACCTAACTGTAACTTAACCGTGACCTAATTGTAACCTAACCGGAAATTAAATATAACTTAAGACTCACCGGAAAGTAATTGCTACCAAACTGTTACCTAACCATAACCAAGTTCTAACTTAACACTTACTATAAAAAAAAATATCTTAACCATCACGCTCTACAAAGTACTTTCCACTTTCCACCACTACGGGGCGCATTATGTTTTGTAGAATATCCAAATTTTAGCTTCGGACTGGATTCATGTCCATGGAGAATATTTTGTCTTCTTCGGATCCGGTTATGGTTGTTTGGAATATCTTTGTTGAGTTTAGATTCGGCTCTATTCAGATTTCGTGTTTTTTTGTTTTTTTTTTTTTCTTTCAAAATGGGATTTTTAGGTTCGGGTTAGGTTGTACTTCCATGGAAATTATTTTACCTAGTTCGAATGAGGTTATACTTCATTGGAATATTCTTGTCAGAGTCAGATTAGGTTTGGTTCCAATTTCGTGATTTTTTTAACGAATTTTTTGGTTCGGATTGGGTTTATGTCCATGGAAATTATATTGTCTTGTTCGGTTCTGATTATAGTTCTTTGGAATATTTTCGTCGTATTCAGATTTAGTTCGATTCAGATTTCGGGTATTTTTTCAAATTAATTTTTAAGGTTCTGGTCGCATTCGGGTAAATTATTATGTCTTGCTCGGATCCGGTTTTGGATCTTTGAAATATTTTTTTCGGGTTCAGATTTCGGGTTTTTTTAATGGAATTTTTAGGTTCAAGTTGGGATGTGCATCCACAGAAATTATTCTGTATTGTTTGAATAAGGATATGCTTTTCTGGAATATTTTTGTCAGGTTCAGATTTAGTTTAGTTCAGATTTCGCGATTTTTTCAAAGAAATGTTTTAGGCTCGGATTGGGTTCATGTTCATGAAAGTTTTTTGTCTTCATCGGATCCGGATATGGTTCTTTGAAATATTTTTGTCAGGTTTACATTTGGCTCGATTCAAATTTCATGTTTTTTTTCAAATTTTTCGGTTCGGATTGGGTTTATATACACGGAAATTATTTTCTCTTTTTCGACTCCGGTTACGGTTATTTCGATTACTTTGATCGGATTCAGATGTAGTTTGCATAAAATTTCAGGTTTTTTTTCAAATGGAATTTTTTAGGTTCGAGTCGGGTTTATGTTCACGGAAATTATTTTGCCTTGTTCTTATCGAGTTATAGTACTTTGGAATATTTTAATCGATTTCAGATTTCGTTCTGGTCCTTTATGGGTATTTTTCAAAGAAAATTTTTAGGTTCGGGTCGGGTTGCATATACACGAACATAATTTTTCTTTGTTCGGATTGGTTTATGCTTCATTTGAATATTTTTGTGCAGATTTGGTTCGGGTCAGATATCAAATCCATAGTTTTTTTCAAATGGAATTTTAGGTTCAGGTCGGGTTTATGCTCATGGAATTTCTGTCTTGCTTGGATCGGAGTATAATCTGTTTTTTTTTCTTTCGGTTTGGGATCGGGTTATGTGTTAATACGCCTAAACATTATGTTTTGCTACTATTCTTTTAGTGACTATTTTTGATACATAATTTGCTTTGCTATTTGATAATTTATTATTGTGTATGAATCGTCTGCGGATTCGAACAATTCTACGTCAAACAGCCATTTCAGTTTTGTTTTAAAAGCAAATTGAAGTCATAATAAATTTGAAATTATATAAAATGCATTTAATTTTAATCAATGATTTAAAAAACTGCTACCAAAGCCTCGTATATATATATATATATATATATATATATATATATATATATATATATATATATATATATATATATATATATATATATATATTTACTGCAACATAAATAATTACACATACATTCTAATGCACGACGTACCAACGATCTGGTGTACACAACAGCTATGCTCAAAAATCTTAAGTTAAACTTTCATTTTGCCAGTCTATGAATTTTAAAGATCTTTGGAAAAAAACAGTTACTTTTAAAATGTCAAAATCTCAAATTGGTTTCTTTAATTCTGATTGAACTTTCTTAATTACTTCTGCGAAAATCTTACACAACCAACCAACCGTAAAGAAACGAAAGGGAAAAATTGGGAAAAAGATAATTTTTTATTAGAGTGACCTCTCGATTTTAATTAATTATTCAGTTAATAATTTGAATTTCGAAATTCCGAAGCTGAGGTACACCAGGAGAGATTTGGGGTTACTCTCAAAAAAATTTTGAGCCTCGTACATTCTGCAGATTTTGCGAGCCATAGCAGACACACAGACACACACACAGACGGAGCGTTTTGTTCTTTTATTAGTATAGACTAACTGACCCGCCCGGCGTTGCCCGGTTCCGTATTAACAATATTAAACGAACTTGAAATTTGTATGATTTTATCTTTAACTCGAAACATGCAGAAATGCATTGTCTGAAATACGTGGCCACTGACTGTGTGAAAAATCGGTTTAAAAAACTACTAATATTAAGTTCTAAAAATACTCAAAATGAGCAATGAGAAACGCGGGAGGGAATATGTATCCAACGATTGCGTGATTTTAGTGTTAAAGTGTTGATATTTACCCGTAAAAATCACTGTTAAGTCACGCAACTAATTTATTTTTTCACTTAGAAATCCCAAGTGAAATATTTTGGATTTCAAACTAATTATATCACTCTTAAATCCGAATACCATGAATGAAATCGATACTCGATGGTAGCTAAAAGGTTGGTATATAGTATTATAATTTCAGAGCCATTTAACAAAAGTAAGTGTTATTTTTAATCAAATCATGCGTAATGTGTCATGCGTATGTGGATAAATTCCTAACCGTAAACTTTTGTACAGTAACCATAACCTGCCTGTAACCTGACTGCGACTTAACAGTACCCTACTGTATATTAAATATAACATAAATGTAACCTAGCCTTCACTTTATTGTAACCTATCCTTATTCTAACCGTAACATAAATGCAATTTAACTTTAACCTAACTTAACCGTGACCTAACTGTAAATTAAACATAAACGTGAAATTAAACATAATCAAAGACTTACCGTAATGTAATTGAAACTTAAATGTTATCTAACCATATATTGGGTTCATGTCCATGGAAATTATTTTGTCTTGTTTGGATCTGCTTATGATTCATTAGAATATTTTCGTTGGGTTCAGGTTTCGTTCGATTCAGATTTTAGGTATTTTTTGAAATTGAATTTTAATGTTCGGGTCGGATTCATGTCTATGGAATTTATTTTGCCTTGCTCGGATCCAGTTGTGGTTGTCTGGAATATTTTTGCCGGGAACAGATTTGATTCAATTCAGATTTCGGCTTTTTCTTCAAACGGAGTTTTTGGGTTCGGTTTTCTTGCGTGTTCACGGAAATTATTCTGCCTTGTTCAAATAAGAACATGCTTCACTGGAATATTTTTTTTCAAGTTCAGGTTTGGTTCAGTTCAGACTTCGCGATTTTTTCAAAGAATTTTTTAAGTTTCAGATTCGGTTCATGTGCATGGAAATTTTTTGTCTTATTCGGATCCGGTTACGGTTCTTTGGAATATTTTTTATCAGATTCAGATTTGCTTCGTTTCAAATTTCAGGTATATTTTCAAATAGAATTTTTAGGTTCGGATCTCGTTCATCTCCACGGAAACTATTTTGTCATTCTCAAATCTAGTTATGATTCTTACGAATATTTTGGTCGGATTCAGATGTGGTTTGGGTCAAATTTCAGGTTTTTTTTCAATTGGAATTTTTTAGGATCGAGTTGGGTTTATGTCCATGGAAATTATTTCGTCTTGGTTGGATTGGGTTATAGTTATTTTGAATATTTTTGTCGGGTTCAGATTTGGTTCAATTCAGATTTCGGGTTTTTCTTCAAATATAACTGTTGGATTCGGGTCTTCTTACGTGTTCACGGAAATTATTCTGTCTTGTTCGAATAAGGACATGCTTCACTGGAAAAGTTTTGCCAAGTTAATATTTTGTTCAGTTCAGATTTTGCGATTTTTTCAAAGAAATTTTTGGGGTTCAGATTGGGTTCATGTCCATGGAAATATTTTGTCTTGTTTTGATCCTGTCGAGTTTCTTTGGTTCGATTCAAATTTTAGGTATTTTTTCGAATGGAAGTTTTAGGGTCGTATCGGGTTCTTGTCCACGGAAATTATTTTGCCTTACTCGAATCCAGTTATGGTTCTTTCGAATATTTTGGTCAGTTTTAGATGTGGTCTGGGTCAATGTTCAGAATTTTTCAAATGGAATTTTTTAGGTTTGAATCGGGTTTATCACCACGGAAAGTATTTTCTCTTTCTGAGATCTGGTTATAGTTCTCTGGAATATTTTTATCGGTTTCAGATTTCGTTCGGGTCATATTTCGGGTATTTTTTAAAGAAAATATACAGGATCGGGTGAGGTTTCATGCACACGAAAATTATTTTTCCTTTTTTGGATCGGGTTATGCTTCATTTGAGCATTTTTGCGGGATTCAGATTTTGTTCGGGTCAGTTTTCAAATCCATACTTTTTTTAAAGAGAATTTTTAGGTTCGTGTCGTGTTTTTACTCACGGAAATTTTTTCTATCACGGATCGGAGTGTAATCTGTTTTTTTATCTGGTTGGGATCGTGTTATGTTTAAATTAGTCTGAACATGAAGGTTATAATCAAATTTACTACTATTCTTTTTATGGCTATTTCTGATAAATAATTTACTTTGCGATTTGATAATTTATTATGTTGTATGAATCGTTTACGGATTCAAACAATTGTACCCCAAGCGGCTATTTTTTTAAATAAAGCCATATTCCGATATTGAATTCAATAGAACACATTTAAATTTAATCAATGATTAAAAAAAACTCCTAGAAAAGTGTTGTGCAATTTTTTTACTGCAACACAGCTAATGACTCATACATTCTAATGTTCGAAATGCCAAAAATCTGCGTACAACCATACAGTAAAAAGAAATTAATAGAGTGGCAATATAATGTCTTGGGGTGACGCCAAAAATGTACTCTAAAATCCACTACATTAAGTCCAAATAAGCACTAACAAAACCATGTGGTTTGACACTCCGATCAATTCAAACTGGTTTAAACCCGTATTTCTTTGTTTTTGTTTTTTACCTTCTACATAAACTGTTATTGAATAGATGACTAAAATTTCTTTAAAAAAATAACGTTTTGTGCTATTAGTGGCTGTAATACACGATCGGAATGCATAAAAGATACAAATAGCTCAATCATAGGCAAGATTATTTTAAGAATTATTTGAATATTTGGTACTTCTAGGTTATCCCGTCGACCAACTTCGCCAAATTATACATAAAACTAATAGCCAAATTATACATGTTGACATAATTTTTATTTTAAATAACGAAAAAACAAATAATTAAAATAATATTAATAAAAATAGTAGTAAAAAGTCGAAATAAAAATCACTAATGACATTTTAAACACTTGAATCGCATTTAATGTCATTGAATGTGACATTCACGATCATCCATTATTGGCATGTAATCTTATAGTTTGGCGATAATTTTTTGGTCGACGTGATAACCTAGAAGTAAGAATTATTTTTATCATTTGACTTTGAAATATGAATATAAAAGCATCATTTAAGATTTTTCTTTTTAAAGTTCTTTCGTTAATGTCTTAAAATCGTCTGCACTCTGAAATCTAGATTTTAGATTAATATTTGTTATTTAAGTTTTCATGCATGATTTTAAAAGAATGTTTTCATCAATATATTTTATATATTGACATGGAATTATTAATATTTTTTCAAATCATAAACATTTTTCATCTAACAAGGAAGGTCTCCATACTGGGCGTACTCAAAATTTCATGAAAAAAATACTAATTAAAGTGCTCATGTGTGTAATAAAGAATCAGTCAAAATTAGCGTCGGAATCACTGAAGAAAATATGTAAAAAAATAAAATATTTTCGAATAATTGACGTGAAAAGACGAAAGAGTCACTCGATTTGGCGAGATGCCCTTTTCCTCGCCAAAAGCAAACGATTATAATGAAACTCAAAACTGTTAGATACTTAGAATGCGTGTAAATGGCGTTAAATGAATTTAAACTTAATCAATCAGAGACTTTAATATATTATATACATATACCTACATATTGTATTACATATATATATATATTACTTGTTGAAGTAATTATTTAATTAATCACTGGAAACAAATGTTTTCATAGATGACAAAAAAAAAAAAAAAAAAACATATTGAGAAAAATTATCTTCATACATTTAAGTGTATTCAAAAATTAAAGTCAGACGTTTCCATAGCAACAAAATCTAATCGACAATGCTCAATTGGATTTTGAGCAAATTTAATTAATTTAAATTATAAATTTCGTTTTAAATCTCAAATTTTGATGATTAAATTTGAATATAAGTACATATAAATATCTATATAACAAAATTATACTTAAAACAAACTAAAAAATACAAAACTAAAGTTAACATGAAACTTTTTTTTTCTTGAAATGTATTTGACATAAAGTATTTTTCGAAATTACATTCCATCGCCAACCGACGATAAATCGCCAAATAACCAAATTTTCATTATTTTTTTACGGATACTGAATGGAGGTTCCGCCGAATTTTTTTTATTTTTTATAAACGTATATATCCACACAAAAAGAACATTCTCTAATTTTTTCAGTTTTTTCGGGGTATGCCCGTATAGAGCCTTCCTTGTAAGTTCCCATATAGCACAAAAGCTCCTCAATACCTCCCCAGGAGCTCCAAGTCATCCCATATTCCTCCTAATACTAAAATGACAAGATCAGGACGTCCCGGGGAAGAGTCTTTTACGGTGTCCTCAGGAGTAAGCTCCCAGAAGTGTCCCACGGAGCAACTTCCCAGGGACGCTACTCCTGAGGAAGTACCTGGGAAGTCATTCCTGGGGAAGTACCCGGTTAATGTTTCCTGGGGAAGTGCCGGCATATATGCTAAACCCACGCTGTAGAACATCCACGAGGTTGGACGCGAAAGCTTATTGGTTAATGAAATCACATGTCCACAGTCTTTTGGCAGAGTTTTTGGCGAAATATTTTCCGCTTTCGATTATAGCCAAATTCCTCGTGCAGGGGCAGCTTGTTTATTATTATCGTCTCTCGTTGTCATGTCGTGTGTTTCGTGTAGAATTTTTACTTCTATTATGGCTATTCTTCTACGTAATGATTTTAATTATAAGATTGTAAAAAAGGACAGCGATGAGTATATTTTTCGAATTGAAAAGATTGCAGAAATAGAACAAGTTTATGTGAGTATGAATTATTATAAATAAGTGTATTTTTCATTTCAACAAAAATGGTACTAATTATGTCCGATACTTTGTTATTTTTTTAACAAAAGTTCACAACTGCTACTAGCTAATTGTATTATTTTATTTATTCTTTATTTAATTCTTTATAATCTTGTATTTATCGTTTTGTTGTA
Organism: Maratus speculifer; assembly: GCA_964019185.1. NCBI lineage: Eukaryota > Metazoa > Arthropoda > Arachnida > Araneae > Salticidae > Maratus > Maratus speculifer. The sequence continues at coordinate 254,264,696 of OZ025295.1, read as the reverse complement.
GAACAACTGAATTTTTAAAATATTTTTTCTTTGAAGCAGAACGTGTAAATCTTAATGTCCCAGCTTCAATTTGAGAGAAAAAAAAGTTTTTAAGAAACCGTTTTTCTAAAATATATAACTAATTCATGTTAGTCAGTGTCCACTATTTTGTGCAAGGTTTTTCTTAAAATCGCTTAGTAAATTGGAATTTATGAACTATTTCTTCAGATTAGTAGTTTTTTATTTATTACTTTTTGCTTAAAGTTATAGAGGAATTTTTAAGATTTAGTTGTCTATTCTATTGTGCTGCATGTGTAACATAGTAGAGAGAATTGTAATAGAATGGGTATTTGAATGAAGACATAGTTTTAATTAAAAAAAAAAAGTATATAAATTTTGGTCAATAAATTCTCTGAATTATTTTATAAATTGTATAATGTTGCACGTAACAGAACAGAAGATGGGCCTTTGCTCATTTGAACTTGTTCTAAAAACAATAAAAATTTAATGTACTGTTAAAATAGTTCACTTTATCACAGGTGAACCTTGCATTTGGTACAAACAGATAATGAATTTTTATTTATTTGATAAATACATATTGAGATATTTCATGTGGAGAACATGGAACTTTTTTTTAAACCATGGGAAAAAAGAAATTTTTCTTTTAGGCATGTTGTGGTTCACGATGACAACCAAGAAGAATAGGGAATTAAAGGAATGATTTTTAAAGCAATAAAATTAATTATGAAAGCTCATGATTGAGTTTTATAATAATTTAAATCGGATTTTAAAAATCTCATCTGAATCATAATTCAAAATGAAAGGTGGTTGTTTATATTAGAATTTTTCACATTCCAAAGGTGTATTTAAAGAAATCTTTATTTAATTTTGTAAACAGTTTAATTGAAAATTTACACAAAAGTAAAATGCTGTTTATTTTTCTTGAATAACTGTTATAAATTTATTCTGTTTTACACCTCTGTTACAAAAGGGTTTTTTCTCAATTTGAAAGAAAGAAAGCAAAACATTTTCAATTGAAATTTTAATTTAGTGCTATGAAATGTATATATAGAATATTATGAGTCTGTTTTTAAATAGTTTTAATTGGTGTGAAAGTCTACTTTCTACACTCAGTATTATGAAAATATCAATAAAAATATGAAAAATATCAATATAAGGTAAATTAACATTTTGCCGAAAATTTTGTATTATGTTTATTCAGTTTCCCCCAGAGGGTTTCAGTTTGGGGGGGGGGTGCTCAGCCCCTCTTGCCCCTCATTAAAAAAAATACCCTTGCTCAGAGTTTCCCCCAGGTTTAAAAAAAGGCTGGGTGCTACTGATCTGAAAAAGGCACTTTTTAAATTATTCGGGGCACTTTTTACATTTTTCAGGGCACTTTTTATATTTTTATAGGCACTTCTATAGAGTTGAATCTAGAATCTAGCAGTTCAAAAAGTCGTGAAAAAACAGAAATTTCATAAAAAAAATTGAAAAAAAGAAAGAAAAGGTAAATTTTGTTAAAAGATCGCGAAAGAACGGCAAATATTGTTAAAACATCACGAAAAAATGGCTAATTTTGTTAAAAGATCGCAAAAAAGCACATTTTGTTAAAAGATCGCCAATAACGGTATATTTTGCTAAAAAATCATGAAAAAATGTCAAATTTCATGAAAAAATCACAAAAGAACAGCCAATTTTGTTTAAAGATCGCAAAAACAGCACATTTTATTAAAAGATTGCAAATAATGGTATATTTTGTTAAAACATCAATGAAAAAATGTCAATTTTCGTGAAAAAATGTCAATTTTTGTGAAAAAATCGCGAAAAACAGCAAATTTTATTAAAAGATCGCAAAGACAGCAGTTTGTGTTAAAAGATCGCAAAAACTGGCATGTTTTGCTAAAAAATCGCGAAAAAACGACAAATCTTGTGAAAATATCTCGAAAAAACGGAACTTTTCACAGAATTTTCCGTTTTATTGCGAATTTTGGACGAAATTTGCCTTTTTTTCGCAAATCTTTTGACGAAATCTGTCGTTTTATCGCTATTTTTTGACAAAAGTTGTCGTTTTTTGTGACTCATTTGACAAAATTTTCCATTTTATCGCATTTTTTGGAAAAAATTTGTCGTTTTTCCATAATTTTTTGAGGAATTTTTTCTGCCGTTTTGTGAAATTTTGTCATGAAGTTAGCCATTTTTTTGCAAATTATTGGCCGGAAATTAGTCGTTATTTTGACGATTTTTGACGAAATTAACCGTCTCACGTGACGCGTATGAGGCTATTTTTTGCATAATTTACGCGCTATAGCTCGCTCAGTTTATCGCTGGGGGGGCTGCGTTATTTCAAATGTGGGGCAAGAAGGGCACTATTTTTTTTAATGAATGACAAAGGGGTGCTAGTTTTTGGATGAGAGGCAAGAGGGGCGCTAGTTTTTAAACTAAAGAGCATGAGGGGCGGAGCGTCCCCCTGAAACCCTCTGGGGGAAACTCTTTTGAAATAATGCAGCCTACTGCTGTTGGTTACATACTAAACGTGCACCTGTTAGTTATCTTCTCATTCGTATACTTAAGATAGTCATAAGATACTCGAAGCTTGCATCGCGGTAGACAAGTCTTGTGGGTCAAGGTCACAATAAATAAATTCCTGGTCGATGGTATGTCTTCAGATCCAAAAAGAATACACACAAATAAAATAATATTGGATAAAAAAGAGGAAAGATATAAGAAAAATAATTTTGTTTTTCTAACCAGGGTTGATTTTGTTCCAAAATTTCTAGATTCAGGACATTTGGTTCCAAAAATTAAAAGTAAGTCATCAATTAAAAGATTCAGGCATAAAGAATTATCACGAATTTCAACAAATGGTCATCGAAAATGATCGTCAATTGTCTGCAGAAAGAAAAAAAAAACAGAAATTTCTTTAAAGTAGGGGTGCATAAACTTTTCAAGAGAAGGGCCACTTACAAATATGTCTGGGTGGTCGAGGGCCACATCAATAACATGGAGGGAATTTGATTTCAAAGGTGATCTGTGACCTATAATCGGATAAAATTTATATTTTCAGAGAGAGGTGGAGCGATATCCCTTTAGGTTCGCTTAACCAGTCAAAATATCCAATTCAGTTGGTAAGGATATATCAGAGTTTCCCCCAGGTTTAAAAAGGAGCAGGGCACCACCGTTCTTAAAAGGGCACTTTTTACATTCTTCAGGGCACTTTTATAGTGTTGAATCTAGAAAAATCGTCGAAAAGCAAATTTCGTCAAAGAATCGAGAAAAATAATCCAAAAATTTCGTCATAAAATTGAAAAAAAAAGACGAATATTGTAAAAAACAGCAAATATTGTTAAAAGATCGTGAAAAAACGGGCAATTTTGTTAAAAGATCGCAAAAAATAGCAGATTTTGCTAAAAGAATCGCGAAAAAAGACAAATTTCGTGAAAAGATAACGAAAAAACGACAAATTTTATTAGAAGATCACGAAAAGTGGCAAATTTCTTCAAAAGATAGCGAAAAACCGCTAATGTTGTCACGTTTAAACACGAAAAAACGTAAATTCCCTTTTTTGAGCCCTTTTGACGAAATTTGCATTTTTTCGTGATCATTTGACGAAATCTGCCATTTTGTCGAGATATTTTGACAAATTTTGCATTTTTTCGCGAATTTTTAACAATATTAGCCATTTTTCGCAAATCTTATGGCAGAATTTTACGTTTTATTGCAATTTTCAGACGAAATTTGCCGTTTTCTTGCAAATCTTTTAACAAAATCAGCCGTTTTATCACGATTTTTGGACAAAATTTGTCGTCTATTTACTATCTTTTGAGGAAATCTGTCGTTTTTATGGGTTTTTATGACGAAATTAGCCATTTTTCCGTGAATTTTGCCAGAAATTAATCGTTATTTCGCGATTTTTTTTTTTTACTTTTTTCCACAACTTTTTGACGAAATTACACGTTTTGTGGGACGCGTAAAAGCTAATTTTTTTTCTTTCAATCACAGATTTTTTATGCGTTATTGTGCGCTCGCATCATTGCTGAAGGGCTGCGTTTTTTCAAATGTGGGGCAAGGGCGCTATTTTTTTTTTAATGAGCAGCAAGAGGGGCACTAGTTTTTGGATGAGGGGCAAGAGAGGCGCTAGTTTTTAAACTAAAGGGCAGGGAGGGCGGAGCGCCCTCCTGAAACCCTCTAGGGGAAACTCTGGATATATCAGCAGCTTTTACATTTATATGTATAAGAGATATAGCAAGGGTTATTCTCAAGATATAATAATATTCTGTGACTTTATTCAGGAAAGTAAAATTTATTTTATTAAAATGTTAAAAAACAAAGACAAATTACTGGTGCGGAAAAAAATGAACTTTGTGAACGAAGGAAAGAAATGGAGTCGATCAACAAAATTTTTCATCAAAATTTGCCAACAAAATTTGCAGTTTTTCATATCTGAAAATTTCAATCCAAATTTCGGCTTTCTATTAAAGTGATCGACAAAATTCTCAGTTTTTAAGAAACTCATCGAGGAAAATCGATCTTTCCGTGCCTGATCAACAAAATTTGTGATTCTTCCGAAACTGGTCGAGAAAATTTGTGGTTTTTATGAAACCGATTGACAAAATTCACAAATTTTACAAAGCCGATCGACGAAATTCGTGATTTTTATGAAGTCGATCGTCGAAATTTGAGATTTTTGCAAAGCTGATCGGCGAAATTATTGATTTTTACGAAGCCAATCGACAAAATTCGCGATTTTTACAAAACCGATCGATGAAATTTGCAATTTTTACAATGTCGATCGACGAAACTCGAGATTTTTACAAAGCTGATCAGCGAAATTTGCAATTTTTCTGCAAATGATTGACAAAATTATAGATTTTTGCAAAACCAATCGCCGAAATTCGCGGTTTTTACGAAGCCGATAGGCAAAATTCATGATTTTTACAAAGTCGAACAGCAAAATTCATGATTTTTAAGAAGCCCTTCGAGAAAATTCCCAATTTTTCTGCGCCTGATCAATAAAATTCCCAATTTTTCTGCGCTTGATCATCAAGATTAGCGATTTTTACAAAGCTGATCGATAAAATTCGCGATTTTTATTTAGCTGATTAATGAAATTTGCGCATTTTTTTCTCACATGATTGGTAAAATTCTCGATTTTTCGAGGATGATCAACGAAATTTTCTTACGAAGACGAAGGACAAAATTCATTTTCTTTTACGAAGCCGATCGACAAAATTTGCGATTTTTACAAAACTGATTGGCATAATTTGCGATTTTTCTTCGCATGATCGACGAAATTTGCAATTTTTTACCAAGCCGATTGATAAAATTTGTGACAAAATTTGCGATTTTTACAAAGTTGATCGACGGAATTTGCAATTTTTCCTCGCATGATTGATAAAATTCATGATTCTTCCATACCACATCGAAGGTTTTTGCTATTTTTACAAATTTTATTGTCGAAATTCATGATTTTTATAAAGCCGATTGACAAAATTAGCGATTTCTACGAAACTGATGAAAAAATTTGCGATTTTTGAAAAGCCGATCGATGAAATTTGCAATTTTTCTTCACTTGATCAACAAAATTCCTGATTTTTCCTCACCGGATAGATGAAATTCGTGATTTTATTTGAGCCTGATAGACGAAATTTGTAATTTTTCCGTGTGAAATCGGCAAAATCCGCGATATCTCCATGTCCGATCAACGAGACTTGCGATTTTTCCATTTTTAGCTGACGAAATCTGCATTTTTCCCGCGCCCAATCAACAAAATTCGTGATTTTTAAATAGTTATGGATGAAATCTGCATTTTTTTACATGGCAAGATGAAATTCGCGATTTGTTTTTCTTGATACATTTCCAAAACTATCGATTGTTTCACAGCCGATCAACGAAATTTTCGATTTTCCGCACATCATTGCAAAATCCGGATTTTCCCATTTCTTATCAACGAACTTTGCAATTTTTTTCGTTCTCTATCAACGAAATTCGCATTTTTTTCACGTCATGAACCGAAAAAACATGCAATTTTGTATAGTGACCGATCTACGATTCTTAAGTGACTAACGAAATTAATTTTTCCGCCGTAAATTAATGAAATTTACGATATTTTTCGATGGCTTTTGAACAAAAATTGCAATTTTATCTCATTGTAAATTGACGAAGTTCGCAAGCCACACGTTAACCCATCGCGGGCCACAGGTTGTGCATCCCTACTTTAAAGTATTGCGGGGGAAAAGCATATTATGTTAAAATATTGCAGCCAAAGGCGTATTTAGTTTAAGTATCGCAGGGAAAAGCGTATTTCGTCAAAAAAATGCAGGAAAAGACAGATTTCAATTTTTTTTTTTAAAATCTGGAAGAAAAGCTTACGAATCACAGCAAAAATGATGATTTCAACAAAGGATCGCAGGAAAAAAAATTTCATCAAAATGTAGTAGACAAAAGCATAAATTTTCTCGAAGTACCGAGGGAAAATGCTAAAGTACAACAGACAAAAAGCGTCAATTTTATCAAAGAGCCATGGAAGAAAGTTTTTTGCAATCTTTTGGTGAAATTTGCTGTTTTTTCACAAAATTTCAGTTTTTTTTTTTTTTTTTTTTTTTTTTTCCCGGGGTTTTTTGTCTAAATTCACTTTTCTGTTTTTCCTCGGTAGAGATTTGGGAAATCTGAAGTATATCAATATTTTGATTGTAATCTTTCCGTAATTTTTTATTATTATTATTATTAGTTTTCTGATTGGTCCATGCTTAATGTCTAGAAATGGAATACTTCTGTTGCCATGATGACAAAAAAGTATTAAACCAAAAAAATTAATAATTCAAAAACAAATATACAGTTTTCAAACAAGTTGCATTTAAAAGTAATTTTTTTTTCTTTCCATGATTTTTGAACGAAATTCGCATCTTTTCATGACCCTCTGACAAAATTCGCGTTTTTACAGGAATCCTATGATGAAATTGGAGATTTTTTTTTCAATAATTTACAAAATTGGCAATTTTTTTAAAAAAATTTATTTTATCATTTGTCAATTTTTCAGAGTTATAACAGACTTTTTTTAATTTTCGGAAATGACTGCCTCAATTTTTCAGGTTATAGCAGAAATGGCAAGGGAGAGGGCAATTCCACTACTGGCAAGAACTATGTGCTTTTCTTTCGTAACATGTTTGAAAAAATTTTAAATTTTTTATTTATTTATTTTTTTACATTTATTTATTTTTTTGGCAAAATTTGCCGATTTTTCACAATGTTTTGAGAAAACGTGCCTTTTTCTTGTTCAATCGTTTGATGAAATTTTTGGAGTTTTTGACAAAATTTTCATTTTTTTTGTGATTTTTTTAATAGATTCTTTCGTGCCCAATTAGATTTTTGCACAAGTGTTTGACAAATTTAAAGATTACCCTCCATTATCAAATAGCAATTTTTTCCTGTGATAAATTGCATATTTTGTAATTTTTCTCTTTCCACTAGAAGAAAGTGGTGTTGGTGTTATTTATGACAGCCGTTATCTGCACTAGGGATATAGGCCCGAGGAGGAATGTCCTCCGTGGGGGGAAGGGGTCTTTCTAAGGGATCCCAACCTGTAATTATGCAAGGTTGACCTAAGTTCAAAGAAAACCATGGAAAACTGTGAACAGTTAGTTCGATGTGCATGACTGGGATTAAACTCAGCACCTCCCATCTACCAGCTTCGGGAGCGTAACCTCTCCGTCACTGATGGAGCGCTACTAGAAAAAGAAATGAATCAAACGGCATCAAAGGGGCAATAAGATTCTAGGGTACTACTTGGTTATCCAGTCAACCAATTTCGCTAAATTATACAAATGGCAAACTAATAGCCAAAATATACATATTAACATAATTTTTATTTTAAATAACGAAAAAACGATAAATAGTAGAATATTAATACAAATAAAAAGTCAAAATAAAAATCATTTAATGATGTTTAAAATGCGTGTATTTTTTCATATCATCCCAGGAGCAGAATCGGCGCAACACTGCGATGCACGTCGCAGACTCTTGGGAAGGTCTGCAGACTATTTTTCAACTGTTAAAGATTTAAAAAAATTTGGTCCTAAATCCAAAGATTTGGACATAAAATGTATCACAAATTTCGACAAGTAGTCTTTGAAAAAAAAAAAATCAATTTCATCATAGATTTTTTAAAAAAAATCGAATGAATTTTTATGGTACTACTTGGTTATTCCATCGACCAAATTACTCTCGCCAAATTCTAAGATTAAGTACCAATAATGGTGATCGCAAATGCCGCTTTACTTGACATTAAACATGGTATATGTGTTTATGTCATCAAGTGATTTTTAATTTGACTTTTTATTTGTATTTTTATAAATGTTCTACTAAAGTAGTTTTGTTATTTAAAAAATTTTTTGCCAGTTTGACTATTAGTTTGGAGGTTTGTATAATTTGGCAAAATTGGTCAACGGGATAACCAAGTTGTACCATTTTTACTTACTATGTAAAACTAACAATTTATTTTGTTTAATTTTTAGGGATGGCTTGAGAAATTCAACTTTTTAAACAAAACTACATGGAGAGTTGCAGTGGCGTAGCTAGCGGGGGGCGGAGGGGGCGGTCCGCCCCGGGTGTCACCCTTTAAGGGGTGACACCCAATCTTTATTTGCAAGTACATATATACAGTCGAGTCTCTATATAACGAAATCCACCGTTCCAGTAAAACATTCGTTATATAGAGAAATTCGATGCATAGAGAATGATGTTAAAAAACGTATTTAATGTGTAAAATTTGAACAAATATTATTTTTGATCTTTTGAATTAAGAATGTTAGAAATGTTAGAAATGTTTAAAAGCAAATATACACCTAACATTTTATTTCTTAATTATTTAAGCTGTTTCAAAAAAGAGAGCAGACATTTATTTGAAAGCTTAATGAAAATCAAATAAGGAAGACTCTCATTAATTTCAAACGAAGAAATCTGTAATTTTTTTGTTGTTTTGATTTTAAAATTGTTACACTCTCAAAAAATGCTCAAGTTTTAGCAAGGAATGAAAAATTGTAATTAACATTTTCCTCCATTTGAAGGCCTCTCTTGTGTGCCTCTCATTGATTCCTCCCTTACATGTGTATTAATCCAATTGACTCTGTTTTGAGAAAGATGTGGAAAGGTTTGTGGGAGGTGGGATGAATTCGTTGGATTTAAAGAACAAGGAGAGAAGTAATATATAACTCAGCACTGACGATAAATCAAAAATAAGTGATGGAAAATTGATTCCATATTATTTCGAAGCTTTTTAAAAACTGAATAAATTAAGACTAATTTATGAAAAAAATCGTTATATGGAGATAGATATTTCGCTATATAGAGAATGTTTTTAATGTAATCATGCGAAAAGGGGACCGTTCCTACTAAAAAATCGTTCTATAGAGAAATTCGATGTATGGAGTTTCGTTATAGAGAGACTCGACTATATATCATCTTATAAAATTTTGGGAAAGAATTCTGGAAAAAAAATGAAATTTACAGCTCATCACACAAAAGATTTTTTTTTTTAACTTATAGGCACCACATTGATTTATGAGAAGTATGGGATGAATTATGAATTGCCCCTGCAATTTCTTATATGGGAGGTCTGAAGATAAACTAAAAAAGGTTTCGTCATTTCCCATGTTATAGATGCCATGAATTCATCCCCCCCCCCTTTTTACTTACCCATCATACGTAGTATAGGGTAAGTCTTGCAATCGTTTTGAAAATCGAAATTTTTTTGACGGATTTACACGTTTTAGATAGTGGAGATTCCGAAAAACATATTTTTAGAAAAAAAATTTTGCCGTCCGTCTGTCTGTCTGTCTGTCTGTCAGTCTGTCTGTCTGTAAACGCTCTATCTCCCGAACGAATTGAGATAGAGACTTGAAATTTCGTATGTAGTTAGTATGTAAGAATGGGACGAAGCCTATTTAATATCAGCAGCCTCGATAATCCGGAACTATTTTTTTCGGACTCTCGAAAAATTCGTTCTGATGAAAGGTATATAAAAATTTTCGAATTTTTTTGTTCTAAGGAATGGACGTAAAAAGCAATAAAATAACACACATTTTGCTTATAAAACGAAGTCGATCGGATTATTAGTTGCCGAGATATTTGCAATCGTGTTTTCCACATTCTTCGATTTTTCATGACCCTGTATTTCATTCAAATTTCAATTCAGAGGTATATTTTAATTGGAAATGAGACGCTTAATCCGACGCAGTTAATCGTTAGTTAATAGAGTTATTATTTTTGGAGTTATAAGGATGTTTCTTTTACGCAGTTCGGTACTACTTGAGTAGTTTGGCGTTTTATATAATTTGTCGAAATCGGTAATCAGCAGTTCTTTAATAAAGGATTACTATGTATATTAACAATATTTAAAATTTGTTTATGAATTGCAATGCATTGTATAAATCGTTTTCACATGTTTTATTTTTATATACATATCCATGATGGGTAAGTTTTACGGTGGCCCCCAACGACTAGTTTTCTTAGAGATTAAACTCGCATACAATATAATCCATATTAAAAGGTAATAATAATCTATACTTTAGTCTGTGTCAGCACCCTTGACTTCGAAAAATGCATAAACTTTAGGTTGTAAACTATATTGCGTCTCAAAAGTATATTGACAGGTAACATTTTATAATTATTGTTCAAAAATTAACCAAAAATCACGAAAAAAAAAAGCAATGATAAAAATCGTAGCATAAGTTTATTCCGATAAAGAATACAGTAAAAGTTTACAGAAATCTATATATATAAAAGAAAGTCTGGATTTCGTATTAATCGCAGCACAAAAAAATCTACCGAACCAAAAATCTTGAAAATTGGGGTAAAAATACTTCTTATAACGACGAGTGCCGCTAAGAAGGGATTTTCGAAAATTCCACCCCTAAGGGGGGTAAGAAAAAGAACGAACTTTAAAAAAATTCCCTAAAAATCGGCTTTTGCAGTTATATTTCAACTGATAACATATTTTAGTGTATTTTTTCATGCTGAATCGAATGGTACTAAGCAAATTCTTTAAAATCCAGTAGTTCGTGAGATACTTCACATTTTCCTAATTTGTCGATGTCCTCGGCGCAGAAACTTGAAATTTTCAATCTATACATGTAACAGAAAGTCTGGATTTCGAATTAATCAACGCACAAAATATTAATATGATATAAAAATTTAGTTTGATTCAAAATTTCTTTAGAAAAACTGACAGCGTAGCCGGCGAAGGCTGCTAGTTTTGTATAAAAATCAAAATAGGCTTTCCTATAAATGTACGGACTTTTTTAGTTTTTTTACTTTTTAAATTATAATTTTTTATCCATTTCTTTGAATTATCTGTAAAATCACATCAGGCATGCAAAAAATGTTGAAATTTTATTTGTAATAACGTAGAATTGCGATTGAAAAATATCGCGGATTGGGGTGTGTGTGTGTGGGGGGGGGGGGGGTGAGACCATTTACATCCGCCCCGGGTGTCACCCATCCTAGCTACGCCACTGGAGAGTTGCCAGAACATATCCGAATAGTGGTTGTCACAATCTTTTCAAAATCGACATGTGTTGTGCTTATTCTAAAAACAAAAGACTGAAAGGAGTGCGATCGTCAAAACAACAATGCTGTTATGCTACGCTACAAATGCTAATTAGAAGGTAAAATCAATTTGTTAACTTTATTTTATACAACTTTTTAACTGTGCAGTATGCTTTATTAGTATTATACTGCAGATCAGTCCCCTACCTGCCGGGTAATATGCCTAGCTTAATGAGTTTACCTGGCTGCGGGACAGAAGCTATTTGATTGCCACAAGTCCAGATCTATGTGATTGTGGCTGTATCGCTGGCCTGTTCTAGGTTACTTTTAATTTTCTGTGTGCGTTCACTCGTACATTGTTGGTATGAAACCAAAAAAAAAAAAAAAAAAAAGTCACCCATAGTACATTTTACTGAGAAAATTTTCTCCACATAGTGGTTATAATAAATTGAAGTTTTGTTTGTGAAGCTTCTTTATTATACAGTAAAACCTCCGAATAAGGGACACCTCTATTTAAGGTACAAATGTTCTGGTCCCAGTCCCTTAGTTATAGAACCTGTAATGTATTTACCTCTGGGGACACCTGAAAATGAAATTAAGGAAGCTGGTTTTTGTATTTCAGATAATGAAATAGTCTATGGCGAAAATTAAAATCCAGATTTTTGTGAAATTATCATTGAGACGGGCAGCCACGTTTACACAGAGGCATACAACACAATTGAGGAACATTTATTCACCCATAATTCAAATAAGATATCAGTGTATTTATCTCTATTGCTGAAAATTGTGAGGATGGATTGTAAATACTGCTCGTAATAAAAAACTAAAATTGGTAAGTATGGTAATGAATACATGAGAGATTATAATGAAAAATTGAAATCTGAAAAGCAATCACTTTTGAACAATTAGTACTTCAAGATGATTCTTTTAAATTTTATAGTAATTTTTGCATGTACACAAATACTTATGTAAAAAATATAAATCAATAACTCGACAAATCATTTAATGTAGTAACTGATTGAATTATTAAATTAATTCTTTTTCTTTTGTGTCTGATAATTAATAGCCTTTGGGTACATTTAAACTTCACCTTTAATGTTTGATTATTTTTTCTTTTCTAAACGGTTAATTTTTTTTTAAAAAGTAAAAACTCCAAATAAAAGACACCTCTATTAAAGGGACAAAAATTCCAGTCCCATGGGTTCCCTTATTCAGAGGTTTCACTGCATTGCCTTAATCTGTTATTTCCATAAATAATTAAGTTACTTTAAACGTTTATCAGATGAGAAAATTTATCTGTTTTATGTTTTTGTCTTTCTTTGTAGAGTTATCACATATTTTTGTTAAAAGATTCCTTTTGTTTTGTGTATATTGCAATAATCATATGCCAGTGTTCTCTTTAAGGAAATTTTCTTAAGAGCAGTTCTTTATTAACATTTGTAATTGTCTATTAATATTTATATTTTTTACTTTATTCTATCAACATGGTTTAATAACATTTGCATGACCATATTTTGAATAAAAAATTCTGGTGACAAAAACAAATCAGCACAGCAAAAAAGTCACAGCAAAAAAAAAAAAAAAAAAAAAAAAAAAAAAAAAAAAAAAAAAAAACTTCACATTTGCGATTTCAGAAGTTTTGTTAAATAAACTCCAGATGTATAAACAAAATAGTAAAGGTCATACATTTCTGTGGAGATTTTTTTCCAAAATCTAATAGGGGTAATAAGTGTAAACAGATTGAAAAACAATGAATATCTTTTGAATAATCCTGTCAAAACTAATGTAGCAAAAGCATTTAAACTGCAGATTATGATTAAATGATTTATGATAATAAACTGTGTTCATTTTTATGTGAATAACATGTATACTCATAGAGAAATTAAGGTTTTTACAAAAACTGTCCCAAATTTCACCAAGTTTTTTGCTTAGTTTTTTTTTTTTTAATTGGGACTGTTTTTATAAAAACCTTAATTTCTCTTCGAGTATACATGCTATCTGCATAAAAATAAACAGTTTATCACCATAAGCTACTTAAACATAATCTGCAGTTTGAACGCTTTTGTTATATTAGTTTTGATAGGGCTATTCAAAAGATATTCGTTGTTTTTCAATTTGTTGATGGTCCCCTATTAGATTTTGGAAAAAAATCTTTCTGAAAATATATATATGACCTGTTCTATTTTCTTTATACACCTGGAGATTCAGAGTCATTTCTCATGTATATTTCTTGATATTTGACAAAATGTCTGAAATCGTAAATGTCAAGATATTTTTTTGCTGTGACTGTACAGCAAAATAACTAATAGCTGTGAACAGTTTAGTAATGGAAGCTGTTCAAAAATTGTTTTTTTAAAGCAAGATATAATTATTTAAAATACATAAATATATTTATTTGTTGTTTGCCTGTTAGTTAGGCGCCAATGTTATTTATATGTATATTTATCTATATAAATGTATGTAATATATATTTGTAAAACATATGTATATACTATGTTTATATATGTGTATATGTAACACTGGCACTTGGCTAACTGAAAAATACCATAAATATATAATATGTATGTATACAGGGTGGTTATTTATTGACGTGAGATGTTCAGAGCTCTCTAGCGACTAAAGTATTGGATGAAACATCCAATGAGCAATCGTAGTAGACCATGGGATTTCAAATTAAAAAGCTTATCTTAGTCTTTTTTTTTCCAATGTTTATAATCTCCATTTATGCGGAAGTAACACAGGCTGCGATATTGATGCTTTTAATGAACCTTTGTTTGTGGTACGTAAATGTCTCAGTTATATCATTAGTATTATTAATCCATATTCTATGTAATGGAGGTATAAAAAATCTACAAAATGGTATATGATAAAAGTAAAATCTTCTAAAATGGAATCGCATTGGAACAAAGAAAATACTTTCCCTTTTAAGCAGGTATAAATGTTTAATATTTTTTTTCTCGCGTATTATTGTATTCATTTTGCATGGATGAATAGTTTAAAAGAAATTTCCAGTTTTCAGTTTAAAAGAAAATTCCGTCAAAGGCAGTTTTTTTTCATGTGTTTAACTCTATTTTATAAGCCTAGAAACCTTTAAAAAGAATAAATTCTAAAATTTAATAGTAGAATAATGACAACTTAAAAGTATATGCCATCTTTCTCAAATTTTTGGACCAAGCCAAGTTTTACTGATTTTTTAAGACTTGGCAACATCAAGAAAAGGATTTTCATACGGCAGGATTCAACCGGAACTGATTAATTTGGTCCGTGAAGACTAGGAAGAATGAAATCAGTCCTGGCTTCGTACGGAAAAAAAAGTTAAGCCTGGCCCGAAATGACTAGTGACTTGGCCCAGCGCGAATGCAGTTAATGCAAATCGGCTCGCAGGCCGGGCTTTGGGCCGAGGCCTAGCCCATGCAGATCTCTTGTGTCTGTAAGGCGCAGATTGTTTTAAAATGAACTTAAAATGATTTATTCATTGAAAATGATTGACTTAAAATGTACGGAGATGGGAGAAGGGACATAGATGAAATTACACTAAAGATGTTTTGCAGCAGCAAAAATCTGATTTTGGAGCAGCGAAAATTGGATTTTGAAGTAGTGATGGGCGATTCTGGAAATTTTGAGAATCGATTAAAATCGATATCGTATAAAACAACATCGATCATAATAAGAATCGATTTCTCAGTTCTAGAATCGATATTTCGATATTCAGGTTCACACAGAGAAGATCCAAATTACTAATTCCAAAACTTAGACAATCAGCAGGACCGTAATTACTGCCTCCCACCCCCCATCCCTTTTTAGGGAGGCATAGAATTAAGCTATTGCAGATTTAGAGTCGGATAATAAGAATTTTAAATTTTAAAATGTTTGTCACTTATACAAAAACTTTGACAAATTTGAGAGACATAACTCAACTAATAACAACACTGAGTAACTTGGCATTAAACCGAGGATAAAGAGTGCCAAGAGCGTGTAACTAGGATGGGGAACAAGGAGTATAGACAAAAAAAAACTTTTTTTTTTCTAATGCCAACCAAATGTTACACGAGATAGTTTGGAAGAACAAAAAATATGCCCCATTCCCAAGGGGGCAGGTAAACCCCACTCTTGACGGAAGGGTGACCATAGACCAAATGTATCTTTTGTCGAAGTTTCAAAATGAGGATTTACAATAAAATAGAACGAGAATTGGACATTTTAAAAATTGCATGCATACTTTGAACGGCCCATTTAGTAAAGATTGGCGAGGAAGGAGGGGGGGGCGGGGGATTAGAACGGATGAACTTGAAAAAAAAAAACATAATTAACTAATAACTCAAATAACTGAGCTCCTAAACAGAAATATAGTGTTTAACTTAGTGTTGAATTCATGGGGTGGCCTGCGGGGAACATGCACTCTTTCAAACTATAAAAAGTCCCAAGAGCATGTAACTAGGTGGAGAGAGGGGTAGTAACAGAAAAAAACGAGGAGATAAAAGCTTTATAACGATATGTTACATGAGATGGTGTGGAAGAAACAAAAAATATGCCCCCCACCTAGGGGGGCAAGGTAAATACCAAACGGACAGAAGGGTGACCCCGTCCCAAATGTATCTTTTGTTGAAGTTTCAAAATATGGATTTATAAAAAAATAGAACGAGGATTAGACTTTTTTAAAATGTTTTTTTTTGCACAATATAGCTGAGGACGATCCACAACCGAGCAACTTACTTTTTTTATTTTGCTTAAATATTTTTTATATTACGATAATTTCAATTTCAGAACTGGTTTCAAAAGTTAAAGTATTTTTTTTTTTTTTAATCTGAAACCAAAAACTGAAAAAGTAAAAACTAAGCCAGTTGTGGATCGAATTTCTCTATATAACGAATTTTTTACTGGAACAATGGATTTCGTTGTATAGAGACTCGACTGTATTTCATGGCTGTATTAATGTACATATATTTCTTAACATAGCATATAAAATATTAGTGGGTCTAACAGTTTTTTTTTCTCCCAGACAGCTAACTCCTCTCCATTTATAAATGTTGGTAGAGCGACTCCCTTGCTAAGAAAAATTGAAGTCTTGAATGTGTTTTTAATTTAGTGTGAGGGGAGGGAATTAAAATTTGTAGGGCAAAGCATGATCAAACCACCCTGAAATTAAAGTCCTAGTGTATATATATGTACATTATATGTCAAATTTTCTTACGTTTCATTCTGCATATAAATTAATTTCTGCTTCCCTCCTCTCCCATCCCTTCTAAAATTTTGTTTATCAAATTTTACTTTCCAAACACACACTATTCAAAATTTTAAAACTGCTTAACTTGTTTATATTTTCTGCTCTTTTTTTTACTATATACAGTCTTAATTCTGTTCCTCTTCTTTCTTGTACATCATACTTTTTTGAGTTCCTTCCCTTCTGTGAAACAAATTATTATTAAATTCTCCTTGTATATTGTTGAATAATTCTAATAAAAGTTTTGTGTATAGTGTGTATATATATATGTATTTTTTTTTTTTTTTTTTTTTTTTTTTTTAGGTTTTGTGAAACTGAAAACAAGGGTGAACTTAACAGAGATTGGCCTGCTATTATTACCTTTCTTAAGACACATTCACATGCATTTAATAATGCAGATATCTTCAGATACTGAGATCTTTCTGAAAGTTTACTGTCGAAATTGAAAGAACTTTTCAGAAAAGGACACAATGCTGAATCAGCATTAGGTTTATGGGGAAAAAAACGACATTTTAAAACCTATTTTATAAGAACATATAAATATTTGTAGTTTCTGGAAGTAAATTTATCAGAATTCTCTATCATTTTATTGAATGCTGCAGCAAAAATTTCAGGGACTTTTTCTAGGCCAGTCATTATTCTGCTTACTATTGCATGAAATTTTTTCTTATTTTCTGCAGGAACAGATGGAATATTTGTTTCAGATAATGCTTGATGGTTTATTAACTTATTTGGTTCATTTTCATCAGCCAATTCAGAGATGTCCATATTTTCATCAAGAACAGCCAATGAATTTTGTTTCAAAGGCTTAAACTAATTTGATGGCACTTTTACACCAGTTGCTACATAGAGCATAAGTTCTTTTGTTTTTTTAGTTGCTATATTGAATGATATTTCCATGTCATCTCCTATATTTGCTATTACATAAGAAGAATGTATGCAGATTCTCCCAGAAAGCCCAATCATACAAGAGCATGTGCCATTCAAAATATTTACACTAATTTCAGTATTAGTGGAAATGTCTTTAACAACAAAATTTCAACCTTCTTCCTTTTGGAATGAATAAGCTGAACTGAATGGAGGTAAAAATGCTTCAAAACAGCTTTAGGACATCTCCCATTACTGAAATCGATGAGTCTTTTTTCAAGATATATTTCATATTTTGTTAATAAGTAATTGACAAGCTGCGTCAAATTAAGCGCCATGATTTTATCAAAGATACAATCTTTTAAAATTCAAAACACAACTTCTGCTTAATTTGTTGTGTTACTTCCGTGTAGCAGCAAGTTTTGGCGAAAGTAACTAGCCCATTCATGTCTGTCTTCCCATAAATGTAAATAATGTGACAAAAAATTTTCATATTTTACTGAATTCTGATGACAGAATTTTAAGGTGACATGTTTCTGCATCTTTTTCAGATTTTGCATATAATACATCTTTTACATTATTATAAATTTCTTGTTTATGAGATGAGTCAATTTTATGTTTATTATCACAAAGCCATGATCACAATGCTTTCAAAAAATGAAACTGACACAGTAACAATGTGGAACTTGGAAAGTGTTCGCTTAAAGGAGTATGTTTATAAATCATTGTCTATTAAAAATACTGATGGCTCTTTTTGCCATAAAAAGAATTAACAGGAAAGATATCTTTTAACTTTCCAAGTGCCTCATGAAAAACATTGTTTTTCACTATCAGAGATAACAACTCCCAATGGCAAACCACCGGCAGCAACTGGAGTTACAAAAACATAAATGCAATGCCGTTGCTTGTCCATCCCCCCCTGAAACATTTACTAACACCAATTCACTGGCCTGGGGTACCATGAGATGGACCCTTTGCATAATTGGTGAGCATATGACAACAAAATAATGCTCACCGTCTGATGTTTTGGAAAAATTTGCAGAATCACCTGAAGTGGATGTATATAAATACAAATATTTTTTCAAAAAGTTGAGGTTTTCGTTCATAAAAGACCCATACTCTGCAGTAAATTCTTTTTCGAATAACTTATGTACCTTCGAATATGAAGGTACATAGTATCCATCAGCATTAATTTCATAATATTTATCCCCATATTCAAGCAAAAGGTCTGTCTTTAGTGGGGAATAAATGCACCAATTTTATACACCAATACACTTTTTCATGCAAGAAATACATTGTTATTTTATTCATGTTTTTATGTAACATTTATTTAAAGAAAAGTGAAAAAAATTACTGTAATTTTCCTGAATAAAACATTGAAAAAACATTGTGACATTTGTACTTCCTTGTTTTTTTTTTTTTTTTTTTTAAATATAGTTTTGAAATATTTTAACTAGTATTTCTACAACTTGGCTAAACTAAATGTTCAAATGAATATGCAACGTGATATCTAAATGAGCATTTCTGAAAAAAATTCATGTAATTTACTTGCTTAGCAAATTTTTAGCCAATTTCAAACCCATTACCTCATACTGTACTCAAGGTATTTTTTTTTTTCGGTGGTAGAACATAATTATAAGATCATTTGTGCAGATAGTTTAAAAAATATTTAATCAATTTTTTTTAATGGAAAATTTTCATAGCAGAAACAAATTGCCTGCCATAAGTCTTGAGCGTAATTCAATCAATATGGATTCCAAATATCCGACAAAGTCAGTCTGGTAGTTTCCAAGGAAACTGGTCTTAAAACCAGAGTTGGACAGTATCGAAAATACATGTATTTGAAATACATTTTCAAAATACTTTTGTATTTTAACCCACTGAAATGAAAGTATTTTAGTAATGTATTTTGTAATGCTTTTTCCAAGTATTTTGTTTTTTGAAAATACTCAAATGCATTTTTTCTAGATTTTTAAACTTTGCGGTTCTGTAAACCACAAACCAAAGATTCGCAACAAGGATATATTGTCCGTTTTGTTTAGTCTTTAAATTCATTTCTGGGTATTGATATAAACATTTTTTTCAACTAGTGGTACAATAAAGATTGTAAATGAACAGGATGTATAGCTTCTCCAGAAGCATTTATGCTGAATGGTTACAAAAATGTTATAAATCTTGCTGTTGCTGTGAGAATTACAAAACAAAATGTTCTGTGATAGACAGGAAGGACCATGAAGAATTTCACTTCTTATTGCTTTTCTTTTTTCTTTTTCAAGTATGTTAGAAGTGTAATGCTATTTTATAAAGGCTCCTGAAAAGCTGAATAATACTTTTGACGTTCCCAATGAAAATCTACCAAGAAAATAATTTTATTGCGATAATGCATGGTGTGCAATATATATCTGCACAGACCAGGCTCGAACCTTACTTCTTTCTGAAGGCTCAGATCATGCTGAACCAGCCCAGGATCAATCCTTACTTTTTCCCTGAAGACAGGGTCGGATTAAGGAGGGAAAGGAGCTGCACTCCCAGGCCTAAATTTGTCAGGGGCCCTCAGCTGTGGTTTGAGTTGTATCAGAGTTTCATTTTAAAAATTACTTATTTAAACTAAAATTGTAAAAGTATTCTGAACTGGCGAGAAAAAAGTCACATATCAAATGTCAACTTTTTCTTCTCCCAATTTTAAAGCTTTGCAAATCCGATATAATTCTTGCTATGGTATCCATTTAGTATTTTTACCCATTTGGCCCAAAACAAAAGAAAAACATTTTTATTTTCCTCTTCTACTTTGCTCAAAAATACATGAGCGTATGTTTTTTAAGAAACTACTAGTAAACACAGGACAAATCCCCCACTGTCTGACATCTACACATTTGAAGGGTGAACACAGTGAAATCGTCTTTACATCTTTCCCTTTCATGCATGATGTCCATGCAGAAAAAAAGGAATCGAAGGGACTTTCATTTGAAACTAGCTGACCCGCCTGGCGCTTCCTGGGACATGTTATAATAAACTAAAGCAAAACTCAGTAAAAGGGGTATGGCGATTACCCACCTTAAATTAGATAAATGGATTTTTATGCAGAATTTTCTGACTTGCTTTAAATGTGGATATAGGTTCTTTCTGGTAAGGTGAATTTTTGAATAGTTTTGGAGGTTTAATGGTTAAGTATTAAGAAGGGAACAGGGGGATAACACCTCTTAAATTATATAAATGGGATTTCATACAGAATTATCAGACTTACTATGAATTTCAGATATAGGTTATTATATGATCAGTGTATCCCTGATTACTTTTGAGGGTTCAATTATTAAGTATAAAGAGGGGAAATTGGGGGAGGGGTATTCTCCCCTCTAATTTGTTTTGCGAAGGGCATTTTTCCTTGAAAATATAAAGCCTGTAATATACAATTAGTGGACATAGACTGTGAGTTCAATACCATCAGTTTAACTCGGCAATATTCTTTTTTATTTGTTACTCGATAACTCCTGAGGTACGTGTGTGTTGTTGAAAGGGAGTAAAAGTCAAAAGTGGAAACGACCCTTTTTAAAAATATCTTTGTTTACTGTATGAAATGAGTTATCAATTAGAATTTAGATTGATTTACCGTATTTTCGGGCGTAAGCGCCGCGGCGCATACGAGTTTAAAAGTTAAAATTATGCTTACTGCGGCGCTTCTGCCGGGGCGGCGGATACGATATATTTTTTTCCCTTGCAGCGATAAACATTACAGAGGTGATTCTGATCGGAATTTTTCTAAAAATTGTGAAAAGTCAATCATCAGGAAAAAAATGCGAAGCATAAAAAATATCGCGAATTTCGACAAATCATAGCCGAATTTCTGTCAATCATTCGCAGAAAAAGCAAAAATTTTATCAAAGGATCAAAAGAAAAAAAACACGATTTTTATCAAAGGTTCGCGGGAAAAGTGCAAATATGTAAAAAGAAAAAAAAAAGAGGGGGGGGGGGGCGTTATTTCATAAGAAAATATATTAGCAATATTTATTTAGTAACAATAAGGTGAAATGTATAATATAACTTTTTATTTTTAATAAATAATTTTTAATAAATTTTATTTTATAATAAAACTTTTTATTTTTTATGTTAAATAAATTAGTAACAATATTTTAAAAGCTTCAGGCATCTCACTTAATTTGACATTTAATAATCAATAAAGTACGATATATACGAAAAAAATTAAAACCTTAATGCTAGCAAACACAATTGATATGAAACATAATTCTGTTTATTAACCATTTGGAAGATGTTTCTTTTGGTCTAGAGTAGGGATGCACCGAATATTCGGTATCTATTCGGTATTCAGCCTATTCGGCCATGTTACCGAATATTCGGTTAGGCCGAATACTAAACTATTCGGTTAAGCCGAATATGAAACTATTCGGCCTGCCGAATATTCGGTATGGCCGAATATCAAAGTATTCGGCCGAATCCAATACTTAATAAAACCTTTTAAAAACTTTTCACTATTTCTCTTTTTAATTGTAAATTTTTTAATTAATATTTAAAATAATTAGAAATAAAATCATTTTTAAATAAAATAGAATGTTTTTACATTATTTATTTGCTGTTTGTAAAGTATAACTTAAGAAAATTATCGATGAGAAGGATTAAAATGGTGATTTATTAGGATTCTCCTTAGGAATAAATTACATGCTCATACAAGTTTCTAAATTTTGTTTAGTAAATAATCTGTTTCTTGATTTTCCCCAACTAAAAGTCCTTTAAAAGAAAAAAAAACTTTTGAGATTAGTAATAGCTATCAAGGCAGACAATTTTTATTCATGAAACCATAATCATAATCAACTTATTGAGTCATAAGTACATTGTATTTCATCTCACTCTTGGTCAAAACTTGCGTGTTCGTTTATTACATTAACAATAAATAAGATAACATATTTTCAACTCACATGCTTTGATTTCTGTAAAATATGATATGATGGGAAGAGTGGAAAATACCACCATTCATAAGAAAAGAACTATGAGCCAAACATACCTTTATTCAGAATTAAGTTGAAAGTATTTGTACTTTATATTGAAAAAAATCTGCCTTGAGTTATTTAAAAAGGACAATTATTAGACTGTAAACTTTTTCTTTGGCCATTTTTTCAATATTTGATTTTAAAATGTTTGTTTTGATTCGTAGAAAATTTTATTAATTACAGTTTCATAACTGCGCTTCTTAAATAACTCAAGGCAGACTTTTTTCAATACTAAATGCTCTTATAAAAAGCTCTTGTTTATCAAAATGTAAGTTTCTTTTATTAAATATTAAAAAGTTTTAAAAAGTAACATTTTAATACCTTTAAATTTTGAAATTAAAAAAGTATTTAGAAAGCCGAATATTCGGTATTCGGCCGAATAGTTAACTATTCGGCTAACCGAATATTTGGTATTTGGCCCAACAATTACTATTCGGCTAGCCGAATATTCGGCATTCGGCCAAAATCACTATTCGGTGCATCCCTAGTCTAGAGATATCTGAATTCTTGTAATGTCCAGTTTTTATTCATATTCTTATTGGTCCATGTTTACTGTCCAGAAATGAAATATTTATATTGTCACAATGACAAAAAAGATTAAAAACTACAAAAAAATTAGTAATTCAAAGTTGAGATATAGCTTTCAAAAAATTGCATTTAAAACCTCATCCTGTCTTCATACTTGAGGGTTTAATGCTTCAATGTGGGTTTTTATCTGTATGCATGTATGCAGAAATAAGTGCTAAAAATTTCATATTAGAGTAAAATCATGCATTTTTTTTTTTTTTTTTTTTTTTTTTTTTTGCCTCTCCATGGAAATTAACTTTTATTGAGAAAACTTCAATAATTCCAAATTACAGCAGGTAACACTGTTCGACAACAACAAAAACTGTAAAATAAACATTGTGGCTTGCTCCATAAAATTTTTTTGTGTGTGCTCATCGAACTAGAATTGTCTACTTTTTTTTCAATAGAAAAGGTTCGACGTACAGGCCAATCAGAGAAGACATGTGTTATGTGGACAGCCAGAGTCTACTGGGCTGCAAACTTCTGCCTGGTTGGTAGTATCATCAAATCAAAGCTATGCACTGGGTGAACCAGATGACTTGAGAAGGTAATATGATGGCTTAATTTTCCAAGGAACGTTGTAAAAAAAAACTTGGACTAAAAAAAAAAAAAAAGCTTAATTTACAAATAATTTATAAAACTTTTAGTTTAACAACAATACACAAATATATTACACATGAAATAGATAATTTCTTTAAAATATTAATGATTAAAATAAAATTTCACAAATTATAGTAGATTTGTTTTCTCACATCAGGAAGTTCATGTCAATAAATACTGTAAAATTACATAGCTGAAGGAAAGTTATACAAATTTAAGCAATAGTTCAGTTGAAATTAAATATTTAAAATTCATATCATGCATGAGTTTTGAGGATAAAAGCATACTAGAATTTTTTAAATTAGCATTTAATCTAATGGGCTGGAAATAAAGATGCTAGGCTAAAAGAGTAATGCAATGTAGTATATGCACATTTTATTGTTCTATTACTGACATATACAGCAAGAAATAATTATCTTCTGTAACCAAAATGTGCCTTACAACTTACTGTACACAATAAAATAGCAATAATAATAATAAACAAGATCGACATTTAATATAATGAAGACCGTAAACTCAGATGGAGTAAAATAATGGGATAAACAGTGAAAATTTAATTTAACCACTAGATATAAAAACAAGTTATACTAATATTTCAAAAAGAGGCATTATAGTTATTAATTTATATTTGAATTATATTAGGTTCAGCATTTCAAAAACAATATAAATGCTAATTTTCTTCACTTTTAACAGTTTAATGTGTTTTTTTTTTTTTTTTACATGAATAAAATATTTACTACTGCAGAGTTTCCCCCAGGTTTAAAAAGAGGCAGGGCGCTACTTTTCTGAAAAGGGCACTTTTTACATTCTTCAGGGCACTTATTTGATTTTAAAGGGCACTTTTACAGAGTAGAATCTAGAATCTAGCAATTCAAAAAATCGTAGAAATACAGAAATTTTGTCAAAGAATCCAAAAAAAAAAAAGAAAAAGAAAAATTTCGTCAAAAAAAAAAAAAAAAAAAAAAAGAAATTTTGTTAAAAGATGGCGAAAAAAACCAGAACACATTGTTAGAAAATCGCAAAAAAATGCCGATTTTGTTAAAAGGTAGCAAAAAACAGCAGATTTTGCTAAAAAAAATCAAATTTTGTTAAAAGATGGCAAATTTCTTCGAAAAATCTCGAAAAACTTATTTTGTCACGTTTAAACACGAAAAAACAGAAATTTCAAAAAGGGGTCGCGAAAAAAAAGCATATAGTTCGTAACGAAAGTGGAATCTTGTTCGCATTTCTTAAAAAAAGAATACTTTTGTGGAATAAAGGGCTTTTTTTTTTTGTTTTTTGTTTAATGAACAGATGATTATGAATCGGGAAATTCTGCTTTTGGAGCAATGTTAAAGCAGGAAAATTTGTTTTTAAAACAGAAAAATTCACTTCTGGCATTAACTTTTTTTTGTGCCGCTTTGACAAAATTTGAATTTTTTGTGATTTTTTTGACGAAATCGGGATTTTTGACAGATTTTGTGGATTTTTGGTGAAATTTGCTGCCTTTTGCGAATTTTAAAACACTTTAATTAAAATCAAAACACTTCATTTGAAAAAAAAAAAAAAAAGGAGTCAAATGGATTTTGGTGGAAAATGGGCTGATATAGTTTATTTCATAGTTTTATTCATTTCGCAGTTTTAAATATGCAGATTTACAATTGTGTTATTTTAAAAAATACAAATGTTAAATTTTTCTACAGTAAACATTTTAAAATTTGTTGTTTTTCATAAATGGGGTGAAGTATTATATATACATACATATTATTATATCTTGTCCAGACAGATTACACTGGATAAAGTACATGAAATAATAATAATGCATGCATCAGTAATCGCTACAAAGTATAGTTTCCAAGAAACGCAATAATGTGTAAAAGTAAGATGACCGAAAAAAAACAAACATTACTTTAGTGTTTGTTGGGGGGGGGGGGGGGGGTCTGTTTTGACAGATTTGTGAAATTAATAAATGTGATACATAAAGTATAACAACCGATATCTTATCAAACAATTGTTTATATAATCATCATTACCCTATTATTCCTAAAAAAAGCATACAATTTATTTTACAAATATCATTTCAAAAGCATTACAAGACATACATCGCACATTTACTAACCTTTCTCTTCAAACAGAAATGTTTCTGTGGTAATTTCTCAAACATTCCGATTTCATTTCCTACTGGTTTTAAAGATGCCTTTCACTTTACTATTTTAAAAAACATAAGTGTACTCTTAAATAAAATAAGACTCAACATACACAACACACACGAGCGTAGATTTGGGATGCTAGGTTTACAATATTCAGAATAAGATGTTTGGTTTGCAATTGGCGATATTTCTGATTTTGGAGATTTTTTGAATTGGCGATTAACACTAGTCTTATCAACCAATAAGCTTACGCATTTTGCCTCGTAGATGTTCTACAGCGTGGATTCGGCATATATGCGAAGTGCCGAGGAAGTCACAGTGCAGGCGCCATCTCGTGAGTGATTCTGAAGTACAATATTTAGTTTATTTTTATTGAAATATCCAATTCCATTTGATCGGTCTAAATTTTTAATGAGTTAATTTTATTTTATCAATCATTCGATTTCTTATTTTTTTAGCAAGTTAGATAATTGTTATTAAATTGTAATTGTTATTTTTAATTATTGCTATAACTTTTAACCTTTTTTAGTTAAATTAAAAATTTTAATTTATTATTTCAGTAATTCCTATTTTTATATACTAATTACTATTATATATCTTTTAAACCAAATTTTGTTAACATTTATCAATATTTTATTAATTATTAATCAATAACCTGTTGCGTTTTGCTTTTTTGTTATTATTACTTTTTTATTAATTAGCAAATTAATTTAACTTGTTTAAATTAACTAAATAGTAATTATTTATAGTCTAAATTAAACTGAAATCTCTAAATAGAAGACAATTCTGGATCATATATTTTTTCTGATATTTAGAGGTAAAGGTATTTATGCAAAGAAAAAAGAAAGAGATTCTTAAAGTAAGTTTGTTCATAAGTACCCGTTTAAAACTTTGAAACGAAACTAAACATTTTTATCACAGCACATAACACTAATTCAAAGAACAGTTCCCTTTAAAATGGTACCTTTGGATTTAAAATATATAAATATTGAGATGACCTCTCCCCCTCCCCAAATGCATACCAATACGTGGTTTATTTAAAAAGATTTTCTGTTTAAAAATTTTACATTCCTATAAAATCAGTTAAAAATTATAAATTCATGCAAATTTAATGTTTTAGGGTTTTTATCAATTACCTAGCCAATGTAATTAATTATATATGTGTTGAAGATACAAAAATGTTAGCTAAACAGAAGCATAAATTTAAGTGTCTTTCTGATCTGTGGCGCCAACTTATATGGCGCATGGGGCGCAAGCCCACAGAATAATTTGTTATCTCTATCCAGCCATTATTAATTGAGCCCACTAAATATTTATGTATTTGTTCAAAATGTTTTTGAGCACACTCAATATTTTTCAAAAGTTGGCGCCATTGTTTCTGGTTCTGATTCTTAAAACCTATTTTCTTTTATTTATCATTAATTATTTTTTTTAATTTAAGATTGTCTTATTTACAAATTATTTTTCTAATATCTTTTATAGATTAGCAAACATAATATCATTATTATTATTTAAATTATGATAGATAAAATGAAATCTTTATTTTGAAAACTTCAGAAATATAAATATTTTTTGGTTCTGAAATTACAGATAAATATTTATCTATATTTCCTTAATAACAAATATTTTATCACAATTTTCAACTGAAAAAAAATCGTTTTACTTAAAACCTTCATTTAACAAACCGATTTCATATTATATTTCCTTGGATATCTATAAAGCATGGAATTTCCTGTTTTACCATGCACATATTCTTAGGTGACAATGAAAGTATTTTAAAGTAACTGCAAACAATGCTCTGAAGCAGGAATCACCGTTTCGACCTTCCATCAATTACAAGATTACTATTAGGCTCGCAATAAGCTACCCGCCCCTCCAACCAGTTTTGCCAGCTGAGAATGTTGTAAATATCGCGGGAATCACTAAGGAGAGAAAAAGAAAAAAAAAAAGAGTGTAGTTCTAAGAATTGGAAATCAGACTATTTTTTGACATAGTAAGAAAAGGTGTTACAATCAAATTTGTTCTTATGTGTAATAGAAAATATATATTAGTTTGGGATTTTTAAGATCGTTGATAAAAACATCTTATATTTTAAATAAAGACATTAGTTCTTTTAGGCTTTTAAAATTGCCTAAAATCTTAGTTACTAAAAATACATTTCAAGAAATCAACAAATATATTTCCCGTCGTTGATTAAATGGAAAAAGGTGCATATTGAATTTTTTATGCACATAAAGATTTCAAATTTTTAAAGACTATTAAATGGAGATTTAACTGAAAAGTAATTTTATTTATAACAATAAGAAAATAAAATGATTTTGTTAACAGATTCAAATTTAATTAATAGTTTCTATTTTATGTGACTCAAGCAATGTTTCAATGTAATGATAGAATTTTACAAATGATTTTTACACCAAATTCTGATATAACAAAATTCTACAAATTTGTACAATGGTGTGTTATTAATGAAAATGCAGAATTTTAATATTTTTACAATGTTATAAAATAATACAGGGGTTTTACAGTATTTTTTAATCCCGCAACAAGTGGTAAATCTCCAAACATCTGTAATTCGTATCGTACAATATGAAAATTTCATAAGTAACGGATATAATTATTCGTTAATAAATACTCGCCAAAATATACCTAATCACTTTAAAACGGCTTCGTTGATTGGTTGCATTTATGACGGCCAATTATCAACATGAGGGACATATCAAGGCAGGGAGGGGTTGCCCTCAATGAAGGTCTTTCTAAAGGAACCTAAGCCATATTTATGCAAGGAAATCCAAGATTCGAAGAAAACCCCGGGAAACTCCGAACAATCGGGCCGACGGGCGCGATTGGGTACAAACTGAGCTCATCCCACCTACCAGCTTCGAGAGCTGAATCTCTTGACCGCTGGTGGGGCCCAATATGAAACTGCAACAATGAAATATTTCAAAGAGTAAAAAGTAGGAAAGAAAAAACTAAACAAATTTATATATTTTTTTCATAAATTCATATAATAAGAGCACCTTTAACCAAGCGTAAAAAAGGAAAAAAAATCGATAAAAATTTCTGTAAAAAAAGTAAGAGCGAGAGAGAGCAAAAAAGTTTCATTTTTGAAAGGATTTACTTAGATTTTATTTGCCAATCATTAAAAAAAATAAAAAAAAATAAGGAACTCATCAAGGGAGGAGGGTTGCCTTCCGGAGGGTCTTTCTAAAGGAACCTAACGCGTATTTACGCAAGGAAGTTTAAGATTCGAAGAAAAGAGCGGAAAACTCCGAACGATTAGACCGACGGGTGCGATTGGGTACAAACTCAGCGCCTCCCATCTACCAGCTTCGAGAGCAGAATCACTTGGCCGCTGGTGGGGTTCGCTATGAAACTGCAAAAATGAAATATTTCAAAGAGTAAAAATTAGGAAAGAAAAGACTAATTAAATATATATATATATACATATATTTCATAAATTCATTTAATAAGAGCACCAAGAGAAAAATGAAAAAAAAATCTATTAAAATTTCTGTAAAAAAAAGTAAGAGAGAGAAAGAGCAAAAAAGTTTTATTTTTGAAAGGATTCACTTAGTCTTTATTTCTCAATCATTTAAAAAAAATTCATAATTTTAAAGAAACTATGTGTTTTAACCTCTTGCTATTTTAATCTCTGGAAATAATATTTTTACTAACTAAAATTAAATTTTATAGGGGCTATCATCAGAAACGTTTTGCATCATTCATTGTGTGCCAAAATATATAGTTCATAATCAATTTTCTAACTACAGAAAGATTTTAATGGATTTTAAGTATTAAAAGCTAAAAGGATATTTTTATCATTTAAAAATACAATTTCATTAAAAAAAATTTTTAATTCGAAGACATTTATGTTATAACAAATAATTATTGATAATTTATTTAGGGTTATTAATTTAAATTTATGTCGAATGTATGCAAAAGGCACAAAAAACGAGGACATTTCCCTGTTTTAAGTTTCAAAAGCGGAGTAAAAATGCATCTATACCTTAGAAACCTTTATTCCTTACTGACCCTACAGCATAACGGCTAGAGTGCGCGTCCAGAATACCAAGGTACTCAGGTTCAAATCCAGCAGGAAAAATGAAGGTAAGAAATTTGTTACTGAATAATCTCTGTATATGTAAATCCGTCTGAATAATAGAAAAAAAACAACATTCGCGTTTTCTTCTAAAAAATTTAAATTAAATCATAGCTTTAATTTTTTTTTTAAACATATTAGTGACCTTGAAGTTTCCCAAAGTCCTCCTATATGACTTCCTCAAATCTTCCCCAGAACCTCCTGGGGAGGACCCTCAAGGATGTCCTGGGGAGCGCGCCAGGATGCTGTAAAGTGGACATTTTCGGTTCCTGAGGACCTCCTGGTGACAATTTTCTGCATCCTCAGGGATGCCTGGGGGATGACGGTCCTGGGATGTGAATCCTCCCCAGGACATCCTGGGGAGGCAAGTGTGCTATATGAGAAAGTATTAAAAAGTTCCGAAAAAATAGAAAACTTTCAGTAATACAATTTTTAGTTCAAGTCAAAGGTTTTCAATGTTTTATTTAATTTTATTTTGACATTTAATTATTTATAATTTTCCAGTTTCAATTATTTTAAAAGCAAACATTTATTTTAATAAATAATATAATAGAAAAAAAACATTTTAATAAATTATTATTTCTTCGAAAAATAAGCTTCAGCAGTAATTCATTTCTTTCAATTCGTCTTATTAATACAAAATTTTTCCTCGTGCTTTCGTTGGAGACATTAAAATTTCAACGATAAATGGTTTCATATTGCAAACTATTTTTCGGATTACTTCACCTCCACCTATCTTTTTCCTCCATGGCGTACAGCAGCTGTGATTAAAAAAATCTTCATTTAAACTGACAGTTTGCCGGTCTATGAATTTTAAAGGTCTGTCCCAGCTTTTTTAATTATTTCTCCGAAAATTTTATGCAACCAACCATAAGAAAATGAAAGGAAAAAAGGCGATTTTTTATGAGAGTGAGCTTTGGAACTTAATTAATAACTCAGTTAATAAATCGAATTTTAAAATTCTGAGCTTAAGGTGCATCAGGAGAGATATTGGGCTACTCTCATAAAAATTTTGAGCTTCGTGCGTCCCATAGATTTTGTTAGCCATCGCAGACACACAGACACACACACACACACACACACAGACTGACAGAGCGTTTCGTTCTTTTATTAATATTGACTAGCTACCCGCACGGCGTTGCTCGGGTCCGTATAAACAATATTAAACGAACTTGAAATTTGTATGATTTTATCATTAACTCGAAATATGCAGAAATGCATTGTCTGAAATACGTGGCAGCTGAGTGATAGAAAAATCGGTTTAAAAAGAACTAATATTAAGTTCTAAAAATACTTTAAATGAGCAATGAGAAACCCGGGAGGGAACATGTATCCAACGATTGCGTTATTTTCGTGTTAGAGTGTTGATATTTACCCGTAAAAATCACTGTTAGGTCACGTAACCAATTATTTTTTTACATAGAAGTCCCAAATGAAATATTTTGAATTTCAAACTAATTATATCACTCTTAAATCCGACTATACCGTGAATGAAATCGATACTCGATGATAAAAGGTTGGTATATAGTATTATAATTTCAGAGCCATTTAACAAAAGTAAGTGCATATTTTTAATCAGAACATGGGTAATGTTCTTTCTTATGGACAAATTTCTAACTGTAAACTTTTTTAGCGTAACCATAACCTGTCAGTAACCTAACTGCGACTTAACAGTACCCTACCGTAACTTAAATATAACATAAATGTAACCTAGCCGTCACTTTATTGCAACCAATCCTTATTCTGACCATAACATAAATGCAATTTAACTTTAACCTAACTTTAAATTAACCGTGATCTAACTGTAACCTAAGGTGAAATGAAATAAAATCAAAGACTTACCATTTTAATAACAATTTTAATTTTTCTTAAGAAAGGTGCTATAGTAAAAATAAAATACATTGACATGTTTCGGAACCGTCAAACAAGTTCCATAGTCATAATATAAATAAAACAAAATTTCAAAATATTTCTCGGACAGTACAAATGACACGCGACAATGAGATATAAATAACAAAAAACACGCGCTCTATTGCAAAAAATTAAATTAAAATATAGACCATGATCTAAAATTTAACTAAAAATAAAAATTTCAAACTATTTCATGGTCAATACAAATGACACGCGACAAAGAAATATAAAAAAATATAAAAAAAAAACACACGAAAAAACACGCGCGCTATTGCAAAAAAATAAATAAAAATAAAAATAGACCATGATCAAAAGAAACCCCAACTTGGTTCATCCCATTCAAGCCCTCACGAGGAATTTATTCATTAATTCTAACCATAACTTAGGAATAATAAAAGAAACGGTATCATTGCAAACCAGATTATTACGCGTATAAATTTCAATGGACTCTCTTATAACAGATTTACGATTACAATTAGATATGAAACATAATTTACTTTGATTAAACAATATTTTTATCTCCTCATTTAAATATGTTCTTGATAAGGCAGTGTTAGTACGTCCAAATTTAATATCAGATTCGTGCTCCCCTTTTCTAATTCCAAACTTTCTCCCAGTCATGCCTATGTAATAATTTAAGTCACCATTTTCAGTAATATAAGGTATTTTATAAACTCCAGCAAGATCATCATGTCCAATAGGATCCACTTGCTTATTAAGTAAACATCTTAATTTTGGTGGAGGAGTTGCAATCAAATCAATATTAAACTTTTTTAATTTAAATTTTAATTTCTCAAACCCCGCCCAGGGGGATACATTCTTTAGGTATTCACGGGCTTCACAACCCCGGGGCACCCGAGTGATCTTTCTCCTTTCTATTTCCTCTTACTCCTCTTTTCTTGTCTTTCATCTTTGTTTCACTCTCGTTGTGGTTTCTTTTCGGAGGTGAGGGCAATTATGTATGAGCCGATATCATCCTGTATATCGACTCATGGAGAATTGTAAACCACCCACGTGTTGGCTGTGCGTGGCGACCCGTGTCCCTGGAAAGGGGGATCCTGTCAGTTGAGGGAAATCAACACACTGCTTTGGCCTCTGCTTCAGGTAGACGGGCGGTGCATATTGGTCCCGTGTGTACCAATCGGCTGGTCAGATGACTTTTGTCACTGGCTTTAGGGATCAAGCGAGCGAGCAATTACTAGTCATCTCGTTAAGGGTGGAGACTGACATAGGATTGTCTTGTGACCGTATAGACCCTGGTTAGCACTGGTGCACGAATGTGCATCCCCTTGTTGGGCTCGGGAGTGGGTGCTGCGGCTGGGGTCCGAATTTTATTATTTTTAACATGGATGGGAAAACTTCATTTCCTTCTATGTCTCTCCCCTGTGGAGAGCAACAAACTGTACAGAAAAGTTCTTTTACACGTTTCTTTCTAGTTAAACGCACTGATAGTCATTCTGATTGTTCTTTTAAGAATACTTCACCTTTTCTATTCTGAAAAACATTTCAGTCTGTCTTCGGTGATGGTCATTCACTTAAAAAACTGCAGTCTGGGGATCTGTTGGTGGAGGTAAGCTCTTCCAAACAATCTCAATTTATCTCCAACTGCACCACAATAGGACCCTTTTCAGTTTCCGTTCAAGTACACAAAACTTTAAATACTAGCCGTGGTGTAATATCTGAACCAGAACTTTTATTTTCTACAAAAGAAGAACTTTTGGAAAATTTGAAAGATCAAAATGTCATAGATGTAAGGCGTATAACAATTAGTCGGAATGAAAAAGTGCTTCCCACAAAGCACATCATTCTGACATTCAATAGTCCCGATCTACCTACAAGAATAAAAGCTGCCTATCTAAGCTGTCCTGTCCGACCTTATATACCTAACTCTCCGTTGCTTTAAATGCCAGCGTTATGGCCATAATAATAGCAACTTTTGTGGCAATGTTACCTGCGTTCGTTGTGCAGAAGTCGGCCACGATGATAAATCTTGTGAAAAATCCGAACGCTGTGCAAATTGTAAAGGTGACCATACTGCATACTCTCGCTCATGTCCTAGTTGGAAACATGATAAGGAAATTCTCACAGTCAAAATTACACAAAATCTTTCATATCCTGATGCTCGGAAAGTTGTTGAATCCAGAACCCCGTCAGTTGGCATCTCTTATTCTAGCCTACTCAAACGTCAAACAAACTCTGTGAGGCACATAAGCACTCTGACTGATTCTGCCACTCCATTTGACTCACCCTCATCTAGCAATTTAAAGAAAAAAACCCGTAATGTATACTGTACCTCTAGTACAAGACTTATGCCAAAATTAGAGCTCTGGCCACCATAATCAGAACCTGTCGAAATAGAATACCTTTATAAACGAACACAAAACTCATCAATCAAAGCTATAAAATCTACCGACCATGAGACACAGAATACGTCAGTATTGAATAAAAACAATTCGTTGAACCCTAGCATATGTTCAAGTGAAAAACCAAATAGAAAATCTAGCACACAGAAGGATAGGAATAAACTCTCAACACAAGTCTCTTCACAGTGGAAAACTGTGAAGAAAAAGGGCAAAAAATCTTGTCTCAGCTCAGCCATAAAAAATATAAAGGACCCTAAACAGTTGCTCAGTTATGCTGAAGAGGCTATGGACTCCTCTAGTTATGAGTCTGATGATGATGAAACAAACACTGTTTTTGAAGAATATGTGCCGTCATCATAGTACTTTAGTATCTGTTCTAACATTTTAACGTTTTAACATTTTATGCTCTGTTTTTAAGACAGTCATATTGTAAGAACTTTTACTATTTTTTATTTAAAATATTTATTCTTTTAAATTACATTTTGGTTTTATTATACATTCAAGAGACCTGGATACTCATTACACATTGCATTGTTTTTACACCTATGTCACTGGTTTTTCATTCATTTTTTGATTTGCACAGTTTTCATGATTTTTTCAAAGATATTATAAACTATTATATTGTTGCTATTTTATCATCTTGATTGATTTTCTGTATTTAAATATATTTTTATTTTTTATTTATACTTTCATGTTATTTTTTCTTTATTGTTTGTTCCAAATTTAACCAGTTATATTTTAATTACATGTATCGATGCATTACATCCCTGATTTTTAACTCCGTATTTATGTAGTATTATATATCAACTTTTACACTGTTTGTATTTTAATTTTATTCTCAACTTTTACAGTTTTAATTGACACTGAGTTTTTTTTAGCTATGTCTTTGTTTTATAATTACTCTTTTTACTTGGGTTTTTTTCTTAGTACTGACAACAAATTTATCTCTCTTGGTTTTCCCTCTTCGACTTTGTCTTGGCGCAGCATGTCCTAATGAGGACCTTGCGCCATATAACCCAAATGAACCAACCAACCAATTTCTCAAAACTGCCTTTCAGATATGAAAAAGAAACTCTTTTAAAATTTTTAGAATCACCCCCTTTATTGAATCTTTCAGTTAACCCAGGATATTGTTGTTTAGGCTTCCCTTTTCTATAATAATTAATTAATTTATTGATGCTACTTATTTTATACCAATTAGAACCTGCAATCTCAAGGATCTTACGTAACTCTTCGTTTAAAAATTCATCAGAACAGACTTTAAACGCTCTATCAACCATGAAACGGAAAGTAGAGAATTTATAACAAAAAGGTGAACAAGCGGAATTTCGAATAATGTGTTGGCTATTAATTTTCTTTCTATAAATTGATCTTTTCAAAGAATCACACTCCCTAATTATAAAAGTATCTAAAAAACGTAAACTACAATTCCGAACTATAACAACAATTTACTACCAAGTCCGAAGGAGGTAATAAGTCTTTCAACAATAATTTATTGTTGAAAGACTTATTACCTCCTTCGGACTTGGTTGTTAATTCCACAGCAGAATTTGTAGAACATATCAAAATACTTAAGATTCCTCATGATTGTATTTTGGCAAGTATGGATGTCAAGTCGTTGTTTCCATCATTAGACATTAGTGAAGTTAATTCTTATATTAGTGATTTGATAGATAGTTCAGAAAAGTATAGTGATAACATAAAAAAGACACTGAAAATTGGCTTACAGTTAATCACAAATAATAATTTCTTTATGTTTGATGGAAAAATTTATGAGCAAAAGTTGGGGGCTCCAATTGGTTCTCCCATTTCGGGTTTCCTCGCGGAATTCAAAATGAGACCTTATGAAAAAAGAATTTTTCAAAATTTTGACAAAGTTCCTAGGTTTTGGAAAAGGTATGTTGATGATGTTTTTTTGGTTTGGGAATGGGGGTAGGTAGATTCTTTCCTTAATTTTGTTGATAAAGTTAATAAATTAGATAAAAATATTCAATTTACCTATGAATTAGAAGCGAATTGTAGTTTATGTTTTTTAGACACTTTTTTAATTAGGGAGGGTGATTCTTTGAAAAGATCAATTTATAGAAAGAAAATTAATAGCCAACACATTATTCCAAATTCCGCTTGTTCACCTTTTTGTTATAAATTCTCTACTTTCCGTTTCATGGTTGATAAAGCGTTTAAAGTCTGTTCTGATGAATTTTTAAACGAAGAGTTACGTAAGATCCGTGAGATTGCAGGTTCTAAAGGGTATAAAATAAGTAGCATCAATAAATTAATTAATTATTATAGAAAAGGGAAGCCTAAACAACAATATCCAGGGTTAACTGAAAGATTCAATAAAGGGAGTGATTCTAAAAATTTTAAAAGAGTTTCTTTTCCATATCTGAAAGGCAGTTTTGAGAAATTAAAATTTAAATTAAAAAAGTTTAATATTGATTTGATTGCAACTCCTCCACCAAAATTAAGATGTTTACTTAATAAGCAAGTGGATCCTATTGGACATGATGATCTTGCTGGAGTTTATGAAATACCTTATATTACTGAAAATTGTGACTTAAATTATTACATAGGCATGACTGGGAGAAAGTTTGGAATTAGAAAAGGGGAGCACGAATCTGATATTAAATTTGGACGTACTAACACTGCCTTATCAAGAACATATTTAAATGAGGAGATAAAAATATTGTTTAATCAAAGTAAATTATGTTTCATATCTAATTGTAATCGTAAATCTGTTATAAGAGAGTCCATTGAAATTTATACGCGTAATAATCTGGTTTGCAATGATACCGTTTCTTTTATTATTCCTAAGTTATGGTTAGAATTAATGAATAAATTCCTCGTGAGGGCGTGAATGGGATGAACCAAGTTGGAATTTCTTTTGATCTTGGTCTATTTTTATTTTAATTTTTTACAATAGCGCGCGTGTTTTTTTTATATTTTTTTATATTTCTTTGTCGCGTGTCATTTGTAATGACGGTGAAATAGTTTGAAATTTTTATTTTTAGTTAAGTTTTAGATCATGGTCCATATTTTAATTTGATTTTTTGCAATAGAGCGCGTGTTTTTTGTTATTTATATCTCATTGTCGTGTGTCATTTGTATTGTCCGAGAAATATTTTGAAATTTTGTTTTATTTATATTATGACTATGGAACTTATTTGACGGTTCCGAAACATGTCAATGTATTTTATTTTTACTATAACACCTTTCTTAAGAAAAATTAAAATTGTTATTAAAATGTTTATATAAAAGGTGAATATTTTAAAATCTTATGATTTAAAAAAAATCAATTGGATTTAATTAACTTTTTATCAAAGACTTACCTTAATGTAATTGCAACCTAATTGCAACCCAAATGTTACCTAACCATACGTTGGGTTCATGTCCATGGAAATCATTTTGTCTTGTTCAGATCTTGGCTATGATTCATTAGAATATTTTCGTCGGGTTTAGATTTGGTTCGATTCAGATTTCAGGTATTTTTTGAAATTCAATTTAAAATGTCCGTGTCGGATTCAGGTCCATGGAAATTATTTTGCTTTGCTCGGATTCAGTTATTGTTCTGTGAGATTTTTTTTTGGAAACAGATTTAGTTCCATTCAGATTTCGGCGTTTTTAGGTAGATTTCGTATGAAATGCTACCTATTGCAATAGCATCAGTTTATATATATATATATATATTTCACTTTTTTATGGACACGGTAACTTCTATAATTTTTCACCAATCTCCACCAAACGGGTACATAAAATCAAAGGGGTTAAAATCTCGGCTAAGTTCGTTAATGGGAAAAATCGGACCAAGGGGGTCGGAATAGGGGGCGTTTTTGTGAAAACCGAAAAAAAGGCCATAACTTCTTAATTAAAGTAGATATCGAATCGGTTTAAATTTTATATTACTTCTTAAAATTGGGCCAAAAGTTTATGCATGACAGATTTTTGATAAATTTAGAAGTGGGTTCAAGAGGCGAAAAAAACAGGGGTTTTGAGAGAAAAAAATTCATAACTTCGTCAATTTTCAAGATATCAAGTCTAACTAAATTTTTTGTAAATGTTCTTAAAATTATCTAAAAATTTTGTATTTACAAATTTTTGATAGGACCAAATTTTACCGATGAAAAAAAAATAAAAACGAAAGGAAAAAGGGCGGTGAAAAAAGAGAAAAATCCATAACTCCGTCAATTTTTAAGATATCAAATCTGATTAAATTTATTTTACATCTTCTCAAAAATATCTACAACTTTTATATTGACAAGTTTTTCATAGGACCATTTTGTATAGAAAAAAGAAATTAAACAAAAGTAGGAGTTGGGTGAAAAAACCTCAAATCCAAACTGCTTATTTTCTGACTCATTTTTAGCTCACAGGCTATCTTAGCCTGAGATCTTATGTGCTCGTCCGATCTGTATGTACGTTCGTACGATCGTGCGTAACGCGATAACTCATGATAAAAATATCAGATCTACTTGAAATTTTGTATATAGGTATATCCTGATAAGGCGCTTTTCTGATTAGTTTTTGGAGTTCATTCGATATGTATAAGAGGGGGAACGGGGGGCTCATGCCCCTCCCCTTAATTTATATAAACGGGATTTTCATGCAGAATTATAAGTTTTCGTTCAAAATTTAGATATATGATCATTCTGATGAGGCGATTCCGCGACTGTTATTAGGTGTTCATTGAATAAGTATCAACAGGCGTAACGGGGGCTCATGCCCCTCCCCTTTATTGATATAAACGGGATTTTCATGCAGAATTAACAGTTTTCGTTCAAAATTTAGATATAGGATCATTCTGATGAGGCGATACCGTTGTTGTTATTAGGTGTTCAATGAATAAGTATAAACAGGGGGAACGGGGGCCCATGACCCTCCCCTTAATTGATATAAACGGGATTTTCATGCAAAATTAACAGTTTTCGTTCAAAATTTAGATATAGGATCATTCTGATGAGGCGAGTCCGTGGCTGTTATTAGGTGTTAATTAAATAAGTATAAAAAGGGGGAACGGGGGTTCTAATGCCCCTTCCCTTAACTTGTATAATTGGATTTTTCAAGCAGAATTGTCAGATTTAGTTCAAATCTCTGAATAGTTTTGAAAGTTTAATGGTTAAATAAAAGAGGGGAATAACTCCTGTTAAATTATATAAATGCTAAATGGGTTTTTATTAAGAATTATCCGATTTGCTCTGAATTTTGGATATAGATTTTTTATATGATAAAGCAAGTCCTTGATGGTTTAGGAGGTTCAATGATTAAGTATAAAAAAGGAGAAAAGGGAAGAGCTGTTTCCCCTTCCTATTTTTTTTCAAACGGAATTAACAAAAATACAAGGCTGTAATGTACAATTAGTATGCGTAGCCTGTGAGCTCAATGCCATCAGTTTAACTGGGCAATATTCTTTTTGTTAAATTCATTTTTGATTTTAAACGCATCCAAATAGTAGATACTCTTATTTAGAAATTGTATAAAGTGACGCATTGGTCAAATTTCTGATAAAGACAGAATATATTTCAAAAAAGGCTACCAAAAAGGGTATTTTGAACAGAATTTACCAAAGTCATCGGGACTAAAAATTTAAGGAAGTATTCAAATAAGAAATTGCGTTTATTTCTGACTCGTTTTTAAATCCATTTTTGTTCTCAAACGCATCCAATTCAAAGATCCTCTTATTTAGGAACTGTATAATGTGATGCATTGGTCAGTTTTTTGATAAAGACAGAATATATTTAAAAAAAGGCTACCGAAAAGGGTATTTTGAACAGAATTTTCCGAAATCATCGTTACTGAAAATTTAAGGAAGTGTTCAAATAAGAAATTGCGTTTTTTTCTGACCTGTTTTTTAAATCCATTTTTGCTCTCAAACGCATCCAATTTATAGATCCTTTTATTTAGGAACTATATAATGTGATGCATTGATCGGTTTTTTGATAAAGACAAAATATATTTCGAAAAAGGCTACCAAAAAGGGTATTTTGAACAGAATTTCCCGAAGTCTTCATGATTTGAAAATTTAAGGAAATTTTCAAATAGCAAATTGCATTTTTTATGACTCGTTTTAAAACCCCTTTTCGCTCTCAAACGCACCCAATTTACAGATCCTCTTATTTAGGAACTATATACTGTGATGCATTGGCCAGTTTTATGGTAATGATAGAATATATTTTTAAAAAATGCTGTCAAAGTGAGTATTTCGCACAAAATTTTCCGAAGCAATCATTATTAAAGAATTAAGGATGTATTCAAACAACGAATTGGTTATTTTAAGACCCATTTTTAATTTCAATTTTTTTCTCAAATGCATTCAACTGACAGTGTTTTGTTATTTAGGAACTGTTTAATGTACTGTTTTGGTCGATTTTTTAATAAATTCAGAATTTATTTCAAAATATGCTGTTAAAATGGGCATTTGAGCTGAATTTTTCTTAAGATGGTTATGATAAAACCAGTTTTTGCAGAAAATGAAATTAAAAATTTTTCATAAACGGCCAAATGAAGTTATTAAACTGGGTTTATCTCTAATCATACATATATATATATATATATATATATATATATATATATATATTGTTGAAATGAGCACTCTTCGAAATCTACCTTCGCATATATGCCCAGCCGACAAGGATTTCTTTTCAAATGGAATTTTTGGATTCAGGTCTTTCTGCGTGTCTACGGAAATTTCTCTGTCTGATTCGAATAAAGACATGCTTCACTGGAATATTTTTGTTAAGTTCAGACTTGGTTTAATTCAGATGTCGGCTTTTTTTTTTTTCAAATGTAATTTTTGGGTTCGGGTTCTCTTGCGTGTAAGTTGCTTGTAACATAAGAACATGCTTCAGTGGAATATTTTTGCCAAGTTCAGATTTAGTTCATTTCAGATTTTGAGATTTGTTTCAAAAAAATTTTTTAGGTTCAGATTCGGTTCATGTGCATGGAATTTTTTTGTCTTGTTCGGATCCGGTTAATGTTCTTTGGAATATTTTTGTCAAGTTCAGATTTGGTTCGATTCAAATTTCAGGTATTTTTTCAAACAGAATTTTTAGGTTCGGATCTCGTTCATGTTCACGGAAATTTCATGCATGATTTAAAAAAAAGGTTTTCATCAATATATTTTATATATTGACATGGAATTATTAATATGTTG
The DNA here is from genome assembly GCA_964019185.1 of Maratus speculifer. Lineage (NCBI taxonomy): Eukaryota > Metazoa > Arthropoda > Arachnida > Araneae > Salticidae > Maratus > Maratus speculifer. The sequence continues at coordinate 254,223,272 of OZ025295.1, read as the reverse complement.
TTAAATCATAAACATTTTTCATCTAAGGTATGAAGAATTAAAAAGTTCTGAAAAAAAAGAAAACTTTTAGTAATACAGTTTTTAGTTCAAATCAAAGGTTTTCAATATTTTATTTAATTTTATTTTAACATTTAATTATTTCTAATTTTTCAATTTCAATTATTTTAAAAGCAAACATTTATTTTAATAAATAATATAACAGAAAAAAAACGTTTTAATAAATTACTATTTCTTCGTAAAATATGCTTTAGCTGTAATTCATTTCTTTCAATTCGTCTTATTAATACAAAATCCCTTCCTCGTGCTTTTGTTTGAGACATTAAAATTTCAGCGATAAATGGTTTCAGATTGCAAATCTTTTTTTTTCGGATTGCTTCACCTCCACCTGTCTTTTTACCTCCATGTCGTACAACAGCTGTGATAAAAAAAATCCTCATTTAAACTGACCAGTCTATAAATTTTAAAGTTCTATCCCAGGTTTTTTAATTATTTCTGAGAAAATTTTATGCAACCAACCAACCATAAGAAAATGAAAGGAACAAAAAGTAAAAAAAGGCGATTTTTTATGAGAGTGAGCTTTGAAATTTAATTAATAACTCCGTTAATAAATAGAATTTTGAAATTCTAAGCTTCAGGTGCATCAGGAGAGATATTGGGCTACTTTCATAAAAATTTTGAACTTCGTACATCCCATAGATTTTACTAGACATCGCAGACACACAGACACACACACAGACAGAGCGTTTTGTTCTTTTATTAGTATAGATAATGAATGTGTTTCTTCGTTGTATAAAAGCTTTTCTGTCAGAGTTACACGTTACAAAATTACAAATGATCACATCTTTAAGTGAGCTAATTAAGTATGCAAGTATTTTCTTCTCTCTCTCTCTCTGTTTTTTTTTTTTTTTTTTTTTTTTTTTTTTGTATTTCATGACTCATTGTATTTTTGTTGTTGCCTTCACATTCAAGCTCAATTTCTCTTATTTTTAAATTTTTCTTTACCGAAATGACATTTATAGCTTCTTTTTCTAAGGTTTTTTTACAAAAGAAAATAGCAGGCTATGTGGGAAGAAGTATGTTATAATTTAAAATGTTTCTGAATGATTTTTTTTTTCTGAGGGGTAGAATCTAAATTGGATTGTTTTATTAGAAATATGAAATATATTAAAATCGCTATATTTAAACCACTGCACTATGGGAAATTTATATAATCTATCTTTTATAATCTAAAAAGTATACATCAAAATCTCAAGTAAATCTGCGAATGTACGATTCATAAAGTATCAAAACGTTTAATGTCCAAACCTATTTACTTGATCCTAAGTCACAAGTTTATTTACCGCAGATTTGATAATCACGTGGTCAGCTAGTCGCAGGACATTTGATGTTTAGTTCCCAATCTATCTTTGTATTACAGCCTTTCTTTTTAGAGTCCGAAGGCATGAATGGTTGGGTGAATCTGTGGCACACAGGGATTAAACTGAAAACTGTTAGCGTTGTAGTTAGACGCGCTGAACACTTCACTACTGGATTTATACTTAACGAACTAAACCAGAAACATATTATAATCCATAATTTTTAATCTAAAAATTACATATTAATATTTTAAATTGTATTATAAACAGTATGAAATAAACTGCATTATTTGTTAATCATCATTTGACCTCATTTCTCCAGAGAAGTGTACGCGATACAACGGAAAAATAGCAGCAGTGCAAACATCTTCTTTAAAATATTTAGGTACTTTCAAGTCTTAGATAATTTTTCGATGAACTTCTAAAAGCGTTTTGCATTTATAATGAGAGAGAAATTAACTCAGATCAAATTGAATCATTTTAAAATTATGTAATTAAAAAAAAAAACTTGCCAGTTCGTTTTTAAATGATAATCTTTATAATACAGGATTATTACAAAAGAATCATTGGGTTTTGATATGTCACTATGTGCGAACTAAGAAACGTATACATTTCTATGACACCTCAAGCGAGAGGGCGTTAACTACAGTTTTGCGTTGCGTATGTGTCATTTGCGGGTGGTTGCCATGGGTACTGCAAGAATGTCATATTCAAAATGGCGACTGGATAGCAGAAAGCGTTTTGTGCACTGGAATTTTCAACCGGTTGTTTTTGTAAACACAATAGTTCCTGTCTATTTCCTTGAACTGTCGATACCAGCGCAGAATGCTTTGTTGGGTCGGTGGTTTGTTTTTGTATGCCTTCCGAAATGCTCTCTGACCGGTTATAAGTGATTCACACTTAAATACTTCTAGTTCACAAAACGCTTTCTGCTGTTCAGTCGCCATTTTGAATATGACGTTTTGAATATGCGCAGCAATTATGGCAATCACACGCACATAACATTTACTCAGCGTGAAACTGTAGTCAACGCCCTCTGGTTTGAGTTGTCATTCAAATTTTTAAACTTCCTATTTCGCAAGTAGTAACGTATCAAAATCCGATGATTCATTTATAATAACCCTGTATTTCTGACCTTTCTAGTTCAGAAAATAAGAGTAATTATTATTTAGGAGCATAATTAAAACTTTAAATATCAAATAGAAATATAAGCAGAACATATAACCAGAAACCATTGATTAAGGGAAAATATCTATAATATGTTGCATTCAATGTGATATTTATTTTGATAAAATTTTTGTTTGATATAAACGCTCATTGCGAATTCCTTTTATGTAAAATAGCCCAAAAAGATTAATAAAATTTGTTCAAAATAATAAAAATAATCAAACGAAGTCATTGTGCTTTAATGAGATGTGATTTTTCATAATTTTGTCAAAGTTAGAATAGAAGTGGTACTTTATTAAATGAAAATATATTTTATTAAGAAAAAATTATTAATAACACTAGTTCACAAATTTCAACTTTTTTGTATACCCCGAAAGAAATGTATGTAAATGTATTAGTCTACCTTCTTTAAACCTAAAAGTGTCAGCAGAAATATTCTATCACGTCACAGTTTTCATTCTACAGTCAACTGATTTTTTTTAACTACCCAATGTGGTGACTACAGTTTAATGTTCATTTGTTCGCTTCAAACAACAAATATTTTTTTTCGGATTGAATTAAAATGTCGAATACAAAGTGCAAACAAATTTTTGATCATTTTTGCTATGTTTGTGGATAGTTTATATTGTCAACAAAAGAAGAGAACTGTAGAATCGTTAAAAAGTTCATATCTTCATTAATTTGGATTTCCTGTTGCAAATCAAGATAAAAAATGGGTGCCTCATGTGTTTTGCGAAAGCTGTAGAATTTTTTTACTCCAGTGGTCATCAGGAGAAAACGTACACCTCCCATTTGGTTCACCAATGCTATGTTGAGAACGTATTAATCATGAAAATATTTGTTACTTTTGTGTTACAAAGACATATAGTAAAAAATAGAATATAGTAAAAAATAAGGCGAGTATTATATATGCCGAAGTTTCTACTGTTACTAAGCCCAATTCATATTCGAAATATCTACCACGTAGAGTTTGTCCCGGTAATTCGAGTGTAAATATATTAGGAGATGACAATGAAAGGGATGTTGAATTCAAATCGATTTCTAGTGATTCTAACGAATTCTCTCATCAAGAAAAGACTCCACGTTTAATTAACCAAGCCGAATTAAATGTTCTTATAAGAGATTTGCATTTATCAAAATTTAAAACAGAGCTTCTTGGTTCTTGTCTACAGCAATGAAACTTTTTAACACTAAAACACAAAAATTACGTTGTCTAGAAGCAGAAGCAAAGTTTACTCAGAAGTTTTCAAAAAAGAAGGTGAATATTGTTATGGAATGTACAGATGGAAATAAACATGTTATTAAAGATTCATTTCCTGCATTCACATCTGAGTTTTTCCTTTGAAAACTTAGGAAGTATGAGTGACGAACTAGGGGAATGTTTTCACCAAGATTTAAAGATTTTTGAAGGGAATGCATCAGGGATTTTGGGATAAAAACACACTAGGGGATTACTGTTGGTCCATTATAAGAGAAATTGATCCAAATAATTGTAAAAAGAAGGCAAAAATTAGCCATTTTTGATTTCTTATATGGATACCAAAATTATGTAATCCAGTTAAGTAAATAAATATTTCTTAAACCAGACGTGACAGATTTTTTTTATTACTTTTCTGGGTAACTCTATCTAAATAAACAACATATTAACAACTTTCAGCTGGGGTATAAAAACCGTGTAAACTAGCGTTATCATTCTTTTATTTCAAAACTAACTTACTTTGACGAAATTGAACCTTTATCAGTAGTTTATATTCATGATATACCATTATCGCATTTAGGTATTTTTTGTAGCATGTATCGCAATTAAATCCTAAATTAGATGTCCATAGTACTAAATGCGACAATGCTTTTTATGCATATAAATTCATCTAAAAATATTCTTTTAACTATTCATTCATGTGATAGAAATTATCATGCCGTAACTGTGAACCATCTGCGAGACCACTAGATAAAAATATAATTGAAACATGCGATTAATTCATTGAATGTTGTTTCTGTACTAAACTTTTCGTACGGTATTAATTCTAATTGGATTCTATCTATTCAAATATTTCTAATTATCTTATTAGGTCTTCAAACAAATATTTCAATAATGAGAGATTCATTCAATGAACATTATTTATGCAAAAAATTTTCTTGTATGACTTCAATGTAAATGTAAATTTATCCATTCAATTTTTCTAACAGTAGTATTAGAATTCCAAATTATATAAGTAACTGTAGTTAAACTGGAAATTAAAAGTTAAATTGTGAAAACTGAAGAAAAAGCAGCGGTCAGTGAGAGTGACTTTATTAGTTAGAGGTTAATTTTGTTGGCAATACAGTAATAATGAAATATAATCTCATAAATCATTTGTAAAACTTAAGAAGGGATCTAACAAAAACACTGATTTTTATCAAAATCTTTTTTTTTTTTTGTTAATTGAAAATACAAACTAATTAAAGCATGATTTAAATAACCTCGACATTTTAAATTTTTGCAGCTGAGCATTAAGTATTTTTCCCAGCCAAGTGTTTTGCTAATTGGAAAGATTGATTGCTAGTTACGACTATGAGCCAGTAAAGTAAAAACTTGACAGCTTTAGCACAAAAGAGGGAGTTTTTATGACCTTATCTTTTATGGTCCAGCTGCAGTTTTTCGTGTCGGGCCCATGGTCTCATAAGAAAGCTGGGGGGTCGAGAGAGCCCAGGGCATCTTAGGACCCACTGACCATTAGCCTACACAAAGGCGAATAAAAACAGCGGCGAGTGGTTGAAGATTTGAATTATGTTGAATATGTTAATTCGTATCCACCATTCATTGCCTAATATGCAAACTTTGAATATAGAGAGTTTTTCTTGTTCTCTGCACTGTAAAAAAAAAGGGTTGACCTACTAAAAAAACTTTAGTGATCCTTGTAATTACTAAAAAATTTTAGTAATCTTAGTCGGTTACAAAAAAATTTGTAAGAATTACTAGAAAAAAGTTAGCAACGAATGGAGTTAATAGTTTTATATTTTTAATAGCTCTTGCTAAAACTCAGTTGGTGTGGCCTGGATAGCGTAGTCGTTGTAGTAACGGACTCCAGGCTAAAAGGGCCCGGGTTCGAAACTTGCCACCGCCAAATACGCCCCGAATGTATGTAGTGTCTCGTTAATAAAGGAATTATGGAAATCTTGTCGGAGCAGGTAGGAATGTTTGGTGCTGCCATCTATTGGGGTTTTGCCGAAAATCTTCCGCTTCAGAAGTCTGGATGCAGCTCGAAGGAAGCTCCTGCGCTTCGGGCGCACGTAATGGTTATTATAAATAATTTTGGAGCTATTACTAAAATTTGCTTGGTGGCTCATACTAAAAATTTTTAAGTTAGTTATACAAAAAATTCTTTTGTTCAGTTTACAAAAGAAATGCTTGTTTCACTTGCAAAAAAAAGTTTGTAATAGTTACTAAAAAATTCTGTGGAATACAAATTTACTAAGAAATTTTTAGTAACCTCTTGAATTTTTTTTTTACAGTGTGAGAAAAAAAAGAAGCAGATGAAAACAACGAGTTCCAGAGTGTGGATATTTTTAATTTTTTTGGAAATCCAATATTTTTTGCTTTATATTTCTTATGACGAGCGATCTAGCATTGTTTTTTTTGAGAAAACGTTAACTACTTTTTCTTGGCCCAGACCTGGGCGGTGGTACTAATGTGTACAAAGCTGCTGTAAAGACTGTTTATTGGTGTTGTGTTTAAAACAAAGAAAAAAAAAGCCTACTAGAATGGATATCTACAAGCCATCGGCTCTAGATGTATCTTGTAACTCCAGTGGGGTAAAAGGTACGATTATTTCTGTATGTTCTCTAATATACTGTATACCTAGTAATGTACCCAGGTTGAGATGTATATTTGGTGCTCGGGAGAACTTGTCACTTTTAATGATATAAAAATGGTATTCTTTTTTTCCTATTCAATAAGTATCTTGTTGGATAGTAAAAAACTATTTTAGTTTGTATGTATAATTTCTAAGATTGCATGTATTGTAAATAAAGATCTATTAATATTAGAACCTCTTATTTGTCTTTTTCAGGTCTTGCTAATTAATTATTTTTATTATTTAGAGATACCTGACTATTTAATAAGATTCTTAGACCATTTTTGTAAAACGTATAATGAAATTTATCTTGTAGGGTTGGTTTGTTTAAAAAGAGAGGTGTTGTATTGTATTGGATTTTGATGTTTAAGGAATATTTCTCTCGAACCAATTGGCCCATAGGTTAGTTAATCTCCTAAATATTCACAACGCAATTGTCTTTCTTATCCGAGACAACCTTTTAGGCGTATGACCTTAGCTTGCCTATTAACTAACTAGGCATTACGATCACCAAGTTCTTTGAAATCAAAGGCCCCTATCAGAAATTTTAATTTAAGAGTAAGTTCGGAAAATAGGTGCACCCAACACCTATCTTAGTTTGTGCTGGGGGATTAATAGATAATTTATCATTTAAACTATTCATTACCATATTGTTTTAATAGATGTCCAGACCTTGCCAGCATGGGGTTCTCCAGAACTTAAGTGGATCCTGGTCACGGAACCACCTAAGTTCTGGAGAAGCCCATGCTGGCAAGATCTAAACATCTAGCCTTTATTTTGGAATACGCATAAATATATTTAAAAAATATCTTTCTCTATAAAAATATTTTTATATCAAAAATTATTTTTAAGGTATTGAAAATTAAATATATGCTGCAATAAACCATATACCGGGTGTCCCAAAAATGACTGATGGATTTTAAAATTCAATAACTCGCAAACGGTGACAGCTATTGAAAAACATTTTGCAAGAGGGCTATGTATAATGTCAGGAGTTTCTTTACCGCAATTCTTGATTTTAGTTCGAATTTCCAACAACAGATGGCGCTGATGGCAATTGGCGGCCAGTCGACGCCGAAACTTACTTCATTCAGCTTTGACGGAAAAGAAGGAGATTAAGGCTATGGAGTACGTCTCATTCTACAGTACAGTTTTGCTCTCAGGCCCCGATTCTGGACTCATTCGATATGATTTCAATGGAATGCGTTGTTGCCATGGAAATAACAGATTGTTCGATAGTGGAATACAGCGTTCAGAAGTGGGCATAAATTTCATAATAATACATAATAATAAAAATACATAATATAATATGTATTTAAAACTCGTCCATTGTTTAAGTTTAAATTAATTAGATCGCCGCTGATTTTGTCTGTTCCTTTATTACATACATAAATAGTTTAATTAGTATTTCTCTCGAAAAATTCTGAGAGTGCCCAGTATGGAGACCTTCCTTGTTAATGAAATATTTTAACCATAAAAGGGAAATATAGAATTTTAGTAAACATGCCCGTGAAAGACATAAGCGTCTTTATGTCTCAGATATTCTTTATATGAGCATTTAAAAGTACTGTTTTGCGTTTTAAAGGAAAATAAATTTACCACACATCATAAATTTTAGAAATCATTTTAACGGACACGATAATTACGTAGTATTTTGTGTTGAATAATTAAGTTTTAGAATATTTGTGGCATTTTTGTTGGAATGAAGTTTAAATTTTTACTTTTTTAAAAATTCATAAGAAACATAAAAATGACACACTGTATTTAAAACGATTTTAGAAAACTTATTTGAGTAATTTAATGATTTCTATAACTTTCCGATTGACATTTAAAAGCGTTTTGCATTTTTTATGAGAGAGAATTAATCTGAAATCATATTATTTTGAAATTATTTAGTTTAAAAAAGTAACATACCAGTTCAATGTTAAAAACTAACCTTTACAACATTTCTGGCCTTTTTTATTCAGTAAAAAAAAGAGTTATTATGAATTTGTAACAAGTGTAACATTCTAAATATCAAGCAGAAATATCAGGCATAACATAACAGAAACCTTTGATTCATGGAAGATGTCTATACTATGTTGCATGCAAATGTGAAATATTTATTTTGATGAACATTTCGTTGGACCTAAGCGTTTGTTGGGTATCCTTTTATGCAAAATTACCCGCTCAAGTTAATAATTTTGTTTTTCAATATCTTAAAAAAAAATTGATAAATTTTTGTAGCCTCAACAACGCTTTTTAATACTCGTAAGAAAAGATAAATGCTTAGAGTAATTTTAATAAATCTGTTTTTTTACAAGGCTTAAATAGTATTATTCTTAAAACTATGAAATATATCACCATCATTTTTTAAAAAAGCTCTTCAGCATAGAAAAATGTTTTCTAAGTGTTCTGCATAATGTTTTCTAAGGACATTACGCGCATTAATTAAAAATTCATTAAAAATTCTACAAAAAATGTCTCCTTTTATAATAATTACTTAGAGAAATGTTTTAAGACGAAAACATAAAACGAAAATATAAAATTAAGGTAAACATACGCGTGAAAGACATAAGCATCTTTATGTCTCACATATTCTCGATATGAGCATTTATAAGTGCTGTTTTGTGTTTTAAAGGAGAATAAAATTGTCACAGATCATAATTTTTAGAAATTATTTTAACGTATACGATAATTACGCAGCATTTTGTGTCGAATAATTAATTTTTAGAATGTTTGTGGCATTTTTGGAAGAAAGAAGTTCAAATTAATACTGTTTTAAAATTCTTAAGACATTAAGTGTAAAATATAAAAATGCAAACTATATTTAAAACAAAATAGAAATTTTATTTTATGTTTCATATGATTTTTCGATTGACATTTATAAGCGTTTTCCATTTCTAATGAGAGAGAAATAATGTTAAATTATATTATTTTTAAATTATTTAATTAAAAAAAAAGACTCACCATTTCACTTTTAAAGTATAATCTTTACAACGTTTCAGGCCTCTTTTGTTCAGCAAATAAGAGTAATTATGAATTTGTAACAAAATTAACATTTTAAATATCAAGCAGAGATTTGAAGCATAACAGTAACCTTTGATTCATGGAAGATGTTTATATTATGTTACATGCAAATGTCAAATATTTATTTTGACGAACCTTTCGTTTGACATAAACGCTTGTTGAAAATAACTTTTATGTAAAATTGCAAAAGTTAATAAATTTTTTTTTAACTATTAAAATTAAACAAATATATTTTATTTACATTGATAAATTTTTGTAGTCTCAACAAAAATTTTAAAAACTCGTAAAAAAGGGTAAGTGCTTAGAGAAATTTTAATTAATTTCTTATTTTTACAAGGATTAAATAGTATTATTCTTAAAAATATGAAATATATCCACATCAATTTTTTAAAAAAATCTTCAGCATAGAAAAATATTTTGTATGAAAACGCTTTCTAAGTGTTCTGCTTAATGCATTCTAAGAAAATTACACGCATTAATTAAAAATTCTACAACAATAAACATAACCATTTCGTAATCATTACTTAGAGAAATATTATAAAAATAAAACGGAAACATAAAATTAAGGTAAACATACACGTGAAAGACACAATCACCTTTAAGTCTCACATATTCTCGATTTGGGCATTTAAAAGTGTTATTTTGCATTTTAAAGGAGAATAAAATTACCACAGATCATAAATTTTAGAAATTATTCTAACGGACACGATAATCACGTAGCATGTTCCGTTGAATAATTAATTTTCAGAACATTTGTGTCATTTTGAAAGGAAAAATATTCAAATTATTACTTTTAGAAAATTCATAAGACATTAGGTGTGAAATATAAAAAAGGCATACTGTACTTGAAAAGAAATATAATTTTATTCAAAAATGATTGTTTGCATGGTCGCGAATTAGTTTTACAAATACGAAAATAAAATTATTGCTGTTCATGAATGTATGATTACTATTGATGGACGCTTGAAATTAAATAAATTTTGTAATAGCTCCCCATTGCATCAGAATTCATTCATTTATATATTTTTTTTCAAAATAGCATCTATTTTAATTACAATATTTTTCAGATTTTATAAGAAAATGACAACAAAAATATATAATTAATATTTTCCAAATATTTTTCTTTTACTTTCGAAAGAAATGATGTACTTCAACAACCAACATTAAGCAAGCTACCATAAAAGCTACAAAAAAAAAAAAAAAAAAAAAAAAAAAAAGAGATGCATTTTTAAATATATATAAATAATGTAATGTAATATATTAATGTAAATGTAATGTAATGTATAATGTAAATAACAAAAAAAAAATGCTGTATTGTTATTAGATTATCAATAATTCTTTAAACATGTACTTTGTTAATATAGTTCGAAATTCGGCTTAAATATCCCGCTGGTGGCAACAGGCTGTTTGAATACAGACATGACTATAATTTTCATAGGTATGAGCTTTTTGGCTGAATCGAATCTCGAGTCAGTTTCGGAAATAGGGTACATAGATTGGAGAGAGATTTAAAATAATATTTATGATTGAACAATATGTATTATACTTAACCTCAACAGTCCTGAGACTGAGATATTATTTTAAATATTATTATATTACATTAACAGAGTGCATGGTTTAAAATTTATTGATATTCTAATAACAATACAGTAATCCGCGCATTTTTATCTCAAACAGTTATTTTATTATTTGCATTCAAAATGAGTCAGTCATTTACTGGATACCCCCCCCCTCTCCCCCTCTATGTATATATATATATATATATATATATATATACATATATAATGTATATATATATACACTATATTGCCATTGATTATTGGACACTTGCGATTTTAGACATTTTACTAAATATCTAGAAAAATACATGAGGAATCATCTCGAAACTCTTAGTGTATAAATATAATAGTATACGTCATACATCTCCGTGAAGATTTTTTACCGAAACTCCATAGGGGACCGTCAACAAATTAAAAAAAGTGAATATCTTTTGAATAACCCTGTCAAAACTAATGTAGCAAAAGCGCTCAAACTCTAGATTATGATTGCATGCCTTATTGTAATACACTGTGTTCATTTTTATGCAAATAGCATGCATACTCGCAGAGTAATTAAGGTTTTTATAAAAATGTTCCCAAATTTTTCCAAGTTTTTCCTTATAATTTTCAGAATTCTTAATATAAAATAATATTTTTTTTCAGAAAATATGACAAACAACATTGCACACAGAACCCTGTAATCAGAATTAAAAAATTATATGTAGGTACCCATCGTCATATGGAGTTCCATTACCTGCGATCTATTCTGTTTGAGCTGTCTAAATGACAGACCAGATGTTGTGACCAATAAGGATATCTGAGCGAAAAATCGCAGCTGGCTATCACCCAGGTAGCCTTACAGGTAACGCATTAGCCTTATAAGCCGATTATCTGGGTTCGTTTCCCAGCCTGGTCAATTTTTCGCTCAGTTGGAAATATGCAATTCGTATGATTACTTTACCAATAAGTTAGATTGTGTTAAAAATAATAGTATATCTACGTACCCATCGTCATATGGAGTTCCATTACCTGCGGTCGATTCTGTTGAGTTGTCAGATTGTGTTTAAAATAATAACTAAAAGCATATTAATATTTCAAAAATAAATTAGGAAGCATTTTCAAATAAAATGCAGTTAAAAATACTTTTTCTCTCACTACGACGCTATAAAAGTTAAAAATGTGTGATGCTCAGAAGTTACAAAATTTGTAACAGAGATTATCCCGTAAAAGGATACATTTGTTTTGCGACTGGCTTATATAAATGATCGCTATATTTGAGAGACAACATTTTAATCACTTAGAGAAGTAAATAGCATATTTGGGAATAAAAAATATTATTCGACGCATAGGGGAAAGTGGGGTGGTGTGGGACACTTTTTTACAAAAGCAATATAATAAAATTTATTTGACAGAAAAACAAAAATTTCAATTTTTAGGGGGCAAGATGAAACACTGTTTTTATCTACCTGAACAATATAGAAACATAGCGTCTAAAAGCAATTTTGTAATTAAAGAAATTATAAGTTTTGCGTCCCATTCCTCCCCAGTATCAGAGAGGAATGGGACAGCAATGACATAAATCTATAAGGCAGAAATAGTCCAGCGTCGGATACATATACATTGAAACAAAGATTGTAAGTTGATAATGTATGAGTCACAATAGAAAATTACAGTATTTTCATAACTGGAATGAAAATTCAGTATTCATTCTCATAGAAGACATTAAAAAATCATCACTTCATTTACATTTTGAAGTAACTCAATGTTCTAATTAGTATATTATACTCTAAAAATGTCTACATATTAGCAATTTACATTCATTTTAGAGAAAAAAAAGAATTATGTATGTCCAATTCCTTCCTGTATTGCCATGTCCCAATTCTCCCTACTTCCTTGTTATGTGTTAAAGTTCTTGAATAAACAAATATACTGCTTTTAAGCTTAGTTTAAATTATGACTAACATATGCAGCATAATTTTATATAGGTTAAACAGGAAAACTATTAGATCTATGCATAAACAAATTATTTATTTATAAAAAACATAAAAAGATATTTAAAGCAAATTTACATTTTATTCTTCAATAATCTTCAACTTTATAGAATTTCGAGAATTAGAACATAAAGAGAAAAACCTACTGTCCCATTCCACCCACTGCCCCACTATATCTCACTCTCCCCTTTATATTTTTTATGCACATGGACATATTTGGGCAGATGCATGAAATGCCCCTGGTGAGTATAACTCTTCTAAGATATCTCCTGTATATTTGCTATTAATTACATATATATAATATCATTGACAATGGAAACTTCGCGTTGTTAAGAATATTCCGAGAATGTGTTATCTATCGTTTTAAACTTGTAAAATACAAGCATAGGAATTCAATATTCTTATCACTCTCCCGCCCCCTAGATAATTCATCGTATATGTATTGTAGTTGGTTAATAGTTTGTCATATTCATATAGATAATTACTTAAACGAACATGTAAATATTCTAAAATGTAATGGATAAATTTCATAAGATTTCGGTATAGAAAACACATAATTATGTGCTTTTACAGGAGGATTATTTAAAGAAAATCATTTCCTTTGTAATTTAATGTTTCTAATTTAAGGACACAAGAAATTCTCTATAAAAGAGGTTATTGAAAGAATTTTGAAAATTCTTATTTTTATTATCTTACATTTTGATCTGTTTATTTGAAAAATTGGATTGCCATGAGAAATTTTAGTAATAATTTATTTCTTATTATAACTGATACATATTATAATTTGACTTATGTATTAAAGAAACGAAAAAGATGACAGTTTTGAGTTTATTGAAAATAATCGTTCAGTTTTATTTTAATCATATGCAAAAATAAATTTCTTACATAAAGTTAGATTGTATTACATAAGGAGAAAAGCATTAAAAAACAATAGCTTTAACATCTTTCAACATTTAAATTTTGCATAGCTTTGAATATTCAGTGATTGTCTTACCTTCGACCTAAATTTCTAATGTAGACGCATAGGAACTCATCACTACTTTCAATCTCCCCCGCTCCCGAAATAATTTGTTGGATAGTTAGTTTGTTGGTAGCTTTTCATTTGTTTGGGGAATATTATTTAAACTAAAAATTAAAATATTCTACTTTCTAACGGATAAAAAATTCTTAAAAATTCTCTATAGAAAACAACTAATTAAGTGTTTCTGCAAGAAAATTTATTAAAAATAACTAACTATCTTACAGCAAATTAAACTGAAATACTTAAGGAGAAAAATGTAAAAAAAATAACTGCTGAAGCGTCGTAAATGATGAAAATTGTACTTATCTTAGAATTATATATATACAGTGGCAGTCAAAGATTCCGGCCAGCAAAAATTCTTCAATTAATTTGTAAATATACCCATATGAAGAGGAATCTCAAAGCGATACTTATACATTTTATTGACATATTAGTTAGGAACTTACTTATAGAAGAACGTGTAAATATCAATAAATTCAATTGAAAAAAATAAGTATAAAAGAAAACGCATGTTCTCAAAAGTTCCCGGCCACCTTAACAAGTATGTAAAAAAGTGGTATTGTAATATAAAATTACAGTGATCAACAACATTTAAAAATACTATTTTATCGTATTACTATTTTATTAGCTTTAGTAATAAGTACTGGGGCGCAGCAACGTGACATTCATACAATCAACGGTTAAAGATCGTCTATGGTACGTTTTTTACACATTTCTTGCAATTTTGGCCAAATTTCGGCTGAGTTGGAATATTTATAGTTCCGCCGACTTTTGCCAACTTCTTTCCAAAGATTTTCTATTGGATTCATGTTGGGCGTTTGGGCTGACCATTTCAAAAACGAAATTATTTGTGCGAAAACCATTGCTTATGGAGGCTTGCATGCATTATTTAGGTCGTTATCATGTTACGAAAAATCGTTGTGACCAAATTTTTTTCTCTAAGAAGGCAGAAAATGGTCTTGCAAGATATCCTTATACATTGTATCATTCATCTGGTTGTGGATTTCAAATCACGGACCGACACTTTATGAAGAAAATACTCCTCATGGCATAACGTGTCTTCCGACATGCTTCATTGTAGGAATAACATAGGTTGAATCATATCTTTTGTTGTTAGGCCATCGTATGCAGTGTCTGATATCACTGCCAAAAAAGTTTTAAATTCGATTAATGGTTGTTGTATGTATGTCGGCCAATTATCTACACTATGGGATATAGGCCCTAGGTGGTGGGATGCCCTCCGTGGGGGTCTTTCTAAGGGAACCTAATCCGTATTTACGCAAGGTTCGAAGGAAACCACAGAAAACTCCGAATGGTTAGGCCGACGGTCGTGATTGGGTTCGAACCCAGCACCTACCGTCTACCAGTTTGAGGTCAGAACCTCTAGGGCACTGGTGGGGCTCGATTGATGGAAAAATAGAATTTTTGTCCAGTTTTCACTTGACCAGTCTTTGTGTTCCTTGGAAAATGCCAGTAGGGTACGTCGGTATTTTTTTTACCTCTGAAAATTTTTTAACACCGACTCTTCCATAAAGTTCTGTATCACGTCAGCATCATAACACGATAAACTAACTTATTTCAGCAATATATTCATTCCGTAAATCGCAGTATATTTCAACGGAATTTTCATGTGGATTATCAATGTTTTTTCTCCTGATAATTCTGTCTACAGGAATAATAATTTTCCGGAGTCTCCCGGACCTCCGAAAGTCCTGAAAGCCATTGCCATCTTTATATAATTTTGAAACATCGTTTACAATCGATTTTACTGATCGATAACTTAGACGCAATATCTCGAGAAGATTGGTCTTTTAGCGACAAAGAATCACTCATTTATGAACAATAATTGTTGAACTTTTCAAATTTGAATTCGAACTATGCTATACACGTTGATTCATTCATAAACACAACCAAAAAACATTTTACGGATAGAAAAAACTAAAGAATGATAAGTGGCCGGAAACTTTTGAGAACATGCGTTTTCTTTTATTCTTAATTTTGTCAATTAAATTTATGGATATTTAAGCGTTCTTCTATAAATAACTTCTATAAGTAAGTTTCTAACTAATATGTCAATAAAATGTATAAGTATCGCTTTGAGATTCCTCTTCATATGGGTATATTTACAAATTAACGGAAAAATTTTTGGTGTCCGGAAACTTTTGACTGCCACTGTATATATATATATTGTATATATATTATATTTAGAGATTGGTTACCTTTGACCTAAAATTTTAATATACTCGCATAGGAATTCCGTAATATTTTTAATTCCCCACTTCCTAGATAATTTGTCTTACATGGAAGCTGGAACATTTAGTTTGTTTAAAGCTTTTCATTTACATAGGATAAATTATTTAAACTAAAAATGTCATTGTTCTCAAAATCTAATGGATAAAACATTCATAAGGATTCGGTATAGAAAACAACTAAATATGTGCTTTAACAAGAAAATTAATTAAAAATAATAGCTCAGTTTATAATTTATTATTTCTAATTGATGAATATAAGAAATTATCTTAAAAAATGCGGTTATTAAAATAATTTTGAAAATTCTTATTTTTATGATTTTACATTTTAGCCTGTTTAATTTGAAAATTTATTTATAAATTATATCGTTTTCGAGTTTATCGTTTCTAATTATATCGTTTGTTATAACTTATTTATTGTATTATGAATTATGTATTAAAGAAACAACAAGAATGCCAAGGTTGAATTTATTTAATAATAATCTTTCAATTTTATTTTAGTCACATGCAAAAATTTATAGCTCACATATCTTACACAAAATTAAATTACAATTTATAAAGAGAAAACATTAAAAAAAGTAATAATATGTATTAATATATGTAAATTATATATTTTACTAGTTATTATAGTAATATTAGGGCTTAATTTTATCATAATCTTAATAAACATGCAAATCAACTGAAAGTATCACCTTCATCACATAAAGAATTACACATATCATTACTTCATATACATATCATGCATATCGTACATATCTAACCTATCATAGAACCCTTACACATCATTTTTATCATGTAAAGGATACAGGAATATAAAGCAAAATTTTCATCAGAATTAAAAAAAAAATAAATAGCTTACATTACTTGCACAAAATTATATTACAATAGATAAGGAGAAAACCATTAAATAAGTAATGGTACCTATTATTACAAATAAACTATTTGTTCCACTATATATGTTTTTTTAATAAATAAAACGACAGGTTATTTTTTTTCTAAAAAAATATAAATATATAAATCATCTGAAAGCATCACTTAAATTCTTTTTTTGTCCATGTTTAGATATACTTAGAAGATATCGGATTTTGTAATTCTTTTTTTTCTTTTCTAAGTTAATTTTTAGTATTATAATATTGTTCTCGTCAATCAAAGCAAATATAAAATAAAATAAAATTTAAATGAGGAAGCAAACATGAAATATAGCAGAAAAAAATAATTAATAATATTTATTAAGTATGCTATGTACTTATGGTAAATCGCTGGATAGCATTTTTAAAATACTATACAGCAACAACCTTAAACTATAAATTATAAATAAAATTGTTTCTTCGGTTCGAAATCTTTTGTATAAAAGATGTCTCAAGCATTTTTATCTCTTAGGACAAATAAATCCTGGCATCTGAGTTTATTTTTGCATTATAACAATACATGAAGTTTTCAGGTAAAAATTTCCCAAATGAATAAGTATATAAAGTTATTGAGAACTATATAAATAATTTATGAATACAAAGAAGGTTCCATTTTCATGCATATTTCATGAAGAAACTGTACATGTGATATAGTGAATGTCATACTGATGTATTTTTTATACGAAGGAAAATTAAAATTACTTTAGCACTTTTCAATAACATTAAAAACACTAAATAAGAATAAATAAGTGTAGAGGGAAATGGGGCACACTCATACAGTTTTTTTCTAAAAAAATTTTTGGTGTCCAGAGAGCAGAATTTTCAAGTTATTTTTCCATGTGTTGTCAGCCAAACTTGTGTAGTGTGTTATAAAAATGTACAATCGTTGTTTTAGGTAATATTTTTCATTTAATTAAAAAAAATAATAAAAAGTAATTTGTATTAAAATGTCCCATCCCCGGGACAGATTGATACACCTCATGACATACTTTGATATGTTTGGTAAAAATGGAGGCAAAATAACACCAATGTATATTTTTCATAGAAAATTAGTTAGCCAACCATTCTATATTTATTTATAGAAATTCAAATCACCCACAATTCACCCACAATTTATTTGTAAGTAATATTAAAGCAATCAAAATTAAATGAATAATGACTTGACGTTCTGGCTGTTCCTTGTCTGATTGTTGGCTGTGATATCTTTGTCATAGCTGCTACTTCAACTTCAGCATATCTTCTTTCTTAGGAAAGATGAAAAAATAACCAGGCTTATAAACATAAAATAAAGTATAATTATATTAAAATTCTGTTTATAATATAACTAGCCTTTGCTGTTCTGCAACTTGTTTCTCTTACACTGTAAAAAAATTCAGCAAAGTTACTAAACATTTTCTAGGAAACTGGGATTCCAAGAACTTTTCATGTAACGATAACAGGAAAAATCCATGTAACCGATTCTAAAACTTGGATTTTTGCTGTTACCGTTACAGGAAATATTCTAGGAATCCCAGTTTCCTAGAAAATGTTTAGTACCTTTGCAGAATTTTTTTACAGTGTACTTAACATTCCTCATCTCGAAAATATTTTTTTTCTCTTCTCTGGAAAATCGATATAATTTCGAGATTTGCCATGCTACCACCTTTTTCTTTTGTTAGTTCGACTAGCACTAGATGTTGCATAAATTCGTACGTTTTTTGTTTGCAAAAATGCTATAAAACATTCTAATATAAATAATTAGAGCTATTTCACTTTAGAAAAATTAAATAGTTGTAATTTTTGGCAAAAAAATGGTTGGATTAAGGAGTGTATGGGAAAAAAAATAATAAAAGGTAATGAAAGAATGAACTAGAAAAGGATTTCTGTTGTATCAATGTCCCACGACATAGGCTGTATCAATGTGCCCCATACAGCCATTTTGAATAAAATAAGTCTCAAATCCAACGCTTCATTGACCTGAAAGTAAAGAATGAGGAATTGATAAAGAATAGCTTTACTTGCATGGGAGAGTATTCTTTTCGATTGAAAATGCTTGAACAGTTGTATAATACCATTTTAATTGTACAACTCAAATTTACTTTTGACCTACAAAAACAATAAATCACCCATCCCATTTCAACAAACTTCTGAATAATGTGAAGACGTTCTGTATGTAGTAGTGTGCACTAGCTTCACTTTTTGGAGCTGTTGTGAAACTTCCTACAGTGTAAAAAAAAATCTGTGAAGGTACTAAACATTTTCTAGGAAACTGGGATTCCGAGAACTTTTCATGTAACGATAACAGGAAAAATTCATGTAATCGATTCTGAAACTTGAATTTTTGCTGTTACCGTTACAGGAAAAGTTCTTGGAATCCCAGTTTCCTAGAAAAGGTTTAGTACCATTGCAGATTTTTTTACAAAGTAAAATGACCCTATGAGCAGTAGAGGGGGTGTATCAATGTGCCCCATGTATCAATGTTACCCAGTTCCCCCTACATGTATTACCATGGATTTTATTTAAATTTTAAAAGTCCTTTCGGCCAGCACCTGACGAAAAGGTAGCTTTCATATTCTTTTCTTTAAAAAGTTGTATAATTTAACCATACAAAGCTTAAATTAGTGGAATACGATAATAGAAGATTTAATACTTGTTTTTATCATAAATGAATATAAATGGGAGTTTCGAGAATTTAATCAGGTTCAATCTGGTTTTATAAAAAGCGATATATAATTGAACTCCTAATTCTGCAGTATAATGAAGCGTCTGCCCTTTTAAAACAGCGTGATGGGTAAAATTAACCAATGAGCTTAATCAAACTCTTAGTAAGTCTTGCGCACATGTTCACTCATATCGAAATCAATTGATATATCCGAGTGTTGTCACAGGCAAATAGCTTTTGAAAATGTCACCCACTTTAGAAATTCACTGTTTTTTTTATAAGGACAAAACAAAAAAATGCTCTGAATTTTTTGCATTAAGATCAAACACATAAGAAAACAACTCTTTTTCAGTTTCTAATTTTTTTTGCACTTTATTATAAATTTAAAATGAAGAAAAAAATATCCAATTGGTCACCGTTTTGAAACAAATTTGTGGATGCAGTTGGAAAACAAACTCGGTGGAAACATTTGTTATGAACTATGTGCACATCAAATTTCATCCGGATTGATTCATTAATACCCATGTTATCGCGTGACAAGAAATCAAATCATTCAACACTGTCAGTCATACTAGAAAGTCAAAGTGCTATAACTCAGGCATTGTAAATATACAGGAGAAACAAAAAAATGCTTTGGAGTCATTGTATCAAGTTAAAACATGTAAGAGAAAAATTTATTTTACTTTCTAATTTTTGAATATCCGTAAGTCATGTTCAAATATGCTGAAAAAATATCTCAGTTTAAGGAAATATATTTTTACAAACAGCTGCTTTTTAATATCACAATATTGTGTTAATCACATAAAAAATTCAATAAATCAAAAAAAAAAAACTTTTGAAATATTTTAGAATATATTTACTTTAAATATTTTCATGCATGTGATTTACCTATGGTTAATCCTCTGATCTTCGTTTTTTAAGAAATACTAAACACTATCTAACTTAAGCTATAAATTAAAGTAAAATTATCTGTTGCGTTCGAAGGTTCCTGCATACAAAAACGTCTCTCAGAAATTATATCTCCTAGGAAAAATAAATCCTGGCATCTGAGCTCATTTCCACATTATAGCAATGCATGAAGCTCTCGGGTAAATTTTTCCCAAATGAGTTAGTATATCAATTTATTGACAATATTATAAATAATTTATGAGCACAAAGAAAGTTCCATCTTCATGCTTATTTTATGAAAAAGAAGTATATCTGATATTGTTATTGCCACATGCTTTTATACGAAGGTAAAATAAAAATACTTTCGCACTTTTTATTAACATTAAAAACACTTAAAAAGAATAAATAAGAGTATATTTATCATAACTGTTTCAACTTAAATTTTTAAATGAAATTAAATTTTTATAGAGGCTATTAAAAAGCAAAACTGAAACTATTAAAATCTATTTTATATCATTACTTTCACAATCATGTTTGCTCTTTTTTTTAAACTTTTCTTGAATAAATGTATTCTATTTATTCCACAATTATTTTAGTAAAATAACGGATTTGTTTTTCAAACTTATTAAACATATAAATCAATTGAAAGCATCCATTAAATTCTTTTTTACTCATGTATGCTGAGAAAATACCTCAGATTTTAGAAATATTTATTTACAGTTATTTTACAGTATCACAATAATGTGCACGTTAATAACAATAAGCTTTCAATAAAGAAAGATCTATATTAGAAAAAAAAACATAAAATATAGTAAAAAATATCTACTTTATAATATTGTTTTTTGTATATTGTTTCCCTATGGTAAATACCCTGAAGTATATTTTTCAGGAAATAATTTTCAGCATCAAGCTTAAACCATGAATTAAAAATAAATCTGTCATTTGTTCATAGATTTTTTTACATAAAAATCTCTTGAACATTTTTATCTCCTAAGAAAAAAAAATCCTGGCATATGAGTTCATCTCCACATTATTGTAACACGTGAAGTTCTCAGGTAGATGTTTCCTAAATGAGTAAGTATATCAGATTATTGAGAATGTTATAAATAATTTATGAATACAAAGAACGTTCCATCTTCATGCATATTTCATGAAGAAAATGTACTTCCCATGCAGTAAATGTCACATTGATATATTTTTTTACATCAAGGAAAAATAAAATTATTTTAACCCTTTTATTAATATTAAAAAAAATAAACAAGAATAAATAAAAGTATATACATAAATCACCGCCATTACTATTTAAATTATAAAACTTCAACATATTTTCATAGAGACTATAAAATTACAAAACTGAAAATATTAAAATCTATTTCAATATCATTCCTTCCACAATTATGTTACCTTTATTTTTTACTACTATTCTTCCATAAATGTAAACTATTTATTCCATTATTATTTTTGTAAAATAACGGTTTATTTTTTTTTCAAATTTAATAGCTATATAAATCAACTAAAAGCATCCATTATAATCTTTGTCTGGTCATGTTGAAATGTGCTTATAAAATACCTCAGTTTATAGAAATATACTTTTACAAGGAGCTATTTTTAGTATCAAAATATTATTTACGTTAATTACATAAAACATTCAATAAAGCAAAATCTAATAGATGAAACAAACTTTAAATATATTTGATCATATTTAATTTAACTTCTTCAGTCATGTGGCAAATATTACATGAAAACAAAAAAACTAGTTTAAAAATATAAAAAATCTCCAAAGGTATACCACTCTATGAACGATTGCTTATGTTATGCAAATTTTTATTTAAAATATCTTGAAGTAATTTTAACAATACTAGAAACCTTTAAATTAATTGAAATAATGTTCTTTATGTCTCCTCCGGGCGATATCATGACAGAGGATTTTAAATATTTTTATGCATGATATTTACCATAAGTAAGTAACATGAATGAAAAATATTTTCATTTATCAAGCTATACTCCACAACGTGAACCTTAAACTACGAATTAAAAATAAAATTGTCAGTTGTGTTCAGTGGTTTCTGCACAGATGTAAAAAAAAATTATATCTCATATGAAAAATAAATTCTGGCATAGAAAATACCTCAGTTTATAGAAATGATTTTACAAATAGCTATTTCTTAGTATCACAATTATATGTGTATTTTAGTCATATAAAACATTAAATAAAGGAAAATCTAAAAGATAAAACAAACTTTTAAAATGTTGGATCATATTTACTTTAATATTTTTTAACGTATGGTATGTGCCTATGGTAAATCCCATTATGTTTTTTTTTTCAAGAAATACTTTGCAGCACCAATCTTAAACAATGAATTAAAAATAAAACTGTCTGGCACCTGAAAAAATTATGGCACCTGAGTTCGTTTTTACATAATAGTAATACATGAAGTTCTTTCCCAAATTTTTCCCAAATGAATAAGTATATCAAGTTATTGAGAACGTTATAAATAATTTATGAATACAAAGAAGTTTCCATCTTCATGCATGTTTCATGAAGGAAAATTAAATCTGATATAGTATATGTCATATTGTTGTATGTGTTTATGCCAAGGAAAAAAATTATTACTTTAGTACTTTTTATTAAAATATGAAAAAATGAGAATAAATAACAGTGTATTGTTTTTATTAAAATTTTAAAATTTTAAAATATAAAAATATTTTTTTGGAGACTATAAAACTGCAAATATTAAAATATTTCACATACCATTACTTTCACTATCATGTTTTGTTTTTACTTTTTTAAATAAATGTAAATTATTTATTCCACTATTATTTTAGTAAAATATTGAGCTTTTTTTTTCAAACATACAAATAATAATAATAATAAAACGTTCAATAAAGCAAAAACTAAAAGATAAAACAAACTTGAAGAGTTTTAGTATATCATCACTGATTCTATTTAATTTTTTAAATGATAAAATATTTTTATTGAGACTATAAAATTGCAAATATTAAAATATGTTTTCTATCATTATTTTCACAATCAAAGATTTTTTTTTTACATTTTTTAATAAATGTGAACAATTTATCCCACTATTATTTTTGTAAAAAAAAAAAAAAAAAAAAAAAAAATCAAATATAATAAATATATAAATTAACTGAAAGCAATCCCTTAAAATGTTTTTGGTCTTGCTCAAATACGTTTAAAATACTATGTTTATAGATTTTTTAAGGTACTTTTTAGCGCCACAATATTGTGTATGTTAATCACATAAAACATTCAATAAAGTAAAATCTGAAAGATTAAATGAATTTGAAATTTATTAGAATAAATGATTTTTTATGGATGTTATTTACCTATGGATTATCACCTGACGTTCATTTTTTAGAAATGCTATACAGCATCAGTCTTAAACTACGAATTAAAATAAAATTGTCTATCTCGTTCGAACATTTCTGCATATATAACGATCTCTCAAAAATTTATATCCCCAAGGAAAAATAAATCTAGGCACCTGAGTTCGTTTCTATATTAAAGCAACACATGGAGTTCTTAAGTAAATTTTTCCCAGATGAGTAAGTATATTAAGTTATTGAGAAAATATTATAAATAATTTATGAATACAAAGAACGTTCCATCTTCATGCATATTTCATAAAGAAAAAGTATATCTAATATAGTAAGTGTCATACTGATGTGTGTGTTTACAAAAAGGAAAATAAAATTACTTTAGCACATTTTATTAACACAAAAAACATTAAATCAGAATAAATAAGATTATATCTATATCATCACTGTTTCTATTTAAATTCTAAAATGTCAAAATATTTTTTTAGAAACTATAAAAATGCGATACTGAAAATATTAAAATATATTTATATTATTTCATTCACAATAAATATTTGTTATTTATTTATTCTTTTTTTTACTTTTATAATACTCCGGTTTCATTTCCATTAGTGAAATTATGAAAAATCGTACATAAATAAATGCTCAGATCCTATAAATCATTTGTGTTTGTTTGATTTAGAAATATTTTTTATAGGAGTATACATATACAAGTAAAAATATGTTTTTCATTACTTATATGGTTTTCCAAGCATTCTTTTTCATTTTCTAATATTGCATTTTCTAAATTAAACTAATCATGCATAAAACAAAAATTAATACGTTTTAAGACTTGTATTTCTTAACACCTTAAAAGTCTCAAAGAAAAAAAAATCATATATTATTGACAATTCAGTAGAGGAGCTTAAAAGCATGATGGTTAAAGGGTTAATATTAGATTTTTTAAATGATATTTATACATATAAATAAATAATAAAAAATGATTAAAAAAAATTATAGGGTGTACTTTCAAGTCTGTCCAAATTCTGTACTCGCCGATTACATTCGTAAAGACCATAACAATGCTTGAATAACAATACTTTCGCGAAATGCAGGTTATATGAAAACAAAGACAAAAAAAATAATAATTCTTTTAATTTTAATACTGTTGTTTAAAGTTTTTATTATTTTTTATTTTATTTTTTTTTATTTTATTTTTCTTTTTTTTACATTTTAGAGGAAAATCATTGAATGCCATTTGATGGCATTTCTATAGTATTATATCGCCAACTTTATTTAAACTTTTTGAGGCATTAATGCCGAAAGATGTCTACACACATAACTTATTATTTCATCGGTTTCACAGAAAAAAAAAACATTTTTTTTATTCAGAAACATAAAGTTTACACCCCCCCAAAAAAGTTATATTTAAATATGCATTACAATTGTGATAAACTCCTGCATTGTTGCTTATTTTTTCTTTTATAGGTAATACATTACATCTAAACATCAATGAACTTAAATATTTACGTAATTTAAAATCCAAGAACAACTACTTGTTGTTAACAGTGTAGCTCTATGATTTTTAATGACATTTTTAAATTATCTTCAGTGATTTTTTAAAAAAATTTCATAATTGATCATTTATTCACTGCAACAATGTAAACTTATTATTTTTAAATTGATCATATTTCGTACTTGATTAGTCAAAATTTACACCTTTCCCCGTCCCCAAAACAGAAGTTTATATATAAGCCTGATTAAGAAAAAAAATAGCGCTAATTTTAAATTTGTGTGTTGAAAAGACATTTTTTATTTACTTTTTAATGAAAATTAATTACGACATTTGTTTCATTCAAACTTATTTTTTTAAATATTTCTATTTTATGTATTTAATTTACGCACAGTATACCATTTGTTGAAGATAATTGTTTTAGCTTCTTAGAGTATGTATTGTGCCTACTCTTTTTAGCATTATAAATGCACTCATGTTTGTGAAAAAAAAATAGTAATGACGCGACTGTGCTGGAAATTTTAGAAAAAAGGGAATTTATAGTATGTAATACAAATTATTTTAATTTTAGAATACAACGCATACGATGGCTGTGCAGTGCCCGCTTATCTGCTTGTGAAACCATATAAGTAGAGGGCTGTATAAAAAACGTTGAGAATTGGTTATGGTTAATAGCTATTGAATAAACAATAGGTGAGACGTGACCATGCCTCTTTCATGAAAGAGGGAGGCATTGCAAGAATTAATAGAGTTAATAGGTGATAGTCATCTGTCTTTGTTAAGAAAGATTTTCCTATCGCGCAATAGCAGATAATGTGCAGTGTAACATCTGCAATATGACCCGTTATTTGAAACAGTGGGTCAACGATGTTGACGCTTGATCTGAAGATTTAAGAGAAATGCAAAGTATATCGTGTCGTGCGAATCATTCCAATTTTACGGTGGCCATGCAGTGTCCTTTATACTATTGGTGAAACCATATAAATAGTAACTCATAGTAATAGAATATCATATGCAGCGTAGTAGTATCAAAGTGGTGTGAGTTCTGAAACAGTAAGACAACAATGTTTAGACAAGATGATGATGTCAACGCAGGATGACAGACTAAAGGTCAACATACCGCTGACGGACCGTACATCTTCATCCAGACTGGAAGAAGTATATTGGTCAAAAACTGTATGTATATTACCTATCTATTTTCGTCAATAGTTTATCGACGTAAGCTGTACTGTGGACTGCGTGGAAGACCTTCTTTATACAAGACCCCCTACAACAAAACCATCTACATTTAAATGTTACAACGTGCTCATGAACATAGAGATTGGCTACAAGTTATTATATATGACAAATCTCGTTTTAATTTGTGAACCAAAATGGTCGCATTCGTGCTAAATGCTAGGTCAATGAACACTGGCTTCCGGAATACATTAGCCAACTTGCAGATATTTTCTCTGATACGACTAAGCATAATAGACGAATACAGCTGCTACGAAATGTGGTTTCTGAACAGAAATAGGTACATCTGTAAATGCTAGAGACCTAAATCGTTTCATTCCTTCAAGGCATTTCTGAAGCTATCTTTAAACAGGATATTGCCCGTCAACCTGTGGCAAAGGATATTTATGACATTTTGTCAGCAGAAAGCATACAGTTTTTAATGTGGACTGCGTATGCGCCGGATATGTCGACAAGATAATCATATGGTGGATTTTTTTAATTGGCATTTCGCTTGTTATCCCCCTCCTAGAACTTCTATAGTTGAACTTTGGGTAGGAAATAAACAATATGGAATGTTCTACGTTAAAAGACATTCAAAGTTTGTACGATTTCATGCCAAGTGGTATACAATGCGTGTCAAAAGTTTAAGCACAACAGAAAATTTCAAAATAAAATTTCATTAATGGGTGAAAGTTACTTCCCTTTTCACATAGCCTACAAATTGTAGTTTTAAAAAGATAGTTAACATATTCATGCTATAAAATTTATCTGAAATTATAAAATTTATCAAAACAATAAAAATGAGTGTGTCAAAAGTTTAAGCACAGTAGTTTTTTAGTCTTTAGCAGAACAAGAATAGAAAAAATTAATACTTGAATATTGCTCCTTTCTGCTGAATTATTTAAAATATACGGTCTTCCATCGTTAAAACGAGGTTCTGTATAGTTTCTGTTTCATTTTTAAACAAAGCGTTCTCAATGGCATCTTTCAAATCTTTAACTGAAAAATACTGCTTTCTATTTCGATAAACTGCATGAGTGAGAATACCCCACATATTTTTATAAAGTTGAAATTAGGACTAATTGCCGACCATTTCAAAACAGACACTGTTTTCGACTTAAGCCACGATGAAGTTGAGTTTGACGAGGATCATGTGGATCATGTTGAAATAACAATTTTTCTCCCCTTAAAAACCTCGGCAACAGGAAGCAAATGATTGGCAAGTGTCTCTTGGTAGTTTTCAAAGTTTTCACGACCACTGATGAATGCTAGAGATGTCTGACCATTGAAAAAAATAGCCCCCCATGCTATTACAGAACTACTATTATGTTATCTGATAAATACACTCCTAGGTTCTTTATGGAGATCATGCCACTAGTATTTAAACCCATCAGGGCCATCGAGGTTCGATTTTTTTTCATCATTGATGATGACATTCAGCCATTTTTCACCAAATGACATATGCTCTTTGGCCCATTGTAATCTAGCTTCTTTATGGTGTCGTTTAAAACACAGTAATCGAACCATTTTACGGTATTTGATGTATTTGAATTAAAAAACTCTTCTATAAACAGTTTTTTTCGATATTTGTTCTCCAACTGCATACTTTATTACCGAAAGGGAGTAGTTATCAGTTGAAGTCAAATTTCTGATGCGGTTATCTTCGCTCATACTAGTCACTCGCGGCCTTCCTCAACGAAATTTTCGTTTAAAATCATTATCACGAGTTAAAACTTGATGAATATCTTGTTTTGATCTTTTTAATGCACTTGCATTTTCAGAAACAGAATTACATTTTGCTCTCATACTCCAAATTTTTATCATCTCCACCTCTGAAAATTCTTTCGACTTGGGCATTTTGTACTAACTCAAAAATAACAGCGGGCTGCTTCTTATACACCCTGAAATTGCTTGCGTGCGCAACCATTTACGCCAGACTGTAAAATTTGCATAAAAACGATTTTGTGCTTAAACTTTTGACACGGTCATTTTTCTTCTATTCTTAAACTCCATGGTTTGAAATAAAATTAAAAAATTAATTTAAATGAATATGATGTAAAATAGATATTATTAACATATACAAGACAGATGTTGAAATTAAAGGTAATATTTAAAGTTTTATTTTAAAATTGCTATTGTGCTGAAACTTTTGACACGCACTGTAGTAGCATTCATTTCAGTGCATGATAGCTAAATCAAATACTGGTTTCGGACACTTAATATTGTGTTTTTTCTTTAAAAAAGTAATAAATTTTTGTACCAATACTATTCGTTTATCTATTAAATTACAGTTAATTTCGAATTCTATTGATTTTAGCACGGTGTTGCAAGGTATTATTTTATTTCTTTAATGAAAATTTTATATTCAAAACACACATAAATGTTACTCAACCTCATTCAAAGCAAAAATAATGGTATGTAATGTTGACAGTAAACACCAGCAATTCCAAAAGACATGTGAGTGTAGATTGTTATATCATATATTGGCATTTATGTGTGCTAATTTTTAACTGGAAAATAAAGCCTGAAAATTGAGATGTCCAAAGGCGGGCCATGCCCCAACGTGTGGCACATTCTCCTATTTATCAGACATTTTTTTAATTGAATCTTGTCTTGCACATGGCATGTTTCCCTTTTAATTTGTTAGGAAGTGTATTCAATGAAAGAACATGTCTTTAGCAAAAGAGATTGTGAGGCTTATTTTGTTGTACTAGTTCACATTTGCAAACAAAGCTGCAGTCACTGCCAGAAGAATATGCTTCTCATTTAAAAGTGTTTTAGTTATTGAAATGACTACTCAAAAGTGGTTCTGCCTATTTTCGTTCGTAGACGAGAACCATGAAGGTACGTTCCGTATTGGTCAACCATCGTTAAACAAAATCCAGCTGTAGGAGGAAATGAAACAGAATCTTCATCAAACATGCCAAGAGCTATCATACAGGTTTAAAGTAAAAGAAGAAATCATCCAAAGGCATGCACATGGCCCAGGGATGACATGAAAATTCTACAAGTTGGTTCTTCATGTTCAGCCTGATGGAAAACAAGATTGAATGGTTGAACATCTGCATGTCATTGCTGTGACGTCTCCAGCGCCACCACAGAATAGCCTCGTTCCTTGACTAAATATTGATAACTGAGTCATATATGATAGCCGGAAGAAAAAACTACATTGGTTGACATTTGATTACGTTTCATAGGCAGTGAAACGAATATTGATAAAAAAGCTAACTAAACAACACTGATATACTTCTCTATAAACTTTAAGAACTCAGAAAAAACATCACTGCGAAGTCTACTGTTCGCACCTGCAAAATGTCTCAAATGACTTGCTCCAAAAGCAGCTAGCACTGGGGAATGGAGGGGACTTCTCCCTCTTTATGATGACGCTAGCCGTCATAGAGCGAATGCGACTAGGAGCGTGATAAAAACATTGGGCTGGTAAGTTTTACCCCACCAACCTCATTCCCTAAACTCTAATCTATCGGATTGTTATTATTATACCACAGACCAGGTCCCTACCGTTCGGGCAATATGCCTAGCTTAACGAGATTTTTAATGTCTCAACTGACTTGCTCCAAAAGCAGCTAGCACTGGGGAAAGGAGGGGACTTCTCCCTCTTCATGATGACGCTAGCCGTCATAGAGCGAATGCGACTAGGAGCGTGATAAAAACATTGGGCTGGTAAGTTTTACCCCATCAACCTTATTCCCTAAACTCTAATCTATCGGATTGTTATTATTATACCACAGACCAGGTCCCTACCTGTCGGGCAATATGCCTAGCTTAACGAGATTTTTAATGTCTCAACTGACTTGCTCCAAAAGCAGCTAGCACTGGGGAAAGCAGGGGACTTCTCCCTCTTCATGATGACGCTAGCCGTCATAGAGCGAATGCGACTAGGAGCGTGATAAAAACATTGGGCTGGTAAGTTTTACCCCATCAACCTTACTCCCTGAACTCTAATCTATCGGATTGTTATTATTATACCACAGACCAGGTCCCTACCTGTCGGGCAATATGCCTAGCTTAACGAGATTTTTACTGGCTGCAGGACAGAAGCCGCTTGATTGCCACAAGCTCAAATCTACCTGACTATGGCTGTATCGCTATTATTTTTATAATATTTGTTATTATGCTGGCCTGTTATAGGTTACTTTTAATTATCTGTTTGGATTTGTTCGTACGTTGTTGATAATGGAAGGGATTAAAGAGAAAAGACGGTGGTAATGCTAATTCTTCCACAGAACTCATGCGAGCTGCCTATACGACAACCGATACTCGATTTTGATCTCGTAATTTAGTGCCTTGATCAGGTGACGAGATCTTCACCTGACAAAGCACCTCCAGGGGTACAATCTATCGGATTAGAATCTGTATTGGGCTAGGAACCCCGAAACGAAAATGTAGTCAAAAAGTCTGTTACAAGATTTTTTTTGACTCTACATTAAAAGATTCCTACAAAAAAGAGCTCTTATAGCTTCTATCTCATAGCGAACATATAATTGTAGCCAATGATGATTATATCGAATGATGAAAAAAGTATTTAAGAGTTTTTGTGCCTTTTTTTTTAAGTTTTTTGAAAACAGCACGAACTTTCCAGGATATTTTGTGCTTCCTTTCTTCAACATTAAAAAAAAATATATAAATTACAATTTGTAGATAAACTCTAATTTTTTATAGTTTATATTGAAATTTAAATATGTAAGAATTTCTTTAATAGTTAAAAGAACAAGTCTCTATTTAACCTTTTTATGTGATGCGCGAACAGAAATTGTCCTTAAATACATGCTACGACAGGTGCTATGACTATGGTCGCTATGACACACTATGACTATAGTCTTGATTTACATTTATTTAAAATCGTGCATTTTATATCTTGAAACAAACTACATTTTGTAAATTCTGAGACTTTATGGATTACTATTTGTATTCCCATAAGTCAAGAAATGCTAAGCTCTTATTCTAATATCTACTATTAATAAATAGAATAGAGGATTTCAAAAAATATTTTACATGCATAGTATTTCTTATTAGCTACCGTGGCCCTCATATTAAAAAAACACTAATAAGAAATATTTTAAAAAAGTATATTACATAAACTACCTTTTGTTTCATGCTACTATAGAAATGTATAAACGAAAAATATATAACAAAGCTTTATCTACTTTACCCGGGATTTCTTAATTAACATACTTAGACTAATAAAACTATTATCCATAATTACTCAATTAACTGCCGCTTTTTATCGTAATTAAGTAGAAAAGAAAGCAAAAAAATATAAATTAAAGAAATTAGTTTTTTTTCGGTTTATATATAATGAAATCATAACTTAATAAACTGGAAAAATGTCATCTGTATTCTTGAAATATTTGATGAAAAAAGAAGAAAAACTGTCTATGAAAAGAAGTAACACAATTTTTATTTTAATAGTTAATAAAATTTTATGTTTGTTTATACACAGAAAAACACACTTGCATATTGTATCAAGCTGTTTCTTATATAAAATCGTGAAAGTCTAAAATATTTACATTTCTTCCTATAGCTCAAAAAATAACAAATATATTAAAAAGTTAAACGTAATAAGCAGTTGAAATTAATTTTTCTGTGTAATAAAAAGTCATTTTTTCACAGAACTTGTTCGTAATGTAATTGTAATATAATGGAATTATGTTACAATTCCATGAAGTGATGAATGATACAGTGATTTTTTAAATAGTCTTATCAGATATTATGTCCGTTTATTTATCTCTAAACGAACTAACTCTGTGAGTATAAATTAGGTCTTTTTTAAAGAATCAGTATAATTTTAGTGCAAATACGTTTTTGAGAAAAAAATTGTTAGTTGAATTTTTATCCTCAGAATTTTTTTTATAATATTATCTGTGTTTTTTTCTTGTAATTACTTTTACAAGTTTTTTTTTAAGTAATGAAATTCCTCCAAATACTTATCCAATGTAACACCCAATTTTTAGCACATTGTTAAACGCTACTGAACACGCGCTTACCCAGAGTAGAAATGGTTTTATCTTTGTCAAAAATAAAATCAAATTATAACCGTCATTTTATTTAGGCAGAGACAATCCTTACAAATTTTTCGATAAAGTAAGTTCAAGATTACTTTTAAAAGATAATTGTTACCATTGCAAAAATCGTACGCACTCCGGGTAAAAAAGACCTGGCGCGTGTACTCCCGGGTTAAAAAAAATAAACTACAAGAAAATAGAAATAGAGACTTTCTTCAATTTTTTATCGTTTATTTTGAATTTTTTTTTTTTTTTAAAGAGTCCACTATCTTAACAAGACTTATGAGTAACTTCTGAGTAATTAATGCATTACATTCCTGATTCCTTATTTCGTTTATCATCATTATACTTAAATTTCCAATTTTGCCGAACAGTTACAAGCATTGAATTCCCTTTTCACAAATTAAAATTCAAGTATAGCAAAGGGTGTTTTCAGACGCATGTTTAGAAATGTGTCTTTAGGAAATGATTTTATAATAATGAAAAACACCTGAACCTATTATTACCTAATCCTACGAAATTATACATCTAGTTCATTTCTAAACGTTTTATTCGTTATGTGAAGTCTGTTACTTGTCAAGTGCGTTAACATGAAATGTAAGTGAATGGTGAAAATGTCCCATGTATCTAACAAACTGCAATTTCATGATTTAGGGATTAATATTAACATTACCCATGTGTTGTTCTCCTTTGCTAGGCTCGCGCATCTATCATCATTCGTGTAAGAATACATGTGTTACAGAAAGTGTTTTTCTCCATGGCTTTAAGAGGAAGTTCTATTTCTTTGGGCCAAAAATGTGTTTTTTTTTTTGTTCTATTGTAATTTTGTGAAATAGCGAATATCAAAGTTTATTAATATTTAAATAAATGCAAGTAGAATCGAAAGTTTGAGATACTATTGTTAGTTGGTTTGAGGACTGTTACTATTCTACATATTTTCAATTTTTTGTTACGTATTTCTGAATTTTTTTAAGGTAAATCTTATATACTCTAAATATTTCCCACTTATATTCCGGAAAAACGTACTAGGTTCCGAATGTTTTAGTAAGATATTCATATATTAAAGTTACTTTAAGATTTTTCATTCTTTACGAAATAAACAACTCTAGGTATTTTATATTCAAAAGGAAATGTATACATGAAAAAAATAATTGAATAAAAAACTACGATCTGGATTTTCAGTGAAATTCCATCTTATATGAAAGGGAAAAATTTCCCGCCAAACATCATTGTCAAGAAAAATAACTACAACTCACAAGTTTTAACGTACTTGGACAAATTTCTAAACATACGTCTGCAAGCATCCTTTGCTATACTTTTATTTTTTTTTAGCTAAATATGATTTAAGAAATGTTTGCGAATGAACAAATTTCAAAAGATGCACAGTTTTCAAAATTTGTTATTAGAAATATAAATTAGTGAAACAAATGTCACATTCCTTAATGTTAGTTTTTATACGTTATAATATGTTCCACTTACTTATATAATGGGTTTCTTTTACTTATTTTATAATACTTCAACAACTAATTTATTAGCAAATATAAAACTTAATGCATTATAAATTTATTTTTCTTATAATAATAAAAATAATTATTACATTCTTCGTTTCCAGAAGATTTCATAAAGAATATATTCATTAAATTTATCATCAGTTTTTTTCAGTTTTTAGTTTGTCATACAGTTTTAGATATTTTATGTTCAAGGAAGAAACACATTCATTAAAATATAATTAAATAAAAAAGTTACAATAACTTAATCACCCGAAATACTTTTTTAAAAGAAAGGAATAAAATTGCTATCAAATATACGCTCCAAAATGCTTTACTTAAATTAGTTCTGTCACTGATATCTCTTTTAGCAAACTTTTTAAAAAGAAACAAATTCCATGATTTACAGGTTTTGTTAGCAGAAAAGAAAATTGGAGTATCACTCCGTAATTATTTTCAGGATTGTTACGACATTACACATTTTGAATTTTTCATTGCATTGTATTTTAATATATTGAAGCGTTAATAAATATTAAATCTAAAGTACCCTGAATTTATATCTGTTACATTTCCTAGGACAATTACATTGCATGTCTTTCAAGAAAAGGGGGATTTTTCTTATAAAACATTATTGTGAAAACTGGCATTCACGCATGTTTAAAACTTCACGCTGTGCGTTTTTATTTTAATAAAATATTTTTATAGAAAAATTTCCACACGGTCGAGTGAGAAAGGATGCACATATTTTTATGTTATAAATATTGAGTAGATTTTACGCACTAGAATTTTTTTTAAATGTAACTTTTAAGATCGTCGTAAATATTTGTCTTCAATCACTAAAGAAAATTTCTGGGTCCAAAAAGAATTGTTTTGTCCGCTGATTATGCGCAGGGAATTACGATAACTAAAGTTTTGACATAT
Source organism: Maratus speculifer (assembly GCA_964019185.1). Classification (NCBI taxonomy): domain Eukaryota; kingdom Metazoa; phylum Arthropoda; class Arachnida; order Araneae; family Salticidae; genus Maratus; species Maratus speculifer. The sequence goes on along the minus strand of OZ025295.1, from coordinate 254,188,195 downwards.
TAAGTAGATTTCCTAGGAAATCGTACCTATTACATTCTCAGTGTTTGAAGTTTCTTTTATTGGTTAACTCTTAGTGTAAAAAATTAAAAATTAAAAACGCAAACAAAAAAGAGCCATATTGTTTTACAGTAAGAGTCTATAGGATTTTTGCTGAATACCAAAAACAACGACAATTTGGCATCACTTTTGGGGAGTAATTTTCGTCATCAGGTATTAGATATATTGTCAAGTTGGCGATAAATATGGCGACTTTTGGTGATAAAATCTAGTCCCGTCGATGCTAACAATCTTGTTTGAAGTATCTACGTAGATTTTCATTTGCCCATCGGTATCTGAGCAGATTTTGATGCGTCCATTTCTAAATCGTTTGTCCAATTTTCAAATCGTTACTTTTTACATATAGAAGGATATATACAGGACGTTTCAGTTAAACGTTTCAGAACTCATAAGAGAGGTAGGTTGCATTCTGATGACTAAAAATCGTATAGCAATGTGGGATCGGAAATGTTTTTTTGAAGCGGTGATGTGCACAGAAGCAAAATATATTTATATTACTTTAATAGTTTTGTTACTTCTAAATAATAATGTAACCTAAATTTTGCACATGAGTAAAAACTTAAAGCGGGACTTTTACATCCAGAGAAAATTTTCTGTTGAAGGGCACGATTATGTAATAAACATGAAAGTCAAATTTCAGACTTTAGAGAACTTACCGAATAATGAAAGAAAAATATATGTTTCTAGGTGTTTCATTCTCAACGAGAATGCGTATTAATGGAAAAATAATCGAATAGAAAGCTACAATGCTGTCTTTACCTTAAATAGAATTGCCTATGGAATGTGAAATTTTGCTGTCAAATCTCAATGTCAAAACAAATAATACTCACACATGTTTAAACACACACTCTGTATTCTTTTTCTTTTAGTGAAATCTTGTTTAGAAAACTTTTGTTCCGAAGGAACAAATGTCAAAGGATCAGATTTAAAGCTTTTAAATAATTTTTTAATTATTATTTTAAAAGTTTTGTTACTTTTAATAACAAATGCAAACAAACTTTTACACGGAAGTAAAAAAATAGCGCATACATTTACATCAAGTATAATTCTTCTGTTAAAAGGCATACTTAAGTTATAAGGATAAAACAGAAATTTCGCACATTAGAGAATTTATCGGATAATGAAAGAATAAAATGTGTTTCTATGTGCTTTATTTCCCAACGAAAATATGTATTCATGGAAAGATAATTAAATAAAATGCTACAATGGTGCAATTATCTTAAATGTATTTTTCTATAAAATGATAATTTTGCTGTCAAATATCACGGTCAAAACAAATAATTTTCACGCACGCTTAAATATGCTAGCTTTATGTTTTTCTTTTTAGCGAAATCTCGTTTAGAAAACTTTTGTTCCGAAAGAACAAATGTCAAAGTATGCCCATATTTTAGAATTCGAAATTCGAAATGAAAATTAATGAAAACACTGTCTAAAGTATGTGAATTTTCCTTTTCCTTTTTTATTACAAAGTTCATTATTTGGAATGTTACATATGTCACGATTTTAAAATAAAAGTAAATATTTAGTACGGGTCTATAGTATCCTCTTCATATGCATCACAATGAATATCTGTGGAGTTTTCGTGAAATACCGAAAATAACGCCAATTTGGCTACTAGTTTTAGTCAACAGATTTTGCAATATATTGCCAAGTATGCAACAAACCTAGCAAAATTTCTCGATAGAACCGGTTATCCCGGATGCGACCCTCGTCTTGCGGTATCAATTCAGATTTTCATTGGTGTACTTGTACCTGCGCAAACTTTCATGTGTCCATTTCTCAATCTTTTGACCCATTTTAAAATCGTTACTTTATGTATATATATATATATATATATATATATATATATATGTAAACAGATAAATGTCGTACTCTATTTTAATTTGAACTTATTCAATTAAACATATGTTACGAAAGTATTTCTTATAATGCACGAATGACTTTTGATGAATAGTGGCTGAAGAAACCTTTTAAGATGATGATAATGTTTTCTGGTTCTGTACAAGAGAAATTTATAGAAATTAATGTCAGATTTATTAATTTTAAATGAAATATTTTTAAATTATTTTAATAGTTTTATTATTCTGAGTATCAAATATAACTAAGTATCAAATTTTACACACAATTTTTTTAATATTTTTTTTCACTCAAGTAAAAAAATAACGTGGACATTTATAACAGTAAAAGTCTTCAGTGAAATAGCATGATTATGTAAAAAAGATAAAAGTAAAATTTTGCTTTTTAAAGTATGTATCTGTTAATGAAATGATACATATATTTCTAAGTGTTCTGTTTCCAACAAGATTATGTACTCATGGAGATATAATCGAATAAAATGCTACAATGTTGCAATTACCTTAAGTATAATTTTCTACGACCTGTGTAATTTTGTAGTCAAATATCATGATCAAAACAAATAATAGTCACGTATACTTAAACACACTCTCATTATTATTTTTCGTTTTAGTGAAATCTCATTTAGAAAACTTTTGTTCTGAAAATACAAATGTCAAAGGAAGCCCATATTTCAAATATGAAAGTAGAAATGGAAATTAAAGTGACGAAAGTATGCGAGTTTTCCGTTTTCTCTTTTATTTAATAATTTATTATTTCGAATATTACACATATTGCGATTTTAAAATAAAAAGTAAATTTTTAGCACGGGTCTATTGTATACTGTACATATGCATCACAATACGAGCCTAGGGGAGACCGGGGATGGTTGACTAAATTTTTTCCTAAAACATACATATATTTTGTGTTTTCATCCATACAGACAATAAAATCGCATTAATGGATAGAAGAACTATTAAATTAATAAAAAAAACAAAACATAGTTAATTATTCAATATCATCATCATGTTCAAATGCATTTTACAGAACATCAACTCTTAGTCAATCTACCCCAGAACCGGGGTAGATTGACTATATGCCCGGGGTAAGTAGACCTACGTATCAATAAGCAACAAATTATGAGAAGAGTCAAGTAATAAAACACTATTTTCAATTTAATTGAACCTTTTATTAAAAAACCATTTTAATCAGGTACAGACATCCTTTATAAGTCTTTATAAAAACTATCAACTCTTAGTATTTAAAGTTTTTAAACTAAAATCTTCTTCAGTTTCATTTTAAATCACACATAATTCTTTCTATAACTTCTTATGAATGTAACATATTAATTCTTATTAATGCAACAATTTAAAATTTTCTTACGCCACAAATTAAATGCATATTTTTCATTTCTCTACTTAAATAATAGTAATTGTTAAATACTTGTGTTTAGTATTTAAACTTTTATAAACTAAACTCTTCTTCAGTCTCATTTTAAATCACATATAAATCTTTGTATACTTAAAAATACAAAAAACAGACAAGTTATCAGTCTTCATTATCAGAAATACAGTGTTTGCATTCAAAAAACATTAGATTACCTCTTACACATTTGGCATGAGCCCATAACTTACAAGTTATGCACTGAATCCATTGTTCGCCAGAGACACTATTGGCGTAGGATTCAGTGCATTCTAAACAAATCGTGCTCTCGTCATCTGAATCCACAGCATCGTCATTTCCATCGACGGTGTCATCAGCAACATTCATCTCATTTACTTTATCCGTTCCTTTTCCTTTACCCGTTCCTTTTCCTTTACCCTTTCCTTTTCCTTTGCCCTTCCATTTTCCTTTACCCTTACCTTTACTCGTTTCTTTTCCTTTTTCTATTCTATTTTTTGTATCTTTTCTTCTTTTCTTCAAAGCTTGTGGTGTCCTGATGGATAAAGAAGGATGGCGTTTAAGAAAAGAGCCCAACCAATCTGCGCCAGCTAACAATTTGGTTCTCCAAGAATCAGGCATAGCTTTGTCATTTTTTATGGCAAACTGATATGCTAATTTTCGAGTCTCATATGGCGTTAACCCATAATAAATATCCGCGGCTCTTTTTAAATAACTTGCTAAAGTTTCTTCTTCTGCGTCACTGAAAACTTGCCTATTTTTGATATATCCCACTGAGTCCAAGGTTAATTCGGCTTTTGTCAAGTTCGGATTACGTTCCGATTTCTCCTTTAGTTTCGCCACATAACGATGTAATGTCTTATAGAGAATGTTATATTGTTTTGCAGTTGCATTAACACTTTCATTGTCAAAAATGACTCGATGACAAGCTCTTTCTACGACATCCTTCGGTGTATCATCTCGTTCAGTCGTTCTTTTATAGGTCCTCATCGTGCTGTAGCAAAAAAAAAAAAAAAAAAAAAAGAATATACTTATTAAGAATCGAATAAAAAGATAATTTTAAAGATATTTTAAACTCAAAATGTTATTGAAGTTGGTTGACTAATTATTCAACTAGCCCCGAAAGAAATTAGTCTACCAATCCCAAACGACATTTTAAGTTTCGATGGCATGGATAACCTAAACACTGCCACCTAATTAAGAAATAACACATAAAATAATATCAATATGGACTCATAAAACACTCTGACTAATAGGCAAATGGTTAACATAAAATGTGTAGATACCAGATCAAAAAATATGCAACACGAAAATATTACTTACATGATATGAAAACAAATCACGGGTCACTGCTCGAAAACGGCGTGTGCCGGCGACGTGGCTCTACCGACGACTGAGCGGGGGGCTGAGAGTGACGCGCGGCTGCGCTGGGATGACGCAATATTCATATCGTTGGCGAATTTTTGGCGGTTAGTCTACTTACCCCTATAGTCAACCATCCCCGGTCTCCCCTAAGGAGTTTTCGGACAAAATCGTAAATAGCGCGAGGAATTTTATGTTTTTTTTTTAAATTCTGAACAAGAATATGTATTCATGGAGAAACAATTAAGTGAATTGCTACAATGTGCAATTACCTTAAATATAATTTTCCAAGAAATGTAAAATTTTGGTGTAAAATATCATGATCAGAACAAATAATATTCACGCACGCTTAAACGCTCTCTCTTTCTTTTCCCTTAGTGAAATCTCGTTTAGAAAACTTTTGTTCCGAAAGCACAAATGTCAAAAGATCAGATTTAAAGATTTAAAATATTTTTTAAAATATTATTTTAATAGTTTTGTTATGCAGACATTTGCATCTAGTAAAAGTCTTCTGTTAAATGACATCCTTATGTTATAAAAACAAACGTGAAATTTCGCACATTGAAGAATTATCGGATAATGGAAGAATAAAATGTGTTTCTATGTGTTTTTTCTTCAACAAGAATATATATTCAGGGAAAGATAATTAAAAAAATGCTACGATAGTGCAATTACCTTAAATATAATTTTATATAAAATGTGTAATTTTGCTGTCAAGTTTTATGGTCAAAACAAATAATTATAACGCACGCTTAAACACGCTCGCTTTATTTTTTTTCCTTTTGGTAATAATCACGTTTAAAAAACTTTTGTTCCGAAAGAACAAATGTCAAAGGATGTCCAAATTCAGAATTTGAAAGAAGAAACAAAAATTAAGGAAGTTACTGTGAAAAATATGTAGATGAGTTTTCCTTTTTCCTTTTTATTACATAATTTATTATTTTGAATATTACATATATCGTGAATATAATTTTCCATGAAACGTGAAATTTCGCTGTCAAATATCATGATCAAAATAAATAATAGTCACGCCCGCTTAAACACGCTCGGTTTTTTTCTTTTTAGTGAAATCTCGTTTAAAAAACTTTTGTTCCGAAAGAGCAACTATCGAAGGCAAATTATATTTCAAAATTTGAAAGTAGAATCGAAAGTTAAAGAAATTACTGTATAAAACATGTATGTGAGTTTTCCTTCTTCCTGTTTATTACATAATTTATTATTTAGAATATTGCATATGCCGTGAATATATATTTCTATAAAATTTGAAATTTCACGGAAAATTTCAATTTTCAAAATTAAATATCTCGGTCAAAACTAATAATTGTCCCGCACGCTTAAATATGCTCTCTTTATTTTTTTTCCTTTTATTGAAATCTCGCTTAGAAAACTTTTGTTCCGAAAGAACGTGTGTCAAAGTATGCCCATATTTCAGATTTTGAAATTAGAAACGAAAATTAAAGTGATTACTGTTGAAACTATGCGAGTTTTCCATTTCATATTTTATTTCATAGTTTATTATTTCGAAAATTACAAATATAGTGGTTTTAAAATAAAAAAGTAAATATTTAGCACGGATCCATTTTATCCTGTACATAAGCATCACAATAGGAGTCTATGGAATTTTGGGAAAATATCTGAAATAGCGTCAATTCGGAGTTTTAGGTTTTTTGTTCTGAACGAGAATGTATGTATTCATGGAGAGATAATTGAGTAAAATACTACAATGGTGCAATTAATGTAAATATAATTTTACAGGAAACGTGAAATTTTAGTGTCAAATACCACGATCAAAACAAATGTAATTGTCACGTACTTTCTCTTTATTATTTTACTCTTAGTGAAATCTCGTTTAGAAAATCTTTTTTTTCCAAAAGAACAAATGTCAAAAGATCTGATTTAAAGATTTTAAATCAAAATTTTTTATACTATTTCAATATTTCATTAATTATTTTGTCTCTCTAAATAGCAAGTGTAACTTAAATTTTTACACACAAGTAACGCGAACATTTACATCCAGTAAAAGTCTTCTGGTAAATGACATGATTGTATTATAAAGATAAAAGTGAAATATCCTTTTTTAAAGATTTTATCTGATAATAAAACAACAAAAATAAATTTCTAGGTATTTCATTCGAAACGATAATATGTACTCATGAAGAGATAATCGAATAAAATGTTTCAATGGTGCAATTACCTTAAATATAATTTACTATAAAAAGCGAAATTTTGCTGTCAAATATCACGGTCAAAACAAATAATAGTGATGCAAGCTTAAACACATTGTCTTTATTCTTTTTCTTTTAGTGAAATCTCGTTAAGCAAATGACAAAGGATGCCAATATTGCAGAATTTGAAAATAGAAACAAAAACTAAAGAAATTACTTTCGAAGGTATGTGAGTTTTCAATCCACCTTTTATTACATAATTTATTATTTCGATAATTTTTGGTATCGTGATCTTAAAATAAAAAGTAAACATTTAGCAGGGGTTTATTGCATCCTGTACGTATGCATCATAATGTGAGTCTATGGAATTTTGGCGAAAGACCGGATATAGCGACAATTTCGTGACGAATTTTGCATGCCAGATTTTGATATATATTGCCAAGTTGGCTACAAACCTGATGACTTCTACGATAAAACCGGGTCCCCCCTCGATGCTTATCCACATGTTCACGGTATCTATGCATGTATTCATTTGTCTATTGATATCTGCGCAGACTTTCATATGTCCATTTCTATATATTTGGGACCATTTTTAAATCATTAATTTTAAATATACATAAGGATATATTTATGTATGTTGACAAGTAACAGATGCCGCGCATTTTAATTTGACTTTATTCAGTTGATCATATGTTATAAAAATATTTATGTAAAGTAATAATTACTTTTGGTAAAGAAATCTATTTAACGGATGATCAATATTTCTCAGTCTTTGTCAGTACAACGGAAATTTATTGACATTAATGTCACATTTAAATATTTTAAATAAAATAATTTTATATCATTTTAATAGTTTGTTACTGTTAATAACTAATATAACCTAAATGTTTACACACAAGTAAAAACATATAACGCGGACATTTACATTCAGCAAAAGTCTTCTATCAAATGGCAGGACTATTTAATAAGTAGGTGTAATTTCAGCTCAAATTTCAGTTTTTAGAGAATTTATCTAGTACTGAAAGAAAATAAATATTTTCTAGGTGTTTTATTATCAACGATTATATGTATTCAAGGAGAAATAATTGAAAAAATAATGCTATATTATTGCAATTACTTTAAATATAAATTTCTATGAAATGGAAAATTTTTCTGTTGAATATCATGTTCAAGACAAATAACAGTCACACACGCTCAGAAACATCCCCTTTACTCTTTTTCTTTTAGTGAAATCCGGTTTAGAAAACTTTTGTTCCGAAAGAACAAATGCCAAAAGTTGCCCATATTTCAGAATTTGAAAATAAAAATAAAAGTTAACGGAATTACTGCCGAAAGTAAGTTAGGTTTCCTCTTCCCCTTTTATTACATAATTTAGTGTTTCGAATAATACATATATCATGATTTTAAAATGAAAAGTAAATACATTTAGAACGGGTCTAGTGTATCTTGAGAAATTAATGTGATAAATTTAAGTCATATATAGTCAAGTCTATACTAAAAATTTGAAACTTTTGCTGTATCTTCACACCACCGCTTTTATAGAATATGTCTATTTTGATCAATGAAAATAACTCATAATGCATTAAATTTTTGTTTTCGATATAAGCGATAGAGTTACGATGCAGCAAAAGTTTAAAATTTTTAACTTTGTATTAGCAAAGTATTTCCTATAATGCAAGAATGACTTTAAATAAAGAGTTGCTGATGAAGCCTTTTTAAAGGATGGACAAAATTTCTTGAACTTTGTCAATAAAGGAAAATTTATAGAAATTGATGTCAGATTTCAAAATTTTACATAACATATTTTGATGTTTTTTTAAGAGTTTTATTACTCTAAATAACAAATGTAACTTTTACACACAATTTTTAAAATATTTTTAAATACACGTAAAAACATAACGCGGACATTTACATCTAGTAAATTCTAGTAGTTATATAGCATGATTATGTAATAAAGTTAAGATTCAAATTCCGAACTATATAGAGTTTTCTGATAATGATAGAAAAAAATATGTTTTTAAGTATTTTATTCTAAACGACAATGTGTATTCATGGAGAGATAATTGAATAAAATGCTACAATGGTGCTATTTCCTTAAATATAATCTTCTATGAAATGTGAAATTTTGCTGTCAAATATGATGGTCAAAACAAATAATGGCCACGCATGCACTCTTTGTTCTTTTTCTTTTAGTGAAATGCCGTTTAGAAATTTTTTGTTCGGAAAGAACAAATGTCAAAGGATGCCCATATTTCAGAATTTGAAAATAGAAACGAAAATTAGAGAAATTACTGTTGAAACAATGTGTGGGAGTTTTCACTTTTTCACCTGTATTACATGATTTACTCTTTCGAATGCGAGTGCAGATACTTGAGCTAGGACGGTGGACAAAAATTGTGTTTGCCACTTAAATTTGAAAAAATTATAATAAAAAACTATAAAAATAACTGACAATATGAAAACGTTTAGATGAGAAAAGTTGGGCTAGTTTATGTTCTAGTGAACACACTATTAGCATTTACAATGCTTCTGGGTAAATCAGACTTTCCGGCTAATATAGCATAACAAAATGAAAATTTCCTAAAAAAAATAAAATTTTAACGAATATGCAATAAAACTGAATAATTTAAAAAATTGCTATAACTTTTGAAATAATACTAATAGCTAATGAGTGTTACTATATTTATAGAACTTTATAACTGAATTTATTTTATTTATTCCCCCACCTCCTCCCAAAAAAGAAAGCTTACCATGTTTCCCTTTTGTTGGTAAATTTCTGTTTCTGCTGTCAAGCTTTCGAGTGCAAACAGATGGCAACCAGTTTCGGTTAGATCGTCAATATCAATGACATTTTTTAGAGGGAAAAACCTTTTTGACGCGCTATATGTTACACTGTGTTTTATTATATAGAGATTACATGTAACGCAATTTTAAAATAAGCATAAAAAACGATTCTATTGTATCTAGCGAAATTACCGTGCTAAATTTGAGTCATATTCAGATAAGTATATATATATATATGTAAAGTTTTTCCTATGTGTCAAAAATATTTTGGAGAATCACAAAATACGAAAATTGAAACCCGCACAATAGTATTACCATTAAATGCTATATAATGCAATTTATTATTATTTTTAACATTATAATTAAACGTATTTTTACAAGTATTTTCTAGAAACATTGCATTTCTCATAACATAAATAAAGCAATTAAAATATTTAAATTTCCAGATTGTCATTTTTCTTGCATGTCACACTGTGATGTGTAGTAAATGGCATTCTGCTATACTGCATAAATATCTAGAATACTTTATTTAAAACTCCAAAGAATCAGTACATTTAATTTTACATTTAATTTAATTCACAATATTTAACTCTCCACACTATGAAAAATTGTATAATATTTCGCTTATAATTTAATAATTATACTTATTCAACTATTCATTCTAAATTCCTTATAAATTTCATAAAATGCACACTCTTCGCTTGGTTATGAAAACAGTCATTGTTTGTAGAAATACTTATACTATGAAATGAAATATAAAAGTAACGTAAAAAATGCTCCATTAAAGATGTAAGTATTTTTATTCTCGAAATATTTTGCTTGTGAACATCGAAAAACTTTTAACATTTTAAAAGGAAGGGATATTATATTCGATTATAATTTTTATTATTTAACTGTGCAGAAAGTTTTTGCGTTTAAAGTATAATCTTAAAATTTGTGATATTTTTTAATTATTGTAAAATAATCATTTCGAGTAAAAATAATGTTATTAATAACATTGTGTGATTATGACATTATAAACATTTCGTAAAACTTTAAATTAAAAATATAAATATAATTCATAGCATAAAAACATTTTATTAACTTTAATATTTTTTTAATACAAAAAGTATTTATGTTATTCTAGTATAAAAAGTATCTAGTATTCTGATTTACTGTACACTTAATATGAATATTTTTCAAAGATCTCGCTTCTGAAAAATTGCCATTCAGAACCAATTTTTTTTCGATATCTTGAACTTAAATACATTGCATATTTTATCGAAATTGATATTATTGGCACTGTTTTATTTTATGCAAGGTTACCTGTGGTAATAACGCCATATGCTTATATCACGCATGTTTACTACGGAATCCGAGAGATGACACCTGTGGGTTCTGTGCAGAAGTCATTTGAATAAAAAATACAACTAAAAGTTATTTTTTTGCATTTTTAGAATCTTAATGCTCTAAGAAGCACGTGAGAATCAACGACCGATCTAAAATTTGCAAGTTACATTCTGCAGTCTGAAGACTATATATTTATTCTGAAATATTTTGTATTTTACATACATTTGTAGTATATTTAATGTTCTTTAAATATGTTTTAGAAAATTTAGGGTGCGTTCGCACTGTAGTTTGTAGTTTAAAGTATACTGCAAAATAATGATACTAGGGTAATAACGCCATCCATTGGTGTTATTACTCCTGTTGATTCTTTACTGTGCTGAAAATACATCCGAAGAAGGTTTATTTGTTATTTTATGCACAAGAGAGCTTTATTGAAAACCAAAAGCGGTAATGAGACATTTTTGTATACCAAGTGCTGTAATTTTTTTATGTCAGAAAAATGAGTTATCAAAAGATTATTATTTTATTTTCATATCGCAATAAAAAGTCAGTAAGTGAAATTTTATTAATTCTAAGGCTGTACATTTTGCATCTTTAGAACTGGACACTTTATATCCTACTATTCCATTGTTTTATAATTTTATTTGCATTTCTTTATTATGCACATAGGTGGGTATAAGCAAAATTGCATTGTTGAGAAATCACGCCATCGCATCTTATGAAAATACATATCTGCTAAAATATTTTTTCTTGTAAACATAGTCAACAAATTGTTGTATAAAATTCTATATTTGCCACCCCCCCCCCCCTCAAAAAAAGAAAAAAACTAAGCTGTTAAAAATAGTTGAGGCTTAACATCACATTATTACTTCAGGAAATTTTATATGCTACTTTTCAAAGATAGAAAAATAGTACGCCTGGAATAATTTTTTTATTTAATCTGTTTTCTCACAGTGCTGCATCTATATGTTTTTAAACGTATGTAGTTAGAAGCTTTCATTTATTTTTAAACACTAGGGTATAGAAAAATTAAATGTATTTTTTTCTTTTTTTATATGTTTATTAATTAAAACTTTTCAAAACTATACAAAATAAATCTTCTCCACTTGTTAATAATTACTTACAGTGAAATGTTTTAACCATAAAACGGAACATAAAATTAATGTAAACGCACTGGTGAAATACATAAGTATCTTTCCATTTCTTACATATTTACTATAAACATTACTATGAAAAGTGTTGTGTGTTTTAAAGAGGAATAAAATTACCTCCTAAAGTTTACAAAATATTTTAATGGACGGTATAATTACATAGTAATTAGTGTTGAATAATTAATTTTTAAATCATTCGAGGCATTTTTTGTTAAAGAGGGATTAATTATTTTTGCATAAAAAATCTCTAATTTTATTTTTGAAAAACAGGAGTATCGAACACTAAATAAATAGTAGTTTTTTCAACATTAATGGTTTAAATATTTATGATTTGGGTTTACAAACATTAAAGTAAAATCATTACAAATGTTTTTTTGTTATATGAAATTATGTATTTTATTTAGATTTGTGATATTTACGTCTGTACTTTTAACACAGAAGGTGTCCTAAAATAGATGAGACTTTCTTAAAAATATTAAAATTAAAATTTGGTCGATATAATATATTGAGTTCGTGGGAGAGTAATGTGCCAATTCATGCATGGGTTTAAAACGCTCCCATGTTTCAACTTCAAATATCACGGGTAGAAGAATACACCATCACAAACTGTAAAAATATTTATATCAACTTTTCAGTTTTAAAATCCATACAATGTTTTTTAGAGTTTGATTGACAAACAAAATAGATGGCAAATATTAAGTGAGCTTTCATGTATTTTTTTATATAGGAAGCGTAATAATAATTTACTTTGAGGCAGACCATCACAATAATTTGGTTATATTAGTACAACAAACAGAAAATGTGCAGTAAAAATTGCAGATACTCCATATTCTCTAGATGACTGACCCATCTGTGTACATTTACTCCGTACTGAAGGTTTAAAATCTACAGCGTTTATTAGAACGATTTGTGTATATAAATATATATATTTATGTATGCATGTATATATATATATGTATGTATGTGTGTGTGTCTGTAAGATTGTAGTGGGTTTGGGGTGTTTATTGGTTACATTTTAAATGAAAGCATTGCAACTTGATCAGATTCAGTGCACAGATTAATTGTGTTTTAAATATTTTTAATTCGATGAAGAACCGAGATCTTGTTGACGTTTGACACTATCGTGAAGTGAACTCAAATAGGCTATGGAATGAAAGAATAAGGGGTGTCTTCAAGATGAAGTAAATAGTTGAGTTATTTAAAATTTTATTAAAATCGGATAAATAGTTTAGTTTCAGGGACAATCATCAGTATTCTATTACATTATAGCCAAAGGGAAAAAGTAGTTTCAAGTGCATTTTAATGATGTTATACTCTTCCAAACATAATAACATTGATATGCATTTTTGAAGTATGTACTAAAGTATACATTCCGTGCAAATGATGCAAAGCGTATTGTTTTTTAATTTACTGGACCACACAAACTTATTATTTTCGCATAATGATATAAGGGGAAGCATTATTTTGAGTGTGCTTGAAGTAAATTAAACTATTTCACATTTTATGAAATTGGTATGCGTTACTGGTTTTTACTAAAAAATATTTCTTGTATAATATAAAACAGCTAGTATTTACAGCCACACACAAAAATTTCTAGTACTATACTGCATCCAAAGTGCTGTATACTATTACACCAAGATCTGAATATTTTCAAAACTCCGTTATAGCATGAACGCGCCTCATTTGTTACGCCTGATGTACAATTCCCAGCATGTTTACAATTCTTATTTACAACATACATAAGTTTTATTTAAAGGGAACTAGCTAAGGGTATTCATGTCAAGAAATTGCTTTGGTTGTTGAAGACTTTATCACAGGCTAAATGTTATTCTATTGTATTAGCAACATAATAAATACTGAACTTAATTATGAATTTTTAAATAAAGTTATACATTTATAAGTGTCGTGATCTACATGTAAAGAAATTAAATAATATTATGATTAATCTAAATGGATCAAAATATCATAAACTCGTAATTCTTCTTTCCCGCTTCTTGTTAATTGTATAAATAACATTGTTGGAAAACACGAAGAGCAAAATGAAATATATTCGCAAGAGGACATTAGTTTTAATTACTTCATAAAAATTTAAAATATTTAATTTTAATGACTACACTGATTAAACATTATTATCACTTCAAAACATTCTATTTTTAATGCTAGAGAACTTAAAATAAGGAAAATGCAAGACTGGAATGTCAAACAATTTGTCTGAACAATTCACATTGAAATGATGCTTTATATTTTGCTTTTGAAAATAATTATACTTGTTATTATTTTAGATGTATTCTAGTAATACGTTTTCAAAGAATCAAATTTTCGAAGTAATTTGTAACAAGCATATGAGTGAAAAGTTTAATTATTTTACAAATTATATGGTTTTAGCAAATTAATAAATGAGTGAGTATGAAGTAATTTCGGAATTACATAACAAATATACATTAAAATAATTAATAATATAAATTAAAGCAATACACTAAAATATATTTTCCTTCATATTTTCTATGATTTGCATGTTTCTACGAATTTGAAAAATGGTTGTAAATGTATTTTCAGAAAAATAAATTGCTCATATCACTAATATCGATAGTTATGTAATAACCTTTGTAAACGTTGAAGTCGCGGATTTCCTTTAAAAATTTTTATTATTTATAAATGTTTTCATATACTATTGCTCTGTAATCGAGCTATATCGAGTTTAAAAATCATAAAAAGTCAGTGAATTTAAATACAGTTTTCAAACACTTTACAATTTGAAGTTTTCGTTTTTTTTCTGTAAATTATATATATGTAAAAAAATATGTAACAAAACATGATTTTTCCAACATGACATAAAATATTTAATTACCTACAGGAATATAAGACCCGAGAATATAAATCGAAACAAGACGTTTTAAATTTGCGTTATATTTGTAAATTTATTTTAAATTAAATAATGGTTCTATTGCTGTTAAACCTGCAGTTTACTGAATAGATCTATGCGTTCGCGGCAATAAGAAGGTTAAATAATTTTCGCTCATATTTAGTAACGTTTGAGAGCTCTTTTGCACACTCCTTTATATAAACTATAGCTTTTATAAACACCATGTAATGGATATAGATTTAGTGAAATTTAAAAGCGCTTATCAGAACCAAAATGTATTTCATCCATTCATCAGCCATCATCGGATATATACACAGTACTTCGGAAAGAATACACTATTTGTAATTTTTTCTGTGTCACTGTAAATGCTATGAACTTCGTATTATGAATGACTATATCTTATAACTTATATTAAGCCTCAGCGACGTATAACAATTTTATTATTCATAAAATAGTATAATATAATTTAAAATGTGTCGCGCACAATCCCCCTTTATTATTATTTGATGGAATTCTTTTGTGTGACCCTGTAAATGAATAATAGCTATTTTTCCGTATATTTTACAGAACTCATATTTTAGTGCAGTTCGTAAATGCTTGTGAATTTTAGTGTGTTTGACAGGATTTAACATCTTTAATATTCATTTGAAACGATTTTTTCCTTAGGCCATAATGAAACAGAAAACATTTGACTGTCCCTGTAAAAAACTAATCACGTTAAAAACTTCGTTTTAAATAGAGTTTCTACTAGTATAATCGTTAATTACGTAAAAAAAAATCAGGGTAATCCGATTATATTTACAGGAATTAGAGCGCAAACAGAAGGTCAGACTTACAATATGGCCAGACGAACAAAAGGTTAGACCATCCAAAATAATAAACACTTTTCAACGTATTTGGAAAGTGTAAAGAAGAAAAGCAACTCTTCGGCGAAACGTAAGTTCAGTGTAAACGTAAAATATTTTAAAATATACAATGAAATTGAGCTATTTTTAAAAGATTTTTCTTACACTGTAAAAAAAAGGGGTCGATCTACTAAAAAAATTTAGTGATCCTTGTAATTACTAAAAAAATTTTAGTAATCTTAGTCGGTTACAAAAAAATACGTAAGAATTACTAGAAAAAAGTTAGCAAAGAATAGAGTTAATAGTTTTATATTTTTAATAGCTCTTACTAAAACTCCGTTGGTGTTGGCATGATAGCATAGTGGTTATAGTAACGGACTCCAGGCTAAAAGGTCCCGGGTTCGAAACCTGCCACCGCCAAATACGCCCCGAATGTATGTAGTGTCTCTTTAATAAAGGGATTATGAAAATCCTGTCGGAGCAGTTAGGAATGTTTGGTGCTGCCATCTATAGCGGTTTTGCCGAAAATCTTCCGCTTCAGAAGTCTGGATGCAGCTCGAAGGAAGCTCCTGGCCTTCGGGCGAACGTAATAGTTATTAAAAACAATTTTGGAGCTATTCCTAAAATTTGCTTCGTGGCTCATACTGAAAATTTTTAAGTCAGTTATACAAAAAATTCTTTTCTTCAGTTTACAAAAGAAATGCTTGTTTCACTTGCAAAAAAAAGCTTGTTATGGTTACTAAAAATTTCTGTGGAATACAAATTTACTAAGAAATTTTTAGTAACCTCTTGAATTTTTTTGCAGTGTACGGCACCTTTATAAATCTATTTACTTAATCAATGTTTAGTGTCTTAATTTGAAAAGCTAGATTGATTTTATTTAATCAATCACAAAAACTGCCGTTAGCTGTCTTGATTGCAAGTGTTTAGGTCTCACAATTTCACAGTTAAAAGGAAATTAATAAAAACTCGATTATATAGTATCGCCACTGGTGTGTGTATTAGTTTAAACTATAAGTATACACGTCTGCAAAATGTATTTGATTTCATTATCATATACATGCCCTAATTGACGAAAATACATTTTAAGAATCTTTTTTACGTTTTTTTTTTTTTTTTTTTTTTTTTTTTTTTTTTTTTTTTTTTTATCAAAATGATTTGTTCATAATGCTCTAAAATGCGTATATTAAGATAATATATATTTTAAAATAATGCAAGAACGCATAAATAAAATTTATTAGCTGCACTCTATTGATTTGAATTTATGACATATGTTTTATAGAAATTTGATTGTAATACATTTGTAAATACATTTGTAGTAGTTTTCAGCATTTTTCTGCAAGATTAATTTAAAAATAAATAAATTAAACCAATATAATAATTTATCAATATATTAACAATCACAATATTAAAAAATATATATATATATTTTTAATTTCTCTTTATACATGTAATTTATTTTAAATTAATTTAGTAAGTTACAATGACTTCAAACAAGCGAAAATAAAAATATGTTTTAAGATTAGAATATTTATTTGGATTTTATTTAACGGATTTTCTTCAAAATGTCCTGTATTTATATCCATCAGTTAGTATGAAAACTTCCATAAAAATAACAATTCAAACACATGGAGTTAACTCAATTGCATCTTTGTATTTTGAAGTATATATCTTACGGAATAAAACATACATTTATTTTAAAAAAATTATCCCAAAAATACATAACCGATCATTGGTCTAGAAAATATAATTAAATAGTAATAATAAATTAGGCTTTCGAACACTGCTTCAGCTGATATCATAAAAACTAACTGGTAAAATATCAAGTATAATAACTTCAAGAATATAATGTGTTTTTTTCTTTTGAAAATGTATTGAATAAAAAATGGACAGAATTAGGCGGCAAAATACTTCTTTTGTAAGTTTTTTTTAAAATAGACTCTTATTTAATTATTTTTTATAATAAAGTTATATTTATTATATTTGATTAAAGTATTTTAGCTATATGTCTGTCATAAAACCCAAACGGAACATTTTTAATCTAATAATATTCGAATAAATATGCATGGAGAAAAGAAAAATGTATAGTTTTATTATAGCACATTTTAATTAAAAACTTAGTGGGATGTGGCAATCACAGAACTTTTTTCTATCTCATACATTTTAATACTTCCCAAAAATGAAGCATAGCAGCGTAAGCGGTTAGGCAATTTTACTCTAAAATCTATCTGCAACAAATTATTTCAAATTCTAACTTAATGTGAATTTTGATGAAAATCAGTGTATTTGTATTTGAAATTGAATCATCCCAGAAATCGTAGAAAAAATGGATAAAAAGCCCACTTGTTGAGCTATTTACTCCAAAAAATGAAGAATACAAATTTATATCAGGGATTCACACAATCTGAAATTTGATGAAAATTCGTGCATTAGTTCCTGAGATAGAGCTATTCATATAATCACAAATAATGCTCCACAGCTTGCCACCTGTCAAACGATTTGCACCATAAAGTAAGCAGCACTATGTCATACAGTGTACTAACTGAATATGAAGTTTTATAAAAATTCATGCACTATTCTTGAGATATGACTATTGTAGAAATTGTAAATAATACAACATAACAGGACCACCTATTGAGCGATATAGCTAACGCTAATCAGATTTAGTTTATATTAAGGTCTCACAGAATCTAAATTTTGGCGAAATTCCGTACATTATTTGTTGAGATAGAGCACCCACAAAATGTTTGTCATATACACATAAACAGACGGACTGACTGACAGATAGACTCACAGATAGACATTTTGTAAAAAACGTGGTTTTAGGGTTCTCTGACAAAAAAACGCGCAAATCCGTCAAAAATCCGATATTGAAAATTTTTGTCAGTCCAATACTTTCTTCTTGTAAAGATAGAAGAACGTAAAAAGTAACAGCAAAATAATTTCCAAAATAACATTTGAATGAAAAAAAATAATTCTTCATTTCTGCTTGTGTTTAAAAGTAAAAATACTAAAGATAAAAGATCATTTCTTTCACCTAATTGTGTGTAAAACGAGTAATAAAACTCCACTTGAGAAAAAGCAGTTGATAAAAAATAATGAAGTACTTCCGTATACTGCTTCAAGTGATTGAACAAGCTCTAATTAAGACTGAAAGATATTTATCAGCTTAAATGTAGAAGTAGTTTCTTTACTTTCAGGAAAGCAAGTGTGGAAAAAATTGTAGCGATGAAAAATATGAAAAAAAAAATGTTTTCTTAATTCTATTATTATTATTATTATTATTATTATGGAATTGAAATGGAAAATAAAAGGACAGAAATTAGTGGCAATATTATCCATTTGTAAATTATTTTTTTAATAATTTTTTATTTCATTTATTGTGTAAGAAGCTTATATAGATTATATTTCTTGAAAGTATTTTAGGTAAATGTCAATCATTAAAATGCAAACAGCACTTTATTGATTCTAATAATAATGATAAAAAAATGTATGAAAGAAAGGAAATGAATAATTTCATTATAACATTTTTAAAGAAAGAAAATCTGTTATATGACATTAAAATATTTTTTAAAATATCATTTCAATTATAAAATAATTCTTCATTTAAGTTTGCGTTTCAAAGTAAAAATATTAAAGGTAAAATAATATTTTCTTCAACTAACTGTGCGTAAAAATGGGTAATAAATCTCCATTTATGAAAAAGCAATTGATCAAAAATAATGAAGTACTTCCGTACACTGTTTCAACTGACTGAACAAGCTCTAATTGGGTGTAAAAAATATATATCAACTTAAAAGTAAAAGTCGATTCCTTAATTTCATGAAAGTGAGTGGGAAAAAATGTAGTGATAAAAAAAATGAGAAAATAATAAAGAAGAAATTGCGGTATATTCTTTTCGCAAGTTACAAAAATCTGATTGGTATAATATCAAGTGTAATTAGTTCAAGAATAAGAATTATTTTTATGTCTTTTAAACTGAAATGGGCAATATAAAGACGAAAAAAGTAGCAATATAGTCTATCTGTAAATAGTCTCTAATTTAACCTTTTCTTATTATAAACTTATATAGATTATGTATTTTTTTAATATTTTCGTTAAATGTCTGTTATTAAAACTCAAACAATACTTTTAAGTTTAGTTTCCCTACTTTCAGAAAAGCGAATGTGGAAAAAATGTGGCGATGGAAAATATAAAAAATGTTTCTTAATTTTATCATTATTATTATTTTTTTAGTTTGAAATGGACAATAAAAGGACAGACATTTGTGGCAATATATGCCATTTGTATTTTTTTTAATCTCTTATTTCATTTTTTTGTGTAAGAAGCTCTTATAGATTATATTTCTTGAAAGTATTTTAGCTATATGTCTATCATTAAAACGCAAACTGCGCTTTTCTGATTCTAATAATATTGATAAAAGAAAATATATGGAGCAAAGGAAATATATAATTTCATTATAACGTATTTTTTTAAAAAGAAAATCTATGAAATGACATTAAAATAGTTTTCAAAAGAACATTTCAATTATAAAAATAATTCTTCATTTACGCTTGTGTTTTAAAGCAAAAATACTAAAGGTAAAAGATTATTTTCTTCAACTAACTGTGTTTTAAAATGAGTAATAAAACTCCACTTAAGAAAAAGCAATTGATAAAAAATAATGAAGTTTTTCCGTACACTGCTTCAACTGATTAAACAAGCTCTAATTGGGTGTAAAAAAATATATATCAACTTAAAAGTAAAAGTAGTTTCCTTAATTTCACGAAAGTGAGTGGGAAAAAAAGCGATGAAAAAAAAAAAAAAAAATCCAAAAAACTGAGGAAATAAAAAAGAAGAAATTGCGATATATTCTTCTCTTAGGTTACAAAAATTTAATTGGTATAATATCAAGTGTAATTAGATCAAGAATAAGAGTTATTTTTATGTCTTCAAGCTGAAATGGGCAAAATAAGGACAAAAAAGCGGGAATATATTCTATCTGTAAATTATTTTTTTAAATAGTCTCTAATTTAATATTTTTTATTATAAACTTATATAGATTATATATTTGTTTAAATATTTTCGGTTAATGTCTGTTATTAAAACTCAAACAACACATTTTTAAGTTTAGTTTCCTTAATTTCAGAAACGTGAGTGTGGAAAAAATGTGGCGATTCAAAATATGAAAAAATGTTTCATAAATTTATCATTATTATTTTTTTTTATTGAAATGGACCATAAAAGGACAGAAATTTGTGGCAATGTATACCATTTGTATTTTTTTTTATCTCTTATTTCATTATCTCTTATTACATTTTTTGTGTAAAAAGCTTTTATAGATTATATTTCTTGAAAGTATTTTAGCCAAGTGTTTAGTATTGAAATGCAAACGGCTCTTTTCTGTATCTAATAATACTGATAAAAGAAAAAGTATGGAACAAAGGAAAATGTATAATTTCATTAGGAAATATTTATAAAAAACCTATATGAAATGACATTAAAATAATTTTCAAAATAACGTTTGAATTATAAAATAATTCTTCATTTATGATTGTGTTTCAGAGTTAAAATATTAAACATAAAAGATTATTTCTTTCACCTAACTGTGTGTAAAAATGAATAATAAATCTCCACTTAAGAAAAAGCAATTGATAAAAAGTAATGTAGTACGTCTATAATCTGCTTCATCTGACTGAATAAGCGTTAATTTGGTGTAAAAGGAATATATCAGCTTAAAAAGGCGATGAAAAACATGAAATTTTTTTATCTTAGTTTATTATTATTACTATTATCATTATTTGAAATTGAAATGGACAAAAAAATGAAAGAAATTAGTGACAGTATATTCCATTTGTAAACTATTATTATTTTTAAAGCAATCTCTTAATTCATTTTTTCTGTAACAAGCTTATATAGATTATATTTCTTGAAAGTATTTCAGCTAAATGTCTATTATTAAAACCCTAACGGCACTTTTCTGAATCTAATAATATTAATAAAAGAAAATGTATGGAGCAAAGGAAAACGTACAATTTCATTATAACATATTTTCTTTAAAAAAACTATGAAATGGCAAGAAAATAATTTTCGAAATAACACTTGAATTGTAAAAATAATTATTCACTTATGCATATAATATAATAATAATAATAATAATATGCATATAATACTAAAGGTAAAAGATTATTTTCTTCAACTAACTGTCTGTTAAAATGAGTAATAAAACTCCACTTAAGAAAAAGAAATTGATAAAAAATAATGAAGTACTTTCTTGCACTGCTTCAACTGACCAGAAAAGCTCTAATTGAGAGTAAAAGAAATTTATCATCTTAAAAGTAAGTAGTTTCCTCACTTTCAGGAAAGTGAGTGGGAAAAAATGTGGCGATGAAAATTTTAGAAAAACGAGAAAGTACATAAGAAAGAAAATATAATTCTTTTATAAGTTACAAAAAAGCTAATTGGTATAATATCGGGTATAAATAGTTCAAGAATAAAAGTTATTTTTATGTCTATGATACTGATATAGACAATAAAAATGCAGAAAATGTGGCAATATAATCTATACGTAAATAATTTTTTTAAATAATCTCAAATTTAATCATTTTTTATAATAAGCTTCTATAGATTATATTTTTGCAAAGTATTTTCGCTTAATAATCTGTTATTAAAACCCAAACGACACTTTTTAAAATATAATATTATTGATAAAAGGAAATGTATTGAGCAAAAAAAGGTGCATTTTCTTTTTAAAAAACTATGAAATGGCAAGAAATTTATTTTAAAAATAACATTTCATTCATAAAAATAATTCTTCATTTGCCTTTGAGGTTCAAACAAAAATACAAATGATAAAAGATTGTTTTCTTCACCTAATTGCGAGTAAAAATGAGTAATAAAATCCCATTTAAGAAAAATCAATTGATAAAAAATTATGTACACTGCTTCATCTGACTGAATAAGCTCTCACTGGGTATAAAAGAAATATATCAGCTTAAAATCAGAAGTAGTTTACTGAATTTCAGGAAAGTGAGTGGGGGATAAAATGTGGTGATGAAAAATTTAAAAAAAAAGAGAAGAAAATGTGATATATTCTTTTCGTAAGTTACAAAAATCTAATTGGTATAGTATCAAGTGTAATTAGTTCATGAACAAAACTTTTTTTATGTCTCTGAAAAACTGAAATGGACAATATAAAGAAAGAAAGAAGCAGAAATATATTCCATTTGTAAATTAATTTTTAGATAGTCTCTAGTTTAAATATTTTTCATAATAAGCTTACATAGATTATATTTTTTAAAACTATTTTAGCTAAATGTCTGTTATTGAAACACAAACGACTCTTTTTTTAATCTATTAACATTGCTAAAAGAAAATGTATGGATGAAAAAAGAAAAAAAAGCATAATTTTTATTATGACACGTTTTCTTAAGAGAGACCCGTAAGAAAAAATCCAAAATTTTTATTATTGATTTTAAAGTAATGAATTTTGGTGTACTATAAGAATCTTTAGGAATACTTAGCAAAAAAATTCACTTTTTATTAAAAACTATATTTTTTATGGGGATTTTTATGATTTTTTTTTTTGTCGAAAAATGAACTTTTTAAAATTACTACTCCTCATTCAATTTTCAATATTTTGGTATTACTAAAATTTCTTAAATAATGTTATAGTATATAGAAACGGACTAAGGAGAGATATTTTTAATTTTCTATTTTAATCGGCTAAAAAAATAAAATAAAAATACGCATGGTAAATTTCCTTAAATTCGTTGTATTTTTCATACTTTTTTTAAGATTCTAAAAACATAATCACTTTGTTTCTAAATCATTTTACCACTGAGACTTAGTACTTTGAACTTAGGCAAAATATGAAAAAAAGTCATTTTCAGGAAAACACGTTTTAAATGGCCGCTAATCCTTTAATCTCTATAATGAGTACAATTTAAAAAGCTCATTTTCTACCTGTTCCAAGTGTCCCCGAGTTCTGAAATTTTGGATGGATATTCGCAAATATGTATTTTATCATTTTCTGAGGAAAAAAAAATTGAACTTTTGATGATTTTTGGCTAAAAATGGGGTGCGGGTCTCCCTTAAGAAAAAATCTATGGAGTGCAGGAAAATAATTTTCAAAATAACATTTTAATGATAAAAAAAATTCTTCATTTATAATTGCATTTCCTAGTAAGACTACTAAAGATAAAAAATTATTTCCTTCACTTGATTGTGGTTAAAAATGAATAATAAAACTCCACTTAATAAAAGCATTTGATAAAAAATAATGAAGTACTTCCTTACACTGATTCAATTGATCGAAACAGCTCTAATTGGGAGTAAAATAAATTTATCGTCTTAAAAATAGAAAAAGTTTCCTTACTTTTAGGAATATGATTGTGTGTGTGTGTTGGGGGGGGGGTGGCGATGATAAAAATGTTTTCTTATTTTTTTTTTTTTTCAAAAAATGAAATGACAACAAAAAACCAGTGATATTTGGGCAATATATCCGTTTGTAAATACTTTTTTATTAATCTCTGATTTAATTATTTTTTTATAATAAACTTGAATTTCTTTAAAGTAATTTAGATAAATGTCTGTTATTAAAACCTAAACAACACTTTTTTAATCTAATGTTATTGATAAAAAATGTATAGAGCGAAGAACAATGTATAGTTTTATTATAACACGTTTTCTTAAAAAAACTATGAAGTCGCAAGAAAAAAAAATCAAAATAACATTTTAATGATAAAAATAATTCTTCATTTATGATTGCATTTCAAAATAAAACTACTAAAGATAAAAGATAGATAAAAGATTATTTCTTTAGCCTAATTGTGTGTAGAAACGAGTAAAAAAAAAATAAAATCACTTAAGAAAAAGTAATTGATAAAGAATAGTGAATTACGTCCGTACACTGCTTTAACTGACAGAACAAGCTCTAATTGGGAGTCAAAGATATTTGTCGGCTTAAATGTAGAAGTAGTTACCTTTCTTTTAGGAAAGTTAAAAAAAAATGTGGCGATGAAAAAAACGAGAAAATAACAAAGAAGGAAATGCGATATCTTCTTTTCGTAAATTGCAAATATCTAATTTGTATAATATAAAGAGTAATTAGTTTAAGAATAAAAAGTTATTTTATGTCTTTGAATCTGAAATGGACAACATAAAGACAGAAAAATGTGGCAATATATTCTATTTGTAAATTATTTTTTTAAACAGCCTCTAATTTAAATATTCTTCATAATAAGCTTACTAGATTATAGTTTTTAAAATTATTTTAGAGCTAAATGTCTGTCAATGAAACCCGAACGACACTTTTTTAATCTATTAATATTGATAAAAGATATGGAGTAAAAAAGAAAAAAATAGTTTTTTTGTAACACATTTTCTTAAGAAAAAAAAATATGAAATGCATTAAAACAATTTTCAAAGTGACATTTTAATGATACAAATAATTCTTCATTTATGATTGCATTTCAAGGTAAAATTACTAAAATAAAAGATTATTTCTTTCACCTAATTTTATGTAAAAATGAGTTTAAAACAAAACTCCCCTTAAGAGAAAGAATTTGATAACAAGTTGAATGTAGATTCTGCCATTGAAGAATTCAGTTTCGCCTCCGATTAGAAAAAAAAAAAAAAAAAAAATCGATAGGGTTTTTTAGAAGGGCGACCCTGTTTAAAATACAATGAACTAACTTAATTTTTCTATTGTTTATCAATATAATAACAAACAGAACGGCGTGAAATACCCAATTGATTAGCAATTTCTCTCTGAGTCATTGGAATTGCGGAATAATAAAGGGATACAACTTCACGTGCCACTTCTTCATTGGCTAGATTCATCAAAAACGGATTTTTTCTTTATTTAAAACGCTTTTTTATAGACGCTGAGAAAAAGGAAATGCATTTTAACAATAAAAGGAGCGGAATCCCATCAAATTCGACGAATGAAAAATTTAAAAGACCCGATCGATTTGGTTTTTAAAAAAAGCAAAAGTAATTACATTATTGAATCAATATATAATAAATATATTCCCAAACTTAATGTCAAGTTTGCCAGTTACAATTTTGCATGCAAATACTCGCACATCTTCAGTTAAAATTGTAATCTGAGTGCCGGCAAAATCCAGAAATTTTATTTTATATGCACTCACAGAAAAATAGTTTTATTAAAAAAAACCAATTTCATTTATACTGTGACATTATTTTCACTAACTGAAGTCATCTCAAAGTAAAATCTCAATCTCAGTGTCCATAATGAAAAGAAATATTGAAATGTAATATCGTTATGAGTAAAAATGCAATGTTTTAAGTAGTGACGTCATTTTCTCTTCAAATGTTTTTTAAAAGTTACTCTTATTAGTAATATGAAAAAGGCATCCGTAATAATATTGTAATTCCTATTTATCTGGTTGCTGAATGACATCATTTTCTTCATTTGAAATTTTTCTTTAGACATTAATTTTTATCATAAATTATTCTCTGTTATTTTATTTACATTATTATTATTATTTCGCAGTAAATATATTTTTTTACCGCAATTAGTGCATAATTATATGCAATCATTTTATTGTGGTTAAATTTTACGAAAACAATTGACTTTTTTCTTTTAAATGCAAGGACATGTTCACTGATGAAATAAAGCTTCTAACTCGTGGAAAGTGTTAATGGAAAATAAATTTTTTTATTGAGAGAAAAGCTAAACTGAGTTGCCACCATTTGCAAGAAATATCGTAAAAAGCATTTAAAACTAAAAATAAAATATAAAAATGGAAATAAATTAAAAAATAGCTATAATGGGCACAACTACAAATAAATAGCTTTCATTTAAAAAAATAATTATCAAAATCGGTTGAGTAGAAATTTCAGGGCTCACGACACGACATTTTTTAGCTTGTCTGAAAGAAATAGCATCGGAGGCTAAAAAATAATGAAGTATTTCCTTGCACTGCTTCAACTGACCGAAAAATCTCTATGTGACAGTAAAAGAAATTTATCATCTTAAAAGTAGAAGCAATTTCCTTAATTTCAAGGAACGTGAGTACGTGTGTTTGTGTGTGTGTGTGTGTGGGGGGGGGGTTGAATGTGGTGATGAGAAAAATATTTATTATTTAAAAAAAATGAAATAACAATAAAAAAACCAGAAATAATTTGTAATATATCCGTTTGTAAATACTTTTTTAATAATATTTTATTTAATTAAATTTTTTAATAATATTTTTTAAATATTTTTATAAAAAGCTTATATAGATTGTATTTCTTTAAAGTAATTTAGATATATGTCTGTAATTAAAACACAAACGACACTTTTTTCACTTTTTTAATCTAATATTATTGATAAAAGAAAACGTATAGGGCATAGAAAATTCTATAGTATTATTATAACATGTTTTCTTTTTTAAAAAATCTATGAAGAGGCAGGAAATTAATTTTCAAAAAACATTTTAATGATAAAAATAGTTCTTCATTTAGGATTGCATTTCAATGTAAAACTACTAAAGATAAAAGATTATTTTTCTCCTCTAATTGTGTGTAAAAATGAGTAAAAAAAAAACTCCACTTAAGAAAAAGCAATTGATAAAAACTAATTAAGTACTTCTTTGCACTGATTCAACTGACCGAAAAATCTCTGATTGGGAGTAAAAGAAATTTATCATCTTAAAAGTAGAAGTAGTTTATTTACTTTTAAGAAAGTGGGTGTGTGCGTGTTGGGAGGGGGGAAGGGATGTGGCAAAGAGGAAAATGTTTCCTTATTTTTTTTTTTTTTTCAAAAAATGAAATCGCAATAAAACGCCAGAAATAATTCGCAATATATCCGTTTTAAATACTTTTTTATTAATTTATTTTTTTATAATAACCTCATACAGCTTTTATTTCTTTAAAGTAATTTAGATAAATGCCTGTTATTAAAACCCAAGCAACACTTTTTTAATCTAATATTATTGATAAAAGAAAATGTATAGAGGAAAGAAAAATGTATATTTTTTCTATAACATGTTTTTGTTTTTTAAAAAAATCTATGAAGCTGCAGGAAAATAATTTTCATAATAACACTTTAGCACTGAAATTACCGAGGCGGGTCATCTGTGGCCAAAGACGTGGTTTTCCGCTCGTATCATTGTTGTTTTTCAAAGTAAAATTTTGAAACTGAATGACTTTTCCTAAATATTATTACAATGCCTCAGCACGGATTTACTTGAAATCGAGCGAAAACTTTTTTGTATACGTATCTCTATACCTAGATTTACCAAGCTGAGTAATCGCTGACCCTAACAAAATAGTTGCGTTCTTTTATTTATTTCAACAAAAATTTTAACTCTACATTTTTCAATAAAATAAGAATAGTGTAAGGGTATGTTTCCGCACTTCCTTTTCAGAAAAGAGAGAAAGGAATGTGCATGTGTACAGGTGTGTGGGGGGGAGCATGGTCACATATCTGTTATGCATTTGAAAATTAAATGTACGTGTTTTTATCGTATTTCAAGCCATTTTTAGAATATTGTAGAAATTTGTTGTTTAGGTTACACCCTAGAAAGTAGCTAAAAAATATTTTTTCCTCTCATAAACGACGCAGGGTAAATAAAAAGATTGTGGCATTTCAGTTTCGCACATTTATAGTGATGGTGTCTGGCGTCACGACATTGGTTCGTCGAATGAGAAAATTTTAAAATTGTAAAGCGAATTGTCTTTAAATAATTTCGGTGACAAAATTTAGTGACAATGTCAAAAATGTCATCATGTGATAATCCTGACAGTCTTGGCGTGTATGTTTTTATTTATTTATTTATTTATTTATTTTTTAATGATTATAAAATTTTACCATTCGAATACAGTGCAAATACGTAGTAGTAAGATGAATGAAAATAGCCAAGTAGTTGCTGTGGGTAAAGTCATGAAATATGAATAAATCATAAACATTTTGAAGAAAATTAAAAAAAGAAACAATTTTTAAAAATAAGAAAAATACAAAATAAATCACTCTACGAAGCGAACTATGTGGAACTCAACACCGAACTATGCGGAAGGTACAGTCGTAGTGTTCAATATTTTCTGACCTATGCAAAATCTTGCGATTCAATATTTAAGGGTCAGAAATGTTTGGGGAGTTTTTAAAGATGGGTCATTCCATGTAAAATGAGAAAAATTAAAAAAAAAGCCGTGGTTGCATGGAATCCGATTTTAATAAAATTTTAGATACGTGTTCATTTCATATTCAAATGTATATCGGCACAATATTTTGACGAAAAATAAATTATTTTATCTGTTTTGGGCATTTAAAAAACTTGGGATATAGAATGGCTTGCGGATAATCGTCGAAAGTTGCAAGTTTCAAGTTCTGTATTTTGAAAACTATTTAACAAAAATGAATTTTTTTTATAATATTGAAATATCTGGATATCAATCTTTATATTTTTTGAGTAATAGTATTCTAGTAATATCATAATTAATCATAAATTGGTTGTAAAAATCGAAATTTTGTAAAATTTTAAAATTTTTGAAATGTTATAAAATTTAAAGGATTTAAAAAATATCTGTGAAATTGATGCAAGTCGTAGTATTATGTATGAAGATTGAATTCTAAAGTTTCAAAGTTGTTTTTTATTTCCTTCATCTTCAAAAAAAAAAAAACTTAGAATCTTAAAAAAAATGACAAAATCATAATTATTCCTCTTATGTTACCTCAAAAAATAATTAAAGGAAAGCTCCTATATCAACAATATTACACATGTATAAGAATCAATAAGTCCATGACACACTAAAAAAGTTTCAATACTGCCTTTTTGATTTCTAACACAATAAAAATATGATCAAAAACTAATATTCGAGACATTCCAAAGACAATCTTTCTCTGAAAGCACGCGCTTTTTTGCAAGTTTCTTGCTAAAAAAAGAATTGTGCTGCCATCTATGTTTGCTACTTGATTTTAAGATTAAAATACAGTTATTTTATTAAGTGAATCATTTTTCTTCTATAAAAATATTCTTGAGGCAAAAATAAACTGAAAGCAAGAATAAAACATCGTATATTTAAAATATACACTTTTATCCGTATAAGTGTTTATTTAAAGCTTTAAGTCCAAAGAGTTTAAAGCTTTTGAAAGTTTTTATTCGTCTCCAAACAAATGATAAAAATGTTGAATTTTTAACCGGCCGTTATCACTATTTATTTTTTTTTTTCATAAAGGAATGAAAAAGGCAAGAATTAAAATATAGATGTATTAAATATATTCAATTAGCTATAATGGCAAAAAAAAAAAAAATAATTTGGAAAAGTGTCCTTCATTTTAAAACATATAACTGAAATATTTCATTTTTTCTACATTTTATTATTATTTATTTATAATTAAATTATGAAATAAAAATACAATTACTAAATTGTGCTAATCCGTTACTTACAGTTCATTTTTAAGTGTAAATTATTTTTATTACAGTCTTTCCATTCCTAAGACTAATAATCAAACTTATAATTTCAAGCATCTACACAAGACCTCGATTTCGTATCAACTTTAATGTAAATTTTTATTCTGAAACTAGATGGAACCCGTCAAAACTTGACGGCAACAATATAAAAGCAACAAAGAGAAAAAAAAGTATTTTTTTCACCTATAAAATTTTTTAAACATTAAATTTTATTAAAAATTTCAATAAATGAAAAATAAAAAGAATGATGCCCAGTTAAACTGATGGCATAAAGTTCACAAGCTATGCAGACTAATTGTATACTACAGTCTTATATTAAATTTCTTCGAAAAAAAAGAAAGAAATCCCCCCCCCCCCCATTTTCTTGCTTTATACTTATCATTGAAGCCCCAAATTTAATCAGGTATACGCATGATCATATAATAACCTGGATCTAAAATTCGAAGCAAGTCTAATAATTCTGCATAAAAACCAATTTATATAACATAATAAACATTGTCCCCCGTTCCCACCTTTATAATTAAACATTAAACCTCCAAAACTGTTCAGAAATTCAACTTATCAGAAAGAACCTACATCCAAAATTTAAAGAAAATCGGATAATTGTGCATAAAACCCTATTTGGCTAACTTAAGGGGGAGGTGATCGCCCCTCCCCTCCTTTAAAATTAACAAAAGGATACCACAACAAATGAGCGAAGCTTCTTACTACTATGAATCTGTATACAAAAATTAAAACAAATCAGTTAATTCTGTATGAAAAACCATTTACATAAATTATGAGGGATAGTTTCCATATCTTCCCTTTATACTTATCTAGTGAACTCCAAAAACAAATCAGGGAAGCGCCATTTCAAAATAAACCTTTATACAAAATTTAAAGCAAATCGATAAATTTTGAATTAAAAACTTAAATTAAGACGGGGGGTTACCCCCCCATTCCCCCGTTTAAATTTATCCAATGATCACCCAATAACAATCTTGAAGACATTAGAATGATCCTAGATCTAAGATTTGAATAAAATCTACTAATTCTGCAGGAAAAACCCATTCATATAAATTAAGGAGAGGGGCAACATCTCCCGTTCCCCTTCTTATACTTATCGAATGAACTCTGAAAACTAATCAGGGAAGCGTCTCATCATAAGAAGTCTAAATCCAAAATTTCATTTAAATCGGATATTTTTATCATGAGTTATCGCGTTACGTACGTACGAACATACATTCATACACAACGGGCGGGCATATCAGCTCTCAGGCTTTGATAGCCTGTGAGCTAAAAACCTGCATTTTATATCCAGGTAAATTACATTCACAAATGCACTCATAGAATTTCTCTCATCTGAGCTTTTCCATTTACCGACAAAACACCAATATCACATGATACCGGGAGCAGAATCGGCGCACTGGTGCGACGCTCGTCACAGACTCTTGAGAACGTCTGCAGATTATTTTTCACCCGTTAAATTTTTTAAAAAATGCTAGAAAAAATTTACCACATTCCATTTTAATATTAGCCGAATCACATACGATTAACAAAGCTCCAATTCACGTTAAATTATAAATCAAGGACCAATTTCGCACATATATCTTGGGAAAAACATGATAAAAACTACAAATCAAGGACGATTCTGTTTTGAATTTTCCAAAAAAATTAAGCAATCATTTCTGGACTAAGTAATCTAACTAAAGTAAATTTTGACAAATAGTCTAAAAAAAATCACCAGTTTTGCCATATACCTCACAAAACATGATATAAACATGATATAAACATGATAATATAATCATGATAACATGATCATTAAAAATGATACAAACATGATGAAAACTATAAATCACGAATGATTCTGTTTTGAATTTTGAAAAATTCAAGCAATCATTTCTAATAAAAAAAAAATCACCAGTTTTGCCATATTTTTAGGAAACATGATATAAACATGATAATATATACATAATAACATGATCATTGAAAATGATATAAACATGATGAAAACTATAAATCACGGACGATTCTGTTTTGAATTTTGAAAAATTCAAGCAATCACTTCTTAAATAATAAAAAAAAAAAAAAAAAAAAAAAAAAAAAAAAAAAAAAAAGTCATAGATTTGAAAATTTATAAATTTAGACAAATTGTCTAAAAAAAAACGATTTTGTAAATTGTGCGAAACAAAATCACCAATTTCAGTAAACAACTCGGGAAAAACATGACATCCTTATATATTTTATTATAAATGTGAAAGTGTGTCCGAAAAATTGGAATGAACTTGGCTTCAAAACGGATGGATTAATGTCTTTGAATCTTTGCATATAGATATATTATAGGAGTGGAATGAACATAGGCTAATTTTTATTTATTTTATTCAAATATTTTCCTTAATAATTCAAAATTTATTTATTTTTCATACAAAATCAATAGGCATTTTTCAGATAAAATTTAACCATTTTCCTTTCCTGTTGCCAAGAAAATAAAAAATTGGAACAATAATTTTTCAGCGGCAATGAATTTTTAATAAAAAACTTCCACGCGAAAAATTATAAAAAAATAAATTAAAAGAAAGTAAATTTGACGTCATGTTTGAAATAAAAATAAAAGGTGTATTTTTTATAATATATTTAACAAAGATATTTGTTTAGTTAATGGGAATATTTGTGTAAAATATGGCGACATAAATTAAAAGTAAAAAGAATGAAAAAGAATTATATTTTTTATAAAATGGTTCCCTTATGAAAATGTGACGTCATAGTTGAAATAAAACAGGTACTTTATAGCAGTCGTTAAAAATACAAGGGGTATGAATATCAGTAGCTAATGGAGCGAGATAAAAAATGACGTCATATTTAAAATGAATCAGAAATAGTTTTTACTTATATTAATTAATAAGTTATAAGTTACATACAAATGAATATTTTAATTCAAAATTCATAATTATCAGTGGAAGAAATTTTTTGTGGGGAAAAAGCGGAAAATAAAACTACTGATTAATATATTTTTGGCTCGATTTTTTAAAACTTTCGAACAAAGTTGAAAAGTTATTATGCTTTCGATTTGTCTGTCTGTCTGGTCGCTTTCTAACTTTCGTAAATATACTCCGATTTCCATGAAATTTTTGGACGTTATTAACGTCTTCCTAGCACGAATACCTATTGAAAATAAAGTTTCTACCACGATTAGTTTATTTACAGGGATAGTCAAAATATTTCCTTACATTACGGCATTATGGGGAAAAATCGTTTGAATTAAATTTAACGATGTTACACCCTGTGAAACACATTCAAATTTATATGCATTTACAAAGTGCACTAAAATATGCATTTTGTAAAGTATGTAGTGAAAAGGACACTTATTATTCATTTACAGGATCACACAGAAGAATTACATTGCATAAGAATAAAGGGAGGAACAGTTTCCGACATATTTTAATTATGGTAAACGATTTCATGTATAATCAAATTGATATACGTCGCGGAGGCTTAATGTGAGCTATTTCATACATAATAAGAAGTGCATAGCATTTGCAGGGACACACAAAAGATTTCAAATATTATATATTCTATTCGAAGTACTGTATATGATG
The DNA here is from genome assembly GCA_964019185.1 of Maratus speculifer. Classification (NCBI taxonomy): domain Eukaryota; kingdom Metazoa; phylum Arthropoda; class Arachnida; order Araneae; family Salticidae; genus Maratus; species Maratus speculifer. The sequence goes on along the minus strand of OZ025295.1, from coordinate 254,154,431 downwards.
GATGATAACTGTTGCATGGATGAAATGCATTTTGAATTATGATATGTGCTTTTAAGTTTCGCTAAATGTATGCATATTAAATGGAGAGTATAAATAGTAATAGTATAAATAGTTAAATTTCGATATACAGGGTTACACAAAAGATCTCGGAAAGGTTACTGAATATGAGCGTAATTTACTTAAAGGTGGTTTTTAAATAAAATATGCATTTTTATTTTTAACTGCATTTAGTAAACTAAGAAATGTTTGTAGTATGTATATAAAATGATATACAGGGTCCCACAAAGACTTGGATACAAGGTTGTCTTCGGATGATAATTTCTGAAAATGTAATTTAGCTAGTAATAAGAAATTTTTTTGTTTGAACTAAATTTTAGAAAGATACTTTCGTGTATAAAAGGCACTTGGAAAACTACAGGGCTGAACAAAAGTATTCAAGAATGTTTCTATCTATTAGTATTAATCGCTGAAAGGAAAATTTTAACCAGCAAAAAATTAGCAAATAGGGATTATCAGAAGTTTTTTACCATAAATTCGCGATAAAAAGTTAATTACACATGCTTTTCATCATCGAAATTTTTTGCTTGATTGATCAATTATTTCCTTTTTAAATGTTATGTGAACGAAGTCACAGGTAACTGCTACTAAACTATAAATTGATATAAACATGATAAAAACTATTAATCAAAGATGATTATGTTTTGAATTTTCCGAAAAATTTAGGCAATCATTTCCAAATTAATTAATCTAACTAAAGTAATCGTAAAATTTGAGTAATGGTCAATAAAAAAAAGAAAAAAAATCCATTTTGTCAATTGTACGAAAAAAAATCACCAATTTCGCCATATATCTTTGAAAAAACATGATATAAACATGATAATATGATCATGAAATATGACATAAAAGTAAACATGGTAAAAACTATAAATCAAGGACGATTCTGTTTTGAATTTTCTGAAAAATTTAGGCAATCATATCTAAAACATAAAAAAGAAATCCATCATAAATCTCATAATTCGTAACATTTGTGAAATGGTCTAAAAAAATCATTTTTGCTATTTGTGTGAAGAAAAATCACATATTTCGCTATATATCTCGGGTAAAATACCTCGCAACATGGCGGCAACAATATGAAAGCACCAAAGAAAAAAAAAAAGTATTTTTTTTCAGCTAAAAAAGAATTTTTTAAAGATTAATTTTTATTAAAAATTCCAATAAATGAAAAATACCCTGCATTTTATATCCAGGCAAATTACATTCACAGATATACTCATAGAATTTCTTTCTTCTGACACTTTTCCATTTTGAAATAGTAAGTTATTTGTTATTTATCATTATTTATTTTATTTTGCTGTGCCCATTTCGATCTCTATTATTTTGCATAAGACTATCTACTATTTTGTTATTTTCCATAGCGAGTCCTAAGTTTATTTAGTTATGGACCTAGCATAAATTCGCGAAATGTTACATCATTTCCCCCTGCAATAAACGAATGTTTCAGAATTTGAGTTGAGAACGTTTGCAGACTATTTTTCAACCGTTAAAGTTTAAAAAAAAATGCAAAAAATCATTTACTTTTTCCATTATAATATTATCCAGATCACATACGATTGATGAAGCTCTGATTCATGTTAAATTATATATCAAGGAAGATTCTGTTTTGAATTTTCCAAAAAAAATTAGGCAATCATTTCTAAACTTAGAAAAAACTGTCATAAATGTGAAAATTCCGAAGTAATAGTAAATTTTGACAAATATCAAAAAGGAAAAAGAAAACAATTTTGTCAATTGTGCGAAGAAAAAGCACCAATTTCGCACAAATCTCGGGTAAAACATGATGTAAACTATAAATTGATATGAACATGATCATGATATAAACATGATAAAAACTATAAATCAATTACGATTCTGTTTTGAATTTTCCAAAAAATTTAGGCAATCATTTCTAAACTAAGTAATCTAAATAAAGTAAGCGTAAATTTTGACAAATATTCTAAAAAATAAAAAAATCGCCAGTTTCGCCATATACCTCAGAAAACATGATATAAACTATAATTTGATATAAACATGATAATGTAATCATGATCATTAAATATCATATATAAACATGTTAAAAACTTTAAATCAAAGACGATTCTGTTTTGAATTTTTTGAAAAATTCAGGAAAAAAAATCTTTTATAGATCTGAAAATTTATAAATTTTCACAAATGGCCTCAAAAAAGATTTTGCTAATTGTGCAAAGAAAAATCACCAATTTTGCTACATATATCGGGAAAAATATGATATAAACTATAAATTGATATAAACATGACAAAAATTATAAATCAATGGCGATTCTGTTTTGAATTTTTCGAAAAATTTAGGCAATTATTTCTAAACTAAGTAATCTTACTAAAGTAATCGTAAATTTTGACAAACGGTCTATAAAAAAAAAATAAATTTTGTCAACTGAACGAAGAAAAATCACGAATTTCGCCATATAATTCTGAAAAAACATGATATAAACTATAAATTGATATAAAAATAACATGATCATGATCATAAAATATGATATAAAGGTGGTAAAAACACTAAATCAAGGACGATTCTGTTTAGAATTTTCCGTAAAATTCAGCCAAATATTTCTAAACATAAAAAGAAAAATGCATCATAAATCTGAAAATTCATAAAATTTGACACATGGTCTCGGAAAAAAAATCAATTTTATCAATTGTGTGAAGAAAAATTACCAATTTCACTATATACCTCGGGAAAAACATGATATAAATTATAAATTGACATAAACATGATCATGATAAAAACTATAAATCAAGGATAATTCTGTTTTGGATTTTCCTAAAAATTTAGGCAATCATTTCCAAACTAAGCAATCTAACTAGAGTAATCGTAAATTTTGACAAATACTCTAAATAAAAATAAAAATCAATTTTGTCAATTGCACGAAGAAAAATCACCAATTTCGCCATAAACTCGGGAAAAACATGAATAAACTATAAACTTATATCTTAAATTTTGATAATTGGTCTAAAAAAATCAATTTTGTCAATTGTGCGAAGAAAAATCACCAATTTCGCCATATATCTTGGGCTTTTTCTCAAAGGGTAGTGAAAAACATTCAAATGTTTGTCAAAGGATCGCAAAAACAGCAAATTCCAACAAAAAGTTGTCCATAAAAATAGCAAAATTTGTAAACAGATCGTGAAAAAAACTGTAAAACATTGTGAGAAAACAAAAGATTTTCTCAACAGGAATTTTTAACAAACGATTGTGGAGGAAAAAAGTGCTGGAATGGATTTTCTCCCTGTTTCGGCAGTGAAGGATGATGCTAAAAATTCTGAGGTTAAAAGTAGTTCAATTTTAAAAGTACTTTCTTTTTATGTCAATCACAAATACTTGTAACATAATGCAAGGGATTGAAAGAGGACATTAGTCTTTATGTTCGCAAGACTGTTTTTAAATTTCTACTTGTGTTGCTGACTGCAGAAAAAATTCTGCTGCTGGGGACATGATATGGATAAATTATAAATTACAGTAATAATTCATTTCTAATTTCATAAAAAATTACTAATTTCATATGAAATGCATTCATATTCACTATGATGACAAAATCACCATCCTAATTCATTCTTTACTGTGGATATTTGTGCATATATTTATATGGCAACATTATGACGAATATTGTTATTACTGCTTTGTACTTTGTTATTAACGGTAATATTAACTCAATTCAAAGGTTTAAATAGATCGAAACATTTTAAAAGATTCAATGTTGTCTACAATAAGGTAATAACAATATGCTGTGCTGTGCTAACTAAATGTACCAAATTTAAGGGGATTTGTCAAACATTTACAACGCTACTTTTTATTTTCTAAAAGATTAGATTTTATAATAAAAAAAAATTTAAAAAAAACTAATATTCAAGCATGCCTACTGAAAAAAAAAAGTTAAAATACTGAAAAAGTTGGTTTCCCCTATCAAGATACGGAGAAATCCAAAATTTGAATACCATTATATTTCAGAAAATTAATATTTGACTTAATTTTACATTTAAATGTGTAAATATACAACGAAAATGTTCATCAACATTCATTTATTGCAGGGGAGTTATTAGGCTTAGGCTCAGCTTAGCACTCGCTATCAAAAAAGCAAAATAATAGATATTTCTATGCAAAATAATAGAGATGAACATGGACACAGCAAAATAAAATAAATAATGATAAATAACAAATAACTTACTATTTCAAAACATAAAAGCGTCAGAAGAGAAGAATTCATGGTTGCCGTCATGTTTCAGTTTGCGAATCAATCGTTTTCCAAATGCGTATGCAGAGAGTAAATAGTCTTCTCCGATTGGTTCTTAGATCGGCTCAAGTGCGTATGCAGAGAGTAAGTAGTCTTCTCCGATTGGTTCTCAGATCGGCGCAAATGCGTATGCGAAAAGACTAGTTTCAGCTTTGCTGAAAAAAATCTTTGCTGTTTTAATGTATAGATAAACTAGTCTGAACTCTACTACTTTGCGTTTCCTCGTAAATGATTGTGTTCTACAAATATGATGATTTTCAATAAGATTTGTGACATGTCAGCCACACCTGATTTGCTCATTTGGTGTGAAATGACCAGATACAACTGATTCTAATATAAACAAAGGAGTTTTCTTGCTAAAACGATAGATAAATACATTAAAAAGAACGTGAAGATATCCATTCAAGGATCAGCACAGAGATTTTAAACAAACGAAATAAGTTGCCAAAAAAGCAATGCCAAGACAATAAGACTAATACTGTTTGTGGAATCTGTTTATAACTTCTGTCTGTAGTATGAACAGAAGAAAAGAGGACTATGGCATTTTGTGTGAAATGGGTGTATGGTAAACTGTATAAAAAGTAAAAAAAATCAAGGGTATGTATATATAATTAAATTTATTCTATTTGAATATATAATTAATCTGTAGGAACATTAGTACACAATGTAAATCTATAAATCATATGTTTATATATATATTATTTAAAGAAGGTATCAAAACCTCAAATCATTTATACTAAAATTAGAAATAAAAAAATTCCTTTATGGTATATGTTCTCAAAATGTCATATTACGTAATAGACTAGAAGATTATTATTCAACAAATCATTGTATTCCTCGTGAATATTTATTGGGAGTACTTCCATACACTGCTTTAACTGACCTAACAAGCTCTAATTGGAAATAAAAGAAATTTATCAGCTGAAAAGTAGAAGTAGTTTCTTTACTTTCAGGAAAGTGAGTGAGGGTAAAATGTGGCAATAAAAATAAAAAGGTGTTTTTTGTCCTTAATGAAATGACCAAAAGGACAGAAATAAGTGACAATATATTTCGTTTGTAATTTACTCTTTTAAATAATAATCTGTTATTTAATTATTTTTTATAATAAGCTTATATAGATTATACTTCTTTAAAATATTTTAGATAAATGTATGTTATTAAAACTCAAACAGTACATTTTTAAAGCAATAATAATAATAAAAATATTATATGAAAAAAAAAAACTATGTAATTTTATCATAACACATTTTCTTTAAAAAATCTATAAAGTGGCAGGAAATTTTTTTTTTCAAAATAACCTTTTAATGATAAAATATATTCTTCAATTATGATTGTGTTTCGAAGTTAAAATAGTAAAGGTAAAATATTATTTCCTTTAACTAATTGTGTTTAAAAATGAGTAACAAAACTCCACACACTAATATTATTTAATGCGCTCAATTTTAGGTAATGATTTTAAAAATAAATTAAACTTATTTTTATGTAACATCTTTGTGTTTTAAGTTACACTAGATGCATAAGGTTTATAAACTACAATAACCACATGGCTACTGTCACCACTTGAAGTAGCCATGTGGTTATTGCATATCACGGCTACACAAATCTTAATACATCCTTTATGCATTCGACGTTTTTACCGAAAACACAGCGTATATTGTTAAATATTAATCGAGCATATTTAGTTAAACATAAATTTAATAAAACTTTAAAAAAAAATCAAATACTTTTAGAAATTATCACGCGACACGTTTTCGTTGCGGAGCAATGTGAATTTTCGTACTACATCCGCGGTGTCAGGCCCCACCAGTGGGCGAGAGGTTCTGACCTCTCAACTGGTAGACGACAGGTGCTGGGTTCGAACCCAATCGCGGCTTCCAGCCTAACCGTTAGGAGTTTTCGCGGTTTTCTTCGAAACTTGCGTAAATACGGGTTAGGTTTCCTTAGAAAGACCCCTACGAGGGGCTCTCCCACCTCTGGGCCTATATCCCTAGCGTAGATAATCGTCCGACAAAAATAAATCAAACCAAACCAAACCGTGGCGTCAATTCAGTGGCTCACTGACAGTCTCTTACTACTTCCACAGAGACCTTGGGAGCTTCGCGTGTGGCGCCATCTGTTGAAGAATTTGTAAACAATGTTCATTGGATATTTTGGATCGAATAGGCACCTCATAAACGTTTAAATAAAATAGATTTTTTTCTCATATTTGTAGCTTACAAAAGGAATGTATCGCATTTTCTTCATTATTATTTTTTGTTTTTAAAAATATTTCATCGCCACATTTTTCTCTCCACTCATTTCTCGGAAAGTAATGAAACTACTTTTTTCTTTTAATCTGATAAATTTCTTTTACACCCAATTAGAGTTTGTTCATTCATTAGAAGCAGTGAACGGAAGTGCGTCATTATTTTATATCAACTGCTTTTTCTTAAACCTCCTGACTGCCGCGACCGGATTTTTTCCGTCCACTAAGCTGCAGGTTTCACTACAAAATAAGCAATAAGGTACCTGTGCATAATATGAACACCCTAAGGAAAAAATATTTTTTTCACCCCCATGGACACGTGATAGGACTTCAAAAATATATGACCATGATCCCTAGACTGTTGACTGTCATTATTAAAATTAGCGACCTTGTAACTATTCCGGTTTAATTTAAATGATAAAAACAAAAAATGTTTACAAATGTCCATATAAGGAACAACCAGTCTCTATTATGAGCAGGTGGCTTCTTATTGATCTACTACGCAGGGTGTTTGGAAGAATCACTCTTCTATGAAATTCTAGAGGAGAGGTGATAAAAAATATATATCTTAAGTATTGCAGGGGAGGGGAGGGTAGAGTAAACATCTTCAGAACATACACTTTAGAACGGGGGGTCATTTGCGGTTGTGTCTCTTTAACGAAAGATGCAAAATACCTCTGTTACTACAAAATATTATGAAATAATGTAGTTGGTTTTGCTTAGCTTTCTATTTTTGTGATTCTGAAGATTCAGCTGCTGTACTTCCAATGTGGACTTAAGGTGTCCATACTGGGAATCGGAAGTAGTTTTAATAAATCTTGAAATAAATAAATAAAGTAAACTTTTTAACCCTTTGAGCTCTGTATGTTAAATTTCTTCAAAATCAAAAAAGTCACATTGGCACCAGTATCTTTCAAAGAAAAAATTCGGTTTACGAAATACACGAAAAAAAAAATGCGTTTAACCTTTTTGAAATAAAACTGATCGAATATCCCGGTGCCAGTGCGACATTTCGGAATTAAAATTAAGTGGTAGAAAATTCTACCATAAGAGCTCAAAAGGTTAAGCAATATATGCAACAGTATCGAAAATATGTTCTATAAGCTTTGTAAAACACTCCACTTTTCAATATTTAAAGTAATTTTACAATATCTAATAAAAATTAAATTTACCTGTATTTACGATCAGCACACCAGGAAACAACAAGATTCTTTCTAAATGGCAAACAGCGCGCTTTTTTGTACTTTCCTGGCTTAATTATCTTTTCAAATGCTTTTCTTCACGGACATGTAGCGCAATTTCTCTATCAAAATAATTTTTTTTTAATATTAGGGATGTTCTTATTGAGAGCACTATCCATATTGTGTACATGTACCTTATAGAAATTAATATAATTTTACAAAGAAAATCCTGTTTTCAAAAATTATGTTATAATTAATACTCTCAAAGTTTATACACCTAGATGTAATAAAATATTTTTTATCAGGTTAGAAAAAACATTCTTTTCAATAATTTTAATAAATTAAGAAGAAAGCAACATTACAATTTTGCCCTTTTCCTAGGCGATCAGGGGGTTAAATTACACGCACACAAATAATATATCGAAGGTATGCGTGTATAATGCATTATGTGAATTATCTGAATAAATATTCTTAAAACATTGTTAACCCTTCACTGCATATATATTTTTTAATTTTTATGAAAAAATACTATTTGAATCCTACCTATCGATTTAATAAAAGGATAAATAAAAAAAAATAAAATTTTCAGCTAAAATTTGGATTTTTATGGAGCGTAACCTATGTACACAATTAGGGATAGTGATTTCAAATACTGTATTGCTATATTTTGCAATTATATAGTCTTAAATTAATTAATTGTACATGCTTAACCCTCTGCAAGTTTCTTTATATGAAGATTTTTAAGTATTCAGTAAAAAAAAAAAATAAGAGTAAATTTTGCCTTAATAGCTATAACATGTTTTCTTAAAAGAAACAAAAAAAAACTTTTGAAGTAGGAAGAAAATAATTTTCAAAATAACATTTCAAAGATAAAAATAATTCTTCACTTATGATTGAATTTCAACATAAAAATGTTAAAGATAAAGATTATTTCCTTCACCTGATTGTGTGTTAAAATGAGTAAAAAAACTCCATTTAAGAAAAAGCAATTGATAAAAAAATAATGAAGTACTTCCGTACACTGCTTCAACTGACTGAGCAAACTCTAACTGGGCGTAAAACAAATTTATCAGCTTAAAAGTCGAAGTAGTTTTCTTAACTTCCAGGAAAGTGAGTGTAAAAAAAGACAGGTTGGAAATTGCACGAGAAGCGTGGCAAATGAGGTGCATTCTTACGATAACGAAGTTTAAAAAATATCACTTTCATATAGCAATCTCTTAAAATTGTAAATAGTTAATTACAATTAAAATGCGCACCAAACAATGTTCTCCCTATACCATTATATAATGGAATACTTTTGTGTAGCCTTGTAAATCAATAAAAAATATTCTATGCACCACAGATTATGCAAAATGCATATTATAATGTGTACTTTATAGATGAATATGAATTTCATTATGTTCGAATAAGTGTAACACCATTAAAATGCATTTGAAACATTTTCCCCCATTGAACGTAATGTAACGGAATACTTCTGATAGTCCCTGTAATTGATCTATGCATCCGATTTTCATAAAATTCAAAACGAATTGAAAAAATTATGTAATAATTAAATATTTTAAATTTCAAACGATTCGGTTGGGTTGTTTTTTCGTTGTTATATGCGGGCAGACAGACGGAATGAACGACAACTATAGGTGCTACGTATTTACATAATTACGAACACACCTAAAAAAGAGTAAAAAAAAAAAGCATTTTCGTTATCCAATAATGCTTTATAGTATAGAATATTAGTATAAAATTATTAAATCTATATTTAATTAAAAAACTATCGTTACATAATTTAATTCAGAGCATTATGCTTATTAAAATTAATAATGATTTAATAAAATGATAAAAAAGTGTTTAAAACTAACTGTACAGTTCCACGAAACTTAGCGGGTATTTATTTGTGCTGCATTTCTGTCTTATGCAGATTTTTGGCCACCATAACTATATTTAAAAGTTTATTTTGTGCTTTTAGCTATTTTTCAGTTCAATATTTTTCACTGTCCCACTGAAGTAAAGTGAAAAATACTAAACATTTTTCATTTAGTAACCGGACTTTTTAATAAAGTTATAAAGATAACAGTTTACTACAAGTATACGTTTTCTCAAAAGACTGAAAAACGATTGTGATTAGTCTTCTGAATGGACTTTCATTAATGGTAGTATATACACTATAAAAAAATTCTGTAATCCTACAGATGTAATAATGCTGAAATCTGTATGGTTACAAACATTTGATCTTTACACTCTACAAAAAAATGCAAATGTACAAACTAATTTTTGCAAAGTTACAGAAACCTGAAACTTTATAAACTAGTCTATAAAAATTACTGTTATCTTACTATATTTTTATCCGTAACCTGGTTTGCAGTTACATGAAAAATTCTTGGAATCCCAGTTTCAAAAAAAAGTTTTAGTAACCTTAGAGATTTTTTGATTTTTAGTGCAAATCTGTATTATCTATAGTATCTTTTAAAAATCGCAGTTTTCCTGAAAACTTTTAGTAACTTTAGTTTTTTTTTTCTTTTACAGCGTACGAGAGAAAAAAAATCTAAACGATAAATTTGGCCTATATAATATCTGTAACTGATCAAAAATAGTCTAAAGATTGAAATAACGCTTATTTTGCCCATGTCAGATGACTGCGTTTGACAAAAAATTGGAATTTGTTCTTCAGAAACAAAAACATTTTCCAACAAGCTATTAAGACAAAATGTGTATTTATTATTTTTAAAAAATACTTTAAAATTTTTATAGAGAAAGATGCAGAGTGTTAACAGATAAAACTAAAACTAATTTAAGCCCATTTGCTTGCAAAATATAGCAAGAGAATATTAAAAAGACAATTGTGTATATAGGGTGCACATTATAAAGGTAACAGTTTACTACAAGTATGCAATTTTCTCAAAAGTCTAAAAACGATTGTGATGTAGTCTTGTGAATGGACTCTTATTACTAGTAGTATATACCAGGCAAAAAATCCATATGATAAATTTGGCTAATATGATATCTGTAACTGATCAAGAATAGTCCAAAGATTGAAATAACGCTTATTTTGTCTATGTCAGATGACTGCATTTGACAAAAACTTGGAATTTGTTCTTCAGAAACAAAAGCATTTTACGTCAAGCTATTAAGGCAAAATGTGCATTTATTATTTTTGATGAATACTTTAAAAATATATATTATAAAAAAGTTGCAGAGAGTTTAACATCTAAAACTACCCTAATTTCGCGCGTATCTACCGCACCTCAGATAAGTCGATTTCCTTCCAGAATTTATTTCAAATAAAATGTAACTTGCTTTTGTTTAGCATTTATTTGACTTATTTTTAACAATAAAATTTCTGGTCTGAAAAACATTAAACTGAAACGCGCGAAATTACGGTAATTAATTTAAGCCCATTTACTTGTAAAACATACCAAAACAATATATATATTTAAAAAAAAAAAAACATTGTGTATATACGGTGCACGTCATAAAAATCATATTTGAGGTGAAAATTTTATTTTATTTTTTTACTATTTTTCCCTTTACTATACCGATATATAGATTTGATTTTTTTTTAATTATAAAAATAGAAAATATTCTGCACTGAAGTGTTAAATGATGCTGCATCGTTACTTGTGTATTTTTACATTTTAGAATCCCCTTTTAAGACATCTATTATTTTTCTAATGTGCCTGCAACAGTGCTATTGCAATCCCTTCTAGATAATCGCATCATTGAAAATAACCTGATTTTAAGGAAATTCAATCGAATTTTGAACATCTGTGTGATTTTTTTGGACGATTGCGTCATTCAACGTATTACAATCTATTTTTGCAATAGTTGTTAATCAATCTTATCTTTCTTTTTTTTTAAATACAAAACTAATAATATAAGAATAAAAAAAACAAATCAAAAATATATAGTCCAAGAGCCGACCGCACAAAACCCTCATCGAAGTCATCGAGGACAAGAAAAAGTTCTTTATTTTATGGAAGAGCAGTAATGGAGGAATCTAAAGGTGCTATTATACGTGATCTGTTGCAGGCGTCAAATTCCAGGCGTCTCTATGTTATCCTATGGGACCAGGGGAGTCGCTTGGTAGCGCGCGATTCTCTTTTGTCGGAGCGTCTTTGACGCGTGGAACGAAGCGAGTCGCCGGCAACAGCCAATCAAATGCTTGGAAATCCAAATGATGGTAAAGACTCTTTTTGAACAGCCAATGAAATGCTAAGAACACGAAAAAACGCAGGCGATTTTTGTCGCTTGGAATTTTTACGTGTAATAGCACTTTAAGGATTTACGTCTCCCGGAAGCGAGGTGGTGCATAAGCCAAAAATTCGAAACCACTTGTGGTTGACTCATAGGTTTAGAATTGTGTTTGCCGTACAATCAAATTTATGAAAACATGGCACACTAGGTGCAGGAAATCATAATGCTAACAAGGAAGGTCTCCATACTGGGCATACGCAGAATTTTATGAAAAAAATACTAATTAAAGTACTTATGTATGTAATAAAGGATCAATCAAAATTAGCGGCGGAATCACATTAGATATGGTGTAAAAAAATAAAATATTTTCGAATATTTGGCGTAAAAAGACTAAAGAGTCACTCGATTTGGCGAGCAGCCCTTTTCCTCGCCAAAAGCAAACGATTATAATGAAACTCAAAACTGTTAGATATTTAGTTTGCGTGTAAATGTTATTTAATGAATTTAAACATAAACAATGAGAGACTTTAATATATTACATACACCTATATACATATTGTATTACATATATACATATTATTCGCTGAAGTAGTTATTTAATTAATCGCTGGAAAAAATGTTTTCATAGCTAAAAAAAAAAAAAAAAAAAAAAAAAAAAAAAAAAAAAATCATATTGAGAAAAATTATCTTCATACATTTAAGCGTATTCAAAAATAAACGTCATATGTTTCCATAGCAACAAAATCTAATCGACAATTCTCTATTGGACTTTGAGCTTGAAACAAATTGAATTAAATTTAAATTATGAATTTCGTTTTAAATCTCAAATTTTGATGATTAAATTTGAATATAAATATATATAAATTTCGATGTAACAAAATTATACTTAAAGCAAACTAAAACTTACAAACTAAAATTATTTAAATTAAACTTATCAAAACAAGTTCAACATGAAACTTTTTTTTCTTGAAGTGTATTTGGCATAAAGTATTTTTTTGAAATTACATTCCATTGCCAACCGGCGATAAATCGCCAAATAACGAAATTTTCATTATTTTTTTACGGTTACGGAATGGAAGTTCCGCCGAAATTATTTTTATAAACGTATATATCCACACGATAAAAACATTCTGTAATTTTTCCAGATTTTTCGGGGTATGCCCGTATGGAGACCTTCATTGTAAGCCTACGAGTCAACCACTAGTGGTATTAATTTTTGGATTATGTACCACTTCGATTCCGACAGACATGGATCATTAGATTCCTCTATTACTACTCTTCCATAAAATAAAGGATTTTTTCGGAGATAGAAAAACCTCGAGGACTTAGGGTTTTTTGTGGTCGGCTCTAGGACTAACACTTTCGATAGACAATTTCCTTTTTTACACACATTTAAAAAATAATAGTACAAATCCCGAAAATAAATGAAAGAAAGAAAGAAAAGAATTTGTAACATTGAGTCAATTTCCAATAAATAGATAAAATTCTTGCCGGTGATTTTTCATCTCTTGTATTCTTTTACAAATGAAACAACATTAACACCATTTTCCGTGCAAAAGAATCTACATTTGCGATGAATGAAACTCACAAAAGTAGTACTTTATATAAATCGGAATGCATTGAACTGCTCTTATGATATCAGAATAATGTTATCTTATTCTTTATACTTCAAAAATGTGAATAGGAATATTAATGCAGGTAATTGCAAATTAATGATCATTATATTAAGTCATTGAAATGTGCTTAAACTTAAAAGTATATCACCAAATATGTATATTATATTATGTAAAAATTTAGCATTTGACATTAGGAACTATATTGTTCCAAGTCGAGTAGAAAATATGGAAAATAATACATAAAATTTATTATAAAAATATGTAATTTTTATTCATTTAGACAAACTTTGTTGCTTGAAATTTGCTATTTTAAAAATAAAATATGTATTTTTTTTAATATGCCTCAAATATCGGAGAACAATAAAAGGAATTTGTTCATTTATTTAAGTTATTTTGAGAAAAGTTCCTTGAAGTAAAATTTATATTTGCTAAGTTTTTTTTTTTTTTTTTTTTTTTTTTTTTTTTTTTACATTATAGATATTAGATGTTTTATACTCAGATGTTTGTGGGTAATAACAACAGAATAAGTATTATTACCAGCATTTATGAAGAAATCCAGGAGATGGCAATGCGCGTTGTGTTCAGAACGTCTCTGATTCATCTAAATAATACTAAAATCTTCTACATTGTTCAAAAAAAATTATTACATTTGAGTCCATTTTAATGAACTAGTTAAATTTCTCGTGGGTAATATTTCTTATTTTGTATTCCTTTAAAAATTAAACAACAATAAAACCATTTTCCTTGCAAAATAATCTAAATTTTCAACGAATTCAACTAAAAAACATGTACTTCATATAAATCGGAATACATTTGTGATATCAGAACATTTTTATTTTATTTTTTATATTTCAAAAATGAGATGAGGGTTTTTATATTTCAAATTAATGCTAGGAATCGCAAATTAACGATCATTATATAAAGCATTGAAACGTACTTTGATGGAAAAATAAATAACCAGTTGCATGCATAATAATTTTATACAAAAATTTAATATTTGACATAAGAGATTATATTGTTGGTATGAGTATTAGAACTATGCAACATAATATATAAAAAAATGTTTAAAATAATATGTAATTTTGGTCATTTAAAAAAGCTTAAAATTGCTTAAAATTTGTTATTTTAATAAAAATATATTTTTTATTATTATGAATGCAATTTCGGAAAATAAAACAAAAAGAAAATTTTCATTGATTTAAGTTGATTTTAAGAAAATAGAGTTTGGAATAAAATTTGTGTTTGCTTAATTTTTTTTAATATTATAGATATTAAATGTTTTATACCAAAATATACGAAGATGTCCGGGATAATAACAGCAGGGTAGCTATTATTACCCGCACTTGTGAAAATATCCGGGAGATGAAACTACAGGATGTGTTCAGAATGTCTCTTAATCATCTAAATCACAGAAACACACACACACAAAAAAAACACAGTTTTTTGCTTTTATGCTTTATCGCTCGAAGAAACATGTAAAAGTCAGCACCCGATTTAAAATTTCCGAGGAAAGTTCTGTGATGTGAAATCTGTATTAATTGTTGCACAATTTGTTTATTATATAATTTTGATGAGTGTATTTCATGTATTTTAAAAATGTTGTGGACTATTTTGGATGTGTTTGCGAGGCAGCTTGCAATATAAAAATACAGCGCAACAAGTATACTGGAGTAATAACACCATTCACGTGTTTTTATCTTGATTGTTTCTTTTCAATGGCAGAACTACAGACAAAAACGCTTTATTTTTTATTTTATGCACTGGAGAGCATTATTGTCATTGGTGGAAACCCAAAATATATACAGAGAAATGTTTATAAGTTAAATGCTGCCCTTATTTTTAGTTGTGTTCGTAATTATTTAAATATGCAACACCTATCGTCCTTGTTCAGTCTGTCCGTCCGTCAGTCTGTCTCTCCGTCCGTGTGTCTGTTCGCGTAAAACAACCTAAAACTACCCAACTGAATCGTTTAAAATTTAAAATAGATGATTGTTGTGTATTATTTTCGATTCATTTCAATGTTTATGAAAATCAGATACTTAGTTCAAGTACAATGATAATCAAAATTATCCCGAAGCATTACGGCTAATGAGAAAAGATAGTTTTAAGTGTATTGTAATAATATTACCCTTTTTCGAAAATAGTAAAATTGATACACATCTATGAAATATATACTAAAATATACATTCTATACAATCTATTGTGCAAAGAATATTTTTATTCATTTACAGGATCAAACGGAAATAATCCATGACATAATCATATAGGAGGAGACATTTTTTGGGGCTAGTTTAAATTATATAAAACTTCTTCATATCTTATGCAACTGGTATATGTTGCTGAGGATTACTAGAGGTTAAAAAGCAGATAGTATTTATAAGGAAGCACAATAGGCATTGGATATATAGACGGTTTCCTAACTACTGTATACCATTAAACCAAGATCTGATTGTTTTAAAATTTCAATATTGCACGAACGCACTTTATTTTCTACGTTTAATGTGCAATTTCCGATTTGTTTTTACAAGTCAGAAGAATAGAACATCAGATGAATATTGCTGCGTTATTATTATTATTATTTTACATTTTCGCAAGATTTTTTTTAATGATATATAATAAAACCTGCTCAAAAAATCAAAATTACCTCTTAATTTGTAATTCCTTATTGAACGTAGATCACATTTCGTCATTTGAAATTTAATTTGTCTTAAAGAAAAAAAAACCGTATAATTTATATAGAATTTTTTTTGTATTTACATCATTTTTGCCATGTATTTTTTATGAATAATATGATGCTGGGTCTATAGTGTCTATGAGTATGAGTGTCTATAGTGTATGAATATTCATGTATCTAAAATTTCAGGCGTAATTCCATTGCTGAAATTAATCGAGAAATTGATTAATATGATAAATAAATGTGATTTACCGATGCTGGGTCTATAATGTCTCATGTTACGCCGCAGCTTGTGTGGTCGTGAAGACGGATCTAGTGCTGCGAGTTGCAGCTTAACCAACATATGAAGAGAAAAATGCTGAGCTGGGTATCGTCCTCGTAGCTTAAATGGTAGAGCACTTGGAGCGCTATTCCAAGGGTTCCGGGTTCGATTCCCGGCTTGGACATTTTTCACTGAGTTGGTATTACGCTTAGTAGAAGTATGAATATTCATGTATCTAAAATTTCAGGCGTAATTCCATTGCTGAAATTAATCGAGAAATTGATTAATATGATAAATAAATGTAATATAAAATGTTTTAAGCGTTATTATATTAAGCATGCATAATAAGCCCATGTATATTAACATGTTCATATCGAACGATTATTCTAATGCTCCCAACTGAATTTATTATTTAAATAAATGTGCTATTACGCACGTCTTTGGTAAGATAATGCTTGTACAAGCGTAAGAATATGTTAATATAACATACTTATTTATTCTAAAACATGAACCATTTAATGAAACGCAAAGGTAAGAACAATACTTCGCATAGTAAGTACATAAATTGAGTGGAATTATACTTTAAACACAAACCTGTACCATGCAATTATTTAAAATTATTTTCTTTTAACAGTCCGAAATTATTATTTTTTAAAAAAAATTCTATGTTTTACATATTATTTTTAATTATTTTAAATGTAATTTTTAACGTATTTTTACGATATTTAAACGCATAATGAAAACACTTCATTTATAGAAATTAAATTAAAACCCTTTGAAAGAAGATAGCTTAAAGTTGTTTTGCATTACGTGTAAGCGATTTTGCTTATATATCTTTCTTTATAAGGCTACTGATTTCACTTGAAGGTCGACCACCCTTCTCTAGCTGATAAAAATATACAAATGGACTAATGAAAATTATTTATAAACAAAATAAAAACAGCACTGAATTTAAGAATAAATATTGTATTTACATTTAATATTATTTCTGCAAAATTATCAAACACACAATAATACTAATACTAAATCCATAATTAAATGAAAATTAAATAAAAGTAAAATCTACGATATATACAATGTAAAAAAATCTGTAAAAATACAAAAAATTGTTTAGGAAACTGGGATTCCTAGAACCTTTTGTGTAACGTCAGGAGCAAAAATTCTTGTTACAAACAAAATTTTGCACATAAAATCAAAAAAATCTGTAAGGTTACTAAGCCGTTTTTTTAGGAAATTAGGTTGCCAAGAACTTTCTTTGAAAGAAAATCTTTTAAAGGATTTTAATTTAATTTCTATCAATTAAATTTTTTTCTGAAAAATAAGGTTATGTAAGTGGGAAATGCTCGCCGGCTGTCGTTCTTAATTAGCTTAAACGGTAAAGCATTGGCCCTGTAAGCCAAGCATATATAATTCGATTCCCGGCCTGGGCAATATTTCGCTGAGTTGAAAATATTCAATTCGTATGATAACTTTACGAATCAGTTTGATTACGTTAAAATGGTAGTATATCTACGTATCCATCACTATATGGAGTTCCTTTACCTGTGATTTATTCTGCGAGCTGTCCAAATGACAGACCATATGCTGTGATCAATATGTTTATCCAAGCAAGGAATGCTCGCCGGCTGTCGTGCCCAGTTAGCTTAAACGGTAAAGAATTGTCCTTGTCAGCGAAGTATCTGGGTTCGATTCCGGACCTGGGCTCAGTTGGAAATATTCATTTCGTATGATAACTTTAGCAATCAGTTTGATTGTGTTAAAATGATAGTATAAAATTTTTATGTAACTCAAAATTGGGTTAAAGACAAAATTTAGTAAGATTACTGCAAGTTTTGTAGTTTCTTTTGTAAATCTACAGAAATCTGTATCTTTACAAAAACTAATATTGTATATTTACAAATTTTTCTGTACAGTATATAGCTAAAATTTCATAAATACATGCAATAAGACAGGTAAATACAGGTGAAATAAACATTGAGATCTCTATTAATTTACATTTGTACAGTTACTTTTTTTTTTTTTTTTTTTTTTTTTTTTTTTTTTTTTTTTTTTTACAGTGTAAAACAATTTTGTATGTACTTCTTGTACACTTTTCCATTACTTAAAATTTCTACCTTTTTAACGGACAATGCAATCTGACTTTAGGTAAAAATTTATCTGTAGGATTTCCGTTACTTTTCGCTATCATTAGATACGTTATAAATTATATTATCGAATCGATAAATAAAGAATTGTTTGTATTTTTTTTTTTTTACTCTGTATTTTTTTAAACACATCTATGTTAGCTGGAATGGGAGGTAATAAAAATACCAGAGTTTTATTTTAATTTTCATTATCAATTTATTTAAAAACTATTAGATTCTATAAATAAGTAAAGTTACTCCTCTTTCAGCGGTTGTGATTAATTTGTTCATATATTTTTTAATTTAAAATACTATCTTAAAATATTTCAACTTCTTAAACTTTTGAACGAGTTTCATGTTTTTAATATTAAATTTGAAAATTTATTAATTCATATCATTTAAAGTCATAATGCAAGTATCAAAAGGCACAGCTTATGGACCCTTTTTCAATCAGTGTGGCCACCAAAGATAAAATTCCGTATTTAGATTTGAAATATTTATAAACTGATGCTAAAAAAAATATAATGGTGATTCCCAATATCATTTTTGTCGGCAAGACTGGTACCCAGCTTATATTACTCGCGAAATAAAATATTTGGAAATAAGGGTAATTTTTAACAATAAAAGAAAACAATTTATTTGTGACAGTTGAATTTCAGAAAAATTTTATCCATACTTATCTATAAAACTGTCTTTTTCCTTTTATGTAAAATTACCCAAATTTTAAACTGATCTTTTGTTCCTTCATTTTCCTGTTCTCAGTTAAGAACCAACATTCTGAACAAGTACTTAGTAAAGCACGTCTTACACAGAACATAAACGACGCTCAACTGAACAACGATGGGGGAAGATGGTCACCACTTGCCTCTAAGCCGGTGCAGCGTTTTGTTCCCACAGTGTTGCCAGATTGGTAGTTCTAAATTCATTCACTGTACTTAATTGTCAGAGGTAGTACATAGTTTTCTAAAACACATATATATATTTTTTTTTAATTGTACGTATTTTACATAGTTGAAATTCAAGAGTAACATATTTTTGTGTCTTTTCTTATCCCCAAATTTTCCAAATTGCATGTCTTTTCAAGAAAAATAATACATTAAAGATAAATAATGAATTTAGATTCAATTAGTGATTTTGATTATCATTTTAAAAATACTTAAATAATAGGAATAATAATATAAGTATCAGTAACAATATATGTATTAATTAATATATTTATTATAAATATTAGATCGAATGTTTTACCCTTTCGTATCCATTTTTTTGCAGTTTTGATTAAAAAAATACTTTTACGTTAATAATTTTAATAATAGTAATTGATTTACTGTCATTTAGGAAATACGTCGCGGCTTAAAAAATTGAGCGAATTTTTTTTATTTTGCGGGAGAATTTTTGGGGACATTTGGAAAATATCGTATTACAACAGCATTAACCTCATATTACAGCTTTCTAATATTTATTGCGCTTTCTAATATTTATCACACACTATTCATTCAGAAAAAAAACTTGTACTTTAAAGTAAAAAGTGAAAAATATGCTCAAAATAAAAGTATCGCCAACGGTTCAAAGAGAATTAAGCAAATTTTTAATATTAATATTATTCCAAAGTCCCCAAAAAAATGATATCATCATTAGAATCTAATAGAAATATATTACCAATACTACATTGTACATATTAACAAAAGCAATTGTCAAGACAGCATAATAGTAATTGAAATTCATGTAGGGGGAACTGGGGCACATTGATACAGCTTTTTTCGAAGAGTTTTTTTGGTGTCAAGAAAGCAGAAATTTCAAATTATTTTTCCATTTAATGTCAGTAAAGCTTGTCTAATGTGTTTTTAAAATGTACAATTGTTATTTTATACATTATTTTCGCATGTAATTAAAAAAATATATAAAAAAGTCATTTGTATCAATGTGCTTCATCCCCGTGGAAGATTGATACACCTAATGGGCACTTTGATACGTCCGGCAAAAATGGAGATAAAATAATACCAATGCATATTTTTCATAGAGAAATTGCTACCAAACCTTTTTCTGTTTATTTATAGAAATTCAAATCACCCTCAATTTATTTATAAGCAATATAAAAGCAATCTAAATGAAATGTATAATGATCTGATGTTCTAGCTGTTTCTTGTCTGACTGTTGGCTGTGGTAACTGTGTCATATCTGATACTTCAACCGCAGCATTATCTTCTTTTTTAGGAAATATGAAAAAATTACCAGGTTTTCTATTTATAAATCGGTATATAAACAAAAAATAAAGGATAATTATATTAAATATTCCGTTTATAATATAATTATACTGCAGCTTGTTTCTCTTATTTAACATATCTTACTTTTTTCTCTAGAGAATCAATATGAATTAAAGAATTTCCGGGCTGCCGTCTTTTTCTTTTGTTAGTTCTACTAGCATTAGATGTTGGGTAAGTTCGTACGTCTTCTCTTTGCAAAAATACTATAAAATGTTTTAATATAAAGAGATTAGAGCTTTTTCACTTCTATAAAAACTAATATTAGAAATATTTGACAAAAAATGGTTGGATTAAGGAGAGTATCGTAAAAAAAAATAATATAAGGTAATGAAAAAATGAACTTGAAAAAGATTTAGGTTGTATCAATGTGCCCCGGCATAGATTGTATCAATGTGCTCACACTGCTTTTTGAATAAAATCAGCCTCAAATCCAACACTTCATAATTTATCTAACAATAAAGAATGAGGAACTGATAAAGATTAGCTTTACTTTCCAGGGAGAGTATCCTTTTCGGTCGAAAATACTGGAACATTTTTATAATACCAATTCAATTGTACAACTTAAATTTGCTTTTGACCTACAAAAACAATAAATCACCTGTCCCATTTTATCAAACAACTGAATCATTCCAAGACTTTCTGCACGTAGTTGAGTGCATTAGCACCACCTTTTGGAGCTGTTGTGAAACTTCCTGTAATGACACTGAGCAGTAGAGGAGGTGTATCAATGTGCCCCAGTTCACTCTACTATTACAAGTATACCAGAACCGAACGGGTTAATATAAGTATAGTAAGTTAATAACGATTAAAATTAAAGTGTCCATTACATGTTGAGTGAGACTGTGATTGTGAATGTTATAAATGTTGTTCCATCATTATTGGTTTTAAATGTTTGTTTTTAATTTAATAATAAAGTTATTTAAAAGCATATAAATGTGACGAGAGTGTACATGAGAGTTTTAATCACAAGCTATGATTTTTATAGTCTATTCGCATCACTATTTTTAAAAAATATATTCTCTTGCTAATATTCTTAAACCGAATTTGAAAGATTTTTGTTTTGAAAATGTAGTACGAAATAATATTAAGAAATATTCGCGAGTAACTGAAGCTTTTCGATATCCCCACCTATGTGCAATGTGCATATATCAAGTTTACTTTGAATTAAATTACACTATTTATTTTGTACTTTTAACCTAATGTTTATAATGTTTGTACTTTTAATTAATTAAGACTGTCCCTCCAAATTATTTATAAAATTCGAATTATAAAAGAAATTCTCCGTTTTATTTTTTTCCAATTTTAATTGAAAATATAGTTTTACGGAGAAATATTTAATTCGTTTAATTCATGTAGCTGTTAATGAAAAAAGTTTTTTAACTATGAAATTTCACTGTGAATACCTAACTCAACTATTCAAAAACATATCTTTTAGCTGTTCTTTTCACATAACAAAAATAACTTAATTTTGAAAATGGGAAAGAATTTTAAGTCATGTTCCTTTTTTAATGGTATTCAAACAATAAAAACAAATGCAAAAACTTTTATTTGTGTTAAGAAATCTTCAAAGAAGTTCTAAAAGGCGCATCTTTGTAAAGTTAATTTAGCAAAGAAATATTTTAAATGTATTTTAGAATAGTCTAGAGAGTTTTACTTATCTTGCTTCGTGTTGAATTAGAAAAAGGAGATAGATATATTAATTTTGGTAAAAAATTTTTTAATGTATAATATTAGATTACTTTGCACACTTAATACTAATATAACATGGTATACAAACATTTTATTACATGTTGTTTTGAGCAATGGAGTTATAAATAAAAAGGTCGATGCGTATCGTGTAGAGTCTACCAGTTGAGAATGTAGTAACGTAGAAAGTTGTCACGAAATGGTGTCTAATTTTTACATCATATAAACAATTCCTGATTATTGCCGAAACAATCTTCCGACAGTAAATTTTAAATAACAAATTCTGTCTCATATAAGAGGCTCCTTTCATGAAAAACTTAGCTCGCTTGCAGTTAAAATTTTATAGTTGCAGCTATTTCCGCTGGCGTTATAATTTTTTTTATTGACAATGAGAGGAAGTTGTCTAGGTTGTCACAATATGGTGTAAAATAAAGATCGGACTAAAGCTGAAGTAAACTTCAATCAGTAAAATAAACACTAGTGCTTTCCATTGTTCATGGCTGAAATTCGGTACCAAGAAAGCATTTATATAAGGAGATATTTTCTATTTAATTTTACTTGTCTAAATTTTTGCCGTCGGCTATCCACTCCAGCAAAAGAAATTGCTGTGTAAGCTTAATAATTTTAAGGATACGTAACTTCATTGTAACTGATGGCCTTGTGTTTTGAACGTTGTTGTGTAATTTATACTACTTCTATTGAACTATATCAAAATTTTATGAAAATGATTAATTGATCTTTTACCACATCATAAAATATCTGACTGTGAAACTCCAAATTAATAAACTTACTATTTTTGAAAGGTTTGCAATTATTTATTAGAGCGTCTGTAACATTCAAATATATTAGATGACTAATTAAAAAAAATCAAACGACGAAATTTTTTTGACAACTAAAATTTACCGAATTTTAATTATCCGAATTTCTAAATTTTGCACTTAAAATGAATATTAAAAAAATGGAAATTATACTGTTTTATTTGTAAGATAATGAAAATATTTAAATTTCTGACCACGAAAAATAACTATTTTGATATAATTGAATAGCATATGTATAAAATCTCAAAATGTTTCTTTTTAATACATGCGTATTTCTATCCTACACGTAAATAAATTTCGTACTAAGGGGCTCCGTACCCTCCTAGCTACGCTCGCCAACCCCGTTCAGGTTGCGCAATCGCTAAATATATAATAATGTGCACTGTTTAATAAGTTTTACCAGGTTATGGAAGACTGAAAGATATTATCAATATAATGTTGACTATTTTCTGTAATCGGGTTCCCACATTTTTCTGTTTGAAAGTGACAGTTTTCAGTTACCTTGGCCTCATCCATCGCTGTCTTAACATTTGACGGATGATTTTAAGACTAATAAATAAGATTAATTCCACATTTGAAAATAAACTTCTATAAAAAGATTTGGCTAAAAATGTCGCTACATTTTTGAATTATAACGACGCTATGGACGGTATTGTTTTTTTAGGTTTGTGAATAATAATTTAAAAAAAACTGCGTCTGCTTGCGAACAGCTTTCAGAACCATATCAAGCTTACATTTTATGCTGTGATCGAATTTTAGTTATTTTTAGGAACAGTTATAGCTTACTCATGAATTCCTTTCTTTTTTTTAATACACCAACATGTATATTTTCAGGTGTTTTTAATATGTATATTGTTAATCTTACTAAGAATATAATAATTTTCATATATGTACTTATCGAATATAATTGAGAAGCTCAGAAATCAATCCCACGTACTCCACCAAAAAAATGCTCTTTTGAAACATTTAAAGTTATTTATTTATAACTTCACATCACTACTTTTATACCATATCACGTAACATTAAAATTTTCGGGAGTAAAAATCATTCAAAATGTTTTTTTAAATATATGAAATAAGTTCATTATTAAATGCATTTATCATATGATATTTTTTTCTCTTTTACGAATCACTGGTACGTATATTATTTAAATTAAAAATAGTTGGAAAAATTACGTTAGCTTTAAAAATATGACCTAATCTTCACCATTAAAAAGTTTTCTCGTGAAATAATTTAAAGTTTTCAGGCATTTTAAATGTGAAGATATTTAAAATTTAGATATTTTAAGTAAGACGCAATTATAACATTTAAATTTATAATATAATAGTGCAATAATTTTATTATTTTAAAGTTTTTGTTTTTTTTTAATATTACGTGCAAATATTTTGGCGTATTTTCTTTATTTTCATCTTCCAATGCATAATTATTAAATTCTTATTTAAAAAAATTTCTTCCCTTTTTAATAATTTCACTTTTTAATTTCGCTATGATAACAATAAAAAATCCAGGAATATCTTTCCTTTCCCCACCCCCATGAAAATGGATTTTTTTATGTCAAAGGAAATTACGTGAAACTGTAAAATGGCAAACGATCTTTGTTTTTTAAAAGGAACTGATTCCTAACGATTGAAATGAAAAAAGTATTAATTTTCTGAAAATTTTCTTAAAAACATTATTTAAACACTATATTGTATTCACTATCGATTGAATGAAAAGATTATTTAAATTTTACAATGAAATTGACAGAAAAACAGAAAATTTATAAGTTTTTATCTTAATCCCTTCAGTCCCTTCTTTCCACAAAAATGAAGTCATTGAGTTGCCACCATTTTAGAAATAAAATTAAAATAAAAAAAAATCGAAAAAAACTTCAAATTTTAAAATTCTATTGACAATTTTGATATCTGCATATGAATACGGATTTTTCGTGTTAATTTCACCGCATAATTTTACGTATATTAGGAAAAATTGCTGTAACATAAAATTAATCATTTAAGCAGTTGCTTCATAAAATCGTTTCGCAAATTCGTCTCATAAATTCGTTTTGTAAATTCGTTTTATTATGATTTTATATATATAGGGTAGATATAGAATATCTGAAACATTCAAATGCAATAAGTGTTTAATACCGATATAAAAAGTACGAGCACATTTTTTTACGACATAAATTTACCAATTTATGGTAGCTTGTAATTGTAAATATTTGGAATTAAAGACACTGACAATCGATCACAGAATAATGGAAATTTTACAGTTTTATTTCCGAAAGCTTGTTAATATATTTATACATATATATATACATATAATACATTGGATTGTGCAGTTATATTGCGCATGCTTATTGTATATATATTGTGTCGTCTTCATAAAACGATATTGCTTACTGTGTAAATATTATTATTTAAAACTTTAGAGATGACTACGTTGGCATAACTTAACTTTTATTATATAGTTTTTATTTCATAAAATTAAACCTTTCATTGCAAATGGAATTATAAACAGAAAATTAGCAATTTAAGAATTATACCGTTGTAAAACACAAGACCTCTAGATTGTAGTAGTTCCAAGCCTCATAAAAATCGCCACCTATACTAAGCCCCGAGAAGTAAGTGTCAGTACCTGGCCGAAACTTCTGAATGTTTATTTAAACTATTTATAAAGAAAAACTATGTCCGCCGCTTCTAGATGGGATAATATTTAATAGGAAACAATCCTTTGTAAATATATTCGACGCCCTCTTTTCATATGAAGCATGGGCTAAATTAAGCGTTAAATTACATTATACACTTAGATGGAAATAGACTGATATTATTAAACTGAAATATAATTTCAGAAAAATAAATAAGAAGCTGCTTCATGTTATGTGGGACTCATACCGTGAAAAGTAAACAGAGTTTAAAGATAATATAACAAGTCGAAACACTTATTTACAAGTTATATATTCCTTTCTGAGTATATAACTTGCAAATAACCTGCGTTGAGCTTTGAGTAGCGGGGTTCACCTCCTGGCACTGATTGCATGAGGTAATTTTGAGAACCGCTTATCATTTTAATCCCCAGTTCAGATCCTCAATCGTAAATTGCTGTACTCATCATAAATTTTCAGCTATAAAACTTTCTTACCTAAATGTCTTTATTTATTTAAACTGATCTGTTTTTCCGAGTTTTATAAATCGGTTGTAAGTGGGTGGTTTATCGAGTCGCTCGTGAGAATACACATACAACTAAATCTAATGTATCTATATCGTACGAGATATGTAGAAAATAATACACTGTTTAAAAAATCTGAAATTCACAGATATTTTTTCCTGAATTTTACTAAAAAAGTCCCTTTTTACAACAAAATTGTATTTTCTGTTGGAAGTCTGAAAACTCCACCATATTTCCAGAAAATAATGAAACGAATCAAAACAGAAACAAAAAACGGACACACCCATTCACTTGCGGGTCTCCGTGGCCGAGTGGTCAAGGCACCGCTCGACTAAATGTTTGCGAGCGTAGATTGTGGATTCGAATCCCACTAGCACTATGAGATAATAAAAACATAAATAGTTACTTTTAATTACATTTTTTCTCTTTGCTTTTCTCTTATTTATTCTTAAAAACATATTTTAACTAATTACCTCCCCCTCCAAAAAAAAAAAAAAAATAAATAAATAGTATGCGACATTTTCAAAAAAAATGTCTATAAACATTATTTTTGTAAAAAAAAAAAAAAAAAAAAAAAAAAAAAAAAAAAAAAAATATTTTTTGCCCATCCATTTAATTAAAAAATAGTTATTTTAAACAGTGATTTTTAAATTTAAACTAGTTGAAAAATTAAAATTGATAAAAAAATAGAATCGGTCTAACATAAAATAAGCCCCACCAGTGGCCGAGAGGTTCTGACCTCAAACTGGTAGACGGTAGGTGCTGGGTTCGAACCCAATCGCGACCGTCGGCCTAACCGTTCGAAGTTTTCCGTGGTTTTCTTCGAACCTTGCTTAAATACGGGTTAGGTTCCCTTAGAAAGACCCCCACGGAGGGCAACCCACCCCATAGGGCCTATATCCCATAGCGTAGATAATCGGCCGACAAAAATACACCAACTAACATAAAATAAAATAAACTGCTTACGAATATTCTTGAACAAACATACTAACAAATATACTTGAAAGAAAATCTTTGGAAAGTACAACACATTTTTCCCACTAACTCATTAAAAACATACTTTGGACAGATTGGCATCGGCAGCTTTGGCTTAGTCAGTAAGGACCTATTCCGCGGTCGAAAGGTCTCGAGTTCGATCCTCAGGACGGCTTGGAGGAAATTAACCAAAAATAAATAAATAAATTAGATTAAATAATGCCACAGCTCAAAATCCCTCGGAAAGTTCAATTTATTTAACAACAAATCGATTCATTAACTTCAAAATTTAAATGAAATTATTATCATAAAAAAATCAAACTTTGTACCGGAAAGTTACAGCTTCTTCAAACGGAGTTTTCCTTTCTTTTATTTTTCAAAACGGAAAATGTACTAACGGATCGATAAATGTCCGGTTACTTTGCTGCCAGTAATTTTACCGTAAATTCACATTTTTTTTTTTTTTTTTTTTTTTTTTTTTTTTTTTTTTTTAACAGTGTATTAAACATAATTGTAAACATAATTATAAGAAATGGAAAGTATTACTAAACATAAACGTAAACAGAATTACAAAAAAATGTAAAATAAACTAAATACTTATAGTGTTAGAGAATATAAAATATTAATTTTTGTGCTAGGAAATTAGAGGTGATCGAAATCTGATCACCATATATATTGGTCCATGCTGCGATGGAACACATTGTTTATTTTTAGTTTCAGTTATTGTTGTATTTTGTGTCGGCCGATTATCTACGCTATGGGGTATAGGCCCTATGGGGAGGGATGCCCTTCGTGGGGGGTCTTTCTAAGGGAACCTAACCCGTATTTACGCAAGGTTCGAAGAAAACCACGAAAACTCCGAACGGTTAGGCCGACGGCCGCGATTGGGTTCGAACCCAGCACCTGCCGTCTACCAGTTGAGAGATCAGACCCTCTCGGCCACTGGTGGGGCATTTTTAGTTACAGAGTGTTCTGGCATTAAACGCAGAAAACGTATTTTTCGTGCCAGTAAATTTCAGAAGCTTTATAAAACTGACAGTATGACAATTTCTGCTTGATTATGCAAGATAAAATTTTATTGTACAAAAAAAAAAGTTTACTCTTTTGCTTGTCAAAGAATATACATAATGTTTTTATAAAACAGGATCAGTCTATACAATATGTCCATTCTCAACCGTAGCAAATGGATAATTTATAAACCGTTAGACATAGACATGTATTTGCAAATGCAAAAGTGCTTTTAAAAATGTAAAGAATTGCTTTTGAAGTGATTTAGGTCAAAAAAATTATTAAAAAAATACGAAAATTAAATTTTAATAAGGTCCCCCGGTCCTATAAGTGATATTTAGTAAAAGTTTTCCATCACTCCAACAAGAAATACAAAAATAGTCCCATTCCTTTGCAATTAAAACTGGCCGAATGATAGTTGTAGTTGAAGCATCTTTTTTGCTGCAAAATAGGGGCCAGTCAAATATTTACTTGAAATAAAAATAAACGTCAGATATAAATTCACCATTAAACAATCAGAGTAAAATAATTTTTACAATATTATTTTAAAATTTGTGTTGATGATTAATAGTAAAGCAAAATATACAACTTGTACTAAAAATATAAGTAAAAACTAACAAAAATTTTGATAAATTAAATTATGAAAAGGAACACTCACAATTCGTTACAAAATGATATAAAATCAAAATTGGATTGTTTAACCTAATAAAATTTGTTATAGTCATATAAAACAAATAAATGTCAGCACCTAAAATTGTATTAATACGACGTTGTCGTTGGATATAAATAAGTATGCGAATTGAACCTCGATCGGATATTTGGAAGTGATATAAAATTTGAATAAAAATTTTGTACTGGAAAACATGCATACGAACGTTATAGGTAAAGTAAAAAGTTATCAATATAACACACTTTTAAAATAAAGTCATGAAAAGAAACTGCTTCATTTCCTTACAAAATAAAACATATGTAAAATTACAGCTGTGGATAAAAATTTTAAAACTCACCTTATCACTTTTGTTTTCTTTATCAATCTATAGCAATCTGCACTAAAGTAAAACTATGTATCTGCAAATTTATAATGAAAACCAATGGACGCATTTAAAAATATTTCTCGATTTCCCAAATTATGATTTTCTCGATAAAGAGAATTTTGAAACTCACGTCTTCAACTATTTTAATTAATCTAAAAGTAAATTAATAAAATTGAACACTACCATAAAACTTATACGGTGGCAGCAACTTCAGTTAAATCACTTTAAAAATAGTACTTTACTTCATTTAAACTATTTCTGTGATTGGAACTATATGTCTGTGACAAATGGTTTCGGAATTAGCCTTTGGAATGCACCATTGAAAATGGATTCCCTTTATAATAATTTTATAAGCATTTAGTGTACGTTCCTTTAAATCTTAGTCCAAGTTATCCGTTTTCAGTTATAGAAAAGTTGTTTAAGTCATGAAATTTAAAGTTTCATAACTCGCTTAATTTTAAAGTTAAATGAATGGGACCTTTTTTGCATTGCTTATTAGAATGAGAGAAACTTTTTTTTTCTAAATATTACCTACTAGCAGTTACCCGTGACTTCGTTCACATAACATTTAAAGAAGAACTAATTGATCAATCAAGCAAAAAATTTCGATGATGAAAAGCATGTGTAATTAACTTTTATCGCGAATTTATGGTAAAAAAACTTTTGATAATCCCTATTTGCTAATTTGTTTGCTGGTCAAAATTTTCCTTTCAGCGATTAATACTAATAGATAGAAACATTCTTGAATTCTTTTGTTCAGCCCTGTAGTTTTCCAAGTGCCTTTAATACACGAAAGTATCTTTCTAAAATTTATTTCAAACAAAAATATTTCTTATTACTACCTAAATTACATTTTCAGAAATTATCATCCGAAGACAACCTTGCATCCAGTTCTTTGCGGGACCCTGTTTATCATTATATATATACTACAAACATTTCTTAGTTTACTAAATGCAGTTCAAAATAAAAATGCATATTTTATTTAAAAACCACCTTTAAGTAAATTAGGGTCATATTCAGTAACCTTTCAGAGATCTTTTGTGTAACCCTGTATATCTAAATTTAACTATTTATACTATTACCATTTATACTCTCCATTTAATATGCATAATTTAGCGAAACTTAAAAGCACATATCATAATTCAAATTGCATTTCATCCATGCAACAGTCATCATCCATGATATACAGTACTTCGGATAGAATATATAATATTTGAAATCTTTTGTGTGTCCCTGTAAATGCTATGCACTTCGTATTATGCATGAAATAACTTACATTAAGCCTCAGCAACATATATCAATTTGATTATACATGAAATCGTTTACCATAATTAAAATATGTCGGAAACTGTTCCTCCCTTTATTCCTATGCAATGGAATTCTTCTGTCTGACCCTGTAAATCAATAGTAAGTGCCCTTTTCACTACATACTTTACAAAATGCATATTTTAGTGCACTTTGTAAATGCATATAAATTTGAATATGTTCTACAGGCTGTAACATCGTTAAATTTAATTAAAACGATTTTTCCCCATAATGCCGTAATATAAGGAAATTTTTTGACTATCCCTGTAAATAAACTAATCATGGTAGAAACTTTATTTTCAATAGGTATTCGTGCTAGGTAAACGTTAAGAACGTCCAAAAATTTCATGGAAATCGGAGTATATTTACGAAAGTTTGAAAGCGACCAGACAGACAGACAAACCGAAAGCATAATAACTTTTTAACTTTGTTCGAAAGTATTAAAAAATCGAGCCAAAAATATATTAATCAGTGATTTTATTTTTCACCTTTTTCCCACAAAAAATTTCTTCCATTGATAATTATGAGTTTTGAATAAAAATATTCATTTGTATGTAACTTATAACTTATTAATTAGTATAAAAAAAAAATTTCTGATTCATTTTAAATATGACGTCATTATTTATCTCGCTCCATTAGCTACTGATATTCATACCCCTTGTATTTTTAACGATTGCTGTAAAGTACCTGTTTTATTTCAACTATGACGTCACATTTTCATGAGTGAACCATTTTATTAAAAATATAATTCTTTTTCATTCTTTTTACTTTTAATTTATGTCACCATATTTTACACAAAAATTCCCATTAACTAAACAAATATCCTTGTTAAATGTATTATAAAAAATACACCTTTTATTTTTATTTCAAACATGACGTCATATTTATTTTCTTTTAAATTATTTTATTATAGTTTTTCGCGTGGAAGTTTTCTATTAAAAATTCATTGCCGCTGAAAAATTATTATTCCAATTTTTTATTTTCTTGGCAACAGGAAAGGAAAATGGTTAAATTTTATCTGAAAAATGCCTATTGATTTTGTATGAAAAATAATTAAATTTTGAATTATTAAGGAAAATATTTGAATAAAATAAATAAAAATCACCCTATTATTTAATCCGGACTTCTAACTTTACGTCTGCAAAATTTCAAAACAATCGGTTCAGTAGTTACGGCGTGAAAGCGGAACAAACAAACAAACAAACAAACTCACTTTCCGATTTATAATATTAGTAAGGATAAGACCGGGAAACCGTATAAAAAATAATTTTCGTATTTTTTAATATTTTTTTACCTAAATCGTTTTATTATTTTTACTCTTTTAAAGCATTTTTGCAATACAAACTATATGTCTATGACTAACGGTTTAGAAATTAGCCATTGGCCACCGTTGAGAGTGGACAAACTGTATAACTGATTTGGTATTACACTATTGTGTATTGAGAGATATACGACCTACAAAGATGGATTATACATAATAAAATAATTAAACTCACTAAGTTTAAAAGTCAGTAACCCTGCAATCATTGTTGAAAACCATCACTAATGCTGTGATGGATATTGACAGAAATATATTATTGAATGTATGAATCAAACATGAGTACGATCAGGATGTATGCCGGGTGTCTAAGTCGCACACATTGAACTTTTGTAATATCACCAGTTACTTTAACTTTTAAAAGACAAAAAATACCTTTTTTTTTTCATATTCAATATCTTGCACTGCTCCGATGGCAAAAATCTCAAGAATTATGTTTTATTTTTTTTGAAAAAAAAAATAAAAAATGAGTAACAAAAATCATGCTAATTCAAACATAATGAAATTAACTAGACTTTAAAAAATGGGTATTTCTAAAGATGCATTATTTAATACTATAGTTTCATTTTTCGGCAGAGCATTTTTTCACTGTGGATTCGGATCATTGCAGTAATTTCTAATGCATAGGAAAACCTTTTGTGATACTCCGATAATGAAAGGCAAATAAAAATTTCATGGATAAATTACTCTACTATATTTAAAATGAACCTATAAATCCCAGTTATGCTGTATAATAAAGGTTTCCTTCAGGTTAAAAATAAGGTACTTACGTATTAATGCAATCATAGCAGAAGTTGGGCTAAATCGCCCATAAAGAGTGATATTGTGGTTCGCACGCGTACGCAGTTATCTATTGGATTTCTTGTTACCTTGTTGTTTGCTGATTTTTGACGCCATGTTTTAGGCTTTTTTATAGTTTTAGTGATTTTTTGGGCCAGTTTTTAGTGCGCGTGTGAACAACAAGATTGCCTTTTATTGGCGTATTAGCGCAACTTCTGCTAAGGTAGCGTTAATATGTAAGTATCAAAAACAGTAGAATGATGTTGACTTTACGCAAAAGGAAATTCATCTTATTCATCCAAATGTTTTCCTTCATTAATTTCTTTTTTTATGGTTGCATTCATATGACGATATATTCCTCTTTGCCGAATTATGTCCTGGAATCCTGTCTTTTTTCTATCCGGTAGCCGACAGATTTTGCATTCGAAATTGCTAGATGGCAGGTGCTGAGTTCGAGCTCAATCGCGGCCGTCGGCCGAACCGTCAAAAGTTTTCCGTTGTTTAATTTGAATCTAGGATTTTATTGCGCAAAGACGGGTTTCATGCCTTTACAATGACCCCATTGGAGCCCCCCCCTTTATTGTCTATATCCTAGGCGTAGATAATTGGCCATCATAAGCACAAATAATAAAACAAATTGGCTTGTAAATAGGAGATGATTAGTTCAATCCCAGGTGAGTTTAGTTAAAATTTTCGTATTAAGATAGATTTAATTATTATTTTTCTGCCAATTTAATGGCTTGTATTATTAGGGGTTTTTTCTTCTGACATTCATATATTTTTTTAATTAATTAACTAATTATTTTAATTATTGGGATTTGTTTGATGATTCAGCTTTTTAAAATTCGCTTATTTATTTGTTTTTAGAAAATTAAAAGTTTATTTATGTCTTCGCTATTTTTTTAAATTTCGGATTGTTAAAAATTAGAATTTCGAATTTTGTTTAAATAATTTTTATATGAACATTTTTAATTTGATTAAAATAAATTATTCCCTTTTATAATTATTTTAAAATGAAATTTATTGGGGCTACCATCCATGTAAAAATTTAATAATTAAAAATTAATATATTTGATTTATTAATTAAAAGATAAGTTGTTTAGAAAGAAATATTCAACGAAACCATCTCTGCGATCGGCAATAACAGTTACCCACTTGTTTCTAAACAACTTTTAAATGTTTAATAAATAAAATGGTGTATTTTAAAAGGTAACTAATAAAGTTACAATGTCATAATAAAATAGAATGTTGTATGAAATGCTGCACTTTGTAATTTTATCTACAGCTCTGTTCTTAAATGACACATGTATAAGTAGAATTTTAAACAATAAGGTACATTTTTTTAAACATAAAATAACATTTTCTGTGGCAAAAGACACCGTCACGTTCACAACGTGACAACTTTGAACAATTAACACAATTTTATTCCCTTTTCCTTCGTTTTTTGAATGAATGAATAAATTAAATGCCTTAAAGACATATTTCATTCTTATCATCTGAAAAAAAATCCACGCTTTTATCTCTATCATTGCATCCAATGCATGTCTTGACCGTATACGGTGTTTCTCAGTAGCTTTTGCCTTCACTTCGGCAATATTAGAACTGCTAGTCAGATTAGTGAAACTCCATGCGTCTTCTTTTCAGAGTATGATATACAATGATAAGCACACTGAATTGGAAGGTCATACAGTGGTAGGATAAATGAAGCAAAGAATTAAAAGATGCTGCATCCTGTAAAAAAAGCATCTTCGAGTATCAATCAGAAACAGATATTGGCATCTGAAAAACGTGACATTTAAATTGAGAAAAGGAGGGTTAAGTCTTAGATAGGCTATTATCTGTAAAACTTGCATTGCTGTCGTTGTTTTCCTCTTTTATTAGTGCATTTTCTGTCATAGCTAAAATACCAAAAACTTGATCGAGAAAGTTGCTTTGGTTTAAGAGATATGTTTCCTTCTTCAAAAACCGGCGATAATATTAGGATATGGCATTAAACATAAGTATGACATTGTTTTCTAACGTGATTGTATAGTAACTAAATAATCTTAAGATTATCTGAAGAAATCGCCACTTTCTACAGAAATTCTACAGAAATTTGAAGAAAATTTGCAGAGTTAGCTTTATTTTTAAAATATCTGAAGAATTTTTTAAGATATTCTTAAAAATATCTGCATAATGGGCCAAATACCTTCGAATTTCCCACAGATTTCGGGCCAAAAATCTGTATATTTTCTTCAGATTTTTTTTAGTGGGGCTATTTAACTACAATTAGTTCCTTAAACTATTTTTAACACTGAGAAAAATTTTAATCATAATAACAAAAGTATAAACTTTTATAAAAATGTGTGGAGAAAGTAATTTTAAAAAGTTTCTTGCGTAATATTTATATATTTATATCAAAACAAACTTAATTTTAAAAGTGGAAAAGTTTTGAAGTAATGTGCTTTTTACCTAACAAGAATCTAAAAAGGGAAACAAAACATAAAAAGGTTTAAAGATTTTCAAAAAACCACATCTTTGCAAAGTTAATTTGCTGAAAAGAGGCTAGAAAGTTCTTTGAAAAAAGTTTAGAAAATTTTAATCTTTTCTTTCGTCTTTATTGAGAAAAGAAGACAAATAAATGTATACATTAGTATTTCTAAAACATTTCCTAAAACATGTAATAACTCAGAGTATAGTAAATTAATTCTAAAGCATGCTAAACAATATGCAAAAAATATATAAAGTATATTTTTAAGTGCACATAAAACACCTATAACAAGAAAAATGAAGCAATTTTTGCTAACTGTTTAGCATGATGTATTTCACTTAAATTTATAGATACAAATGGATCTTTTAACTGTAATTATACACATTTTACTTATATATACATCAAAGGGGTTTTTATTTCATGCATAAATTATCTTTTGAAGAACTAATCAACATCTCACATAGTATTTCTTCAATAATATGTCTGTTCGGTACTATATATTACTTTGAAATTTGTTGTGAAGTCACATACAATTTGAAAACAAATAAGGATTTTTAATAAATATTTAATATCAAATATAGTTTTTAAATAAATATATTTAACATAATGTATTTAACTTAAAACTATAGATACAAATGAATAATATTAAACAGTAGATACGCACATTATATCCCATATACACTATATTGCCATTGATTATGGGACACTTGCGATTTTAGACATTTTACTAAATATCTAGAAAAATACATGAGGAATCATCTCGAAACTCTTAGTGTATAAATATAATAGTATACGTCATACATCTCCGTGAAGATTTTTTACCGAAACTCCATAGGGGACCGTCAACAAATTAAAAAAGAATGAATATCTTTTGAATAACCCTGTCAAAACTAATGTAGCAAAAGCGCTCAAACTCTAGATTATGATTGAATGCCTTATTGTAATACACTGTGTCCATTTTTATGCAAATAGCATGCATACTCGCAGAGTAATTAAGGTTTTTATAAAAATGGTGCCAAATTTTTCCAAGTTTTTTCCTTATAATTTTCAGAGTTCTTAATATAAAATAATATTTCTTTCAGAAAATATGATAAACAATATTGCACACAGTACCCTGTAATCAGAATTAAAAAATAATGAAGATTGTATACAAAATGAGTTGGTTTACTAAATAATTTTTTACTGCGCATGCGTCAACGATATCAAAATTTCATTTGCATATTATGTTAGCTAAATGTATAGAGCAACTTTTGTGAAAGTCACAAAATCATAACTTGAAAATTCTGAAAATAATCGTCAATTGAATAAGTTGAAAATCCGTTATTCTCAAAATGAAGCAAAAACAAGAGGGGTTGTATCCATATATTCATTGATTAGTGTCAATATAGAATACACAATACGGGATGTTACGACTACTTTTGGATAAAATCCCTCATTTTTTTGCTTCATTTTGGAAACAACAGATTTTGTCCTTCTTCTATAGACGATTACTTTCAGAATTTTCAAGCTATAATTTTGAGACTTTTACAAAAGTTGCTCTATACATTTAACTAACATAATATGCAAATGAAATTTTGATATCTTTGACGCATGCGCAGTAAAAAAGTATTTAGTAAACCTACTCATTTTTCATACAATTTTTATTATTTTTTAATTCTGATTACAGGGTACTGTGTGCAATGTTGTTTATCATATTTTCTGAAAAAAATATTATTTTATATTAAGAACTCTGAAAATTATAAGGGAAAAACTTAGAAAAATTTGGGGCCATTTTTATAAAAACCTTAATTACTCTGCGAGTATGCTTGCTATTTGCATAAATATGAACACAGTGTATTACAATAAGGCATTCAATCATAATCTAGAGTTTGAGCGCTTTTGCGACATTAGTTTTGACAGGGTTATTCAAAAGATATTCATTCTTTTTTAATTTGTTGACGGTCCCCTATGGAGTTTCGGTAAAAAATCTTCACGGAGATGTATGACGTATACTATTATATTTATACACTAAGAGTTTCGAGATGATTCCTTATGTATTTTTCTAGATATTTAGTAAAGTGTCTGAAATCGCAAGTGTCCCATAATCAATGGCAATATAGTGTATAAATTAAATGGAATTAATTTCATGCAGAAATTAGTTTTCAATATCTAATTAATTTTTTTTACATATTTCTTCAACAATATGTCCATTCGTTACAACTTTTCTAAAAAACTGTTCAATATGTCACCTTAAAATTAAATAAATAAAATTTAAAAAAATGCGTTAAGTTACTAAACTTTTTCTAGGACACTGGGATTCCTAGAACTTTTTATGTTACGGTAATAGAAAAAACTCATGTAAAAGAATCAGTTACATAATATTTGGGGATAACGGTAAATAAAATGTACTAAGAATGACACTTTCCTAGTAACATTATAGTTTTTTAACATTATAGTAACATGGTAGTATGGTTTAGTAACATTATAGTTCTTTTTATTAGTGTAGTTTAAAAAATAAATTATTTTCATTTCACTATTTTACAGAGAAAAAAGGTGTATTATTTATTACAAGTTTTCTGTAATTACTGAAAACATAAAAGCAAGAAATGTTAACATACAGATGAAAATCAATAATGAAACTATTTTCTTTCACTGCAGAACCTGCTTTTGATTATTTCCCTTTTCAATAAAAAATGCTTACATATTTTACTCTACAAGTCATTTTTTAAACAAATTTCGTCTGTATTCTCCAATTTTTAAAATAAATATTTTTTATGTAAAATTCCTACATTTTTAGATTAAAAAATATATTTTGTATTAATGATTTGTTTCATTTTTTTTTACAGTATTTTCAAACGATTTTCATTTGAAATCCTTCCTTTTAAATGCATAGCGTTTATTGATAGCAAAGTAGTATTTATTCATTTGTAAAAATGATTCATATTCAGTTAATTGTACTTCGACTTTTCTATAAATAATACCGAAATTTATCTATAGTCACATACAAAGATCCGAGTAAACATTCATTATATGCTGTTAATACATCATGAAAACGTTTGCGTAGTTTTGAAGAGGTAACAAATTTAATCTGTCATTGAATTGGCCGTAGTTCATTTACATTAAACAACATGAAAAGCACTTGCTATTTCAATGATGTGTGCTACTGAAAATTTTTGAAGAGCTTGTTATCTTTGAGAGAGATTATATGAATTCGTTCATCAGTGCTATTTAAATAAAAATGAAAGAGAGAGAAAGAACTTAAAATACTCCTTTTTCGTATTTTTGCTTATATTCGTTTGCTATTTCGTATTATACATGATGAAAATATACATTTAATGTTAAAGGTTTTTAATAAAATTAAAATTTATTCATTATTTTATTTTTATAACTAGCGAAATCGGTGAGTTTGCTCGCGTAATAGTAGAAATATGACAACTGATATTTTATGTCTAAATTTTATTATAATAAATTATAAACTTTTAGAATAATTCGAAACTTAACATTTAAGCTACAGTTTGATTGAAATACACCATTGCCCTGAATTAAAAAAATGAAATAAATGATAACTAAATAAATGATAATTTAGAAAATATTTTGAAATTTTTATGCTCAATCCATGCGTTTATTTCAGTATATAATTGAACTTCTGAATTTTTTAGAAACCCACTTCTTGAACGAATTTACATCTTAAAAATAACCATCGTGACGAAATCCAAGCATCTTTTTTTATGTCTACCATCTCTCTAGGGCTTCTGAGTGGTACAGCCATAAAATGCCTATGCTGAAACAAAGAATTCCACCATTAATATGCCAACATTAATTTTGAAATCAATTATGTATTTTCTTTTATTACAGAGAAAAAAAATCAAAGACCTTTTTAGAAATTTTGATGTTTCTGTCAATCCCATTTAGTAGTAGCACCTGCTTGAAATATAGACCGTATTCGCTCTGAGATTCGTCATCTGAGAATAATAAGGTACTATCTGTGTTTTTTTTAAATACTTATCTATATAGGAAGGCTCTATTTATATCTATCAAGGTATTTCTTAATTAAAATAATATCTTATTATAATTGTAATATCATATGTAAATTATATATAAGATCATTTTGATGCAAAAATGCCTTCATAGATAGAAATTGATCTTTTCTATATGGAAAAATCGAATTTTTCAAAAATACTGATAGAACATTATTATTCTCAGGTAACGGATTGTCATCAATTTTTCGCAATCCTTGCTCTTATAATCATTTTATTATATCCAGAAGTTGCATAGAAATCGTAATTTAGCAATTTTTCAGAAAGACTTTAGCTTCACAACTTTTAAATTTCTAATTTACTTTTGAGTGTTCTTAGAGGACATTTATGATAATAAGGCACGATTACTATCATGCCATATTTAAAATTTCTAGCCTCTTTTGTATCACAAAAGTCGTAATTCCGAATGTTTTTTGTTCTTGCAATCCTCTTGTGGTAGTGGAACGCACATGAACTATAGATTATGATTCAACAGGTTATATAACTGCCAGTTTGCAAACATTAATTTTTTAACCGATTTCGTATATCATAAGATGCATAAAAATCATAAATTAGACCATCTATAGAACGCTTTTCGTTGATTTCATCCTTTTATATTTGTTTTCGGTGTTCTTAGAAGGATTTTGCATTAGATAGTTATCATGCTATATTTCAAAATATTACACACTTCAGATGTACGAAAACCCCCGCAAATTAGAACACTTTTTCACCTTTGTAATCCCCAGTTGGTAGATACAATAACATACAATATAACATATATTGATGCAGGTACTGTCATCATCAACTTGCAACCATTACTTTGAAATTAGTTTTATATTTTGCTGAACATAGAAATTGTACTTTATAAAGTTTTTCGAACGCTTTTACGCATTTTCAACTTTTTAAAATTCCGAATTTTTTTAACTACTTTTGAAACGCATTTACTTCTTATAAGTAATTACTATTACAAATTTTAAGTTAGTTTCTAAAATTGCTCACAAATCGACATTTATGAGTTTTTAGAACGCTTTTCGCGCATTTTCACCTTTTTCAAATTTCGATTTTTTAAAAGAAATGCTATTAGGTATCATTTGTATCTAATAAATATTACTATACCAAATTTTATAAATCAACTCGCTTCAAAACACAAAAATCGTATTTTAGAATTTTTTCTGCTCGTACTCTTATTTTTGTGTAGGGACATCCCACATAAAATGTAGCCTGTCTTCCATCAATGTCTGTCAACACTATACCATTATTTTTTAAATCGGTTCTGTATTTCCTGAGATTGCATAGTTTTCAAAGATTTCTGAGGAATTGTAATTACTTAAATTTGTAGTGTGTTATATGTAATTTTCAAAACTTTAGAAGATTTTGATGCGTTCTCGAAGTAGTTTGTCCCTTAAAATATACTGCGCAATAAGCACAGCAATCTAATAAAGTCATCCATTGGTGTTATTAGGTCAATTGATTCTTTTAAGTGCTGAACTACACATCCGACTTTTTTTCTTTATTCACGAGAGGGCCTTATTGTCATTGTTGTAAAACAAAAAGGATACAGAGAAACTTGTAGGCTCTAAGTACTGCAATTTTTTTCATGACAGTATGATAAAATATCATATGACTATTACTGTATCGTAATATCGAAATTTGTGGTAAATAAAATAAATGTGTTAATTTCTAGGGATAGAGAGTTTGTATATTTAGACTCTGACTAATTATTGGCAATTGTTTCAGCTTATTTTTCAGTTTTGTTTCCATGGCATATAATAACGGCAAATAGCATTGGTGAAGAAATCGCGACATAACAATTTATAAATATACATCTGCTAAAATATTCTTCCTTGTATAGATAGTCAAAAAGTTGTAGTATTATGTCCTATATTTGTTTGAAAAGAATATATAAAAATAAGCCACGAAAATTAGTAGAAGCATAACATGGTGTTATTATCCAGGACACCTCATTTAGAAAAGTTCAGACGGTAATAAAAAATAACTGCGGGGTGTTTCCAGAAAAATTCCCGCAATTTCCATTCGTTATTTGGCAGTATCAGTAATAAAAAGAATGATAAAAGTGGGATAACTATGCAGATGATACGTTTATTCATTTCATTTCTAAAAATGATATTCCCTTGACACACTCAAAGAGGAGCAGCGAAGTGTTGTGCACTTTTTGATGGTAGAAAGTGTAGGAAGTCATGAAACCGAACAACGAATGGAAAAGATTTTTGAGAAACACTGTAACTGTGTTTCCCTTTCAAGGCTTAAAGAGCAGACTACATGCTTTTGCGAATTATGCATGTAACTTGAGAGTGAATTTTGGAGTGTAGATCAAAGTCTGCTTTTTCTTCTCATTTTACTTCCAGATCAGAAAGTGTAAGAGGTCATGAAACCCAATAACGAATGGCAAAGATTTATGGGGAACACTGTAAATGTATTTCCCTTTCAAGGCTTAAAGAGTAGACCACATGCTTTTGCGAATGTTGAATGTGACTTGAGCGTGAAAATATATTCACAAAGATCATAAAAGGTGTTTTTACTGTGCAGAAACTTAAAATTTCATAAAATTTAAAGTACAAGAATGCAATTTCTGTGAGAAAATGAACAATTGTATCTATAGTATATTTTACTAGTGTATGTGATAGAACTTGTCGATCAGAAATCTATATATAATCTAATATATATGTCTAAATATAACCGACTGTCCGTATACAAATTAATGAAAAAAAAACTTCAAAGTTTGAGAATTAATAAAATAACG
Organism: Maratus speculifer; assembly: GCA_964019185.1. NCBI lineage: Eukaryota > Metazoa > Arthropoda > Arachnida > Araneae > Salticidae > Maratus > Maratus speculifer. Next base: position 254,112,277 of record OZ025295.1, on the reverse strand, counting down.
TATTAAAAGGTTTTATAAAAATTGAACATTTAATATGTAAACAAGTGTAAAATAATACAAAATTCAAACGAAACGTGAGGAGTAATTACTCGAAAAGTTTTTGCTCGTAATATTTAAGTATATTAAAACAAACTTAATTTTGAATGTATAAAAGTTTCTTTACAATTGTGCATTTTACCTAATACAATTCTAACAAAGGAAAAGAAAATACAAAAAGTTTCAGTCAAAAAGTCGCATTTTTGTGCAGATAATTTACTGAGAAGTTTCATGAAAGAGCATTGAAAATAGTATAGCATTTTATTTTTTTTCATTCATTTTGTAGAGAAACGAAATAAATGTATGCGTACATTAGTGTTTCCAAAATATTTGATTTTGCACAAAACTTTTTATTATTTTAAGTTAATTGCAATAGTATAATAAAATGTCCAAAAATAATATTGAATATATTAAAAACAATTATTTTAATTATTATTTCTGTCTGGTTTTCCTGAGTGATATTTGTCTGAATGCAGTATCAATTAAAGTAAAAGATATCGAATCATCAATAATCAATTAAAAAAAAATATCGAATTTCTATTATGTTCTGTATGTAATCGGATTGCATTGTATTATATATAGCTTCAAATTTGTATTATAAACAAACCCCACAGCACTCATGTATGCAATACAGTCAATGGATATAAAAAACAATATTTTTAAAAGATGTATTTGAAAGAAATAAATATTTAAAAAAAATATGTTGTTGTTTATTATATTGTAATCTGATTACTTGCAAAAGAAAATCATTGCATTTTTATTTGAAATTATATAAAAAAATCATTCCCGTATAATCATGAATACTGAGAATGCAGGTATATGCAGATATGCACTGTAAGAAAATCTGTAATTTTTACGCAAAAGAATTACATTTTTACAGAAAAAACTGTTTTGTAGAAAAATATTTTTTTCTGTATTCTCTAAATATCATAGTTTTTACAGAAAAAAGCTGTATTTTTTACAGAGAAAACTTGTTTTAATGATAAATTACAGATACTTTCAGTGAATTAAACGGTTTAAAAAATTGACAGTTTTTTTCCTGTTAATTTGTGAGATTTTCTTTATTAATTAGGCAAACGTGCTATTTCCGCAAAATAGAAACACAATTGAATGTGTATTTTACGGAATTCATTGGCAAGATGCTCTTTAAACGAAACTCTTCATACAATATGTTACAACACCTATATGTATCTACTTATCTATCTATTTATACATATATATATAGAGAGAGAATTCGCTATATATATATATACATATATATATATATATATATATATATATATAGATAGATAGATAGATAGATAGATAGATAGAGATGTGTGCGCGTATCTGTATGTGTGTAATATGGTCATGTGAAAGGCATTTATTTACAAAATATTTAACTTATAGATTGCAAATTGCTCAAATAATACGAATTTGACTTTAATTTTATATTTCCCTTTAACTAGCATCTTCAGATGTACTTCAGAGGTCGAATTTCCCTCCGTAATGTTGTCTATTGGCTATTGATGCATTTTCTATTCAAAATATGTCCTTGGGAATTTAATATTTTAATTTCCTTTTCTAGTGTTTTTTTTTCTTAAATGGTGTATCTTTTTTTTTTTTTTTTTTTCCAAATATTTCTAAAATGTGTGTGTGTGGGAGGAACATTCTTAATTTCTTTTCACTCCTCGAGATAAAAATATGAAAGGCTTGACTGGTGCAAATATTATTACAATAAAGCACAAACTATACATTAAACAGCTGTTACTAAAAGATAAATTCCGGTACTTTTTATGGATGAAAATAAATATTTCGGAAAATGGTCACGTTCGTCTTTTAGTTTAAAAATTTTAGCATGCAGAAAAATTGATGGTCACTTTTTGCAGGTTCAAATAACATTGACAATGACACGCTGTCTGGTCACTTTACACTATACCCGTAAAGCATGGTGACGTCACTGCAACGTCGTTGTGAAGTCACATTGTGACTTTGTGACGTCGATTGTCGATGTGACGTCCATGTGAAGTCACAGTGACTAAAATGTGAAGTCGTTATGGCCGTTTTAGAGCTCTTTTGTGACGTTTCACAATGTGACAAATTTGTGAAAAATGTGTCATTTATGACTAATTTGACATTAACATTGTGGCTAAACTGTGACAAAAGTGACCATACGTAAATTGACAGAAACATGTTTTTTAAAGAAAATAACATGTTTTGAAAGATATTTATAAATTTCTAAAGATTTTTAAGAAAGTCACATCTCAGTAACAATGTGACGTCACTGAGTGGTGGCATTGGTCACATTTGGGTGGGTGGAGTGGTCACAGATGTGATGTGACCAAAGTGACTCACAGTGACGTCACTGTGACTATGCATGCTATTAGGGTAGTCAGGCGGTCACATTATCGAACAATTCTCATATTATTTAATATGAGTTTGGGTAAAATTTTGCAAAAGCGATCACTTTAGCCAGGTGGCCACCAAGGTGGTCAGTTTATAAGGGTTCCGCTGTATATCACTATTTCTCCATTATCCGTACTAATCGTACAAAAATTAGCAAACACGATGTCAATATCCTCAACAATATGCATAAAAATATTGCAAATGAAATACAACTACTCTGAAATTTTGTCAATTTAAAATAGATTCTTAAAATATATTTAATTTTTATTGTAAAAATCTTCATCTGTCACATCAGAGATTTAGAATTTTTTAAAGTGTATATTGTTATATTATATAATATTAGTTACGTGACCATGACTTCTTATAGTAATAAATGTCATGCTACAAATTAAGTATTATTGATGATTTTATTAACATACGTTTATATTTATTTAATTAAATTATTGATACTTTTTTATGTTTATTCATTTCAGAATAAAAAATTTTAAATAAAGATTTATTACGTCCCATTTTGTTTCATTTTTATTGAAAATTTTTAAAACAAATCGAGGAATATTATTTTAATATAAAGTTGAGCATCTCAAGATAAAATTTAGAATAATGTAGCATCGAACATCTTTGGAATAACAATAGCTAAGAAAACTGAATGCATGATTGAAAATACAATTTAAACAATTTGCTGTAAAACCTTTATAATTAATCTTTTTAATAGTCCTTTATTAATTTAACAAAGTAATACAATATTTTAAAAGTTAAACTAAAAAATTATATAGTATACTTGTTTCTTTTAATGCAACAAATGTAAGTGTAAGAAAAATAACGTTATATCAATGGAAATCAAAACAAGAAAAAACAAAAAAGAAACAAAAAAAAAAAAAAACGTGACAGATACGCAGGGGTAACGTAAAGTTTCAATTACAGGCAACTATTTCATTTTGCACCATTACTTACAAAACTAAATCTCGTACTATAGTTCTAAAACAAATAATGCAAAGCATATGTCAAAAAATTTTGTTTTTAAATTATAGTGCAAGATAGCAATAAAAATAAACTTTTAAATGTGAGGGTTTATGCAAATACTGTTCCTAGTGTATACAAAATACATGTACTGCGATGGTTGATGGAAAATATTGAAGCCTAAAGTCGTAAATGCCTATATGCTCAGTTTAAGAACCGTAGGTGCTGTATTAAAATAGTTTTGGAAAGAGGGGTGAAGTTTTAAAGACCTATTTTTAGTTGGATTTTTTTAGGAGAGGGGGTGAGTGTGAAATGTTGGATTAGAGGTTACATATGTGACAGTGGATGAGACGTGGCAACATCACTATGATTCCGAGTCCAAACGACAGTAGTTACGTCTCATCTACTGTCATATATCTAGTTTCATAAGCTAATAAAAATAATTTTGCCCAGTTAAACTGTTGGCATTGAGCTCACAGGCTACGCATTCTAATTGTATAATACAGCCTTATATTTTCAAGGGTTAATTCCGTTAGAAAAGAAAAATTAAGGGGTGGGGGTCAGCTCCCATTTTCCATTTTTATAATCATTGAACCTCTTAAACTAATCAGGGATATGTTTTATTTTATAAAATACCTGCATGAATAATACTAATCACAGAGGCGCCTCATCCAAATTTTAATCAAAAACTGATAATTCTACATGAAAAAACATTTATATCAATTAAAAGGAAGGAGCATGAACCCCCGTTCCCCCTGTTTTTTCTTATCCAATGAACACCTAATACTAATCACGAAAGTGCCTTATCAGAACGATCCTACATTTAATTTTTGAACGAAAACTGATAGTTCTGTATAAAAAGAACATTTATATAAGCTAAGGGGAGGGGCATTAGTTCCCGTTCCCTCTGTTATACATATCGACTGAACTCCAAAAACTAATCAGGGAAGCGCCTTATCAGAATATACATAAATACAAAATTTCAAGTAAATCGCGTAATTGTATCATGAGATATCGCATTACGCACATACAGAACGGACGGGCACATAAACTCCCAGGCTTTGATAGCCTGTGAGCTAAAAACCAGCCTTTCACCCCTACTCCCCATTCTTTCACTCCTCCCTCCAAAACAATGAATATAACAGCGAGCGTTCTGAAATTAAAAATATAGTCATCTATCACATTAGGCTTCGATATTCTATAACAATTATTTTATGTACATTAGGGACAATAAATATTGAACCTCCCTTGCAATTGAAATTTTACGGTGCACTCATTTATATATAATATATAATTAACATATAAAAAAATACCACATATTTCATAAGAAAAAAAATTAATTTAACATTAAAAAATAAATATATTTATTAAATAGAATTTACTTATATCCTATTACTCTGTTTATAGAAATTAAACATCATACAAGTATTATCATGTTATTATACTTTTAAAATTTATAAATTAACAAAAAATGAAATTTTATAGAAGAAAACTTTGAAACAAATAAAAGTGTAATTTTTAAATATTGACAATAATGTAAATTTTAATGTCTGTCATAATTGTAAATAAAAAAACTAATTACATACTTTGTTTGAATAATGTAATTTGTGCAATTATTTCCCTCTATTTTTCTTTTTAAAAAATTATAAAGGTTGCTAATTAAAAAACATTTATTTATTCATGAAAATAGTTTGCCTTCGGTTAATATTGCTACGACAACTGTGCAAATAACAACGTAGTTTATCTACAATCACATACAAAGCGTCAGGGGAACATCCATTACATTCTGCGATAAAGCATGAAACATTTGCGTAATTTTCAAGAGGTAACCAATTTAATCTTTTATTGAATTGGTTGGAATATAAATGTTTCTTTCACATTCAATAATGTAAAACGCATTTTGCATTTTAATGATGCATCTTATACTTACTGTTGAAAAATTTTTAGTCCTGCATCTGCATGTTTAAACTGCGTCATCTCTAAAGGCTTAAATAATTAAAATGAACTATTTATTTACTCAGTGTATTATAATATTAAAATAGCATAAAGTAAATTTGAATAATAAAATAAAATAATTACGTTATTTTATTTTATATTTATCAACTTCACATTCAATATATGATAAATAACCGGAAGTATTTTAGGTTTATTTTAAGAGTTTATTACTTTTGGAGTCATTCGTACACAAAATAATAATAATTGAAATCAATAGGGAAAAGTAGTTTGATGACATATATAAAGAATGTAAGGAAATGGGTTTATAGATAGATTCTCTTTCCATGTTTTGGAATAAAATAAGAATAACAATAACAATAATAAAAGGATTTCTTGAAAATTATGCTTTATTTGATAACACTTTTGTGAAAAAAAAATGTATAAACCGATCTACTTTATGATTAGTGTCTGAATTACTGCTGCCAGATTTTTGCGTATATCAGGGCTCCAATTGAGCTGGACTCCACTAATTTCTTACCTTTTTTCCGCGATGTTTAACTGCAGATTCTTCTGCCGTTACAAAAAGTCATCAAAGTTGCTTTAACCACGTCAGACCCAAAAGATTATTTATATACATTTAAAAAAAATCAACTATGAATTTACATTAACAAAATGATATCTAAGAAAGATTGAAAAAGGAAAAACTTAAAAAAAATTTCTACATAATGGTACAGGGGTATATAAAAATTTTAATTAAAACACCTGGCAACATAGTTTCAATATAGCGTAAAATAAGTAAGTCATCTCTTGTTTATACGACACTTCGGATGCTTGAATTTTTATCATTTGCTTGAGGCGTATTTCTAAATGTATTTCATTATATACTATATAAATGTGTTGAATATATATGTAGAATCGTTTCTGGATAAAGGAGTAGAAGTAAGGAATATATATACAATATGTTGAATAGAGGTTTAAACATAAAAGGAAAATCCTTATCTACGTAACAACAATCTACATATCTACATAAGAACTCTACATAAACAGCTGTTTATTCAATGAATATAAATCAGATATGATCTTTTTTTTGTATAGAAAGTCTCCAAAATATAAATGAACAAAGCAAACATATTCCCAATATTAGTTCAATCTTCGGACAAAGAGTTACCTATCATAAATATAACGATATTTTGAAAACGAGTGGAGACAGAAGAAAACTAGTCAGATGTGGCAATCCCAAAACTTTTTCTATCTCATATATATGAGTACTTTCTGAATATATGAGACAGACATTCAGCGTATTCAATATATGAGATAGACAAACATGCAGCGTAACAACACTACCGATTAGGTTATTTACACCAAAGTCTTATCAGTAACAACTTATGTCACACGTTCTAGCTGAATCTGAAGTTGATTAAAATCAGTGCATTCGTTTCTGAGTTCGAACTATTGACGAAATATTTAAAAAAATCTTCATAACAACGATACCTCTTAGGCGATGTACAAAAAAAAGTCATCAGGACCAATTGCTATTAGGGATTAATTTCGCCTACAGTTTGATGAAAATCCATGAACTAGTTCTTCAGATACAGGTATTGCAAAGTTTTAAAAAATGCAGCGTTAAAGCACCACATGTTGAATGTGGTGTTGAATGATTTGCAGCAAAAACTAAACAGCATTCATATATATCAGGTACTAACTGAACCTTAAATAATATAATAATATGTACTTTATTGCTTGAGCAAAAACTATTGCGGTATCCAATAAATTATGCAGATGACAATGCGATCTGTTGCGCAGTTTATATCAAAAAGAAAACTTAAACAAATTATGACAAGGAAAAAATAAATCTGAAGTTTGATGAAAACCCATGCATTAGTAACTGAGATAAAGCTATTGTGAAAATCATGAACAATTCACCTTAGCTATATTAAATATTTAGAACATAAGTATAAATGCAACATAAAATCTATTTATAAATAACCTTAATAAATCATTACATTCCTCTTATTTACTATTTCCATAACTAGCTATTTTTAAAGCAATTTTATTTGCAGGATTGGTAATTTTAAAACGAGATACGCTAAGCGTCACCGTTAACCCCCTGAGGACGAGCGATACGTATACGTTCCGTAAAAAGGTTTAAGAATCCTTGTTTATTCCCACCGGTAAAATTATACTGTAAAATTTGTCTTATTCAAACGGAGCATTTTCTCGATCTAAAAAGGAGCAAATTTCTATTTTTTTAAAATGTTGAAAAAACATTAAAAATTTCGTAAAAGGCTCCCGTCGCGAAAGGGTTAAGGGAAGTTAAGTTTACCTAAATTCGTTGAACGTATTAATTTTATTACATATAAATATGATTTATATAAAAAAAGAATTAAACAAGTGCACCTAAATATCACATAAACAATTGTATTAAAACAAATAAAATTTTATGAATGGTAGAAAAACATCTGTTAAATATTACATAAAATCATTACAATAATAATAAAATCGACATTTACTTATGTATACATCCACAAATGTTGTAGCGTAAATTAGAATGAAGCTAAATTTATTCAACATTAGTATTAACCCCTTTGTGGTGAAAATTATTGTGAGGAAAATTATAGAGCCAATTGAAATTATTTAACGTGGACAGTATGGTTGTACAATAAAGAGTATGATACATTTTTTTAGGTGCGTTCGGAATTATCTAAATACGTAGCTCCTATACTTGTCGTTCAGTCCGGCCTCCTGTCTGTCCGTCCGCATATAACAACGCAAAAACTACCCATCCGAATCATTTGAAATTTAAAATACATAATTATTACATAATTTTGTCATTGTGTCTTTAAACATTTCAAATTTTATGAAAGTCGGATGCATAGATCAGATACAGGGACAATCAAAAGGATTCCGTTACATTACGGTCAATGGGGAAAAAAGTTTCAAATGCATTTTGATCGTTTGAAATTTAAAATACATAATTATGACATAATTTTTTCGAGTTATTTCAAATTTTATCAAAATTGGTTCCATAGTTCAAATACAGGGACAATCAAAAGTATTCCGTTGCATTACGGTCAATGGGGAAAAATGTTTAAAATGCATTTTAATGGTCATGGTTACACTCATTTGAACGTGACAAAATTGATATGCATCTATAAAGTACATTTTATAATATAAATTTTGCATAATTTGTGGTTCAAAGAACATTTGTTATTGATTTACAAGGCCACACAAAAATACTCCTTTATATAATGGCATAGGGAGAACATTGTTCAGTGCGCATTTTAATTGTAATTAACTATTTACAATTTTATGAGATTGATATATGAAAGTGTTATTTTTAAAATTTCGTTATCGTACGAGCGCACCTTATTTGCTACGCTTCACATACAATTTCCAACTTGTTGAAAATTGCTCGAAACTGGGATAATTGAATATTTTAATAGTTTTGTCGCCAATGTTTTCAATTGTTGTTTCTTCCTCTCCCCTCCTTCCAATAAAAGTGTAATGATGTTTATAACAATGACAACATGATAAGGTTTTCGCTTTCTCTAATCTGATATTCTCTCATCTCCAAAGCCCATGTTTTCGCTTTTTCCATTTAAACTGTAGTAATCTCGCTTACCTTAAAGATAATGGTAGATGCTATAAATCATCGATTATTTTGTTATTTTAATGTTTTTATAGAACATAATTTATATGTATTTTTTGCCTAACATTCAGAAAAATTTGCAACATAATTTTTATTGCGGTACTTGCATCGATTCAAATATTAAATTATGTATAGACATCAGCCTAGAAATATAATTATAAACGATAATGCATTCAGTATCGAGTATTTAAAACGAATAAAAAAGATAAAAGTTTTATTAAATGTTGCAATATTCGTGTGTGAATAAATTGTAGCAATAAATTAGTTCACATATTTATTTATATATATATATTAATAAGGTCATGTAAATAATATCATATGCACTAACAAAATCAATAATATTAAATAAATACAGATATTTTTTGCATTTCATTATTTTAATACACAATAATGAAAAAATATAAAATCTTACTAATATTTTCATAACGTTATTTTTTGCAAATCTTTAGCAATTATTGTGTTTACGGAAAACGGCTTAAACCCATTTCAACTACATGCATTTTGATATCCTTTCTATTTATTTTTTTTATTGGATTATGCATAACTTAACTATGTATTCTACTAAATGCTAAAATATCTTTAAAATTTGATGAAATATTTAAAATATTTCAAAAATACGTTTTTTGTTAAAAATTACCATATTATTGTATTTGAGTATCTATAAAAAAAGAACTACACTACCACACAGATTACAGATTCCAGTTTAGAACTTAGTGAGTAACATGGAATTTATTCTACAAAATTTTCACACAGATTTGGAATTGCAAAAAAAATCTCCATTAAATAAATCTATAAAACAATTATCAAAAGTTGTCATCAGAGAGTCTGTTCATAAGAAGATCTTATGATATATTACATTTTTATTCTTTTTTTTTATATTGATTGAATTTGATGAATTATTGTCTTTGGGCCTTCAGAGGAATACATTATTGGGTTTTGGTATTAAAAATCGTTAGACTATTTAGCAATAGATTGTTGGATCTTTAAAGGAAAAGATCTTTGAACCTTTGTACAAATACAGGGTAAACAATCAGTCCCAGCCCATTTTGCAGAAATAATTAATGCATGAAATTTGTATTACAGGTGAATGATACTGGAAGATATGCTAACAACGGAAGAACCAATTGCGGTTGTAGAGGCGTGGTTAGACATTCGAAGAGGTCAGGGAAATGTTTCACAAAAAATTTCAAAGAGAGGCGAGAAAATATCCAAAAAAATGGCGAACAAATGGTGCATTTTTTTGCTTAGGGGTACATCAAGGAACAGGTCTACAAGACTAAGGTTACAAATGTGACAGTCCTAAAATAACGCATAAGCCCAGCATGCGAAATGATCACCGTGGGGATGTTAGAAAAAGTGTTTTAAACTACACTGAAACGGTGGAAAACTTGTTTCGAACTTGATGGACATCACGTTGAAATGTATGATGAATATACTGTATGATACCATAGAAAAATAAAATTAATGAATACATTATTTCTAAAAAATTGGTTGGGACTTTATGTTCACCCAGTACATTGTTGAACCTTTTTGAAATAGATGATTGAATCTTTGTAGGAATAGATTATTAGACATTTCCTGTAACAGATGATTGGATTTTTTCAGGATCGTTTGTCATTATGGAAATGGTATTTAAATTAATCGCATTTAATATGCACGTTAAATAACTCCAAATGAGATCAAATTTTTATCTGCCAAAATTACTTGTACTTTTTCTAAATAGTATTAGTAATCAAATAAAATACTTAAAATCTTTTTATGTGTCTTGTTATATTTTTACATATTTCAAGTAAAAATATTTTATTAAAGATTTATAATTTATTAACAGTTCTTAAATCATTTTCCCTGGACTTGTATTTTGATAAAATGGATTATGTATTAGATTCATCGAGAATTATATTAGAAGAATCTTTACCCCAGAATATTTTCATACCGTGTATCATTTAGAAACGAAATATTGAAAATAGTTTCTGAGATGCAACGAAATATGGAAATATATTTCTCTGTTGGAACTTAATGAGATTCATATGCGAGGTTTAACGACCTGCCATTAATAATTTTATATTTTATTATCGATAGGAACATTACCGTAGATTTTATTTAGTTTTCGATAGATTTGTTATTTATATTTCATAATTTTTATAGCATTTATTTTAAGAATAATGACATGATTAATATTAGCATAGTAAAGTTATTAATTTTGTTAAGAATTGTATTAATTTTATTAATAAATTTTATGTGGCAATTAGTTTTTACTACAGAAAGTTAGTTTTTCAGATGTTAGGATTGAAAAGCGATTTATATAAATAACATTTATTTTAAATGAGATTATGGAATAAGTATTAATACTAAAAACGTCAAAATTAATTATTTTGTCATGTATAAAGTATGTATAAATCGATTTAAACGAGATATTTAAAACAAAATTTAAAAATAATCACATGAAAATAATTTTATTTTTTAATATAGATATATTTAATTTAAGAACACATTTTATTCCATATCAACGAAGATTCGTTCAATAAACATACCTAACTAAATTCCTGTAACAAGTTTGAAGCTCGCCATGTATGCTTTCTGGTATTCCATATAATATTTTCATTGGAAATAGTTGTATGTGTTTATTTGGAACGATGATACAGAAGGTTTTTTTAATGTATTTCAGTCTTTGTAATTTCGTAGTTAATGGAGTACGGTATTAATAAAAAACGTAACTGAATTACAATCATAGAATTTTATATTAATGTACTTTCGTCAAGCTTGACATTTTAAATATCATCAAATTTAAACATCGGCCGTAAGCAGTCTGTACGGGTCAATATTCCAGGCACTGTCGCAGTTTGAATCATAAGAAAAAAAGGGAAAGGGAAAGATATCCAAACCATAGCTCCAAAGTATAATCCTGGTGAAGTGTTTTTCTACGGCCGGCCGAAACCCATTTGATAGTCTTCCTTCTGACTGCGGTTGCATAATGAAGAACAATATATTAATTTTTTCTTGATTGTATAATGTTTGAATTTATACTCTAGTCACACACACACACATACACAAAATAATAAATAAAATAAAAAGAAAAAAGTGTACGATTCTCAACATAACTGCTTGGTTCAAAACACGACAGTTTCTCATAAATACTAATTAATTGTGACAAATGCGTAACTAGAGTAATAAATAATTTTAAAAAAGTAACAATAATAATAATTAATTAATGTTAATAAAATCTATTTACAATGGAAGTAAAGAAGATGACAGAAAATCATAAGTCATAGTTTGAAGAAATGTCTGAGAAGTACGGATAATTACTTTTAAATATGACTTCATTTTTCTCTATAGAAGACCATCTGCTATGAATTTAGTTTTATTTTATTAGCTGCATATTTTAATGACCATATTTTGTAATCGATGAAGACTACAATCCCTTTATAGCTTTGCTCATTAGGGAAAAATATAAGCATTTACATATTTGGCTCGCTAATCCACGATCAAAACATGAGCTTTTTCTATTGTCTTCACTTAAAATCCGTTTGCATATATCTCATATTAAAAAATTGTACCTTAATTTTTCCAAAATAGCATAATACATACGAAACAATTTTTTCAGACAAATGTGCCAAATGACATGTATTATAAACATTTTCGCGAATATATTAGCGATAATTAATTTTCTTCTACGTTTTTAGGTATATTTCGTATGAAATACTACCTATTGCATTCGCACCAGTTTATTAGTTATATTTCGTATAAAATACTACCTATTGCATTCGCACCAGTTATATATCTATCTATCTATCTATATATATATATATATATATATATCTCACTTTTTTGTGGACACGATAACTTCTATAATTCTTCACAAATCTCCACCAAACTGGCACATAAAATCAAAGGGGATAAAATCTCGGCTAAGTTCGTTAATGGGGAAAATCGGGCCAAGGGGGTTAGAATAGGGGGCGTTTTTGTGAAAACCGAAAAAACGCCATAACTTCTTAATTAAAGTAGGTATCGAATCGGTTTAAAGTTTATATTACTTCTTAAAAATGGGCCAAACGTTTATGCATGCCAGATTTTAGATAAATTTAGAAGTGGGCTCAAGGGGCGAAAAAAACAAGGGTTTTGAGAGAAAAAAGTTCATAACTTCGTCAATTTTCAAGATATCAAGTCCAACTAAATTTTTTGTAAATGTTCTTAAAATTATCTAAAACTTTTGTAGGTACAAGTTTTTGATAGGACCAACTTTTACCGATGAAAAAAATTAAAAACGAAAATAAAAAGGGTGGTGAAAAAAGAGAAAAATCCAATACTCCGCCAATTTTTAAGCTATCAAATCTGATTAAATTTATTTTACATCTTCTCAACAATATCTACAACTTTTATATTGACAAGATTTTTTATAGGACCAAATCGTATAGCAAAAAGAAATTAAACAAAAATAGGCGTTGGAGAAAAAACCTTAAATCCAAACTGCTTATATTCTGACTCATTTTTAAATTCATTTTGGATTTTAAACGCATCCAAATGGCAGATCCTCTTATTTACAAACTGTATAAAGTGACGCATTGGTCAATTTTCTGATAAAGACAGAATATATTACAAAAAAGGCTACCAAAAAGGGTATTTTGAACAGAATTTCCCAAAGTCATCGTGACTAAAAATTTAAGGAAGTATTCAAATAAGAAATTGCCTCTTTTTCTGACTCATTTTTAAATCCATTTTTGCTCTAAAACGCATCCAATTTACAGATCCTCTTATTTAGGAACTAGATAATATGATGCATTGGTCAGTTTTTTGAGAAGACGGAATATATTTCAAAAAAGGTTACCAAAAAGGGTATTTCGAACAGAATTTTCCAAAGTCATCGTGACTGAAATTTAAGGAAATATTCAAATAAAAAATTGCGTTTTTTTCTGACTCGTTTTTAAATCCATTTTTGCTCTCAAACGAATCCAATTTACAGATCCTCTTATTTAGGAGCTATATACTGTGACGCATTGGCCAGTTTTTTTGATAAAGATAGAATATATTTTTAAAAATGCTGTCAAAGTGAGTATTTCGCACAAAATTTTCGGAAACAATCATGATTAAAGGCTTAAGGATGTATTCAAACAACAAATCGGTTATTTTATGACTCATTTTTAAATTCAATTTTTTTCTCAAACGCATTCAAGTGATAGTTTTTTGTTATTTAAGAACTGCATAATGTACTGTTTTGGTCGATTTTTTAATAAATTCAGAATATATTTCAAAATATTTGTCAAAATGGGCATTTCAGCTGAATTTTTCTTAAGATGATTCTGATAAAACCAGTTTTTGCAGAAAAAATGAAATTAAAAATTTTTCATAAACGGCCAAATGAAGTGAATTAAACTGGGTTTATCTCTAATCATTTTTTTTTTAAATGGGCCCTTATCGAAATCTACCTCCGCCTATAGGCCAAGCCGACAGGGATTTTTCAGGTTTATCAGACACTTCCTACCTCCTGAAACTTGTATGTCTCTGACCTGTAGAGACCTCTCATCTCGAAAATATTTTAATAAACGTTTTTCAGATTTTTCCAGATTTTGGATTTTTTTCAGATTTTGGAAATATTGCCCATTACTGAATAAACGGACATTGCGTGACAGGAGGTCTTGATTAAACGGCTTTGAATGACAACAGATGTCAGTAATATCTTAAGAAAGTAAATTTTTTAAACTGATAACTACCATAAAATCCCAATTCTAAGCATTTACCACTATTTCAAAAGTGAAAAAAATTACACTTGGGGAAGAGGGGGCTTATTATCGAGATTTTTTCTTATCATTATAAAATTATCCTTTCTCATTAGATTAGACTTAAATAGGGCAAATACAGAGGTAAGAATCTTTCATATTTCGGCAAATTTCTATTAAATATTATCTAAATGCCTCTTTCTTAAAATCTCTCCGAAACAAAAACCCATAAGCAAAATTTCAAATCTTTATTATTTTTTTCAAATCTGCTTCTTTATTTTTTATTTTAATACAACAATAAATCAGTCATCTAATCCCTCTCCCCAATATAATAATTTTCATTTTATAATCTTGTGCTTAAATATATCGCCCAAAAACTAATGAAATTTATACATATTATGTTCCTTATAGTGAATTTAACACAGGGTACAGGGTTATTACAAAAGAATCATTAGGTTTCCGAACCTTTTATTTCGAAACCTAATTGGGTTACAACGAGTTACACATGAAAATAGAACGATAGTATCCAAGTTTGACGCCCATGATCGCGATTGCACTCTTTCAATTTCAATTCGTCGTTAGTTCAATTTTTTGGGTTTACGGATGAAACTCTCTCTAACTCAGTTCACTGTTTCTTCAGTAACGCTTGGTCTGCCGGAACTTTTGCCCTTACATAAACAACCGTTTTTTCTTTGAACTGTCGGTACCAGTTTAGAATGCTTTATTGGGTTGCATTGGTATACCTTCTGGAATGCTTTCAGAACGGTTATAAGTGATTCACACTAAAATTGTTTATCAATCAATTTCGATTTGGAATATTTAAACTATCTAATTATTTTTTATTAAAAAAGAGAAGAAGGTAGTTCCCAGTTACTTTATAGTTTAGGAAATTATAGGCAGCAAGAAAATATGGCTTGCCCACAAAAAAAGACTCATCTCGCAAAAATTCATTCCGTCATGCAAATATTTTCTTAATGTAATAATAGAATGCAGAATTTCTGCACAAAGGATATTTATAATGATGCTGATTTACACTTCAAAACTTTCAACAAACATTTATTCACGTTCAAACTGTATTATCAGGTTATGTTCTAAAAGTTTTATCTCTCTATGAATACCTTCCTGATTTGTTAAAATATTCAAATGATTTCTCGTACTACTCACTGACGGTTTTAAATTCATCTGTGAAATTTAAATGATTCAATCATAAAAAACTGGTATCAATGCACTCGTAAAATGGTATATCAATAAATTTTGATTTAGAACATTGAAATATCTAATTATTGTTTTATTATTACGTATTTTTTAATTTGAATATACAAACAGTGCTATTTACAAGGGATATTAAAGTAAATGGATCTTTAAAAGATTATAAAAATAAAACACAATTGCCTCAAAATGTGTGGTTATTGTTATTTTTTTTTAATTTGAAAGTAACTTCTTTAAATATCATCTTTCTATACACATTTTTAGCATTCATTGTTAGATCTAATATTCTTTTTCTTCTTATATGTTTAAATGTTATAAATGAAAAGGTAAATTATACTACTTTTCAGCAGAAAAAAAAATTGAATAATCTTAATTAAAGGACTATTTAAGAATAAATTTCAACTACTTTTTACTAAAATGTTTTCCGTTTTAGATAGTAAAAGAATTTGATTAAAACTATCAAAGCTTACTCTATCAGACGGCAAAAATAACGCATTTATTTGTATTTCTTTATATAAATACAGGCCGAAGCAGAGAGAATGTTATTTTAGTATTTACTAAGTACGCACTTATATCTTTTTCAATCACAGTTTCTTATTCGTAACATATTCTTTCAATTAATTTTCAAACTTTGTTCAAAAATCTGCATCATTCATTAAAATTTCAAATAGTTTCTGAATGTAGTAGTCGAATGCAAAGTTTATGCACAATGAGGATTTATAATGATGCCGATTTACATTTCAAAACTTTCAAGAAACATTTATTCACTGTCAAACTTTATCATCAGGTAATGGTCTAAAAGTTTTATTTCATTACGAATAACTTCCTGGTTTATTAAAATATTCAAGTTTTTTTCTCTTATATTCAAGGTTTAAAATTCATCTGTCATATTTAAATGATTTAGTCGCATCAAAATTGGAATTAATAAACACGTAAAATCGTTTATCAATAAATTTTGATTGAGAACATATAAAGTACCGCATTTTTTTTTTGTATGTGTGTATGTAATCTTTTTTCCTTCTAAATGTACATACAGTCGTACTCACAATGGATATTGGAAGTAAATGAATATTTAAATCACTATAAAATAATAAAAGACAATTGCCTGAAAAAAAGAGAGACTATAATTATTGTTTTACGTGAAAATAGTTCAATTTAAAATTACCTCTCTAAACACATTTTTCGCATTTATTGTTAGATTTGATATTCATTTTTATTTTACATGTTTAAATATTATGAATCAAAAGGCAAATACTAGTATTTTTCAACCGAAAAAAATCTGAATAATTTAAAAAAAAAAAGCCCTTTTTCAAAAAAAAATTGCAACTACTCTTGACTAAAAAGTTTTTAATTTTAGATTGTAAAAGCATTTGATTAATGTTATCAAAGTAAACTTTGGAAGAACATAAAAATAATGAATTAGTGATTTTTTTTTATATAAATACAAACCGAGGCAGGTAGAATGTTATTTTAATTAAACATTCATGTGTATTTTTGTCAGTCAAAGTTTTTTATTCGTATCATATTCTTCCGAATAATTTTCATACTTTGTTTAAAAATATGAATCATTCATTAAGATAGCAAATATTTTCTTACTGTAATAATATAATGCAGAGCTTCTGCACAATCGGGATTTATATTGATGCTGATTTACACTTCAAAACTTTCAACAAACATTTATTCACTCTCAAACATTATCAGCAGATAATGTTCTAAAATTTTTATCTTGTTATGAATAACTTTCTGATTTACTATAATACTTATTAAAGGTTTCAAATTTATCTGTCAAGTTTAAGTGATTCAGTCATATAAAAACTGGAATTAATACACTCCTAAAACTGTTCATCAGTAAAATTCGATTTAGAATATTTAAAGTATATAAAAATATTGTTTTATTAAAAAATGGAGAAGACAGTTCCCAGTTTCTATACAGTTTAGGAAGGTATAGACAACAAGAAAATATCTTTTACCCGCAACAAAAGTGACACATCTCGCAAAAATTCATTTTGCGCTTTTTTTGCAATAATAGGCATTAAACTAAGAACGCAAGTGTATCTTTGTCAGTCAAAATTTCTTATTCATAACATATTCGTCCCATTCGTTTTGATACTTTGTTGAAAAATATGCATCATTCATTAAAATTGCAAATATTTTCTTAATGTAATAACCGAATGCAGAACTTCTGCACTATGGAGATTTATGATGATGCTGTTTTACGCTTAAATTTTCAAGAAACACTTATTCACTGTCTAACATTATCATCAGGTAAATGTTTTAAAAGTTGTATCTCGTTACGAATAACTTCTTGATTTAGTAAAAAACTGGAAATAATACACTCCTAAAACTGTTTATCAATCAAATTCGATTTAGAATATTTAAAGTATATAAAATTATTATTTTATTAAAAAAAGGAGAGAAGACCGTTCCCAGTTTCTATACAGTTTAGGAAGCTATAGTCACCAAAAATATCGTTTACCTGAAAGAAAATTGACACATCTCGCAAAAATTCATTTTGCGCTCTTTTGTACTAATAGGTGTTAAACTAAGAGCGCAAGAATATCTTTGTCAGTCAAAGTTTCTTATTCGTAACAGATTCCGCCTATTCTTTTTCTTCCTTTCCTCAAAAATATGCGCCATTCATTAAATTTGCAAATATTATCTTAATATAATAACCGAATGGAGAGTTTCTGCCCAATGGAGATTAATAATGATGCCTATTTACATTTCAAAACTTTCAAGAAACATTTATTCCCTGTCAAACTTTATTAATGGTCTAAAAGTTTTATCTCGTTACGAATAATTTCCTAATTTATTAAAATATTCAAATGATTTCTCGAGCTACTCACTGAACTTTTAAAATTCATCTATCAAGTTTAAATGATTCAGTCATAAAGAAAAAAAACTGGATTTATATACTTGCAAGATTGTTTATCAATAAATTTTGATTTAGAAAATTATAATATCAATTATTGTTTTATTATTATGTATTTTTTAACTTGAATATACGTGCAATCGTACTTACAATAGATATTGAAGTGAATACATATTTCAATAACTATAAAAACAATAAAATATGTATGTATATTGTATGCATTTTTACTATTGTAATTTGTTTTGTCTGAAAATATTTCCGTTTAAAATAAAACACAATTGCCTCAAAAAATGTGATTATTGTTATCTTTTTAACTTGAAAATAATTCCTTTTAAAATCATCTCTCTATACATATTTTTCGCATTCATTGTTAAGTCTAATATTCAATTTCTTTTTATATGTTTAAATGTTATGAATCAAAAAGTAAATAATATTAGTTTTCAGAAGAAATAAATTTGAATAATCTTAACAAAAGCACTATTTAAGAATAAATTTCAAGTACATTTAACTAAAATGTTTTCCGTTTTATACAGTATAATCATTTAATTAAAACTATCAAAATACACTTAATCAGAACTCAGATATAATGTATTTCTTTGTATTTCTTTATGTATATCGACCAAAGCAGAGATAATGTTATTTTAGAATTTCTAAGTAAATACATATATCTTTTTCAATCAAATTACTTATTCGTAACACATTCTTCCCGTTTGCTTTCATACTGTGTTTAAAATATGCATCATTCATTAAAATCATTCATTCAAATTGCAAATATTTGTCTTAATGTAATAGCTGAATGCAGAGTTTCTACCCAATAGGGATTTATAATGATGCCGATTTACACTTACGATTTTCAAGCAACATTTATTTACTGTCAAACTTTATCATCAGGTAATGTTCTAAAAGTTTTATCTCGCTACGAATAACTTCTTTATTTATTAAATTATTCAAATGATTTCTGCGATCACTATAAAAATAATATAAGACATTTGATTCAAAAACGGATGCTAATGTAGTTTTTTACCTAAAAATATGTCTTTTTAAAATCATCTCTTTAAACACATTTTTCGCGTTAATTGTTTGGCTTGATATATTTAAATATTAAGAATCAAAATGTAAATAATAGTACTTCATAACAAAAAAAATATATGAATAATTTTAATAAAAAGCATTAAAAAAGAATAAATTTCAACTGCATAAATCTTGTGTTATTTGAATTACAGAACAATACATTTTATTTAATAATAAAATTCACTTTGTGCAGAAATTATTATACCGATAATATTAAAACGTATTGAACTCCAAATGGATTAACGATGGTGGATGAAGCAATGTGCAATAACTGAAAAGGGCTGGCATATCATGGGCATCAAAGGTAATTATGTTCAATCTCAAACACTAATAAAAGATCAGGAGGGATGTTACCAGTTTCTCTACAGCTTAGGAAGGTATAGACATCATGAAGGTATCGCTCAAGTGTGTATAAGTGTACAATCGTATAAGTGTTTCATGCTACACAAACAGTATCATGCGTGTAGCTGTGCGGAAAATCACTTTATTACGCCATATGTTCATCTATGACCAGTGGAAGGTGTAGAGATTGTGGGGATGTAAATTACTCAACTGTTCAAGCGTCATCCTACATCTTTCTTTGTAAGGTATTTATTCTTTTATGCATGTTTAGTTTTCTACATGCAGAGCTATGTGCCACAATTTCATTTTACAGCCAACACATGCAAATGTTCTTTAGCCTCTCGTGTTAAATTTCCTTTGTTGGAGATGTGTCATTTTTCTTGCGGGCATGTATTCAAATTATTCTATTTTGTTATAAGACAAATAATAATATAATATATTGCTATAAATTGTAAATTATTTTGAAAGTGATCGTTGATAAAATAAACTCAAAATTCTTTGTTTCAAAAATAAAGCAAAGCCACCCCCCCCCCAAAAAAAGGGAATATATTCAAATATAGTAGTAAGCTCTACATTGTATATTGACACTAATCAACTGCGAAATAGATACATCTCCTTATCTTTTTACCTCATTTTGGGAATAATGGATTTTGATATAATTCTATCGAATATAATTATAGTAGGACTTCCCTCGGAGGGATTAGTCTGAGCGATGTTGCTGAGAATACACATTTAATAACTTGCGACAAGTAAAGAAAATGAGATGTTACCTTTAATTAATCATTCATTGTGATAAAATATGATGAAAATAAGCATATTGAATCATAGAATTACAAAATCTTACATATAAAGTTGCATATACTATTTTTATAAAAGGGAAAGCAAACCATACATGGATATAAAATTGGAAATGTTAAAAGTAAAACAGAAAATAAAACACCAAATTTTCCTACATTGGAAATATAACTTTTTGAAATGATGTCATGAGCATAAACAGAAGCTCCGTTCCGATTTGAGAAACTATAAATAACATAAACTATTATGTTTGAAGAGAATGGAGTGTATTTTATATGGTGTGAGATCTGTCATAATAGTTTATATTGTTGAACATCTGTTTTCCATGGATGCCATGAAGTTGTCGATAAGAATTAAGGAATCCTTTTTTAAGAATTTGTCCTAAACGAGCATTTACATCTTATAAGTTACTGTGATGCCAAAGTTCTAGTTTCTAACCCCAACAGTATCCTAGAAATTGCAATATTCTCAAGAAATTGGGTTTAAAACTTTTTCTAGAAAAAAAATGTTTAATTTGTCAATTTAAAATGTCGAATGTTTTAGATATCGTTCATAACGAGAATATTATATCTTACACGTTGCCACAAAAAAAATTAAATTTTTAGTCATATCAACATTAAAGAATTCTCAATTTTAGAACTTTTTTTGCTCGTGCATTGATGGTGATTATTGTTCCTACGCAAAATATAGTATATTTTGCAGCAAACATGGTTACCAAAATTTTTTGCCCAAATTATTTTTTAAATCAGCTAGGTACTCCCAATGATAACGTAAAACACACAAACGTTATTGCTTTATAGCATAGAAATATAGAATCAAAAGCTATTTATCTTCTATTATATACATAAATTATCTAATTAGTGCTAGCAGATGCATTTTTAAATATACATAGATCAATATAATGCTTCTTAGTATTTCTTAATATTCATTTTTCATTTATTTGTATTATTCAGTAAAAAACTCACTTTCTTAAGCCAGAATTACGTCAAACTTTTTATAAAATAGCCAAAGTTCATATAACTTCGAAGTATTGTGAAGAGTATTAAATACAAGGTAGTAAGACACTTAGCCAAGCGCAGATAATAAATCGCTAAATATTGTTCTTTTCGCCCTCTCTCGAAATGGATTTTTTCAGTACATTTAAAAAACACGATTTTGAATCATCTTATTTAAAATTCAAATAAATAAATAAGAGGAAGCAGTTATAGCATAAGTCAAAACATTTTATTTCAGCATCAAGGAATTGTATCGCAGTTACACATGTGGAAAAAAGCTGCTTTTGGCCAAAAAACGTAGTCTCCACTAAATTTGAATCCGATTAAAAAAAGTACCGTGATTAATTAAAATGTTATAGGCAGAGCTGCCAAGTCTCCGGCATTTTGGATACCGATATTTTAATACAGAAAATGTTTTATTAAATTGGAACATTCTGCAGATTTAAAAAATAACTTTTCCTATAAGAAAATTCTGCTATGCAATAAGCGGGGGCTTGGCATCTCTGTATAGGAATGTTTCGTAATCTACTTTTTAACCTTAAAAAAAGCAACGACCATTTTTTGGGTACAAAAAGTATTGCTAATTGTTCCATTTTGCATACAAGGTACCGATTGTAATATTGATAAATCTATGGTGATAAATTTCCAATAATTTTTCAAATCCCATTTATTTTATTAAAAATATAAATCTTTTATTCATTTAGTTTAAAGTAAATGGTTTTTAACTAATTTCATAATACTTTTGAAATATCACTTTTCATTGGCCATTTTTTAAAGCATTTAGAAAATGGTTGTTGTTTTCAGTCAAATATAGACTTTGGTCTGTCCGCATTTTATTTTATTATTATTATTATTTATCAATGGTGGAGAAATATTAATACTTAATCCATAATGTACATAATATAGGACTGTGTTATTACATAAGTCACCTTTTTATCATCATAAAAATTATGTTTTTACATATTTTTATTAACTCAATAGGAAAAATTTTGTGCTTTGAGCAATAGATGTCCGCATTTCATTTATTTATTTATTTTAACAAAATTCTTTGCATTTAGAAGAATTTTTATTTAAATAGGAAATCCAAATGTCGCTGTTAATAAAGAAGAAAATTACAAAAAAAGTTACAAAACGAGTAGACGCATACTATCAAATTTGGAAAAACAACGAATCCAAAAAAGACGTCGTATGAAATATCATCTTTTAAAGCAAAAAAACGAGGTCTGATTATCGAACCTACTGATTACTAAATGTGCATTACATTAAAAAAAATTAAATTAAATAAAAATACTGCAAATATTATTTTTTTTCTTTTGTGCAGTTTTGGCTTCGAAAGGTGCGCTATGTTGCAAAAAGATATAAGCGTCTATGAAAACACACTTGGTAAGCGTTCATGCTCCGTTTTACAAATAAATATGGCATATATATGCCCTATACACACCAAGATACCTAACTGGTGCCAAATTGGCGTTCAGTTGCCTAACATGGTTATCATATAAATGTTATAATAAATTGTTTGTTCTAAAAATATTATCATTTATTGGTTGTTTTTCTTTTTTTTTTAATAACAGAAAATGTTTCGTTTATTCCTTTTTAGGTGCGTTCGTAATTATATAATACGTAGCACCTATAGTGGTCGTACAGTCCGTCCGTCTGTCTGTCCGTCTGTCTGTCCGCATATAACAACGCAAAAACTACCCAACCGAATCGTTTGAAATTTAAAATACATAATTATTACATAATTTTGTCGAGTCACTTCAAATTTTATGAAACTCGGATGCATAGATCAATTACAGGGGCAATCAAAAGTATCCCATTACATTACGGTCAATGGGGAAAAAAGTTTCAAATGCATTTTAATCGTTTGAAATTTAAAATACGCAATTATTACATAATTCTGTCGAGTTATTTCAAATTTTTTGATAATCGTGTGCATAGGCCAATTACAGGGGCAATCAAAAGTATTCAATTACATTATGGTCAATGGGGGAAAAGTTTCAAATATATTCTATACGTTTGAAATTTAAAATACATAATTATTACATAATTTTGTCGAGTTATTTCAAATTTTATGAAAATCGGATGTATAGATCAATTACAGGGATAATCAAAAGTATTCCGTTACATTACGGTCAATTTGTAAAAATGTTTCAAAAGCATTTTAATCGTGTTACACTCATGCGAACTTAATAAAATTTATATGTAACTATAAAGTACATATTATAATATAATCTTACATAATTTGCGGTGCAAAGAACGTTTGTTATTGATTTACAAGGCCACACAAAAGTATTCCATTACGTAATGGTATAGGGAGAACATTGTTTGATGAGCGTTTTAATTGTAATTCACTATTTACAATTTTATGAGATTGATATTTGAAAGTAATATTTTTAAAACTTCGTTATCGTACGAACGCACCTAATTTGCTACGCTTCACGTGCAATTTCCAACTTGTTTTATTTTGAAACAAATAAATAACTTGTTATTATAGCATGCTATATGTATCTGGTAATCAGAACGATGTTTTCGCCTAACTGGCATAAAAAATCTCGCCAAACCCGGTGCTTATATCTCTAGTATATTATCTCAAGAATTTTATTTATGTATACTATAATTGTTTTTACATGCCACTTACTTCTTCTTGCATATAAAAATAGGTAAGTGGCTCTTTTATGCAGTATAAATTGTATAAATCTTTAAAAAAATAACCCCCGTTGCCCCTTTTTGGATCGAATTTAAAAAAAAAAAATCAATGTCTAATTCCAGTATTGCTCCCAGGTATGCATGCATATTCCAAATTTCAAAGTTGTATGCCAACAGGAAATGGATGAAAAATGGGAAAAGATGTCACATATGCACCAGGGTACATAATTGGCGTCAAAATGGCATTATTTTAACTGAGATGGTAACCCGGATTTATTTATTTATTATTTGTTTATTTACTCATAAAATGTTTATTTACTTTCATTTCCTTTTTTTAATTATATAAAATATTTGTTTTTATAGTTATTATTTTATTTACTGTAAGTTCTTTTTGATAATAGAAAATAATTTAAAAATGTGTATGTAAGCGTTATTTGAAAACGCAGTTTTCGCCAAATGGGCTTTGAAAAAAAATGTGCCAAGTCTGATGCGCGTGTGGCACCGTGCCGAAAAATTAGTGACCAGAATTGACTTCCACACACAAACAAAATATAAGTTAAAAGAAAACATGCAATAAAAATAAAAATAAAGGGAAAATGATGTCATAAAAGAAACTTTTTTATTTAAAAACGTAATTGCTTCTAATTTTCACACGCGAAATATATAAAATATTCTTTTAGCTATCAAAAAATGCTATTAAGTTTTTATGACATTTTTTAATATTAAAAAATAACAGTTTTATTTTCCTACATGATTAAATTTTAAAATGTTTTATTGCATTCAATATTTCTGAGTGCGTAAATGATTACTATTTACTCCATGTACTGAATCGGTTATCTACGAAAATATCCAGCTTGTGAAAATCACGCACACCAAATTTCTGTGACGTATGCAAATATATTATGCTTTTTTATCAGTTTTTTTAATATAACTTTTAAACTATTTGGAATTAATTTTTAAAAGTAGGTGCATTCACCAGATTACCTTCATAGGTACCTTCTGGTACAAACAGAATCGAAATCCGACAAGTACTTTTTGAGATTTGCTTGACGAAAGAATTTTTTTGAATTTTAATATCGTTACGTCTCTCTGAGTATAAAGACTTCGCTTCGCTCAGACAATCACTTTCAGAATTTTGAAGCTATGTTTTTGAGACTTTACAAAGGTTTCTCCATGGATTTAGCTAATAGGTATCCAAATGAAATTTTGATAGCGTTCACGCATGCGCAATGGAAAGTATTTAGTAAACCTGCTCGTTCTTTATATCATTTTTATTTTTTTTAATTAATGATTACTGGGTACTTTGCAGAATGTTCTTTGTCGTATTTTCGAAAAAAAACATTATTTTATATTAAAAACTCTGGAAATTACAAGCAAAATTGGGACTGTTTTTAAAAAAAAACACCAGTTTTTCTAGACGTGTACATGCTATCCGCAATAAAAATGAACATAGTTTATTGCAATAAGTCACGCAATCATAACCTACCGTTTGAACCTATTTGCTACGTTAGTTTTGAGAGGGTTATCCAAAAAATATTTGCTCTTTTTCAATTTATTGACGATCTTTCATTTTTACATTTTTAGTGGTTCATATTAATTGCGTATGTAATTTACTAGGTATATAACAAAATGACTAAAAT
This sequence comes from Maratus speculifer, assembly GCA_964019185.1. Lineage (NCBI taxonomy): Eukaryota > Metazoa > Arthropoda > Arachnida > Araneae > Salticidae > Maratus > Maratus speculifer. Next base: position 254,086,034 of record OZ025295.1, on the reverse strand, counting down.
TGCATGTGACCGGCCTCCTTTGGCCGTATAGTGGATAAAGGAAGTGGAGTAGTTCTGATAGTGGGTATCTCATCAACCAGATAAACTGTTCACTGTTCAAAGATAAAACAGAAAAAATGAACTGCATAAAATAACAACGAGAATTTAAATTTTTTTCCTAGCATTTCAGATTAAAAATAGAGTACCATTTAGATTAAAGTAGAGGTCATATTAAGTTTAATTATTACTAAATTTTCTAGAAAAACCTGGCTTTATAAGGTATAAAAAATGATTGATTATTCGGAAAACATTCAAATATACTTTTTTTTCTATCTTTCAATTTTCTTATAATAAACATTTTATAGTGGAATATTTAGTTATAACAAAAATTACATTCACTAACAATAAATAAAAAAAAAATATTATTGCAATTTCAATAGTAAGCATTAACATTGTTGATTTAGAATGATATATCACTCTGATAAGATGCCTGCGGATAAACTTGCTTTAATTCATTCTTTATTTAAATAATCTGATTTCGGACTTAATATGCATAAATATCCATGAGGCATGAAGTCAATTTTGATAACAGTAATTTCAATAGTTTAATATTAATTAATTAGCATGGTTAAAGGCAATTTATAATGTTTCTTCTTCCAGAGTATTTTACCAGTAAAGACAAATAAAGGTGATTTTTTTAATTAAAAAAAATAAATGTAACAAATAATTTTAATTACCTGTCGTTAGAATTTTTTTTTATAAAAACCACCATATTATTTAATCTCTTGAGGTGCGGTGGTATATGTTTTATCCCACCAAATTTACACAAGATTTTCACCAGAAACTATTTTCAGACAAACCTTTTTTGGTTTTTCCGGTAAGAATTCGATTTTATAGAGACATTATTGCTTGCCCTTCAAGGGGTTCAACCCATTTGCGACAGAAGCTTTTTACAAAATTTTTAAGTTTTCGTTTTTAAAAAACAGAAATTTGTGCCTGATTAAATCTAAAACATGTTCCGATTAAATAAGGGAAAAAATTGAGAAACATTTTACTGGTGGAGTTAAACAAGGATAGTTAATATTGGTTGAGTGGTTAATGAAGGATGCCATTTTTATGCGATCCTACGTTAACACGTCATCCACTTGCTGCTTAATTTTACATTTCATGTTTAAACTTTTTATGCTATAATTTAATTTTTTTTTATAAATTCCAAATAAATTTATACAAACGAATTCTAATTTTTATAGAATGTGATATTTCCTTAATATTTGTTTTACTTTTTCAGCATATTTAAAAGTGTATGATACTTTTATCCTGTCTATCTGCCTTTTCTATATCTAACTATATATGTCTTGATTTATTATTTTTTTATTATATTACTACGGTAATGCAAATATTGGTGAAACTTCTATAGAGTGTTTACAATTGCAAATGATGTGCGGTGAATTCGTGTCAAAAAACACATTTAATTACATTGAAACACTTAGTATTTACCATTCAACTGATCAATGTTTTCGAAAAAAAAAACTTTCAAATAATGTCTATTTTTTCATGTCTTATAAAGTTTTTAATTTTTCATCACCCATTTTTCAAAACAGAAATTTTTGCCTAAATGGATTAAAAAATTGTTTTAATTAAATGATAATAAATTAACAATAAAGTCTAATTGGGTTTAAATAGTGTATTAAGGTTGAAGTATAGATGTCAATCATAATTGGCAAACACACGTTACCTGTACGGCAGGGAAAAAAACATGGAAGAGGTTAAAATGTTTGTAGCATAGATTGGTACTGTTACATTACTTTAAACGCAATTAAATTAATATTTCTGGCTAATGGGTATTCTGTTGAATATGAACCGATTATTAATCATTAGCAGACAAACAATAAATTTATTTGTACGGGTAACCCCTTCGCGACGGGAGTATTTTACGAAATTTTTAATGTTTTGTCACCGGTTTTTAAAAAGAGAAATTTGTGACTTATCAAATCGTGAAAAATGCTCCTATTAAAAAGGTTAATTCTACAGTAAAATTTTTCTGGTGGGGATAAACAGGGACTCTTAAGCTTTTTTACGACACGTATACGTGTCGCTCGTCCCCAAGGGGGTGTTTTAAATATAGAAGTCATGCTTTTAATTGAAGAATGCGTTGTTATTATAGAAAATAAAATAAAATAACAAAAACACGAGGCTAGATCAAAATGAGTATTTTGAGTTACATATTTACAAGAACTAAAGCATCTGAAATAGAGCAGAGAATTAAAATGTATTTATAGATTTGAAAAAAAAAAAACCCTGACAGACAGGTTAGTTGTCGTCGAGGAGAACTAGAATTATAGCTTAAATAACCAATCACAGCGAAACATAAACACTTGCATTAAAATGAAAACTGAATAAGTAATACAACAATGTAATGCTATGGTAACAATATTCCAACAGCTATATTTCATAAAGTTTAAATAAAGTTTTTTAAAACTTTATATAACTTAAATAGAGTTGCACAAAATAATTACTGACAATCACGGGTTTAAAATGTTTAAAGTGTATTTTATTTTTGTTGCGGAATTTTAATTTGAGCTATATTTTAATATATCGAATGATTTTTGAAAAAAAAATCTAAATATGTTGCTAGATACAGTTACGTAATACAAACGCTGTCGTATGAAAATCATAAGTAGGAAGTGCATTTTGATGTATGAAGATCTCAGCTAATAACAATAATATGTCCCACCCCACTAAAAAAATGACAGAGATTTTAATTCATAAAGAAGACATTGGACTGAAACGTAAAAGGGTAGTTTGAATTTTACAATACATTTTCGCAAATTGATCATTTTATCCCTTAACAACTTTCAACATATGAGGTCGGTATGTTACGAAAAAGAACATCAAACTTTTTTCTGACACATATACGTTCTTGATAAATGGTCGAAATGTATAATGAAAATTGTGGATTAGCTCAATTTATTTAATTGATAGTTACATGAAGAACATTTCACCTTGAATATTTTAAATATTAAATCATTATATATGTAATAAAATAAAAAAAATTGCGCCATTTTTTTTTGTTCTTTCTTAGCTTCAATTCTAAATTTGTGGAACATATTTCAATCTTAGTTTCGTAACTTGTAACAGCTAAAATTCTTTTTCTTAAATTTTATTTTTTATTTTTAACATCGCGTGACAGGTGTTACTACGCGTAGCTAAAGGGCTTGTTCTTCCGAGGAAAAAATATAGTTCTTGCCAAGGACCGCCTGCTACGCCCAATTAGAATTGATCATTTTTGTCCGTTTGAGGCTCGAGTTCATCCTTATTGGTTTTTTAAAATGATTGACGCGGAGTAGGAGGGCGCTAGTTTTGTCGTGAAAATGAATTATTCATTTGGTCTTTTAGGAGGCTAGAATGCATCTCTCCTTTAAACTACTTGGAAGCCATGTCATTTTTTCCGAGAATGTAGAACGTCGAGAATGTTGCAGCTTAGTGAGCGAAGGCCGTAGTGATAGATGTGTGGAACGGTGATCTGTGGAGTAACTTAAGTTCGTGCTCTAAATAATAAAGAACTAAAAAACTGATTTCTTGCATTGTTATTGGAGAAACTCCTACGAGAACAAATCCATGGCTTATCCACTTGCCAGAACGACTGCTCATCCCACTATTGAGTCTTAGTGAATTGTAGTATTCTACAAGCTTATACACTATTATAGAACATCGCCGTCGTTATTATTACATTTTAGCCGGTAGGATGGAGATGAACCGGCGTTCGATTTTTGAATAAGAATTAACGAGCTCATCAACTACAAAATGAACCTTTGTATGAGAATTGCTTCACAACGCTGTTTGTCTTTGCCATGTTCAATGAACGATTACTCGGTGAAACATCTGTTGTGATGGTTTTGTTCTGAGACGCATCTAAATCTACAAAGTAATGCCACTGGTGTTGCAAGGAATGCTGTCGAAAGAAAAAAAAGATCCCAGATAAATAGGAATCTTTAATACGATCTTCATCAGAGCTTAATGATAAGGAAGAATCCTGTGAAAAAAAAAATCATAGGAAATATGTTGTGAAATTTTATTTGTGATCATTGTTGGCACCTACAGGAGGGAAATTCTTTGTTTGTGAAATATGCCTCACAGTATTTTTTTCATAATTAACATCTACGAAATCCTCTACTGATTATTACAGATAAAGAACACCTGCACGACAAATTTCAACATCATTTGCTTTTATTTATTCATTACTGTATTTTCTAGGTAAAAGTGCAGAAATATTATAATAAATTTTCATTTCATAATAAATGAACACTTCATCACGATTGCGAAACCACGGTTGATACCATCGGTAATATAAGCTAATTGAAATTTGCACCTGTGAGTCGTATCTGCGAAGTGCTTTATTTTTGTTAATTTTAAAAAATTTTAGGTATTTGAACAAGGCCACATCGAGGTGTCTGTAAGTTATTATTTATTATTTTATTTGTTTATTGATTAAGAAATTTTAATGATAATTTCTTTGTTTAAATTCTTGATTTTTTCTTTCTCTTTTATTACAGATATTAAAAAATAAATTTGTTCTTAATTTATAATTAATTGAAATTTTCTGCTCATAGAAATTTTATTTAGTTTTAAAGGTGTTTTTTAATACGAAAGATGGATTATTTTGTTCTTAAAAAATACTCTGTTGCTAAATTTATTTTCAATACGTAAAGAAAAGTACTTTTGTTCTTAAAATTATTTGTTATTTCCCATGTATGGAAAACCGATATTTATTATTTTATTATTTTATTACTTATTTATTTATTATTTAGTTATTTCACATGAATTCAAACAGAATTGATTTATTTATTATTTATTATTTTTATTGTTATTTATTGAAGTATTTGAAGTATAGTAATTGAATTTTAATAATTGAAGTATAGCATTTAAATATTTTCCATATGAATTATCCTTCTTTCATGTTACTAAGATCAGGATTAGTAAAAGAAGAAAAAATGTCAAAAAATAAACTTGATATGGTCCCTTTTGACTTTGAGTCAGGCATGGACATTTTTAAGTGGTTTAAAAACTTTGATAATAAATGTTCTGGAGAAAAAAAAGATAATGAGTGGGAAAAACAAAATCTTTCAAAATATTTAAAGGGGGAAGCGCTAAAAGTTTATATAAATGATTGTTTGGATTGTGCTACTTATGAGGAAATTGTCGAGATTTTAACTGAAAAATTCATTCAAGTTAGAGTTCCAAATTTTTCTGAATTTACTTCCTTAAAGTTAAATGATCTAAGTGATTTGGATTCTTATTTTAGAAAGAAAGTTGAGATTGGAAGGCAACTTCAGCTTGGGGAAAATTTAATTATACAGGGATTAACTGATGGACTTCAGCCGGAGTATCAAAATTGTTTGATGGTTAACCCTCCTTCCAATACTCGTGAATGGTTTCGCATTGCTAAACAATCAGCAGCGATTCCAAATCATACCTCTAATAACAGCAATAGAAATTTTCAACAAACTAGACCTATGCACAATCCCAATCCTCAGCCCAGACATTGGACTCGACCTACTCCAAACAATCCATCCCAAAATTTTAATCCTAGGTTTTTCACTCCTAGAATGCCTGCAACTCATTATCAAAAAACTACCCTAGTCGTCCGTGCAGAATATGTTTAAACAGAGGCATAGAAAATGCATATCATTGGGAGAGGAGTTGTATATTTAACACAAATTCCTTTCAATCTCAAACTCCTGCTCATATTCAACCACCCCCTACAAATAATATTTGACAATTAATCATCCCTGGATATGTGGGCAATAACAAAATGTATTGTGTGGTTGATAGTGGATCAACTGTCTCATTTTTACCCCTCAAATTTGTTCGATATTTAAATGGTAATTTACATAATGTTACCCCTATTACTATCAGACAAGCACAAGGAACTCTTACAATTGATAAATCTTGTCGATTATGTATTAAATTTGGTAATATAAAGAGATATGTTAATTTTTTAGTAAGTAAGCTTGATTTGGACTATGCTATTTTAGGTTTACCTGATTGTGCCAAATTTAAATTGAAAATTGATTGTGCAAAAAGCCAGGTGTTACGAGACAATATTTCGTTAAACCAATATGTCAACATATCCAGTGATAACTTAGAATTGCTTCGTTTTGATATTATAAAAAATGATACTACTCTGAAACCCGATTATGGAAATACCATAACTCCTCAATCCTTGCCGCGAACTAACAATGATGATTATAATCTATTGGGGAATCTGAATGCTATACAAAATAAAAATGTAAGGGAACTTTTAAGGGATTATTTAGATATTTTTGCAAAAAATAAATATGATGTAGGGAGAATTAATGTTGAACCTCAGCGTATTTATCTTAAATCTGACCTACCAATATCTTTGAGGCCTTATCGTACATCCGCTGCTGATGAAAAAGAAATATCTCAGCAAATCCAATCCTTATTAGCTGCTGGGTTAATTAAAGAAAGTTATAGCCCATATTCTTCTCCAGTTACGTTAGTAAATAAACGAGATGAAGGCAAAAAAACCCGAATGTGTGTTGATTACCGAAAATTAAATTCTATTATGAAAAATGACGCTGAACCTTTGCCCCGAATAGATGAAATTTTAGACAAATTAAGTGGTGCCCAATATTTCTCTACACTAGATTTAGCCTCAGGCTATTGGCACATACCTATTCACCCAGCCGATTTCGAAAAGTTAGCCTTTACTACTAATTGTGGGCTCTGGGAATGGAATGTTCTCCCCTTTGGTGTAAAGGTAGGCCCCCCAATTTTCAACAGGACAATTAGAAGAATTCTTACAAAATATAAAATAGACTTTGCTTGCTATTATTTTGATGATATAATTATTTTTTCTAAATCAATAGATGAACATATACAGCATCTCATCCAAATTTTTGATTTATGCCGAATAGAAAATATTAAATTAAAATTATCTAAATGTACTTTTGCTCAAAAACAAATCAATTTTCTAGGGTATGAAATCCAAAATGGAACTTTAACTCCAGCTAATACTAATATAGAAACAATTAAAAAATTAAAACCTCCTACTAATACTAAAGAATTACAAAGATTTCTTGGTTCTATAAATGTGTATCATAAATTTATTGACAAATATGCTGAAATTAGACACCCCCTAAATAAATTACTTAAGAAAGATACTATTTGGGAATGGAATACTGAATGTCAAAACTCTTTTCAAATATTAAAAGATGCCCTCATTGCTAAACCAATTTTAAAGATTTATGACCCAAAATTACCCCTACACATGTTTGTTGACGCTTCTCAGGTAGCGGTAGGTGCAGTTCTTAAACAACCCCAACTTTTTACATCCAATTGCTTATTTTTCTAGAGGATTGAGAAGTTATGAGAAAAACTATTTCATTACCGAACTAGAGTGTCTTGCTATCATTGATACTTTAGATAAATTTTATCATTACTTTCACGGTGTACAATTTACCATCCGTACTGATCATGCATCTCTTGTTTGGTTAAAAAATGTCAAACATTTAAGAGGTCGATTATTTAGGTGGTCATTGAAGTTAAGTATGTTCGATTACAAAATAGAGCACTTAAAGGGATCTACAAATGTCGAAGCCGACATGTTGTCCCGAAACCCTATTTCTCATTTTTGTAAACCCCTTACTTTTCTTCTTGACGTTAAAGAGATTATTGAAATGCAAGAAAAAGAAAATGTGTGTGGATCAAATTATATTAATGACAATGGACTGATTATAGTTAAAAGAAAAGGTTTTCGTAAGGTGGTAGTTCCCATGTCCCTAAGAAAAAAATTGCTTAGTGTTACTCATGAACAGTTTGGTCACTTTGGTGTCCAAAAAATGCAAAATTTAATTTCTCCTAACTATTATTGGCCAGATATGACCCAAGACACTTCTAACTTTGTTAAATACTGTGATATTTGCCAGAAAAATAAAAAACCTAGACAGAAAAAATTTCGTTTATTACAAGCTATGCCCACTACAGATCAACCTTTTGACTGTCTGTCTGTTGATACTGTAGGAGGGTTCAATTATTATAATTCTACAAAAAAATATCTCCATATTATAATAGACCATGCCACAAGATATGTTTGGGCATTTCCTTCCAAAAGTGTCACTACAGAAACTAATACAAATTGTCTGAAACAAATCTTCAATATCAAAATCCCTCAACAATTATTCTGTTTTAGTAAGATTTCAAGTGTACAGTCCCCTCAAAAAATACTTAGTGACAGGAATGCTGCTTTTACGTCTTCAAGATTAAAAAAATTCCTGCGAAATCATAATATTAAACAACGTTTGACCACTGCCCATCATCCACAAACGAATGGGAAATGTGAAAGAGTAAATCAGACAATAGTAACTAGATTAAAATGTAAACTCAACTCCACTACCTCTAAAATTCCCTGGACTAAGCTTTTAGCTGAGGTAATTAATGAATATAATAATACACCCCATTCTATTACTAAATTTCCACCTGCTTACTTGCTTTTTGGCAAATTACCCTATGACTACCCCTTACAACAAAATTATTATCTCCCTGTTCATGATGCACTTAAAATTGCTAAAGCAAGAACTGATGAATTTCATTTAAAAAATAAAAGATATTATGATAAAGATTATATCGAACCAAAATTTAAAATAGGAGATCTAGTTATCTATGAAGAATTTCAGTACCCTAATACTAGAAAGTTATCACAAGTATTTAGTGGCCCTTATAAAATTCTTAACAAATTATCCGAAGTAAATTTTGAAATTGATAGGCAAAACCAGTTCAAAAGTTCAGAAATAGTACATAATCTAAATGTATCTAAATGTATCTAAATTAAGGCCTTATTATTCCCCTGATAAATTTAAATTAAGTCATGAGCAACAACCCCCTAATCAACAACAACAAACTGAAGTAAAAACTGTAGCTTAGACTATATCTCTAGTTTATCATTTTATAATATTTTTTTCTCTTAAACAGTAAATTTCTTTCCATATTTTAATTCAGATAATATCTTGTAATTCTTACAGAATGGCAATGATATCTCTTGACTGCAGCGAGAGTGTCACTTGTCTGGAAATTTTTATACTTGTTTGTTTATGCCGGCGTAGACGAACAAAGTGGAAATTTCTTATTCTGTACTGAATTACCCTACTTAGAATAATATAATAACAAATAAATATTTTAAAATATACATATATTTTTTTTCAACTGAACCTATTTGTAATATTAAATTTAAGCTATCAATTAATAAATTAATTATTTGCCAAGTAACAAAATTTTTATCACTTTATTTTAATTTTTTTTCTTTCTCTCTTTCTTTGCTGCTGCATTCCAGTCCAAGTACATGTCAATTAGAATTTAATTTTGTTTCTTTTTCTCTTTCCTACTTGCATCTTGCAATGTTTTATCACACCGAGAGAATATTTATTGCGTAATTATCTGACATGAATTGACATTAATAAACTTGTCTTTTATTTTTATTATTTATTAATATTTCTTTTAAAGAGTCTTAGTAGTTTGAAGGTCACGTGCATTCTTAAAAATGAAATGAATTTTAATTTATTTTTATTTTATATTATTTTATCATCTTATTTTTAATTTTTTTACATATTCCTACTTAATCCTGTACTCGATTTACAAGATTAAGTAAATGATTAAATAATTGCTTATATTCTTTATTCTATTCCACTTCTCTCTATATTTCATCCCAAATGCCTGAGATGAGATAAACGAGATTAAGTATTTAAAGAATGCCTTTTGTGATATTTATTATTACTTATTAAGAGATTTACTTATACCCATTATGAGATTTACTTATACTTATATTTATTATTATTGATATTTTTACTTATTATGTTTCTTACTTATATTGTTTATTATTTACATTGTTAAAGTTTATTATAAAATGTCTTACTATATTGAATTTGGACAATTAATAACGATATAATTAGACCTCCTTGAAAAGATGCAATGGACTATACCACTCCAAATATGACTCTTGGACAATTAATAAGATATAATTAGACTTCCTTGGAAAGAGATCATGAACACTCCAAATATGACTCTTAAATGAATTTTTGAAACAAACTTTCAACATTGATTTCAAGAAATTTCTATTAAATTCCTTCATTTCTAGATTTGACATTGTTAAAAAAGAATTCAACGTTATTGTTTTTCATTTTTATGTTTCATTTTTATGTTATTACTATGGGTAATTGTTTATATTTTCAAATTACTTTATGATGTGTACTTTAAACAAGATTATATCTTGTAATTGATACTGATGCCTATTTTATTGTATTTAAATTTAAAGTTATTCCACGCATCACCTTAGTGTTCTTAAATTTGAATTCTATATTTATATAAAAAAGAGAAATTAATTTAATTTTTTTTATTTAGTATCTAATTATTATTACTTATATCAACAACTTCGTGAGCTAAGTCTGCATCATCTCCATTTCAGTGAAATTGCAGGTCTCAGACCTACTTTTTCACCCGTCTTTCTAGGAGGGGGATTTGTAATAAAATAAAAAAAAATTGCGCCATTTTTTTTGTTCTCTCTTAGCTTCAATTCTAAATTTGTGGAACATATTTCAATCTTAGTTTCGTAACTTGTAACAGCTAAAATTCTTTTTCTTACTTTAGTTATTAATAAATTATTTCTTGCTTCTCAAAAAGGCGGGAGGTATTTCGTAAGCTTTTTACTTTCTGGAATATTCCTGGGATTTTAATTTTATTTTTTATTTTTAACATCGCGTGACAGGTGTTACTACGCGTAGCTAAAGGGCTTGTTCTTCCGAGGAAAAAATATAGTTCTTGCCAAGGACCGCCTGCTACGACCAATTAGAATTGATCATTTTTGTCCGTTTAGGGCTCGAGTTCATCCTAATTGGTTTTTTAAAATGATTGACGCGGAGTAGGAGGGCGGTAGTTTTGTCGTGAAAATGAATTTTTCATTTGGTCTTTTAGGAGATTAGAATGCATCTCTCCTTCAAACTATTCGGAAGCCATGTCATTTTTTCCGAGAATGTAGAACGTCGAGAATGTTGCAGCTTAGTGAGCGAAGGCCGTAGTGATAGATGTGTGGAACGGTGATCTGTGGAGTAACTTAAGTTCGTGCTCTAAATAATAAAGAACTAAAAAACTGATTTCTTGCATTGTTATTGGAGAAACTCCTACGAGAACAAATCCATGGCTTATCCACTTACCAGAACGACTGCTCATCCCACTATTGAGTCTTAGTGATTTGTAGTATTCTACAAGCTTATACACTATTATAGAACATCGCCGTCGTTATTATTGCATATATATATATATATATATATATATATATATATATATATATATATATTAAATATTTTTGAGTGTTGAATTCCATTCAATTATTTTCCATTTAAATAATACTAATAGTAAAACAAAAAAATATGTATCTTCTCTTACTAATAAAATATGTCTTCCTTGAAATGAATTGTCGATAAAAATGTTACAGAAACCATTTCGCCTTGGCTGGCTCGAACCTGCTTTCTTTTATAAAAAATCAGAGCTTTAAACGACTATTTCGTCCCTCTACGCTAGAAGGAACTTGTTCGACAGTCTTCGAAAAACAGTTGACGCATGTTCGTATGCGGAAAAAACGGTCTGAAACATTTAAAAATAGCTTTGTATTTAAATATATATTATTCTCTAGTTTCTTATCTTCCATTTATACTTAGTGAACATTATTTACTTTTCTTATTTACAGGAATTTAGGAAGAATATTAGATAATGTCAGACAAAAAATTATATTTGTATTACATGATTTGAAAATGGAATATTCAGTTGCTTCCCAAGTACAATGAAATAACTTAAATTTACTTCCCTTTTTGAGTTTACTTTTAACGAGATCTGTACACGAAATTTAATAACCTGCTATGAATAACATTCTTCATTGCAAATATATATATATATATATATATATATATATATGTTAGATTTTTATAGATTTCTTGAAGTCAATACTTTTACAAGATTTGTTTGATGCAATTATGTAAGCAAAGAGAATAATTATAATAAAAGTTCATTGACGAAAAATATGCAAATAACATAATTGCGACATAATACGCAGTCAGAAATTTAATCTATTTCGTTTTATATATTAACTCTTGTTATTAGAAGTTGAAACATTTTTTGTCCTGTCTTAGGGAATGAGAAAATACTTTGAAGTACTTTCTACTGATGTTTTTCTATTATAATATTTTCCATTGAAATTTTACTATTGACATACCTGTCAGACAACAGGCAAGTTTCGCTGTGGGATAAGAATATTAAAAAATAATGGACTAATCAAGGCGATCTTTTGATTTTTGCGGAACAGATAATCTGCGATTCATAAAGATTCATCTGAATAGATCAAAAGAAATGATAATCTAAAGAAGAATTAAAACGCATGCAATCTCAGTAGAAAATTTTAAATATACTTCAATTTGAGTGTTATAAGAAGTGCATTTTGAGCATATTCCCTTTAAATTTCACGGGTAACAGCCTTATTTGAGGAAAAACAGTTAAAGCCACTTTATCCTTTAGATACTTTAAAAATTAAGGGCAACCCAACTACATTTATAGTTCTAGCCCATCATTTAGCAAAATTATTTTATGGTCCTATACATTTTCCTCCGCTAGGCTGTAACCCTTCATTTTAGTCGCTTTCCGAAAAATAATGATACTTAACCGTAACAAAATTTTAACTCTTCTAAAAGTGATTCAGTGATGATTATCTAACGTGCTACATGTTACGGAACAGTAAGTATAGTGACATTGTGTTTTAAAGTTATCCAAATATAGGAGTACGGGCCATACTGTGTATTCTATATTGACACTAATCGATGGATAAATCCATACAGTCCCTTATATTTTTGCTTCATTTTGAGAATAACGGATTTTGTGCTTATTCTACCGACGATCATTTTCAGAGGTTTCAAGCTATGCTTTTGAGACTTTCACAAAAGCTGCTGCATACATTTACCTAACACAATATGTAAATGAAATTTAGATAGCATTCACGCAAGCACCACGACAAATTATTTAGCAAACCTGCTAATTTTTTACATAATTTTTACTTTTTTTTTTTACTCTGATTACAGGTTATTGTGACTTTTTTTTGTCGTATTTCTAGGAAATAACATTATTTATTATGAAGAACTTTGCAAATTATAAGCAAAAAACTTGGAAAATTTGGGACTATTTTTTTTATAAAAGCATTAATTTCTCTACGCGTATAAATTGAAAATATATATAAATGAACAAATTTTCTTACAACAAACCACTTAATCATAATCTATAGTTTGAATGCTTGCTCTGCATTAATTTTGACAGAGTTATTTAAAAGATATTCTATATTTTACAATTTGTTGACAATCCCCTATAGAGTTTCCGGGAAAATTCTTCACGGAAATGTATGACCTGTAATACTAGGTTAACACACATAGATATTCAAAATATTTCCTCATGTATTTTTATAGATATTTAGCATAATGTCTAAAATCGCAAATGGTGGGTCCCCTTAGCCATATTGTGTAGATCTTGTTTAATTTTAAACGGTGCCCAAAATTATGTTTTCATTACATGATATATTACAATATGATAATTTATCCAATAAAATATTTTAAGCTTATAAATCGAACAAAGAAAAACGTAAACATTTATATTTTACTGAAACACTTGGTAACATCAAACTACATTCTTTCGGCGGTTGTAAGTGCATGTTTTTTCAATATCACAATGCTTATGAATAAATTACGTTTGTTTAAACTCCACTTACATTATTATTTAAAAGATAAAACAAAAGATTTAACGTGATTTAAGTTTTAACTTGTGGCGAATTTGGAGGCTATAAATACTTTTTTTCGTGAATCACTAATCTGTTTACATATGGTCCAATAATATTTAAAATTTAACAATTGTAAAAAAAGCTATATTTGGTCTCTGTATTATCTTATTACGTTACAAAATAGTTTAAAAATAATTTATAGAAGTTATAATTTATAGAATAGTTATATAGTTATAATTTATATATAGTTATAATTTATAGAAGTTTAAAAATAATTTATATTATTGCTTTAAAAAATTATAATCATTTTTTCATTTCCAATAAAATATTAATGTAAATTCAAATTTATAAAAAAAATAAATAATACATTATGATCAAAACCAGTTTATGTTTACAGTAAAAAATTAAAAATATACTCTATATACACAAAATTTCTGCAAAATTATCTGTTCTTTCTGCTGTTAGATGAACATAACGATAACTTTAAAAATGAAGAAAATAATTATAATAGCATTCTTTTATCACACGTGAAATTTAATCTGTGGCGGATGGGAAATTGCGTGACATAGAAATCTTAACATAATTCCTATGTTTCTCCCCCTCACGAAATAAACATATAAAAATGTATTCACACACGAAATCCCCCAAAGAACAATATCGCTTGTTTCTCTAAAGAAGGTTCATATTTTTTTGACATGAAAAATATGTATTTATAAGATTTTAATAAGAATGTTTCTTGTGTGGTACATAATTTTAATTTCATATGTATATAAAATTTGTCATTCAGAAAACTACAATTCAGAAAAAAATATGAATTTGTTTTGCATTTTTAGGTTCACGCGAAAAATTAATTTCTTCTTTTTATTATGCTACGACACTGATCAATGATTCGTTCAAAATAATCTCTATGTAGTACGGTCAAAAATGTATGAATGTTCTTTAGCTTTTAAGGTGCTGACTATAACCCTTTTTTCAGTTTTTAGAAAAATTCACTTTTATGTTAATAACATTAACCCTAGCTATCGAAATAGATTAATACAATTAATAATTCAGATAAAGAACTATTTGACGAATATTTCATTGTCTGATGATAACGTATGTTGTTGTTTTGTGAACTATTGAATTAATATTTTTATGACAATAGGCTGAGGAAGAATTTTTGGAGATGTTTAGAAAATATTGTGTAACAATAAGATTTAACTTGTATTATAACTTTCTAATACTTTTCGCGCTTCATTACATACGATTATTTCAAGAAAGTAACCTTTATTTTAAATTTAATGAGTGAAATATATGTTTAAAATAAAAGAATCTCAAACGGCACAGAGAAAATCGAAATATTTTAATAGTTATTAGTAGTAGTAAATGTCGAAACATAAATGACGTCATTTAGTAAATGAATTGATATATACTAATATTACTATATGTAAATAGTAGCAAAAGTTTCTGTTAGAACAAAGTAATACTCCATTAAAAGGTATGTACTATTAATAGTACACCAGACCCTTAACAAGTATGACAAATATGTAATGTAAATTTCAAAAGTGTTCCAAATATGATCAAAAACAGAATTTATGTTATTTGAATATTTTCAAACCTAATTTTTAGAACGTTACTTTTTTTATAAGACAAACACTTACACACCTTCATTTTATTTAGACATAACTGACGAAAAAGAAAAAAAAATATTTTTCCGCGATCAAGATAATCAAAACAATTTACGTGCCCATACATTTAAATTTAAATGAATCATTACAAGATAAAAAAGTGAGTTCTACTAATTTGTTGTCTTACCCATATTGTAGACTGTCAAATGCAAAAATTAAAAAATATTTTATATTGTTGCTATAAAAAAATATAACGTAAAGTTTTTCCATATTAATGAAATATTAATATAAATTCAAATTCATGGAAAATGTAAATGCTGTAAACAAATATATGTTTATGGTAAGAGATTAGGAAATTACTCTCTAGACAATAATTCTCTAAAATAATGTTTCTGAACATACAAATTACTCAAGAAAGAAGAAAATTACTATACGAGGGTGCCACAGGCGTAGGTTTTTATTTCAAACTGGAGCCAGTTTTTCTAAACAGAATTGCTTAACAGACACTTTCAGAACATTTACAAGAAAAATAAACTTCAAAGTTTTATTTAGGTTTTTATTGGTAAGAAAAGAATATAAAAATATTCTTCTGTAGTAGCCCTGTTATAGCATTCTTTTTTCACATTTGACATTTAATCTGTGGCAGATGGGAAGTTGCGTGACATCGAAGCCCTAGCTAAAACCGAATGTTTTTTTCATTCAAGAAATAAATATAAGGAAAAAATATTCACACAAGAAATCATGCAAAGAACAATATCGTTTGTTTCTCTCAGAAGCTATATATTTTTTGTGACATGAAAAATATGTTTTTATGAGATTTTAATAAGAACGTATTTTACGTGGTATAATAATTATTTTTCATATGTATAAGAAATATGTCACTTAGAAAACTACAACGCCCAGAAGATTTGAATTTGTTTTAAATTGTTAGATTCAAACATATTTAAACACAAATCTTTTAAAACGTCAAAATATAATATTAACTCCGACTTTTAATATGTTATACGACCTGAACAATAAATCCTTAAAAAATATCTCTATGCAGGACGGACACAAAATGTTTCAACGCTCTTCAAATTTTAACTGTTGGGTGTATGATATGTGTGAAATGTATAATTTGCAAAATATAAAATAAAGTTACTTACGTGGTATAATATTTTTTTCCTTACATATAACAAATAATAAAAATTTCAAGAATATGAAGAGTTATTCAGAAAACTACATCTCTTATAAAATATCAATTTATTTTAAATTTTAGCTCCACGTATGTCTACAAATGTTTATTAATCAAAAATTTCAAGAGTATGGAGGGTATTCTTAAAACTACATCTCTTTAAAAATATCAATTTTTTTTTTTTTATTCAATGCATGTCTACATACGTATATTAATCAAAATTTAAAGAATGTGGAAAGTTATTCAGAAAACATTATTCTTAAAAAGTATCGATTTGTTTTACAATTTTAGTTCCACGCATTTTTACATACATATACATTCTAATGTTAAAAAATAATATTAGTCTCTACATTTTACTGTGCTACGCGAACTGATCTTTTTTTCTTAAATTATCCGTATGTAGGACGACGAAAAAAATGTTTTAAGGCTCTTTAGTTTTTTTGCTGCTGGTTGTATCATACGTATACAACATAAAATATAAAAAGTACCCTAAATATGAACGAAAATAAAATTATGTTATTGAAATATCTCAATCACTATTTTTTAACGCTATGCTTTTTTAATTGTATAAGACGCACACATTCAAACCTTTATCTCATTTAACCCCTTGCGGCGCGGCGGTATATCCATGAAACCACTTCATTTTAATTCCCAAACGCCACATTGGCACCGGAATTTTGGTAAAATAATTTACAGTTTATTGAATGCGTGGGGGAAAAAAAGTCTTTTTTTTGTTATTTACAAATATTTTTTTTAAAATCCGGTGTCAGTCATAAATTTCAACACTTAAGCATTACATTTGCCCTGCGCCGAAAAAGGTTAAACATAACTGTCGAAAATTGAAAAACGATTTTTTCTGCAAACAAGATATATAAAACAAAATGCATGCCTATAAGTTTAAATTTAACAGATCATTTTTAAGAGAGACAAGTCAGTTCCAGTAATTTGTCTAACCCATTAAAAGATAATTTCATCGGGAAGAATGGGAACTATTTAATTATGACACACTTTAGTTAAATAGATGTGATGAGTATTAAAATATTTTAAATTATAAAACGATTTAAATAAAGAATTTTCAAGAGTTATGGAAATTGATAAGTGTTCTCAGATCTTGTAAACATAAGAAAAAGCAATTTACAAAGTATTTTGTAAGAGTAATTTTTTTATCTGATGTACATTCCTCAACTCTTTTAATAACGTTTTCGTAAATAATCTCCAAGTGAGTGTCTTTATGAGTAATAATTTCTAAAATATATTCTGCGTACATCTGTGATGACGGTATACGTAATATTGCCTACGAATTGTCTTATGTCCCTGCCTCACATACTTACATTTCAAATTTAATAGATGGTCGAATGTAATTGGTTATAATTATCTCACTTTTAAACATAATAAAAGTGCAGTTTTTGTAATGATGTTCATGTACATACATATATAAATTCACTGCCATTCATTTTATGAATGAATGTGATTTTATTCTTACAAAATGACTTAAACAATCTATAATACTAATTTATATTATAATACAATGCATTTTCTGTCACTAATAACGAATTTTTTGCATCTTTTTTCTTTTATTTATATACTTTAATTAATATACATATTTTGTAACATTTTAAATATAAAAAAAATATGCACAATAAAATATTTACACAAATCAGTCAATGCATACAATTTGTAACAAAATATTAGTGGATGGGTTATTTTATATGATAAAATGAATTTTTACCGGTACTAATAAATCATACCAGAAGAAATATATTTTTCTCACTTAAGTATTAAAAACAATAAAATGCACATGCATAAATACATTTTATGGATAGATTTTTTTTGCTGAAATAGATCAACGGATTTTCTCTTAAAAATGCTTCTTTATAGTATATCTTTTTACTAAAAGACATAAAGATTTTTTTTCTAGACATAAATTTTTTTCTTAGATTCTTTATAAAACTATATAACTATGTAACTTGTAAACTAATATAAAGCTGCTTTCTACGATTAATGCAAAACGTAGTGAAACTTAGACTTTAGAATTTTATATTGCAAGCGAGAGAGAAAACATATTTGAACATTTAATGAGACAAACATTCTAAATTAATTTCATTCTGATCTTCTTCGAAATTCTTCAAACATTCTGAAGAAAGTAGATTGTTAAAAAATACAATTAAATTTCTATTTCAGTATCTTACTTTTAAAATGAAAATAGAATATTACAGCTATGTTACCTTAAAAACTACAGTTACCAATAAACTATTAAAATATGTTACCTTAACGAATCAGTATAATTCTTATTCAAATATACATTAAATTTTTTTTTATTGATTTTACTACATTTTTACTTTAAAACATGTTTTGCTTAATGCCACTTAGAACACAATACAAACATTATGGAATGTACAGTTGTAAAGAAAGTAAATCGTATTATATATTTAAAAAAAAAATCTAAAAACTTTTTGCATTAATTTTATCATAGCTAATTAAAATCAAAGGACTTTTCTACATAAATAACGTAACTGTGGATTGCTATATTTACTGTGTCGGATTAAAATAATATACTTTCTGACTTAAAAGCACAAATATCGTTATGTCACGTAGATGTATTTAATAAGTGTATTCTCAATCGATTGATTAATTAGGATTTGTCAAGGGATAGTTTGAAGCAGTTATCCTCTAAAGACGATAAATTACACGAATAAGTATATTTGGATAAATGAAGAGGAGATATTAGTTATATTTGAAATTTTGTAAGATTTTTAATTATATGTCATAATATATGAGCTCTGTGAACATTCAATAAAACGAAAATCTCATTAAATTAAATAATATAAAAAATTAATTATATATGTTATATGTTGATATAAAAATTTAATTTTATATGTTAACTTCTTAATATCTTCAGAACTGAGAACTATGTTGATATCTTTTCTTTTTCTCCTAAAGACAAAATTGATTATTCTCACTTTTTTTTACTTTACTTATGTAGTAGGGTGTATCGATTTTTAACTTTTTTTTTGTTTCCAAATTCCAAGTTGATAAAAAGTTGCTACTAGACGCCACAACATACCACAAAAAAGTTTGGATTTAAAAAAATATGTTTAGGTCTCCCGCACAAGGCCTAAAATTTAGAAGTTTTACTTAAAAAGTAATTTTTTACAAAATATTTAAAAAAACCTGAAACACTTTTCTTTTTAATTGCAAGTTAAAATTCCACGAATAATAAGCATGAAAAACGATCGAAAATGTATTTCAAAAACTTAGCACAACACTTAGGTCTCCCGCACAAGACCTAAAATTCGTTCATTTTGACAAAATTTTCGTAATTTTTAGTGTAAATAAACCATTTTTTAGCCAAATAAATCATTTTAAATGTTTCGATTCATCTGATGTAATTTTCACTAATATTTTCTTGTTTTAATATTCACGTGGAAATACTTTTTTATTTGAAAAGAATTATTATTTGTGCCGTCTAAGAATTCACAACTATATTTTAAAAGATCTTATCAAAATCTGCAATAAATGGCATTTTTAAAAATAGTTTAACTGCGTTGCAATATTATTTGATCATTTTAAATATGACGTAATTTCTTTTACTTTCTGCTTTTAATGAGTATTAATGAATTTAATTAGAATTTAAAAGTCTCTTGACATTCACTTGAAGATATTTTTAATGCTAAAAATGAATTACTTTTTTTTTTCATTTAGGATGGTTCACGAATTTAATTGAATTCATTCGTTTGATGTTTTCTTCCTCTTTTAAAATTAACATGTTAAATATAATTTTATGACGCGAGTTTCAATATTTCCCGATTTTAACGCATATTTTCTAGTTCTTCTAGATTTTCTAATTCTCATTTGAATTTTTTTTTTTTTTTTTTCGTTTGTGACAGTTTTGTGTGCATATGCTTTTTAATTTGAATGAAATATTACATTGTGATCATTCGACAACAGTTAAAAATAATAATCTTTCTAAATCATGTTAAAATTGCTTCTCAAAATATTGAAACTTAGAATTGTAATAAATAATCGAAAAATGAGACGGATTAAAAATTAAATACATCTTGCTAATTGAAAGTTTCCAATGTAAAAATTAATCTGAAAATTTTAAATTCTTATGTATAGTTTTTGCTCCAATAAAACATTTTTAATGTAACAATTTTCACAAGTTCAGCATTAAATATATCTTAAATTAATTCTTGAATTTGAAATTTGCATACATCTGTGTGTTCCTGAAACATTTTTCTATAATACTACGAACTTCCATATTTTAGTGTGCTGTAGATTTCTTAATAATAGAGAAAAAATACCCTAATAAAAAAAAATTGTCATTGGCGGTGACCAAGTTAGTTACTTTCTTTAGAATAGAGAGAAAATAATTAATTAATATAAACTTATCAAAAATACTTTATTACCTTTTAACATCTTCAGACCCCAAGGTTTATTTATGTACTTTTTGTAAACTTCAGCTTTAATTTTCTATTAAAAAACAGATAGCAAAGACAAAATGCACAGCGAAAAAAATTAAAATTTATTTTTTTACATAAAATTTGATGACACATTGGGATTCAAAAATTAAATTTTTTCAACAATTTCTGAGAATTTTTTTATTTAACTTTTTTTCATTGCAAAAAATTGCAAAACATAAAATAACGTTTTATTATCAATATTATTGTACTTTACAATACGTCTTACTATATTCCATTAAACGATGACGAAAATACATTTCAAAAAATGAACTATAATTAAATTTGAATTTTATTCGAAATCATTTCTTTATCATGGATATAAACAAACGAAAATATCAAATGGAAAATATAAAATTATGTAATTATTAAAATTAATATTTTAAAAATTCGTCAGTCACAAACAATTCTGTAAGAATATGAATGTGTTTCCCATTAAAAGATTGTCCTCTTGAATATGTAGAAGATGATAATTCAATATGTCATGTAGCAGCTTATGATTTATATTCAGAAACCAAAGTAAGTTATTAAATTGGTTCAGATTAAAAACCGGATGAAATAAATTGCATTTTTCTAAGACAATAGGTAATTTAGTTTTCTATTTTGTAAACAAAAATAATTAAATAATCAAAAAATAAATAATTAAAAGAAAATTACTATTGCCTATATTGTTACATATAAAACTTTTCTAATTTCCTTTACAATACATATCAATATATTCCGTCCATAACGGCAACACATTTAAAAAAGTAATATATCCTTAAATTCCAATATTATTTTAAAGCAATTCTCCATCACTTATTCATGAATACACATAGGAAAGCATAAACTATATAATTTTGGATAATTTTATTTAAAGTCGAACGTGCATGCTAAAACTTACTGCAGAGAAACCGTTGCGTGAGTAAATTAAATATTTTTATGACAAGAAGAACGAAATTTAAATAATTATTAAAATTAATATTTTAAGAAGTTGCCAGTCACATACATTTATGGAAGCTTACGGATGTTCCTTTCATTTTAAGAGTGTCCTCTTGAATATGTAGAAGATGTTAATTATAATTCATCATATCATGCAGAATCTTATGATTTATATTCAGAAACTAAATTAAGTTATTAAATTCTGCAGATTGATGAAATAAATTATATTTTTCTAAGAAAACTGAAAAAAATTAAATACTATAAACTTATCAAATATTGTAATATAAAAACATTAAATTTTTATATTTTTAAAAATTAAATTTTTTCGAAGTTGTCAGTCATGTACATTTCTGTAAACATACGGAAGTGCCTCGCATTATAAGACTTAACTAAGTAAAAAAGGATAAATAACTAGAATTCATTATGTCATCTAGTAGCTTATGATTTATATCCAGAAACTAAAATAAGTTATTCAATTTGTTCACATTGGAGACCAGATGAAATAAATTGAATTTTTGTAAGATAATCGATACCTTTTCGGTCATATCATTTTTTTAAATTAAAATAACTAAATAATATAAACTTGTCAAATGTACTTTATTCCCTTTAATCCTTTGAAACCCCAGGTTTTATTTATGCACTTTTTTTCTAATTTCAGTTATGGATTTATATTAAAATTTGATTACTAAGAGAGACTGAACAATGGAAAATACGTGAACTTTTTTTGTACATAATATTTGATGATACAGGGAGACTCACAATTTCTTAGGATTTTACTGCATTTTTCTAAGACAATCGGTAATTTAATTTCCTGTTTTTTAAAGAAAAATAATTTAAAAAAATTAAAAATATAAACTGTTGACAATATTGTTAGGTATAAAGCATTTCTTGCATACTTTAAATTACGTCTTAATACCTCGCTAAAAAATCTGTAGGAAATCTGTAGGTATTTGGTACAAATATCTGTGAGAAATCTGTCGGTATTTGACAAATCTTACATATATTTTCAAGAATATATTTTTTAAATATCTGCAGGTATTTTAAAAATAAAGCTATATCTGCAAAAGTTCTTTAAATTGCTGTAAAAATTCCAAAGAAAGTGGCGATTTCTTCATATAATCTTAAGATTATTTTTGGTGGGGTGTATTCTATTAAACCATAACGGCAACACATTTTAAAAAGTAATATACCCTTAAATTCCAGTATAATTCAAAAGCATTTGTCCAACATTAATTCATAAATACATATAGGAAAGCATAAACTATATAATTTTGCATAATTTTATTTAAAGCTGAACATACATGATAAAACTTACTGTAGAGAAACCATTGTGTTAGTATATTAAATGTCTTTATGATAAGAAGAACGAAATGTAAGTAACTATTAAAATTAAAATTTAAAGAAGTTGTCAGTCACGTACATTTAAATAAGTATGCGAATGTGTATTACAAGATTGTCCTCTTGAATAAGTAGAAGATGATAAATAATTATAAATCATCATATCATGTAGCAGCTTATGATTTACATTCAGAAACTAAAGAAAGTTATTAAATTTGTTCAGATTGGAGACGGAATAAAATAAATTTGATTTTTCTAAAACAATCTGTAATTTCAATATCGGTTTTTCAAATAAAAGTAATTAAATAATATGAACTTAAGGAAAGTACATTATTCCCTTTAATCTCTTCAGATTCCAGGAATTATTTTGGTGCATATATATATTACATTTCAGCTATGGGTTTATACTAAGAAAGAGATAAATAAGAAACATTGAAAAGCGAAAAAAAAATTAATTTTTTGTACATAAAATTTGTTTATACATGGGGACTTCAAAAAATAAAAAAATTGACAATTTCTTGTTAAGAATTTTTAATTTGTTTCAACATTTTTTAATTGCGAAACATAAATTAACGTTTTACTAGTAAAGATATGCTTTACAATACGCCTTACTGTACTTCACTAAACGATAACGAAAACACATTTTAAAAAGTAAAATATCATCAAATTTCAATTTAATTCAAATGTATTTCTCTATCATTTATTCATGAATATATACATAGAAAAGTACAAATTGTACCATTTTTGCATAAATTTTATTTAAAGGTGAATGAATTATTTAAAGTGCATGAAAAAATTTACTGCAGAGACACCACTGCTTGAGTATATTAAATGTCTTTATGATGAGAAGAACGAAATATAAGTAATTATTAAAATTAAAATTTAAAGAAGTTGTCAGTCACGTACATTTCTATGAGTATACGAATGTGCCTCCCATTAATAATATTGTCCTCTTGAATATGTAGAATATGATAAGAAAAATTCAACATGTCATGTAGTAGCTTATGATTTATATTCAGAAACCAAAGTAAGTTATTAAATTGGTTGAGATTTTAAACCTGATGAAATAAATTGCATTTTTCTAAGACAATCTGTAATTTCTTTTATGTTTTTTAAACAAAAAATAATTAAATAAAAAATATATAAAAATTACTGTTGTCAATATTGTTAAATATAAAGCATTTCTTATATACTATACAATACGTCCGTTAAACCATAACTGCATAATATTTTAAAATGTAATATATCCTTAAATTCCAATATTATTCGAAAGCATTTCTCTATCATTTATTCATGAATACATATAGGAAAGCATAAACTATATAGTTTTAATTTTTTTTATTTTAAGCCGTAAATTGGGCACTTTTTGCATAATTTTATTTAAAGGCGAAGGTGCATGATAAATTTACCTGCAGAGAAACAGCTGCGTGAGCATGTTAAATGTCTTTATGATAAGAAGAACGAAATTTAAGGAATTTTTAAAATTAATATTTTAAGAAGTTGTCAGTCACGTACTTTTCTACAAGTATATGAATGTGTCTGTCATTATAAGACTGTCTTCTTGAATAAGTAGAAGATGATAAATAATTATAATTCATCATGTCATGTAGTAGCTTATGATTCCTATTCAGAAACTAAAGTAAATTATTAAATTTGCTCAGATTGGAAACGGAATAAAATAAATTTGATTTTTCTAAAACAATCTGTAATTTCAGTTTCAGTTTTTCAAATAAAAGTAATTAAATAATGTGAACTTAAGGAAAGTACATTATTCCTTTTAATCTATTCAGATTCCAGGAATTATTTTTATGCATAGATATATCACATTTCAGCTATTGATTAATACTAACAAACAGATAACTAAGAAAAACAGCGAAAAAAATTAAAATTAATTTTTTTTACATAGTTTATACATAGGAACTCAAACAAACAAAGAAATTGACAATTTTTTTTAAGAATTTTTAATTTGTTTTAACATTTTTGAATTGCGAAACATAAATTAATATTTTACTAGTAAAGATAATATACTTAACAATACGTCTTACTATATTTCACTAAACGATAACGAAAACGCATTTTTAAAAGTAAAATATCATTAAATTTCAATTTAATTCGAATGCATTTCTCTATTATTCATGAATATATACATAGGAAAGTACAAATTGTACAATTTTTGCATAAATTTCATTTAAAGGTGAATGAATTATTTAAAGTGCATGATAAAATTTTCTGCAGAGAAACCGCTGCGTGAATATATTAAATGTGTTTATGATAAGAAAAACAAAATTTTAGTAATTAAGACGTTGTCAGCCACGTACATTTCTGTAAGAATACGGATGTGCCTCGCATTATAAAGTTTTTTCTTTTGAAAAAGTAGAAGATGATTATGATTAATTATAATTCATCATGTCATGTAGTAGCTTATTATTTATATTCAGAAGCTAATATAAGTTTTTAATTTTTTTCAGATTGGAGACCGAATGAAATAAATTATATTTTTCCAAGACAATCTGAAATAATTAAGTTATATAAACATATTAAATATTTTAATAAAAAATCATTAAATTTTTATTTATTATTTAAATTAATATTTTAAGAAGTTGGTAATCATGTACATGTCTGTAAACATATGGAAGTGCCTCGCATTATAAGACTTGAAGAAGTAAAAAAGATATATAATTTTAATTTATAATGTCATGTCGTAGCTTATGAACTTTATTCAGAAATTAAAGGAATTTATTAAATTTGCTCAGATTGAAGGCCGGGTAAAAAAAAAAAAAAAGGATTTTTTAAAGACAATTGGTAGTTTCACTTTTAGTTTTTTTTTTTTTTTTTTTTTTTTTTTTTTTAACAAAAATGATTAAATACTTATTAAAAGTACTTCATTACTTTAGACCCTAGATTTAATTTATGTATTTTTTTTATTTTTCAGCTAGGGATTTATATTAACAAAATGATAAATAAAAAAGTTTGAACCGCGAAAAAAAATTATTTTTCTTTTTTTTTTTTTTTTTTTTTTTTTTGTATATGAAATTTTATGATATAGGCAGACTCAAAAGTTACATTTTGACAATTTCTTACGATTTTCTAATTTGTGTTTTTTTGCGTTCAAAAAACATTGAAAAACATAAAATAACTTTTTAATATTAAAATTGATACTCTTTACGATACGTCTAACTATATTGCACTAAACGATTTTGGAAACACACTTTAAAAAGTAAAACATTATTAAATTTCATTTTTATTCGAAAGCGTTTCTCTGTCGTTTATTCATATATATGCATATATAAAAAAGTATAAGCTGTACTCTTTTGCATAATTTTATTTAAAGGCGAACGTGCATGATAAAATTAACTGCAGAGAAACCGTTTATTATATTAAATGCCTTTAAGATAAGAAGAACTGAGTTTTAGTAATTATTAAAATTAATATTTTAAGGAGTTTTCAGTCACGTAGAATTCTGTAAGCATAAGAATGTGCCTCTCATTATAAGATTGTCCTGTTGCATATGTAGAAGATGATAATAATAATTCCTCATGTCATGTAGTAGCTTATGATTTATATTCAGGAACTAAATTAAATTATTAAATTTGTTCAGATAGGAGACTGGATGAAAGAAATTATATTTATCCAACGCAATCAAGCCCCACCAGTGGCCGCGAAGTTCTGACTTCCATACTGGTAGACGGTAGGTGTTGAGTTCGAACCCAATCGCGAACGTCGGCCTAACCGTTCAGAGTTTCCGTGGTTTTCTTCTAACCTTTCGTAAATACAGGTTAGGTTCCCTTAGAAACACCCCGAAGGAGGGTATCCCACCCCATACGGCCTATATCCCACAGTGTAGATAACTGGCCTACATAAATACAAACAAACAAATTCAAGACAGTCAAAAAGAATTAAATAATATAAACTTATCAAATATTGTAATATCATTAAACCCTTACATTTTTTTAAATTAATATTTTAAGAACTGGTCATTCATGCACATCACTGTAAACATACGGATGTGGCTCGCGTGGCTTGATTAAGTAGAAAATGATAGATAATTATACGTCATTATGTCATGTACTCGCTAATGATTTATATTCAGAAACTAAAGTAAGTTATTCAATTTGTTCTTATTGGAGAGAAGATTAACTAAATTGGGTTTTTCTAAGAGAATCGGTAAATTTACTGTTCGATTTTTTAATAAAAATAATTAAATAATATAAACTTATCAAAATTACTTTATTATCTTTAACCTCGTCAGACCCCAGTATTTATTTTCGTACTTAAAAAAAATCTGTTATAGATTTATATTAACAAAATGATAAATAGAAGAAAGACTGAACAAGGAAGAAAATTAATATATGTATATTTTTTAATAACATTTATGATACACAGGAACTCAAAAATTACTTGTTTACAATTTCTTACAGCTTTTTACTTTGTTTTCCTTTTTACATTACAAAAACATTAGAAAACATAAAATAAAGATATATATTCGTAAATATATATACAGGGTGGTTAGTTATTAACGCCAGGTGTTCAGTGCCCTCTAGCGAGTAAAGTTTTGATCAAAACATAACCAAATTTGATTAGCATACATAGTAGACCATGGGATTTCGAATTCTTAAAAAAATTAAATAAAAAGTTTTAAAAATCACCACTACGGGCAATTTCAGCGTTGTTTACCGATTAAAATGCATTAATTTGCATAAAATCAGTTGTGTATAGCAATCATGAGTGCAAAAGGAAAGGCTGGGAGAGTTCTCATCATTATCAACTCTCACCATACTTTGCTAGTGAAGCTGTGTTATTAGCAGAACGAGTATTGCAATGATGCTCGTCCTGAAGTTTATTGATTATAGAATTTGCAAAAGAACCGATGAGCAACACAAATTTACAAAAGGTGATTTATCGATTTGAAACTATGCGGCAACAAGGCCTAGGTCGCAAAGTGACTAGTCAATACAAAGTTGACGAAGTTGTAACTGCTATTGTAGAACAAGAGATGAAAAATGTGCAGGTACCATCAGCGCTCAGCCAGTATTCCAGCAGTATAAAATTGATCTGTACTGTATTTTTTGCCATTTAATCATTCAACATTTACACTAATACACTTTTAGTGCGCCAAAATTGCTCATTTTATGCAAATTAAATGCATTTTAGTCGCATTTTAGCTAAAATTGCCCCAAGTGGCGATTTTTTAAACTTTTTATTTTCTTTATTTTTTTTTAAGAATTCGAAATCCCATGGTCTACTATGTATGCTGATCAAATTTGGTTATTTTTCGCCCAAAACTTTACTCGCTAGAGGGCTCTGAACTCCTGACGTTAATAAGTAACCACGCTGTATAAAGGACTCTAAAAAAGATATCTTAACACAAACCAAAATGATTCATGTTTCCCTTTTTTCTACAGCAATTATTTTTTGATGAAAAGTAGCTTGATAAAACAACGCTATAACAACATTTTGTTATTTTGTTTAGTTCAGCTATATTTAGCTTCGTTCACACCAAATTCTCTTTTTTAAAGATTATTTATGTACGTGAAACAAATTGTAACGATGTGTACCTTACAGAATAATCAGGTCTGAATGCTTAATTTAATTCTTTTTTTACAAAATCAACAAGTCAGAAATTGCATTTTAAACGTAACAAATGAGGTTTGTTCGCACCTTTAAGAAGTTCAAAATTATTCAGATATTGGTGTAATGCATAGTGTACAGTACTTCGAATACTCTATAAATATCTGAAATCTTTTATGTGTTCCTGTAAAAGCTATCTGATTTCGACGTATCATACAGGAAAGAACCTTTAGTAAACCTCAACAACTTCTATAAATTTTCTAAAATGTAAAATTTGATAAATTTATGTGTATTTAACATAATAAAAACGCGCTCCAAACAATGTTTTCTTATTGTACCATTGTGTAATGGTATACTTTTGAGTGGTCCTGTAAATTAATTAAAATTATTTTTTGCATCAAATATTTCACAGGACGTATATTTTACTTCATACTTCATAGATGCATATCAATTTTGTTATATTCGAAATTCTGTAGCATCTTTAAACTGAGCTTGAAACTATTTTTTTTCTTTGGTCGTAATGCAACTGAATAATTCCGATTGTCCCTGTAATTGAAGTATGCATTCGAATTTCATAAGATTTGGAATTAATCGACAAAATTATTCACCAATTATGTCTTTTAAATTTCAAATGTTTTTGCGTAGTTGTTTGTGGAAAGTCAGAGAGACAGACGGACAGACGGACAGACGGACGCACTGAACGACGATTGTAGGTGCTACTTTTTTATATAACTGCGAATTAAAATGACGTATTTCACAATAGTAATTTGTTTTCGTATAATTAAGTAAATAAATGTCATAAGTTATTATTTCTATTTCCGCAGAACAAAATCCCTTTTTCATTTAAAGTATATAGTTGTTTAACCCTCTGATAGTCTTGCAAAAGGGCAAAACTGTAATGTTGTTTTCTCAGCATTTTGTTTTCATTGCTAAAAAAATATGATTCTTTCAAAATTATAGAAAAATCTTATTTACGAATATGAATGTTATCCTTGAGTGTGTTAATCATTGAACGATGTATTAAACATCCATTAAATCAACTGAATTATATCATTTTAATTATTGCTTGCATTGCAGTGAAACCTGGAGCTTAGGGAACGTCTTTAGACGGGCTTGTCAGTGATAGGGTTAAAAAAGTATCTTTTCTGATTATACAAAAAAATATATATATAGTTCTGAACCAGTTTCAAAATTCATGAAACATTGTTGTAGAAGTTCTAAATCATAATTGTTACACTATAATAGGTATATTCCTCTTTCCGAGTTAACATAGAAACATATATATATTTCCCAATTGTCACATTTATGGTTATGTTCTTATCATGCGTGGTCACATTCATTTGAATACTGTCACACTCAAAGACATTTGAAGATTGCATTTGTGTGATTCGTTCAATTAAACAAACATACATTCAACACTTGAGATTACTTGATTATACACGAACGAAAATGACATAGTCGGAAATAGCTATTAACATAACAAAGGTGAATTGCGGATGCATTTATTGAATATTACATCTTTTGAATGACGGGAAAATATTTCTAAATGAATATATATTAAACAGAATTTATTTATTTAACTTGCAAATTAATTAAATCTTAGTCAAATTCATTACATAATAAAGTTCTAGTCAATGACTGAACGTTCATTACTCATTGAGTACTACAACATATCATTAAAAAAAACTATTTTACAATGGAAGAAATCTCTTTCATATCCGTAAAAATAAAAAGTTTGTATAATATTCTCTGTGCATCATAACTAAAATATGAATAGCAGTTCTCATAATATGTGTTCAAATATATATTGTATAAATGGGTCATTCCACAAAAATCGGGTAACTTCGTGAAATTGCAAAAAAATTATTTACCGTTTAATGTATTCAAAATTTGAAAATTGCCCATTTGTAGACAAAGTTGACTCCGTTTAGGAGCATGTATAATATTTTGAAAATTGAAAAATGTTTTTATTAAAATTTAGCTTTTTGACCCCAAAAAGTCAGTCCCCTGGCGTGTACCACTGGAAAAAGTGAAGACTTAAGTACTAATTATTTTTAAACTAATGGATTTAGGCAGAAAAAATGAAAGTTGTTACATTCTGAGATAGCTAATTAATAACTATTTGTGCATGTTATGTGATTTTTTTAAAAAAAGTATTACTTTTTTTAAATTTTAAGTTGTGTACCCCTACTTTGCGCGTCAGTCCCCTGGCTCATGTTAAATTCCAAAAATTTCTGATATTATCCATTGTTGATAACTTAATTCTCTTTTTCATATTTATTTATCATATAAAGATGGCAGTGAAGACTGATATTTATCCATCAACAATTTTTATTCAATGTTTATTGCCATTCTTTTGTCGACAAACAGATTGCAAACACTCAATTTATCAGTCCCCTGGTAAGTAATAATTTTGTAATTTATAAATAATTATTATTGATGCGTGCTGCTTTTAACGTCTTTTTATTGCTATATTTAATATTAAAAAAGAATAATATGGTATTTGGTTTCAATAAGTAGATTTTTTGTGTTTTATAGTGAAAACGTCAGTCCCCTGGCATCAGTCCCTTGGCAGTTTTTCAGATTAAAAACACCCAGGGGGCTGACGTAAAAGCAAAAAACAGTTAAACACATTAGTGAATGCTAGATAACATGATTTCTATAATAATTTTACATTATTTTAAATTCTCTTATAAATTAATAATTAGTTACTGATCTATACTATTAAAATCTGTGCGCGTAACTATGTAATCTCAAAAACTTGGAAACCACAGCGCGCAGGGCTATGAAATTAGGCACACGGATTGTTGATAGGGGGTCCATGAACGATTGGGGTCAAAAACTTGAATACTTTAAAAAAAAAAATATATATACATATATATATTAACGAATGTTTGCCCTTTTCAATCATTTAGAAAATGGCTGCTGTTTTCGGACATGAATATGTATATCTGTTGCTTATCATACGTACATTTGTTGCCACAATGACAAAAAAATATTGAAAACTACAAAAAAATTAATAACTAAAAAACAAATTGAGATATAGCTTTCAAAGAAATTAGATTTAAAAGTCATTTTTTTTTTCCTATACGACTATGTAAAATTTTAAAATGTGCGATGTTTAGAAGTTCAAAATTTTCAGTACCGAAAATTGTAAAACTGAAATTTCATTTAAATTTTGTTTGTTGTTGGTCCATGTACATCATCCTAACAGTCTTGTTATGAAATCGTTTGAGTTGCTTCTGCGATCCTATAACTTTTGAACATTACGAATTAGGAACGATTGAATTTGAACAAAATAGAAATCTTTCAGGGTGTTGTTCAACACTCACAGCTTCCAAAAAAAAAAAAAAAAAAAAATCACGTGAAAATCCTAGTAAAAAATTTACAAGTGAGCAACGGATCAAGTACAGTGTTGGAAACTTTATTCTAGTCAAATTTTTAATAAGAAATAAAGAATACCGGGGTGCCGCAATTTGTTCTCATGTTAAAGAAAGCGGAGAGAAGTTGGCTGTGACATTGTATTGGAAAAATTACCAATACCTGTTTCAAGTACCAAACGTAATAAAGTCACTTATACATTTAATAAAACTATTGATGTTTGAGAAAAAAAATTACTGTTACTGTTTGCTTTGGTTTTAAAAGTTATAACTTGTTTGAAAAAGTTTTATTTAAAGCTTTAAAAAATTAAATTAGTGTTATTAAAATAAGTAATAAAACATGTATTCGTTGATGATTAATATAAAAAATATGTATTGAGATTATGTATTAAACATGTTTTTATTACTCTTTTGGATAATTATTAATAATTACTTTTAAAAAAGTTTGAATTACTCATTAAAAAGTTCATTCTAGAATATAACTATCGGTTTCTGTCAGTCGCTTGGAAGTCACGTCAGTCCCCTGGAATGTACTTTTTAAAAAAGCTCGATTTTTTGAAAAATATTTAGATATTCGAGTGTTGCTGTATGAATATAATAAAATTAACTTATTGTTCATTGATATAGCAAAAAAATTTTGAAATCTGAGGTAAAAATAGTACATTTCAATTTCACCTCTAAAGTTACCCGATTCTTGTGGAATGACCCAAATATCACTTGATAACATATGTGAGACTATTGTGTAAATATCGATCTAGTGTGAAAGTCAATCTATAAATTGTATATATATAATTATATCTTATTGTTAAAATGTGCTTATATTACGCAAAAGATTATATACGATTTATAAGATTATATAATATCTATAAAATTATAAGGTTGTATAGGATATTATATAAGATTCTGTTATGTATGAGTTGCGCACAAAAAGAGTATACAAAATTATATATTACATTCAAAAGGTGAATAAAATACTTTTTATTCCGACACACAGTGAATCAAGTTTCTAAAGATATTCTATAAATGAAAATGTATGTGGAAATGGATTTTTTTTTGTGGATGTAGATTAAACCTATTTTACGCATCTTCCAAATAGAGTATATATATATTTTTTTTTCAAAACCGATTTTGGCTCCTATGTATTCGAACGCCGCATATTATACTATTTAAATTACTGAAACACACTACAAGTCATGTGAATTTTTCGAATAGTAAATTGTAGGACATATGATACATTACATACTCACAGAATAACAAAATTTTTGGCTACTTGATATCGATAAATATATCAGTAGCTAAAATGTCATTACAAATAAAAACACTACTTCTTTATGCTAATTTGTTTAAATTCTAAACAAACATAGGCTAAAAATAGCATAAACGAATGTAAAATGTGTTCCTATTTTTATTGTTGACTTATCAAAGCGTCACTATAGATTCCGATTTTGGGCCATTTCCCTATGCATATTGAACAAACCTACATTTAAGAACAGATATATTTTATATAAATGCAGTCGAGTCTCTATGTAACGAAATCCATCGTTCAGTAAAAAAAAAAGAAATCGTTATATAGAAAAACTTCGTTGAACAGAGAACGGCGAAAAAAATTATATTTTACAAGTAAAGTTTTTAAAAAAGGAAACAGTAGTTTAATTAAGGTTTTGAAATAGTTAACCCTAAACGTAAATTTTATTTTTTATTTTTTTATTTATTTAAACAGTTTAAAAACAGAAAATAAATGCTTATTCAGCGTTTATACGGATACCATTATTTTCCAGGCAAAATATCAACATTATTTTAATAAAAAAGTAAATCTATTTCAAATGCGTGAAAATTTGCCTTATTTCAGAGAAGTAACAAAAATTTCCAAAAACGCATACTAATATTTGTTGAAAGAAAGTAAGGCAAGTCCATAAAAGAATCTAATTGACATTTTGTTTAGAAATTGTTTTGTTAGGGGGTTCGGATAAATGCCTGTTTTCGACATGGATAAATCAGCAGATATGCTGCTATGAAACACATACCAAGAATCAGCGCAGTGAAATGAATTTCACAAATAAATTGAAGCATTTTTAGAAAAAAAATGAAGGAATGGTATTGAAAAAATTCGTTATATGGAGATATAGTCTTCGCTATATGGAGATTATTTGTAATGTAATCAATGTAAATGTTCGCTACATAGAGTAATTCGCTGAATGGAGTTTCGTTATAGAGAGACTCGGCTGTAAATGTAAGGTTTTTTAAAGAAATTCCATAACATCTTCTGACAGTTTAACCTTTAGGAGTGTTATCATCTTAAACGCATTTTATTCATCAATTTTATATATTTACCGATTTCAAAATAATAAAAAACTTGATTAAAATAATATTTAAATTAAAATTACACCTAGTATACATATTTCACACAGCGTTTAATTAAGTTTACCACATTTAGTTAAGTTTTTCTTGCAATTGTTTAATGCTACAATTTAAATGAATTTACAATTAATTAAAATTTTTAAAATCTTTGTGTCGTGTACCTTATTAATTTAAAAATGTAACAATTTTACTAGAAAAATGATCGTTTCTAGTATAAAGTTTTTTTTCATACCTAAACAAATAGTTAAAATTTGACGGTATAATATGTTTGTTCATGAATCTTATTTGAGAATCTAATCGCCATTTTATTATGTAAAATATCCAATATAATCCTATTAAATATTCTTTATAATTGTTTGCATGATTTTCTGTTATATCAACTTAAAAGATATAGCAGTAAGAAAACTTAAATTAACCTTAAATCATCATATTTATGAAGTTGATTTTTAACACCAACTTTTTTCAAATTGTACAGATTCAATCTGATAGTAACAGAAATAATTTTACATACAATATCATACATTGTAAATCAAATGTAGTGTGGTACAAAACTGATAACATATCATTCAACATTGCTCTCTGTAATCAGGAATGATGACAGGTAATACATCAGGGATTTTCAACAGAATAGTGTATTCCATTATAATTATTCATTACCCATGCGATTCTCTAAATAGCATGCTTGTCATCTATCATCAGAAATACTTGTGAGAAATGTTTGAGGCAAATAGTAATGGCAAGAAATCGGAAGTCTTGTATTATGTCTTAATAATATTGTTAGATGAAAAGCTGTAAAACCAGGCACTATCTTTCGTTTTTGATTTAAACTGTTTTTACTTTTCAAAAAAAATTAGAATTTTTAATTCCATGAACAACTATAACAAATTTAGTAAATGAGAAGAGGGAAAACAGTGAATAATATCAGTTATTTCAATTCATAAACAAAGATTTGCAAAAAAAATGCAAAGATGGACTTTTTCCAAAAAGTTACAAAAATTGCAACACAGATAAAACAATATTAAATGACGCATATTTTTGTTCAAGTTGAAATCATCATCATTGTCCACTAGGGGATGGCAGCAGTTGTCTAAAAAGGACTAGAAAAAATCGTGTCACCTCGTGAGTCATTTTTGCTTCTTTTTTGCAGGTCTTTGGTTTTTGCACCCTTGCAACATGATCTTTTATCCAAGGACCTCTTCTTGAGAGCACTTTTGCCAAACGACTGGGTCAACTGATTATTTCATGGTGATCCAATGAAGAGGCTAGGTTTGCTAGTAACTGCTGTTTTCAAGGAAAAAATATTGAAATAATTCATGTTGTTTAAGAGAAAAGCTAATGTTATTATGGTCCCTTTAAATTTGTTCCTTTCCTGAATCAAGTAATGGTGACCATATTTTCTCAAAAACCAATTAAGAAAGATGGCCACGATTGTAGGTAAAGTAATGGAGTTAATGACTAAAAGTGTTGTTCTAAAATTAGCTTAGGTTTTCTGCTTTCTATAAACTATTGTGAAATTACATTAAAGTAATCATAAAAATGTTAAAATAAAATGATTTGAAATATCTGTCAAAAGTTTCCAGTCCAGAATAAACACCAGTTCGAACAATACCTCATATGCGTCCAATTATCAGAGACATCTTACATCAAAAACTGCCACAATTAACAATCCTGAAAGCCAGTTTTTAGCGTCTCCCATAGTGTTTGGCCAGAAGCGTCAATGTTTACACCCGTGCCGATTTTGCTCCTTTTTCTCTTACAGGCCTGATATATATATTATCTTTAAATTATTTTAATGATTATACATTCACAATAATATTGTAAGCATAAACTATCAGAACAGTATTTATATTTGTTAAAGACATATATTACGTATATTAACTTGAATTACATTACTTCATTGTGAAACTTTGTATGTTATTTTTTTATTTTCGTGTGATACGGACGCATAATCTTTTCCTCTTATGAAAATTTTCAGTATTTTCTTCGTCATATGTTCACCAGTGACATAAGTTTCATTATGGTATAACAATGATTTTAATTTTTTTAATTCATACTTCCCCGCAAATGTTTCTATTTCTTTCAAATACATGTAACAAAATTTATAATTTACTGTGTTTTTCTGCGTGTATACTTTATGAGCAAACAAAAAAAGAAAATTGAGAATTTCACCAACACATTTCAAATTGGACTCTAATTCAAAGAAGCTATTTTCTGACGCACACTTAAATCTGTCACCCCAGTCACTTGATTAGTAACGGCAGCTCGCCGAAAGACCCGGGTTCGAATTCAAGATAAGACACTGATGGTGTGTTCGCCATGCGTACTGTAATATACACTGAGGTGACAAATTCATGGGATATCAATATTCAAATAAGATGACAGTAGTGTCGCTTACAGATTGTATAATTTTTTAGTGCCTGGGCAAGATTCTTGTTTGTGTTCAACTGTTTCGTGAGAAAAGATGAGTAGATTATGTGATTCGAACATATAAGATAATTTTTAAGACGGCAAGTTTATTATATTGACTTGTATGTTATTATGATTAGTATTTTCATGACAAATCATAAATCTGGGATATATATTTTAGATATACCTCTTTACTTTGAAAAAAATGTACATTATTGCATTTCCTGAATCTACAGTTTCTTCATGAAGGATTCTGTTTTGTCATTTTTCGTTCTTTCATATATTTCTTTACATTTCTTCGTTTACAAACAATATTTAATTTAATGTCTTTATACATTTTTTGCTGAAAACAAGATCTTATATAATACTAGATGTGTCTGAGTTTTATGTACTTTCTTCCTTACCAAATCGAATAACCGATACTTCTATATAAAAATACTCTTTTATAAATAAATTACTTTTCATTTTTTTTTATCTAGAAACTACATAAAAAGGGTCATAGAAAAGTAAGATTTATATTAAAGTTTATCAAATGTTTTTTTAATTGTAAATAAAAAATATTATTTTTTCACGACAATTCGTTAATTTTTCAGCTGTAACAGCAATTATGAATTTATGAATTTTTTTGTGAATTGATTTTTAAGTTTGTTTTTATTATGTTCTTGTTTTTATTATATTTTATTTTGATAATATATAACAGTGACTATAGTTGACTTTTTATTATGTTCTTCTTTTTATTATATTTTATTTTGATAATATATAACATTGACTATAGTTGACTTTTTATTATTGCTGAAACATATACTCTTCTAACATTAAACGGCATTGATAATAAATTATCCTATTTTAGTCGTTTTAATTTCACATCAATTTTGTTATTTTTTTTTTAAATCTCTAACAGCAATTATGAATTTATGAAAGTTTGTGAATTGATTTTCAACTTACACACCATCTTATTTTTCTTTTCTTTTCATTTTTTTTTTAAATTTTGATAATATATATTAGTGACTATAGTTGACATTTTACTATTGCTCAAACATATACTCTTCTAACATTAAACGACATTGATAATAAATATCCTATTTTAGTCGTTTTAATCTCACACTTGTTCCACTAAAATGTTTCATACTTTCTCTTATAACGGTCAAACGAACTAAAAAGACAAAATGTAACTCTAGAATGATTCGAAAAACTTGAATATAATGATTCCGATAATAAGTCACACAAAAAATGGAAATCAGAAATGAATTCTAGATCATTATAAACGTGAGTGGCTTTAATTTCATGACAATAGATCTGACAATGCATCTAAAACTGATGATGAGAACTGATGATGACAATGATTCTGATAATAAGACACACATAAAATGAAAATCAGAAATGAATTCTAGAACATTATAAACGTGAGTGGCTTTAATTTCATGGGAATAAATCTGTCAGTACATCTAAACCTGATGATGAGAACTGATGATGACAATGACTCTGATAATAAGACACACATAAAATGAAAATCAGAAATGAATTCTAGATCATTATAAACATGAGTGGCTTTAATTGCATGAGAATAAATCTAAAAGTGCATCTAAAACTTTTGAAAGTATAATATCTTCAGACTAAATTTAAAGATATTTATACATATAACTTAATACATAAGCTAAACACTTTGTCGTAGAATTTTTTATGTTATGAAGAAAAATGTGCAACATTCTACAAAGTTAACAGGAAACTGTTAGGAAGAGAAATTGCATAAAATGATTACATATTTATTTCAGTAATCATTGATTCACACAACTTTAATTCCACTTACAGTGAAATACAAACATAATTTTCCTATTTTTGTATACCTGGTTAAAGAAACCACACCAGGTTGCTGCATGTTTGGTACAGAACATCTTAAATATTATTTGAACACATAAAATATTTTTAAGACGGAAAGTTTATATTTTTAGGAGTCCAGAAACAATCATAACTATGATTTATATTAAAGTTTATCAAATGTTTTTTAATCATAAATAAATCATTTTTTCATGATGATTTGTTTAATTGTTTGGCTGTATAAAATAAATATGAATTGATGAATGTTTATGAAATAACTACGTACCATCTTGTTTGTTTGTTTTTATCATAATGATATCTGTGTTATATCATTAATTTTTCTGTCGCAATATTTCCTTTTATTTTTTTATTACGCTAAATTTCCGTCATATTCACCGTCATAATTCCTATTATGTAATATTATATATCTTTAATTCTATTAAGTTATTCTTAAATTCACTATTTTCTGACTCAATTTACTTCAATATAAAGGTTTTAGTTTATTGCTAATTCTCTTCTTATTTTTTACCAATTTCTATTATTTATTGTGAATTCAAATGTTTTTAAAGGGGCTATTTCTTTTTTATTATTTTTATCCAAAGTCTTGCCTATCCAAAGAATTTCCTTTTTATTACTCATTTTTAAGTCTTTCGCGTTAGTGGCAGGACTATTTGCATAATTATTTTCATTGGACATTTTCGCGTGACGTTCTTATTCCTTAACCAATCAGGAGTGTGTGAAGTCATAGACTGTATCCTTGCGAGTTGGGCAAAATGCAACAGCACTCGGCTAAAACGCACATTTTAGAAATTTTGTTCGATTTTCAAGTTATTAAGTTCTTATGCTCCCTGGAGTTCCCGTATATCGCCAGCTTTTTTACTTCTAATTTTCTAAAAACATCCACGGCTATCATAATTGCCGCAGTAAGATTGGAGCTTCAGCATAAAATAAATTGTTTTAGCTAAATGCTATTAATAGAAGATTAGAAGCCATGCAGACGCGTTATGATTTCATGAAGAAGCTTCGAATCTTCAAATTCATTGTTTTCAGTTTAACCAGTCTAGGACCCTGATGTAAAATACGATATAATTAATAACGACAGCATTAACGACTGACAAAGTTGTCAGTAATCGTCGAATTAAGATTACGCATTCCTAATCGGAATTATAATGTCATCGAAGGAGTGCTTACTTTCAGATTGGCCTCGACATCACATATATTAGTGACTATAGTTAACATTCTACTATTGCTCAGACATATACTCTTTTCACATTAAATATTTATGAAATTAAATATCCTATTTTAGCCATTTTTCCACTTTAATTTCATATTTAACCAGCTGAAAAAAAATTCATATTTTCTCTGATATCCATGATATGGACTAAATAGACTAAATGTAACTTATGAAAAACTCGACAAATTTAAATACATTAAATGTTTTAAAGCCGGAAATTTTTTCCTTGCGTTCTACATTTGAGTATAATATACTCATTTGTTTAAAATTAAAGCCAAACTGTGATATAATAACAATGCATTATAGGACCGTATATAGCGTGCTGCAAATAAGGAGTTTTTTAATTTGTGAACATTATTAAAAATATCTTATTGAAAGTCCTTGTTTTAGTCCTTTCCCCCCTTATGTTGAAAGAAGAAAGTACTTGCAAAGTTGAAGGGAGTATTTGTGAGATCCGCTGGGAGATATTTATATCTGTTCTACACTATTAATGTTTAAATACGTCAGGCTATGCATGCGTGCGTCGTTAAGTACGATTTGAAAATGTCCGATATCACGAATGCACGTTATAAGCCAGATATTAAAAAATAGAGTAAAAAATGATATTTTGACATTATTTAACATTTGCAAATCATGCCAGACACAAAGTTGTCATATAGTGTGCGCTTAATACCTACCCAACAAGAGTAGCATATAACATGTTAAAAATGTAATTAATTCATGTGCACTTATGCACAGTACTAAAAAATTTATTTTTTAAAGTGTCATAATTAAATCTAATTTTCATAGTATACTTACTTAATACTAATCATATAAGTACTTTGCAACAAATAAAATATTTTTGGATGTATTTTGTTAATGCAGGTTCAGAAAATGTAGTTCTGATGCTCGAACTAAAAGTTTTGATATTAGTGTAAACCTGTAATATCAGTATTTTGTAACAGATACCTGAGCTATTTCTGTGGATAGAAAGAAAAACGGAAAATTAATTATCTGTAATTTGCACAGAATTCTAATTTCAATAAGGGACAAATCCTGCTAATGAAACTAAGTAAACTAACTTTTTCAGACCAGTAATTTCTAGTTTGATTCACAAAAGTTTTAATGATTTTTCTTAATTAAATAAAACAATAAAAAATATTTGGAAAAAATGGTCGGAAAGAGCATTCCTAGATTTAGCAGCAGGATTCGCAACTGGAAGTAATGTTACTGATGTTTATATAAATATTTTATAATATTCTCTGTTTAACTTTCTTCCCGATTATTTTCATACAGTTATAACCTAATTTATAACAGCTTGAATTTAAATAAAATTTCACATGAAATGATACTTTTATCTGTCACGAAATTTTATTAAATGTAACAAATATTTTAATATTTTAATTCATATTTGCGTTGATTTTTTAAGTAAGCTATTAAACATATATTTAACAAAATCTATCCAATATTTATCTTTAATATTTTAATGAGTTTATGTCGAAAATGCAACTCCACGCCATGTTTATCCGGACATTTCAAAGACAATGTTTACTTCCTTCACATTTAAAAAACATTTTGTAAAACTTTTTTTTTTTCAACATTAACTAGTTTTAACTCTTTAGTTGAGTCATTACTCAATATGTTTTTCACGACCTTCTCTTACTAATTACTTAAAAAATAAACTTCACCACTAAATAAAAGATTTACACTTTGAGGAACTGAAAATTATTTTACAAAAGTGCTATGGATACATAAAAATTACATTAGATAAATTGGAAAATAGAAAATCATTTTGAATTTCGTACATCTTTACCTTGATGTAAAATCATTCAGTATTCTTAAATTTATTATTTTTCGTTTTTATTTTGAGAAAATTATTAGTGTATATTTTGTCGTTATCTTCAATAAAGTAAAAAAAAAATGTAATTTAGAATTACAATGTATGTTTTAGATTGATGTACACTATTTTAGTAACACAAAAACACAGTTGTAAAAAAATCAGAATTTAGTCCTTGCCCAAAAAATACTTTGATATCTCTTTTGTACTCTATGTTTCATAGCTTATTTATCGAGCATTTTGTTGTATTTAATAATGTCTCAAATACAAAGAATCGTTATATTAAAAAACCAACTACAACCCAGATTGTATTACAGAAAATTACATTCTATGAATTCAGCTGTTTGCGACAACTTTTTAATGAATTTATATTGACAAATTAATAATTTAAATTATTAAATTAAATAACTTGAATTATTAATTATTTATTGTTTAATTATAAAAGATGAGATATTAACTATCCCCAAAAAGTATGAAATAATATCTTCGTTTAAACTTTCCATACCATGTTAATAATTATATATTTATGCCACTTGACCATTAATGCATTGTTGGCTATTTATTACTATGATTATTTATTTTAACCGAAGAGATTCATACAGTTTTAAATTTTTACATAATTTTATAAAACAGATTTCTTTTTGCTATTTTCCGAATTTCGTATGCAGTGGTCCATGTACCAGTCTCTATTTAAGAAGGAGTTATTAAAGCTTAATTATTATTTTATGTACTTAATCTTAACCCATTTGTATTATAAACTCATATATGCATCCTAAAAACAGTAAAATCTTTATTATATAGAAATTCGAATTAATATTGAAAATCAAATTAGTGCTTTTTATTTTATTTACTGAAAGACGCTTCGTGTTTCTATAAAATAAAAGTTTTTTTGAAAATTTCACTATAAATTGCAAAAATCTGAATGTAAAAAAAAAATTGAAAATTCATGCTAGCTATGAGAAATCATATTATTAACAGTTTTCAAAATCTTCAGTTTTCCTTTTTAAAAAAATATTTAGATCAAGTATAAATAATTCCATTAATCATCAATCAATAATAAAGTTTTATTTAACTACACCTAAATAGATAGTATTTATTTTTTGCACATTTTAGCTTATTACCTTATTTTACAGAAATTATATATATATTTTTAATAATAAAATTCATATAAATCTTAATAAAAGAAATCTCCTAATACTTTATACTAAGAAAATATTAATAACTTAAAAAAAAAGAAATAATACTTTAAACATACGGCATATCTTCTGCATAATTTACTACATAATTTTTAAATGTGTCATTTTTAATAGCATTAAGAATTTTACTTTAATACTGTGTTCATTTAGATACTTAAATTAGATTTATTGTCATAAGTATGCATGTTTTTTATTAGGATGAGCGAAGCGAATCCTCTACTAGGCCACTCAAATTGCATTTTATCGTACGCTTTACAAAAAAACCATTCAATATTTTAACTTCAAATTAAACACACAAATAAATTATGCTCTGTAGATTTGCACAATATAATTTTTTTACCGTAAAACGTTAAAAAAATTATTATTTTAATTCATTTATTTTACATGCATTTCCAATAGGGACGCATTTTAGCAAATAAATAAAAATTGAAACGCGTATATTTTCAGAAAAAAAAATATATATAGTTCATGGAGTAAATAATTGTAGATAGATTCATGATTAATTTTCATTATTCAGCAAAATCGTTTGCACAGATGACACTTAAACATTAAAAAAAATTTATTACGGATTTTTTTTTTTTTTTGTAAAGTGGCAACAAAAGAATTGTAAACAAATAAAATTAATTGTTAAATTTGTTATATAAATGAAAAATTAAAAGAATTGAAACGTGAAGTTGTTGCCTCGATTCAAGTTCTTTATAAATGTACTAAAGCAAAGTTGACCGATTCAGAAACGACAAATTGACTTTAACCATTTCTTACTTTATCACTTGAATCTAAAGTAATTTTACGTTCTTATTTGTGGACCGAAAAAGATTTAGTGAACGGGTCTTTAGACTTTGTTGCACGTAATAAAGAAAATCACAAGCCACCAGACCAGATATCGCGAATAATCATGGATAAATTTGAATACTACAATAATTTAACTTATAAGAATTGTTGCGTACCAATTCCCCCAATAATTAAATTCTGGAAAAATGGAAGCATAAATTGCTCAAGGAAAGAATTTCTTCTGCAGTTAGCTTTTGCTATTACAATTCATAAATCTCAAGGTTTAACATTAGATGAAGCAGTTGTAGATATTGAGGATATATAGACACAAGTTGGCTTAAAAACGTACGTAACGTTGTCGAGAGGGAAAATCCTTCAAAATTAAGCATTCAGTAGAAATTTTCCTTAAGAAAAATTCTAAAATATTAAAAATTCTGATACG
This sequence comes from Maratus speculifer, assembly GCA_964019185.1. Taxonomy (NCBI): domain Eukaryota; kingdom Metazoa; phylum Arthropoda; class Arachnida; order Araneae; family Salticidae; genus Maratus; species Maratus speculifer. The sequence continues at coordinate 254,041,747 of OZ025295.1, read as the reverse complement.
CTAACATGTATAAAAACGAAGAAATTAGAAAAAAAAATTACAGTTAAAAATTCATAGTATGAACCAAGGCTAACTTAGGATATTATGATAAGGGGGCCTTGGTATGAACGAGAGCAGATTTCATATGATTTCCAGAAAGTAGGATTTTTGACGAAGTAACTTTCTTCAAGCTCTCTTCAAATATATTATTCTAAAATAGCTATCAAAGATTATTTGATGTTAATTACAAAGATTGAAAACATGCATATTTCAAACAACTTTAAAAAACACCAGTGGTTACTGGAAGTTGTAAAAACATCTTTAAAAGAGCTTTTAGTTGAAAATTTAAAAATATTTTGTAAATGTTTGCCTTGAAAATATTTTATTATGCCAGTCTTACATCATAAATAAAAAATTAAAATGCGCCAAAACATAAAATAACGTTTTTGTTTAATAAAGATGCAAAAATAATATTAAAAAATATTTTTACTTTCAAATATCTGTTTTATAAAATAATTCTGCGCGAATCCAAACAAAGCAAGGCTTTTGCTAGTAAAAATTGTCCTTTAAAAATAAATAAGAATTTTTAACACCAGAAAGATAACATTACGTTTTACGGTTTATGAATAAATGAATAAATGAGAGACTCCTCGGGAAAAATGTTGTTCCAATAATTCGCAACATAAAATAAAGTAAAGGAAAAAAATTATATTTAAAATCGAAATGCAAAATTAATTTAAATTATATCAATTAGAATTAATAATATCAAATAAAAAAAATTATTTTATTACAAGTTTTCTATTATTTAAGAAAAGTATTCGTATTAAAAAAAAAAATACGCTTGTCTGTTCCTTAAGGGGGTTAAACTTTTGAAAATTAAGTTTTAACCTCTGGAAACTGAAATTCCTCCTCCCTTTAGTATTTTCTCAAATTAAATCTGGACTTTGTAGTTTAGTTTTGCCTTTTCTGTAATAATTTATCATTTTATTGATGCTACTTATTTTACACTTATTAAAGCTTGGAATATTACGGATATTATCCGACTCCCTTTTTAACCAGAGTTTATTATAATAAGCTCGAGTCCCCAAAGTATCTTTATGTAGCTTTAGAATAAAGTAAAGGAATAAAATTTATTTATGAAATAGACATACAAAATCAATTTAATTTATGTCATTTAGAATTAATAATCTCAAAATAATAATGATAATAATAAATAAAAATATTGTAATAAATATTTTCTATTATTTAAGAAAAGTATTTATACTAAAAACAATCTATTTTTTACGTATTTCTGTTCCTTAAGGCGTTAAACTTTTTAAATTTAAATTTCAACTTCTCGAAACTAGTAAGATTCCCCCCCCCCCCTTTATTATTCTCTTAAAATTATATTTAAGCAGGACTTTTTAGACAAACACAAGCTCAGAGTGTTATATACTGTAGATCCCTCCCATCTCTTTTTCCTTTCACTTTCACAAAAAATAGAGTATTTTCTATCGCATAGAATGCATATATGAAAACATAAATACGGATTTCTATGAACACAGTTAAAAACAAGCAATGTTTCTAATAATTTTATTTAAGCGGTTTTTTTAAACAAAAAAAATATCAGGGTCTGGTATTCTTTTGCCTCCCCTCCTTTTATTTTTCTTACACCTTTCACAAAAAAATCAACATTTACTACCGCTCAGAATTTTTTTTGTCAACAGTTTGTCAATTTCTATGGCTATAAAGCTCGTATTTTCAGAAATGGGCAATATACATGGGATTATTCTATTTTATTTTATATATTTGTTTGCATGGCGTTATTACCCGAGTAGATGAGTAATAACACTAAATAGTATTGGTCAAGAAATTACGCCATAAATATAAATCTATATATTTATAAATATATATCTGTTAAATTATTCTTTTATATAGATATTAAATGAGTTTTTGTATCAAATACTATATTTGTTTGAAAAATACAATCCAAAACTAAGACGTGAAAATTGTTACAACCTTAATGTGACGTTATTACGTCAAGATACCTTACTTAGATATAACGAATTATTAGATAATACCTACAGCTTAATTTTAAATTTAAAAATGTGTATATTTTAGCAAAAATACCTTATCGATGAATTATTATTATTATTATTACTTTAGAAAAATTTGTTTTCAATAAATAAATAAATAAATAAAAAAGAAATAAATAAACAATAATAATAATAATAAAGACCTTGGTCATTCTAAATTAAGACAAACATTTTTGGTGATTAAAACTCATTACTACATTTTCAAATACCATATTTCATACCATAATTCCTTTATCTCTTAGTATACTTAAAGGTGCCTCATAGTATACGTTCTAGTGTTTTCCCTATTAGAATAGAAATTATTCTATTATAAAGGAAATTAACTGACTTGCACTTAAATACAATGACACACAATGTGTGCTTTAAATTTCCACGAATAATTCTCGAATGTATATGTTATTAATCTAATTCAATTAGATTTGAAAGATTATATTTTGAGAGCGAATTTCACAACTACAATTCTGGTTATGTAGTCAAAAGTTTGTTATTATTGCATGGAAGTACATAAAATTATTCGTAACATATATTCCATTTAACGTTTAAAATTCAGTGTAAAAGGTTTTGCACAATACAGTTTGCTTACAATACATGCTTAAAATATATTCTATTTAAATTTTATGCCTTGAACTAAGGATTAAAACTTATATCGAAACCTTAACTATAAATCAAAAATTAATTTTTGATTATCTTCTTTTAATTATATTGTAATACGTTAAATGAAAAAACAGTTATTTACATATTTCGATATGAGCACAAAGCAATAAAAAATTAATAATAATAACTTTAAAAAAATTACGATAAGATTATAAGATTTTTGTTTTTGTATTTATTTTCATTCAAAGAAACATTTACTGTCTGCATTATCGAAATCAAATGTACACCTGTACTGTATCCAAAGATAAAATGGGAAAAGATAAATATCAAACATAGTTCTAAGCTTTTACGGGGTTATCTTGTGGTCCACAAAAATTCTATACCCAATGGTAAACAACTCTATTTTATCTATACAGGGTGTCCCCTCTCAACGTTGGCCAATAGCTAATTTCTAAACCGTTGGTCATAGACATATAGTTCCAATTGCAATAATGCTTTAAAAAAGGTAAAGAATCATTTTTTTAAACGATTTAGGTCAAAAAAATCTTTTACTAAAAAATTAGGAAAATTAAATTTTTATATGGTCCCCCGATCCAATAAGTGATATTTAGAAAAATTTTACCACTACTCTAACAAGTAAGAGAAAAAAAGTCCCATTCCTCTGCTATCAAAATTGACCGAGTTATAGCTGTTCAAAGTTGAAACATATTTTTTGCTGCAAAATAGGTGTCAGTCACAAATTTACTGGAAATAAAAATAAACATCAGATAGAAAATTTAACTTTAAACATTGAGAGTAAAAACAAAAAAGTTACAATGTTGTCTCAGAATTTATGTTGACGTTTACATGTTAAAGTAAAATAGGCAATTTGTGCTAAAAATATAAGTAAAAAAAATAACAGAAATTTTGTTAAATTAAACTATGAAAAGCAACAGTCACAAATCGTTACAAAATGATACATATTTAAAGCTCTATTAGATTACTTAAGCTAATAGAATTTGATGTACTCCTATAAAATAAATAAATGGAACGCACCTAAAATCATATTAATATTACATTATCATCGGGTTTAAATAAGTATAGGAATTGAACCTCAATCAGATATTTGGAAGTGAGTTAAAATTTGAATATAAGTTTTGAACTAGGAAAATTTACATGCGAAAACTATGAATAAAATAAAAGCTTATCAAAATAACATACCTTTTTAAAATAAAATCACGAAAAGAATCAGCTTCATTTGCTTACAAAATAAAACATACGTAAAAATACAATTGAGGATATGAATTTCAAAATTCGCCTTATCGCTTTTTGATTTCTCTATTAGTTTATACAAACCTGCACTATTGTAACAATGCAATCTTAAAATTTATAGTGAAAACCAATAGATGCATTTAAAGTTTTTTCGTTATTTCCCAAAATTTGATTTTTTCGATAAAGAGAATTTTGAAATTCGTGTCTTCAGTTATTTTAATAACCAATCTAGAAGTTAATTAATTGTAATTAACACTACCGTAAAACTTATACGGTGACAGCGCCTTCAGTTAAATCGCTCATTTAAAACATTTTGTAATTAGAACTATATGTCTGTGACAAATAGTTTAGGAAGTAGCCTTTGAACAGCGCTGGAAATCGACTCACTTTATAGTACTTTAAGCACTTAGTGTTAAGCTCAGTCGACTTAAAGCTCAGTCGAACTCATCCGTTTTCAGCTATAGAAAAGTGGTTTAAGTCATGAAATTTAAAGTTTCATAACTCGGTCAATTTTAATGTTACATGAATGGGACCTTTTCTGTATTACTTGCTAGAGTGCTGAGAAAATTTTACTAAATATCACTTATAGGACCGGGGGACCGTATAAAAATTTAATTTTCTTAATTTTTTAGTAAAACATTTTTTTGACCAATATCGCTTAAAAAACAATTATTTGCCCTTTTTAAAGCATTTTTGCAATTGGAACTATATGTCTATGTCTAAAGTTTAAGAAATTAGCCATTGGCCAACGTTGAGAGGGGACACCCTGTATATATAATGTTTTTGATAATGGCCAGTGATTCGTTTTTAAATATTGTTTTTGAGTTAATCATCTTGAGTTAATTACCTTTTTTTTCATCTTCATAATTACGGGGTTTCAGGTATATTAAATTAGAAAAAATAAAGTAAAAAAAATCATTTTGAACATTGATAGCTTAAAATGTATATGATTTTAAGGCCAAAGTTCTCGTTTTGGTTAAAAATATATCTTCTTTCATTTTAAATATTTATAAAATTTTAAGATGCACTATTATAATTTACAGAAGAGTCAATAATTTACAGAAGATATATGTATATAACAATAATAATAATGAAAATATTAGGCGCAGTTACGACTAAGATGAATTTTATGTTTTTTTTTTTGTTTTTTTTTTTTAATTCAAGAAAAAATATTCAGAAGCTGCTGAAATATCAAATTTATGCACCATAATTTGGAAAGAAATGACTTCAAAGTGTTCAAAATGCGGCTTCAGTTATTAAGCGCGAATAAATTTAAAAGCCACAATTTTTGTTGTAATGAGAATTTCAAAGAAACAATATTATCAAAGTGTTCAGAAGAAAAACAAGTTTAACATCTAAAAAATAAAATTTCGAAACTTTTCAAGCTTTAAGATTCCTGAGACCCATTTGTAATTTAAATATTTTCAAAAGTATTTAGAAACAAATAATATTCTCATTAGCAGTATGAATGACTTCAAAGTGTTCAAAACGCGGCTTCACTTATTAAGCGCGGATAAATCTAAAAGCCACAATTTTTGTTCTAATGAGAATTTCAAAGATACAATATTATCAAAGTGTTCAGAAGAAAAAGAAGTTTAACATCTAAAAAATAAAATTTCGAGACTTTTCAAGTTTTAAGATTCCTGAGACCCATTTCTAATTTAAATATTTTCAAAAGTATTTAGAAACAAATAATATTCTCATTAGCAGTTACCTTAAAAATGTGAAAAAAATATAATATATGCTGCTTACTACTGACTAAATAGCCGTTTAAGCAGTGTAATATAAAATGTAGAATACTTAATAACAGAGATAATAAATGTATACATTTATATATAAAATAAAGAAATATAAGAAAAAGGTAAGGGAAATGATTTTACACATTTTGTTATGCAGAAAATGGCGAAATAGATAAGTGATCATTATTTGAATATGTGTCTATAGTACTATAATGTTAATAAATATCTTCATTTTTATCTATAAATCTCAGTAGTGTAGATAATTTGTACAAAAGCACGGAGCTATACATATATATGTATATATATATATAGAATTATATTAGTTATATATATATATATACATATATATATATATATATATATATATATATATATATATATATAACTAATATAATTCTTTCGGTTCGATATTGACATAGGGGATGTGCATAACGTTATCAATATCGGATCCCATTCAACACTGATACACAGAGATGTTAAGGTTGTCTAATTAAGATAGTAATTATTGAAAAAGAGGTTGAGTCTTTATAAAAATTGTGACAAGTTTTATGTGTATTTTACAAATCGTAACATGTTTAAGACTTCATATGAGTTATTAAATAAAAACAGTGGGAAAATGCATTATATATATACATATATATATATTGTTGCGAATATAGGGTACTTTTGATCTTATGGTTAGATAACTTCAAACACTTGTCTTTTAGAAAAGTAGAGAATAATTTATTTGCAGATCTTCAGAACAACAGAGTCTTCGAAACTCACAAATATTACTAGATATTCAAAAATATTTGTCCAAATCTATCGTACAAATGCAGATATAGGTTCCAGAGACTCTTTATACAATGTCTCAACACTAAATCACATGCAAAACAACGTAAATAAAACTCAAGCAAACTTGCTTAAACAATCACAGCTCACTCAATGACAGACTGATATATAATAATAACGACAGCTCGTATTGCTCTCCTTATATAGGCTCGCAGCATGCACGTGAAATTTCTACAACCTTCTCGAAAAATCCAGAAACCAAGGAAAAAACATTCAATGTATCAGTAGACCTAAGGATGGGGTGTTGCCATTAAGAGGGAAGGGTTACCATCGCCAACAATCGCCAAGTTGGCGACAAACTTGGCGATATATCGCCAAATTTGGCGACCAAAATTAGTTGCTAAAAGTGACGCCAACTTGGCGATATCTCTAATATTTCGCAAAGCTGCCATAGACATTCACTGAAAATAATTGACAAGTTTGCTTGATAACAGAGACAATGTAACAAAAACTAATATTAGTAAAGAAATGGAGCTTAATAAGATTATTTACATTATTTTACAGTACAAACACTAACTATTTACAAAATTCGTAACACTACCCCCTCTTCAAAGACTGCACGTCCCGGGCAGTGCAATCCCTGAGTTAGACGAAAACACTTAAAATAAATAAATAAATAAATAAATAAAAGTTATAATAAGATTTACATAAATAGGAACTAATTACTATTTACATATTTACAAAAAGTAACATTCATGACCATGGTCTGAAATTCCAGTTTTGAATTTCTAATCACTTGTGCGATTTTTGTATACGTACGACGACGTCATTCAGGCTGTTGATTACTGTGTAAGGACCGTCCCAGTTTCTTTGTAATTTTGGCGAAAGTCCCTTACGACGTATGGGATTCCACAACCAAACTTTGTCACCTTCGTTGAACTCAGGTCCAGTTGCCTTTGTGTCGTACCGTGTCTTCATCTTTTCTGATGTCAGTCCGATTCGGTTCCTCGCTAGACAATGAACCTCCTCAATCCGTGCCTTGAGTCCATCCACGTATTCTTCAGGCGACAAAGGAGCATCAGGAGGACGGCCAAAAAAAAGATCCGCAGGTAGACGAAGATCACGACCAAAGAGCATTTGAGAAGGGAAATAACCAGTGGCCTCATGAACAGCACTCCTGTAGGCAAGCAAGAACAGAGGCAATTTCTTGTCCCAGTCCTGTTGATCTTTAGACACCAGGAGGGAGAGACTATTTAGGATGGTACGATTGAACCGCTCCACCATGCCGTCCGATTGAGGATTCAGAGGTGTAGTTCGAGTTTTGTCCATGCCGAGTAGTACACACATCTCCTTAAACACAGCCGAATCAAATTTTCTTCCTTGATCGGAATGGATTTGAAGAGGAACTCCGTATCTGGAAACCCAGTGTTGAACTAGCATCTCTGCTACGGTTACCGCCTCTTGATTAGGTATGGCGTAGGCTTCAGGCCACTTGGTGAAGTAAACCAAGACCACGAGGATATACTTGTTGCCATCAGATGTTCTAGGAAGAGGACCCAGGATAACTAAAGCAATTCGTTCGAATAGAGCTCCTACATTATAACGCTGCAATCGTCCACGGGTGCGCCACTTTGGACCTTTACGTGCTACAGAGGTGTAACAAGCTCGACACCACTTCTCCACATTACTGCGAACATTATTCCAGTAGAAACGCTCTCGAACCTTTTGCAGGGTCTTCATTACACCAGAATGACCTCATGTGGGACTTCCATGCAGTTCTTGAAGGACCATAGAAATTCTCGTCTTAGGGAGTAGTAGTTGCCATCTACATGTCTTTTCATCGTCAGACTCCCATTTTCGGTACGAGATACCGTTCTTCAAATGTAGAGAATCCCAGAGAGACCAATAACGTTTAATCGTAGGATGATAATGGGCCATGTCTTGCCATCTGGACTTCCTGTTGGACTCCTCTTTCAGTTCCAGAATTGGCTTAATTTCAGGATCAGCAAGTTGATCTTTACGCAGGCTCTCGTCAGTCCACGGATCTTGCGATGATGTAGACTCAGTTGTAACTTGTCTTACTATAGGACCTTTGACAGTAAATTTCTTCTCAACCCGGTCGCAGTATCTACAATTCTCTGAGCAGGGTCTTCTTGAGAGAGCATCTGCATTTCCATGTGATGAGTCTTTTCGATGGCGTATCTCCATATCGTACTCTTGAAGCTCTTGCATCCACCTGGCTATCTGGCCTTCGAAGTTCTTAAAATTCAATAGCCAAGTTACAGAAGCATGATCAGTTCGGATCAGGAATTTTCGACCGTAAAGATAATGATGAAAATGGTCTATGGCTTTCACTACAGAAAGAAGCTCTTTTCATGTTACGCAGTAGTTTCGCTCTGCCTTTGATAAGCACTTGCTCAAATAGGCGATAACACGCCCCTGACCGTCGATTTCCTGGGACAGTACGGCGCCAATGCTTTCGTTACTTGCGTCCGTATCAAGTATAAACTGTTTATCGATTTGAGGATATGACAGAATTGGGGTGGATGTTAAAGCCTCCTTAAGCTTTTCGAAAGCAGCGTCACATTCCTGTGTCCACATAAATTTTTGATTGGCTTCTGTTAATTTATGAAGTGGTCTTGCAATCATCGAGAAGCCTTTGACAAATTTTCTGTAATAGGTGCATAATACTAGAAAGCTCCAAAGCTGGTGAACATCTGCTGGACGATTCCAATTTTTCACAGCCGATATCTTCACCGGATCAGTCCTAACCCCTTCCGCCGAAATGATGTGTCCAAGGTAGGCGACTTCATTACGAAACAAACTGCACTTCGAAGGGCTTAACTTCAAATTAGCTTCCTTTAACCTTTGTAGCACCCGCCTGAGGTTGTTAAGATGTTCATCAAAAGATTTTCCTATGATTATGATATCATAAACAAGACATGCCTCATATGACAGGCCCCGGAGAACCGTTTCCATAAGGCGTTCAAAAGTTGCAGGTGCATTACATAGGCCAAAAGGCATTACCTTGAATTGCCATAATCCTTGTCCCGTTGTGAAGGCAGTCTTCTCGCGGTTGTCGGGATGGATCTCTACCTGCCAGTAACCACTCTTCAGATCCAGAGTCGAGAATCAAGTGTTGCCCGCAAGTGTGTCGAGAGTGTCGTCCATCCTTGGTAGAGGGTAACTATCCTTTTTGGTGACGTCATTCAGTCGGCGGTAGTCTACACAAAATCTTGTAAAACTATCCTTCTTTCTTACTAACACAATGGGGGATGCCCATGGACTTGTCGATGGTTCGATGACAACATTTTCTTCCATATCCCTAATTAAATTTTGCACCTCTTCTTGCTTGGCAAAAGGTAATCGTCTAGGGTGTTGTTTAATAGGTGAGTGATCTCCAGTATCAATTCGGTGTTGCGCCATTTTGGTTCGTCCAAAGTCTTCAGATGTTTGGGAAAATAAACTTTGGAATTCCCTAATTAAACTTTCCGCAGCATCCCTTTGATTTGGATCTAAGTCTCTATTTTGTAACAAATCCTTGACTAAATTATCTGAAGATTTCTGAGAGTGATTGGAATTTTGACTTATGCACGTCACAGGAGCACATGATGCTATCACCTCTCCTTTCTTGATAGTCCTCGTCTTATCACTGATACTCTTGCTTGTTTACTATTGTCTTCGGGATAATCTATATGGCCAAATCGATTATTAGTTTCATTGTTAATTACAGCTGGAACTAAAAATTTTGTTCTTGGACCTAGATTGATGTCTTCTTCGGCTATTACTGTTTGTTTATATTCAATTTCGTTACTAAATTCAAAAAGGCTTATTTCTTCAAATTTAAATTGCATTTCATTATTTTTAAAATCAAGTTTGAAACCAAACTTCTTCTGAAAATCTAGCCCGATTATGCAAGGATCTGCTATGTCAGCCACATATGCCGTATGATAATATTTGCTTCCTCCAAAGTTGATGGTTAAATTGGCCTTTCCATTTATGACTATCTTGTCGCCCGTCACAGTTTGCAGGGTAACGCATGGTGGAGTCCAGATGAGTTTAGATTTAAATTTCCGAGCCAAATCTTCTCTTATTCTTGTTACATTGGCTCCTGTATCAACAATCATACGGCACTGAATTCCGTTAATATCATAAAGCCTATCACATATAATTCATTATTGCCGCCACTTATTTTCGATATTTGAAAGATCTTCTATTGGGGCTTTTTATTCTCTGGTCTTGAATTTACCTCACGTTCGTGAACTTTGTGGCACTTTCTTCGGAGATTTCTTGTATCAGCGCTCCCCAGCAAGTGAGATTCTGTCTCCTTGAGCTTGTTCTTCCATATTTTAAGCCTTCAAGCTCTTGATTTATTTTTCTAATTTCTTTCAAGAAGTCTATCTCAGTGTCTGAGCTTTTGTTCACCGTTGCCCCTCGGACTGAATGATGATCTCTTCGGTTGGCTTGTGTAGCTGCTTCCCACTTTAAGGCATATAGTAATGCAGCCTTTAAATCCTGAACATCTGCCATTCGTACCGCTCTCTGCAATGCGGGATCTTTTATTCCGTCTACAAAGTACTGCAGTGAGAGCATTTCCCGTACATTTGTTGGGCAGTCCATGAATGCTAAATTTGCCAGCCGTTTTATTTCTGAGGCAAACTCTTGAAGGGTTTCACTCGATTTTTGATGGCGGCTCTTCATTTGTATTCTCGTTGATCTTTCAAAAATTTTTCTCCGAATCTTGTACTTTTTTATTTAGCTTTTTATCTGCTTCACCTATTTTCTCTTCAACGTTACTTATTTTCTCTTCAACGTAACAAACTTCATTCTGAATTTTCTCTTCTACTTCCTCTATTTTTCTTTCCATTTTCTCTTCAACATTACTAACTTCATTCAGAATTTTCTCTTCTACCGAATCTATGCTTCTCTCTACCGACGAGAACTTTTCTTCCAGAGTTTTCTTCATTTCTTCTTGGCTTGTATTAACTTCCTCCTTTAATTCTTCCTTTCTCTCTTGGCTTCTTCTCATTTCTTCAGTCACCTCTTCTTGGCCTTTATCAATTTTATTTGTCAACTGTTCCATTCTTTCTTCGTTTTTATTGATTTTGTCCGCCAACTCTTCTTGGCCTTTATCCATTTTATTTGATAATCCATTAATAGCTTTCAACAACTCACTCAGTTGCTCTTCCGTTGCTCTCGTTTTCGCCATAAGATTCCAAATTCTGACACCAAAAATTGTTGCTTATATAGGGTTATTTTGATCTTATGGTTAGACAACTTAAACTCTTGTCTTTTAGAAAAGTAGAAAATAATTTATTTGCAGATCTTCAGAACAACAGAGTCTTCGAAACTCATAAATATTACTAGATATTTAAAAATAATTGTCCATATCTATCGTGCAAGTGCAGGTATAGGTTCCAGAGACTCTTTATACAATGTCTCAACTCCAAATCACATGCAGAACAACGTAAATAAAACTCAAGCAAACTTGCTTAAACAATCACAGCTCACTCAATGACTGGCTGATAAATAATAATAACGACAGCTCGTATTGCTCTCCTTATATAGGCTCGCAGCATGCACGGGAAATTTCTACAACCTTCTCGAAAAATCCAGAAACCAAGGAAAAAACATTCAATGTATCAGTAGACCTAAGGGGGGGTTACCATAGAGAGGGAAGGGTTACCATCGCCAACAATCACCACGTTTGTTGCCACCTTGGTGATATATCGCCAAATTTGGCGACCAAAATTAGTCGCCAAATGTGACGCCAACTCTGCGATATCTCTAATATTTCGCAAAGCTGCCATAGACATTCACTGAAAATAATAGACAAATTTGCTTGATAACAGAGACAATGTAACAAAAAACTAATATTAGTAAAGAAATTGAGCTTAATAAGATTATTTACATTATTTTACAGTACAAACACTAACTATTTACAAAATTCGTAACAATATTTATATACGTATATATATATATATATATATATATATATATATATATTAATATTTCCAAAAAATTGCAGAAGTAAACACTCAAAAGTTAAGGTTACATGACAAATCTTCACTTAAATTTTCTATAAAAAACCCTTCCATTTTCAATTCGTTGCAACAAATAAACATAAACGCATTGCAAGCAATATATTCTAAGAATCAGGAGGAAAAATATATTTATTTTTTCCTATTAATACCGTTAATTATAATGTGTATTTTCTTATGAAAAATTCAGTGCTTCATAGCTCTTATTTAAGAAAAATAAAATAATTAAAAATGTATACTACTATTTCGGAACAGATGCATTTGACTTATTTTTTGAAAGACATTATAAGAATTATAAAGTGACGAACATTATTTGGAGGAAGTGGTTGATATTTCCAATAAAGAACTTCCATAAATGGTACCATTACTATTCCAATACATTTTAATTATGCTGTTAAATTTATTTTTGAAAGTTTCATGAACTTTATGAATATCTAGGAAACTTTAAAATTTCCGTTGCTTTCCGTTGCTTTATTAATCTTAGGTAATCAAATAAAATATCAAAAGTAGAGGTTGTTTGTATAATGAAATTTGCTGCAATTTTTTAAATGAGGTGCATTCTATAACTAAGTTGCATTCATATTTTCACATTACTATCTTTAACCATTTGAACGGTATCCCTTGTAATTATTCGCCATAATTGAGGTAAAATGCACCGTGATAGCGTATTTTCTAAGTTGCTTATTTTCTTTTGACGGCACATATTGCTACAACAGCTTCCTTTTTTTCGATTACTTTCACAAACAACGAAAATTGTATTTAAAGGATCGATTATTAATTCTAAAATTTCAAAATATATTCGTGAATCAAGTAATAACAAATCAAGAATGATATTAAAACCTTTTTTAAAGGTTATCTCATCGTGTGAAGATGCCCATTTATTACGCGATTTCGAAAAATTTGGACTATTTGTTTTTATCTTCATGATGAGAGCCGGTGATGTAAATATTATCTAATTATTACTAGGCCATTTCAATGTTACAATAACTCAATTCACATAATAAACAATGACATAAGTGTGTACCGTAAGAAAATTGTATTAATAAAATCAATAATACAATTAAAAAGGCCAAAAATATAACTTATAACAACACAATCTACTTGTTTTAAACTAAATATTATTGTTTACTTCAATTAAATGCAAACACCATACATAAAATATCATTTATATTTTTATACTACATAATTAAATAAAGAATGTGGAACAAATAAAGAAATAATATTTAAAAACTTTTAATTTTTGCATTTTTTATCTTTATCTTCTAAACAAACCAGAAATACCTCTTTCAAAATAACAAAGTGGAAAAAAAATTCTTAGTATAATATTTCCAATATTTTTTTCCCAATAATATTATACATTTTTAAACTAAACAAAATTTTATGTATGTCATAAAATTTCTAAATAACATACTGGAAAAATTTCTAATTTGATTCATGGATATAAGCTATAAAAATTTCTTTTAATCATGGTGCTCATTTAAATAATTATACTTGATTTATGGGAAGTAACTTGCATTTTTTAAACAAAACATGTTTAATATTGACGAAAAAAGAAAAGTTTTAACTTTAGAACGATAACATTCTCCTTTATGATTTAAAGAGAAATGAACAAAAAAATTTAGATAACAGAGTAAAATTTATGTTTATTTCCTTCTCAAATATTTCACATTCAACAGTTCTTTCGCTGAAAAGTAAACTACAGCAATAAATTTTATTTATGAAGAAGCATTCCAAAATCATGACTTCGAATTACTTACAAAAATAAAAAGGCTTTTATGTAAAAAGAAAAAAAATGTCATTGTATTATTTGTAAATACATATTTAAAATATCACTTTTATAATTGACAAAGTATATATTAAGGTATCTTGATTAGCACTATAATATTGTGTTTTTTTAATGCAGACGTAGCAACCATTAAATAGTAAGCTCAAAGCTGTCATTTATAGCATATACACTGCAAATTCCAATAAAAACATTTTAGAAATATTTGTCTCAAAATTTACAACTCATTAATGTGTTCTGAATTAGAATACTTCAAATACAAATTGTTTTTTATGCTGTGATTGTGTTCTTAATATGTTGCAAAAGTGTTTCTATCAAGAAATGCGTAATAGATGTGTTGTAAATAATGTATATAGGAATATTTTCTTACAATAGTGTTGTGCTGAACATCACTTTGTATCTAAATGACAACATGTACAATGAGTACATAGTAAACACCACATAATTAAGAAAATAACACATGTAAAACACATTCTACATGATACGTTTAAAACTACACAGTTTTAGTAGCGCAAAAAATGCAGGAGATTACTGAGTAAGTTGAATTTTTTTTGGCACTGCTTTTTATGTAATTTTCAACAACATATTTTGCACAATCTTGTTCTTGTTAAAACCCATTCGCAACATATTCACAAGACAATCAAAAATGATTTTAGTTGGAAGTGTTAATTTCTATATTCGTTTAGTGTTGTCAATGAGTTTTACGAATTTGCAGAGTAATATTATTTCTAAAATTAAAATTACTCATAACTTTCAATTTCTTTTTTTTTTTTTTTTACATTCTATCCAATACATCAAATTTCCATTAAAGGAAGGCTTTTATGTTTTTCGCTATTTTGAAAAAAAGAAAAAGAAAAAAAGTATTTCTTGCTGCCACCTGCTGACCACAGCAATAAGAGATTTATTATTTTTGTTTATTGAATCCATAATACAAAATATTATTGCATATAAAAACTTGGAAATTTAAACTTTACAATGAACAATGTGGTAGATATGTGGAACATATTAAATAATATATATTTTAACTTGTGATATAATTTCAAATGACGTTTATTATAGAACTACTTACTGAAACTCAGTAATTACACCTTTAGCGACTACATCAATGTTCATTCATAGTTGCTTTTTATGGTTATAATTTTAAGGAAATAGAAAATACATTAGGTTTGAGTTAGCAGATTGCGGTTTCAAATTTAAATATATTCAGTTTATAAAATAAAATTCAAACTAGCTTCTTTCAGGCATTCTATTTATTACTATTATTATTATTATTTTTACTTTATCTCTCATTTTAAATACCAGGTTATTATAGTGTTGGATAACATCTAAATCGTAATCTGTTTACCTAATAGGTATGTTTCTAAATCTTAAAATATTGAATGTTGACATTCAATATATAAAAGTATCAAGACAGATATTTAACTAAATGTCGAAAATTTGAATTTATAATGTATTGACGGATACCGTAATTAATAAAGGTTTTTTTCATAAAATAAATAAAATAATAATATGAATAATACGCACATAAAATAATGTTTTTATGCACAGGAAACATTAAAACTTTTTTAATTTCCAAAATTGTTAGGTTAGTAACATAATAGTTTATTAAATCCATTAGATTTTTAAATATGCAGATTTTAAGAATTCCCCTTTTTATCAATTTTAAATTATTTGAAAGAGGAGTTACAAAAGTTTAAAACAAAAAAATATTCACTTCTTTCGTTCCTTATCTAATAAGAACAATAATCATAATTAAAATAAAAATGCAAATCGTTTCATGGTCGTTACAAACGGCACGCGACAATGAAATGTAAACAAAAAAGCACGCGCTCTATTGTAAAATAAATATATAAATAGGTAAATAAAATAAAAATAGAACATGATCTAAAATTAATTTCCAACTTGGTTCATCCAAGTCAAACTTTCACGAGGATTTTATTATAAATTCAAACAATAACTTAATAAAAGAAATGTTATCAATGCAAAGAAAACTTTTACGCGCATAAATTTCAATGTTCTCTTTTTAATGGACTTACGACAACAATTTGATGCGAAACATAATTTTCTTTCATTAAACATAATTTTTATCCCACCATTTAAATATAATCTAGATGAAGCTGCATTAGTGCGACCAATATTAATATCAAATTCACGTTCACCTTTTCTAATTCCCCATTTTCTCTTAGTTATGTCTATGTAATCATTTAAGTTGTTGTGACTTGTAGGTGAGCTGTGATTACTCATTTCCTTTTTAACAAAATAAATCTTTATTAAACATATAATAAATTCAACTGTATAAATGACATAACATATTGTAAATAAAACATTAAATATTATATTAGATGGCCGATCCACGGCTTTTAAATACACGACGCTTCACCAATGAAGTAATACAGCAAGTGGTTGAAAAGCTCCACAAAGTTCTCCAGTCAATCTGAATTCTTGCCAAAAGCATGCCACACTGGACCGGAGGACACCAAACCGGAGGATGCCAATGTCCCATTCCATTCGCTATCCGCCAAAACTTTGAAATGTTCTTGTCCCGTTCCATTCACTGACCGCTACAAAGTCATCATTTTCTACAATATAGTTATTTCAGAAACCCATATGGGATTATCATGTCCTCTAGGGTTAAATTGTTTATTAGGTAAACTCTATAATATTCTTAGTGGCATAACAATCAAGTCAATTTTAAACTTTTTAAATTTAAATTTTAACTTCTCAAAACTGTCTTTCAAATATGGAAATGAAGCTCTTTTAAATTTTGTAGGATCTTCCCCTTTATTGAAACTTTCAATTAATTCAGTAATTTGTGGCTTAAGTTTCTCTTTTCTTTAAAAATTTATTAATTTATTTATGCTACCAACAATTTCATGGATATTATCCGACTCCTTACTTAAAAATTCTTCAGAACAAACCTTAAATTCTCTGTCAACCATGAATAGAAACATGAACAATTTATAACAAAAAGGTGAGCATGCAGAAATCGGAGTAATATGTTGACTATAATTTTTCTTTTTACAAAATGTTCTTTTTAATGATTTCTCCCTCCCTCTAATTAAAAATACTTGGTGTTGTTTTTGTTTACATCTCATTGTCGAGTGTCGTTTGTATTGACCGTAAAATGATTTATATTTTTATTTTTATTTTGATAATGGTTCTTATCAGGTAAAAACTGAAACATGCCAATATTATTTGTTTTTCATTTTTTGTAACACCTCTCTCAAATAATAAAACAATTTTAATTCAATTTGTTCGCTTAGTATATTTTGGTGGAGAAACATTTAAATATTTACTATACCGTTTTATTCTTAGTGCGTGTAGAAATATTTTTTTAAATAATATCTGACACTCATATAAATATCCATGTCTTTCTTATAAAAAGAAAATAATACATATCTGCAGTGTCAGGAAAAAAAAAATGGACACTTGCGATTTTAGACGTTTTGTTAAATATCAAGAAATATACATAAGGATTAATTCTGAAACTGCAGATGTGTAAACAAAATAGTACAGGTAATATATTTTCGCGAAGATTTTATTCCGAAATCCCATAGGGGACCGTCAACAAATTGAAAAAGAACGAAGATCTTTTGAATAACCCTGTCAAAACTAATGTAGCAAAAGCAGTGAAACTGCAGATTAACATTAAGTGCCTTATTATAGTGAACTGTGTTCATTTTTACGAATATATCATGCATACTCTAAGAAAAATTAAGGTTTTTATAAAAAAAACTCTAAAGTTTTTTTTTTTGCTTATAATTTGCGGAGTTCTTAATAAAAACAATCTTCTTTTCAGAAAATATGTCAAACACCATTGTACATCAGGCCCTGTAAACAAAATTAAAAAATATTAATAGTTTTATGAAAAATAAACAGATTTAATAAATAAAGTTTCAGTGCGCATGCGTGAACTCATTCAAAATATAATTTGCATAATCTCAAAAACATAGCTTAAAAATTCTGAAAAAATCTCGTCGCTAGAATAAGAACAAAAATCGTTATTCCCAAAATGAAGCAAACAAAAATGGGGTGCTCTATACATATTCCATTGATTAGTGTCAGCACAGTATTACAAGTAATACTGTATTTCGATACAGCTCCTCATTTTTTGCTTCTTTTTCTATAAAAACGGTCTTTGATGTTATTTATTGACGATAATTTTCAGAATTTTCAAGCTATGTTTTTGACACTTTCACAAAAATTGCTGTATACATTTAGCTAACACATTATGCAAATTATTTTTTAATTAATTTCACGCATGCATACTGAAACCTTATATTCATGAAAATGAACACACTTTACTAGAATAAGCCACTTAATCATAATTTGCAGTTTGAACGCTTTTGCTACATTAGTTTTGACAGGGTTATTCAAAAGATCTTCGTTCGTTTTAAATTTGTTGACGGTCCCCTGTTCGATTTCGGGGAAAAATCTCTATGAAAAATATATGACTGGTGTTATTTTGTTTATGCATGTTGAATTTAGAGTTTTCCCGCATATATTATTTACGCGCATATTTTTCAATAATTAACAAAACGTTTAAAAGCGCAAGTGCCATTTTTTTGCTGACACTGTATACGATGATGAAGAATATTTGAACCCTTCTGAAAAATTAACTATACATTTAATACTAATAGTTTATGATTTGCCACCTGTCAAGGTAAGACAGGCCAGCTTCTATATATTGTTTTATTTAATTCACATGCTTTATTAAAAATTCTATGTTATGCTCCAAATTGAAAAATATTTTAAACAAAATATTTTAAAAGAAAAGCTATTAAAATAGAGCTTTAAAAATATATTTTTCTTTCAGAAGACTGTATGTGTATATGATGAAAAATGGGGAGAATGGAAAAATATAATGATATGCGAACTAGAAGAATACTAAAATTATACGATGGATATTATTTTTTTCTTGTAAAATGAATCGTGTTGCAGTAACACGTAAAAAAATTAATTATTTAAAGTATAATACAAAAGTTAAATAGGGAAATGCAAAATTAAACTTTTTTATCACTCTGACAATCCTGCATCATACTGATCAGTTAACGTCCTAAATAATCAAGTAAGTAAATATTCTCTTACAATATTTAAAGTATTTACTTGCTCGAATATTATGGCCTTTTGTCTTGTGTCTGCGGTAGTAAACAGAGCAATATTAAAAGCCATATGTTGCAAATTCCTTTTATGTGAATACTTTACAGATCGTAAACTAAGAATGTATAATCGATACTTTTATTGTTATATTTAGAAAAGGGAACTTACATTTCTGCCGTAAAAATATTTTTATTATTATTATTTGTCGCTACTACATATTAGTCTATCTCTAATAGGGACATATATGCACATTAACACATTTAGACATTTTTTAGCAATAAACAATAAGTTTATGAAACATAAAATTGGGCTCGTTGAAACGCATGCAATTTTAAAGAAATTTTCAGGTTAACGAGTATCATTTAAATTATTTAAAAAAATCCCGTTATCCTATTTCATTAATAGAATTTCATTATAAGAATTATAATTATTATACATCCGGCAATTTTTTACACACGAAATATACAAAATAACACGATAATATTAAAGAGTGTTCCCCAGATATTCTTTGAAAATATATTTTATTGTATATTCAAATTATATCCAAGTAATTCAGAAATCATTTTTACAAATATTTTTAGAACTAGAATATCGTATTGCTCATGTTTAAGGGGCACAGTGTATTTAAAACAGTCTGTACTGTTTAGAACTAGTCTGATGTGGCCGGATGTGTGTCGGATTTGGATGATCCCGCCCATGTTAATGTAATAAAATTACTTATCATAGTGCCTTAATTAAATGCCAGTGCATGACCATCGTGATAAATCTAATTATGTAAAACTCCGTGCATTAATACTCGAGACATGATTTTCATTAAAATAAAGTAAATCATTCAAAATGCAACATAGCAGTGCCATTTTTGGGTGATTTACATCGAAACGTAAGTTGCAACAATTTATGTCAACATCTAACTGAATCTGAAATTTGATGAAACTTGGTACATTAGTTCTTGTGATAGGGCTATGGCGAAAATTGCGAAAAATAGAGTCCATCAGTGCAAACAATTGGGAGATTTACAACAAAATGTAAACAAAAAAGTCATATTGAAGAATGGCTGAATTTTAAGTTTTATGAAAATTCATGCACTATTTCTAGAGATAGCGTTATTGCAGAAATCGCAAAAATGTAGCATAGCAGCTCAATCTGTTGAATTATTTACACCAAAAGGTAGAAAACACGTCATATCACGCCAAGGACTAAGTTAATCTGAAGTTTGGTGAAAATCCGTGCATCAGATCTCGAGACTGAGCTATTGCGGAAACCTTAACGATGCTGCATGGCAGCTTTACCTGTCAAGCAATTTACACCGAAATGTAGAAAATGGTAGTTCATGTCGTGGACTAACAGAATCTCAAGTTTTATGAAAATCCGAGTATCCGAAAAAGAGAGCCATTGCGAAAATCGTGATCAATAATGCGTACCAAACCATCTGTTGCGATATTTACACCAGAATACAGAGAAATGTCGATTCCTGTCATAGACTAACTGAATCTGAAGTTTGATCAAAATCCGTGCATTACTTCTGAAATAGAACTATTGCGGAAAACTTGAAAATGCTACTTAGCAGCACCACCTTTTGAGCTATTTTCATCTAAAACTAATCAGCATCAATTTATATCAGTAGCTATATAAATATAAATTTTCAGATTTTTATTCATGTGAAACTATTGAACATGCTAAAACTGTTTGAAAAGTTGCGATTCTTAATTAGTTTCTGTTAACATTAAGTACGTTATCGATAGAATGAATGAGCTTTTAGTTTCAAATTTAAATTTATGTGTTAGATATAATCTTGGGTTGATTTTTTCTTTTTTAAGTTTAGCTTTTAAGTTGAAAAGTTTTAAGTGAAATTACGAAAACTTTCAGGACGATGCGTGTATGTAATTTTTAATAAGTACTTTCTTCCTGCTGCTGATTTTAGACTGTTAAACGTTTCATGCGTTTTTTTTTCGTTTTTTTTGTAAAAATTGTCTCAATACTTTAAATTTTTTCACACATTACAGCTATTTTATTTGCCGTTGTTAATTTTCAAAATTATATTAATTCTTAAAATGTGGTTATATCATCTGCCATAAAACTTAAATTCTGAAAAACAATTGTTGCAACTTTATATTTTCCCTATTTACATTCATTAATATTTATAAGAATCTTCCATGTTTAAACATTTGGTGTTCAATATAATCCGTTCTAACTAACCATTTCTGCAGACAACATGCATTTATTAAACAAGAATTTTTGAGGATAAACAGGTGTAATGAGATATAGTCTGAAAAATCAAAGTTCAGGAACATAGTTACTGCTGAAATATTAATTGGCAAAATTTCAAAATCTAGCAGTATGCTTTTGAAATGTTTTCTATAATCCTGTTTTATCATAACTAAAGTTCATTATTTTGTTTCATATGCACTGCGAAATAACTTACAAATCTGATTTATTATTTAGTTTTATACATATCTACTGCATCTAATTTAATTAAATATAGTCGATATTTTAAATTCCATTTGGGGTTTTACTTGCATTAAAAAATACAAACAGTGAACTTGTATTAAATATTTATTTAATAATAAACCTCATTTATATCTTTAGTATAGCTTATAAGTAATTTTATTATATAATTGTACAACATGTATCTTACTTACATTACGTGAATGACCTTTAAAATATAAATTTCCGCTATTATTTCCATTACGAAAATTTTAAAATACAAATGCATTATGTATAGTATTTATAAAACTTAAGGAATTATTCTTATTAAAAAGATAAATGTAAATTAATACGTGAGCGTGTTTAAGGATTAAATGAAAATTGTATAAGAAATGTTGTTAAAACAAAATAACATAAAAAAGTGAATATCTTCAAATAAAACAACAAAGGTACGTATATCACAAAAGAATCTTATATATTAAAACGATAGCGACCTCTTTTCAGCACACTAAAACTGGTCTCTACGCACCCGCGATTGCACAGATATCTGAGAACCAATCGGAGAATACTGTACTTTACTCTCTCTAAACTCATATTTCCAGCCAGCGGTAAATAAATATGAGAATGTATTATCACTGTTGAATGAATGCTAAAAGAAGGATTTCTTTTTCTTTTGATAATTTTACTTATTTTTTTGGTTAATATAATGATCTTCATTTTTTGAAAAAACATTGTGTATTTCGTTGCTCATTTTACGTATATATTTTATTTTCATTTGTATTCTTTTTTTAGCCAGCAAGAAATACTTAGGCTGAATGTTGAGAAGCAAATTGTTTTTCGACATTTCCCTATGAAACTGAAACATTCAATAGTTAATGATTAAATTTATTATTTATTTTCTTGGCCGACTAAGCATTTTCCGAATTGTAATTTTCAAAATTTATATTAAGTATGTGTAAAAAACCTGGCTAGATATCACATTGTTTTTTTTTTGTTTTGTTTTTTGGAAGGAGAAAAAAGCAGGGATTTCTGATCGATGTTATTAACTTTATGCATATAAACAGATTCGCAAATCACTATTTATTTTTTGCAGTTGCATATGAAATGAAAATATGCCCAGTTATAAACAGCTTTGTAAATCAATAATATTTATTTAATGTTTCACTTTCTTTGTGTTCAGTTGACTCGAAGTTCCCTTTTCAAAAAAAGTACCATTTTTTTAAAAGTGTTCCCGTAACGAGATTTCCTAACGGGGTTTTTTTGGGGGGGGGCTGGGGGGCGGAGGGGAGAATTTTTGATGAGATTTGCTATTTTTTTATTCAATCTCTTGATCTCTCAACAATGTTTTTCCAAAAATATGAAGATCATTATAATCAACGAAGAAAAATAAAATTATCACAAGAGAACCCTCTTTTTGCATAGCATTCAATCGTGATAATGCAAACCTTATATACCATATTTACCGCTAGTTTTTTTTTTATAATTATTTGGCAAAATTTGCGTTTTTTGTAGTACCTAGACAAATTTTGTGTGTTTTCAGGATCTTTTTACGAAGATTATGTTTTTTTATGATACCTGGACAAAATCAGTCTTCTTCTCCAGGTCCTTTGATGAAATTTGTCTTTTATTCTCACGATTTTTCGATTTAATTTGCCGTTTTACCGAATTTATCATTTTTTGTGAAATTTGTCGTTTTTTCGTTATCTTTTTGAAAAATTTGTTGCTTCTTTTGTTATTTTTTGCGATCTTTTGATGAAATGTGCCTTTTTTTTCATCTTTTGACAAAATTTGTTGCTTTCTCACAATTGAGAAAACACCTGCAAATATTTACTAATATTTGCGTTTTTTGAAGTACCTAGACAAATTTATGTATTTTCGCGATCTTTTGACAAAATTCACGTCTTTTATGATACCAGGACATTTTTTTTTCTCAGGAATTTTGGGTGAAAATTGTCGTTGGATATCGAATTTATCCCTTTTTCGTGATTATTTTTTTGGGGGGGTGAAATTTGGTTTTTTCGTTATCTTCAGAAATTTGTCATATTTTCACTTGTTTTTTTTTTTTTTTTTTTTTTTTTTTTTTTTTTTTTTTGCAAAAATTACGTTTTTTGCGATCTTTTGATGAAATGTGCCTCTTTTTTCATCTTTTGACAAAATGTGTTGTTTTCTGACAATCTGTTTACCAATATTTGTATTTTTTGAAGTACCTAGACAAATTTTATGTATTTTCGCAATCTTTTGACGAAATTCACGTCTTTTATGATACCAGGACAAAATTATTCATTTTCTCGAGGATTTTCGGTGAAATTTGTCGTTTTTCTCGCGATCTTTTGATGAAATTGTCGTTTTGTCAGGATCTTTCGATCTAATTTGCCGTTTTATTGCACTGTTAAAAATAAATCAGTGAATTCCAGGTGAAACTACCGGCAGCAATGTAGCCGAACTTTTACCGTTCCGTTGGTAGATTTTCCGTTGTGAGAAATACAAGAAGGGAAAACTCCGGTGTAAGAATCAGTAACTTTCCGTTACAAAGTTCGATTTATAATAGTAATAATTTAATATAATTTTTAAAAATGATTTACCGATTAATCTTCAAAGAATTCGAAATCACCGAGGGATCCTAATTTGCAAGGTTATTTTACTTAATTGTTATTTTGGATAATTTAGTTCACGCCGTCCTCAGGATCGAACTCGGGACCTTCATGTTGCGGAACCAATTCTTACGAACCGAGCCAAAGCTGCTGATGCTAAACGGTACAAAGTATGTCTTTTATGAGTTAGTGGGAAAATCTGTTGTGCTTTTTAAAGATTTCCTTTCAAATATATTCCTTAGAATATTTGTAAACGGATTATTTTAGACTGATGCATAATACTTATTATTTTTTTAAATTATTTTTAATTTTTTAAATAGTTTAAATAAAAAAAATCACTTTTTAAAACCACTGTTTTTTTTTCTTTTTTTTAATAAAAATTTTTTATTAAAATTTTTTTTAAAAATGTATATATATATCTATAGAATTTTTTTTTACATTGTCGTACACTATTTATTCTTTATTTCTTTATTTTTCGGCTAATAAATTAAAAGATTTTTAATAAGAAAAAAAGATAAAAATAAACAGAAAAAATGTAATTTAAAAGGAATTTTTTTATGTTTCATTATTCCATGGCGCCAATGGGACTCGAACCCACAATCTGCGCTCGCAGGCGATTAGCGGTGTGGTGCCTTGACCACTCGGCCATGGAGCTAACCACACAACGGAGTGTCTCCGTTTTTTGTTTTTATTTCCATCCGTTTCGTTATTTTCAGGAAATATGATGCAATTTTGTGATTTGTAACGGAAAATACCCTTTTGTTTTTAAAAGTGAGTTTTTCTGTGAAATTCAGGAAAAAATGTTCGTGAATTTCAGAATTTTTTTAACAGTGTGCAGATCTTTTTGCAAAATTTGTTATTTTTTGCGAAATTTACCTTTTTTGTGATTATTTGATGAAATTTGCTTTTTCCCATCCTTTAACGACCCCCCCCCCCTGACTGCCCGGCAAAAGGGTAAAATTGTAATATTGTTTTCTCTGTAATATATTAAAAATATTAAAAAGAAATGTTTTTTTTTAACCTGATACAAAATATGTTATTATGTAGAGGTGTATTATCTTTGAGAGTATCAATCCTAACTTAATTTTTCAAAATTGAGTTTTATTTGTAGAATTATATTAATTTAAATATTGCTTATGCTGCAGTGAAACCTGCAGGTTAGTGTGCGAAAAAATCAGCCAGCGGCAGTCAGGAGGTTAACGAAATTCGTTGTTTACTCACAATCATTTGGCAAAATTTGTTGTTCTCTCACAATATTTTGATTTTTTTTCACAATATGTTTACAAATTTGCCATTTTTTAGGGATTTTTTTGTCAAAATTCCCCGTAACCTTTTATCAAAATAAGTTTCTGCTAAACTTTTACTGAAATTCATTGTTGTTTTTTTTTGCGATCCTTTGACAAAATTTAAGTGTTTTTCACTACCCTTTGATATAACCCGCAAGATATATTGCGAAATTTGTGATTTTTTTTCGCACAATTGACAAAATTGATTTTTTTAGATCATGTCAAAGTTTACGATATCAATTTATAGTTTACATCATGTTTTTCCCAAGATATTTGGGGGAATTGGTGATTTTTCTTCGTACAATTGACAAAATGGATTTTTTTTTAATTTAGACCATTTGTCATAATTTATGATTACTTTAGTTAGATTACTTAGTTTGGAAATGATTGCGTAAATTTATCGGAAAATTCAAACCAGAATCTCCTTGATTTATAGTTTTTATCATGATCATGTTTATGTCAATTTATAGTTTATATCATGTTTTTCCCGAGTTATATAGCAAAATCGGTGATTTTTCTTCATACAATTGACAAAATTAATTAATTTTTCTTTTTCCAGGACCATTTGTCAAATTTTACGAATTTTCAGGTTATTCTCTTTATGATTCTTTTTATGTTTAAAAATGATTGATTGAATTTTTCGGAAATTTCTAATGAGAATCGTCCTTGATTTATAGTTTTTACCATGTTTATATCATATTTCATGATTATGATCATATTATCGTGTTTATATCAATTTATAGCTTCCCCAGTAGCCAAACAATATTGGACCAATATTGGCTACATCTTGGAGCAATATTGGCACATTGGCGCATTGTTGGCATGAAATATTGCTCCAATATTTTGCCCTTATTTAGCCGATATTTGCAGCCAGTATTATGTCAATATTGGGTTTTCATTGGAAATATTGCCAATAAAACGCCAATATTGGTTAAATATTGGAATTTCATTGGAAATATTTTCACTGTAACGCCAACATTTGTACAATATTGACGTTTTATTAGCAATATTTCCAATGAAACCAAAATATTGGCACAATATTGGCAGCAAATATTGGTTAAATGAGGACAAAATATAAACCCAAGATTGGAACAATATTGACGTTTTATTGGTAATATTTCCAATTAATGAAATATTGGCACCACGTTGGACCAATATTGGTTTGCTAATAGGGATTATATCATGTTTTTCCAAAGTTATATGTCGAAATTGATGATTTTTCTTCGTATAATTGACAAAATTGATTTTTTTTCTTTTTTTACAGACCATTTGTCAAATTTTACGATTATTTTCGTTAGAAATGATTGCCTAATTTTTTTGGAAAATTCAAAACAGAATCGTTCTTGATTTATAGTTTTTATCATGTTTATATCATGTTTTTCCAGAGATATATAGCGAAATTGGTGATTTTTCGTCGCACAATTAACTAAATTGATTTTTTTCTTTTTTGAGACCATTAGTCAAAATTTATAAATTTTCAAATCTATCACGATTTTTTTTTTTTTTTTTTTTTTTTTTTTAAGTTTAGAAATGCTTGCCTGAATTTTTCAAAACAGAATCGTCCTTGATTTATAGTTTTTGTCATGTTTATATCATATTTAATGATCATGATCATATTATCATGTTTATATCAATTAACAGTTTATATCATGTTTTCTGAGATATATGGCGAAACTGGTGGTTTTTCTTCGCACAATTAACAAATGTTTTTTTTTTTTTTTTTTTTTTTTTTTTTTTTTTTTTTTGAGACTATTTGTCAAAATTTACGATTACTTTAGTTAGATTACTTAGTTTAGAAATATTTGCCTAAATTTTTCGGAAAATTCAAAACAGAATTTTCCTTGATTTATAGTTTTTATCATGTTTATATCATGATCATGTTCATATCAATTTATATATCATGTTTTTCCCGAGATATATGTGCGAAATTGGTGCTTTTTCTTCGCACAATTGTTTTTTTTTTTTCCTTTTATATATTTGTTAAAATTTACTCTTAGTTAGGAATTTTCACATTTGTGACGGTTTTTTCTAAGTTTAGAAATGATTGCCTAAAATTTTCGGAAAATTCAAAACAGAATCGTCCTTGATTTATAATTTAACGTGAATCGGAGCTTCGTCAATCGTATGTTATCCGGATAATATTACAGTGGAACATGGTAAATGATTTCTAGCATTTTTTAAAATTTTTAATGAGTGAAAAATAGTTTGCAGACGTTCTCAAATGTCTGTAACGAGCGTCGCACCAGTGCGCCTATTCTGCGCCCGGTATCATGTGATATTGGTGTTTTGACGGTAAATGGAAAAGCGTGAGATGAGAGAAATTTTATGAGTGCATTTGTGAATGTAATTTACCTGGATATAAAATACAGGGTTTTTTCATTTATTGAAATTTATAATAAAAATAAATCTGAAAAAAATTGTTTTAATACAGAAAAAAATATTTTTTTCTCTTCGTTGCTTTTATATTGTTGCCGTCAAGATTTGACGGGCTCCATCTAGTATTTATATAATTTTAAAACTTACGGTACATTTTATTTATTAGCAATATTCTTAATGGTTACTCGGCTTCACATTATTGTGTACAATTCAAAATATTTAATTTTAATGTGAATAATTTATGTTTTATTTTATTTTACTGTTTTGAATCTATAGGATTAAAAACAGTACATGTAGTAACAAACCGAAAAAATAATTTCGTAAGAAATTAAATAAAATGTAAGAAAGTTAAATCTAATCTCCAAAAGTTTCAGTAGCATCAAACATCACATTTTTTTCAAAGTAAATATCAATATCTAATTGCAATAATATCAGTTTGAGAACATTTTCCAAACAGATGTTGGACATAAAGTAAGTAAATTAATAAATAAAAAATATAATATTTCAATATGAATATATTATGAAGAACTTTTCAAAAAATTCTTAATATCGCACCATTGTTTAATAACCGCAAAATGTGACGTGAAAAAAATGGCAAACGCAAAACACCTTTCAAATTCCATTATCAGTATTTTTTTCATCTACAGTAAAAACATTTCTTCATTACTTTATGCAGTTATATGATTTATAATTCGTATATATTCAATGTATCATTTAAGCATGTAATTCAGTTAAGAAACGCATAAGACAGTTGAAAATTACCCAGCAGATATGACTGTCATTAAAAGAAAGGCAATCGAACTCTTTTGTGATATCCTACACATTATCTATAGAATTTATACAAATTAACCTGCACAAAATTATCCAAATTCGAAAGCACGTGCAAATAGTTCTGTGTGTCCCTCTAAATCATGGGTAAATGCTTACACCATGTTCTATATAAAAAATCTTGTAATGTTCTTCGGTGCTCTATGTCAAATTCTATATGTTTAATATACGCTACAAACATTTTTTCACTATACACCACTTTGTAAAGGAAATATTTTCAGCGAGTTTGTAAACTACAGTCACCGCCAAAAAAATCTTGACACTTTCGATTTTTTATGTTTTGTTAAATATCTAGAAATATACAGAAGGAATTATTCTGAAACTCCTGGTGTGTAAACAAAATAGTACATGTCATATATTTTGACGAAGATTTTCCCCCGAAATCTAACAGGGGACCGTCAATAAATTGAAAAAGAACGAAGATCTTTTGGATCACCCTGTCAAAACTAATAAAGCAAAACAGTTTAAACTGCAGATAAGGATAAAGTGGTTTATTGTGATAAGGTGTGTCGATTTTTATGAATATAGCTTGAAAACTCGTAGAGAAATTAAAGTTTTTATAAAAACTGTCCAATATTTTTCTTAGTTTTTTCTTATAATTTTTAGAGCTCTTCATAAAACACAATAATCTTTTCAGAAAATATGAAAAACAACATTGCACATAACACCCTGTAATCAGAATTAAAAAATAATAAAAAATGTATGAAAAATGAACGGGTTTACTAAATAATTTTTTACTGCGCATGCGTCAACGCTATTAAAATTTCATTTGCATATTATGTTAGCTAAATGTATAGAGCAACTTCTGTGAAAGTCTCAAAAACATAGCTTGAAAACTCTGAAAATTATCGTTAATAGAATATTGTCAAAATCCATTATTCCCAAAATGAAGCAAAAAGATGAGGGGCTGTATCCATATTCCATTGATTAGTACCTACACAGTATTGCACGTAGTACTAAATTTGGATACGACTCCTTATCTTTTTGCTTTGTTTTGGAAATAATGGATTTTGACCATATTCTATTGACGATAGTTTTTAGAGTTTTTAAGCTATGTTTTTGAGACTTTCACAAAAGTTGCTCTATACAATTAACTAACATAATATGCAAATGAAATTTTAATAGCGTTGACGCATGCGCAATGAAAAATTATTTAGTAAACCCGATCATTTTTCATACATTTTTTATTATTTTTTAATTCTGATTACAGGGTGTTATGTGCAATGTTGTTTGTCATATTTTCTGAAAAGATTATTGTGTTTTATGAAGATCTCTGAAAAGTATAAGTAAAAAACTTGGAAAAATTTTGGACCGTTTTTATAAAAACTTTAATTTCTCTACGAGTTTTCAAGCTATATTCATAAAAATCGACACAACGTATCACAATAAGCCACTTAATCATTATCTGCAGTTTAAACTGTTTTGCTTCATTAGTTTTGACAGGGTGATCCAAAAGATCTTCGTTCTTTTTCAATTTATTGACGGTCCCCTGTTAGATTTCGGGGGAAAATTTTGGTCAAAATATATGACGTGTGCTATTTTGTTTACACACCAGTAGTTTCAGAATGATTCCTTGTGTATATTTCCAGATATTTAACAAAATATCAAAAATCGAAAGTGTCAAGATTTTTTTGGCGGTGACTGTAATTATAAATGCTAAAAATTATACTTTCAATACCGAACAGGTTACCGTAAAAAATAAATAACATACCGTCGATCATTTACATGGTAAATGGAGTACATGTACTCGCACCACTGAAAAAAAACTATAGAAAATCTGTAGGGAATTGGCCCAAAATTCTGTGGGAAATCCGTAGGTAATTGGCCCATTTTGCAGATATTTTAAGAACATCTTAAAACATTCTGCAGATATTTTAAAGGTAAAGCTAAATCTCCAAATATTCTTCATGTTTCTGTAACATGTCTGAAGATAGTAAATATTTCTGCAGGTAATCTTGTTAGAGAACGGACAGACAACCAGACGATATTAATTCTTAAACAAGTTATTAGAAACTGGTTATGTTGGAAAGTGTTAAAAACAAAAAGTCTTTTTATACAAATTTAAACGATTTTCAAATTCAATTATTTCAATCGATTGTTCCTTGTTATTAAACTAACAAAAAAAGAACTCGTTTCAGTTGCATCCAAATATTTTTCTGGCGGAATCTTTGATACTATTAAAATGCATTGTAATTAATTTTCAGCAAATAATATCCTAGTACAATAACACGCTTTGAGGGTCCTGTAAACTAATTATAAATGCTTTACGCTTTCAAATCTGAATAAACTGGAGTGTGCCTAAATTTTATTACAGGAAAATCCAAATTAAATTTACGCAAGTTATAGCCCGGACCAGTGGCACCAACTTTAAAAAAATTTTGTGTTTGTTCAAAAAAAATTTAGTGGGATCACAGATATTTTGGTTAAATGGTACAGCCAATTTGTTTTTCTTTGAAAAGTGAACAGCTGGTGAAAGATGATACTTTTAAATCAAACTAGTATAGGTGGAATCCGTCAAAACTTCATGGCAACAATACGAAAGAACCAAAGAAAAAAAGAATTTTTTAAAGATTAGTGCATTAATGTGAAATAATGACAAATATAATATTTATTTTTTTTCATATGTAAAAAATCAAATTCATGAAATCATTAAAAAAATTACTGTCAATGTTGCACTCAATTCCATGTATATCCAGGAGGTTGAGTGCCATACTCACTAACACTTTTAATTTTTCAGCAGACATGCTTGTATAAAGTTGACAGTATTTCAAAAACATCCAGCTGCGAACGATAGCTTGTGTAAAATTATAAACTTCCCGTGTACGTAAAAGTTGTTTCAAAACTTTCTGCATATAAATTTTGTGGAAAATTGCGTGTTATATACATGTTATATGGTCCTTAGTTAAAATTTGCGTGGTCCTTGGATAGCGAGAAAACGACAAATTTCATCAAAAGACCTCGAGAGACCGAAAAATTTTGTCCAAATATCACAAAAAATATGAATTTTGTCAAAAGATCAAGAAAAAACACAAAATTTCTCTACGTACCATTAAAAACGCAAAATTTGGCAAATAGTCACAAAAGTAGCAAGTTTCGTCAAAATACCATTCCCCCCACCCAAAAAATGGAAATTTTGTAAAAATATGGGGAAAAAACAGAAATTTTCTGAACAGATAGCAGAATACAAAAAATGTCTTCAAAAGATCTCTAAAAAATTGTAAAATTTGTCAAAAACCAGCAAAAAAAACTGTATAGGTATCTCAAATAAAACAAATTTCGTCAAAATATTGCAAAAAATCAATTTTTGTGAAAACGTCTTGAAAAACGGCAACTTTCATGAAAAAAATTCGAAAAAAAAGGTATTTTCGACAAAAAAATAGCAAATTTGCAAACAGATCATGAGAAAAACTAAAATATTGCGAGAAAACAACATAATTGATGCGAGTGATGATGCGAGTCAAATGATTAAGAGTAAATGACAAATTTTGTCAAAGAATGGAAAAAAAGTAACATTTCGTCAAATAATCACAAAAAAAGTAAATTTCGCAAAAAAGCAACAAATTTTGCAGAAAGCTCGCGAAAAAAGGATAAATTGTGTAAAATGGCAAATTACATCAAAATACCCCCCCCTCAAAAAAAACCCCGGAAATTTTGTAAATAGAACAAAGCAAAAACAGCGAATTTCTTCAAAAGATCGCTAAAAAATGTAAAATTTGCTGAAAGACTGAAAAAACACAAATTTTTTCTAGGTAATCCAAACCAAACAAATTTTGTCGAAACATCTTCAAAAATGGCAATTTTCATGAAACATTTTCGAAAAAAGGCAAATTTTGACAAAAAATCCCCCCAAAATGGCATATTTGTAAACATATTTTGAAAAAAAAAATTCAAAATATTGTGAGAAAACAGAAAAAAAATGTCAAATGATTGTAAGTAAACGACAGATTTCTTTAAAGAAAGGAAAAAAAGCACATTTCGTCAAATAATCATAAAAAAGGTAAATTTCGCAAAAAACCGAAAAATTTTGGTGAAAGATCTCGAAAAAAGGACAAATTCAATAAAAGGGCAAATTACATCGAAAGTTCTCGACAAAACGGCAAATTTCATCAAAAGAACTCGAGAAAAACGACAAACTTCACCGAAAGACCTCGAGAAAACGACAAATTTTGTCCAGGTATCATAAAAGACGTGAATTTCGTCAAAATAACTCGAAAACACATAAAGCTTGTCTAGGTACTTCAAAAAACACAAATTTTGGTAAACGGATTTTCGGAAAACAAGAAATTTTTTCAAAAGATGGAAAAAAATGTACATTTCGTCAAAAGATCACCAAAATAAGGTACTTTTGCAAAAAAATAACGAAAAAGCGACAAATTTTGCAAAAAAATCACAAAAAATGGATAAATTCGATAAAACAGCAAATTAAAGCGAAAGATCATGAGAAAAAACGACAAATTTCATCAAAAGACCTCGAAAAAACGACAAATTTCACCAAAAGACCACGAGAAGTTTGTCTAGGTATCAGAAAAAACGTGAATTTCGTCAAAAGATCGTGAAAACACGATCTTTAATGCTTAAACACATGGAATTTGTCTAGGTACCTCAAAAACGCAAATTTTGGTAAATAGACTGTGAGAAAAAAAAACAAATTTTGTCAAAAGGTGGGAAAAAAAGGCACATTTCATCAAAAGATTGCAAAAAAGGTAAATTTCACAAAAAACTACAAATTTCGGAAAAGGATAACGAAAAATTGACATATTAATAAAAAAAAACATGACAAAAAATAATAAAAAAATGATGAATTTGATAAAATGACAAATTACATTGAAAGATGGAGAGAAAAAGGGGCAAATTTCACCAAAAGATCTCGAGAAAATGACAAATTTTGTCCTGGTATCATAAAAGATGTGAATTTTGTAAAAAGATCGGGAAAAGGCATAAAATTTGTTTAGGTACCTCAAAAAACGCAAATTTTGGTAAATAGATTGTGAGAAAAAAAATTTTGTCAAAAGATTTAAAAAAAGACACATTTCGTCAAAAGATCGTAAAAAAACACCAAATTTCTCAAAAAGATAACAAAAAAATGACAAATTTCACAAAAATGACGAAAAAAGGATAAATTCGATTTTTACGGCAAATTAAATCGAAAGATAATGAGAAAAAACATTAAATTTCATGAAAAAACTACGAGAAAACGACAAATTGCACCAAAAGACCTTGAGAAAAAAATAAATTTTGTCCAGGTATCAGAAAAAAACTTTAATTTCGTCAAAAGATCGCGAAAAACATAAACTTTGTCTAGGAAACTCAAATTTTGGTAAATAGATTGTGAGAAAACAAAACATTTTGCCAAAAGATGGAAAAAGGCATATTTCGTCAAAAAAATCGTACAAAATAGGAAAAGAAACGACCAATTTCTCAAAAAGATAACGAAAAAACGACAAATTTCACAAAAAAGGATACATTCGATAAAACGGCAAATTAAATCGAAAGATCGTGAGAAAAAACGACAAATTTCACCAAAAGACCTCGCGAAAACGATAATTTCCAGCAAAAGACCTCGAGAAAAAGACGGATTTTGTGCAGGTATCATAAAAAACGTGATCTTTGTCATAAGATCCCGAAAACATACAAAATTTGTCTAGGTATCACAAAAAAAAGAAATTTTGCAAAATAATCAGAAAAAATAAGAGCAAGCGATAAATATAGTATATTAGGACTGCATTATCACGATTGAATGCTATGCAAAAAGATGGATCTCTTTTGATAATTTTATTTTTCTTCGTTGATTATAATGGTCTTCATATTTTTGAAAAAACACAGTTGAGAGATCAGGATCAAGAAATTGAAAAAAAATAGCAAATTTCATCAAAATATTCCCCCTTCCCTCCTCCCCAAAAAGACTCAGCAAATATCATCGCGGGATGACTTTTAAAAAAATGGGACTTTTTTTTGAAAAGGGAACTCAACACAAAGAAAGTGAAACATTAAATAAATATTAATGATTTACAAAGTTGTTTATAACTGGACACATTTTCATTTCATATGCAATTCTCCATTCTTCTACGAAAACAATGTAATATAAATACTTCTTAAATATTATGAGTTTGCTCAAAAAGGAAATTATAAGGGGGGGGGGGATCACCGTTTTTTGACATAAGTATTATAAGAAAATGAAGCAAAAAATAAATAGTGAGTTGCGAATCTGTTTATATCCATGAAGTCAATAACATCGGTCAAAAATTTATATTTCTCTTCCTCTCCAAAAAACAAAACAAAAAAACCAATGTGATATCCAGCCAGATTTTTTACACATACTTAATATAAATTTAAAAATTACAATTCAGAAAATGCTTAATCGGCCAAGAACGTAAATAAAAACTTTAATCATTAACTATTGAATGTTTCACATTTATATGAAACTGTCTCTCTCAAAAAAAAAAAAAAAAAAGAATAAATAAATAAATAAATAAAATAAAAAACAGATAACAGTCTCTTCTCTACATTAAGCCTAAGCTTTCCGGCTATAACAATCCCGTTTAACACGAAAAAAGAACACAAATGGAAATGAAATAATTTACTTAAAGAGTTAATTGGTGTAATAAAAAAAAAACAATGTATTTTCAAAAATATGAAGTTAATTATAAATAACCAAGTTAAATAAAATTATCAAAAGAGATTCATGTTTCACCATAGCAATCAACAGTAATAATACAGGCAATCCTTATATCACATCTTTATCTTTGCTGTTATTGGATGGCTTCTTCGTGGCTGTCTTCATCGGGTTCCTGCGCATGCGCTGTTTGCCGTGAAAGCAAAAAAAAAAAAAAAAAATTGAAAAGATTGCGTTCTGCGAAATAAATAATAGCTGCATGCTGGAAAGTAATGAGTACAACCGGAAAACTTGCTTACTCATACGTAGAGACCCTTTTTGGCTATACTTTAAAAAAAAAAGGAAAAAATACCGTTTTAATTTATATGGCATTCATATTTTAAGCTAGTTGCAATTTTTTAAAATCATATTCTCATGCGTTTTTCTTTATAAAGACAGTAATACTTATTGTAATATCGTCATATCATGAACATGATTACAAACTGAAACAGCAGGAAGTCAGACAGTTACATTTTAGTCATTTTGGATTTATTGGTTTCAGTTTGAGAATTAAAAGGCGTGGTCAATTGCAAAATAAATTTTGTTCTAGGCAGTAAAATGAATCAGAAAATAATAATGAAATAAATAACGGAACAGAACAGTGA
Source organism: Maratus speculifer (assembly GCA_964019185.1). NCBI lineage: Eukaryota > Metazoa > Arthropoda > Arachnida > Araneae > Salticidae > Maratus > Maratus speculifer. The sequence continues at coordinate 254,005,652 of OZ025295.1, read as the reverse complement.
AAATTGTGGACGCTAGAATTTAAAATTATTGGGCTGGCTCAGGCCCCATGGACCATTACAAGATGGCGCCACTGGTCCGAACAATCGAATAAATAAACAAACCAATTTCATAAACACTTTTCAACTACATTGAACGTATATACAAATTAAAAATTTAAACCATGTAAAGCTCGCAATTTCGTACATTGGTTTAAAATAAACATAATTTTTACGACTGGGTGTAAAGGCCTCAAAATCTTATCTTTTTAAAACAAATGTTCTTGCTTTTAATTAAGCATAAAATAGTTGAATGTGCCAATCCCAAGACTTTTTTCTATCTCATACGTACATTTTAATATTAAAAAAAAGTTACTCATGTTAATGCTTTAATAATTTTAATTCAATACTATACCAACTTTGATTTTCATTTTAAATTTCTACTTCAGTAAATTAATCGGAATAAAAACGAGTTTCCGCCTCAGCACAAACCGATGAACAATAGAATGATAGGCATTTTTTCAAATTCAGGGAGGACCTACTTGCCATACCGAAAAATAATCATACACAAAAATTTTAGTCGAGATCTATTCATAACTTCATACAATTTTTGATGGTAAAATAATGAAAAGGGTACAGATATCGTGATTACTGCGTCACCTTCCAGCGTATGTTTTTCAAATTCAGGGCAGACCTAATAGCTATAGCTAACCACTTACACAGAAAAAATCCTTCAATTCTATGCATAACTTCATACACTTTTAGGTGATACAATATTGAAAATGGCGCAAAAATTGCTATTAAAGCGCCCCGTTCCGGCGATTTTTTTTTCAAATTCAGGAAGGACCAACGAGCTATAGCAAAACACTTACACAAAAAAATTGGTTCAATTCGATGCGTAACATTATACACTTTTAGTCGATACAGTATTGAAAAATCACTATTGCAGCGCCCCTTTTCAGCAGAATATTTCAAAATTGAAGGAAGACCTGCTTGTCACAGCCAAAAATATTCACAAAAATTTGGTTCAATTCTATGCTCATCTTCATACACTTTTTGATGGTAGAATGGCGACATACGGACCCAAAGATACACAGACATTTGGACACACCGACAGACACACATTTTGTAAAAACATGTTTTTTTGGAGTCTCTTACCCCTAAAACCCGTAAATCAGTCAAAAACCGGAAGTCTAAACAAATTTCGATTACAATACTTTCTTCTGTTGAAGATAGAAGAAAGTAAAAATTGTACAATATAGATCTAATATGACAGTGATTTTTACTCTTTAAAAATTTATTGTGATGCAACGAAGTGAGAATCAGGAATGCACGTGATTCTCATTTATGGGTGTGGGGAACACAAAAATCTTTAAAAATTATAAAATAATTCTGTTGCATTAATTTATTTATTTTTGTTTTTTGTTTTTTTTCTGCTTAAAAGGACATTGAAAGTTTCTATCGTCATTCAAAAAAAAAAAAAAAAAAAAAAAAAAAATTATTATTATTATTTTAATTTTGGTTTATTTTCAAAATCTAGATTTCTGGCAATATCTATCATAGAAACGACTCCATTTTTAGGTAAATTTTGTACGAATTACTACGTATAGGAGCCATTCTGATGTTGGAATTTCTGAAATTTTTTTTCCAGATTCACACCGATTATGACACTTAGACCCCAAAACTACCATCTGTAAAATTTTTTATTTATCTATCGAGCTATCTATCTTTGTATATCCCTTTTTTATAGACACGTTAACATCTATAATTCTGCTTAAACCTCTTCCAAAACTGATCATACAATCAAACGGAATAAAATCTAAGTCAGATTCATTAATGGCGAAATCAGACAAAGGTGGTGAAAATAGGGAGGGTTTTTGTCTAAACAAAAAGACTTCATAACTTCTTAATTAACAAAAATATCGAATCGGTTTAAAGTTTCAAATACTTCTAAAAAATGGGCCAAAAGTTTATGCTTGACAGATTTTGGATAAAGTTTAATATAGGCGCAAGGGGCGCAGATATAGGGTTATTGGGAAGAAAAGAAATCATAACTGTCAATTCTTAAAATATTAAATCCAATTAAGTTTTTTATAAATGTTCTTAATATTTTCAAAAACATTGGCATATACAGTCGAGTCTCTATATAACGAAATCCACCGTTCCAGTAAAAAATTCGTTATATAGAGAAATTCGATGTACAGAGAATGATGTTAAAAATCGTATTTAATGTGTGAAATTTGAACAAATATTATTTTTGATCTTTTGAATTAAGAATTTGAAGTGTTTAAAAGTAAATATTAACCCAACATTTTATTTCTTAATTATTTAAGCTGTTTCAAAATAGACAACAGACATTTTTTGAAAGCTTAATGAAAATCAAATAAGAAAGACTTGGATTAATTTCAGACGAAGAAATCTGTAATTTTTTGTTGTTTTTTTATTTTAAAATTGTTACGCTCTCAAAAAAATACTCAAATTTTACCAAGGAATGACAAATTGTAGTTAACATTTTCCTCTATTTGAAGGCCTTTCTTGTGTGCCTCTCATTAATTCCTCTCTTACATTTGTATCAATCCAATTGACACTGTTTTGAGAAAGATGTGGAAAGGTGCTTGGGAGGTGAGATAAATTTGTTAAATTTAAAGAACAAAGAGAGAAGTAATAAAAAAAAAAAAAAAAAAAAAAAAAAAAAAAAAAAAAAACTCAGCACTGACGATAAATCAAGATTAAGTGGTGGAAAATTGATTCCATATGATTTCAAAGCTTTTTAAAACTGTTTCCTATGACCAATTTATGAAAAAATTCGTTATATGGAGATAGATATTTCGCTATTTAGAGACTGTTTTTAATGTAATCATGCGAAAAGGGGACCGTTTTTCTAAAAATTCGTTATATAGAGAAATTCGATGTATGGAGTTTCGATGTAGAGAGATTCGACTGTATATGTTTTTGATAAAACCAACTCTTACCGCAAAAAAAAAAAAGAAAAAAAGAAAACAAAAAGGGGGGGGGGGGAGAAAAAAAATCCACAACTTCGTCAATTCTTAAGATATGAAATCCGATTAAATTTAGTTTACATCTTTTCAATAATATCTAAAACTTTTATAATAACAAGTTTTTGATAGAATTACACCTTACAGGAAAAATAGTTTAAACAAACACCTGGAGTAGAAGAAAAAATCTGAAATTCAAACCGCTTATATTCTGACTCATTTTTAAATTCATGATTGATTTTAAACGAATCCAAATGGCAGGTTCTCTTATTTAGGAAAAATATAATTTGATGTACTAGTAAGTTTATTAATAAAGGTTGAATTAATTTCAAAAAATGCTGTCAAAGTGGGCATTTGAGCCGAATTTTGCTTAAGGTGATTTTGATAATACCATTTCTTAGAGAAAAATTACATTAAAAATTGTTAAAATGCGGATAAAGAAAGTTGCTAAACTGGATTCATCTCTAATCCTACTTTATTATGATTATTTTTATTATTATTACACATGAGTACTTTAGCCGACAGGTTTTTTTTTTTTTTTTCATGATTTGTTTTTTCACGTAAACTCGTATTTAAATTATTATAAATCAAGAACTGCTAAAGTTAAATGGGACAAATTTGGAATGTGTATTTTTCAATTGGATTACTTTCATTTTAAATTAGCAAGAATTTATCAATATATATTTATGTTTGAAAAATCGATTTTAAAAACACAACTGTATATTTTTTTTTACAATTTTTACTTTCACTATTTTAATTTTTTTTATTGAATTTAACATTAAAAAAAAAGGCTGAATCAAATTTAAAGCCTATATATTTCTAATTTTTTAAAAGTTTAAAAAATGAAATTCTACAAATATTATTTAGAGTTAAACGATTTTAAATTACTCGACAATTTTAATAAATTTTAAATGTTATTTAAAAAAAGCTGAGAAGAATTTTATAGTGTGATTTTGTTTAAGAATAATAATGTTGATCACTATAAAAAATTATTTGTTATGTTAAATAATAAATATTTTGTCCCGGACACATTTAAAAAAATTAATGGTAAATGTAAAGAAATATCACATAGAACAGCATATAATCAAATTTGCTTGTCCCAAACAGTTATAATATAAGTGGAATACAATTTTCTCTTTACATCACTTTAATTACACTGAAATTAAATTTAAAACATATAATTATACTATACAGGCAACAAGGCCTTTTTGTCTTTTCAAGCGAAAAATCGCTATAAAAATAATCAGTTATTCCTCATTTGAGAAAGAGTAAAATATTATAGAAGTAAAAATAATTCAATTTTAAAAATTAAAACCTGTTTAAAAATCATTCTTAGTTTATTTAATAATTGTTTTAAAAATATTTTATTTACTTCATTCATTAGCTAGTGTGACTTACATAATTAAATGTTGATTTTTCTTTTAATTATACATAATGTAAACGTGAGAATTAAAAAAAATAATTACTTTGATTTTTAAATTAACTTTAGGAATTATATTTGCACAGGCTAGAATGTTGAACTTATTGACTGTTCTATTTATTTTTCTATTATTAAATTAATAAAGAAATCTCTAGAAAGTTTCTTAATCAGGTTTACATTTAATTAGTGAAACAAAGGCAGCTAACAAAGAAATTACATAATGAGTTTACATAGGCTAATCTTCTAAACTTTTCTAAAATAATCTTATTTGTAGTCTAAAAGATGTAACGTATGAAAATTTAAGAAAAAAAAGTAAGTTATAAAAGAAATTTAATGAACTGATTCTGAAAATTGTAATTGTATTGTTTTTCTTTTTGAAGAGATTCTTATATAATTGTATGGAAAAACTTGCATTGATAAATATTTTTATGTGTAATTAAGTATTTAATAAGGACTCATATTTTACGAAAATTACATTATATTTCGTATTCGGAGCTATAAAATTAGTTGTATGGGCAAATTGCAAACTTTCTTATACCTTATACATTTTAATATTTCAAAAAGAATTTACGATTGTTTATGCTTTAATGTTATTTGTCCAATATCATACCAACTTTGATTTTCATCTTAAATTTCTGCGTCCGTCTATTAATAGCAGTAAAACAAGGTAATATTGATAACGGTAATCAATCGTTTTTACCATCAATACGCAACACATCTTTACCACGAAATATTTCCCAATTAAAGGAGAACCAACTGGTCGTAGCCAAAAGCATGCACAAATAATTTGTTTCAATTCTATGAATAACTGCATACAAAAGAAGTAATTGTATCAAAACCAAAAGTCTTAAAAAGTTAAGAGTTTGTGAAGCAACAACTTTATTTTATGCATCTAAAAATTTTAAATATGGACTTTAAATGTAATGATACATAATTTGGAGTGACGCCATGCTATGAAATTTAAAAAATATGTTTTTTTGTTAATTATATCTTCATTTAATTTTTATTTTATTTATGATAGCACGAGCAAAAGTTATCTTCAAATTGAAATTTTATACATGAAAACAAATACTAACATACACTAAATTTTACATACATAAAATGTATGAAACTTTATTCACCGACATGTGTTTTGAAGCACATTACATACATTTTAAGTAACGCCATTATTTGGCTTTAAAAGTTTTGTCTTAAAATTTAATTTATTTTTTAATTGGTAAAATACATTTACGCATCTTAAGAATACTTTTAATTTTCCAATTTGCTAATAAATACATAATTTTCATTGAGTCTATAGATTCAATTGAAATGTATTTATTTCAATGAACTGATTAATTGAAATACAAGTACATATTTTATTAAATTTAAATTATTAAATTAAAGCTGAAAATATTACAGTTTTTTGTTTTAAGAATTTATTCATTGAATTTGTTTTAAATGGAATTATACTTTACAAAAATAAAACTGAATTAATGAAAAAAAAAAAGATATTTGATTTAAAGTAAGCATTTGTGTTGATATACTACATTACTAGATTTTCGAATTCAGGGATATGGTAATACCTCTAATTATTTATATGTATACATATAAAAATTTATCACACAGTATAGAGTAATATGATTTATCCTATCATAAATGAAATAAATTGACTTTCACTTAAGTACAATGACATACAACGCATGCTTTTATCCACGGAATTGTGCTATTCATCTAAGTGAATAACGATTGAATGTTATGTTTTGAATGTGAGTGCTATGCGAATACTGTTCTGGCAATCAGATTAAATGTATCAGTAATTTTGCAAATAGTATATGAAATGTCTCGTAATTCATTTTATTTAATGATTAAATTTTACAATAGAATTAATGTACTTAATATATATATTAAATAAATACATAACTTGTATATGTATCATGCTTCGAAAAAAAAATCAAAATTATTTAGACTTATTATTTAAATTTTCAAATTATTAATGGCAACTAAAGACATATTACCTTTCACTCTATTTGTGTTTAACTTTGTAATCATATAGTTATTTTTATAATACAAATGTAGTAAATACATAACAATTTTGCAGATATATGAAATGTCTCGTAACTCATATTTATTATTGTTAAATTTTACTACAGAAGTGATGTACTTAATTTACTTTATTGTACTTAAGTGATATTTAATAAGTTTCAACTTTCTTATTTATTATTCTTCGAAACAAAAATGCAAAACTGTTAAGAATCATCGTTCGAATTTTCAATTCATTTATTTTCAGTTAAGACACATAACATTTTACTCTATTTGTGTTTAACTTTGTAACCATAAAGTTATTTTTATAATACAAATGTAGTAAATTTAAAGTCTCACATAATTTTTGAACTATTACCATAGATGAAAAATGTAGCCTCTATAAAATTGCTGTGACTTTATACCTAATTTTAATTATAAAAGATAAATCACATATTAAGAAATGTTTATTTTATCAAATAAAATTATAAAAATAGTATAAATATGCTCTTTGATTTATCATCAGAAATATATATATATATATATATATATATATGATGATCTTAATTGTTTTTTACAAAATATGAGTTGTAATAGTGCGCAATGAGAGGAGATATATTTACTACAGAAGATAGGGTTAAATATATGTTTAACACTGAATCTATTGTAGGTATTGAAACGTATTTACTTCAATAAATCGATTCAGTTTAATACATAGAAAGATGAGTACATATTTTAGGAAATTTAAATTGTTAAAATACACTTCAAAGAATTGTATATCTTTTTTTTCATGTATGGAATAGGTTTTAGATGCAATTTTACTTTACAAACAAATAAAAATGAATAAATGAAAAAAAAAGATATTTGATTTAAAGTAAGCATTTGTGTTGATATACTACGTTACTAGATTTTCGAATTCAGTGATATGGTAATTCCTCTAATTATTTATATGTATACACAAATAAATTTATCACACAGTATAGAGTAATATGATTTATCCTATCATAAATGAAATAAATTGACTTGCACTTAAGTACAATGACATACAACGCATGCTTTAATCCACGGAATTGTGCTGTACTGAATCTGAATAACGATTGAATGTTATGTTTTGAAAGTGAGTGCTATGCGTATACTGTTCTGGCAATCAGATTAAATGTATCAGTAATTTTGCAAATAGTACATGAAATGTCTCGTAATTCATTTTATTTAATGATTAAATTTTACAATAGAATTAATGTACTTAATATATATATTAAATAAATACATAGCATGTATATGTATAATGCTTCGAAAAAAAAATTCAAACTTATTTAGACTTATTATTTAAATTTTCAAATTATTATTGGCCACTAAAAACCTATTACCTTTCACTCTATTTGTGTTTAACTTTGTAACCATATAGTTATTTTTATAATACAAATGTAGTAAATTTAAAGTGTCATATAATTTTTGAACTATTACCATAGATGAAAAATGTAACCTCTATAAAATTGTAGCGACTTTATAACTAATTTTAATTATAAAAGATAAATCTCATATTAAGAAAGGTTTATTTTATCAAATAAAATTATAAAAATAATATAAAGATGCTCTTTGATTTATTAACTGAAATATACATATATATACATGATGATCTTAAATTGATTTTACAAAATAAGAGGCGTAATAGTGCATAACCAGAGAGCAATATTTATCATAGAAGATAGGGGTAAATATATATTTTTCACTGAATCTTTTCTAGGTATTGAAACGTATTTACTTCAATAAATCGATTCAGTTTAATACAGAGAAAGATAAGTACATATTTTAAGAAATTTAAATTGTTAAAATACACTTGAAAGTATTGCACATTTTTATTTTCAGAATTCACGTATGGAATATGTTTTAGATGGAATTTTACTTTACAAACGAATAAAAATGAATAAATAAAAAAAAGGTATTTGATTTAAAGTAAGCATTTGTGTTGATAAACTACATTACTAGATTTTCGAATTCAGCGATATAGTAATTCCTCTAATTATATATATATATAGATATAGATATAGATTTATCACACTTTATAGTAATAGGATTTAGCCTATCATAAATGAAATAAATTGACTTGCACTTAAGTACAATAACATACAACGCATGCTTTAAATTCCTATAATTAATTCTTGGAATTACCGATTCATCTAAGCGAATCACGATCGAATGCTAGGTTTTGAAAGTGAGTGCTATGCGAATGCTGTTCTGGCAATCAGATTAAATGCATCAGTAATCTTTCAAATATATGAAATGTCTCAAAATTCATTTTATTTAACGATTAAATTTTACTATAGAAATAATATACCTAATTTATGCATTTAATATGTATGGAACAAGCATATGTAGTATGCTTGGAAAGAAAATTGCATAATTATTTAGATTTATTATTTAAATTTTTAATGTATTCATTCGTAGTTAAGACATATTACCTTTCCTTCTATCTGTGTTGCACGGTGCAACCATATAGCTCTTTTTTACAATACAAATTAAGTAAATTTAAAGTGTCAGATATAATTTGAACTAATAAGGTACCCTGGGGTAATAACGCCAAGTGCTTATATTTTCCATAATTATGAAATAATCAGGTAAATTACACCCATGTGCTCTGCGCAGAAGGGTTTTGAGTCATATAAATCGCAAAAAACAGCTTCAAGTTAATTTGTTTCATTTTTAGGTCTTATTGTTTTTACAAACAACTAAAATTAACGCTTGATCTAAAATTTGCGAGATACGTTTTGTATATGTGAAGGCTATATTTTTATCCGGAAATACTTTGTTAATTACATAAATTTGTAGTGCATTTCATGTACTTTTAAAATGTTGTTGAAGATTTTGGATATCTTCACCGAGATATCTACTCGAGATAATTTGTAATTTAAAATGTACTGCGCAATAACTATAACGGGGTAATAACGCCAATCCTTGACTTTAATACCCCGGTTGATTGCCTACAGTGGCTGAGCTGCATCCTAAATACTGATTCAAATAAACACAGTTAAAACTGAGCAATGTTTCTCATATTTCTATTTAAACGGTCCTTTTTAAGCAAAAAGAAACTCACTGTCTGACATTCATTTGCCTCATCCCCCCCTCCCACACCACACCTTTATATTTCTTACACTTTCACAAAAATTTAACATTTTCAATATCTTAGAATGCAATTTGTCAATTTCTAAGTTTGTAGAGTTTGTATTTTTAGAATTGGGCTATCTACATGCAATTATTCCATCTTATTTCATAGTTTTGTTTGCATGGCGTTATTACCCATATAAGTGGGTAATAATGCCAAATAGCATGGGTCAAGAAAAAACGCCATTACATTTTATGAATACATATCTGTTAAATTATTTTATTTTATATCGATAGTCAATGAGTTGCTGTATCAGATCCTATATTTGTTTGAAAAATACAATCTAAAACTAAGCCGTGAAAATTGGTAGAACCTTAACGTGGCGTTATTACCCCAGGGTACCTTACAATAGATGCATAAATTAGCCTCTTTAATAATTATAGTGTCTTTATACCTAATTTTAATCATAAAACTTAAATCGCTTATTACTAAATGTTTATTTTATCAAATAAAGTATAACTTTATTAATTATAGTGTCTTTATACCTAATTTTAATCATAAAACTTAAATCGCTTATTACTAAATATTTATTTTATCAAATAAAGTATAAGAAAGTATGCAAATACTCTTTGATTTATTATGTTGAATATATATATCCATAATTATTGTAAAATGTTTTTTTACAAAATAAGAAGGGGGATAGTATACAACCAGAGGAGCAAAAGTTTCTCTGGAATTTTGGGTTGAATACATAATTTTCACTGAATCTATACTAGGCATTAATAGCAATTTAATACAATAAATTGATTCATTGAGATACATAGAAATACAAGTACATGCTTTATGAAATTTATATTATTAAAATACAGCTGGAAGTATTGCTGATTTTTGTTTTCAGAATTCATGTATGTTATAGATTTTAGGTTGAAATTTTACTTTAGAAAAAAATAAAACTGAATCAATGAAAAAAATAGACATTTAATTTAAAGTAAGGTTTTTTATTAACTTACTACATTACTAGATTTTCAAATTCAATGATTCAGTAATTCCTCTAATTATTTGTATATATGTGATTTTATCACGCAGTATAATAATGGGATTTATCTTATCATAAATTAAATAACTTAACTTGCACTTAAGTACAATGACAAACAACGCATGCTTTAAATTTCAATAATTAATCCTCTGAATTGTGCTATTCATCTAAGTGAATAACGATTGAATGTTATGTTTTGAAAGTGAGTGCTATGCGAATACTGCTCTGGCAATCAGATTAAATGTATCAGTAATCTTGCAAATATATAAAATGTCTCGTAATTCATTTTATTTAATGATTAAATGTTACTATAGAATTATCGTGCATTATATTGATATTTAATATGAATACAGATTGCATATTTGTTATGTTTCAAATTTAAATTGTAAAATAGTTTGGATGAATATATTATATAGAGTATTTCTTTTGTCATTTTATTTATGGTTAGTTATAACATACAATCTTCCACTTTACTTGTGTTCCAGTTTGTAACCACATAGCTCTTTACAATACTAAACTATTAAATTTTAAGTTTCTGTTACACGTTCAAATAATACTCCACGAAAAAAAGAAGAAGAAGAATAGTATAAGAATTGTAGCCATTAAATTGTAATACATTAAATTTTAATAAATTATAAACTACATTAAATTATACCACTTAAAGCACACATTAAAAAACATTTATTTTATCAATTAACGTAAAAAAAGTATACATAAGTATAAATTTTTTAACTTGTTATACAGATAATAGTCTTTTTGCGAAATAAGTACTTTTTTATTTATAATAGATGTAATTTTTCTGGCTTGAATGGCAAAAGAACTCCAATAGATATACATTATATGGCAAAAGGTAACCGACCACTTGCGATTTTAGACGTTTTCATAAATATCTAAAAAAATAAAGTATGCATGAGGAATTATCACGAAAATCTAACTGTGTAAACATAACTGCAAAGGTCATACATTTCCGATGATTTTTTCCCCCTAAACTCAATAACGAATCGTCAAAAAATTGAAAAAGAAAGAATATCTTTGGAATAACCCTATCAAAACTGATGTAGAAAAAACGTTCAAACTGTAGATTATGATTAGCTATCTTATTGCTATAAATTGTGCTAAGTTATATGTGAATAGCATATATACTCGTATAAAAATTAAGGTTTTTATAAAAACAGGCACAGATTTTCCCAAGTTTTTTGTTTATAATTTGCAGAATTTTTAATATAAAATAATGTTCTTTTCTGGAAATAGGGTAACATCCCCAGTAATTGGCATGCACCAGTGATTGGCACATCCTACAAAAACGTCCGCAAATAAGATTTATAAACAGTCTTTTAAAATGCAAGACTATATACAAGTTATATGCTCATTTGCTTTACAGATCATAATTCTGATCTGTGCTACTAAATTACAATAGTGCCTAGGAAACAGAAACAATTATGGTTTGTATCAAACTAGCCATTTTTATTGCAAATGCTTCTTCTCTGGCTTAAGGAAGGCATGCATTTCAGTCTATTATTATCTGATCAACAGTATATTTTTAATTTTAATTGAGAACAGTTTTGTTTATTTGTAAAGGGTTACTTTAATTGTGTAAAAGTCTAAGTGCCAATTACTTGTGATTACAGCAAATTTTTATAAATATATTTTTATGAAAATACTTTTTCAAATATTTTTGCTTTTAGTGGGCAAAATAGATGCACAGATATGCACTCTTTGATTTAAATATATTTGCAAGTAAGTATTTAATTTCTTGGTAATGAAAATAGATTTAAGTTTAATAATAAATCCTTAATGTGCCAATTACTGGGGATGTTACCCTATGACAAACAAAATTATTCACTATACCCTGTAATCAAATTTAAAAATAATAAAAAATTGTATGAAAAATCAGCAGGTTTACTAAATGATTTTGCACTGCGCATGCCTGAACACTATCAAAATTTCAGTTGCATATTGTGTTAGCTAATTTTATAGATCAGTCTTTGTAAATGTCATGAAAACATAACTTAAAAAAAACTTGCAACCTCCCCCCTTCATAAAAAACTCAAAATAGTTGAAGTTTTTCTTTTCTTTTTTTACATATATACTATGTCTGACAATAAAGTTCGGTGAATGAATTCAAAACGGCCGATCTAGCAACACTGGGGAAACAAAATGCCGCACCTGCATAGAGGCAAGTTTTGATCTTCTCCCCTCCACCGTTGTTCAGTTGAGTGTCGTTTATGTTCTGCGTAAGACGTGTTTTACAACGTGCTTGTTCAGTGTGTTGGTTCTTAACTGAAAACAGGAAAATAAAAGAACAAAATATCAGTTTAAAGTTTGGTTTTAAGCTTTGCAAGATACCGAAAGAAATTTATGAATGGTGGTGCAAATTGAACATTCATCATACTCGCCAGATCTTAATCCTGCATCATATTTTCCTATTTAAACGACTGAAACTCTCTTTGAAAGACAGAACAGCGAAACGTGACGAAGACGTTGAACTCCATCCCCCCAAAAAACACTTATTTCAAATTTTCCAGGACATGTATGACAGATCTCAGTACTGCATAGTAATGGGAGGTGACTATTTCGAAGGATGGTATGGTAACTTTCTTTAATATGTCATATACATTAATGTTACAAGACTATTCACCGAACTTTATTGTCGCTGGTAGTATATACAGAAGTACTCGTGAGCAATAAACTTCTTAATTAAGAAATATAATAATAAAGAATACTGCCCAGTTAAACTGAAGGCATTGAGCTCACAGGCTACAAATACTAATTGCACATTAAAGCTTTATATTTTCAAGGGTTAATTCCGTTCGAAAAAAAATTAAGAAGGGGAAACAGCTCTCCCCTTTTCTCTTTTTTTATACTTAATCATTGAACCTCCTATACTATCAAAGACATGCTTTATCATATAAAAAATCTATATCCAAAATTCAGAGCAAATTAGATAATTCTTAATAAAAACCCATTTAGCATTTATATAATTTAAAAAGAGTTATCCCCCTCTTTTATACTTAACCATTAAACTTCCAAAACTATTCAGAGATTTGAACGAAATCTGAAAATTCTGCTTGAAAAACCCATTTATATAAATTAAGGGGGGGGACATTAGAACCCCTGTTCCCCTTATTTATACTTATTCAATGAACACCTAATAACAGTCACGGAATCGCCTCATCAGAATGATCCTAATCTAAATTTTGAACGAAAATTAATTCTGCATGAAAATCCCATTTAAATCAACTAACGGGGGGGGGCATTAGAGCCCCTGTTCCCCCTATTTATACTTATTCAATGAACACCTAATAACAGTCACGGAATCGCCTCATCAGAATGATCCTAATCTAAATTTTGAACGAAAACTTAATTCTGCATGAAAATCCCATTTATATCAACTAACGGGGGGGGGGCATTAGAACCCCTGTTCCCCCTATTTATACTTATTCAATGAACACCTAATAACAGTCAAGGAATCGCCTCATCAGAATGATCCTAATCTAAATTTTAAACGAAAACTTAATTCTGCATTAAAATCCCATTTATATCAACTAACGGGGGGGGGGGGGCATTAGAACCCCTGTTCCCCCTATTTATACTTATTCAATGAACAACTAATAACAGTCACTGAATCGCCTCATCAGAATGATCCTAATCTAAATTTTGAACGAAAACTTAATTCTGCATGAAAATCCCATTTATATCAACTAACTGGGGGGGGGGCATTAGAACCCCTGTTCCCCCTATTTATACTTATTCAATGAACACCTAATAACAGTCACGGAATCGCCTCATCAGAATGATCCTAATCTAAATTTTGAAAACTTAATTCTGCATGAAAATCCCATTTATATCAACTAACGGGGGGGGGCATTAGAACCCCTGTTCCCCCTATTTATACTTAATCAATGAACACCTAATAACAGTCACGGAATCGCCTCATCAGAATGATCCTAATCTAAATTTTGAAAACTTAATTCTGCATGAAAATCCCATCTATATCAACTAACGGGGGGGCATGAGCCCCCCGTTCCCCCTCTTATACATATCGAATGAACTCCAAAAACTAATCAGGGAAGCGCCTTGTCAGGATATACCTACATACAAAATTTCAAGTGGATCGGATATTTTTATCATGAGTTATCGCGTTACGTACATACATACAGAACGGACGGGCACATAAGCTCTCAGGCTATGATAGCCTGTGAGCTAAAAAGTCATTTTCTGCCTCTATACCTTTTATACATTAAGTGAAAATTTCGGGAAATTTTATGCAACCATTTTTCATAAATAATGCATGCAATGAGCAATATCGTAGTTATGAGAAAACTGATTTTAATGATTAAATCAACCTTGTATTTAAAAAAAATCTAAAAGTATTTTAGAAAATAATGTTTTTTGTAAAATAAATTCTTAAATGGAGTTTGTGTTTAAAATTTCCTAAAGAATCATATTTAATTATTAACTAAAAAAGAAGAAAAAATCTGAACACTCTAAAGTGCACCAGATCCTATAAAAATATGTATAAGGTATTCTGAGTTAATAAAGCCATGGTGAGTAATAACGCGAAGTACTAATGATAAAAAGTTAATTAAATCCAATTGATTTTTTAACTCATCAGATTTTTAAATATTCACCTTTTATATAAACATTTTAATAACAATTTTAATTTTTCTTTTTAATTTTTCTTTCTTTGATATAAATAACAAAAAAACACGCGCTCTATTGCAAAAAATTAAATTAAAATATATACCATGATCTAAAACTTAACTGAAAATAAAAATTTCAAACTATTTCACGGTCAATACAAATGGCACGCGACAAAGAGATATAAAAAACACCAAAAAACACGCGCGCTATTGTAACAAATTAAATAAAAATAAAAATAGACCATGATCAAAAGAAATTCCAACTTGGTTCATCCCATTCAAGCCCTCACGAGGAATTTATTCATTAATTCTAACCATAACTTAGGAATAATAAAAGAAACGGTATCATTGCAAACCAGATTATTACGCGTATAAATTTCAATGGCCTCTCTTATAATAGATTTACGATTACAATTAGATATGAAACATAATTTACTTTAATTAAACAATATTTTTTTTATCTCCTCATTTAAATATGTTCTTGATAAGGCAGTGTTAGTGCGTCCAAATTTAATATCTGATTCGTGCTCCCCTTTTCTATTTCCAAACTTTCTCCCAGTGATGCCTATGTAATAATTTAAATCACCATTTTCAGTAATATAAGGTATTTCATAAACTTCAGCAAGATCATCATGTCCAATAGGATCCACTTGCGTATTAAGTAAACATCTTAATTTTGGTGGAGAAATTGCAATTAAATCAATATTAAACTTTTTTAATTTAAATTTTAATTTCTCAAAACTGCCTTTCAGATATGGAAAAGAAACTCTTTTAAAATTTTTAGAATCACCCCCTTTATTGAATCTTTCAGTTAACCCTGGATATTGTTGTTTAGGATTCCCTTTTCTATAATAATTAATTAATTTATTGATGCTACTTATTTTATACCCATTAGAACCTGCAATCTCGCGGATCTTACGCAACTCTTCGTTTAAAAATTCATCAGAACAGACTTTAAACGCTCTATCAACCATGAAACGGAAAGTAGAGAATTTATAACAAAGAGGTGAACAAGCGGAATTTGGAATAATGTGTTGGCTATTAATTTTCTTTCTATAAATTTATCTTTTCAAAGAATCACCCTCCCTAATTAAAAAAAATGGTTCTCCCATTTCGGGTTTCCTCGCGGAATTCTAAATGAGACCTTATGAAAAAAGAATTTTTGAAAATTTTGACAAAGTTCCTATGTTTTGGAAAAGGTATGTTTATGATGTTTTTTTTGGTTTGGGAATGGGGGGGTAGATTCTTTCCTTAATTTTGTTGATAAAGTTAATAAATTAGATAAAAATATTCAATTTACCTATGAATTAGAAGCGAATTGTAGTTTACCGTTTTTAGACACTTTTTTAATTAGGGAGGGTGATTCTTTGAAAAGATCAATTTATAGAAAGAAAATTAATAGCCAACACATTATTCCAAATTCCGCTTGTTCACCTTTTTGTGATAAATTCTCTACTTTCAGTTTCATGGTTGATAGAGCGTTTAAAGTCTGTTCTGATGAATTTTTAAACGAAGAGTTGCGTAAGATCCGTGAGATTGCAGGTTCTAATGGGTATAAAATAAGTAGCATCAAAAAATTAATTATTATAAAAAAGGGAAGCCTAAACAACAATATCCAGGGTTAACTGAAAGATTCAATAAAGGGGGTGATTCTAAAAATTTTAAAAGAGTTTCTTTTCCATATCTGAAAGGCAGTTTTGAGAAATTAAAATTTAAATTAAAAAAGTTTAATATTGATTTGATTGCAACTCCTCCACCAAAATTAAGATGTTTACTTAATAAGCAAGTGGATCCTATTGGACATGTTGATTTTGCTGGAGTTTATGAAATACCTTATATTACTGAAAATGGTGACTTAAATTATTACATAGGCATGACTGGGAGAAAGTTTGGAATTAGAAAAGGGGAATACGAATCTGATATTAAATTTGGACGTACTAACACTGCCTTATCAAGAACATATTTAAATGATAAAAATATTGTTTAATCAAAGTAAATTATGTTTCATATCTAATTGTAATCGTAAATCTATTATAAGAGAGGCCATTGAAATTTATACGCGTAATAATCTAGTTTGCAATGATACCGTTTCTTTAATTATTCTTAAATTATGGTTAGAATTAATGAATAAATTCCTCGTGAGGGCTTGAATGGGATGAACCAAGTTGGAATTTCTTTTGATCATGGTCTATTTTTATTTTTATTTAATTTTTTACAATAGCGCGCGCGTGTTTTTTGGTGTTTTTTATATCTCTTTGTCGCGTGTCATTTGTATTGACCGTAAAATAGTTTGAAATTTTTATTTTTAGTTAAGTTTTAGATCATGGTCTATATTTTAATTGTCTGAGCGAAGCGAAGTCTTTATACTCATAGATACGTAACGATATTAAAATTCAAAAAAATTCTTTCGTCAAGCAAATCTCAAAAAGTACTTGTCGGATTTTGATTCTGTTTGTACCAATAGGTACCTATGAAGGTAATCTGGTGAATGCACCTACTTTTAAAAATTAATTCCAAATAGTTTAAAAGTTATATTAAAAAAACTGATAAAAAAGCACAATTTATTTGCATACGTCACAGAAATTTGGTGCGCGTGATTTCCACCGGCTGGATATTTTCGTAGATAACCGAATCAGTACATGGAGTAAATAGTAATCATTTACGCACTCAGAAATATTGAATGCAATAAAACATTTTAAAATTTAATCATGCAGGAAAATAAAACTTATTTTTTTATATTAAAAAAATGTCGCAAAAACTTTGATTTTGAGATTTTGTGATAATCTCTTAGCATTTTTTGATTGCTAAAAGAATATTTTATATATTTCGCGTGAGAAAATTAGAAACAATTACGTTTTTAAATAAAAAGTTTCTTTTATGATATCATTTTCCCTTTATATTTATTTTTATTGCATGTTTTCTTCAAACTTATATTTTGTTTGTGCGTGGAAGTCAATTCTGGTCACTAATTTTTCGGCACGGATACCACAAGCGCATCAGATATGGTGCAATTTTTTTCAAAGCCCATTTGGCGAAAACTCCGTTTTCAAACAATGCTTACATACACATTTTTAAATTATTTTCTATTTTCAAAAAGAACTTACAGTAAATAAAATAATAATAATAATTAATAACTATAAAAAGAAATATTTTATATAATTAAAAAAAGGAAATGAAAGTAAATAAATATTTTATGAGTAAATAAACAAATAATAAATAAATAAAGCCGGTCTCAAATAAAGCCGGTAAAGTCTATCTCAGGTAAAATAATGCCATTTTGACGCCAATTATGTACCCTGGTGCATATGTGACATCTTTTCCCATTTTCATCCATTTCCTGTTGGCATACAATTTTGAAATATGTATGCATACCTGGGAGCAATACTGGAATTAGACATTGATTTTTTTAATTCGATCCAAAAAGAGTCAACGGGGGCTATTTTTTAAAGATTTATACAATTTATACTGCATAAAGGAGACACTTACCTATTTCTATATACAAGAAGAAGTAAATGGAATGTAAAAACAATTATAGTACAGATAAATAAAATACTTGAGATAATATACTAGAGATATAAGCACCGGGTTTGGCGAGATTTTTTATGCCAACTAGGCGAAAACTTCGTTTTGATTACCAGATACATATAGCATGCTATAATAACACGTTATTTATTTATTTCAAAATGAAAAAAAAAGGAATAAACGAAACATTTTCTGTTATTAAAAAAAAGAAATAACAATCAATAAATGATAATATTTTTAGAACAAACAATTTATTATAACATTTATATGATAACCAGCATGTTAGCAATAGCGTAGCTATGTTTTTTGGCGCCCGGGGCCAGCAAGAAATTTTGCGTCCCACCCCAATGTAGATATATAACAATTTCTCTCAATTTGGCGCCCCTAGGCCTCGGCGCCCGGGGCGGACGCCCCCCTTGGCGCGTCCCCTTAGCTACGCCACTGCATGTTAGGCAACTGAACGCCATTTTGTCACCAATTAGGTACCTCGGTGTGTATAGGGCATATATGTGCCATATTTATTTGTAAAACTGAGCATGAACGTTTACCAAGTGTGTTTTCATAGTCGCTTATATCTTTTTGCAACATAGCGCACCTTTCGAAGCCAAAACTGCACAAAAGAAAAAAAAATCAATATTTGCAGTATTTTTTTTTTAATGTAATGCACATTTTCTAATCAGTAGACTCGATAATCAGACCTCGTTTTTTTTTTTTTTTTTTTTTTTGCTTTAAAAGATGATATTTCATACGACGTCTTTTTTGGATTCGTCGTTTTTCAATATTTGATAGTATGCGTCTACTCGTTTTGTAACTTTTTTTTGTAACTTTCTTCTTTATTAACAGCGACATTTGGATTTCCTATTTAAATAAAAATTCTTCTAAATACAAAGAATTTTCTTAAAATAAATAATAAATGAAATGCGGACATCTATTGCTCAAAGCACAAAATTTTTCCTATTGAGTTAATAAAAATCAGTAAAAACATAATTTTTATGATAATAAAAAAGTGACTTATGTAATAATAGAGTCATATATTATGTATGTTATGGATTAAGTACGAATATTTCTCCACCATTTATAAATAATAATAATAATAAAATAAAATGCGGACAGACCAAAGTCTATATTTGACTGAAAACAACAACCATTTTCTAAATGCTTTAAAAAAATGGCCAATGAAAAGTGATATTTAAAAGTATTATGAAATTAATTAAAAACCATTTATTTTAAACTAAATGAATAAAAGATTTATATTTTTAATGAAATAAATGGGATTTGAAAAATTATTGGAAATTTATCACCATAGATGTATCAATATTACAATCAGTACTTTGTATGCAAAATGGAACAATTAGCAATACTTTTTGTACCCGAAAAATGATCGTTGCTTTTTTTAAGGTTAAAAAGTAGATTACGAAATATTCCTATACAGGGATGCCAAGCTCCCGCTTATTGCACAGCAGAATTTTCTTATAGGAAAAGTTATTTTTTAAATCCGCAGAATGTTCCAATTTAATAAAACATTTTCTGTATTAAAATACCGGTATCCAAAATGCCGGAGACTTGGCAGCTCTGCCTATAACATTTTAATTAATCACGGTACTTTTTTTAATCGGATTCAAATTTAGTGAAGACAACGTTTTTTGGCCAAAAGCAGCTTTTTTCCACATGTGTAACTACGATACAATTCCTTGATGCTGAAATAAAATGTTTTGACTTATGCTATTATTGCTTCCTCTTATTTATTTATTTGAATTTTAAACAAGATGACTCAAAATCGTGTTTTTTAAATGTACGGAAAAAATTCATTTCGAGAGACGGCGAAAAGAACAATACTTGGCGATTTATTACCTGCGTTTGGCTAAGTGTCTTATTACCTTGTATTTCATACTCTTCACAATACTTCGCTGTTATATGGAATTAGGCGCTTTTATAAAAAGTATGACGTAATTCGGGCTTAAGAAAGTGAGTTTTTTACTGAATAATACAAATAAATGAAAAATGAAGCATGATATTGATCTATGTATATTTAAAAATGCATCTACTAGCACTAATTAGATAATTTATGTGTAAATAATAGGAGATAAATAGCTTTTGATTCTGTATTTCTATGCTATAAAGCATTAACGTTTGTGTGTTTTTCGTTGTCATTGGGAGTACGTAGCCGATTTAAAAATTAATATGGGCAAAAAATGTTAGTAACCATCTTTGCTGCAAAATATACTATATTTTGCGCAGGAACAATAATCACCACCAATGCACGAGCAAAAAAAGTTCTAAAATTGAGAATTCTTTGATGTTGATATGACTAAAAATTTAAAATCTTTTTTTTTGGTGGCAACTTTTAAGATATAATATTCTCGTTATGAACGATTTCTAAAACATTCGACAATTTAATTTCACAAATTAAAATTTTTTTTCTAGAAAAAGTTTTAAACCCAATTTATTGAGAATATTGCAATTTCTAGGATACTGTTGGGGTCAGAAACTATAACTTTGACATCACCGTAACTTATAAGATGTAAGTGCTCGTTTAGGACAATTTTTTTTTTTAAAAAAAGGATATTCCTTAACTCTTATCGACAACCTCATTGCATCCGTGGAAAACAGATATTCAACATTATAAACTATTTGGACGGGTTTCACTCCATATAAAATACACTCCATTCTTTACAAACATAATAGTTTATATCATTTATAGTTTCTCAAATCGGTGCGAAGCTTCTGTTTATGCTCATGACATCATTTCAAAGAATTATATTTCCAATATAGGAAAATTTGGTGTTTTATTTTCTGTATTACTTTTAACATTTTGCATATTTCCAATTATATATCCATGCATGGTTTGCTTTTCTTTTATAAAAATAGTATATGCAAATTTATGTATGAGTTTGCAATTCTATGATTCAATATGCTTATTTTCATCATATTTTATCACAATGAATGACCAATTAAAGGTAACATCTCATTTTCTTTACTTATCGCAAGTTATTAAATGTGCATTCCCAGCAATATCGCTCAGACTAATCCCTCTGAGGGAAGTCCTAGTTTAATTTTTTGCAATAGAGCGCGTGTTTTTTTTTTTTTTTTTTTTTTTTTTTGTTATTTATATCTCATTGTCGCGTGTCATTTGTATTGCCCAAGAAATATTTTGAAATTTTGTTTTATTTATATTATGACTATGGAACTTATTTGACGGTTCCGAAACATGTCAATGTATTTTATTTTTACTATAACACCTTTCTTAAGAAAAATTAAAATTGTTATTAAAAATTGCGAAGTACTAATATTATGCATAATTATAAAGGTATCAGAGAAATAGCGCCTACGGTTTTTGCGCAAGAAGATGTTGAATACTTGAATCACAAGATGCAGTTAAAAATTAATTTGTTCCATTTGTAGACCATATCGTTGGTAGAAGGGTGTAAGACTCTGAAGAGGGTATACAATAAAGTATAGTAGCAGATATGTATGCATAAAATGCAATGGCGTGATTTCTTTCTTACATACAGGGTGTCCAGCAAATAACACCCTGATTTCAAAATTAAATTTCTGAAAAACAAAGATCTATAGTAATATGTGGTAAACGGTTTTTTCTTTAGGTAAGCTGTAAAAATCTTATACAGAAATTTCAAACAGTGAATATTTTGAAAAGATTGTGTTGTGATTGCAAAGAATGCTTTGATTTGACATTTTGCTGCCAGAGAATGTGTTTTTCGGCTTAAAGTGCCATATTTCATAGTTTTTTAAATGAATTTTTTGAAACTTTACTTTTGAAACTTTACTTTGAAAAATCTTTAAAATATTGCACTGTAAGCTAAAAAAATTATTTCTCTGCACGCCATCTAAAACAAGAAAAATGTCAAATCAAAGCATTCTATGCAATCAGAACGGAATTTTTAAAAAGTATTCACTGTTTGAAATTTCTGTGTAAGATTTTTACAGCTTATCTAATGAAAAAACCGTTTACCGCATATTACTATCGAACTTTGCTTTTGAGAAATTTAATTTTGAAATCAGGGTGTTATTTGCTGGACACCCTGTATGTATGTAAAAATATTCACACACATATATAATTTTCGTTTTGATTCGGGTGTTTTTTGAGACTTCTGGAGTCATATAAACTGGAGTCAATAAATCAGTTGCGAACGAATTTTTTAAAGGCTACAAAATCCTAACGACTGCAATTATTAGTTTTTCTGGTGAAATGTAGAACAAAACTAAAAAATTTTATCTATATATGTTTACCTTATTTTCTAAACCCTAATTTATCACACGTTCAAAATAGAGTGAAATAATTAAAATGTACTTCAAACAATTTTTCATCCCCATAATATAATTAATTTATTTGAGTGCCCGTAAATAAGTGAAATATAACTAAAAATATGAACTAAAATAAATACAGATTATTGAATGGTGCACTTATAAAAATAATACATTTAAAATACACTTAAAAATTTATCGACGTTTTATTCGCTTCTGTGAACGTCGCCAGGATAGAACAGAGAGATGTTAAATGCAATGTAAAATTTCAAAATATAAACACATACGTCCTTGGGCATAGATGAATGTTTATACTTTGAAACTTTAAATTGCATTTAACATATTTCTATTGTATCCCGACGACGTTCGCAGAAGCGAATGAAACGTTGATAAGTTTTTAACTGTATTTTAATTATATTTATTTTATAAGTGTGCCATTTAGTAATCTGTATTTATTTTAGTACATATTTTTAGTATAATTTATGATGCAATTGTCCAATTCATAATTATGAAATGTAATTGTCACATACTTCCATTTCAATACTGAAGTTTCCATAAATAAGACCAGATACACGGTTATTTCATTAAATTTCCAAAAGTAACACCAATAATGGACGAATAGAATAAGTCAATAAAACTGAAATCGTTATCACTTTTCAAGTTTATTAAACGTAGTTAAGAATGTACAAATCAAATCAAGTTATGCGTGAAATTTTGCAAATCGGTTTCAAAATTATGAAAGATTTTGGCAACTGACATGTTTTCTAATTTGATTTGATTTTATACAAATTCTTTACATTTTCATTGTTTAACGCACTGTCAAAATGATTCCAATATTTCACTGTTAGCCATTTAAATGTCTGCGTAAAAAATCCGCAATCATGTGGTCACGTAAGTCTCAAGGTTTAAAAGAAATTCGATGACAAATGTAAAGAAATATTACGAATAGTACTTTAAAATCAAATCCTCTATCGCTAAATCATTATATAATAAATGTTAAAATAAACATTTTATAAACTGTTTCATTGTACTTAAATGTGAAAATCCATTTCTATAATATACAAGAGAGAGATATTTGTATTTTAATATATGAAAATTTATTACCCATTCAAAAAAGATATATTATTAGCATTTTTCATGTTAATATTTTTCAAAAGAAAATGTAAAATACATTCGTTCTTGTTAATTTAATTAAAATGAAGAGTAATTTAAAATAATTTAATAAATTTTAAAACTTATTTGTAATGTTTCATTCATTAACAATTGAGGTTTATTTAATTAACAGCATTTACTTCGTTTCTATTTTTATAACATAGCGTAATTAAAGAGAATTTTAGAAAGTTTATTAAATAGATCATTTAATAAAGTAGTATCATTCAATATTAATTAATAAAAGAAATTAAAGCAACTAGGAAAAAAAAATATTAGTCAAATAATTTTGCAATCAGGTTAAGTAGATTAATCTTCCAATCTAGTAAAAAAATCGTAATTGAGGTTTTGATTAAAGTAAAATATCTAAATTTTACTGAGAAATTCTTACCATGGAACTGAAGTCAATAAACTGATTTTGAAAAGAATTCTTAATAAGCATAAATAAATGTATGATTTCCTTTTTTTAGATTCTTATGTACATTCATACACAGACATATATTAGTAAATATCTTTTATGACTAATAAAGTCATAATTACAGATATTGTGACAAAAATTGTTTTATCATTCATATTCAGAAAACTTAAAAAAGATGTAATTTTTATACGTTTAATGCTACTTAGGTAATAAATACAATTGTTTATACACAGAAGTATGTGCAGCATATGATCATCATACCGGACACTTTCAATTTTAGACATTTTGTCGAATATTTTGAAAAATACTTATCAGATTCTTTTTGTCGATATTTGTATTTGTCGGTATCTGATCATACGAGAATAATAACAAGGATCTTTTTACGTAAAGTAGTAGTCAATTCTATGGAAAAACTTGTCAAAAAATTTATTCAAATAGCATGACAATTCAGACAGATACTATGCGATAGGTGTGAGCTGATTTTCAGATCTCTCTAAAAGCAGCTGAATGATGAAGTATTTTCCACAAACTGGCAAATTTTATCTACTGAATTATACGAAAAAATATTGAATTATACGAAAAAAATTTAACGAATATCCGTGACAAGGTTTGGAACAACTGCTTCGATTTTGAAACTTCTTTTTACCACGGAATTGGTTTGTTCTGTTAGTTAAAAAAGTGAGAATGAAAATTGACAATTGACAATTTGAGGAAAATCCCTGATCATTTAGCTTTTATTAGGGAGAAATTAAAATAAGGTCATTCCCGTTAACGATATTTCGTTGAATTTTTACAATATTTGACTGGATTGATTTAGTTACTCGACAGAATTGACTATTATTTAAAAAAAAGATCTTTGTTATCGTTCATGCATGCACTGATAAATATTACATTGTAGTACTGTTAATTTACAAAATATTTAATCCATTTATATTTCAATTGCATAAACTTGTTTCTACCATATTTTACCAATTTTTCTAAAATTGACATTAAATTTGGTTGAACTCTTTGCATGAAATAAGATAGAAAATATCAAAGATTTTTTTTTTAAATTGTAGAACAAAATTGCTGTAGATTCATGAATATATGATCTATTCTTACAAAAATCAGTGTACATGTTGAAGAATATTGACATTTTTGTTTATTGGAGCGATAGAACATTTTGTGCATATTAATATAAAGGATGATCCTAGATATTAATATTTACTTTTGATTTTTTGTCGGTTACTAAATGTCCTCCTTATCAAACGGACATTGTTAATAGTGGGTCAACATAGTCTTTATAGTTTTGAATATCTTGAAGAATCCGATAAATATATTTTTAAATATTCGAGAAATTGTCTAAAATTGAAAGTGTTAAATTATTAATGATAATACTGTGTGCACACGGTACAGTAATTAATTCAAAACTTTCCAGTTTTAAAATTATTTAGAAACATACTTGTGCAATAGGAATGTGCATATTTCTGAAATCTCTGTAGAACTTTGTGTTATGAATCAAATATACACTTAAATAATTTTACATAAAAATTTTTATTACATTTTGTAATAAAAAAGAAATATATCCTTGTGTAAGATGTTTAAAAAAATACCACCATTTTTTTTTTTCATTTTAATATATTAGTTAGCATTATACTTCAGTCTGGATATATTTCATTGTCTCCATCAAACATTTCGAGATCGCGTATTTCATAAAACAAATTATCGCATGTAACATATTTTAGATAAGTCATCAAATATTTTTGAATTATCAATTATTTCTTTTTAATTACAATAAATTAGGCTACGAATGGTCTATTCTAAAAAAATTCTATTTTACAAAAAAAAAAAAAAAAAAAAAAAAAAAAAAAATCGCAAATTTAAAGTGCCATTCGATTTTTTTCTTGTTAATTAAGACATTCTTAAGAAAATTTTACCTTACATTTCAAGAGCTCTATCTGCATTTAATATTTTTTAATAATAGCAAGTATCAGATAGCAAGATAATTAGCTTTCAATTCAACCACAATGCATCGTATTAATGTCTAGATAATTACAGAATCCCTGTTCTCTAATGTGACAGTTGAATCTGTAATGATAGCATTACTACTCATATTTATGAAAAGCCATTTGGAATATCTATTAACGTAGTTGTAAAATTTAAATGAATGACTTTCATATCAAAATAATAAAATAAATCGTCATATTTCGATATTTAGTGACAAAGTGTTGTTTACTTTATATTATTTTCAAAAAATTGCTAAAGCTTAGTGTTAATGATGCGACTTATAATTTAAGGGAAGAAAAACGAGTAGTTAATTTGATGTGAAATTATTAGGTACAAAATGTAATGTTGTAGGTCATGTATAGAAGAGCATATCTTTATTATTTTACATACTAATTGTTATTTGTCATCGAATGAAAGAAATACGTATCGGCGATTGATTTTCTCTTTCAATTTGACATGAAATATGTATAAAATTAATACAAAATGTTATTTTACAATTGGAAATAACAAAAAGGATCTGAAGTTATTAACCGTGATTAGCTATGGAGTTATAAATTAAATTGCTTATGGGTGGTCTCAACTGCTTTGCTCAACAAGCGCAAAATGTTTTGACGCATTCACAAATTCTTTTTTCAACGGAAATATATAAAATTGAGACCTTACAATGGAAGCGATTAGAATCTGAGTTTTCAATTATTTGATTTTTAAATTACCTATTGTGTTATAATTATTTTCAATCATGGGATCACGCCTTTTTCTTCCTTTCGTCTAGTGGTTTTTCTGCTTTTGTCGGGAAATGCAATTGAAAATGCCATCTTTGGCGGCATGTTCTGAAATATCTATGGTATTTGCAAAAAACGGAAATAGTTTCTGAACAACAACATTCGCTAGTTTCATGTTTTTTCCAACAAAAATAAACTAAAACGTCACAAAGTTGCCCTTTTTCATTTAAGAATACCCTTAAAATAAAAACAAAATATACTGAAAACCGAAAATATACATTTTAAGCTAGTGTAGCAAACTACAGCAATCTGTTCTTTCGTATTACATTGACTTTTTTCATACTAAAATAATTTTCTTTCGTTTGCTTTTCCCAAATTACAATTGCATTGAATCCTCGAAAATTTGTTTTCCTACCTCAATATTATTGCGATTTAGAATTATATATTTTACTATATTTAGCTAATCGTAGCTCAGCCTCCTGCGAGCTACAATCGGCAACTCCCCCCAGACTCAAAAATTTTGGAATTTCTTGAAGTTCCAAACCTGGCTTGACTTTTTGTTTGTACGAATCCTGGAATGTCCAGATAAAGAAATTCTTAGGTAGAAATATGTATATTTTTAATTCCAAACGTTTCATTAAATAATACTCCCTTTATCTGGAATAAGTTGCTACATTTGAATAATTTTGTACCGATTATTGAAACTAGGGATTTTGTAATTTTTCTTTGTAATTTTTTTAATTCTCTTTGAGCATTTATCAGAGATTTTATGATGCTATTCTATCGATGAACAATATTTCCTTACCAAGAATTCCCATTTAAAATCCGTACAATTAGTTTTAAAAATCTACTGTTCGCACGCTATTAAGCCACGCCCAATTTCATAAGGTTTCTTCTATAAGTAATTGCTGAAAACTATCTTCCAGCTAATTAATCATGACTTCCTTAGTTATAAAATGGTCTTCATGGTAGATTAGTGGTAGAGTCTTTACAAAATGAGGCGTGATTTAAAGCGAGTGAATCCTGTAAATTTGCTTCGAAAACTTTGTCCCGAAATAGGTTCTACATTTATCGGAATTAAAAATGAGAATGAAAATACCAAGTTGTGATAATTTTAATCTCAAATCGAAAATCGAATATCCAATTCTTGAAACTCACCAGAAGTATGTATGTACATATATGTGTGTATGTCGGTGTGCATGTGTGTAAATTGCTGATGTTTGTCCTGGAAAATTCCTTCAAAGTTACTACTTTAGTCTACAGCTGTTGATAAACATGCCTTCTATTTTCTATTTTCTGCTTCTATTGGAAAAATTCACAGTATATTTTACCTTGTTTGAGACTTCATACAAAAGGTTGGAGTAAGTGCAACATCATCGTAAATGGATCGTCTGCCTGAAACAATAATAGGTACAGATTATTTCGCACTTATTTGTAGTGATCATGCCGCATTTCGTCA
This sequence comes from Maratus speculifer, assembly GCA_964019185.1. NCBI lineage: Eukaryota > Metazoa > Arthropoda > Arachnida > Araneae > Salticidae > Maratus > Maratus speculifer. Next base: position 253,976,964 of record OZ025295.1, on the reverse strand, counting down.
CAGTGATGGTTTTGCATATATTTGATCTTTGTGTCATTTAATTTCGATATTTTAGAACTAAATTAAAACAAACGTCCATAAACAGTTTCTTTAAGTGTCGCATCTGCATTTTACCAATCGGTACTTCCAGATTAGTTTCAATTATATTTTAATAATTATTAAACTTTTTCGTAAAAATTTTCCTAAAATGCTAAATGCAATTTAAATTTTTATAAAAACTGTGTCCATCAAAGGGTAACATTAGAGTAGGAACAAGTGAGACCCTTCGTTATTGGGTCGTGGGGTCTCTCGTTATAACGTAATTGAGCATAGGGTATCCCATATACACCACTAAGTAAATTTAAATGGAATTTTTGGATTAAAGTTAAATGCGATTTTATTTAATTTGGAGTTAATTTGGATTAAATAAAATGCATTATTTTGCCACATTTACGAAAATATAGAAAGAACCAATAGTTCGCTAAAAACCGGTAAAGATGGTGAATATATCTTTGAAACTTTCATATATAAAAAAACATAAAGAACTGTGTAACTTTAATTTTTGAATTAGATGATGCAAATTTAAAAAAAAAAATAGTTCAATTTGCATAAATGATAGAAAATGTAGCCCTTTTTAATCGCCGGATGCAGACGATGTTGGAATTATTCCTAAGGATGAAGTAATAATGATTCTCTCTTTACTGAGTATTACCAAGGATGGAGTAATAATGATTCTCTCTTTACTATGTATTACAAGGATGAAATAATAATGCTTCTGTCTTGACTAAGGATTACTAAGAATAAAGTAATAATGATTCTATCGTTACTAAGGATGAAGTAATGATTTCTTGATAAAGTGATTGTTTGTAATGTCACCCGACGGTCAAATATTAAATATTATCTATTTACCTTTGACTAATTTTTTATTCTGTTGTACTTTCTTATCTTCTTTTTTATACTTCTTAGTTCCTTTCTAAAGCTTACTTTTCCTCTTTCAATGACATCATATTTCGTGAATATGTCAATATTTATGTGGCTTCCTTTTAACTACGGCTATTTTTCCTTTTTTTTCTTTAATTTTTCTCTTGTTTAACTTTTTTACGATAAAATTATTTAATATTCTAAGCCGAAATCAGAGAAAACTCCCGTGTCTGCTGAAGAACGAGTAAGTTATTACTGAATCTTTTGAACACCCAGCTTTTAACCTGTCGTAAGTGAGTTATGAACATCATCACACGTTTAAACTTCATTTTAAACAACATAATTTTGAATTATTGGGTCATATATCTTAAAAGATATTAACCCCTTCACGGCGAGAGCCTTATGCTTAATTTTTAATCTTTTATCGCCGGTTTTTCAAAACGGAAAATTTTCTGTTATTGAATCGCAAAAATGATCTTATTAAATAAGGTAAATTTTAAAATTTAAAATAACAGGAGAGAATAATGACAGATTCTGAGCATCTTAACGTATACAGGTTTCTTGTTCCCAACAGATTAAAAGATTTTGCCGAAGAAATCATCAATTAAGTAATACGACTTAAACATAAATTTTTGTAATATTCTTGGGTCTGTTTATCTGTTCAGTTTTTCTTTAGTAATTACGCATGTTTTTAATAAAAAATTATAATTAATTTATCAGACGATATAAAATAGCAGATAATGTAACGAAGCAATTTTTAGGGGATTAGTTGGGGCACGAAAACAATATCGTTTTTATTGCGCCTACTAGCCGAATAGCACATTTCTTCACAAAAGTATAGATGATGAAACCTCTTAACGTAAAAAGAAATTCAAGTAAATCATATATCGAGTTGGTAGAGTTCATCATACACTGTGAAAAACTACAGAAGTTCAATACCAATAATTAAAATAAGAATTAGAATTTTAAAAAAAGAATAAAGCAACAAAAAATTACTTGGGAATTCAAAAATAAGAAAAATCATAGTAAATATTCGCTGTGTATGGGCAACACCTCGAAACTTCTGTGTAGATTGTAGAAAGCATAAAGAACGTTGCTATATGACTAGACACGTCATCTATCCATAAACAGAAAAATTATTATGACTGTGCCTACTTACCCTAGCAGCCAACTAGTCCCAGTATCCCCTACCCTACATGATAGACAAAGAAAAAACAAATTGTCATGTAAAGTAACTATCCTCTCTGCCTCTAAAGGTGAAAACAGATATTTCTACTAACTTTTATGAGTATAGATATCCTTTATTTTGGCGACGTATTGCTTTTTTATCTTTAATGACGTTTAAAGGAAGGGAAATGATTGAACCTTGCCATCAATTACAGTTGAGTTATTTTTATCTTCTGAACCACATTGTAGATCTCCTTTGTTGTATTGTGAATAAGCCGTAGAAGGGTTCTGTACAAAGGATTCCTAGAATTCAGTTCACTGATGCAAAACAAGCGTGTATGCGAAACCTACTAAATATACTTGTGAATCTTTAATAATCCGTAAATATGTTGATCAATGTCGTTATTACTCCCACTAATTTGAATTTTCTACATTTCATAGTTACTAACTAAAATAGCTGTGACAGACACACACAAAAATGATTTTTTAATAGTTTTGTTTTCACTTTTAAAGTGAAAACAGGACCATAATGAGAAAAATTACTTGCATTTTTTAAATAGTTCTCAGTTAGCCAAAATAGATATTAAATAGCTTTAAAATAGATATTAAATAATAATAAGTTATTGCTAAAATTATTAAAAATTTTTTTAAATAATGAGAAAAATATTAAAATCATATATAATCAGTAGTAAAAAATATTTTCACATGTATATGTACATATTTGTGTGCATGTATGAAAATGTATGTATGTATATTTTACTGTTTGCACATTAGTTAATTACTTCCCTTATCAAACTGCGATTGCGAAATAAAGTGATCCCCGTTTATAAGATATTTTCCTGCAGGTCTGGTTTCTGAGCTAAATCTGATATGGTAATGCTACATCGAGCATGGCTTAACACAGCAGTTGTCACATCACATAATAGTAATGTATTTACATTGCATTAAATAAGCATATTTATCATCTGAGTCATGATACTACAGGGTAGAGGAGAATTGCAAATCTATATTAAACTTATTAATCTAACCCATGCTAAGTATACATGCTACAATGTATATTTTAATCACAACATCAAAAATCCAGAATTCGGAAAGTAGATTAAATAGCAATTTTGTGATTTAAGTACAATACTTAGATATAAAAATAAAAAACAACTAATTAATTATACACGCATTGTAGAAATCAAATAATTAAATTAAAAAAGATAAGTAATTATTTGTCTGGTGAAATATTTAGGTAAACATCTATAAAAATATACTTTATTAAACAATATTTTTATTATAATGTTTAATTTAAATTTTAATGTTTAAAGTTTAATTTAGATTTCTTTGGAAATCATTCGATAGTTAACATACAGTTTCTGAATGCACCAGTCTCATTAATTAGTTACAGTCACTTTAATTTGTTTTATTTTCTTTTGTGCATAATACGGCTATATGTTACATATTGTTAACAATTTTACTATATATTTGTTGCATAAAAATTATTAAGAATAAAGAATTAATTATTTTGGATCGTTGCTGTATTTGGACAAAATCCATAATCGTGTTTCGACATTTTTCCCTTTATTTAAATATGCTTGAGTTTTAAAGTCAAACATTATTAAGTGATAAAATTGGTTTGATAATCTGTCTGCAATTCATATGAGGTAACTAAAGAAGATGATATACTTTTCATTTAACGAATTGGTTTTTTATACAAAATTATCGTATTTACTTGAAATTAGGCACATATGTTTATTCTGATAAGCCACGTCCTTGATGAGACTTCGTAGTTTAATTGGTTATTAAATATAGTGTGAATAGTACTTGATCTGAATGCCGCGAGTTTTACTTGACACTATTATTTTTATTTCTTTTCCGAATGACTCGTAAGACATTCAAACAATAAACTGGATGTTAAACTGATCACAACTAGGCAACCCTCCAATGTAACCCTCCACATAATGCTTAGCATTGTTAAACAAAATGCATAAAACAACCCATGTGCAATAATGGAACGATTACCTCAATGTTGCAGAAGTATAATCGTAAAAGACCAAAATGATTTTAAAACTGTATCAGCAATTATATGATTGATACGCCGCATAGCAAATTGATGCAGGTTAAATCACGGATTGAGTTTACTTTTATGTGTCTAAATCATAACGGGTTTTTGAATCCACAACGAATTGTTCCGCAGCAATATCAAGCATAAATGAATTATCGCGATCATATAAATAGCATATTCATTACAACCAAAACACACGCAACGGAAAAAATATCTTTCATTAACAATTGTTTATTTGATAAAATATTCCCATAACACGAAGCTTTCAATAGCTTATCCTGACCTTGCCTAGTGAATGTAACTTTTGAATTAAAGTTGGCTTTTATTTTTTTTCTCTGTCTTTGTTATAATAGTTTTATAACTATAGCTATACAATTACCTATTATGCTTTATTTATAGAGTTAAGTTGTATTATCTTAATCATAACTTTAATTTATTACATTAATTTTAATTTATTTTTTTTCTGTAATGTTTCTCTACTATGTTTTCATTTTATATTAAGTTGTGTATCTACATTTATAACTTCTTCCAGTTACTCCTTAAAACATACGATTACTCAACTTAAAAGATCGGGTTTGAATTTGCCACCAACTGGGAAACCCCTCGAATTTTCTCTACCTTCAGCACTGTTCATAACACGGAAAAACTAAACCTTACAATCAGGTTAAATGAAACGTAACATTAAAATTTAAATAATTCAATTGTTTACGCATGAAAATATATTTCTCTCCACCGACTTATTAGATAATACATTATTACACAATAAATCTTAATATATTTGCATAAATATACATGGAAATAGATAAAGATTTCCTATCTAAAGATTCTTTGATAAATGTTATTATATTTGCATACGTGGGATGTTGTTCAGTACTGAAAATATAGAACAAAGATGTTACAGTCACATTTTTATTGTAGACGACACGGCACACAACACACAACACACAATGTACAAATCGCATGACGACGCGCAATACAATCAGTTAAAACAATCATAAAATTACTTTAACGCCAAGAACAACATCTCGATAGGAGATGTCTATCGGAACACACATCCAAATCTTACATCTTTTTCTCATCAAAACTAAATTACTTCACTTCATTTCATGTCTTTTAGAAAGGAAGGCAAAATATCTCCGGATATTTTGCCGAAAGTGGTAATAGCGCCACCTATAGTTTTAGGGAAGATCTATAATTTAGGAAGGCAGTCATTTCGTTACAGCCTCCACCTCTGGTTCCGCGAACGTCCCGGTGTGGAACCAGTAACTTTCTTAGGTGGTCTACCACGTTTCCTAATGGGTGCGACACGCACAATGTCAGAGTCATTACACAGTTTTAAGGCTGAAGTATGACATGTAGCAAGTGGATCATTAGGACTTTCCATACTTGCTATGACTAAAGTGGTGGGTGATTTTTGAGTTAAAATGATGTAAGGTTCATCACGTTTAGGCATGAACTTCGACGTTTTATTATTAGAGGCTTTACTTACTGGATGTAAGTCAACCCAAAGTTTGTCTCATGGAACAAAACTATGTCCCGGTTTCCGTCTACGGTCAGCATATTTTTTCCCTTGATCTTGCTTAGATTCAACTTTGTCTTTGATATCTTTGGTGAATTTTGCGAATTTCTTGAGATATGGTGTAATCTCAGGTACAAAATCATCATTTTGAATTACAGCACGAATGTCGTGCTGAATGTCATCCGTTGTTCTCAGTTCTCTTCCAAACTGCAAGAATGCTGCTGTTTCTCCAGTAGTGTCACACTTAGCAATGTTTAGTGCAAAACGGATCGTTTGAAGCTTTTCTTCCCAAGAGTAGTGATCATTTTCTACTAACATAGCCAATCTCGGTTAAGATCTCCATTTTTCTTCTCCACAGGATTAGCCTGGGGATGATATATGGAAGTTGGGTTTTGTTTCATACCTAAAAGGAAACAAAGTTGTTGCATCACACTACTAACAAATTGGGGTCCGTTATCACATATTATAAGTCTCGGTAGACCATATCTAAGGATAATTTCTTCAAGCAACGTAGTTGCACACTGCGCTGCAATAGCATGTGTAAGGGCAAACAATTCAACTCATCTTGTTGCACAGTCTTCTACTATAAATATCCACCTTTTACCGTTGTTACTTTTTGGTAAAGGGCCAAAAAGATCAATTTATAGAACTTCAAATCTTTGTGAATACACTGCTGTTTGTAACAAACCGGATGATTTTTGACAGAATTTGCAATGTATGAACGCATTCCAGTCCAATAATACCATTTGGATTTTTGGTTCTATTTATTGTACCTTCAACACCGTAGTGACCAGCCGTAGGTGAATCGTGGTGTTCTTTTAAAATTTCCTCCCTTTCATGTGATGGGGCAAAAAATAAAACTAAATTACTTCACTTCATTACATGTCTTTTAGAAAGGAAGGCAAAATATCTCAGAATATCTTGCCGAAAGTGGCAACAGTGCCAAATATAGATTCTATAATTCAGGAAAGGCAGTCATCTCGTTACACATATACTTACTTCATAATGTTTAAGTAGAAAATATTTGTTATGACATTTGAACAACTGCTAACTTTCATTCATTCTTTTATTTATTTACAGCAGCTCTATAATTACACTTATACCATTACATATTTATTTTGCTATATAAATACCTATAACTTATTACCTTAATCAAAACTTTAATTTATTACATTAATTGTAAATGAATTTTAGCTTTGTTTTTCTTCATATTTCTCTACTAATTTTTTTATTTTTATATTAAGTAGTTTATCTACATTTTTAGTTTCTTACACAATTATCTTTAAAACATAAGTTTAGTGAATAAAATAGACTGGATGTGAAGCAGATCACAACTGGTTAATCCTTCAATGTAGCCCCCCCCCCCCCCCCAGTGCTCAGCTTTTTTTTTAAATCAAGATCCATAAAACAACCCTGGTGTCATAACGACAAAATTGACTCAATATTGCAGAAGTTTAACCACAAATGACGTAAAGGATTTTAAAAGTGTATTAGTAGAAATCTTAATGATAAGTCACATAACAAATTGATGCAGATTTAATGAGATTATTATTATCTGTCTAAATCATAACTTGTTATTGAATCCAAAAAAAGTTTTCTGCGGCAGTTTCAAGTATAAATGAGTTGTATAAAATGTGAAAAATAACACTAGTAAGTCTTGATTACGTCCACTAATAACTATATCGTAATACTAATAATATATGAGGAGCCCAGAAGCCAAGGGGTATAAGTGACAAAATTGAAAAAAATTGAGTTACGTGCACAGGCTACCGGGAAATATATCTATTTATTTGTGGGTAAAGAGTTGAGTGTTTTGTTTTTCATTATGTACTGAGCTATAGGGGTCAGTTACTTAACCTCTTTCCCAAAACAGTGAAACGTTTGGAGGCCAAGGGGTATAAGTACAGTTGTGTCCGTTAACGTCTATATAGCAGAACAAACAGAGACATACAAAGCCATTTGCTTTTTTATGCATTAAATAAATGCATTTTAACTGTTATCCAGTAAGAAAACCATGAGTTAAGCATAGATTATGAACACTTTCCAGCACACTCTGAAATCTTTAAAAAATTTTGCTATTTAGGGTAATAAAGGGTTACAATCTATTGCCAAATATGTATTCTGATCCTTTTGAGCAGCCCTATGTTTTATCAGTCGGTTGATATGTACTGTATAACGGGAAAATTTAGTTTAGCAAGAAAACACATGATAGTTTGAAATTTCACTTTCAGCACTTTATACTAATAGATGGAAGCATACTTGTATACCTTTGTTCATTCTGTAGTTTGTCTTGAAACTTTATTATCCGCCAGTATTTAGCTGAAATTTACTTAGAACGAAGTTAAGTAGAACTAAAACACACTTAAGACTACTTAAATCACATTTTCAGAAATTATCATCCATCGGTGACCATGTATAAAATTTTGTGCGTGATCCTGTATATCATTTTATCTAAATTTTACAAGCATTTCTTAGTAAACTGATTGAAGTTCAGCATTGAAATACATGACTTATTTAAAAGCGATCTTTAAGTTAAGTACGCTCATATTCTGTAACTTTTACGAGTATTTTTGTGTAACTTTGTATATGAACTATAGCATTTATACATGTTATATAACATGTATAAATTTAGTAAAACATCAAAGTGCAATTCATAATTAAAATGGCATTTGTTATATTCATCAATCATCATTGATAATATATACAGTACTTCGGATAGAATATACTATTTGAAATCTTTTTTGTGTCCCTGTAAATACTGTGTACTACGTATTATATGCGAAATAACTTATATTAAGCCTCAGCGATATATATGAATTTTATTACACGTGAAAATTGTAATATAATTAAAATAAACCACAAACAATTCCCTTTTTATCATTAGGTAAGGTAAATCTTTTGTATGGTTCTGTATATAAATATTAAGTATTCTTTTCACCTCAGATTTTATAAAGTGTTTATTTTAGTGCAATTCGTAAATACATGTAAATTTTAATATGTGACAAGGTGTAACATCTTTCAAATTCATTTAAAACGATTGCTCCCATAAACTGTAATGTAATGAAAAACTTTTGATTGCCCCTGTAAATAAACTAATCGTGTTAGAAACTCATTTGCTATAGGTTTGTGTTGAGGTAAAAATGAATAATTAGCAAAAATTTCAAGGCTATCCGAATATATTTACGCGAGTTAGGGCGCGGACAGACGGACTGACAAACCAAAATCATATTCACTTTTCAACTTTGTGGGTAAGTGTTAAAAAATATAAATTACAATGTTTCTAAACTTATAATAAAATTTTAAAATTTATAACAAATGTTTTTCCTGTCATTTATTTATATTAACATTGTTCATAAATTTTCGTAAATTCATTTTTTTTAATTTCATAATTTTTCCTTTTTTGGAATCTATATTAAAACAAAATTTTGTCTTTTCACTTATTTGTATCAACATTGTTCTTAATTTTTTCATAAATACAACTTTTTATTTAATAATTTTTCATTTCTTGTGTTCATTTGGCACTTGTACCCTTTAGTTTCCAAGCAATTTTCATTACTGCTTGGAAGTCAAGGGGTACAAGTGCCGAATGACGATAAACATTGCTTAGTTATAAATAAAAAGAAAAATTGCATTCCACTTTTTTTAAAACAGTTATTGAAATAAGAGTTCAAAGATCACTAAGAAGTAAGCAAAAGTTTCACAGCTCAATTCGTTCAATTACAATTGATGTTTAACTTTGAACTCAATTTACTCGAAATGTAAATTTTGTCACTTGTACCCCTTGGCTTCTGGGCTCCTCATATATACTACATAAATATGTATAAGAATTTACATTATAAAAAATACTTTGCTTCTAAGACGTTGAATATTAACAAAAACGTTTAAAAAACATTAAAACATTTTTATTTACATGTTTCAGCTCACTATTAATAGAGTCATCCTCAGAATGCAAATAGAAAAATAAAAATTACAAATACAATGAACGTGAAAATCGGAATAAAGGATTATTGAACGATTGAATGGATTGAATTGATTGGATTGAATGGTTAGACAATTTACACGTTAATTATTTAAGTGGACCAAGGACAATATCAAATTAAAAAGCGCGTGATACATTTAATTTATTTATTTACAATATTTCTTTATTCCGATTTTCACGTCCATTGTATTTGTAATTTTAATTTTTCTATTTACATTCTGAGGATGACTCTATTAATAGTGAGTTGAAACATATAATGTTAATATACAACGTCTTAGAAGCAATGTATTTTTTGTAATATAAATTCTTATTTTTATGTAGAATATATATTATTAGTATTACGATATAAATGAGTTGTAGCCATCGTTTAAATGTTTCACTCATTACATCAAAAACACATTTATATATGAGGAGCCCAGAAACCAAGGGGTACATATGACAAAATTTAGATTTCGAGTAAATTGAGTTCAAAGTTAAACATCAATTGTAATTGAATGAATAGAGATATGAAACTTTTGCTTATATCTTAATGATCTTTGAACTCTTATTTCAATAACTGTTTTAAAAAATGTGGAATAAAATTTTTCTTTTTATTTATAACAAAGCAATGTTTATCATCATTCAGCACTTGTAGCCTTTGGCTTCCAAACAGTAATGAAAAGTTCTTGGAAGTTAAAGGTACAAGTGCCGAATGAGCACAAAAAATGCAAAAATTACGAAATAAAAAATTGTATTTATGAAAAAATTAAAAACAATGTTGATACACATAAATGAAAGGACAAAATTTTGTTTTAATATAAATTCTAAAAACGGAAAATTTATGAAATAAAAAATGAATTTACGAAAAAAAATGAACGATGTTGATATAAAAAATTAAAGGAATTTTTTTGTTCTAATATAAGTTTTAAAATTTTATTATAAATTTTGAAACGTTGAAATTTTATATTTTTTAACCCTTTCTAACCAAATTGAAAAGTGAATGTGATTGTAGTTTGTCTGTCCGTGCCTTAACTCTCGTAAATGTACTAATATACTCGGATTTCCCTGAAATTTTTGGGAATTATTCACGGTTACCACAACACGAACCTATTGCAAATGAAGTTTCTAACACAATTAGTTTATTTACAGGGACAATCAAAAGTTTTCCTTTAAATTACTGGTTATGGGAAAAATCGTTTCAAATGAATTTTAAAGAAGTTACAACCTGTCAAACACATTAAAATTTATATGCATTTACGAATTGCATTAAAATAAACATTCTGTAAAATATGAGGTGAAAAGAATAGATATTTTTTATTTACAGGGCTACACAAAAGATTTACATTACCTAATGATAAAGAGGAAATTTTTTACAACGTATTGTAATTATATTACAATTTTCATGTATAATAAAATTGATATACATTGCAGACGCTTAATATAAGATATTTCACGCATAATACGAAGTACTCAGTATTTTCAGGGACACAAAAAAGCTTTCAAATAGTGTATATTATCCGAAGTACTGGACGAAATGCATTTTTAATTATGATTTGCGCTTTTAAGTTTCACTAAATTTATATATATTAATATATATGCATATGTTCATATAAATTCTACAGTTCATATACAGAGTTATACAAAAGATTTCTTAAATGTTACTGAATATGACCGTGATTTACTTAAAGATTGCTTTTAAATAAGTAATATATTTCTATGCTGAACTACATTCAGTTTGCTAAGAAATGCTTGCAAAACATTGATAAAGTGATATACAGGGTCATGCACAAAATTTTATGCATTGTCATGTATTTATGATAATTTCTGGAAATGTGATTTCAGTAGTCTTAAGAGTATTTCAGTTTTAACTAAATTTTAGCTAAATACTGGCATATAATAAAGGTTCAAGGTAAACTACAGGATAAACAAAAGTATACAAGTGTGTTTCCATCTATTAGTAAAAACTGTTATGCATTTTCTTGCTAAACTAAATTTCCCCATTATGCAGTGTATAGCAACCGACAGATAAAACCGAGGGCTGTTCAAAATTATTAGAATACATACTTGGTTATGGACATTAGCACTCTATTACCCTAAGTAGCAAAGATTTTTAACACGTTCGCTTCCGCTTTCGTGAAGATATGATGATAGTTAATGCCGCACTGTAGAAGTGGGTTTTTCCCAAAAGCCGATTTACTTTTTATAACAAAGAAACAGTGAAATATTTTCCCGTGCCAGCGCTTGACTGGCTATTGAGACATAACCCCACATCACGTGCTGGCTCGTGAGTGGCCCCTTAATGTTGGCGCGTGATCGGCAGCGAATATGTTAAAGATATCAGAGAGTGTTGGAAAGTGTTTCAAAAACTACACTTAAAGCATGATTTTCTCACATGTTAACATTAAAATGCATTTATTTAATGTATAAAAAAGCAAATGGCCTTGTATGCCGTTGACCACGCTTCTGCTGTAGACGTTAATAGATACAATCGCACTTATACCCTTTGGCCTCCAAGCGTTTCACACTTTTGGGAAAGAGGTTAAGTAACTGACCCCTAAAACATAGTATATAATTAAAAAATCACTCATAACTTTTTACCTACAAATAAATAGACTTATTTCCAGATAGTCTGTGCACTTAACTCATTTTTTTCAATTTTGTCACTTACACCCCTTGGCTTCTGGGCTCCTCATATATAAAAAATAGTAACACTTGTTTGTCTTATAAAATATCCTCATAACTCGGAATTTCTCCCGTCTTCATTAACTACTTAACTGATTTGTTCGTCGTACGGGCAAGAAGAGCTTGTCCGTGCTTGATCCATCATTTGAAACTTTTTAATACGATTATTTTTTAATGCAATTTCGTACTATATAATGACAATAATGTTTATACTATTTTTTATGAATATTTTGGCTAAAAAAGTGGTGTTTTCCCCATATTTTCAACTTATTGTACGTAAAAAAAGAGAATTAGTTAAGTGGTTAACAGCTTATCTTGCCGTTGCCTGGTGAGTGTAACTTGTGTACAAGTGCTAACTTTTATTTATTTATTTTTTTAATAGTAACTCTACAACAGCAGCTATATCATTACCGATTATTTTTTCTCTATATTAATAGATTTAATTTATTATCTTAATTACAATTTTAATTTATAACATGAATTGTAATTTTATTTTTTTTCTCTATTACTTTTTCATTTTATATCAAGCAGTTTATCTACATCTATACTTTATCCCAATGTTTCTTTAATACATAGGATTATTAAATTAAATTGAGTGGGTGTGAAGTTATCATCAACTAAGAAATACCTCAAATTTTTTCGACTCTCCGTGTCATAGTTAGAAAGGTGCTAGGGGTGTGTTAAGACTCCCTAAAACATTTTCAGTTCTCTCTTCAAATGATTGCAAGAACACTAAATGAATTTCTCTGCAAAATTCTAACTTAGTTTTGAGTTCACAGTTTTGCAGAAATATTAAAATTTAATTTAAATAAGTGTTTCAACATTCGCACATTCTATTTGTAGATATGAAGCTAACATCACGTTTAATTTTACACTAGTTATGCATTCAAATGTTTTATCATCCTAGTCTTTCGTTAGCCAAAAATGAAGTTATTAGAAAAGTTTAATAAAAAAATAGTACATACAGTGTGAATATGCACTAATTTACCTTTCTGCGTCCGAGAGAGAAAATATGAGCTCCCCCCTACAATTATTGAACCCATACTTAATAGTCACTTCTAGCCATGGCCGTATCAGCTGTTCAGCACTATTCAATAAATCTAAAGTTTACAATCCTTCTATATAAAACATAACTTTAAAACTTAATTTAATTATTTACGTATGAAAGCAAATTTTTCTCTACACCGACTTATTAGATAATATATTACACAATAAATAAAAAGATATTTAAAGAAAATTAGATAAACATGCATGGAACCAGTTCTGATTGTCCTATACAAATATCTTTACATCAGTTTTATTATAATTGTATATACTTACGTAATAATCTTTTAGTAGAAAATATTCGTTACAAAACTATAGCCCGATAGCTCCTGATTATCAGAATTCATTTTCAACCTTCTATTCATTTATTTAGATTTCAACATTACATTTAATAAACTATATAGTGTACTTAATGTATAACAATAAATTACTGATTGGGAATATCATATTACATCATAAATAAGCGTACTATTTCAAAAGATTTTCGTCGAGTAGAATTTAATAAATTTTTATTATTATGCTGCTAATAGCCTTAAAATGTAACTTTATGAGAATATTGATACAAATATAAAAATTTACGCATATATTATTACATAATAAAATCTCATATCATATAAGTATGCATACGCAATAAAAATAAAATTAGATTTTTTTCTTAAGTTTAATATTTAAATTGCAATTTTTTCATATATTGATATAGTCTGTTTCCTCTTATAAATTCTTATTTCTTATCATTTTTTTTTGTTAATTTAATCTTTTTTAGCTATATGACTATGAATATCTGTTTAAAATAAAATTTAGCCTCTGAATTTTAAATCAGTTTTAGGTAAATTTTATCTTAAATGTATACTTATTTTGAGTAATTCAATTTCAATTATAAAATAACGTCTGCCAACATTAGAATCGGCTGGTAGTTATACAGGAATTGCTCATATTCATAGGGTATACAGTCACCGCAAATTACATAAAAAAAGTGACACTTGCGAATTTAGAGGGTTTTTTAAATATCTAGAAATATACATAAGCAATTATTCTGAAACTCCAGGTATGTAAACAAAATAGTAGAAGTCATATATTTTCGCAAAGGTTTTACGTCAACAAATTGAAAAATAACAAACATCTTTTTAATCACCATGTCAAATCTAATGTAGCAAAAATGTCCAAACTTGAGATTTTCATTAAGAGCCTTATGTTAATAAACTGTATTCATTTATATGTAGATAGCATGTATACTCGCAGAGAAATTAAGGTTTTTATAAAAAGGTCCCAAATTTTGCAAAGTCTTTTGCTTATAATTTGCAGAGTTCTTAATATAAAACACTGTTCTTTTCAGAAAATATGAGAAACAATATTGTACATAATACCCTGTAAACAAAATTAAAAAATATTAATATTTGTATGAAAAATAAGCAGGTTTACTTAATTTATTTTCACTGCTCATGCGTCAGCTCTGTTAAAATTTCATTTGCATATTGTGTTAGCAAAGTGTATTGTCCAACTTTTGTTAAAATTTCACAATCATAGCTTGAAAAGTCTGAAAATTGTCGTCGAAAGAATTAGATGAAAATCCGTTATTCCCAAAATGAAGCAAAAAGACGAGGAGCTGTATCTAAATATAGTAGTACGTGCAATACTGTGTAGACACTAATCCATGGAATATGGATTAACTTAGCTAACAAAATATGCAAATGAATTTTTTATGGCTTTGACGCATGTGCAGTAAAAATTTATTTAGCTCAATTTCATCCTGCTCAAATTTCATACAATTATTAATATATTGTTACGAATTTTGTAAATAGTTAGTGTTTGTACTGTAAAATAATGTAAATAATCTTATTAAGCTCCATTCCTTTACTTATATTAGTTTTTGTTACATTGTCTCTGTTATCAAGCAAACTTGTCCATTATTTTCAGTGTATGTCTACGGCAGATTGGCGAAATAATGAAGATATCGCCAAGTTGGCGTCACTTTTGGCGACTAATTTTGGTCGCCAAATTTGGCGATATATCGCCAAGTTGGCGACAAACTTGGCGATTGTTGGCGATGGTAACCCTTCCCTATTTATGGTAACCCCCTTAGGTCTACTGATACATTGCTGTTGTTCCGTGGTTTTCCAGGTTTTTCTAGAAATTTCTAGCACATGCTACGAGACTATATATAAGGAGAGCGATACGAGCTGTTGTTGATTATTTACCAGTCAGTCATTGAGTGAGCTACTAGAGATTGTCCCAGCAAGTTTGCTTGATGTATTGAGTTTTATCTACGTTGTTTTGAATGTGATATAGTGTTGAGACATTGTATAAAGAGTCTCTGCGACCTATATTTGTAATTGTTCGATAGATTTAAACAGTTATTTTGGAATATCTTGTAATATTTGTGAGTTTCGAAGACTCTGTTGTTCTGAAGATCTGTAAATAAATTATTTTCTACTTTTCTAAGAGAAAAAAATTTGAAGTTGTCTAACCATAAGATCGGAAGAACCCTATATACGCTGCAACAATATTTTAATTTTGATTACAGGGTATTGTGCAAAATGTTTTTCCCATACTTTCTGAAAAGAACATTGTTTTATATTAAGAGCTCTGCAAATTATAAGCAAAAAACTTTTCAAAATTTGGGACCGTTTTTATAAAAATTTAATTTTTCTGCGAATATATATGCTAACCGCATATAAATAAACACAGTTTATTACCATAAGGCACTTAATCAAAATTCGGAGTTTGAACGTTTTTGTTACATTAGTTTTGACAGAGTGATTCAAGAGATATTCGTTTTTTTCAATTTGTTGGTGGTCTCCTATTAAATTTTCGACCGAAATCTCCACTAAGATATATGACTTTTATTATTTTGTTTGCATATCTGGAGTTTTAGAATAATTCCTAATGTATATCAGTTGATATTTAACGAAACGTTCAAGTGTCAAGATTTCTTTTGTGTTGACTGTAAATTAGAGATGTTTGATACTTAATATCAATAATAGACAATAATCGTTAATAGTAGACGGATGTATTATTGTTAACTAGTTTAAAAAACGATAATTATATTCTGAAGCAAACTACTTTTTCATCTTACATGCAGCAGTTATAAAAAAGGTAGTTATGTATTGAAATGAAAATTTTAAAATACATCCTTTTTTCGCAGTTATTTTTTTTCGGCACTGTAAAAGAAGATGTAAATATACAAAGCTACTTTTGTATAAGCTTCTGTATGTTTATAAACATTGTATTTGTACACCACAAAGAAAGAAATATATATAAAACAATAAGAAAAATCATGCGTTAAGCATAGATTATGAAGCACTTTCCAACACTCCAGGAAATATTTAACAAAACTTCGTTAATTAGGGAAATAAGGTTATATAGTCAAATATGTATTCCAATAATTTTGAACAGTCCTGTATTTGATCTGTCAGTTGATATAAATACTATATAATATAAAAATTTAGTTTAGCGAGAAAAAGCTTAAAATTTCTTTTTCAGCAGTTTGTACTTATAAATGGAAATATACTTGAAAACTTTTGTTTAGCCCTGTAGTTTACCATGTACTTTTATTACACGTCAGTACGAAGCTAAAAATTATTTTAAACTCAAACATTCTTAAAACTTCTGAAATCACATTGTTATGAATTATCATTCATAGGCGTCCATATAACCAATTCTTTGCGTGACCCTGTATATCATTTTATCTATTATATGCAAACATTTCTTTGTAAATTGAAGGCAGTTTAGCGTAAAAATGCATATCTTATTTAAGAACCACCTTTAAGTAATTTAGGCTCATACTGAGTAACGTTGGCGAGCTCTTTTACGTAGCCCTGTATATTAACTATAATATTTATACACACCATATAATGTACAAAGATTTAGTGAAACTTAAACGCGTATATCATAATTAAAATTCATTACATCCATCCATCAGCCATAATTGAAACATATACAGTACATCGGAAAGAAAATACTATTTCAAATATTTTATGTGTCCCTGTAAATACAATGTACGTTATATTATGCAAGACAGTATCTTATAATTTATATTAAGCCTCAGTGACATATATCACTTTTATTATACATGAAATAGTTAAATATATTTAAAACATCTCGCACACTATTTCCCCTTTTACCATTATCCAATGGAATTATTTTGTGTGACCCTGTAAATGAATAATAGCAATATTTTCACCGCATATTTTATAGAATACATATTTTAGAGCCCCTCTTAAATGTAATAAGTTTTAATATGTTTGGCAGGGTGTTATATCTTTAAAATGCCTTTGAAACGATTTTCCCCATAGGCCGTAATGTAATGTAAAAATTTGAATTTCCCTGAAAATAAAATAATAACGGTAGAAAGTTTTTTTTTTTTCAATAGTGTTCGTGATAGGGCAATCGCCAATAACATACAAAAATTTCAGTGCAATTTCAGTGTAATTACAGGAGTTAGAGCGCGGTCAGACGGACAGACGTACAGACAAACCAGATGCATAAGCAGAATGCATTTTTAAAGAATGCATAAGCACTTTTTAAACTTTTGGCAAGTGTTAACAATGTTAAAATTCATTTGAAACAATTTTTCGTTATAGGCCGTAATGCAATGGAAAATTTTGACTGTCCCTGTAAATAAACTAATCATGGTACAAACTTCATTTTCAGTAGGGTTCGTCCTGGAGTAAACTTAAACAACGTCCGAAAATTTCATGGCAATCCGAGTATATTTACGAGAGTTAGAGCGCGGCCAGACGGCCATCCGGCCAGACTAACCGAATACATAAGCACTTTTCAACTTTGTTGGAAAAATCCATTTTACGTATCCCATTTTCGTAAGAAAAAAATCTTAGAAATCCTTTAAAAAGGTTTGTTTTACAATGGAAACTTTTTTTTTGTTACACGTATACTTTTTTGACAGTTACATAAAATTTCTCGGTCGATTCCTGGAAAATACTTTAGCTTTAAATATTTCTTTTTGCAGAGTACGGCATTGCTTATCTTGAGAGCGATTTCAAAACTACTGTTTGACAAGAAATACTTTTGTAAAGCTGTAACATTTTTCTTTTTCAAGGTGTGATTGTTTTTTATGACTGATTAATATAATTCTTTAGAAAAAACTTACACCTTGCGGAGATGGTTGAAATTAACTTGCACTTTGCGCCTTTGGGAGCAGATATTTTTTCTTCTATGCTAAAAACGTATCTCAACACATCAGATTTATATCGAGACAAAATTTTTAAGCTTTCTGTCAAATAGAAAATTTTTTATGAAGTGAAAGTGCGGAAATTGCAACGAAAACATTACAAATCGAGGTGTTTTACGTAATTTTTCAAAGCTAAATATGCATATATTTTTCCTAAAATTCTGTAGAAATTTCTGCCTTAGTTACATTTATTTACAATTAAAATTTCAAAAAAAAAAAAAAAAGACAATGAAACATTTTTTTTGTCATACTTACGAAAAGGATCCGAACAACAGAAAAAAATATTAAAAAGAAAATATATTTCTTTTTATATTAGATATCGATTTTTTCTCTCGAGATACATAAGCAATGTATTTATAATCGCTGAAAATCTCAAAGAGTTCGGAGGAGAAGTACTAAACACACAGATATATATATATATATATACAGTGAAACCTCCAAATAAGGGACACTCCGAAAAAGAGACACCTCTATTTAAGGGACAAAAGTTCTGGCCCCTTATTTGGAAGTTTCATTGTAATAAAAACTCCGATTAAGGGACAAAATTTCCGGTCCCATAGGTTTCCCTTATTCGGAGGTTTCACTGTATATATATATGTTGGAATAAAGGATGAAGTATTCAGAAAAAAAAGATAATAAACTCAATGATTTAATGAACGTGATATCCCAAGCGAGACTCATGTGATGATGCGGGGAGAGAACGAGGTGTTATATAGATTTTTCAGCGATGGAGAGTTTGGTGGATTTTTAATGCAAAGCTCAGGAAAGCTTATTTATGCTGAATATTATTAAGTTCTACTGTTATATTTGAATGTTACGTATATATTTTTTGTCTATTAAACATTTTTATGTTTTCAACAATAATAGTTTTCCTCAAATCATAAGTTAATCACGTAAAATCACACACACACACACACACACACGCACACATATATACAGGGTGATTCATAAAAGATGGGCAGAACTTTAAGGGGTTATAGTACACTTAAAGACTAATAATATTAAATAGGAGACTAAGGGTCCCAGACGTATTCCCAAGGAGATAGGGGGCATTAAAGTTTAGGGTCCGAAATTTCAAATGATTATAAAAAATGGAAAAATTGGTCGATTCGTTTGCGGTTTTTGCAAAAAATTTTCTTTATGCCAGTATTTTCTTGAAATAAAATTTTAAAGTTCAATTTCAAAAAATGCCGATAGGGGGCGCTTTAGGCTTTGGAGTAACAAACAACTATTTTTTAACGTTATTTTTTATATTTGTTTAAATGATTTCGAAAGCTTAGACTTAAACTTAAATTTTGATCTAAAAATCTGAGTCCTAACGAGTAGTTAAGTAGCGTAAACTGAAATTTGAAATTTGAAACCCTTCTCCCCCCAGAACAAAAATCAGTTATTCCCGATCTTTGTGTCGTAGATTAGGCTCTAACTACTGCCGCGTTTTGCTAAAATTATTCTTTATGTCAGTATTTTCTTGAAAATAAATTTTAAAGAAAAGTTTCCAAAATTTCCGATAGAGGGCGCTTTAGACTTTGGAGTAACGAACAACTATTTTATACCGTTATTTTTTGTGTCTCATTAAATGCTTTCTAAAGCTTAGACTTAAATTTTCAGCCCAAAATCTGAATCGTTAGACGTGGTTAAGTTTCTGGGGAGAGGGGTATGAAATTTCTACTCCTGAGCACAGTTCAGTTTACCATGTCCACACATTGTGTGCTGTGGTACGAGGTAAAAAGACACAAATTAGGATTATGTTACCAAAGCATATTTACTAACATGTAATTACAATAAATGTTCAAAATTGTGACCACCAGAGGTTATGCACGTAGACCAACGGCGAAGAATGGAACGGCGAACATTCGCGAAAACATCAGGCTTTTCGAGCACTTCCCCTACAGCGGCGGAAAGTCTGGCGACCAGTTCCTCGGGGGATTCAATGGGTGTCTCATACATAAGAGCCTTCAATTGTCACCAAAAAAAGAAATCGAGGGGTGAAAGATCTGGCGAGCGAGCAGGCCAAGCAACAGGACCACCTCGACCAATCCATCTGTTCGGAAATGTGACGTCCAGATAGTTGCGGACGTCTCGTACGTAATGGGCTGGCGCTCCATCGTGATGGAACCACATGACACGCCGGATGCGTGGAGGTACAACGTTTAACAGGTCTGGCAGCACATGTTGCAGAAATGTGAGGTATGTTTTACCGTTGAGGCGTTCAGGAAGAAGGTACGGTCCGATTAACTGGTCTCCGAAGATTCCTGCCCAAACATTGATGGAAAAGCGTCTCTGATGAGCATATAGATACGTAGCATGTGGATTGACATCCGCCCATACATGTGCATTGTGTGTGTTAAATGTACCTTCACGTGTGAAGGTACATTCATCGGTGAAAAGCACAGTTCGTCCAAAATGTGGATTTAGCGCGTTCTGCTGCAGAAACCAGCGGGCGAATTCAATACGATTTGGATAATCCCCTGGAGACAGTTTCTGGACTCGTTGCACATGAAACGGGAGCAAATGTTCATCCTTCAGTACCCTCCAAGTCATGGACTGTGAGGTATCCACCTGCCTAGCCACTGTTCGTGTACTTGTACTTGGCTGCGCCGCTACTACATCCAGAATGGCTTCTGCAACAACTACTGATTCGTTCTTTTTTGCACGACCTGCATTCGACCGGGAAGCGAGAAATGATCCCGTCTCACACAACTGTCTGTGCAAGCGCTCGAAAGTTTTGCGGTTAGGCAACCGCCTGTTGGGAAATCGCTCTCCGTACATTCGTTGTGCCTCTGCACCATTTCCATCTGCCGCTCCGTAAATTAAATGCATCTCAGCCTTTTCCTTATTCGTGAAGGGCACCATCTTCCGATTCATTACTACAGCGAATTACACTTGACTCATCGTTCAGTGGTTTTTATGCCTGAATCGTGTCGAAATTTTGCATACGTGTTCTTCTTCTTCCCCATTTGACATTTGCATACTTTCTGTCTCCTTCTTCACTCGGTGACTAGCGTCAGGAATGGAGCTTTAACGTTTGCATGAGCGACGTTTCCAACTGTGCCAGTGCCTTTATGAGTGAATTCCGACTATGCAGTCCTTGACGAAAGTTGTATTTTTGCTTCGAATCACAGCACAGAATCGTTGGGCATGGTTAAGTAGTGCAAACTGAACTATGTTCAGAAGTTGAAATTTGAACCCCCTCCCCTCGTTACTGAACCACGCTCAGCGATTCAGATTTTGAGCTGAAAATTTAAGTTTAAGTCTAAGCTTTAGAAAGCATTTAATGAGACACAAAAAATAACGGTATAAAATAGTTGTTCGTTACTCCAAAGTCTAAAGCGCCCTCTATCGGAATTTTTTGAAACTTTTCTTTAAAATTTATTTTCAAGAAAATACTGACATAAAGAATAATTTTAGCAAAACGCGGCAGTAGTTAGAGCCTAATCTACGACACAAAGATCGGGAATAACTGATTTTTGTTCTGGGGGGAGAAGGGTTTCAAATTTCAGTTCTCTACTCGTTAGGACTCAGATTTTTAGATCAAAATTTAAGTTTAAGTCTAAGCTTTCGAAATCATTTAAAGAAATACAAAAAATAACGTTAAAAAATAGTTTTTCGTTACTCCAAAGTCTAAAGCGCCCCCTATCGGCATTTTTTGAAATTGAACTTTAAAATTTTATTTCAAGAAAATACTGTCATAAAGAAAATTTTTTGCAAAAACCGCAAACGAATCGACCAATTTTTCCATTTTTTATAATCATTTGAATTTTCGGACCCTAAACTTTAATGCCCCCTATCTCCTTGGGAATACGTCTGGGACCCTTAGTCTCCTATTTAATATTATTTGTCTTTAAGTGTACTAGAACCCCTTAAAGTTCTGCCCATCTTTTATGAATCACCCTGTATATATATATATATATATATAATTGAAAAAACTGAATAAAAAACTTTTTAAGAAGGCCCAGGGATTGAAAAATTTTCAAAAAATTGATTTTTTTATGATCTGGTGTGATTATTCAATTAATTCTTAACTCAATGCAAAAAAAAAACGCATAAAAATATTAGCATTTTTAACAGAGTTATAAGCATTTATGTATCAATACTTACATAGCTGCATCTATATAATTTCAACTTTAAGTCGTGTTTTCTCAAAACTTGATTTTTGACGACTAACAACAAGATTAAAAAATTTTTTTTTGATGGGATGGATTAATTTTTTTTGCATGCATATAACATCATAATCTAGATTATGAATTAAGGATATAACTATCACTTAATAAAAACAGTATTAAAAAATCTCTCAAAGTTGAAAATTTAAAAAAAAAACCTAAAAGATACAACTTTTTTTCAATTAAAAATACTCAAAATATTAAACTATCTAAAATATATTAATTCATAATCTAGATAATGATGTTATATACAGGGTGTCCGAAAAGTCTGGAAACGGTCGAATAACTCGAAAAATACATATGAGATTGAAAAACGTAAATATACGTGTTAAATATTTTTGAATAAGCTACTCAGTGATACCAAATTTGACCTTCGCAACCGACCCCCTGGGGGTCAGAGGGGGTCCAACTTTGAAATCTTAAATTATAACCCCCATCTTTTATTGCAGATTCGGATTCTACGGACAAAAATACGTAACTTTTGTATTTGATGTTTATTTCGAATCTTCGTTTATCACGGTGTAATTGAGCATATTAAATCGATACATATTTCGGCTTTTCCAACGGCATTTTCCCTAATCGAAACTAATTTGAGAGAATTTATGACATCAAATTCCTCGTCTTTTGCAATAATATCGTTTCCTGAAAATCACCCGTGCGATTATTTCGGTAGTGTCACACAGTTAAAAATTTGATCCATTTGCTGTAGCTTCACTCCACAGCTTTTATAGAATATCTCTTTCATGACCAATGAGAATGTTCCATAACACAGTAAAGTACACTGTAAAAAATTGACCCTTTTGTGCATCGTCACTCCACCGCTTTTATAGAAAACGATTACGTTACTGTGTTATGGAGCATTCTCATTGGTCACAAAAGAGATATTCTATAATAGCTGTGGAGTGACGCTGCAGCAAATGGGTCAAATTTTTAACAGTGTAGCACTATTGAAATAATCGCCACGGGTGATTTTCAGGAAACGCTATTCCTACAAAAGACGAGGAATTTGACGTCAAAAATTCCGCCCAATCAGTTTCGATTAGGGAAAATCCCGTTGGAAAAGCGGGAATATGTATCGATTTAATATGCTCGATTACACCGTGATAACGAAGATTTGAAATAAACATCAAATACAAAAGTTACGTATTTTTGTCCGTAGAATCCGAATCTGCAATAAAAAATGGGGGTTATAATTTAAGATTTCAAAGTTGGACCCCCTTTGACCCCCAGGGGGTCGGTTTCGAAGGTCAAATTTGATATCACAGAGTAGCTTATTTAAAAATATTTAAAACGTATATTTACGTTTTTCAATCTCATATGTATTTCTCGAGTTATTCGGCCGTTTCCAGACTTTTCGGACACCCTGTATATGCAAAAAAATTAAGCCATTCCATCAAATAGTATTTTTTTAATCTTGATGTTAGTCATCAAAAATCAAGTTTTGCGAAAACGCGACTTAAAGTTGAAATTATATGGATGAGGCTATGAAAGTGTTGATACATAAATGCTTACATGTCCATTAAAAATGCAAATATTTTTATGCGGTTATTTGCATTGAGTTAAGAATTAATTGAATAATCATACTAGATCATAAAAAAATCAATTTTTTGAAAAGTTTTCAACCTCTGAGCCCTCTTAAGCGGCATTTTCGCATTAACAATCGATACTTTTATCGATTGTTTAACTAACGCTAAGAAAATGTTTTAAACTCTTAAAATTTTGAAAATATTAAAACAATAACCATTGTTTTATGTTTTTTTTTTTTTTTTTTTTTTTTGCTTTTTTATGTTTGCTAAAGTACTGGAAGTCTTCGCCCAATCTCTCCCTTATTCCAACTGTATTTTTAAAAAATGCAGACTCCGAAAATCAAAATATACTAAAAAAGTAAAATACCTGTTAGTATATATTTTCGTTACAACAGTGAAGATGCAATTATTCAAAAGATGAATCATTCAAAATCATCAAAAGATGAAACAAAATAAGTAATAAGAATAATAAGAATAATTATCAATATTTTTATTATTATTATTATTAGAGGGAAAACATTAATTGTATTTTTTCAGCACGAAATTTTAGAAACATATTTTTTAGCAAAAGATATTAAAAATAAAAATAATAAAATTGCTTAATTTTTCTTGGCAACTTTTGTTTATTTACACTATTTGAGAGATAACAACTGTCTCAGAATATTAATCGCTGTTACCAAGGAAAGATATTCTGAAATTCACATCCCTATTTGAAAAATTAAGGAAAATATTTTGTTTGGATTGTGTTTTATTTCGAAAATATGCAGATTAATTACTGAAGTAGGTTATCAGCTAACGGTTAACTGTGATATATAATCACATAAAATTTTCTTGAAATATATATATATTTTTTAAAATTTTCAGTTAAAACGAATATTTAATTACTTATCCATTTTTATCCCAACTTTTGTTTCTTTCCCACAATAAATTTCGTTCAAAAAATTATTAAAACGGCTCTCAGATATACAAAATTCCTATAGATGAATATGTTCCCTCTCTGAAAATAAAACAAATAAGAATAAAGATCGACTTTGCTTTCAGTCAGTAGAAATAAATCTTTTCTCTGCTTAATTTTTGAGTATTTAACGTCCTCGTTTCATCATGATCTTTCCTTGTACATTAGCGTGTATCACGAAATATCACGAAATCATATATTTTTTTTAATTTCAAGTTGATAAAAAGTTGTTACTCTGATCACCTATTTACCCCCAAAAATATTTTTGAAATCAGAAAACATTTAGGTCTCCCGGAATGAGGAGGAATTTTAAACTTTTTGGCCTAAAATATAACTTTTTTCTGACATTTTTTAAATATATGGATATAAAGTAATTGTTTATTTTTTTTTCAGAGTAGAAAAAGATAAAGTTAAGATAGACATTTGACATGAAAAAAAAATTTCGTTTCTGTCGTTATATTTATAATTCTCCCGGAATCTAATTAAAAAATTAAAAATTTAATTAAAAATTTAATGAAAAATTTAATTACAAATTAAATTAAAAACCTAATTATTTTACCATATATCCAAGATTTTCAATTTATTTTGTTGATGGTTTTAAATTTGTTACTGGTAATTTCTTACATCTGCAAGCCTCCAGATATCGTGCAAATAAAATTTATATTAAATTTTAATTAATTTTTAGTCTAATTTGTTTTGGATCATGACAATAGATGCAATTTTTAAAAAATCACACAGACACACAAATAAAACTTAGGTTTAATATTTAAACAAAAAAAGTTACAAATACAATAGTTCAACATTGAATAAGAAAATTATTATTCAAAGAAAATCTCGACTCCATTGTCTGTTATTTTGATTAGTTATCATGATGGATATAGAAGGACCATGTTCAACATATTTTGGTTATGTAACTCCAGACAGTGTATTATTTATTCATCACACTTTTTTAAATCGTACATTATGTCAAGTACGTAGAAGATAAATTTGAAATTGTTCAATCTGTTCTACAGAGAAACGTCTTTCGATACATCCAGAACATTTCAAACTGTGAAGATTGTTTGATTCTCAAAAACATATATCCCACAAGAAAAACTAGTGATAGAAATGCATTTAAATTTTTTTCATACACTCAGGCAATTTAAATAATTCTAAAGGAGGTTACGTCACTGTCTAAACACACAAAGGTCGAGATGACTTCATTAGGTAAAGATTACTGGACGGAAAATAAATTCCAAAGTTTGAAACGAAGCATTACTTCACATCTGCAACTATAGCAGTTCAAGAATAAAGAACAAGTAAAACTTCTTTATAGCATTAATTCAGTAATTTTTTTATTAAAATAGTAATTAACTTTAATTGATTTTTGTTTAATAAGTATATAGGTAATTCACTGTAACATAAAATATATATTTCAATCAGCCTAAACAAAAACTTTCGTTGCAGGTTAAAAAAAAACTGCTTACACTTCTGGTGCACTGCTTAAAACCACCAAGATAACTTATCAAGATAAACTGACAATGAAATCCAGTTTTATTTTGAATAATGTTTTTTAATCCACTGTTTAACTTTGTATTTATAACCTTTTTCAATTAAATATTAAATTTTCAAAGTTTTACTTGTATTTTTTTGTTTGTGTGATATTTTAAAATATTGTTTCAGATGTCATGAGCCAAAACAAATTAGACTAATAAAATACTTTAAAATTCATATGCATTTTATTTGCATGATATCTGGATATTTGTAGATGTAAAAATTGCCTGTAAAAAATTTGACACCATGAACAAAATTAATTGAAATTTTTGGATATTTGGTAAAATAATGAGATTTTTAATTAATTTTAATTTTTTAATTAATTCCGGGAGACTTATAAAATTAATGACAGATACGAATTTTTTTAAAATGTCAAATGCCTATCTGTACTTTATGTTTTTGTACTTTGAAATAAACAGTTACTTTACATTTATATATTTAAAAAAGTATGTAAAAACTACATTTTTGGCAAAAAAAAAGTTTAAAATTCATCCTTATTCCGGGAGACCTAAATATTTTTCAATTTCAAAAATATTTTTTGGGGTAAATATCAGGGTTGGCAAAGTGGGCCCAGCCCAGAAAAAACCACCCGGTTTTTCTGGGCTGGTCCAGAAACAAAAACCACCTGGGGTTTTGCTAAAGGTGGGTTTTTGCTAAAAATCATTTCTGAATCTGCAAATTCCCCTAATGGTATCAAAAAAATTTTCTTTTTAAGCCCAAAACCTAGGTGGTTTCTTTTTACAAAATCACATTAAAAAAATACAATAATAATAATTAAAAAAAAAGGCAGTCATATTTGTGGTAATCAGGTGATAGTTTATTTCAGAATATATGTTTTTTAATTTATTTAATTATTTTATAAAAATATATTTTAAATATGTTACACAACGTAATACAAAACAATTATAACTGATCTTTTTTATAGTTTGCCAATCAAAATCACATTCACTTTAATTTTTATGGCAATATTTAAAATATTTATTAATTTTTCACACTGCTCTGAGTCTTGTCTGTTGTGTAATTTAGACTGTTGAATCTAAATGTAGAGAAAGTTAAATTCTGATTTTTGCAGGTTTTTTCAATCTCTGAATTCTGTCCCATGTACACTGTTAAAAATCTGCTGCATTTTGCTGCAACGCACTCCACCGCTTTTATGTAATATCTCTATTCAAACCAATGAGAAAGCTTCATTTCACGGCCAAGTAATCGTTTTCTATACAAGCAGGGGAGTGCGTTGCAGCAAAATGTAGCAGGTTTTTAACAGTGTAGATGGTACACAATTCGGAGATTGGAAAAAAACTGCAAAAATCAGAATCTAACTTGCTTTTAGGTGCTTTCGTAATAATGTAAATACGTAGCACCTATTGTTGTCGCTCAGTCCGTCCGTCCGTCCGTCTGTCTGTCTGTCCGTCTGTCTGTCCGTCCGCATATAACAACGCAAAAACTACCCAACCGAATCGTTGGAAATTTAAAATACATAATTATTACATAATTTTGTCGAGTCATTTCAAATTTTATGAAAATCGGATTTATAGATCAATTACAGGGACAATCAAAAGGATTCCATTACATTACGGTCAATGGGTAAAAAAGTTTCAAATGCATTTTAATCGTTTGAAATTTAAAACGTATATTTATTACATAATTTTGTCAAGTCATTTCAAATTTTATGAAAATCGTATGGATAGATCAATTACAGGGACAATCAAAAGGATTCCGTTACATTACGGTCAATGGGGAAAAAATTTTAAAATGCATTTTAATCGTTTGAAATTTCAAACGTATATTTATTACATATTTTTTTGAGTCAGTTCAAATGCTATAAAAATCGGATGCATTAATCAATTAGAGGGACAGTCAAAAGTATTCTGTTACATTACGGTCAATGGGAAAAAAAGTTTCAAATGCATTTTAATGGTATTACACTCATTTGAATATAACAGAATTGACATGAATCTATGAAATATGTACTAAAAATACATTTTGTACAATCTGTGATGCAAAGAATTTTTATTATTAAATTACAGGGCCACACAAATGTATTCCACTAAATAATGTTATGTGGGGAAACATTGTTTGGGGGTGTTTTAATTATATTAAACTACTTCACATTTTATGAATAAGATATACGTTAATGAAGCATAATAAAAATTACTCCCTGCAAATTTACAGGAACACAAAGATTTTGACCACTATACTGTATCCAAAGTACGCTCTACTATTCCAGCAAGATCTGAATATTTTAAAACTTCGTTATCAACGAACGCAACCTATTTGCTACGCTTTACGTGCAATTTCCAACTTTTTTTTTCCAGTATTTTTCCTTTCGGAATTTCCCACCATTTTGATGCTGAGAATTGTGACATCATAAACTTTCTCAGAAATTGATGTATGAAAGTAGCCTATGTCTTTAATTTTAAATGCCAATATCGCAGATAACCATTTTTAATGATACTGCATTATCCATTCATCAGTTTCTTCCTCTATTGTTAAATTAAGCCTTTCCCATCTAAACTTCTCATCCATTATATTAGCTAAAAAATGCTCGGTCCCGATGATCTGTTTGTAGCATTTTAGCATAATTTCCTTGTGCTATTTTAATTCTTCTGATTCCATCAAATTTCTCCAATTCTTAACAGAGCATGACAGCGAGGTTGTATCTTTTTGCAGCTCATCAAGGGCTAAAGATATAACTGTTAGCTGCTTTTTTAAATTCAAACATTCCTTCCTTCAAATACCACTATTTTTTATTATAAAATTTTGTGAAAATCTTAAATTCTTGCTTCATCTGTTTCAAACTTTATGATAGCTTAGCTTATAACATACGATAAAAAATTATAAAAAAGAATGCTGTGTCAAATGCTGCTATTTTCTGAAATAATTTCTGAAAAAAAATCTTAATTTCTTGCCTTAAAATGCAACTCCCTCGCCTTATATGTCTGCAAATAGGTTATTTAACAGTTTTGTTCAAATATATTTTTGTTAAGAATATAGTGTGTGCGCAGTATGCCTGCTATACAGTGCTGTATGCAGTTGGAACCTAGTTTGAGATATGTTCAGCACGACATTTGCATATCAATTACAGATTTATTTAAAAGGTAGGATCCTTCTGTGCATGCGCAGCATCCTCTACATGCTGTTGTAGGCAGCGGAGATACGGTTTGAGATGTGCATCTAAATTAGAGATTTGTTTAAAAGAAGGGGACAGTAGTGCATGCTTTCGACCTGTTATGCGGTGCCATATGCAGCAGGGATCAGGTTCGAAATTTGTTCGCTTCGAGATTTACGTATAAAAAGATAGCCCCGCTAGCAGGCAAAGCCCGCTAGTTTAACTAACACAGTTACTAATTATTATAACAATTTTAATTATTACAATTACTACAAAAAT
The DNA here is from genome assembly GCA_964019185.1 of Maratus speculifer. Classification (NCBI taxonomy): domain Eukaryota; kingdom Metazoa; phylum Arthropoda; class Arachnida; order Araneae; family Salticidae; genus Maratus; species Maratus speculifer. Next base: position 253,946,894 of record OZ025295.1, on the reverse strand, counting down.
AAAAGTAACTAGTCATTGTGATAACTAAAATACATTTAAAAGTGATAAGAACTCCCCTTTATAACTTAAAATAGAATTAGGTTAATTATAATAGTATTAATAATAATTAACATGATTCACATATTTACTAAATATGTGATCATAGTAACAACTTTTTTTCAACTTGAAATTTTTAATTTCGAAATTTTTTTTCGTGAAACATTCTAATGTACATGCGGTATGTTTTGCCTCACAGATTGTTCTAAAAACTTTGATTTCAACTTACGAATTGTTCTTCGCTTATTGTTTAGGACTGCTATTTCTGGTTACTCTGCCACGAAATTCAAAATCATGTTAATCGTAACAGAAAATTTTGCATTCATGATATCATTCATTTTTCATATGCTCTTTCCTCCACTTTTGTGATGCCAATATGCGAATTAGAGAATGATTAATGTGATTGCTTTCTCTCTCCTCCAGTACTCAATCATGTGAAAATCACAAAAAATGCACTCAGGCACCATCTCTAACTATTTCTGTGTGAAATGCTTTAACTTTATATTTATACTCAACTAACTCAGCTACTTTGAACAAATAAATTTCTTAAAAAACATTTATTCTTATAATTCTCCACAGCCTACAACTATGTAGCGAATACATTATAAGAAGAACCTGGTCAAGATATTATAAAATACAGAACTTTATCACAGTTAACCGGTACAGTTTTGATGTTTACGAATATTTCACGCAATGTCAATTTGGAAGCATATGGAATAATTAAATATCCGTGAAATATAAAGTATAAGCATATCCATATTTAGTATTTGGTAACACATTTTTGTAAATTTGTATAAAAGGGGCATTTTAAAAATAGATATAATATCGCTTTTGTAATATTCCGTTACAGTTTTAATGAATGAAAAAGAAATACATAAATAATTAATTTTTTGCATAAACATTATTATACATATTCAATCCTAATACGCCGAAATTTAATAATTAAAAAACAAAACAATTCGAAGCAATGTGCTGAATAAAATATTAAGTATAAATCCGGATAAAAAACAAAAAAAAAGTTTAAGAAAATTGAAGAGAGATTATGAATGCTGATATATATTCTAATTTTACTTTTATAGCCATATTACGTTAAAATTCTCTGCGCAACACTTTATATTTCGTATATTTATATTAAAATTTTTAAGTATATTGCATGCATTTTGTTACAGTATATTATTTTTTCTCTAAAATATTCCTTTCTTCTGTTCTAGGGAAAAAGGATTGTGTTTTTAAATGTCACTATGCAGCTGTTTTATGATTGATGATCTTTATTCTACCATCAGAACATCATGTAATATATATATATCCGAAAGTGTATTATTTGCACATATGTTCAAAAGTGTGCACTTTATCTTAAATTAATTCATCTTTCATTTCCTTTTTAACAAAATCTGTTCATTAGTAGACATCATGTCGTTGTTATTTTTAACTTCTATTATTTGAATTATATTTGATGCAATGAAATATTATATTCCTTCATAATTTTTACTCTTTTTAGCGTTTATTCCGCTACTTTGATTCAAAATAATATATTCCATTTTAGCACGTTGATGCTATGAAAGAAAAAAACGATATTAAGAATTTTCGTTGCAGTTACAAAAGGCGAAGTTTAATATCATTTGAAAGTCGACATAGTTTGCACTTTTGTGTATTTTTTTAAACTTGCATCCTTATTTTATAGATTTAAAAATTGAAACTTTGATTCATAATAAAAGTAAAACATTTCTATATAGAACCAATCAAATTTCATAAAGTGAAATATTTACATGTCAACACATATATTCAAGTTACTTACTAAATTGAATGTCATTAAGTTCATAAATAATTAACATTGTAATAATTAATTGTTCGTAAATCTTCTATAATTGACAATTTTAGTTAAGCCTCTTTCTGAATTAAAAAAAAAATGTATACATATATAATACTAGTGGTTGTCACAAAATTTTATGATACTAAATTTGAATCTTCTTTTAACCCTTTCACCGTTCAAGGGTTTTCATGTATTTTTATAAGAATGCTTATAAATTAAAAGATATTTATATTAATTAATCACTGTTTGATGCTATAATATCTTTAATATCACTTCTTTGTATGTATGATTTAAAATTACATTCCGTTTAAAATATTTTTGTCTGCAGCCATTTAAATATGATTTTTAGAAACGGAAAAAGCCGTGCCAAACAATTAAAGGGTTAAGGTATTTTTCTATTACCTGGGTGAGTGAAGTATGTATATTTTGTATGAAATGAGTAATGACAGTAATTTATGATTTATTAATGTTATGTACAAATTATTGGTGTTGTATTTGTAAATGGAAAATTATCAAATGAGAGAGATTCTAATTCTATGAGAGCATGTTTGAACTCTGCCAATTGCGGGTCATTTGCCTGGATGTAAAATGCAGATTTTCCTTTTATTTATTGAAATTTTTGCTGAAATAATCCTTTAATAGCTAGAAAATACCTTTTTCTTTCTTTGGTGCCGTCAAGTTTTGACGGGTTCCATCTCGTTCCTATCTTAATTTTCAAAATTTTTATGTCTGTAGACTTTTTTATTCGTCTCTAAAAACTTTATTCTTTTGATTCGGTTTATATTAACAATAACTGAAATAAAAAAGCATATTTGGTAAAAACCACGATTAACATAATTACTAAAAATATTTTTTTTTCATAACAAGATTTCCAATGTCTCTTTTTTAATACAACTTCCCACACAACAATTTTTTATTCTGTTGAAAAAGACATATATAGGTGAATTTACTTTTTAAATACTGGGTTGACCATAAAATACCTGCAACTTAAATGATTTGTCTTTGAAAACCAAGAAGTTAAATCATTCCGAAATAGATTCATTTTCTTCTAACGCATATTTTTTATTTATTGATTTTTTTCACAAGGCAGAAATATTTCGCAATTTATTATTTCGTCCAATAAGTTTGTTCTTTGTGCTAACGGAAAAAAAATACTTTGAAATACTTTGCGAAAGAACATATAAATGGCTTTCTAGTATTTTTGAGAAACATCTATTGCTTCAAAATAGAAGAAACGAGATGATTATTTGTGAGGTTTGAAAGAAAAATGCATTTTCGGATTTAAATGTAACGGAAATACATTTGTGAGTTTTTTTCTTTTGATTTATCCTTATTCATGACACATGCAGACCTTAAGCTATTTATTTCTCCGTATTTGAGCGTGTTTCATTCTTTCAAAAAATACATATTTTAGACACATATTCCTTAGAAAAAAACATAGTTTTTAGTCAGGAATTAAAAAACGAAACAGCATACACTAAATAACGACACCCAAATGTAATAAATATCTTTTTGAACAAGAAAATTACACATACCATCTCATTAATACGTTTCAACTTAAGACGTATCTTCTGATTTCGCGGACAATTTCGCTTCACACATAATATTCTAATTAACGCTAAGAACAGACTTTAATGGGAACTCTGTTTAGCGCAGATGTAAAATGTTCCCATTTGAAGCTCTGCAATAACGACAGTTTTTGAAAAGTAGAAGAGCAATAAGAAAAAACATATTATTAGGTTAAGTAATGTCCTTAAATTATTTTTCAGAAGGAATTACGCATAGTGACAAAAAATGTTTATGTTATTTAAACTTAATCCAATATAAATTTATCATATGATCACTATACATCAGTTACGTGGCCAGAATAACCGAAAGGTTGTAGAACGTCTTTCAATTTGTAGAGGAATGATATAATTACAATTTTCTTTTTCAATGAAACCGTATTAAAACGTATTTAATGAAAAAAAAAAACTTTCTTTTCCGAAATATGGTCCGTTAAGTACTTTCTGATTTCTATTACGCAGAAAGTAAATATAGTAAAACTCAATCACGTATATCAATTTCAAAAAATGTGAAAAAGCTTAATCTAATTGAAAGGCGTTCCAAACAATGTTTCCCCTTATACCATAATGTAATGAAATTGTTTTATGCGGCTCTGCAAATTAATAAGGAATATTCTTTGCACCACAGATTGTACAAAATGTATATTTTAGTACATACTTTACAGACGCATAACAAATACTATCATATTCGAAAGAGTAATATCATTAAAATGCATTTAAAGCTATTTTGTCCCATTTTTTTTTAAGTAACGAACTACCTTTTGATTGTCACTGTAGTTAAATTACACATCCGATTTTCATGAAATTTAAAATGACTGTACAAAATTATATAGCATTGTGTATTTTAAAATATAAATAATTAAGTTGAATATTTTTTGCTTTGTTATATGTGGATACGCAGAAGACATACAACCGGAATGAACGACGATTATAAATATTATGTATTTATATAATTACGAACGCACCTAAACGTAAACAATTTTTTTTTTCAATGGTCGAAAATATGCAAAAAATCATTAAATATTGCAATTACAAATATTCTAAATGCATTTATTATTTTTACAACTTAACATATATGCTAAATATATAAAATATACTGATTATAATAATATAAGTGTAATTATAATTTCCATGGATGTAAAATAAAATTACATAACGTTTCATATTATGTAATATTGTTTAATATTCATATAAAATATGCTAATCTCAAACAAATACACAAATACAATTATAATGTGTATACATTTTGAAAGTAGTGAAAAAAATCTTTATCTTCAACGAAAAAAATTGTATTCTAAGAAATTTATAATAAAATAAAGACAGTCAGTAAAACAAATATACATTTTGGCATCATTGAAATTCCTAATTTATTTGCATTATGTTAGCTAATGCTTTTTTTTTCAATGTGTAGTCTACGCTAGCATTTCAAAATTATATATGCACGAGAAAAAATTAACGTGAAAGAAAAATTTCAATGTTTTAATTTTTATTACGTAATAAAAATTATATTCAAAATATTATGAAAGAAAAGCACTTATTTAAAAATTATCTATTAAAATATGTAAACAGTTATACATACTTACATTTTTTTAATGTGCAACTAAGTAAAAGTTTACATAAATTGTAATTTATGTAGATTATATAGACATATAAGTAATTAATATTGTTATGCTGTTATTTATTTATTCGTAAAAAAATATATATATAATGAAAACTTTACATTATGTTTAAAAGTATTTCGAAAGAAAAATTAGCTTTATAAGTGTATAGATTTAAGTAATTTTTGTCGAGTAAAATTATTGAAAAGTGACATATTCTTTCAATGCTGATTAATATATTTAATCTGTAAATATTTAATATTGTAGCATTTTGTCATTATTAAATCACGAAAAAATATATATTCATATTTAATTCAGTAAGAACATAAGCTTCTTATCGGGAAAGCGAATGAAATAGAATCTCTTATGAGTTATCAATAAATGAAAACAAACTTTATTCCTTTTCCGTGTGTTTGTGGTTTCAGATAAACCTAAACTTATCTCAACCGAAAAAAAAAAGATTAATTCTTTTCGCAAGAAGTCTGTGTGAATAGATATTCCCATAAGTTTTATATGAAAAATATTTTGTGGGAATTCATTTCGCGACAGGCTTACAACGGATTAAAAAAAGTATATTGTTTTTACTTCAAATGAAACTTACTCGAAAAAAGTATTTTGCAACAAAAGTAAAATTTTAATGAAAATGTTAAAATATAAAAACTAGTCAGTTATTTAAAAAAAAAAATTGCAAATAGATTAATTTTCTTATCTCAATTTTTGTGTGTTAAGCACTCGTGGTGGATGTTTAACACAGAGTATCCCAAAATTTCCCGTACAGTTTAAAAATATTACAATAATAATAATAATAGGCCTAGAGTAAAATTAAATCGACAGCACTTAGAGTAATTAGATTTTTTTCTACTACCTCAGTATACTTCTTCATGATATCTTCTCGTTGCACTACGAATATCAAGTCGATATTCAATTACCATCCAGGTACGTTTCAGCATACTAACAACAATAGTAGTTAAACAGTTTAGATTTTTTCTTTCAGTTGCACGAGACTGTTTTTCGGTACACAGTATCTTTTACATATCTCCAAACAAAAAAGTTCAGTGGAGTGATGCAGGAGGCCGGTAAAGAGATTCTACGGGGCCATCCCACCCAATCCAATGTTGCAGGATTGAATTACTCATCAGACAAAAAAGAAAGTTACTCTAATGTACTGTTGTAATTATTTTTCCTATACGTCGATTATTTTTTGTAATAATTTTTTGAAGTTGTACGGGGACTTTTGGAAAATCCTGTATTTCTACCCTTCCCCCTGACTGCCCGTGAAAAGGGTAAAATTGTAATGTTGTTTTCTCTGTAATTAAAAAAAAATATTTAAAAAAATATTTTTTTTTCCAACCTAATACAAAATATGTTATTATGTATAGGTGTATAATCTTTGAGAGTATTAATCCTAACTTAATTTTTTCAAAACTGGGTTTTATTTGTAGAATTACATTAATTTAAATATTGCTTATGCTGCAGTGAAACCTGCAGGTTAGTGTGCGAAGAAATCAGCCAGCGGCAGTCAGAAGGTTAACAGCCGACAAAAAGGGCAGAAAGGACAAGATTTTTCTGTAATATCTTTAAACTGCTAACGAATTTATTTATTTTCAGAAAGATGTATACTTTTTTTAATTACGTATAGGCATGCAAGCCGTTAGAATATTAATCATAACTTAATTTTTTTTAACTGAATTATATTTTTAGAATTACATTAATTTAAATATCACTTCTATTTACGTAAAACGAACAATGTAATGAGCGGGTATTTCAGTTCGTGGGAGTGACAATGTTAAACATCTATATATATGTTTTTAATTTAAGGTTAGTTGAAACATGATTAGTTGCATTTTACTTTATTCTTTGAAGTATTATTCGTAATTCAATCGTATAATATAATTAAATTGTACATAAAACAATTATTTTTCTGTTTTTGTTTTATATTTAGTGCCACACAGCAGTCGCTTTCACAGTATGTAGCACATTAAATATGTTTTCATTTGCATAAATAATAAATGCAATGCTCAGTAAATGCATTCAAATTATTGGGAATATATAACTATACACATACATCTTATGTTCTTTGAAAATCATTTATTATATCATTGGAAAACAGTTACGATGTTGAAAATCATTTGCTATGATTACCAAAAATTTTTTAATATTTAATGCTGATGATATTAAAATATTACACGTAACTATTTATATTCAAAAGGGATATATTGCGAGAAAACAACTATCAAGCGTTTTTTTTCAACTTAGACATAATTTTGACTTACGAGATAAAATATTTTATTGAAATAAAATTTGAATACAAATATTTATTACGAAATAGAGTAAAAAAAAAAAATGAAACTAGAAAAAGTCAATCTTCTGCATGAAAATTTTAAACAAACTTATATACACTATATGGCTAAGCGTGACCGGCCACTTGCGATTTTAGACATTTTCGTAAATATCTAGAAAAATATATGAGGAATTATCATAAAACTCGATGTGTGCAAACAGAACCTACAGTACAATATTTAAAGGTGTGGCTAAGACAATTAACATTAAGGGTAGCTACGTGAGTGGGAGTCCATATGTCTTTATTTAAGTCAGTGGTGCAAGCACTTTTAACGACTCCCAATAAGGCGTTGTATGTGAATTTTAACAAACTATATTTATATACAATATTTAAAAACATTTAAAAGATACAGTATAAATACAATAAAGAGCAGAGGCTTTATTAATACATAAAAATACATAGATAAAAAAGGGAAGCATCGGAATGGGCCTCAGATCTAACGTCCATGTGTATGCTGAGGAACCCGGCGAATATGTTCATCAATAAACATCTCTAGAGTAAGTAATTGTTTCTGATACAATAAACTTTTTCATCATCTTCAGATAGCTTCTAGAACATATTCTTGGGAGAGATCTATCATTCAACAGGTCCTAGGATCCAAGAGCCCCGATGACGATGCCCTCGACAACAGTAGTACTTTAATCAGTTGTGTAAATAGAATAATTCAGGTCATCTATTACCGTGAAGAGTTTTTCCCGAATCTTCATAAGGAATATCTTTTGGATAACCCTCTTAAAACTAATGTAGCTCAAACTGTAGATAATGATTGTCTTATTGTAATAATTTGTGTTCATTTTTATTTGGATAACATGTATAAAAATAAAAAATTAAGGTTTCCTAAAAAGAGTCCAAAATTGTTCCGAGATTTTTGCTTATAATTTGCAGAGTCCTTAATATAAAATAATGTTCTTTTCTGAAAATATGAAAAATGATGTTGTACATAGTACCCTGTAATCAGAATTAAAAAATAATAATAAATTTTATAAAAAATGAGCAGGTTTACTATTTAATCTTTTTGAAAATATGACAAACAACATTTTACACAATCCTTGTAAACATTTAAAAAAAAACTAAAAATTGTACGAAAAATGAGTATGTTTACTAGGTAATTTTTCATTGCGCATGCGTCAACGATATCAAAATTTCATTTGAATGTTGTGCTAGCTAAATGAAGAGATCAACTTTTGTAAAAGTCTGAAAAACATAGCTTGAAAATTCTGAAAATTATTGTCGATAGAAAAAGCTCAAAATAAGTTGGTTCCAAAATGAATTAAAAAAAACGATGGACTGTATTCAAATATATATTGAGTACGTGCAATATTGTGTATCATATATTGAGACCAATCGATGGATTTATGGATAGAGCCCCTCATCTTTTTGCTCCATTTCGAAAAAAAAAAAACGGATTTTGCCCTTATTACATGGACGATTACTTTTATAATTTTCAAGCTATGTTTTTAGACTTTTACAAAAGTTTCTCTATACATTTGGATAACACAACATGCAAATGAAATTTTAATACTTTTGGCGCATGCGCGGTGAAAAATTATTTAGTAAACCTGCTTATTTTTAGTAAAATTTTTAGGATTTTTTTTATATGGTTACAGGTATTGTGTACAATGCTGTTTGTCATATTTTCAAAAGAGAACATTATTTTATACTAAGAATTTTGCAACTTAAAAGCAATAATCTTTGAAAATTTTGGGACTGTTCTTATAAAAACCTTAATTTCTCTACGAGTATCATGTTATCTACATAAATACAAACACAATTTATTTCAATAAGACACTTTATCATAATCTACAGTTTGAGCATTTTTTATACATTAGTTTTGATAGAGTTTTTCAAAAGATATTCGTTATTTTTCTATCTATAAACTGTCCCCTATAGAGTTTCAGAAAACAAATTCACGGAAATGTATGACCTGTACTATTCTTTTTACGCACTTTGAGTTTCAGGATATTTCCTCATGCACGTTTCTTTATATTTAACAAAATGTCTAAATTGCAACTGGCCGGTCACCCTTGGCCAATATTTTTGCATTTTTTCATTTTTTAAAATTATCGTTTTGTGTGATTCCTTTCAATTAATAAGCATGAATTGGTAAAATAAAGAAATAATTTCCAATCAATCTCAGTTACTTCCGGCTGTTTCACTATAATTCAGCTTCAAAACAGTGAACTGTGAGTTGTATTTCATATTTGTAATATTTCAAGTGAAGCGATCGTAAACAATTTGTGATTTGAATATGAATAATTAAGATCAGTAATTTTTGTGCAATTTCAACTGCAAAAGTTTTTGAATAAATAATCTTTGAGTGTAAGTTCCTATAACATTTGATAGACCAAAAGACACAGATATTTCTTTGAAAAATACAGTATTAAAAAAGAACATCACCTAGAAATTCTACAATTAAGAATAGTAAATTCATGTTTTTGCTTTATAAAATTCATCAAATTAAACTGTTTCAAAGAGAAATACAGTTTTAATCTGTATGTAAATTAAGTACTACTTTAGATAACCTTACGTTATGATACTTTCAAATATCACAATATTAACAAAAACAAATCACTTAGGCATTTATGCTTCAGATTCATTTGCAATATTTCTATTAATTGTGCTGTGGGATAGCCAAAAGTTATTGCCAGCTGACAATAGAAGTATATCATACTTCATAGCCGAGGAGTTTAATCCACATATTTTAAATGTGAAGCAATTATGTGAAGGAATTATCTCCATCAAGAAATGCTGACTCTCTGTGCTTTAAATTTTTTGCTCTCCTTTAATGCATGCTATTTTTCTCATGACATTATTTAATAATCTATGCTAATTAATCTATAAAAGATAATCTGTAAAAATCAAGCTAAATATTAGATATTTTTATTAATCTTCTTCGAAAAAAAAAAGAAATTTTTCTTTTGTTTAGGGAGACATTTTTTGTTCAATATTTGACAGTATTTTATAATGAAATTTGTAAATAACTTAAAAAAATTCTATTATTAATCGTAAATAAAATAGATTTCTAAACATAACATTTATTAAAATTGTTATGGTCGTGTTCGACCAAGACAAGTTTCCTTTTTAGTTATGTAAAATACTACAATGAATTACCTTTAAACAAAGACATATTTTTTGTTTCTGAAGAAAAGAAGAAGAGAAGATTAATTATTTTCGATAGTATGTAACAGTGTTTGTAGTTTATTGTTATATTCTTCTTCTCTTCTGATTTTTTGTAAATGGATATAAAAATAAACAGCGAGATTTGCTAATAAAAGCACTGACAACAAACGACTTATGTAAATGTTATGATTAATCATTTTTATAAACAAAGATACTTTGTAAAAATATGTTTAAGACTCCTGTGTTATGCGAGGGAAAAGAAAATAGATAAATATTGATAATATATAATCTAATTTTATGTGTAAACTATCATCTATCTGTTTTTTTTAACCTTTTATAAAAACATTATTACATTATTTTTCATTTAATGAAAATTTATATGAATGCATGTATTTAAATAATTGTTTTTTGTTATTTAATAACTTTTTTTTCCTTACCTTGTAGAAAGATCGAATATTTCAATGTTTTCGCGTACTATAATTGGCAAAAAGAAGTGTATTTGTTTTAAATGTATCCTACCATTAATGTATGACAGTTATTGTTATTAAAAAAATATTACGAATTGTATGAAGAAGTAGCTCTTGAGCCTACATTTGCTCCAATCCAGTACACAAATGCTTAACAGATGCTTAACATGTGCATCGGCCATATTGAGCCTAAAATGTGCAAAAATATAATGCGTAAAATTAACCTAACACTCTACGACCTTCATTATTTAAAAAAAAATAAAAAGCAGTCTGCTGCGCTAATGGAATTTTACTATTGATTATTAAATAGAAAATTATAAAATATTATCTTGTAGAAAAATCTGAATAAAAAATACCTGTGAGGTTTTTATTGAATGTAAAAATACATTTAAAAAAGCACTCTTCGGTACATATTTTAAGGACGCTTTCAAATAAGTTTTTCATGATGCTTAGAATGGAAATTTCCTTGAATTAATTTGAAATAAAAAAAAGTCATTTTTATGTTACAATGTGTGGACCGTTGCATTCAGCAGTATTACTGTCCTTTATATCCTAATGTGTCTCAACACAATTTCGTCTTCCTTGACTAGAAAGATGAATTTTTACAAAATATTTGATGATTGTTTTTTTAATTTTTTATTTTAATATATTCGAAAAACTCATTTTTTATACAGCATCTGCTTTTTAGAGAGTTTTAATTTCATATGAAAATGAACCATTTGTTTATTATATATTTTCACTTGTGTAATAAATAATGCATCTCAATAGTTATTTCAAATTTTATTATGTTTCAGTTTGTAAAATTTCAGTCTTTGTGGACATTCATTTATTATTTAATAATGTTCATTCTTTAGTACGGTAGAGGTTTCTTTAAATAAACATTTTAGTCATTTATAAAATTAACAGAAATTTAAAATCCCAATAAGACAGTATTTTATTCAAAAAAATGCCTTTTTATAAAAAATAAATCAATAAAAAAGCTGAAGCAGAGTCTTCTTTTTTTTTCTTTTGAATTCCTTTAAAAGAAAAACAATGATTCGAGGAAACATTTGCAGAAAGCTTTTATTTTAGAGGGTGACTCCGAATGCCATGTACAAACGTGGCGGGGGAGTAGAGAACATTGTTAGAAATAACAATTACATATGAAAATAATGCAGAAATCGATAATTGATGCTGCTTACAAGCTCTTAAAGTCGATACAGTGTTGGCAGTGGGCTACTATTCTTAAATCAGATTTCTTTATTGGCTTACGGATGCCCTCGTACCTTCTCGGTACCGTATGTGGTTTCAACAAAACAGGGTGGCATTTTATTATAGAAGGAGGGTACGTGACCTTTCAGTACGGATATTTTGAAGCAGGAGGATTTGGTCTGGCGGTCCCATCGATTGGCCTCACATATCACCTGATTTATCTACTCTAGATTTTTTCTAAAATGACGTGACATAAATAGCCTTCTATAGGACACCCCCGTGAATTTTAAAATGGACCTGATGGCCCGAATATCAATAGTTGTTGCTATGAACCGTGAAACATCCGGTATTTTTTAATATCTCCAACACACCATATCGCGTCTGTGTCGTGCTTGTATATTTCATCGCAATTAACTGTTATTTATTATTAGTTTTTTGTGTAATAAAGAGTTCCAAACTATATTCAGTGCTATGGCATTAATGTCTTTGAGTCCATTTATCCTGTTAGAATTACTTTCAGCCATGCTTTTCTATAAAATTATAATTCCTACACTGTAAAAAAAAAACTCCCTTACTTTACACCAAAAAGGGTGGCAACTAAGTTGCCACCCCAAGTGGTGTAATGAAATTCCACTTGTAAATTGGTGTAATGAGCCACCAACTATCAAATGGTAAACAAACACCATTTGTAGTGGCAACTTAGTTGCCACCCTTTTGGGTGTAAAGTAAGTAATATGCTTAAAATGTACGTTATAATAAATTGTCTCAATTAAAGGGAAGTTTAGCACATTCTTTGCGTGAAACTATTTTTTTTTAAATTATGGCTGTATTAAATTTGAAATGTAATTTTTTAATTATTTTTTATTTTGCTACCATTTATTAAAGTACACTATATAAGTAGATGGTAAAAAAGGAAATTTTCTAATATTTACATGATTTTAACAGCAAAATAAAAAAATAATTTAAAGATTACATTTTAAATTTAACACAGCCATGTATTAAAATAAGTAGTTTCATGCAAAAATGCTGCTAAACTCCCTTTTAATTGAGGTAATTTATTATAACATGCATTTTAAACATAATACTCAGTTATTAAACAATGTAATTCAGTATATTTACATACTTAAAAACATAGTTATATGGGTCACATAGTGTGTTTGGGGGTTGGTAGGGGGAGGGGGCACAATGTATCTGCAGCACCTCTAAATTTCAGTAGTTTCATTACTGTTTGTCACAGGTGTCACAAAATTGAAAAGTGTAAAAGCACAAATAAATTCTATTAAATACATGTTTTTCGTTTATTTTGAAACTTTAAAAGATTTAATATTACAACTAAATACTATAAAAGAACATTGCGCTTATATATTGGCAAAGGTGATCTGGAAAACATATGTGAAAAAAATGTATCTAACAGTATTGTATGACCACTTTTGGATTTCAAGAATGAAGTAACATGCTATTTTGAAAATGTATGTTTTTTTTCACACAAAAAATACCAATATATTTATACATATAATTTTTTTTACAAAAAAAGCGAAGAAACAAAAGACGATAATAACATAAATTTGGCGCCCCCTCAGTTTCTGCGTCCGGGGCGACCGCCCCCTTGCCCCCCTCCCCCCGTTTCTAACCGCTCTGAATGAACATACCGGCAGCCCCCCCCCCCTTTCATTGAAGTTCTAAGATTTTCCATTAAATGTATTCAAATTCAAATAGGCATTAATGATGATTTTAATTATGTTTTACTAATTTAATAAATAGAAAAATAAAACCATGACAATCTCTTTAACTCTTTCAGTATCAACATATATATATGAAAAAAGAAAAAAAACGAAATAAAAATAATGGAATTTTTGTTTTTAATAATCTAAAAATACATCAAAATACAAATATATATTGAAAAAATGAATCTTTAAAACAAGATATAGCACTATGTTTATTTAATTTCGTGTTAGTTCAAGTTATGCGGAATTTAACACTATAAAATCAAAACTTATAGTAAACTTATAGTACACTTATAGTAAAACACTATAAAATCAAAACTAAATATTTCAAAGCTCTGTACGAAAGTGACAATTTTACGACTTATTTTATTATTAATTTTCATTTTTAAAATATCGAAATAGCTAGCCTGCAAAATCACATATTGCAAGTATCATGCATTTATATACGTATATATATATATACGTACAACAAATATAACACAAATACAATTTTTTACAGAGAATTAAGAGTTATTGTATACAAAACAGAAAGAAAATAAACGCCACTTACTCGAAAAAAATCCAAAAGAAAAACCAAAGCACCAACACTGTTTTGCAAAACTGTTTATGGCTATCATACAATAGACTCTATTTCTGGTTTCTTAAATTGTCCGAACTAATTGAATAAGTCGATAAAAGTTGTTGATATGAACTATATTAAGAGTTATAATGTCAGCAATTTCTTAATCATTCATTATTACCGCGAAATATAATCGAAATTCAAAGAACATTTTTCAGAACGACAGAATGTATATCAACAACAGCGCCATTTTGCATAATAATCTTATCCCCCGCGCTGGTTGCGTAATCGCACCGATTTGCTCTCGCTGGATTAAAAAAACACCTGCTGTCGTGTTGATGAATTGAATAAAGTCTTTCAAAGTGCGGATTATAATGATTTGGAGTGATTCAGAACGCCTATTTTTTTTTAAAGAGGTATGATACTTCATTTGAAGTGTAACGTAACATTTATTTTGGTATTGGCACCCCAAAAATAATATATTTACACCTTATTTCACATCTCATACAGCCGAAGTAAATGTGATAAAACTCTTTATTTTTTACAGTGTAGCGATAGTCTCTATTTCCGCTTCTAATTGTTCCATGGCATTCGCAAAAGCACCCTGTATTGTGTCATCCTTATGATTAATTTTTTAATATTTTTTTTTGAAATTTTATTTTCTTTTTTGAAAAAAGTTTACTGCTCTTTCAACAGAAGTGCAATAATACCAGCTATTTTAAAATACTTAACTCAAAAATAAATAAATAAAAATAATAAAAATAAAATAAAATAAGTAAGTAAGTAAATAAATAATATAATAAATACTTATACTATTTCTACATAATTTTATGTCTATTTGTAGTTTTTATTAGGTAACATTTTATTATTATATTCTACAGTATACGGAATTAATAATTTCATCTTTTACACAAGGTATGTGACAGTATCTGTCATGCTTTAAAAATAAATGCTTAAGCACCTTTCTAAAGTTTAATAAAATATTAAAGTTTTGATTTAATTCTTCATTTACTTTGAAATAGTGTTTAATATTTTCTTTACACACAAATACTAAAAATTAATGATATTTACTTTCTTTATATTTAGCTTATGAATTCGAATCAAAGTTGTTTTGCATTTTGATTTGGTTTTCATTATTTAGGACGTCCTTGCAAAATATTCCAGATTCAATGATACATTATATTAGTTTCATTTTGACTAATTGTAACAAATCATACATCAAATTGAAAATAACCTAGTTAGTTTTTATTGCAAATATTCAACATTACGCGTGTAGTTATATGGAACACAAACAACAACCAAAAGTATCTGTAAAGGATGTTGACCATGTTTAACGCTCTGACATGAGTAAAAGGCTTCTAAGAAATCTATTCGGAAAGATAATCATGAATTTCAGTTGCTTGATCGTGTCTACCTTCCGACGCTGCCTTATAATTTTCCTAATTAAATTCTCAGAGTTGAATTTCCTATTGTTTCCTTTACTCCGGTCATTTTAAACGAAGTCTGGGAGAAAATGCACTTTAGGTTGGATATGTGCTGTATAAATAAAGGGGCAGACAATACATATTGCAAATAATGCTTAAAACATAAAATTAAAATTGTTGTTTACACTATTTCGCTATTTGCAATTTATTTTCATCACATTTTAGATACGATTTTTTTTACGAACATTTTCGAAACAAAGTTTTATATTTCGAAAAACTACATGTATCCGCAAATTTACATTGGTGCATATATTTATATACAGGGTGTCCGTCCACTCTCAAAGGTAGCCAATGGCTACCGTTAAGTTACCGACTAAACCATTAGTCATAGACATGTAGTTCCAATTGTAAAAATGCTTTGAAAAGGTAAAGAATAGTTTTTCAAGCGATTTAGGTAAAAACAAATTTATAAAAAAATTACGAGAATTAAATTTTTATATGGACCCCCGATCCTATAAGTGATATTTAGTACATTTTTACCACTACTCTAATAAGTAATACAAAAAAAGTCCCATGCTTCTGCGATTAAAACTAACCAAGTAATAACTGTTTAAATTGGAAGCATCTTTTTTGCTGCAAATTAGGGGTCAGTCACAAATTTACTGGAAATAAAAATAAACGCAATATACAAAATTTAACATTAAACATTGATAGTAAACTAATTTTTGGAATATTTTTTTAATTTATGTTGATGATTACATATTAAAGCAAAATTGTACTAAAAATATAAAAAAAAAATTACAGAAAATTTGTTAATTATGAAAAGCAACAGTCACAATTCATTACACATTAAGATATACTTAAAATTCTATAAGTTTACTTAATCTAACAGAATTTGGTGTAGTCCTATAAAATAAATAAATGGTACGCACCTAAAACTGTATTACTATTACATTGTTATTGGATATAAATAAGTGTGCAAACTGAACCTCGATTGGATATTTGAAAGTGAATTAAAATTTGAATAGGGGATTTTGATACAGGGCGAAATATACGTACGAATGTTTTAAAGAAAATAAAAGCATATCAAAATAGCACATCTTTTTAAAGTAAATCACGATTTCCCAAAATTTGATTTTCTCGATAAAGATAATTTTAAAACACACGTTTTAAACTATTTTAGCCAACCTAGAAGATAATTAATAAAAATTAACAGTACCGTAAAACTTATACGGTGGTTGCATCTTCAGTTTAATTTTCTTTAAAAATATCTCTTTATCTCATTTAAAACATTTTTATTGTTTGAACTATATGTTTGTGGCAAATGGTTTAAGAATTAGCTATTTGATAGCTTGGAAATGGACGCCCTTTATAATAATTTAAGCCCTTATTATACGATCCCTGAGAACTTAGTCCATTTAGTCCAAAAACATAGTCATTCGTTTTCAGCTACAGACAAGTGGTTTAAGTCATGAAGATTCAGAACTCGGTCACTTTTAATGTTAGATTAATGGGACGTTCTTTTGTATTGCTTGATAGGGTGATGGAAATTTTTTACTAAATATCACTAATAGGACCGGGGGAGCGTATAAAAATTAATTTTCTTAACTTTTTAATGTTTTTAATTATTTTGTTTTATTTAAATTGCTGGAAAAAACGATTCTTTAATTTAAAAAAAGCATTTTTGCAATTCAAACTATATGTGTATGACTAATGGTTTAGAAATTAGCCACTGGCCACCGTTGAGAGTGGACACCCTGTAGATCATACTTTTAAGGACACTCTGTATACTGGAAGGATTAGACATAAATCGATTTCCGTTATTTCAAACTCAGCGCTATTTTAAACTCGTTATAAATTATATAAAACGTAGCATTAAAATTTATGCTAACATCCAATTTCGTTATTTGAAACTTACTATCGTCACATTAATAAATAAGAACTTAACATATTCGGAAGGAAAATGTATATTTTCAAAAAGAATATCTATATCTATAACTTTGTAAACAAATAAAAAAATTCCACAACAATTTCATTTTTATCAAGAAAGGTAACTCGGAAAATATGCTATTCATATTGAACTGCGAACCTGTAAAATCGACAGCGACTGTTAGTGTAATAGATAAGTTCTTTATTTTCTCTAGTGCTCAGCATAGTGAAGGATATCTAGCTGATGTTTCTCAGTTTCCACTTATTTTATGAAAGCACCATATAAAATAAAATAAAAAGAAAAGGCATTTGAAACGTTCATGAAGAGCTAATAAAAAATTACATAATACTTCACGTTAACATTCATCTTAATAGGACTTCATTATTTTGAAATTATTTTCATTCCACTTGTGAATTATAATTTAACATCTTTGGATAGCACATCCATTATTTCCGAATTAAAAATAAAAAAATCAAAATATTTGGATTTATTTTCATTTTATTATTTTATTTATTAGTTTATATATTTGTACTTATTTGAAAATGAACAAAATTGGGAAATATGCTATTCATATTGAATTGCAAATTTCAAAAGCCGAGAATATTTGTAACTGTAATTGATATGCTGTTGATATTATTCTAGCGTATATAATTAATTAATAAAAAATTAATACTTACAAAAAATCTTTATTTGAAAACAACTTTGATTCCATGAGTGAAAAATAGTTTAACATCTTCAGAACTCACTAAATTAAAACTCAAAATTCAGTTTTTTTTTTCAATTAAGCATATTGAGTTTGAAATCTGTAATGATTTCAGCTACGAAATTGCTACACGGTTCAAAGAAAACAAAAATTTTAAATTCTGTTTCAAGATATACATTAAGAGCTAGATATGAACTACCTAATACCTCGCATTAATCGTAGTCCATACACCATTTCATTATTTGATAATTATTTTCATTTTTTTATTGAATAAAAATTTATCTTCTAGAATAAAGTTTGTATAGAATCCTGCAAGATAGACCAAAAAATATGCAAGAATTTTTTGAACGTTTAAAAAAAATTGATATACACCAGGAACATTCTGTTCTTCCACAAATAAATAAATATATTGTAAAATATCCATGTATTTGTGATCTGCTATAGATCATTTTGTTAATTTTATCTTTTATCTTACACGGTGATCGCAAACAATTTAATTTACTTTTTTTTTATTTTTTAATTATTTTTCTAGCCTTTTATAAATATGAAATAAAACGATTTTTTCATAGTTCTAAAATTTCAGAAAAATCCGACAAATCTGTCTTTAATTATTCCACAAAATATTTAAAAGTGAAAGCATGTGGTCATTAATAGCCACATAGTGTATATCTATCTATTTGTCTATCAATCTATCTCTTTCTCTATATATTGACATTGATTCAGTAGAATTTCAAGGGCTAATGACAATGGAAAATTGGATGTTACATTAAATATATAAGTAATGAAAGTCAAACAAAAGAATTCTATAAGACATTTGTTTATGATATGAAATATAATCTAACGTTTTTTCTAAATCAATTTATAACTATCATGTTTTACATAACTCAGGAAAAGCATCATTTGTGATTTTATATTGTTTTTTATTAATTGGACACCTTCGCCTCTACACTGTAAGAAAATCTGTCAAGTAATTAAACGTTTTCTAAGAAACTGGGATTCACAGATGCTTAGAATATAGTATGTAATTACAATCCAAACTCCAGATAAAATTTTAGTAAGATAACTATAGTTTTAGAAAATCCTTTTGTAAAGTTACAGAGTTTTGTAGCTTTACAAAAATTAGTTTTGTATACTTACATCTTTTCTTGTACAGTGTGCAAATAAAATGTTAGTAAAAACATACAGATTTCGGAAACTTTACATTTGTAGTATTACATTTTTCTATTCTTTATTTATTTTTTATTTATTTATTTTTTTTTTACAGTGTAGAATTTTAATCTCTTACAATTTCATGTCGTAGTTATTGTACGGCAAAGATGTTAGATGATTATTTTTATTGCTAAATATCCTTATGAAATTTTTTGTAACATATATATATATAAAAGTAAAATTCTGCTCTAAACCATACCACTTTGCAAGCGTGTGGCACAAAATGTTAAAGCAACAAACGAAAATCCTTTGGCATATTTCCCACTTTAATTAGACAGGAGCGCCGTACATTTTTTAAGTACCTTTATTCGTGTTTTGCATTACAGTAAAACAGTTCCACTAATGCTATCTTAAACTTGATACCAATACAAGATGCCGACATAAAAACAGAATGATGTTATCGCCGTAGATATTCATTCATTACCTCAAATTTTACCCAGTGACACTTAAAATATGAAGACACATGCAAATACTAAACTAAAACTGAACTGATCTCCGAAGTCAGTGTAATCCTTTATATAAATTATCAGCATGAAAAAAAGATATTTCGCGACAAACTGCTAACTTGTCATTAAATCTTGAGAATTTTTTTTTTAACTAATGAGATAATTTAACCAGCTGACATAAACAGAAAAGTAGTTCTCTTTCACGGCCGCATATAAATCAACTGGGGAATGCATTTGAACAAAACCCCAGAGGGGGAATTCTGGGTTGACAATTTGAGAAAAGAAATAACTATATATTACGCAACAGATACAGAATAAATTTAAGTAATACTTTTTTTAAGAAAAGAATTGTTTTAAAAGATTACTGTTTAAAAAAATTAAAATTAAAAAGTTTGAATAAAGATATGTAATTATATATATTATGCTAAGATATTATAAAAAGAAAGGAAAAAGTTTAATGTTAAAATAACTTGCTAAGTAATTAACTTAGGATTATACCGAAATATTTTGATTATTACATATTTAAGACATATATATTAAAACTTTTAGAACTACATGTTGTTTTAGAAGTATAGACTACTATTTCTCGCATTTATGTTCAAATATTTATAAAATACATAAACGTATTACAGAAAATATAATTTTTAAAAACATACTACACAAATAACATACACAAGGTATTATTTCTCAGAAAATAGCTTAAAAGTGATGTATATTACATGATTTTCTTCCATTATACCAGGATACGTGCTTTGAATTTATGATTGCCTCTTGTTTCTATCCTTTTAGAGTCTACTTACATTTCTGAAAGTAAAGAAACCACTTCAATTCTTACTCTGATTACTTTCATTTTCTCCCCTTATTCAGTTAGAAGCAGCAAATTATGGAACATTTTGTTTTTCCTTTTAACATGTTAACTTTGAATGAATTATCCTTACTTTTTAGAATTATAGTTATTTTAAATATACTTCAAAAATGATGATATTTTTGTATTAAGGAAATACTAATTTTAGCAAACTCGTTCTTCTTCTATACTTTATGTATATGAATTTCATTAACAGAAAACTACATTTCTAAGTAGCATTTTTTAACATGCGTAATACATTTTTTGTAATATAATGTCAATTTTCCAATAATGTCATTATGTAGAATAATGTAATAATAGACCAAAATTTGGAACATGCATAAATTTCAGGTATTAGTATTTTGCATGAAAAAAGAAAATATTTTTTTCCCAAAAGAAACAAGTTTTCAAATGGTAATCTGTACCAAAAAAAAAGAAAGAAAAAAAACACTTTGGGTTTTTTAGTATTTTTCTCTATAAGGGTGGCATTAGCACTTCACTGAACTAGCCTCTTAAATTAAGCGGCTTTTCACTTGTTAAACAGGTAGTTAACATTTACGTTGCACGAGAATACACAGTGTAAAAACAGACTAAAAATACTCATTGATTAAGTAATGTAAAGCTAGTGTTTTTTAAAAATTTATTGTATCAATATAATTATATGTTTTTTTTTCTTTTTTAAGAGAGAGAGAGATGGTACAGTACAGAAAAAACTAAATTCATTTTTACATTGTATATTGACATTGCATTTAACACTACAATGGCTAACCAGGCTAAGTATTCTTTACTGTCTAAACTTATTACATAGTAGCAGAAGTAAAGCATTTCCCAAACGTTTTCGTTGTAATGAACACCTCCATAATTGGAAAATTTTTGGTTGGTTCCATGAGTGTTCATAATAGAGAGAGTCCACTTTATTAAGTTTTATTCTAAATGATAATATGATTTTCATTCACTGTATATAAAAGGAATTCATTGGATAATATTCAAAGCCATATATGCTACGCCTCTTAAATGAAACTAAAAGTTCTTATGAAGCATTATTTTCATCACTTAATTGACAAAGTGGATGAAGTAAATCTTTTGGTAAGTGACTCTATAAGTCTTCTGAAGTGTTCTGTTTTAGGAGAAGAATAAAAGAAAATAATATATCTGAATGAGCATGTTAAAACTATTCCGTACTTTATGTGTATCTTTATTATAAAATCAACCGTGTATTCAGTAAATATTTCAGGCATTTCTGTGAAAGAATAATTTCTGTGGATTTTTAGGCAAGAAATAATTTTATCAGAATTAAGGAATATATTTTATGCTAACTTTTTCAAATGAGCAATTGGATAAAAATGTCCCTTTTCTTTACTCACAACAAAGATGAATTTTTTTATGAATTCAATTTGTCCATTCGTGTGATTGTCTTTACGAGCACTATTGGCGTATGTATGCCTAGAATTTCGATCAATTCATATGTGTTATTCATGTTTACAATAGAATTTTTAGAATTTAATATCTGTAGCAATAATAGATCGTTTACAGGGCACACAATATAATTCATTTCATTATGATCACAGGGGAAAAATTGTTTGGTGAGAATTTAAGTGACAATATGTTAAATACATGGCTTTGATATTGATACATTAAGGAATTCCAATACGAAATTTTTATTGAATATAAGAAGAAGTGGAAAATTTAGCGGAATATCACTCAATGAATCAAAGAAAATTTCTGATCATATTTATTTGATCTTTTTTTAAATATTTCGTTCGCCGAAAATGGGTCACTGTATCTTATAACTGTTTAAATATTTTTAATATTGTTTTTACCATCGCTAATGTGCCAAATCATTACTTATACAGTATAATATATTTCTATTTGTAAAAATTGTCCCACATAAATTTCTTTGTCAACACAAAAGAAATTTAATTTAAAACATTTGCATAAAAGTTGCGAAATTTTGTTTTTACGTGAGGCCCTTTTTTCCAAGAAAAATATTCAGCAATTTTATTAATAAAAGATCTCAGTATATAAAATTTCCCACATATCTTACATAATAAAGTAACTTCATTTATACAAATTACGCTCCTCATATTTATTCATATAGCTTTATTCGGTTTACTGCACTAATTTAGAATTGTTTACAAAAAATATTATATTGCAAACAAATAATTAATTTATTTAATCTAATACACATCTAAGGATAACTATTCAGAGGTCATTAAATTTTAACGTAGTGTCTTACTATTCAAAATATACATTAATAAATATTTATAATAAACCAATTGTACATTGCATATATAGAGACATCATTCGTTGATTTATTTATTCTAATAACTTTGTTCATGTAATCTAAGTTTCAACATACTTTATGCATTAAGGAGTTATCGATGTATAAATAGTTTGATGATTGAATTTTAGATGATCTAAAAAATATGCAATGTTTACTTGAGTTGAAAGTCTACGGATATTTTCTACTATAATTTGCTATCAGTATCATATTAGCTATAAAGCAGTAAGAACGAAAAGTTCGACTTGAGAGTTTTCAAAACCTACCCAACGGATTTTGCGGCAAATTGTACCATTCGATAGAGAATATTCCTGCGGTGATTTATGCGTCAAACATACAGCGAAAACTACAATTTTTGGTAAAACATTTTATAGTTTATTGTTACTTTGAACGAAAAGGTCACCAGGCATTATTATTTTAACCATTTATTTTAAAACTAGTAATTATTACCAGTAGCCATTATTTTAAAAAGATTTTATTAAATATGTTGGGCCAATCTTAAGGAATTGTATTACAATCGCAATTAATACCACGTCGGAAATTTTATTCTTTGCATCAAATTATAGAAGAATAGATAGATTTTGAAATTAACGATTAATAAAATTATAAGTTTTTTTTTTTTTTTTTTTTTTTTTTTTTAATAAGGTAAAATTATGATCTATGAATCATTTGGACAAAAGAATATTTACCATCATTTACTTTTTTCTGAAATTATTTT
This sequence comes from Maratus speculifer, assembly GCA_964019185.1. NCBI lineage: Eukaryota > Metazoa > Arthropoda > Arachnida > Araneae > Salticidae > Maratus > Maratus speculifer. The sequence goes on along the minus strand of OZ025295.1, from coordinate 253,922,928 downwards.
ACTCTTACAAAAAACAATGCTTTCAATACAAGGGAAAACTTTGATTCCAATGGTTGCAAAAGGAATAATATCTGTCGTCTTATAATTATAGTCTAGAAAGGATAAAATTGCTTCAAATTTCAATTATTATAAAAAAAAGTGTCTTGACACCTACCCTACAGTTAAACTTAGCAATAAATTCAGAATTATTTTCATAATCTGGGTTAAATACGCAATAGATAGACATTACAGATTAATTTACACTTGAATACAACGAAAATAGCAAACGTAATTCTCTGTCTATCATTCTCTGTCTTATTATGCTCTTTACAAAAATACAAAATAAATCTTCGGTTCAAGTACTCACCAAAAGGCATATTGGTAAATTTTTTGTATAACTAACTTTATTTAATATTGTGAGTTCTATATAAAGCTTGACTATTTATTGATAAAATATTTATAGTTGAGCCGAAAAAAATTAGCATTATTTATTGGAACATAATTTGGCGAGTACTTAATTTCGCTTTGTATTTAACTCTGGTAAATGCGTAACAATATTCTTGCATTAGCTCTAATGTTTAACGTCAACCATCAATATTGATATAAGAGGTTTATTTTTCTATAAGAATAAGTCATCGAGTTTTGTCACCTGTAAACTGTTACATGATTGTAAATGGTCCACAAAATTAAAAGTCAGTAGAAATGCGTCATTTTAGTTTTATTCAAACAAGTCATGTTTAAAAAATACTTTTTTAGGTTTCACTTTTCTTTTAAGTATGAAATCTAAACATTTTTTTGTGTCTACAAATCATTCAATATTTTTTACGGTATTTATTCTGCTCGAATCTAAAGCGAGAAAAAAGTAGTAGTAGACCTGTGACAAAACGTTTATTAAAAATGTAACGTTCAGTCAGATTGTATTTAAGTTACAAAAATCACATATTCAACGAACTGAAAAGCCAAGAGTTCAAGAACTGACAAACGAAAGTGATCAACCTAAACATTATTTATACTCAATGGTCAATCTGTGCAATCATTGAAATGCTTTCTAATTCAGTAATGTCAGATCAGAGAAAATCTTAATATTTGTTGTCATAATGGTCTCATTAGCCTACAAAATGTGTACAGTTTATAATGAACTAAAAGTATTGTTTCTTAATATAAAAAAGTCGAACGTTTAGGATGATATAATATCGCAATGGAATTCACTTCGTTTTCAGCCATGAGCAAGTCCAGCTAATAAAAATATATTGTTAAAAATATAGCTCAAATTCACCTTTTCACTTAATTCAAGATTCATTTTGAAATATTGATCAGCACTGTGGAAATAACTTCCAGTTTTACATTAAAAATAGTTAAACTATGTAGCCTAGGAAATATTTTTACTGGAATATTAAAAGTATATTACAAAAATATAATAAAATTAAAGGGGAAAGATAAATTTATCTCAAAAGGTAATGTAATTGTCAATATAAAAGTTACATATAGTTGCTCCATTTACTTCCATTCTGTTTTATAATTTAGTCATTTTCTATTTAAGAAAGAAAACACACTTTCACTACTATTCAATACACAGAAAACGAAAATGCTAAACAAAGAAAGAAGAAAGAGTTTTTAAATTGCAAATTTAGTTTTTTTAGAGGATGAAAATTTGCTGCGAAATGCCACGACTTGTGTTTATTTATTTTACCCATCTTTAGAAAGGAATAATTTTAAATGTAACTTTCTTTATAAACATTTGAATGGAACATCTAGAATTCCATGTTTATGTTTTCTACATCTCAGGTTCTTTTAGAAGTGAATCCGGTAAAACTAGAAAAGAATGCAAATTTCATCAAAAAGATGAATGCTAGTAAATATTTAAATACTTCCTTCTTGAACATAGAGTAAAAGAAACAACAAATTTTGAGCACTCATTAGAAATCAAACTGTTTTTTGCATATTATGTATATGAAAATGTAGCATATATGTAAATAATAATAAAAAAATAAGGGAAAGAAAATTGTAGATTTTGATTAAATCACTTTATTAAAAGTTCTTTTGATTATTGAAGAATTTATCTTAAGATCTTATTTTAATTTATGTAATTTGAATTTTACATTTTGTCATAAAAAACAGAGGAATTTATTTCTGAACGGTTTTACCTTAAATTGTGATGAATTGAAATGACTACAGTGAACTTATTTAGGTGACATTGAATTTGTATCATGCTATTACAAAATGCTTATTATTTACATGAAAACTTACGTTGCCCCTTAATTACCATAAAGGGTTACAAAAAAGACAAAATTATCTCTAATTGATGAGCTATATTTTTTAGAAAAATAAAAAGTTCGCCTAAAATCAATAAAGGATGTTTTAAATGTGCTAAATTATTATTTTATGAAATTATACTATCCGATTATGAAGATATATGCATTAAAATAATGAATGAACAGAAGCCAAAGAGGTGCGTTTTTTTAGTATGAAATATATGTTATTATTTTAAATATGTGTCGTTTTTAGTTTGTGTTTCATAATATTAATAAAGATTCTTTTTTAATCAATTAAAAATTGGATTTAATGTAGACTCGTATTTGGAAAACAACTTCTTGAAATTTTCTTGACGGTATTTTAATAGATCGACTTTCAAAAAAAGTCAGAATTGTCAATAAGACTTTATTTTTTTTAAACTTCTCTTTGTTGTTTAATCGTGTCAAAAGAGCTGTTCAGACATTTTTCTTTAACAGTTTCTCCAAACATAGTATAACTCTTCTTATGTTTTTTTTTCTCCGAAGGATAGGTAAATTCTTAAATAATCTTCAGTAAGAATGTTTTTCCTTTTTCTTTTTTTTTAGTGAAATGATAGTTATAAATTTGTGTTTGCCTTTGTTTGCTTTGCTTGGAGAACAACAATTCTAAGAAATCTAGAAAAATAATGGTTTTATTTGAGGTTACAATAAGATAAGACTGTATTTTTAAAAAGTAATATTGATAATGTATATATATACTTGTATATGTATATATGTGTGTGAATTTTTTTAAAAAATTTGCGGCCAGTTTGTTTCTTTAATTTGTTTGCCAAAAAATTTCATAGAAAAAAAATATGCATAATTGCTCCAAAAGTTAGGAATATTCAAATGACCTTTGTCCAAAAGATTATTTTAATTGGAAACGACGACACGAGAAGCAAATGTGAGGAATTCGAAATACGCATATTTCGAAATTCACATATCTCCAAAATATTGTCATAAACACATGTTAAGTGGGGATGGAACACCGTGTATCTGTGCTTAAATGAATGTTTTGAGACTCCATGTTCTATGGTAAATTTTCATCTTCTTGATTTATTTTATCATCCTCTTATCTTTTCGGTAGAATTTTTTAAGACCCTGTATATATACGGCTCCAAATAAGTCCATTTTCTACTACTATTAAGTATGCAAATATCCATTATGAGCATTTACGAGCAAACATTTATCTTGTTGTAATGTATCTGCTGATCAATCAAATTGCAGAATGAAATTAGAGGCATTTTCCTGATATAATTGCACGGATAATTATCGGTCACTGACTCGATTTTATAAAATGCTTTTTAGAGAATTTTTTTTTAGGTAGGCCTTAAATTCAAAAAATAAATGAATGAAGTTTTTTTTTAATTTATTTTGAATATATGCTATTTTATTAGAAATTTAGATATATTTTTAGAGGGATGTCCATAAACAATGTCAAACATTTTTTCAATATTTTTTATCCCCCTTTCCCCCCCTTTGTCGCAAAATGTCACACTTCACCAAACCCCCCATCTTGCTCCTTGTCGCATGTCCTCTATGTTCCATACACATATAATTGCGGTTCAGAAACAAAACACTATGTTTTAAATCATATTTCAAATTTTATTTTTAAACTTTAGCTATGTGTTTTAATGACATTTGTGAGCATAACGATAAAAATCTTTAATATGAAACTGTTTTCAATGGACAAAGATTAAGGTTTACAACAAAAATCATAATTAATGTATTATACCAATAAAATATTACTATGAAAGAGCAATTAAAAACAGCAGTAATGTATAATTTAAAATGAAATAATTATATATTTGGCTTTAAATTTTATCTTTAATTTATAAACAGAAAACATTTTAATTTGAAAATAACTGTAATAATAAAAATGATTTAACTGCTGTTTTTTTATGTTTTTTATTTTAACCATAATGTGTGATGTCACATTTCTTCTTACCCCCTCCCACCCCCTTGTCACAAACTGTCACAATTACTCTAACCCCCCCCCTCCCTTCGACGCGTGACATAATTTATGAATGGCCGCAAGTTACACTATTTTTATAATTTTTATTTACGAGATTTTAGTTGAATGATAAGTTATAATGCATTTTTTTAAATTTATTTTACATATTTTTAATTAAATTATCTATCCCTATTCTTATGGTCGTATTAAAGAACTATTTTGAAGTAATAATTTTATGTATATTTTTAATTATATCTAATAGAAAATATTTATGTACCAAACATATTTTGGTTGAATATAAATGCATATATTTTTATCTTGTATTAATGAGTCCGACATAAATTTAAGGGTATTGAAATAGAATGTATATAAAATATGGAGGGCAGCGTATTTTCAATATAGCTGAAATAAAATTTTATTATTTCGTGAATTTCATGCGCTACGTTTCACTTCTTTTAATTAGATAATATCTCCTTTTAAAAAAAGTACACTGTAATTTAATTCGAAAATATAATATGATTAAAGATTAATTTTTGATTTCTGCTTACGCATTTTTTACATTTCGTCTATATATCAGTGTTTGAAACTAGTTTATATATCAGGGCGCATCAAAATGTGTTGTTAAAAATTTTAAATTTTGAAATATTCAAACTTTTCGTTTTTCTTTTTTAAAAAATGAACAAATGGTAATTTTTACAGACGGGCAATTAACATGACAATGGTAAGGGTTATATTGTCCGCAAAACTTTTCAAATTAATTAGGATATGATCATACTATATAAAGCCAGGTATCTCAAAGTAATTTTAAAGCAGACACTTTTGAAAAGAATTTGGGTATGATCATATTACATAAAGCCTGGTATCTAAAGGTAATTTTAATAAAGTTTATTTAAGGAAGTGTTGTTTTGAAAATTATATATATGTCTAAAAAAAGCAACTTTTTAGAAAAAAAATGTTTTTTAATTTTTTAAAAATATTATTTCTATTAACAAGAATGCATGACGGCATTAATATACACATGGATACCTTACTAAAACTAAAAACAAATAACTTGGGAATGAATTTGGGTCCCAATATTAAACTTAATGATGCGGCCAATAATAAAATATTTAAAGGTTTTTTTTTTTATTATTATTAAAGTATACAATAATCACAAAGATATACAATAGTCTGTCTTGATACACCCATGACTCCGAAAAACACTCCATTATTTTTAGAAACATCAAAAATATATTTATCTCTGAAAATTCATGCAGTATTTATAAGAATCAATTTTTATTAGATGCTCGTAGTTTTCGAAAACATCTTTAGTGTAAAATAATATGCTCTCTCTTTCATAAAAACCAGTCTTTCGGATGTTGTGATGTCTCGCGTGATCATTTTCTTGATAAGAAAACATGGATTACTGAAAAACATGTAGAATTAACAGCATTAAGATTGAAATTAACATTTTTCTGTTACATTTACTGCACTAAAAAATCTGTAGGTAATTGCCGCAAAAATATTTTGAAAATCCTTAAGTATTTGGCCCATTCTTCAAATGTTTTTATGAATACCTTAAAAGATAAAGTCAAATCTTCAAAATTTCTTCAGATTTCTGTAAAATTTCTGTAGAAAGTCAAATGTTTCTTCAGAAAATCTAAAGATTATTTTTAGGGGGACATGGACGAAATTATTGTTAAGCAGCTAAAAATATTTAGCTCAGGCCTGATAGCTTACGAAAAAAAAATTTCGAGTAGAAACATTTATAATTAGAAAATAGCACTGTAAAACTATTCGAAAACGTCTACGAAATTTAAGGACAGCTAATAAAAGTTTAATTTTATTAATTTTTCACAAAATTTCAAAGGTATTTTTAGGTTTTTTTTAAATGATAAATGAACCTTTTTTGTCATATTACTCGTCTTAGAAATGGTTTTTGAATGCTTTTGTTTGTTATAAAAGAAAATTTTTGAACTTTACAAAACATCTGTCTATTTCAGATGTGTAGTAACATAACGGGAACTCACATCAACAATTGCTTTCACGTGACTACGATATGTTGGTTTTAACTATCTGCAGAACATCTACATAAATAAAGTAGACCGAAATACAACCTTCATCTTCGGCGAACCGCAGGTTGTCTCTTTCGTTTTCCTCAATCCAACCTAATCAAAGCTAAAATGAAAGACAGATTGCACTGTTAATTTTTATTATGTGAAATTATAGAGAATCAATGGGTAATCCATTATCTTAAGTCTTGGGTAATCCATTGTCTTTAGGGGTCATCCATAAATGATGCCACGCGTTTTTTTAATATTTTTGACTGTCCCCCCCCCTTTGTTTTAAAGTGTCACACTTCACTTTGTCCCCTCCCCCCCCCTCTTGTCACATGCAAGGCTATGTTACGTAAACATATGCTTGTAGTTCAGAAACTATAATTAAAATTAATTATGGAATTTATTTTAATTATAGATCATTCTTAGATTTTTGTTCATATTATTGTCTATGGACAATCTATGTTCGTTATTGTTCTATTATGATATCACATTCCGAAAAAAATCAAAATATCTTTTCCATATTTCAACCCCTATAGTCCAAGAGCCGACCGCATAAAACCCTAAGTCGTCAAGTACAAGAAAAAATCCTTTATTTTATGGAAGAGTAGTAATAAAGGAATCTAATGATTCATGTTTGCCGGAAGCGAAGTGGTGCATAAGTCACAAATTGATACCACTAGTGGTTGACTCGTAGGTTTAGCAAATTGTTTGCCGTACAATCAAAAATAGGAAACTTGGAAAATTGGGTGCAGGGAAACACAATGCTAATCCTACGAGTCAACTACTAGTGGTGTTAATTTTTGACTTATGCACCACTCCGCTTCCGACAGACATGGATCATTAGGTTCCTCTTTTACTACTCTTCGATAAAATAAAGGATTTTTTCTTGTGCTCGATAACTTAGGGTTTTATGCGCTTAGCTCTTGGACTATTAGAAGAATGGCTGTTAGATTTTAAAAAAAGACACTATGAACATTGCAGCTTCAAAGTATCCGATTTTTTCGAGTAACTTCGACGTTTTGTATCAATTAAATTTCTTACAGTTTCCGTCTAGCCGTCCTGGGCTTTTAACCCGAGATTTCTGGACTCCAAAAATGCACCTTACTAAATGAATTATGTAATATGTTCACTTTGAGTACAAAATATATCTTTTATGATTCACTGGGCAAAATATATTGTGTCGTTCAAAGATTTTTCGCTTGAAATATATTCGCTAAATAATTCGTAAACGATTTATTTTAGAGCGATACATGATATTTGTTATTTTTTAAATACTTTATTTTTTAACTCATGTATTTAATAAAAAAATTCATTGAATCTTTTCAATATGCAAAAGCATTAAGCTAAATCATTTTTATATCAATAATATTTTAGAAATTATTTTCTAAATTATCAATCACTCTTTATACTTTATGCGCTAATATTTTAAAAGATTTTTTAACTTAAGAATAAGACAAAAATAAAAATAAAAATATGTAATTTAATTTTTTTTCATTTTGTGCAATGTATCTTTAGAAGACTACAATGTATTTATAACACATTTAGCATTGAAATGATAAAGATAACATTAGCATTGTAATAATAACCACATCTTCGAAATATTACAAAGGAATTTACATTCAATATTAGCAAATATCTCACATGTGATGGAAGCAACTGAAAAATGATTTTCAATAAAAATCCCAACTCAAGAACTAACAGAAAAATAAGCAGAAAAAAATGTAATTTTACATTTAAAAATGATTTTTTTACGTTTTTGTTACTTTATTAATTTTGTGTAATATGTTTTTAGAAGATTAATATAATTTTTGTAAAGCATTTTACAATGAAATAATAACAACAACAATAGCATTGTAATCATAACAATAGCTTCAAAGTAACAGGAAGTTATTTTAAACTTTACTAAGCTTCTGGCAAGAGAAAGAAGCAAATGCAGTGTAATTGTCTATAAAACCCCCCACTAACTACAAGGAGATTTTTTTCTTTAAATTAATTTTTAAATTAAATTGTTTTCTTTTATATTTCTAAAAGAAATTTCTAAAAAAAATTATGAGTGCGCATTTTGATTTATAAGTTTTAATAAGTTAAAAATATCTCCAAAAATAGATCCCTACATGATATTTGATGTAAGATAAGGGAAATGTCTGTAAAATAATGATAAACAAACTCAGTAAAATGCATTAAACAGACAACTAGTGTAAATTTACAGAGAGTCGCGATTACGGTTATCGATGGATTTACACGTTTTAGGATTCTGAGATCCCGCAAAACTTTTACAAAATGTCTATCTTAAGTTTGTATGTCTATATAAGATACAAATTATGATGGCGCTATACCCCACGAGCTTATATCACAGAATTTAATAAAAATTTGCATTCAGTAAGCCTTTGATAAAAACTGTCGTTTATTAGTTTTTGATGTGAATCGAATTATCAAATAAAACTTTTTTTATTACGAATTAACGAGTAACTAATACTATATTCCTTACTTTTTAATAATTTAATTTCTAACATGTAAAATTTAACCCATTAACTGCAGAAATTTTAATAAAGGAATCTCCATATTTATTTTTGTTGAAAATATATTTGCCACCACAAATTTTGGAAAATAAGCTTCGTTTTTTTTAATGGCAACTTTCTGTTTTTAAATAAGGAGACATCTAAAAATATTTGTTGTTTGATAGCTAATTTAAGAAATATGCATTCATTTTTAAGGTACGGAAACGCACCAGTGCAGGTAATGGGTTAGAACTGTATCTAAAATTGTTTTTTTTTCCCGATTATTCAACGATTCCGATTTTTCGATGTGTATCTTACCCAATGTATCTCAGGTAATCCGGTGTTGACACAAAAACTTATATTTAACATAAAGCAATATCCTCAGTACTATGTTTACTTTATTTTGAACAATTTACTTTTGCAGTGGTAATAACTTGGAAAATTTTTCTTAAGGATATACTCTCAGATTTATAACTTCCTTTATAAAGAATTACTGAGTAACATTATATGCGTAAAAATTGTAGCTACTAAAATATACGATATAACAGAAACTAGCATAAACTGATCAAGTTTATTATAAAAAAGAAAAGTGACAAAGATTTAATACATTGTGACATGTGACAAATTAAATTTTGAAACTTGTTTTCAATATAAAAATGTACTTTTGAAAAGTTAATGTAAAAAATGAACTTTAAAAAATTGTTCCAAATTTCATTATTTATTTGAAATTTATGTAATATAATTGAAAATTTTGTGAGTTATAATTTAATTTATTAAATATTTTTAAACTTCGAATTTTTTATAATGTTTAAATGACGAATATTTGCGTTTCTTTTCAAATATTGTAAACAATAAATCTCTTTTATCAAATATTTCCTTCTATCAATTATATCTGGTGTACATCTAATAAACTTTAAAAATTTTGGTCTAGAAAAAAAAAATGTAGCACTTTTTTTCCCTAATGAGTGAAAAATTTTATTATTTTAGCCATCATTAAAGGTAAAATAAGTATGTGTTTTCTCTTCTCTTAAATTATCTTTCTTCAAAAATATATACGCATTATTCTGAACAAAAAAGATATTTTCGAGGTAATAATTACACTCCTTACTTGGATTTTTTTAAGGTACACATCTGTTTGAAAGTTTTTTTTAAAATCTGAAAAATGCTCCGAAAAAAATTGTAGTTTAATCTCTTTTCTCAGCTATTAGTACGATTTATAATGTACTTTTAAAAAATATTTCTGAGGAAAAAGGGAAAAAAGTCAGATTTTACAATTTCTACTGCTAAAGATACTGCAGGAATAAAAGATTGGAATGAAAATATATACCAAATGATTAGATGATTAGAAATGATATATATAAATATATATATATGCTACAGGCCTAACCCGATTTTAGGCCAAACTAGATTGGCCTAGGCCAAACTAGTCTATCCTAACGCCCATCGGATAAACTAGTTTTTCCTAGGCTAAACCAGTCCATCCTAACGCCCATCGGATAAACTAGTTTTTCCTAGGCCAAACCGGTTTATCCTAACGCCCATCGGATAAACTAGTTTTTCCTAGGCCAAACTAGTCTATCCTAAGGCCCATAGGACAAACCAGTTCTTCCTAGACCAAACTAGTTTGGCCTAACTCTTATAGGACAAACTAGTTTAGCCTGTTGTTTATTGGTCTGAACTAGTTTATCCTAGGCCGATCTAATTTATCCTAGGCCAATTCAATTTGGCGTGATTTTTTTTTAATTCAATGACCGCCTCAGCGCCAACATTCTAATTTGTCCTAGGCTGATCTAGTTTATCCTAGGCCAATATAATTTTGCGTGTTTTTAGCTCATGGGCGTCAAAGCCAAAGAAATAATGGGCTCACAAGTTCTGTATGTACGCATGTATGTATGTATGTACGTAACACGATAATTCTTGATGGAAATAATGTAATTTGACATGCTTTTATCTCATCAGCTACCAAGGACTGAGAACTAATGTGCCCGGTGGATTCTGTATCTATGTATGTACGTAAGTACGTAACGCAACAATTCTTGATAGAAATACTCGATTTGCATCAAACTTTCAATATAGGTTTATTCTTATGAGGAGCTCTTCTGATTAATTTTGGGAGGTCATTGGAGAAGAATAAGTGGGGGGGGGGGGAGGAGAGGCTGATTCGCCCCTTCCCTTAATTCAAATAAATGGGTTTCCATGGATTATTAGCATATTTTATTCAAATTTTAGATATAGTATTCTGTTGAGGCGGCTCCATTAGTTGTGGGTGTCAATTGTTTAAGTATAAGGGAGGGGACAATAGGGGTAACGCCCCATAATTTATGTAAATGCTTTTTTCACGCAGAATTTACTGATTTGCTTCAAATTTTAGAAATAGATTCATTCTGGTAAGGCGTTTCCCTAATTAGTTTTGGGGATTAATTGAATAAGAACAAAGGGAAGAACGGGGGAATCCCGCCTAATTTTGTTAAATGGGTTTTCATGCAGAATTAACCCATTTGCTGCAAATCTTGGATTTGTTCATTCTGATAAAGCGTTTCACTGATTAATTTTCGTGGTTCTTTAGTTAAGTATAAAGAGGAAACGTACAATTTATTTCCCTCCTTAAATATATAAATTTGTTATAATAGAGAATTATACAATTTGCTTAAAATTTTGATCAATTCAATAAAATGCATTTGATCAGGTGCTTCTTTAATTAATTTGGGTCTTTTCTTATGGTTATGTATAATGGGTTAATGGACGATTTATCGCCTTCCTTAAATTAGATTAATTGGTTTTTATGCAGTTTTATCCAATTTGCCGTAAATTTTGAATATAGTTTATAATTTTTTCTTTAAAAGGCGAATCCCTGGATTGTTTTGAGGGTTTAATGATAAGAGAGGAATGTGAGATTACCCTCTCTAAATCAGATGAATGGTTTTTTGAGCAGAATTATCTGATTTGCTTCAAATTTTGGATAATTGTTTAATTTTATAAAGCGTATCTGTGATTAGTTTTGAGGGTTCAATGGTTAACTATAAGTGGGGGAAATGGGAAAAAGTAATCCAACTTACTTTATTTTTCGAGGGTGTTATACTTAAAAAAATATAAGGCTGTAATACACAGTGACTGTAAACAGCCTGTAAATGCAAAGCCATCAGTTTAACTGGGCAATATTCTTTTTAATATTGATCCCGGCTACTGCTCCATTGCTAACCTTGTGCAAAGTGGTTTGTCATCACCCCTGTATAATGTATTTTATTCGAAGGGTTTTAGAATACTGTCAGAAGTTTGCACGGGCCAAAATTTTGAGTTCCGGGCCCCGCCTTTCCCGAAGGAAAGTTATTTCTCCGTTACCCGGTGTAAAAATTAAAAGTTCAACCCGAGCCCTGCCTGTACAAAAATGTATGAAAAAAGACTCAGTCCCGTTCAATTTCTACAAAAAATTCAGATTTTACTTAACATACAATTAGGATTCCTTTAAAAAATACTGCATACATATATATTGTATAAATTTACAATGTATTTTTAAATTACGAGGTGTTCACAGAATGAAAAATACACAATGTATTATTGATTATTTAGATTCTTAGACCTTTCAATATTGAAACAGGGATTCATTAAATAATTAATGTAGTCTTGAACAAAAGAAAAAAAAAGGAGAGTTATAAACATCATAACTAATCTGTTCAGTAAAAAGCAAATTTGTGAATATGTTTCTCTGTCATTCCTTAAGACTTTTCTCAAATCCAAAAGAGCTACATCCTAACACATTTACGAACTAATTCATTTTCGGAAATGCATAAGATTAAGAGGAATTCTCACTCAGGAAATATGTAATCGAATGGCGTTAACCATTTTTTCATAAAAGCGATGTACCTTTGAGAAAACACTATTAAAGCTACGTTTTGAATCGAATTTTCGGTTACGACTTCACGGAAAAGAAAAACTTGATGCCGTGACAAGAATAGCTTATATGTCGACAAGTAATTAATTTCTAAAAAATGGAAAACGCTGTTCGATTCCAAATTATGTTCAGCTTGGGCTTGAATATGCAATATTTGGCTTCAATATGCAATAATAATAATAATAATAATAATAAAAGCAAGCCTGATCTCAGTTGGCACGAGTCTGCAGAAAAAAAACACCATGTAAAATGCATTATGTCTTTACGGTGGACATGTGAAATTCCTGTATTGATGTTATAAGCAATTACTCTTGACACACATTTATACTTATTCTAGTGAAAGACGTGTTTTTTACAGGCCAAACCCGATATTGAGTTACATTAGATTAGCCTAGGCCAAACTATTTTATCCTAACGCCAAAAATATAAACTAGTTTTTCCTACGCCAAACTTCTTTATCTAAATGCCCGTAGGAAAAACTAATTTTTACTAGGTAAGAACGTAATCCTTCATTGACCCTTCATACTTTACCATTAAATCCTCCAAAACTATTCAGGGAATTGCCTTATCAGAAAGAACCTATAACCAAAATTTGAAGCAAATCCGTAAATTCTGCGTTAAAAACCATTTATCTAAATTATGGGGGGGGGTTACCTACATTGCCCTTTCTTTTACACTTAAACAATAAACATCCACAACTAATCCCGGACGCGCCTTGTCAGAATAATCTTATATCTAAAATTTTAAATAAAAGCTGATAATTCTGCATGATAAATGCATTTCTTTAAATTAACGGCGGGGGATTAGCCTCCTGTTCACCCCCTTTATTCTTATCCAGTGAATGGTCAAAACTAATCAGAAATGTATCTTATTAGAAGAAACCTACATCCAAAATTTGAAGTTAATCGGATATTTCTATGAAGAGTTATAGCGTTATGTACATTCGTACGTACAAACGTACATGCATGCGTACGTACATGCATACAGAACCTGTGAGCCCTTTATTTCCCTGTCTTTAAGACCCGTGAGCTAAAACACGCAAGATTACATTGGCCTAGGATAAACTAGATCAGCCTAGGAGAAACTAGAATGTTGGCGCTGAGGCGGTCATTGATTGAATAAAATCACGCCAAATTGAACTGGCTTAGGATAAACTAGTTCAGACCAATAAACAGCAGGCTAAAGTAGTTTGTCCTACAAAAGTTAGGCCAAACTAGTTTGGCCTAGGAAAAACTAGTTTGTCCTATGGGACTTAGGATAGACTAGTTTGGCCTAGGAAAAACTAGTCTATCCGATGGGCGTTAGGATAAACCGGTTTGGCCAAGGAAAAACTAGTTTATCCGATGGGCGTTAGGATAGACTGGTTTGGCCTAGGAAAAACTAGTTTATCCGATGGGCGTTAAGATAGACTAGTTTGGCCTAAGCCAATCTAGTTTGGCCTAAAATCGGGTTTTGCCTTAACATATATATCGACTCTTTTTTAAAACGATGATAATGGAAACATATTTTGGAATACACATATGTGTAAATACGATACAATTCTGACATATAATATTCATTTTGCAGGAACTTTGTATTTGTTTATACACGGTTTATGTATTTTTCAATACGATTACAGTTTATTATAAAATTTACTTTGTAAAATTTCCTATAAGCTCTTTTATCTGTCAACAGTAAAAATTCCAATTTTCTATTACTCAAATGAGGAATGTTATTATTTTAAAATTACGAAAAGTCTGAGATTTTAAGCATTAAAACCAAACATAAACAGACACACACACACAAATGTAAATGTACACACATGTAAATAAATGAAAACAGGAAGTCGGAAGAAATTTCGATTTCAGTAATTCAGTCTGTAGAAGGTAGACGAAGGTAAAAATGAAGAAAATTTACAGTAAATATTAAATAAAAGCAACAATTAAACTAATTGGTTTTTAAATTACGTTTAATTTATCTATGTATATACAGTCGAGTCTCTAAATAAAGAAATCCATTGTTCCAATAAAAAATTCGTTATATAGATAAATTCGTTGAATAGAGAATGACGTTAAAATTCCTATTTAATGTGCGAATTCTGAACAAATATTAGTTTCGATGTGTTTCATTAAGAATTTGAAATGTTTAACTACAAATATTACCCTAATATTCTATTTCTTAATTATTTAAACAGTTTCAAAAAGAAAACAAACATTTATTTGAATGCTTATTAAAAATCACGTAAGGAAATTACGTAATTACATTACATTAATTTTACACGAAGAAATCTGTAATTTTTTCAAATTTGTTACATTCTCGTAAATATGATTACATTTTAGCAAGGAATGAAAACTTGTATCGGGTGAATATCCCTCCGGAATACCCTCTGAAATCAACAATAACTTCAACTGCACTATTAACCTGCTATTATATGTGTAAAAATGCATTTGACACAGTTTCGAGAAGGGTGTTGGAAGGCGTGTGGCAGGGAAGGAGGTTTAATTTGTTAGATTTAAAGAACAATGAGATTGAAAGTAGAGAAATCATATAAAAAACTGCGCTTTGAACGGTAAATCAGGAATAAGTGATGGAAAACTGATTTTTTGTGATTTCGAAGCTTTTTTAAATTTGAATAAATAAACAACGTTTTCTGAAAAAAAAATTCGTTATACGGAGATAGATATTTTGCTATATAGAGACTGTTTTTAATGTAATCATAAAACAAGATGATCGTTCCTACTAAAAATTCGTTACACATAGAAATTCAATGTATGGAGTTTCGTTGTAGAGAGACTCAACTATATATACTATAGAGTGACACGTGGAAACCTATCCTTTTGGGTAGGTAAAAATAATCTGGTATTCTAATGTTAATTCCCTTAATTTTTTATAAATTCAGTTTCATACTATCTTAACATTTTCCAAGATACCTTTCAGAGAGTTCTTTTCTTATTATATTACGTTGCAATCTAAAATGTTTTTTTCTTTTTTTCTCTCTTTAAAAAAAATGTAGAGCGAAACGATTATTACGGTATTTAGACTTTTCTATTTCTGGATAAATTTCACATGTATAGCATTTAAAAAAAAATTGTAGAAAAAACTGAATAAGAACTTGTAATTAAACAAATTACTAATACTAACTGGAAAATTATATTTTCAAATTTAAAAATTTTTAAGACTTAGAAATAAATTCTATATTAAAATAATAATAATAATAATAAACATCATTTTAATGATGATCAAAACAGAATTACGTAAATGCAGTGTCCTATATTACGTACGCCATGGATTAAAAATTTATATTCCTGTTCCAATCATATACAAAGTTTTAATGAAATTTTTACAATTTTCGGTACTGCAAATTTTTAAACTTCTAAACATCGTACATTTTCAATTTTTACACCGTCATATAGGAAAAAAAACTTTTAAATGAAATTGGTTTGAAAGCTGTATCTCAATTTGTTTTTAAGATATTATTTTTTTTTATGTTTTTAATACTGTTTTTTTTTCATCGTGATAACAGATGTACTTCATTTCTCGACATTAAACATGAACCCGTCCGAAAACGAATAAAATACGAAACGGGAGTATTCCATTTTTTGACTTTAAACACAGACCAATAAATGAAAGAATAAAATAAAGAAAGTTGTGGAATTCCACCAATAAAAAGATTCAGATATACTTCAGATTTTTCATTTCTTTACCCAGGACAAAAACTATTTTCCAAATAGCTAAAAAATGGTTTAATTAAAAAAAAATTAAACGGTTTTAAATTAGATTTTACGTCGACTTGTCCTAAAAAATAAAATAAAATAAAATAATAATAATAAAAAATCTTGATGTGGAAAATCATGTTTAACACTTTAACGCGCAGTGTTGCCGGGTCGGCAACACCTAAAGTTCCCCCTGTTTAGAGACACAAAAACTCCGTGAATATTTTAAAAACTACTCTAATGGCTACTTTATATATTTCTTATGAGTTCTAGAGGGCAGCACCACAGAGATCCAACTGTACTGTTTTTAAATAATAGGTAAAATGTTTTACTGTAATACGCGCTTCACAGCAATGCTCTTCTCACTGCGCTTATCAATGCTTTACATATGGGAGGTTGCCACTTCGGCAACAGTTGTATAATTAAAATGGTTAGTGCAATCTTTACAAAACAATACCTGTGTACTCCTCTAGGCCTAAATAGATTGCCTAATTTTTTTCTTCTTTAAATTCCAACTTTAAAGAGTAGTGCGCCGGAAAGGGTTAACGCCAAAAGTGCGGTGAAAATCTGATCTTAGCTGTACTCCTGGCAACCCTACTGGGCTCACGATGTTTTGTTCTGTTTATTTTTTTGCAGAGAGAAAAGTACGAGATGTGATGACAGTGTTGATAGAAGAAATGTTAAAAAAATATATCGAATTTCATGTAAATAATGTATCATATGTATATACATCATGCATATATTTCTTCTGATTAAATTTAAATAAGAAAAGAAGATGCCCGCTTTGAGATTATTGAATAGGTGTCAATCGCATCAAATCAAATTTGTGTTAGAATAGATGCCACTGAACAAGAATTCCGACGTAACACTTGACATGATTTTCAATATTGTTTAAGTAGCTCGATCTTCAAGACATTCACAACTGTCAATAAAGCTTTATTTGCCTGAAACGCCTATTCGTAGTTTTATCCTGTCAAAATGGTTGCTCAAACTTGTTTCTTCTAATTCTTCTTCTTCTTTTTCTAAAGAAGAAACATTTTGAATCGTCTCCAGAAAAATATTTGTATGAGACATAGGAGAATCAAATTTTTGTTAACTATAAGGAAAATTTTTGTTGTCCTCGGTAGAGAACTGGAAAATCTGAAATATATTTGCATCTTTTTATTGGCTAATCTCCGCAGCTTTTTTTTATTTTATTCGTATTCTGATTGGTCCATGTTTATTGTCAAAAAATGAAATACTTCTGATGCCACGATGACAACAAAGTAATAAAAACTTATATAATATGAAATAATAAAAAATAATAATTTGAAAAGAAAGTGTGATAAAGATTTCAAACAAATTTCATTTAAAAGTGGATTTTTTTTTCTTTACGCAACGGTGTAAAAATTAAAAATTTGCGATGTTTAGAAGTTTAAAAACTTTCAGTACCAGAAATTATAAAGCACAAACTGTAGTAAAATTTGTTTATGATGAATCCAGGAATATTAATTTTTAATCCATGTTGTATTTAATACGTGGCGTTCAGAAGTCAGTCTGGTGAATTTCATCAAATAAAAATGCACATTTTAAACGGTTAAATTTGTCTATCTGTAAACGACTATTTTTTATCATCGGTCTACAAATATTGATGCGTAATGCAAGCCTGCGTAACATATGACTCGTTATGATCATCATAATAATGATGTTTATTATTATTAATAATTTTCATATAGAATTTCTATACAAGTTTTTAAAATTTTAGTCTTTGAAAATATCATTTTCGAAATAGGCGTTGTAATTTATTAAATTGCAATTTTGTTTTTCTAATTAAAAATCACAAAAATCATAGATGATACTATTAACTAAATGAAAAACATAAAAGCATTAAAACACTTACTTAAAACGTTTCGGATTGTATTCAAATTAGTCATTAGTTATCTTAACGTATAAGTTATTTAGATGTTAAAAACCAACACAGAAAAACATCACAACAAGATGCCAAAAAAGAAAAAAAAATTAGCAGTTGAATTAAAAACGAATACTCAACTGGTGTCGATGCAGCTTCATAATTGCGTAAGCATTTGTTTTCGAGAATTAGGCTTTCAAAAAGATACAGCTCTTGCAATTGTTACAGTTGGATCTAATAAAGAAGTAATTTTCAAAATCAGGAATATTGTCTATCTTTATGGAGTGGTTAACTATCATGGAATTAAAATTCTTCATCCAGACAGCCTGTTTATGTTCCTTTAATATAATATCAAATGTCCTGCCAGTTTCTCTTATGTAGATTGCAACACACTGTTTGTATGGGATTCCATAAACTATAACTATATCTTTTGTGTTTCTATATCTATATATATTTTTCTTTCTATAACTTATGTCTTAGAGATTTTCACAAACGTTGATCTGTATATTTAGCTAAGACAATATTCAAATGAAATTTTGATAATGTTCACGTATGCAATCTCTTCATTTTTCATAGAATTTTTATTATTTTTTAATTCTGATTACAGGGTGTTATGTACAATTTTGTTCGTCATATTTTTGGAAAAAAAAAATTCGTTTATATTAAGAACTCTGCAAATTATAAGCAAAAATCTTGACAAAATACATTATAGACATTTTTTAAATAAAAAACATTAATTTCTCTATTAATATACATGCTATCAACAAAAAATGAACACAGTTTATTACAATAAGCCGCTTAATCATAATCTACACTTTGAGCTGTTTTGCTACCATTAGTACCAAACGCTACTGATATACCAGCTTTGTAAGGTCTTCACTTGGCAGAATGCCAAGCCGATTCCATTCAGACTTTGGGGGTAATAGCCTATGAGGCCGAGAAATGATATTAAATACTGTTTTCTATTTTTTTATTCCGAGGGGAATTTTATTTTAAAATAAATAGATTGTGGATCTATTATTAGTTCTCAGAATAACCTTTCAAAAATATTTTTTTCTCCTACATTTTTGTGAATTTTAATAAAAACATGTGTTTTTTTTTTCTTTTTACATTTATATTTATGGCTAAAATGCAGTTTTAACGATTGCTTGGCATCTGACTTGGCGGCTATGCAAGAAATTCGCCAATTCTAACAACCTAAATATTCAAGGCACTTGTATATCATATACTCACTGGGACTTACTTGGCGCCAGAATGGCGTTATTTTTTCTAATATGGCAACCCTGATATTGCTAATTTTTTGATAAGTTGTTTATTTACCTTAATTTTTTTAATTATATAAAATATTTTTTGCTCTATTGTTATTTGTTTGTAAAATTTATTATATTTAAAAATTGTTTTATTTATTGTTATTTTTTTAATAATAGAAAATAATTTAAAAATGTATATTTAACCAGCATTTGAAAATGAGGTTTTCGCCAAATTGACGTTAGCATTTTTTTTTTACCAAACCTTGTGCGTATATAATATCTGCGTCATTTCTCATTTTCCTATCCAATGTATTCAAATAATATAAATAAATAATGTACACAATAATGTAGCGAAATAATTTTAAAAAAATTCTAATATGGCAATTTTTAAAATCACACCATTCAGGCGTTAATTCTAAAAAGATTAAGTTACGATATATTGCGAGGGGAAAAGTTATAACCATACCTTTAAATCATCTTTTTTATTATATTTGTCTTTTTTTAGGTGCGTTTGTAATTATATAATACGTAGCACCTATAGTGGTCGTTCAGTCCGTCCGTCTGTCTGTCCGCATATAACAACGCAAAAACTACCCAACCGAATCGTTTGAAATTTAAAATACATAATTATTACATAATTTTGTCGAGTCATTTCAAATTTTATGAGAATTGGATGGATAGATCAATTACAGGGACGATAAAAAGTATTCCATTACATTACGGTCAATGGGAAAAAAAAGTTTCAAATGCATTTTAATCGTTTGAAATTTAAAATACGCAATTATTACATAATTCTGTCGAGTTATTTCAAATTTTTTGATAATCGTGTGCATAGATCATTTACAGGGGCAATCAAAAGTATTCAATTACATTATGGTCAATGGAGAAAAAAGTTTCAAATGTATTCTATACGTTTGAAATTTAAAATACATAATTATTACATACTTATTTCGAGTTATTTCAAATTTTATGAAACTCGGATGTATAGATCAATTACAGGAGCAATTAAAAGTATTCCATTACATTACGGTCAATGGAGAAAAATGTTTCAAATGCATTTTAATCGTTTGAAATTTAAAATACGCAATTATCACATAATTCTGTCGGGTTATTTCAAATTTTTTGATAATCAAGTGCATAGATCAATTACAGGGACAATCAAAAGTATTCAATTACATTATGGTCAATGGGAGAAAAGTTTCAAATATATTCTATACGTTTGAAATTTAAAATACATAATTATTATATGATTTTTTCGAGTTATTTCAAATTTTATGAAACTCGGATGCATAGATCAATTACAGGGGCAATCAAAATATTCCATTACTTTAAGGTCAATGGGGAAAAAAGTTTCAAATGCATTTTAATCGTTTGAAATTTAAAATACGCAATTATTACATAATTCTGTCGAGTTATTTCAAATTTTTTGATAATCGTGTGCATAGATCAATTACAGGGGCAATCAAAAATATTCAATTACATTATAGTCAATGGGGAAAAAGTTTCAAGTATATTCTATACGTTTGAAATTTAAAATACACAATTATTACATAATTTTTTCGAGTTATTTCAAGTTTTTATGAAAATCGGATGCATAGATCAATTAAAGGGATAATCAAAAGTATTCCATTACATTACGGTCAATGGGAAAAAATGTTTCAAATGCATTTTAATCGTGTTACACTCATGCGAACTTAATAAAATTTATATGCAACTATAAAGTACATATTAAAATATACATCTTACATAATTTGTGGTGCAAAGAACATTTGATATTGATTTACAAGGCCACACAAAAGTATTCCATTACATAATGGTATAGGGAGAACATTGTTTGATGAGCTTTTTAATAGTAATTCACTATTTACAATGTTATGAGATTGATATATGAAAGTAATATTTTTAAAACTTCGTTATCGTTCAAACGCACCTAATTTGCTACGCTTCACGTGAAATTTCCAACTTGTTTTAAACTTATTTTAGTGTAACTGAATTACAATGTAATGTTTAGAAACAGATAATCGAATTAGAGAGACAAAAAGATATTCGCCAAAAAAATTCGACATACACTGTAAAAAAGTGCCCTGAATTTTACAGGTGTTATTCTTTGAATTTTAACTTTTTTAATTGAGAAATTCCGTTTTAGAAAAA
Source organism: Maratus speculifer (assembly GCA_964019185.1). Lineage (NCBI taxonomy): Eukaryota > Metazoa > Arthropoda > Arachnida > Araneae > Salticidae > Maratus > Maratus speculifer. The sequence goes on along the minus strand of OZ025295.1, from coordinate 253,901,318 downwards.
AATCTTAGTTTTCCATTAATTCCAGGACGTTTTTCATTTTTTGTTGACTTGATAACTGAGCGTTTCCGTTTGTGGTAACAGACGCACCAAAAACAGAACACTTCCGGCGACAGCCATGTTGATTTTATGTTATCGTTGGTTATGAATGTTTAAGCTATGTTTAGAAAAGATTTCTGCGATCATTTTAGCTGATGCTAACATTTAGATGCAGCATATATCTTAAAACAACACGAATAATAAAACGTTGTTTCGATTTCGTCATCTTTTTTACCTGGATTCTTTCGTTACGTTTGTAACAAAAGGTAAGTTATTCAGATTCATTTTGTAATTATTTTTTTAATGTAAGTTGTACTTATTTTAATTGAATGTTAGATATTCTGATCTTGTTATGTTTATTTCTAATATTGCACGTTTGGCTTACATGCAGGGTTTGGTTCAAACCGTCAAAATTTTTTTTTGACGTGATATAAGTTTAAATTACGTTTAAAGTGATTTTAAGCATCAAAAACATCAATATGTATATTTTAAGTATGCTCAGAAAACAACAACTAAAGAAAAAATGTTGTTAGTATAGCAAGATGCAACATTGCTTCTATTTAATGATAATGCATTTTACTTTTGGAATTTACTTTACTGTAATCAATTATTAAATTATATATTTTTTCTTTTTTTATGTCTTTGTTTTTTTTTTCTTATATATATGAGAGAGGGGGGAGGAGCGGGACGGACTTTTTGTAATGAACCATTTTAAGAAACGAAATCAATCACGATATCACAAAAATAAGTTATATGCGTATACAGTCTTTAACAGAAATATTCTTTGGAGCACAAATAATACAAATAAATAAATAGATCCAAATAAATAAATAAAAATACAATTTATTTGTTATTGAGAAAAGAATTTAGTATTGGGTTACCACTAAATCAAATTAAGATGCTAGGAGCTTTTGAAAAAAATAAATTTAAAGTACCATATGTAGATTACACAATATGTAGATAAGATTTTCTAAGTTATATGGTTTTCTAATGTAACTTGTTTTGCATGTACTTGATTTATATATAACACTTAAACAATATTTTCTTTGCAGCATGTCCCCCCCCTTTTTAATTCAATAGAAACACAGAACAATAAAAATGACATTTATTTTACAACTGGGAAAGGAATGAATAAATGTTAGGATTTGAAAAGAATGTTAAGATAAAATTATAAAATATGAAATTATAATTCTTTTATCCCAAGATTAATATTGTTAGTGACTAACAATCATTTCTTACTGATGTTATTTTATATATAGAATACAGCTTTACTTAGACCCCTGTTAGGAATAAATGACTAATTTATCATATCAGTAAGGGAAAAAAATGTTTAACTTGGTTTGAAAGATGATCCAAAAATGAAAGTATCCTAATGTTTTCGTTCTTTGACCAAAAAAGTTCTTTTTTTTATGAGTCTGGAGCACATGTGAACAGTTCACATAAATATAGCTTACACTAAATTACAAAATGAAAATAAGTAGATTGGGGGAGGGAGAGGGGAATCAGATGATTGATTTATTGTTAAAATGAAAAAAAAAAGAATACAGCTTTTAAATTTTGCTTAGTGGTTTGTGTTTCGGGGAAATTTTAGACAGGGGCATTTAGATAGTACTTATTAAAAATCTGACGAAATACGAAAAGTTCTCACTCATGTATTTGTCTTATTTACTTCTAAATTAATGATTAAGAAGGGTTTTAAGTGATTGTTGAAAAAATCTCAATTATAATCTCTCCCCTAAATTTAACTTCTTTTGCTTTTGAAAGAGAGAGGAGAAAGAGGGGGGAGAAAATGCTAATAATTAGCATTTTATGGTAGTTATTAGTTTTAAAATGTTATTTTCTTAAGATATTACTGATATCTATCTCTATTGAAGCATGATATACATAGCTATTTTAGAGACAAAAGTAAGCCATCATTTCAGGGTTGGAAAAATTAAATAGAAAAATTAGCAAAGTTGTTTAAAGCAATACATTTTGTATTAACAATGCATAAAAAATAATATAGTAAACCGTTTATTAAAATATTGTATAATATTATAACATTTTAGAAAACATTAAATTTATTTAAATTACACTTGAAAGTAAACGATATTTTTGCTCTTTATGTACCTGTTGACAGATGTTTTTGTGGAACTTTCAATACAAAATCAAATATTCTAGAACAGTCTTCTATTGCAGGTAAATTATAGATATAGAAGCTGACATTATTTCTCATGACGTTAACTAAAGGAACAGAATCACAGAATTGTTATTAGGGCACTTATGAACTGTTTATGTCTGCTTTTATTAACTTTATAAGTGTCATTTATTACTAAATTTTCTATTTTCATTTTCCAGAATCTTTGCCACTATTAACCCAAATAAAAGTATCAAAGCACCTAGGATGAAAGGAAGAAGAATTAAAAAGATTACCAAGCCAATTATATAGTTAGTAAATGGACTTAGAGATTTTGAAAGTCATTTTAATTTGGGATGCAACAATCGAAAATTTTACAGTTTTATTTAGTGTTCTGATTTTTTGCATATTTATTCCTCTAATTTTTTTACTGTCACTGTGTTTATAAGAACTATTTGATGTGATAGAAGTTATCAGCAATCATATATGATTGCTTTTTAAAACTTCATGATTGTTTCTCTGAATACATTTTCAATTTTCACTCTCAAATGCAAAATATTATACAAAGAAATCTATTTGTTAGAATGAATGAATTATAGCATTACACTGAAAACTGTAGATTTCTTTTTTAATGTGATCATCATGTATTATTTTATTTTGTTAATATTTTATATATTATTAAAGAATTATTAATGAATACTTTTGAAGTTTCTGACTTTTTTTTAACTTCCTGATTTTTATGGTTTAAAACTTGACAACATAGCAAAGAAAATTAAAGAAAATTCTTGTATCCAGTTCAATACATTATACATAAACAAAAAAAACAGTTAACATATTTAAAACTTTTGGTAGCAAGTAATTGTAATTCTGCAGAGTTGATTTTGCACCAGAAATCATCAGGGATATCAGAATGTGTGAAAATGGAAAACAGTTGATATATATGCACATTTTTTTCTCCAATTTAAATATTGCCAAAAAAGTAAAATATTTAGTTTTTGAGTAAATATGTACATAAATACAATCTGTAATGTCTATTTTATCTTTAAGATTAAACCAAAGAACGTCTATAGTAAAATTGATATTGCATTCCTTTTTCTCTGCATTTTAATTTTAACGCACCCAGTTTATCAAAATATTTTGAAAACTAAATTAAAAGGTTTTCCTTAAGAAAAGCATACAGGAATAGTTAGTTACAAATAATTACTGACATAAATTATCTGTAATCTATTATAGGCCAATAAATTTCGATCAATAAGGAGAAATGTCAAAATGCCAGTTTGTAATATGAAAAATTCTTTGGAAAATTTCTTAAGTTTATTCAGAGTATATTTCGAAGCTTTTAGATAATGCGATGCAGTTTCAAGTTAATTTTAAATATTTGGTACCACTTGGTAATCCTGTTGGCAAAAAAATTAATGTCAAGATTAAATGCCAATAATGGATTACCGTAAATTTTGCATTCACTTGCATTAAACACAATGCACGTATTTGTTCCGTCGTCAAGGGATTTTTGATTCGACATTCTTTTTATTTATGTTATACTAATTTATTTGTACTCTTGTTATATAAAAAAGCATCAATTTGAGTAATTTGGATAATAGTTTGACGATTCGTATAATTTGGCGAAATTGGTCGACGGGATAACCAAGGACTACAAAATTTTTTAGCAAATTGCAGAAAAAAGCATTTTTAAGAATTCTTTTCGAAATTATTTTGGTTCTCCATCAGCAATGAGCCTAAGGCTGACCTTTTCAGAAATCACGCCCTGTACAATGTAAATATACAAGGCCTGATTATTATAATTGATATTGTTTGATGTATTCTCTTAATACTTTGACACATGCAGTCATTATTTTTAAAATACTTCAACAACTAAAAAAAAAAAAAAAAAAAAAAAAAAAAAAAAAGAAAAATATACCGAAAAAATTAGTCGCAAAAAAATATTTACCGACATAAATACGAAACTAATTATATGCCAATACGTTTTGATCAGTAAGGTAAAATTTGAAAATATAAATTAGTACAACGGAAACTAATCATGCGTTAATTTGAAATTTCTTTCTGAAATGGAAAATTTTAGTCTGAAAAACAATATTCTGTTTCTAAACCATAGCGTTTCAGTTTCCCAGTTGGAGTATTTCGGTTTCCCAGTTCGAGTACTTCAGTTTCCCAGTTGGAGTACTTCAGTTTCCCAGTTGGAGTACTTCAGTTTCGAAAACGGAGACGCTCCAGTTTCGAAAGCGGAAACGCTCCAGTTTCGGAAACGGAAACGCTCCAGTTTCGGAAACGGAAACGCTCCAGTTTCGAAAACGGAAACTCTCCAGTTTCGAAAACGGAGACGCTCCAGTTTCGAAAACGGAAACTCTCCAGTTTCGAAAACGGAGACGCTCCAGTTTCGAAAACGGAAACGCTCCAGTTTCGAAAACGGAGACGCTCCAGTTTCGAAAACGGAAACTCTCCAGTTTCGAAAACGGAGACGCTCCAGTTTCGAAAACGGAAACGCTCCAGTTTCGAAAACGGAAATGCTCCGGTTTCGAAAAAGGACAATCTCCAGTCTCAAACGGAACACTTCAGTCTTGGAAACGGAAAAGTAATGAAAAAGAATTTCTATGATTTAACGGATCAGATACGGCAACTCTGCTGCCAGCACCTTTTCCGTTTTTTTACTGGAGTTTAAGTTTACAGTGTAGCAAGGATGTTTAATAAATAAACTCATCCTCGAGATGGTACGAACTCTCCCATTTTTGTTGACGGTCTCCAATAGGGTTTCGGGGAAGAATGCTCATGGTAATATATGACCAATTCAAATATACTTATGCACCTGGAGTTTCAGAAAATTTATACTGTTTTCTTCTAGATATTTAAAATGATGAAATGTCTAAAATCGCAAGTGGTCGGTCACCTTTGGCCGACGCATCACTTTTATGATTGCTGTCATCACTTCATGCAGTGTCAACAATTACTTCCATACCTTATTTTTTCAAACTTTTAGTGATTTTATCATCGTTCTTACCAAAAAGTTAGAAATTTGATATTCTTTTTTATTGTGGAATTGTCATTCAAATATTTAGACATGTCTCAAAATTATTATCAACACACTAAGTTAGAACATATCACGTACTAGTGACCAAATAAACGTTTTGCGACGCCGTATTCTGTCGCAAAGTTTCATTTATTTTATCATCCGTGTTAACACTTTATCCATGGACGGCCCTTATAAGTAGCATTAAAATTACTTGTTATAAAATTAACTAAATACATCAATTAGTTGTAATACTGATTAGAATGAGTTACACATGAATTACTTTATTTTGTTCCAAAAGCATTATTGGTTATACAAAACACAAATATTTTTTAAAGTATAAATTCTTGTGTCTTTGTATTTTTCAGCTATCTTGGCTCTGAGAGAGGGGTGGAGTTTTTTAATTCGGAAATATTTCGATATTTATATTTTAAGAACATCGTATTTGTACATTTTATAATTCTACAAAATACTAAGAAAGTAATTTAAAATAAAAGATTTAAATGGGGTTATAAATCTTGCACAAAATCCCTGTAAATTAAAATTTAATTAATCCTTCATAATCCTTCAATCCTTATGAAGTCCGTCAAAAATTTATTAAATGATTATATTAATTTAGTTTAAACAATTTACGTATAATGCTGTAGAATGTAAAGGAATTTCAGGAATTCATAGTTCGGTAGATAAAGGGTTGATTTGTCAGTAGAGGTTTAGAACATCCTGTATATATACGGTTCCAAATATGTCTTTTGCTATTGTAATTAAGTTTGCAATTATCTATTATGGGGAATTAGTCACAACAGCAAATTGGAAGTTCTTTCATCAGTGACAGAACTTAATCTCGTTATAATGTATTTGCTGATCAATCAAATTGCAGGGTACAATTAGAGGAAATTTCCTGACATGGTTGCATGAATAATTATTGGTCATTGACTCTATTTGATAAAATGTTTTTAGTGAAAGAATTGTTTAGCTAGGCCTTAAATTCAGATAAAGAAATGAACGGATTCTTTTTTTTTTGTATAAAGATTATTTTATTATAGTTTTACATGTTTTTATTAATTATATATTTTTTATAACTTTTATTTATCACATTTTAGCTGCATGATAAGAGACAATATTATTATTTTATTTATTTCCTATAATTTTTATTAAATTACCTGTCTTTATTCTTAAATTTGGTAATAAGAAACTTTTTCGTAGTATTAGTTTTATACATATTTTAAATTATATCAAAAACTAAATCTATTTCTTAAATGCGAATGCACATATTTTCCTTGTATTAATGACTCAGATATTAATTACATTCTATAGAAATAGAAATTTGAGTAAAATCTACAGAACAGCTTTTTTAACACTCTCCAACAAAGTTGAAAAGTCTTTATGTACTCAGTTTGTCTGTCCTTCTGGCTGCCTGTCCACGCCTTTAACTTTCGTAAATTTACTCTGATTTTCCTGCAATTGGTAATTATTGTTTAGGTTCCCCTAGGCATATTTGCTGATTGGCAAGGTACAACCACCCGCCGAATTTCGAGGAAAGAAAATCTACGAATGAGAAAAGAAAGTACGAAGTAACTGTTTCATTTATTTATAATAAGCCTTGAAAACTAGTTACAATAAAAAATACATCTAATATTGGTTAATCTAACTATCATACACTTATTATTTTAACTTAAAATTAACAAAATACTATTTCTATAAAAATCTGTTCTCCAGATTATTCAAATTAATCTATAACTGCAATGTAAGCTGTAAAACATTATAAAGACCTGTTATTATGACAAAGTTATCAATTAATGCTCTTATGCTCGGCATTAAAAATTTTAAAACTGCAAAATTTATTCCATTTTGACTCAATCATAGAATTCCCCATCCCCCATGAAATCTAAGCCCAAATTTTCACCATTTCAAAACTTACATGCGCACCTCTCATATCCATATTCACCTTTAAAAAATGGTATTCTAATTTGATCGTTTTAAAACATTTTAATTCGAAATTTGAAGTCTCGAATCTTTAATTTGAAGACTTCTCTACTTTTAAGTGTAAATTATAATTTCTGAAATAATCTGCGATAGATAGTATTTCTGTGACGTCACATAAGATAAAATTATTATTAAATGTATTTTCGAACTCGAATTATTGGAAAGGACTTTATTTGCTTGCCTAAATCGGCGAAGTTAATTCATCCAGTCGTCGAAAATCAAGTTTTGATAACATAGATCACTATTTTTTTTCCAAAGACTGTAATTTCTGTAAAACATTGTGTTTTATCTGTGTGTGCTTACGATTACGTTATTTTCGGTTACGTGAAGTACTTTAATCTGTTAAATGTTGCAAAGCAGCTGGGATCAGAATGACGCACTTTTATAAAACATATTTCAGTTTTTAGAATTAAAATACAAGCTTTTTAAAATAAAATGACGAGCTTTTCATCCTCTAAAGCATTCCTGTTTTCACAACAATTCGTAACAATATATTCTTAAACAAAATCTATAGAAAAATACACATATGACGCTATTAACATACATAATACACAGACCCAACAAAAATAAATAATAATAATAATAATAATAATAATAATGTCGTTATTCAAAAAACAAATTGAGTATTTAATGACTCATATGCATTGATTTGTTCGCTTATAACAGTCCCGTGTTTTATCGGAAATCCTTCATTGGCATTTCTTAAAAATTTGGAAAATGATTTTAAAATGGAATCAAAAATAAACAGTAATCATCGCTTTTATCTTTTTTTTAATTTCAATAGAAATGTGGTACTTTTGTTGCCAAAATTACAAAAATGTACTTAAAACTACAAAAAATAATTAGCTCAAAAATACATTAAAACACAATTTTCAAACAAATTTCATTTAAAAATACTTTTTGTTTCACTACACGATGGTGAAAATTGTAATTGTTGCATGTTTAGAAGTTTAAAAATTTGCAATAGAAAAAATTGCAAAACCTAAGTTCATTTCAAATTACAAGTTGTCATAAGCAAAATGACGTATGCGTTTCGCATAGATACATTTAGCCTTTATATTATAGGAGTATGTGGAATTAATAACTCATTTACAGGGACACTGAAAAGAATTCTATTAGATTATTGTCTGTGGAGATAAATTATTTCAGAGAATTTTACTGATATCACATTATTAGAAATGTTTTAAAACTGATATAAATTACTGAGTTTTACTACTATTACGTTAGAATATTCATAGCATTTTAAACCCCTTCTTGACATTAGCTTTTGACGAACTTTTTCAGCTCTTGTCACCAATTTTTAAAAACAGAAATTTTCAGGATACAGGATACTGAAAAAATATGTAAAGAGTAGTAACAACACTAATAATAAAATTAAAATTTGCATTTTTTGTTATAATTACCTGCACAATTTCAGTTATACAGCTAAAAATAGTAATCTAAGGTCTTATATTTTACAAAAAAACAATTTTTTGAGGGTAGAAAAACTGATTAATGCACTGTAAAGCTACTCAAAATCATTTCCGAAAATTATGGGCAGCTCACAGAAATTTAATTTTCGAAATTGTTCTTTAAATTTCTAAGATGTTTTTTTCTGAAGTTTTAAGAATAAAGAATCTTTATTTGAAATATTGCGTAACGTATATTCGTCCGAGAAAATAATGTTTTTTTAAGTTTAAATACATCCGTCTTTTTTACGGTGTAGTAACATAACGTTTACTCACATCAACATTTTCTCCGATTCCAGTACGATAGGTTCTTTTTAATCATCTGTAGGACATTTACGTGAGTAAAATAGGCTGAAAAACAACCATGACCTTTTGGCTACCGTGGGTTTTCTCATTTATTTTTCTCAATTCAACCTAAAAACAGATAAAATGTTAGACAAGATGCGGTACTCCTAAGAATGGAGCTACGAAAAAATCGAAAAATCATACAGTCATTGTTTGTCATGTGCGAGTAAAATAACTGAGATGGTTGTCATAAGATGGCTGCTGTTTTTTCTTAATCGAATCCGAAGTTTCTGATAACCGCGCATGAAAACTTCTTCCAGAAAGCTCAAACGGAATATTTCGTCTTATTATAGAGCCTTATTTGTGCGAAAATTCTCTTATAAATATCGTAAAAAAAATGCTGTTAATTTTCAGTTTGCCACGGTATTATAATCGTTTTATTGACACTGACGCAATGTTGTCATTGCTGTCATAATGTAAAAATTAAACTTTTAGCAATAAAATTAATATCGATTTTTACGACTATTTTTGATTGAAATTTTCCACTGTTTAAATAAAGAGAAATTTTCGGCATAATCGTACAGGTACGAGTTTACTGTCGTGGTAATGAACCCTCTGCGAAAACGGCTACAGTTGAAGCTTCACTATTTTAAGGATATGTCAGTTCCTCTTTATTAATAGTTCCATGCTCCACAGATCTTGTCGGTTTTCATCCTATTGAACTCGCGTAGATTTTTACCGTTGATTGACCCCCTACCAATCGTACTTGCGTTATAGCAATTGTTGATGTGAGTACGTAGTATGTTCCTATCTTTAGCTGCAATTCCTGTTTTACTGAACTTAAATAGTGACTTGAAATCGATCGTAAGATACTTATTTCACATTTTTGTTAAAACATGTCTGGTACATATTACTGTTGTTACGAGCTACTATCAATGCTATATTCAGAGTGGTTACTTATTCATGTCCTGTGTTCAGAGTCCTCTAGCGAGTAACGTTTTGGTCAAAACATAACCAAATTTAATCAGCATACATAGTAGACCATAAGATTTCGAATTCTTAAAAAAAATTAAATAAAAAGTTTTAAAAATCACCACTAGGGGCAATTTTAGAGTTGTTTACCGACTAAAATGCATTAATTTGCATAAAATCAGTTGTGTATAGCAATCATGAGTATAAAAGGAAAGGCTGGGAGAGTTCTCATCATTATTAACTCTCACTATACTTTGCTAGTCAAGCTGCGTTATCAGCAGAACGAGAATTGCAATGATGCTCGTCCTGAATTTCACAGATTACAGAATTTACCAAAATAACCGATAAGTATAACAAATTTACAAAAGATGATTCATTGATTTGAAACTATGCGGCAACAAGGCCTAGGACGCAAAGTGACTAGTCAATAACAAGTTGACGAAGTTGTAACTGCTATTCTGGAACAAGAGATGAAAATTTTGCAGGTACCATCAGCGCTCGGGCAATATTCCAGCAGTATAAAATTGATCTGTACTGTATTTTTTGCCATTCAATCATTCAACATTTACACTAATACACTTTTAGTGCGCCAAAATTGCTGATTTTATGCAAATAAAATCCATTTTAGTCGCAGTTTAGCTAAAATTGCCCCTAGTGGCGATTTTTAAACTTTTTCTTTCTTTATTTTCTCTTTTTTTAAGAATACGAAATCCCATGGTTTACTATGTATGCTAATCGAATTTGGTTATGTTTCGCTCAAACCTTTACTCGCTAGAGGGCTCTAAACACCTGACGTTAATAGCTAACCACCCTGTACTTTAATTTTATAAGAGATTTTAAAATAGTTTCTAATGTATAATCTATTTTAGGCATGTTTAGCATTTTTAAGAAGCATTTCCTAACGTAAACCGCCTTAAAATTACATTATAAAAAAGCGCAAATGTCATAATAATTATAAATTATATAAAAAAAGTTTTTAAATCATACATATACATTTAATCCTATGTTTTGAGCCTATTTAACTCACATAGCTTTTTACCGTTGATTGACCCATTCTAATCGTACTCGCGGTATGGCAGTTGTTGGTTTGGGTACGCTGTGTGTTCTTATCGTTGGCTGCAATTAATGTTTTTCTAAGCTTAATGCAGTGGGTTGAAATCGTATTACAATACTTATTTTACGTTCTAATTTAATTATATTTAGTACATATTAATATTGTTTTATCGTCCTGTTGCTTCCAATGCTATATACATTTATTTTAAAAGAAATTTTAAAGTAGTTTCTAAAAAAATACCGTTTTTACTTTTTTAAAAATATATTTAGCATTTTTAACAAGCTTAACAAGCATTTCCTAAAATAAACCCTTTTAAAATTACATTCAAACTAATTGTTGGGGGACACCGTAATATTTACCCATCACATATGACTTGTGTGATAAGCCATTACTGTCGATAAATTTATGATTGACAGAATAATAAAGTAGTATCTTCGTAAAGAGCCATTCTTATAACTCCAAAAATGATAATAATATTAAAAAACAGATTCCTGCGTCCGATCAAGCTTCTCATTTCCATTTAAGCTATATCTTTGAATTGAAATTTGAATGTAATACACAGTCATGAAAAATAATAGAATTGGTAAAATTTGATTACAAATATCTCGAAAACAAATAATCCGATAGATTTCATTCTTTATCCAAAATTTATGTTTTTTTATTAACACGCTTTTATTAACTTCACCTATATGTATGTATGTATGTAATGGAATCTTTGAACGTTATTTTTACCCACTTTAATACATTAGATTAAATTGTAACTTAGCACACTTATTGAGAAACGATAACAATCAATAATTTAAAAAGTCGTCGCTTAAAAAGATCAAAATAAAAAACTCCGGATAGACGAATCAAAATCAATTTTTAAAAATTAACAGTCACCTGACACACTAGATACATGGTAAACACTGAAAAACATTTGAAAACCGTACAAGTGCTATTTTACGAGGGACTGAAAATTTTAGTAGGAGCAAAAGTCATGTTAAGATCGAATGTTAACGTGGCAAAATGTTTACCATATGCCAATATGGGTTTAAGCACGGAGATTATCTGGCCACAAATTCGACGGAATCAAGTATACGATACAGTCATACTATTAGTCTGTATTGATTTCGGGTCAGATGCCATACATGTAATAAAACCGATATCGATGCAATTTCCCCCAAAATACAGCTATAGTACTGCTGAAAGAAGAATGCTGTCGTTGATCCTGAGTTGGGATTAAATGCAAGGCTGTACGGCTAACCATACAGTCATTTATCTGGGTTTCCGCCATTTGCTGCTAGACAAGCTCATGTAATACTCAGTCGTGGAAGGTCTCTTGAGGATATCCAAATCGAAGAACTTGATTGCTAAAAGTTAACATGGAGAGAGTTTCATGTTACGATGATGCATTAGATGAAGTGATCAGGTTACAATATAACTCATAAAACAGCCTGATAACCACCTGTCGTCATGTATGATCTAAAACAAATTGAGTCCTTAAGTGACTATAACATTTGAAACTCAATAAATTTTTTAAATATTCCACTTAATTTTTTTAGCCTAACTAAACATTGATATTTTAAATAAAATTGACTTAAAAATTCCGATACTTCAAAATTTAGAAAAAATAATAGTTTAAAAAACTAAAAAACACGAGTAGGTCGAACTAGAAAGTTAAGAATAATTTTTAATTATTGAGAAATTATCCAACACTGATAGAAAGACCATGTGAAAATTGGTACAAAAAGCGTGGTTGGGGAGTCAGTATAAGTTGTTAACGACATTTCATTAGCAGCTATTTCTAAAATTTGACATAGTGTAAAATACATAAAGAAACATCCCACGTTTTTAGTATTAACTTTTACATCGATAATTAAAAATTATTCTAAACCTTTTAATTCTACCTGCAATAAAACTTGTTTTTTTTTTTTTTTTTAAACCATTTTTTGTCTTTAATATTCATTCCTTAAAATAAAAAAATCGGAGAACTTTATATACCTTTGTTCAGAACGAATATTTTGTTAAGTACATAAAAAAGTCTTTATCTCCATTAGTTTGAGTGATAGAAATTTTACAGACACGCAGACACACCATGTGACGGACAGACAAACACAGACGGCAATTTTTTTCTTAAATATGTTTTTCAGAATCTCCAGTGCCAGAAACTTGGAAATTCGTCAGAATTTTTTTTCGATTTTCAAATCAATTGTAAGACTTACCCTATAAAATGTATGATGGGTAAGTAAAAAAATATAAATGCCATTAACAAATATAATTTATGTAAAGTTTTTAAATGATATACATATATTTAATCCAATGCACATTCATAAAATGTTCCCCAAAGTAAAATGAGTAATTGAATGCCGCGTTTATTCTATAATCTGAAGACTAATTTGACAAAATCAAATACCTAAGATTTTACTAAAGCAAATGTGTCAGAAAATGTCAATACAGATAATGAATATCTTGAATTACTGCATTTACAACTTGAATTGAATAATCTACGTGACTTTTAACTGCCTTTTACGTGTAAATAATCATTCTAAACAATCAGTGAGAAGTAAACCCTTTTAAGCCATTTATTGATTTTTATCGGATCGATTCGAGAAAATGCAGATTTACGAAGTAAGGAAATAAAATAATGTTATCATTAGTTACTTTATTTTTTTATTACATGATATTCATGGTTTTAGCTAAAATGGATTTGAATATCACGCTCACTTTGACAAATAAATTTATCTTTGAACGGTAGGAATTTCTTTCACACATCACGATAATTATATAATTTTTTTATACATATGCGGTACCGGTAATATAATGTCTTTCATATAATTAATAATATTTAAATATTTTTAATTTATTATAGATCATTATTACATATTTGTTCTAACCGTGCTATGTGATGAATCTATGTACATAATTGTTTTAATTTAATATTGTATTCTAAAAAAATGGAAACATATTTGTACTTATACTTAGAATATACTTTATACTTAGAGAAACGGCTGTTATATAAAACAATATGGACCTATGATCATTTTCATGCAATGTACAGTAAGTTACATAGACTAAGCAACGGAAGACTATCCGGCAAACTTGTTATCTTAACCATAAATTGCGGATAGCATTGGTAATGAAACTCATGCAACTGATATCACATCAGATAAAGCCTTTTAAATGTATTTCAGAGTAGTTTCACTGTGACGAATGTTTGCTATGGGTATGTAAAGAAACGCAGTCAATAAATAACACTGTCTTATAAAATAACTCCCGTCAGTTTTACTGCCTGTTTCCAAACCGGTATTTTTAAGCGTACATATGCTAGAAAAAATGAACATTTCTGTAAAATAATATTTCAATTGACGTTTTTAAAAAGACACGAAAAAGCAATTCAGGAGTTATTTAGCTTCTTTAAATAAATTAACAAAATATCTGTATTAGATTTTGAAAGGTAAATTTTTATTAGAATTCAAAATCTTTCCGCAATTTTATCATAACTGATAGTAGTGTAAAGTATTCAGTATTTGATACTTAAGTAGAAATTGTACTTCAACGTTTAATGATAATCTTTACCTTCAACCTAGAAAAACAGGGATTGGAGAAACACACTCCTTAGATTATTTTATTTATTTATTTATTTATTTTTTTTTTTTTTACAAAATTGTTCTTGTTAAAAAATATATAAATATTTTTGTAAAAAAAAGAAACAAAATAAAAATTTAGAATGTTATAAATATACCCAGTTTTTGATGCAAATTATTCCAAATCACAAACTGAATTAAATCCAAATGATGCTGAAAATACACATCACGATGCACCTGTTGTAAATATTTTGAGTAATAACAATGAACTTTATCACTTTACCTTTATCAAAAATTAAGCATTATCACTTATTTTTTTTTTCCATCTACTATTAATTTTTATGATATTGATAATGGAATACATGCATTTGTAGCAGTTCTTTTCAAGATGTTTTTTAGAAAGATTAAGTAAAATCGGAAAATACAATTGTATGTATTGTTTATATTTATATTTATACAGGTTGATCAAAAATTTCTATTACACGTTTTATTTCTCTAACTGAGAAAGATAAATAACGCGAATTATAAATCAAAAAACTCGAATGTTAACTCGCAAATTATAAATCAATGTTCATAGTAGAATTTCGCGTTTCCTAGGCAGGGAATTTATGAACCATTTTACTCGGCACCAAAGTTCTGACATAGATTTCTCAATTCATCGAAATCGAATCTGATGCTTATTTTAATATGTTGTGGTTACTCTTAACCACTGCAATATTTTTTATTTTATTTAATTTATCGTCTATTTTTGGTTTTATCTTTATTCATTTATTATATATTTCGCATTCTAAAAATTATCTTAATTCTCGCCTTTTTTAATCTCCCCTGTAAAGTTATTTTTATTACCTAACTTTTCGTTGATTTCAAATGTTGAAATCAGTTTGAAATTTTGTTCCTTCCGGTTTTGGAGGTTTCTCGTCTTTCCTAGAATGTTCTATGGGTTGTCGACTTCCGTTTTATGACTCCTCCTATTGTCCTATCAGGTACTATTCTTCTGTTACGTAATTTAAAAGTTAGTGCGCCCTGGTATCAAGTTTTGGCTCCACATCGTTCAGCTGATATAAAAGTTCTTTCTTAAAATTCTGTTTAAATATTCGTAGCGATGCGCTTGGCCTCTCTATTTTTCGCCACTTCCTTTTTCCTCGCCAGTTGGCGTATTTTTATTTTTATGGCAACCCACGCCTTCTTTCCGGAGCGGCCACGGTCGTTTAGGGAGTTGAGAAAAGAGCAGAACTGATGGGTGGCGGTGTCGACTCAGAGGGGAGCGGACGTCTGCAGAACTAGGATAATAAATACCTGCAAAAAATGATGTGTGCGATTTTAATAGAAATGATTTGTTCGGCTTTTTACGACTAACGTTCAGCATTGTTAAATGCGAAAAAAAATGGAATTATTTAAAACGCAAGGAGAGACTGTTATCCCTCCGTGGATCTATACAAGGATTTGTTCGTCCAGAAAAAAAATACAACTTTTGATTTTCCGAAAGAAAATTTCATATGAAGAAAATATGTTTCGATTTTGAGAATCCTGAATTTTCTTGAAAGAAATATTATTATTTTTTAAATTGTTGAAACAATTCTTCACTTAGAATAAAAAATACAACTTTTGATTTTCCGAAAGAAAATTTCATATGAAGAAAATATGTTTCGATTTTGAGAATCCTGAATTTTCTTGAAAGAAATATTATTTTTTTAAATTGTTGAAACAATTCTTCTCTTAGAATATTCCGTTAGCCTTACATTGTATGCTATATATAGGATGGACCACTTCTTCGTTTTATGTTAATTTGTTGCCCCTTAATCTCCAAGAGAATTCAAGTAAAGATGTAATTATTTGGAATAAGTGCTTCAATTATTTATACATTTTTATGCAAAAGAAAATGTGCTTTCCATACCTCGCTCTAAAAGTAAGAGAGCTGAATTTTACTAAAAGTTATAATATTTCTCAAAGAATTATATTCTTCTTTCTTCAAAAAAAATAAAATAAAGAAGGAAAGAAATAAATAAATAAAGAAATTTTTCTTTATGAGTAAGTCTTCTGAGATTATTCTTTTGCGTATTTCTGCTCACCTCTTAATTGAAGCTTATACAGGTAAGCTCTATTTTGATTTTTTTAATTATATTTTCCTGTGAATATGGCACATATTATTCCATAAAGTTGTTGAGCTAGATTACGTCATGTCATGTGGTCGTTTGCGGCCAAATTCAACCCAGTGTACTAATAAAAATACGATTATACACTTTAATTTTTCCTTTTCGGAACGTCGTTAGAAACGTTCCCTCACTAAACACCACAATATGTTAATTAGAAGATTGAGAAAAAATAGAACTGATTCGTGCATGAGATGGTTGCAGTAGAAATTTAAATATCAATGAAATATTTGACATTTCAGTCTATTTAGCAATTTTCCCAGAATCAAAATCAGGTATAAATTTTCTAGTCAGTTTAACACCGAAAATATTTCATGATAATAAGTCTCAATTATAATGTGTCATTGGGTTAGAAGCGCTTCATTCTTCCGATTGACCAGTTCATGCGTATTTTTTGTATTGATTATCTACATGGCATGCTATGAATTCATGTTTCTTATGAAAGAGGCTGTGGAAATATGATTCTTTGTTTGCCGAAGATAAAAATATCAATTGCTGAAAAAATACAAACGAATTTTTCGTTTATGATGTACATTAAAACTGCGATTTTCTATATCTATGTGCAGGGAAAATTGGATTAACTTATTACTTGACCCTGTTTATTATCAAGGATTTCTAACAGATAATAGGCATCGTAACCATAATGTAACAGCAGTTATTGGAGATCTGATGAAAACTATTGTATTTGAATAATTTGAATTTCGTTTGATTTCAAAATGACAGCACTGCTTCAACGCAATATATATTTGCTAGTGCTTTTCAAATTAAGTTTTGGAGCTAGTTACCGCAAATTTCGCATGATTAATTAGTCAGATTCACTGATGTATTCGAAGAACCACACACCTTGAAACAAAAACAAAATAGCATCATATTTTCCGAAAAGCACACTTAAATTTACGCTTATGGTTTACATAAAGAAACTTGGATTTAAATAATCTTGAATATTTTCATTTAGCAAAAGTAAACTTGTAAAGAAACTTGTGCTCCCAGATATGATGGGAAGACGTGTTCAATCTATAATGTTATTGTGAATTACTTAGTATAATTCTCTAGATAAATTTTTCATGTTTTTACTATTAAATTATTGTTTTTTGAGTTCATGTATCGATACACTCTTGAAATATCGGTCAAAAAATTACTCTAGTAGAGCCGAAATCAACTCATCTAACGATTTGAAAAAGAACTTCGCCTAAAGAATTGAAGCTACTCGAGTGACCGAGATATTTTTAAGCAATTTAAATAAAGATGGGATATTTAAAATAGTAATTTATATCAAGAAGAGTGAAACGTTTAAAAAACAATCCAGTTCTTCTCAACAAAATAGAGATCTTTCTGGAGAAGTCAAATTTGTTCTCTCGTTCTAAAAGTGTACAATCGCGTTACATATGTCTACGACTGTCGTAAACATTTTTAAAAAAATAAATTCTGCACTCAAACCTCAAAGCGTATTCTTTTATAAATGAAAATAGGATTTTTATATATTTTGTCACCATTTACCTAAATACTTCTTTTAAATTAATTCGTCTAATTTCAAAAATGTATTAAAATAAAAAAATAAAAATATTTTATGTATATTTTAGAAAGATAAACCAAAAAATAAAACATAAAAGACACGCGTGTAAATTTTTAAATTATATACTGCTATAATTACACGAAGTTCTGTTTTTATTTCATGTTTGAAGAAAAAATTAAGACTCGATTTTTAGGTAGATTTCGTATGAAATACTACCTATTGCGGTCACTCCTATGTTGGAATTTCTGAAAAAAATTTGCATACTTAAAATCAAGAGGTATAAAAGCTCTGTAGAGTTCGCTAATGGGCGAAATCAAACTGAGGGGGTGGAAATGGGGAGATTTTTGTGAAAATCGAAAAACAGTCATATCTTCTTAATAAAAATATATATCGAATCAGTTTAAAGTTTATATTACTTCTAAAATATGGGCGAAAAGTTTACGAGTGACAGATATTTGATACAGATAAAAATGGGCTCAAGGGGCGAAAAGAACTGGGTTTTGGGGAGAAAAAAAATCATAACTTCATCAATTCTCAAGATATAAAATCCAACTAATTTTTTTGTAAATGTTTTCAAAATTATCTAAAACTTTATCATTTACAAGTTTTTGAAAGGACCGATTTTTACGGACAAAAAAATTAAAAACGAAATAAAAAAAAGAAATGGAGTTGGAAAAAGAAAAAAATCCAGAACTTAGCCAATTCTTAAGCTATCAAATCTAATTAAATTTATTTAACATCTTCTCAATAAAATCTACAACTTGTATAGTAACAAGTTATTTTATAGTACCAATTCTTATAGCAAAAATAAATTAAACAATAATAGGAGCTTCAGAAAAAACCTCAAATCCAAACTGCTTATATTCGGACAATTTTTAAATTAATTTTTGATTTTAAACTCATCCAAATGGCAGATCCTTTTCATTAGGAATTATACTATGTGACGTTTAGGCCAAATTTTTTATAAAGACAGAATATATTTCAAAAGATTCGCAAAAAGTGTATTTTGAACTGAATTTCCCGAAGTGATCGTGAATAAAAAATAAGGAAGTATTCAAATATCAAATTGCGTTTTTTCTTACTCATTTTTAAATCCATTTTTTCTCTCAAACGGTTACATTTTATAAGTTTTCTTATATAGAAACTATATAATGTGACGGATTGGTCAGATTTTTGATAAAGGCAGAATATACTTTCATAAAAGTCTGCTAAATTGGGTACTTTGAAAAGAATTTCCGGAAGCGATAGTGATTGAAAAATTGAGATATTCAAATAACAAAACTGCGTTTTTCTGATTCATTTTTTAAATTCAGTTTTGCCCTCAAATGCATCCAATTGACAGGTTCAGATATAGTGGAACTGTATAATGTGCCGTATGAGTCAGTTTTTTGATAAAGGCTAAATATATATATTTTAAAATCTGTCAAATTGGGCACTTCGCACAAAATTTCGCTAAGCGATCATGATTAAAGAACTAAGGATATATTCAAATAACAAATTGGTTATTTTAAAACTCATTTTTTATTTCAACTTTGCTCTCAAACGCATTCATTTGGCAGTTTTTTGTTATTTAGGAGCTATATAATGTGCGCATTGACCGATTTTTTATTAAAGTCGGAATATATTTTTAAATATGTTGCCAAATGAGCATTTGAGTCGAATTTCTCTTAAGATGATTCTGATAAAACCAGTTCTTACAGAAAAATGAAATTAAAATTTTTTCAAAAGCGGCCAAATAAAGTTGTTAACCTGGATTTATCTCTAATGATTTTTTTTCTTTATTTCATCAAATTTTGTTTTTTGTTGTTGAAATGAGCTCTCCAAATTTACCTCAGCCTATAAGCTATGCCGATAGGGATTTTTTTTTTATCTTATCCCCATATTTCTCTAGCGATATCTTTTAGATTCTATAACACTACCCAACATTAAAAATGTTTTGGGCTCAAAAATAGTTATTTCTAAAGTATTTTGTCTCGCTAAACACGAAAATCAACATAAAAAGTTGAGATTAGCTCTTCTTTTCAAGATAGGAACCAACATGAGAAATCTCACTCTGGCTGTTATATGGGAAATCGAATATTTGGAAGTTGGTACGCCTAAAAGCTGTAATTCCACTCAACGGCATTATTTGTGTAGAATTCAACCAGAAGTGGTGATCTCAGAATACAGGGCTCGTCACAAGAATCTTCTTCATTTGTTTGAGAAGAAAGAATATGTAGTTTCTTGTACTGATGTTAATGGTTTGATGAATTCAATGAACATAACTCATGATCCACGGAAGTGGAGGTTATTTACAGACTCTTCCAATTCCAAACTTAGTTTCAAAGCAGTCTTACTACAAACGGCAACATTATTCCTTCAATTCCGCCTGGACATTCCGTTCACATGCAGGAAACATACAGGAATCTGAAATTACTTCTCGAGTCAATCAAATACGAAGATCATAAATGACAGATTTGTGGTGACTTGAAAGTAATTGCTTTACTCTTGGGAATGCTATTAGGCTATACCAAGTATTGCTGTTTTCTGTGTTTGAGGGACAGTCGAGATAGAAACTCTTACTACATAAAAGACTAATGACCCTCAAGAAATCTAAATCCCGAGGAGAGCAATGTTCAAAATGAGCCTCTAGTTGAACCAAAAAACATTCTGCTTCCCCCCTGCACGTTAAGCTATGATTAATGAACTTCGTGAAAGTCATGAACAAGGATGGTCAGGCTTTACCGTACCTTAGAGCGAAATTTCCAAGACTGAGTGAATCAAAGTTTAAAAAGGGAATCTTTGTGGGCCCTCAAATACGCACAATAATGAAGGACCCTGCTTTTGATAAAATCTTGGAAGGGAAAGAGAAAGTAGCATGGGAAGCCTGATGGGATGGTGTGGTTTCTAGGCAACAGAAAAGCCGAGAACTACCAACAGCTGGTGAAAAAACTCCTACAAAAGTACCATGACCTTGGATGCAAAATGTTTCTGAAACTTCATTTCCTCCACTCCCATCTTGATTTTTTTCCTAAAAACTGTGTAGTTGTAAGGATGAGCACGGTGAAAGATAGCACAAATATATCTATGTGATGGAACGCAGATATCAGGATCGTTGGGATGAGTCAATGCTGGCCGACTACTGTTAGACTGTTACGAGAGATGCTTCGGCGTTGACATAAAAGAGGAAATTCTAACGGAAAAATTTGCAAGAATAGGCTAAAAACAACCACTGCTTTCTGAAAATGAACATTATTTAGGGAAACATGCCTATTGTATTGTGTTTATTACATAGGATTTTTTTTCTTTTTCAATTTGCTTTTAAATCAATGTGTGGGATGTTCTGTGTCTTTCTCAAGTGGGCTGTATTGTATCTTGAAAACAAGAGCTAATAAAGAAATTTCATTTACATATTCGTTTTTTTCAACCCAAAATTAGTAGGAATTGACTATCTAGAACCAGGAAACTGACAAAAATATTTCTTTTGTTGGCTAGTGTAATTAGTCTTATGCAATTTCAGAATGATGTTTCATAAATTTACTATACAAATACGTAACGTTTAATAGAAATCTAAAGTTATAAATATATTATTAACTTAGGTCACGGACACCTTGAATCTCAAATGTTTGTAATGCCCAGTTAAATTTATTGGTATTTATTGTTTAAATATACTAAATTAACTAAATCACATATCTTATTTCTGTATATAGCTAAAAATATAGTATTGCTCACTAAAATATATGCACATAGATAAAAATTAACTAAATGAAACAAAATATTAAATATTTTTGCTAAAGATCAAAAACTATTATCTAACATCTAAGAGCGTAAAAAACAATTAAAAAATACAATACAATTTATTTTTCAGTTTTTATTTTCTTAAAATTTTTGGTCGTTGGTATCTACCTATAATCTTTAGCTTTAATTAAAGCACAATATCAAAATAAATCCAAACTAATTATTATGTTGTGGTTTTAGCTTAATTAAAATTATCAAAGATGGCTTAGTTAGTTAACTTATGCAGAATAGCATGTATTTTATGTATAAGATTTCCTTTTGATAGTAGAATAATTAATTGATGTATGTCTTTTCTATTCATTTCATAAACAAAGAAAAAAATTATTGGTCTTTTTCTATGATATATACAATGTGGATCATAGATATCTAATTTAATACTTAATTTTGTACATTAAATAAATAATAACGTATTACAGATTCTACAAGATGCATGTACTCGTTTTTTATCGAGTAATATTTTGGGAATAATTTATTTAAAATGTATAATTTCAAAAACCATTTTCGTGATGAAAACATGATTACATAAATAATGCATAAATACCTAAAATATTACATTGAAGAAAAAAATAAATATTGAATTAAATATATTTAACTAAACTATTATATAAATATAACATTAATGTATTACATAAAGTATTACATAACCCAGACAAAAGAAAAACACAAATAACACAAATAAATAAATAATTATTTAAATAATAATAATAATAATAAATCATATTTTATGGCTTATATAAAATCTTAGGAAAAACAAACAAAATAAAAGATTGTTTAATGTCTTAGTTCTAGAAGTATACTACAAAGTAAATATATATATATATATATATATATATATATCAGAAATTCAGATGTATCAAAGCAAAATAATTATTTACTGGAATAAATAAAGGAAACAAACCAGAAAACTGCACAAACAATCCTTTATAAATTTTACAGCTATTTTTCTGAAATGAGAATTTTTCTTAACCCTTTCACCGTCCAAGGGTTTTCAAGTATTTTTATATGAATGCTTATAAATTGCAAGATATTAATATCAATTAATCACAGTTTGATGCTATAATATCTTTAATATCACTTTTTTCTATGTATGATTCAAAATAACATTCCGTTTAAAATATTTTTGTCTGCAGTCATTTAAACATGATTTTTAGATACGGAAAAAGCCGGGACAGACGGTTAAAGGGCAAATTAATTTTACAAAGCTTAAATTTCTTTTTACTCAAATTAAAAGATAAAACTATTTGTCGGATAGGTTGCATTTACCAATAATTGCAAATTATCGATTAGAAATACTCTGTACTGAGAAACAGAGATTTGTAATTAAAATCTACGTATAAGTTATCAACAAAAGTAACATTGTTATTTATAAAATCTTAAATAGCTCTTTCATTAACTAAAGATTTCTAAAATTTATCATTTAGTTTATGTGATTTTGAATATTGAAATTTTGAAATAATTAAATATTGATTTTAAATTGTCCTTGTTTGCTGAAAATATATATTTTAGTTATTGGTATGGAAAAAATTGAAACATTTTAGCCAAAATCATTTTATTCACCTCTGATACGTTTAGTGATAGTCATGCAACCATTTATATGTCTATTCTGGACATAGAGACAGTCATAGAGGTAGATAACTAGATTTAATTTGTTATTTTTAAGTGTTTTTCAAAAAACGCACCTGCACTTTATCTATATGTGGGTCATTCTCAGATAAAGGGAAAAATTGGTTTCGATAAAATGATTAGATTCTAATATTTTAATATTAGATTACTAACACAAATTACACCAGAAATTTAAGAAAGGGGAATTTCTGCTTAGGAATGGGAATGACTGTTTAAAAATGTCTAAAATTGTCATTAATATGACCTGGAAATCACAAATGCAATACGCCAAGATAATGACCAAATTAATGACATTTTTAACGTAAATCCTATTTTAGAACTAAACTGTAACAATTTAAAACTTATGTAGTATATAATTGATTCTGTAATGTTAAATTACTGAAAAAGAATTTCAACAGTAAGGAGCTTGAAATTGACACATGTTAAGTACACAGACTGTAGTTTTGGAACAAAATCCATAAATTGAAGTAGTTCTTGCATAATTAATTAAAAAAAGATGCTAAAGCTCGTAAGAAGATGTGGTCCTATACAATCTAAGAGAATTTCCATATAAAAATAACATATAGGGGGAAATTAAATGAAAATTTACTGTGGAGCATAGTAATGACAGTTATGCTAGGGAGAAATTTTAAATGATTTCTGTTTTGTGTAAGGTGTTGAATGTATAACAAGTAGAAACGTCAAGCATACCCATATAGTCATTACATTTGTTATAAAGCTTTTTAAATCTTAACAATAAGGGTTTAAATTCATAAATTTGAATTTTTGGAGAAGCCATGGTAATGACATTTGCAACTTTACAGCTTTTTTAGGTATTGAAATTATTTTTATTTTCATATTTAAAGTAGTGCATAATGTAGTATTTAAACAAAAATATATACAAAAATGCAAACATTCATAGCTGACTTGATTAATTCACACTTTTTAGCCAATGGCATAAAATTCCCCTTTATCAAAGAATAACCCATATACCGTATACTTTAGTATTTAAACAGAAAAAAAATAGGCATTTTTTTAAATCCCAAGTTTGGAAGGGAGGTGTCGGCTTGTGCACGAATATATGAAAATTCTCAAATTTGAAATAAAAAAAAATATAAAGATGACAAATATGGCAAATATAAAAAATGCTTACAAATTTTTAAAATTACTTTAATGCACCACTCATTTTCGATGACAGAATTCTTTAGTCATATTTTTTTTTATTAAATTTATCATCAGCAATTTCCAGCAATATCTTATTTTTTTCTCTTTTTCAGACACCAGGATAAATTTCGTTGGTCATAATTATCGCCAGTTTCTGGAAAATGTCACCATCCTTAGTTCCAACCATCTGATTACTGATAGAAAATGTTTTTGATTGAGCAAACAACTATTTCTTGTGATAATTCAAACCAAGCTTATTTTATACTCGCATAAAACCTCAGCCACAAAATAACTGAATTCGAGCCATAATTCCCTCATCTCACGATTTTAGAGTCATCTTCACGTAAAAGATTTGAAACAACTCAAGTGAACAAGTTGTTTTTAAATAATTTAAATCAAGATGGGTAATTTAAATAGGCAGTCTAAATCAAGATGCATAAAAAGTTAAAAAAAATAACTTATTCATTAAGCAATATACATAATTACTCTTTCCTGAGAAATCAAATCAACTCATTCCTTTTAAGAGTTTATATTAAGAGATATCAAAGATGTCAAGTTTTTATTTTCCTTTTTTTTTAATCACCGTTCTTTGTCGCACATGCATCGCAAGTTGACTTCAATTGAGTATATTTCGGAAGAAGATCTACTCAAGTGACTGATTTAGAAAAATCTCCAATTGATAAAGAATGGTAATAAGACCACCACAAACCAACTGAATATTTCTAGGAGATGTCAATAATTTCTTAGAGCAACATTTTTTATCAGCCATGCCAAAAAAGAAAAAAAAGGGTAAGGTTAAGTTTTCTGTAATTTCCATTTCCTTGGTTTAACATCCACATGAGTACGGGTTACGCTCATATAAGCGATCACTTTTTCACAGAAAAAACTTATACCCGGATTATACACGAATATATATGGCATATGTTTGTGCATATGTTTCTGTCAACGCGCATTTGCGGTAGTGTATTTTAAAAGATTAACTGCTGTAACAGAAAAATGCAAATACAAGGCATTTTTCATTTAAAATTAGATTAAATATTATAATGTTCGATCACTGTTTCTGTAAAATTGTAAAATAAAAACGAAATTCCTTTCATTCATAAGCGCATTCTAACTGCAAAACTAACTTTATTCAATTTCTACTAATATATAAATCGTCCAATTATTAGTATCAGCTAAACAATATGCATTCAGATATATTTATCAATTTAGATGTTGCGTTTCAACACACCCCTTATCCAAATTTTTAAAAAATCCAGTTTTTTTTATCTACACTATTGGTGAATGTCCATCGAAATAACATTACAATCTGTAAAATTTTCATTCACAATGGAAACAATGGATCCATACGGAGGTTTTATGCAATTTCCCAGCATTTGGTTTTCGTCATAAGGTGAAATTTGAAACTCATGCATCCATTAGCAATATCTCTCTTTAAAGAAAATGTTTAAAATATAGTTAAATATGAAATATTTTACTACAATTGCTCGTTCCCACAACAAATATTATTCAAATGAATATAGTTCAAGGAATAGGCTAATCAAAGTAAAACTGAAATAGGCTGTAAAAAAAGTGTACTTCAATAGATGTGATGTTACAAAAATCTGTATTGTATGCTTATCAAGATTTTATCTGTACACTGTAGAAAAAAAGTGTAAAGCTACAAAAATTTTTGGCTCACTAAACTTTTTATCCATAACCCGGATTACAGTTACATAAAAAGCTAGGCTTCCAAGTTTCTTTAAAAAATTAGTAACATTATAGATGTTTTGATTTACAATGCAAATGTGTATCAGTTCTTCAAATGCAAGTTTCCTTAAAAAAATTTAATAAAATTTCATTTTTTCCCAATGAAGCTTGCGATACAGTTCTGGGAATCAGTATTAAAAGTATTAGATTCCAATTACATTTTATAATAAAGCAAAGTTTTAATAACTTTAAATTTTTTGATGAAGCAGTCTTTCTGAAATTTCCTTATAACATTTCGGTATAAAATCTCTTATTTCTTGCTCCCATATCCTGTAAATTGCAAAATTAATTTTGATATTTTTAATAATACAACTGATTATTTATAAAAAAATCTAAAACTTTAAATGTGTATGGAAATATATAGGAATTTTCTGCAAAAAGTCGCGGTCAATAAAACATAAAAAATAGAGTTATTAACCAGTATTTATATTCAATTTTTTTAGCTTGTAACTTACAGTTACATCAATAAAAATACATATTAAAATCATGAACTCTACAAATATCATGATAAATTTTACGCACATGATATTGTTTCAAACTCAAATGATATCCATTTTATGTTGCATCTTTCGGTTATTTATAAATATCATCTAGCTTAAAGGAAAATGTTACACACATATTAATACAATTTTCTAATCATTCTTCATTCAGGAAGAAACCGTTTGAAATATGTATTGCTCAAAGGCACATTATTCAAGACACAGTGTAATCTAAATTAAACATAAGTAGGTTGCAACAGAATTCTGGGAATCAGAGATAAAAGTATTAGATTGCAGTTCCATTTATTAATGAGACAAAGTTACGAATTCAGAAAATTTCTACGAAGCTTATTTTAAAATTTTCGTCAGACAATATTGCTATGTGAAATTTAATTTATTACTCAGGTATCCAGAAATTATAAATAAATATTTGTATTTTTCCCTATATTTTATACTTATTTCTAAGCTATAATCAAAAGAATAAACACGGTGTTTGTAATTTATCTTGCTGTAAATTAAAGTTTAAACTATACTTTATTGTTATTTAATATAATACTCACACTGTCGTCTAGGTTCTTTAATTGCCAAATGTTCTTTAGGAAAAAGTAATGTATTTTTTAAATTGTACAACAGTTTTTTATTATTGAAGCTTAAAGTTGAAATATATGTATACACGTTTTTAAAAATAGAAACGTTTCAATCAGAAAAAATAGATAGGAATACATAAATGAAAGAGCTAATAGCGAGTATTTTATATTCTAATTTTTATGTAATTATACAGAAAACATAAACTCGAATAAAAAATGTGAAAAATATTATGAATCACACAAGTATTATGGCTGAATTTTGCATTCTATCTCTCTTTCCTTCTGAGCGTAATAAAAATGTTTAGGATGCTTCAATTAATTATTTCTGAATTTTATGTTTATGAGTGAAATTTTAGATGATATTTGTCTATCCATCCAATTTTATAAAAAATGAATTATCCTTTTCGTAGAAAATACGAATATTAAATATTTACGAAAAAGAATATGAATAAAAAACCATTTTTAAGAAATAAAATTATCATTTTTTTTTCAGATTGGCTACAGAAAATAAAAATAATATTTTATTAGTACTCTCTAAGAAATAAATGTGTAAAGGAGGTGGGCTAATAAGGGCCATTTTCCGCCCATCAGCACCTAGACATCACATGCATATTTTCATTAGTATACCTCATAACAAGTAAGAAAATAACAATATCTTGAATGAAAGATTAATAATTGATGAAAAATAAAATATAGATTTAAGTAAATATAATGTGTATTAACGAAAATAAACACTATTGTCAGTAGTTTTAATCCATATAATCAATGGTAAATACAACAATAAGTGTAAATTTAAGATGAATGGAGCTTATTAAGATTATTATTTCAAGATATGAAATATCGGAAATAATCAATAAATAATAATAATAATAATAATCATACAGTTTCAGATCTTTTGGACAATGTGTTTTAGATTATTTTCCTTATTGATTGCTTCACCAGAATAACTAATGGACCATCCAGTGGCCGCCGTCTTGTATAGTAGATGAACATATTCAATATTTGTTTTGTTTTTATTTTGATTGAGCTATGACATATTACAGTAGTATTGTAAGCCAGAAACCATAATATGAAAACAACATGCTCCCAGCACTCTACGACACTTTAGCGTATTTTACACTGGCAGTACCATTACGTTATAATGTTTTGCTGTGTTTTTATCTAAATATAATAGGTTTTAGAAAATGTGCGCCGAAAAAACAAATTTTGGTTACAAGATGTATCTCTTAGCACCCTCTGTTGAAAACTGTTACTGCTTATGTAAGAATCTTGACATTTCATGTTCAATATTCATTTCGTTCCAAACAATCCCGGTAAAATCTATCAATGCTCTCAACATCATTTGACTTCAGCCACTCTCTGATATTATATGAATATTTTTAATGTGTTTTTAAGCATGTTAGCGTAATTGTTATTTGTTTCCGTGAAGTAAGGAAAGAAGACATCCAAAATCTAATTTGCAGTAGTGACGATTACCATATGCTTAATGAAAGAATGTCTCTGAAGTAAAGAATGTCTCTGAAAAGAATAGTTCACACTATTTTAGATATAAATGTACGTGCTATCGAAAGCAATATTCACAGTATCATTGTCGTCATGAAGAATAAACAATCTTCCCGCTGACTGACTCATATGTTTTTCAAAAAATTGTGTTCTGGTGATGTGTTTCATTCTGCGGTGTTTTGGAACAACGCTCTTAATCAGAGCCTGGTTTTCATATTTTACAGAAGATATTATTTCTTTTCTTATATTGAATAACGAAGACACATCACCATGCTCGAGATCAATTCTTTGTTTTATAAGTAACACTGCAAAGCAAGTACGAGATGACCGCTTTTCTGAGGAACGTATTTTGGACGTCACAAGTTTAAAGATATAGTTAAAAACAGACATAAATATACCCATGAGAATATAATAATAGATTTCGGAAAAGTGTCCCGGTGTATCAAAATCAAGGCCTTCTTTGCTATATTTCTGATTGTTTTAAATATTTTCATGCATCGTATTTTATAAATCGACGTATTCTCACTTACAGGACTTAAATCTTGCAGAGCCAATTTAACAATAAAGTAATATGTGATTTAGAACATCGTTTTCGCGACGAAATATAGATTCTTGACCCACCTCCTTTACACATTAAAACATGTATATAGTTATTATACAAAAGCGATTCTTTTGTACCTATGAAAATGTGCGTAAATTGCCAAATACACGTCGTAGTGTGTCAATTTCAAAATATACATTTTCCTCTATAGCGAGTTATGCGGCTTAAATGTGTAAAATGTTGTGCGATAACACAGAAATACACATTCTACTGTGTAATTTAGGCATGAGTACATATAGTATATTTGTGTGATATAAAAAAGATAGGTTTTGCGTACATAGTAAATAAAGTTATAGTTTGAGATAAAAATTTCGAACTAAGTATTTTTATGTTCGCAGAGCAGCTTTATGTGAAGAACAACACATTAAATAATAACACAATACATGTGTTTGTTGTCTTTCGAGGATATTGGATTTTAGATCCGAAAACGGTGTAATCTTAATTTACAAGAAAGAGGATCGTTTAAAATTATATTTACAGCATTTCATCTCTCTGTTAAAGCTGTTTTGATGTTCTAAAACAGTAAAGTAACAATTTATTAAAAGAATCTGAATAAATACATTCTTAAATAAATTTTTTTAAATATCATAATCGTGAAATTGATATTATTTTTACAAGACTTTTTTTCCCAATCAAATTTAGACACAAATTCGGAAAAATATGCAGCAAGAGGAGAAAATCACTATTTAATTATAAATCATTATTTTATCATCGCTATTTATTTTGTTGACATATGTAGACATATTTCTCTATAATATTATGTTGTTCTAGATATTTGTGCACCATATTGTTACACAAAAGCCTGTCTAATATTCTGTTGTTATAGAATAGCTGTGATCAATATGAGCACTTTATCTCTGATCTGTGTAATCTTCTTTTGTTACACATATATCTGTGTAATATTATATAAACGTACTTTGGTGTGATAAAATATATTTCTGTGTAATTTTCCTTTATTTACATTTTTATGCTCTTGGATTTAAATACCTTAAAATGGGGTGAATAGGAACAGCGGTGTGAATAGGTACGAAACTTCCCGGTCATGCAAATAAATTCATTATAAATATATATGATGATATTTTAAGTTGTCAATTTTTTTGCAAGAAGGTAATAACATTAAGAGTTAGAAAATTCAGTTTTGACATGTTTGCACAACTACTGGCGTATATAAAAAAATTTCAATAGGATCCTCAAAAACCTCATTTTTTCAATGTCTTCAAAACTTTGTATGTAACTACACTATTTTTCGTATTCTGAACCTAAGAGAGGGGATTTTTAATTAATGATAGACCTGTAAACGATATTCTATATTAAGTTCTACTTATTTCTAAATTACATAATGGAAAATGAAAAATGGCTTGTAACATTACAGGTTTAAGATTTACGGGGTGAATTGGAACACAGTTTCCTCTCAAGGTTTATTTTTCTATTCAGTAATAGTTTCATGTAATATATATGAAAAGATATATATGAATATGTATTGCAACAATATTTTGTTTGTTCTAATTACTTGAAGAGTTTAAAGGTTCCAAGAAATTACTTGGTTAAACAAAAAAATCTACGCTTAATACAACAGACATGGAACAAACAATATAAGAATTTAATAATAGCAAATTAGTTAGAAAAACTGCACAGGAATATTCTGTGACATCCACAAAATTACACAAACATCTCAAAATAAAAAACCTATTAAAAAAAGAGGGATGAAAACAGTACTAAGGGCTGCAGATGCAGGTGTATTAGTAGATCGTATTTATACATGCAGCGATTGGGGATACTCAACAGATTCACTTACCAAATGACTACTAGTAAAGGATAACACAAAACAGGGCTAAATTTGTATTAAATTTTACTTCTGCTATTCAAATGTAATTTCTTAAACTAAATTCTAATTTTTCTTGATTTAAAAGTTGTTTTCTAATTTTTAAAAAGGCATATCTTTACTTGTATGTACAATAAAGTCCTGGTTTTACAATAACTAAGTGTTCCTACTCCTCCTTTATCATTATTACCTGTTTTTATCAACCCTATTAAAATTAGAATCGGAATAAATTAAGATTATAGCTTTTGATCCGATTCACCCCTACCTGCGAGGTGAATTGGAACATTAAAAAATAAATAATATATATAAACAGTAAAAATGTTTCGCTTTTGCTTAAAAGTAAAGAACGATGTTTCTAGTAGAAAAAAAAAAATAAAAAATCCGTTGTTACTTCTTTTAACATAAAAGTTGAAAAGTGTTCCGATTCACCCCCACTTTACGGTAAGCAAAATTAATTATTTGAATCAGTATCTGCTTGTTAAAGCACATGTGTGGGGGTGTGTCTGGTTGTTCATTTCAAATTCGACATTCAGGCAGAAAAAATAATAATCTTAGAAATAATAATATAAAATTTTCCTACCTTGCGGGTTCTTGAGGGATGTACGGTGGGCGGAATCACAATTCTTTTCCATCTTCACAAACAAAAAATCCACAGCAAATAAAGACACAGAAAGTAAACACACATAAAAGGTTGATTATTTACAAGCGCGCAAAATATTACATGTTTCTTAATCAGTATCTTCAGTACGACTACATCAAAATCTGAAAAGTACAAAAAGAACATTAACGAAAAGGATCGTAAATAAACCAATCAGCGTTCAGTTTGCAAAAGAAAGAAAAAAAAAATGTTCTCAAAATGATCGGCTGCTGGCCCGGGGGTTTTAGTGAAGAGTGTTTTCACACTGGTATTATTTCGCGCAGGTCTTTCAAAAATTCATTATATGTGTGCAAATGTATGTATACGTTCAATCGTGTACGGGTATACTCATATTTTCATTTAAATTAATGAACAATTATAACTACAAAATGTGACTAATTTATCAGATATTTTGTGATAAACTTGTTGTTATATAAAGATGCGTTAAGTTTCAGAAATAAAATAATATATCATTAAATATTACATAGAGCGGAAAGATATTTTATTTAAACAGTAATACACATATCGAGTATCTTATACAATATAAAGGGTTTAGGAAAGTAGCGTCCGAAAACGTTACATAAAGTTCCAACATGCTTGCACATGTTCGCTTGAGATATATATGCTGTCTATCTTTATTATTGTACTTATAACTATATGGCTTCAAGAAAAGAGAACCTTCAAGAAAAAAGACAGATTTTGACAAAAGTAAATTTCATAGAAGCGTCAAAAGAAAATTTGCATAAATTTATAAAAATATAGAATTTATCGCTGATGCAGATATAAAAATATGCTAAATACTATAAAACAGTTAATATTAAAGACATTTATGAAGTTTGGAGGGTTAGATAATTTTACCTTTCCATACAATCTAATCCACTTCTGTTTGCATGAATGGACATATTGCGTAATAAGGGGGTTTTCCTGTAACGACACACATCAAACTTTTTGTGGAGCATGAAAAACCTATGATAGACATATTAGTGGAATAAAACTCAAAACGAATCTTTTAGAGATCTGTCATTTTTCTTTCGGGCATGCAATATGCTCGTCAAAATTTCACGAAACCAAAGTTACCGATGCCATTATTAACTGAGATGCGATCGTGTAAACATGGTTACTTACAATGTTCATTTGCTAATCTATTTTTTCTACGACTCTCAACAAGGAAAAATATTACAGAACAATAACTCAATTAGCCAGCCTAGTGAGTTTTTAGTATAGGTTTAGTTTCATTTGAACATACTGGAGAAAACATTTCTGCACGTAAATTCGACGTTAATTATAATTTAATCTCATTGGGCCATCTTTGATTAAATGACTACTTTGTTACGATAATGATATTGCAATATACAGGATGACAAGAAATAACTTTGACGAAGTTTGAAACCAAAAATTTATAACTACCACTAAAATTATAAAGTTGTCATAGGGAATTGATTCTAGAAAGCTAATAAACAGGTGTAAGGAAGTTAGTTGTGATAACCATTATGGTTAACAAACGATCTGCCATACTTGAATTACATAAGCAAGGGATGAAACAATGTGAAATTGTTCAACACTGTAAAAAATTTTGCCGTTAAAAAACGGAAATAGTACTGGTAATCTAGACGCCAGTACTACTTCCGTTTTTTAACGGGAAAAATTTTCCAGGAATAGTTCCGTTTTTTCACAAAATATTTCCGTTTTTTAATATTTTTTTTATGCAAAAATTTTCATTTGAAAGTTAAAAGAATTTTTCAAGGACAAACTAACATCTTTGTGATTTTTATTCTTTACTTTAGAAAGACACGTTAACATCAGGCACACATTATATACATTTAATTTAAATAACAGTGAATAAATGTGACTTACCTTCCATGGGAATCGAACCCGGGTCGTCTTCGGTCGCAGCCTGCAGTGTAATACCATTACACCATGATTACACAAAACACTTTTTCAAATATCTTTAGTTATTTCAGATGCATTTCATAAAGTAAAGACAAGATTTTGAACGCGGATTTATTTCTGTGTAGCGATAATATATATATATATATATATATATATATATATTAGATATATATATTTAGCGTACAGTTCAAAATTATGTTTTATAGATTTTCTTTCTATAATTTCTGATATTTAGTTTTTTTTTTTTTTTTTAGCTTTATAAAGAAAAAAGTTTAGCCTTTAAGATATTACATGCAAGAATGAAAGTATTAAAAATTTTTTTGTTTCCTTCTATTTTGGAAGAGTTTTAAAGTTCTATTGTAATATTATTCATATTCATTTATTTATTTTATAAAAACTTAAAA